>BTHU01000010.1:89489885-90862385 GCA_036184795.1 Tokudaia tokunoshimensis
AAAGCCGGGCGGTGGTGGCGCACGCCTTTAATCCCAGCACTTGGGAGGCAGAGGCAGGTGGATTTCTGAGTTCGAGGCCAGCCTGGTCTACAGAGTGAGTTCCAGGACAGCCAAGGCTACACAGAGAAACCCTGTCTCGAAAAACAAAAAAAAAAAAAAAAAAAAAACGCAAATAAAACAAAATATTGGTAAATATTATTATCACTAACCTTGACAGAAACTAAATATCCATATAAACAAACAAAATCTCTCTTTTTTTTTTTTTTTGGTTTTTCGAGACAGGGTTTCTCTGTGTAGCCTTGGCTGTCCTGGAACTCACTTTGTAGACCAGGCTGGCCTCGAACTCAGAAATCCTCCTGCCTCTGCCTCCCAAGTGCTGGGATTAAAGGCGTGCGCCACCACCGCCCGGCTAACAAAATCTCTTTAAGGAAACAAATGGAAAAACAATTCCTTAACATAAATTACAGTCTCCAAACCAGTATCTTAACAGAAAATATGACAGACCAGGATTAAAGCAAGGACACTCTCAACTCCATTACTATTTAGTGTTGTGCTAGAGATATAAATTAATACAATTAAACAAGAATAGTTAAGCTAGGGACCGGAGAGATGGCTCAGAGGTGAAGACCACTGCTGCTCTTCCAGAGAAGCAAGTTTGGGTCCCAGAACCATCATGGTAACTCACAACTGTAACTCTAGTTCCAGGGAATCCAACACCTTCTACCTCTATGGGCACCAGGTATGACCATGGTACACAAACATACATGTAGACAAACTGTCCATACACGTAAAATAAAGTAAATTTTTTAGAAAGTTAAACTTGGCATGAGAATTGAGGAAACTGTATTACACACACACACACACACACACACACACAGAGAGAGAGAGAGAGAGAGAGAGAGAGAGAGAGAGAGAGAGAGAAACAGAAACAGAAACAGAAACAGAAACAGAGGAGAGGAAGGAGGAGCAGGGGATTCAGGTTTAGTGAAGAAAAGCCATTAGAAAAGGAGATGGGTATTACTTTTTGTTGTTGTATTTTGAGACAGGGTTTCTTTCTATAGCACTGGCTGTCCTACAACTCACTTTGTAGACTGGCCTGGCCTGGAACTCAAAGAGATCTGCCTGCCTCTGCCTCCCAAGTGCTGAGGTTAAAGGCATGCACCACCACCACCACCCAGGTTTACTACTTTTTAAGCTAAGTGAAAAACAAAATTTAGCCAGACATAGTGGTTGACACATACCTAAATCCCAACATTCAGTTAGATGGAGGCAGGCTGACCTCTGTGAGTTCAAGACCAGCCTCATCTACATAGTGAGACCTTGTCTTGAAAAAAAAAAACAAAAGAAAAATATAAAATAAAAAAGAATTAGGAAATAAAAAACCTGCCTTAGTAGTGTATCCCTGTAATCCCAGCATTGGTGAAGTAGAGACAAGAAATGCTGGAATTCAAAGACAGACTGTTTTTGAGACCCTGTTTAAAAATGTAAAAATAATTGGGTAAACATATATATAATTACTTCTCCTCGCCAATGCCATGATTGTACCTGATAAACCTTAGAAAATCAAAGCAAATACAAACCAGCAGCAAAAGACTTCTACAGTGTCCAGTGTACAAGAAATACCTAACAACGTAGGAAAATAATTTATAATAATAAAACACAGGGATAAGTATATGAGGAAAATGTTCAAAGATACAGAAGCAATTGCTCAAAAGAGAAGACACTCTTTTTTCTCCAACTGGATGATTCTTCTTTCTCACCAGATTAGCAGATAAAGTTAACCCAATCCAAATAAAACAACCAAAAGTTTTTAAATGAGATAAGTAGTTTGGTACTGCACTGTACATGATAAAGATGAAGCTTTGTGTTTTGCCTTATCTTTTGGTCTCACTTGGTAGCCCAGGCTGTCCTCAAACTCCCCGTCAATTTCCTCCCTCAGTCTCCCAAGTGCTGGGATTACAGGTGTGAGCTACCAGAAACAGCTGGAACTCTGATTCTGTGTGCATATGTTTTAAGGTTAAATTACTGTGCTTAAGACATCTATACAACAAAAATGCCTCTAACCTGTAAGTCCCACTTGCCCAAGGACTGATAGCTTCATGGATGCTGGAGGCTATCCTTCATATAAGATAACAAGGTGTGTATTTTCAATTCTGTAAACAAGCATGGTTGCACCAGTTACACAGGATGTGTGCTTTATTAGGTATAGGCAGCAGGTATACAGGCAGGAAGTATGTTGGGAAGTATGCTTGCCCCTGATTGGACAAAGGCAGGAAGTATGTAGCCTTGTGGGTTTTGCCTTTATAAGCCTCTGACTAATGCCATTCTCCGGGAGTCATGGGGATGGGCCTGGCCAGTGTCTATGGTTCTGGCCAATCTTTAATAAAGCTTGCTTCAAATTTGGCTCAGAAATTGTGCTAATGGTCTTATTCTCTCCCGGTGGGATTAATAAATCCAGAGTCCTGAACATGCTAGGCACATATTCTACCACTGAGTTTAGCCTAAAAGATAGTATTTTAAAATATAATTTCTTTATTTTTTGAGATAGTTTTCATATATGCATACAATGTATTTTGATTATATTCATACCCTACTCCTCTCCCTAACTCCTCCCAGAGAAAAACATCTACTGGGGCCCTTCCCAACCTTGTGTCCTCTTTTTATCTTTTTACAGGCCACTGATTCCGATCTGTGCTGTCCACAAAGTATCGGATGTGGGGCCATCCACTGGAGTATGGTTGATCTACTAAACATGTGAAAGCTAAAAATTTAATAAGTAGTGGAGTGAGTAGAAAACCATTTGGAAAAAATTCTAAGATTCATTCCCAACCCCACAAACAAAGATAAGTACCAATTGGATCACTGTTTGAGTCACAAAATAAAAGATTAAATGTCTGGCAAGAACTATCTGAAAGGGTGGCTGAATTACTCTACAACTTGGGTATAGGGAAAGGCTATTAAAATATACCACAGGGGAAAAAAAATAAATATACCACAGAGCCAGGTATAGCAAAAGTCATTGATTCACTTGACTAAAATAAAATAAAATAAAATAAAGCTTCTCACATGACTAAAACTCATCACAATCCAAATCAGAAGACAAGTGACCGACAGGGAGAAACTACTTTCTTCTTGAGAGTCACAGAAAAAGGATAGATTTTTTTTTTCTAATATTTGAAAGCTTTCAAAATCATAGGGAAAGGGAGTCCAAAGACTTCCGGTTAAAAATTTGGCAAAAGCAACAGACAAGACAACTCACATAGACACCAAAACTAAAATAAGCTTTAAACACATAACTCAAAAATGAAATAAATACATGTTAATTAAAACTGCACTAAGAGTCAAATGCGAGGAAGAAAGCCCTGTTGTTTGTGGTCAATTGAGCATCCACAAAGGAGCCAAGACAATTCAGCAGGGGAATGAATAACCTTCTCAACAAATAACAGGATAATTGGATTTCCTATGCAAAAGAATGAAGTTGAGTTCCTGTATCACATCCTTGATAAAAATGAACCCAAAAGGAATTAAAGATCTAAAAACAAAGGCTAATGCAATAGGCGTCTTAGAAGAAACACAGGGGTCACTCCCTATGACCCAGGGTTGGGGGATGGATGCTTTCTTAGATGCTACATAAAAAGCAAGGGGGACAGAGGTTCAACCTCAAGTGCAAAGAGGCTGAAAAATGCAGAAAGGATTAAATACACAAACCAGTTGGCATCATCCAAAAGGGACAACAGAGCCCCTGACGTGGTAGCACACACCTTTAATCCTAACACTCAGGAGGCAGAGGCAGACAGATCTCTGTGAGTTCAAGGCCAGCCTGATCTATCTATGGAATTCCAAGACAGCCAGGGCTTCAAAACAGTCTTCTAAGACTGCCTCAAATGGGGAAGGAGGGGCTGGAAAGGAGGCTCAGCTTAGGTAATGTGCTCCCTGAGAAGGTATGAGGACACAAAAAGCCCCATATCTGTAATCCCAACACTGGGAAGGCAAAGAGGAGCTTAGCCATTGAGCTCCAGGGTCAGTGAGAGACCGTGTCTCAAAAATTAAAGCAGAGAGCAATTAAGACAGAAGCCAGGCAGTGGTGATGCATGCTTTTAATCCCAGCACTCAGGAGGCAGTGCAAGTTCCAGGACAACCAGGGCTACACAGAGAAACCCTGTCTCAACCAAACCAAACCAAACCAAACCAAAACAAAACAAAAAAAAAACCAAAAACAAACAAACAAACAAAAAAAAGAAGACACCCAGTGCTGATCTCTGGCCTGCACACACAAAGCACACATGTACATTGGAACCAGCAGGCACATATCCACGCTGAGCTCATACATCACACACACATACAAAAGATTATAAGTGGCAACACAATAGGAGAAAATTACAAATTGTACAACCAATGAATGTTTGATACCCATAATGTATCAAGAATTTTTATACAAAGACAACCTAATTGAAATATTAAGGATTTTCATTCTGCTTTTAAGGCAGGATCCCATGTATCCAAGGCTAGCCTCAAGTTCCCTATGTAGGTGAACTTCTCCTTTTCCTCCCACTTTCCCTTCCCAAATATTGATTGTAAATTATTGAATTTAATTAATAAATACTTCTTAGAAGAAGGTATATAAATGGCCCATAAACATATGAATAATTATTTAACATCATTAGTTGTTAGAAAAATGAAAATCAGGGGCTGGAGAGATGACTCAGTAGCTAAGAGCACTGGCTGCTATTTTGGAGGACCCTGGTTCCATTCCCAGCACCTACTTGGCAGCTCACAACCATATGTTAGTCCGGTTCCAGGAGATCAGACACCTTCTGGCCTCTGAGAGCTCAGTTGTGCATGTGGTGCACAGACATACATAGTGGCAAAACACTCATATACAAAATAAAAATAAATCTTTTTTAAAAAGAAAAATGTAAATCAAAACCACAATGAGATACCATTTCAAATGCATCATGACAGGACAGCTAAAATTAAAAAGATAAACAGACAATACAACTGTCAATAAGGATCTGGTGAAGTTGGCATCCCCCACACATCACTGACATCAACGAAAGTGGGTACAGTTTCTTTGCAAAAGAGTTTGGTAATTCCTCAAAAAGTTATATTTATAGTTGCTGCACGAACCAGCAATTCCATTCCTGTGTATATATCCAAGACAACTGAAAAATGTGGCTCTACACAATAACTTATGCATGAATATTCATAGTAGCTATACTCAGAATATCCAAGAGGTGGAAACCACCCAAACACCCTTCAAATGATGACAGGCAACCAAACGTGGTCTGGCCAGTCACACCAGCTGCACATGCCACAACCTGAAGGAGCCTTGAAGTGCCACACTGTGAATCAAGTGAGTCACAAAAGTTAACCCTTTTGAGATGGGTCTTGCTTTGTGGCTCAGGCTGGTCTTGAACTTGTGATCCTCCTGCTTCCTTTAGCCTGCTGGCATTACAGATACACACCACTATACACACCTAAGGCCACTTCCCAAATGACTCCATTGATGAGCAGTTTTTAAAAACAGTCAACTGTAAACGGTCAAAAAAGCAGATGGGTGATTGCCAATGTTTCCTGAGAAGGGAGAAATGACTGCTAATGGGTGTAAGGATTGGTACCCTGTTGTCCTCAGGAACAGGTTTATGGACCTCCCACTCAATGTGATCCCAAGAGTAAAGAAAGTCTATAGGACTTGTTGGATATCATCTTAGGTGGACTGGTGGGTATGAAGAATAGTCTCCAGGAGAGAGATTGTACCCTGGGGTTTCTATCCAGTTGCAGATATCACTAGTGGAGAAAGGTTGATAGGCCCAGAAGGGCATTTCTTCCTCCTGAGTGTGTGGGTGTTTTGTGTGTGTGTGTGTGTGTGTGTGTGTGTGTGTGTGTGTGTGTGTGAACGACACATAAAGGGAAAGCTTCTGTCAAGGAGACAAAGAGGGTACCTTATTGAGTATGGGGTGGACCAGTTATGGCAAATGAGGAGGTTGAAGAGGAGGAGGAGGAAGAGGAGGAGGGAGACAGAGATAGTGCTGAGGGTGCTGAGGGTGTGACTGGGGTCTCAGGTATTGGGGTACCTGATAAGGGGATGGCATGTCATCCTCCGATTGACAGAGAATGGGAGGTGGGTGACAAGTGGCAGGCTTGGCAGAGAAAGAGTGAAGGTGGTTGAGATGATGACTGCCTTCTCCATTGTGGTGTGGTGATGGAGGGGCTTGACTCTTTCAACCAATGGGGATGGTCTGCTAACAGATACCACCAGGCAATGACATAAGGGACCTGACCAGGGTGACCCAGATGACAGAGAATGATGGTCTGGATCAGAGGGAGATCAGGAATCTTAAAAGACCTCTCAGATGCTGAAGGACAGCCACTCAAGTTCACAAAGAGCCCTGAGTTTACCAGGAAAGACTTGGTCACCAGACAGGTTGGTGGCCCTCTGGAAGTCTTGGAAGTGGCGCAGAATTGCTTCGAGATGGATGTCAAGAGTAAAAGAATTGCACCTTAATAGAATTGAAGGTTATACAGAGGAGAGTACTGCCAGCAAACAAACTGAAAGCAAAAGACAGACACTGACAGAACTGGTTTTAAAAATCAGCACAACAATGGGTGTTGGAACTCCCAGTTCAGAGTCTCTACCAAGTCCAAAGGGGCGGATTGTGATCCGTCCCCCAACACCTAGAGGGAAACCAGAGCATACTCTGTCCATGGACTCAAAGAGTAACGTTGTGTCCAGCTTCTCTTCTATGAGCTCTAGAGTCTAGCCCACACCAGTAACAAAACCAAAATAGGAAAGAGTAACTTACCCCCTTCACAGAGGTGCTGGCTGGCTTTTCTAGTGTTCAAGAATATCTGATGGGTGGCCTCAAGGTAGATGGCTATCCCGGATGAGCCCCCAGAATGTTGGCATCCAGAATATCTGCACACTGACTACTTGGACATTGATCTCAGGATAGAGGTTTATTGAACAATTAATTCAGGCTAATCAATCAGGGTCACAGAGACAACCCAGAAGCAACACTATAACACTGGTTTGCTCTTAGGGTAGACTTTTTATAGGAAAACCAAGCACAGAAGACAAGGGGGAGCAGTATTACATTTTGGCTAACTAGACAAAGTATTATCAGCTGACCTTTAAGCTGATCGGTCCTAAGTGAGAAAAGTGATGTGGTGGTTAGGGGTTTTCCAGAGTACTGAGATAACAGAGCATGGGTAACACACCCATAGCATTGTGACCTTTTAGGAAAATTTTTTTTAGTGTCATCTACAAATAATTACTTCTGGGACGAAGAAGAGTCTGAGAGCCTAAACTTAATTTCACTTTATGAGCAAAACGAAGACTAAATACAAAATGACTATAATTAGGTTAAAAGGAGCAGCCCTTATCAACAAGGACAGAGACTGTCCTGTCCATTTCTTGGTCCCTGTCTCCTCCACACATCCCCACAGCACCCTTATCACTCAATTGGTGAACTGAATTGGTACCACAGGTAATCTCCAAATAGGTCTGGTTGAAAAGAACAAAAGATTGAAGATAACATAAATCTCTGTGTTTATTATCATTCTTTGGTGACCAGTGACTGAAACTCAACTCAAACTGACTAAATAAAAAGCAACCTGTCAGGGGTTCATTGACTGACTACCATGCACAGCTGGATCAGAGTTTTACACAGTGTCACTTCAAGACTACCATTTGGGTCTACTTTTCTTTTGTCAGGTGAGCTCCATCCTTGAAAGGAGAGCATAACAGCATGCAGACTAAATTGTGCCTGTTTGGTAGACCTGGAAGCAAAAACTCCAGATGCTGACAGGAAGAAGGAGAAAAGAACAAGTCTTTTCCACCATCACCATCAAATTCTGCAGCAAAGGTCCTGGGATCCAGTCCCACCAGCGTGGCTTGAGTTCTGTAGACCAGGCTACACTTATTGGCTAGATCTAGGTCACACGTGCTCTTACCCACCAATGAATGAAACTGGTCCCATCTAAATGACTGAAGGGAAAGTGGTTCCTCAAAGGCAAATGGGGGTGGATGCTACATGAAGAAAGGAAAAAATAGGTTGTAAAAAGCCAAAACTTAACAAATGTCCACTCTATACAAACAACAGCTCACTCATTGTATGTGTTGCACACATGTGCACATGTGTACAAGTACAGATGGAGTGCCTTGATGATCCTCATGTCATAAACTTGTTGAGTATTGAATGATGCCTCAACTGGGAGATTCCATAGGATCACACTGTTCGTGTTTCCAGGAGGCAGCTGGGGAGATGACTTAGTGGGTAGGAACATTTGCTAGACAAGCATGAGACCCTGAGTTCAAGTTCCTAGCGCCTACTTAAAAAACTGGGTGTGGCGGGCAGGGTTGATGGCGGGGGAACGCGAAGATCAAGGGGTCTTCCCACCACCAGCCTAGCTCTAGGTTCAGGGAGAAAAACCCAATGACAGTTCCATTTCAGTTGTCAACTCAATACAATCTAGGATCGCCTGGGAGAAGGGCCTCTGAGAATGTCTGTGAGAGATTATCTTAATCACATTAATTGGTGTGGGAAGGTTCACTCCCTGTGGGCTATACCATTCTGTGGGCTGTTAGTTCTGTCAACTCCATACAACTTAGAGTTTCTATGAAAGTCTCTGAGGAACTGCCTAGATCAGACTGGCCTGTGGGAGATTGTCTTGAGTTGATACAAGTGGGCTCAGCCTACTGTGGGAGGTACCATCCCTAGGCATGTGGTCATAGGTTATATAACAAAGCTTCTTAATTATGAGCATGTGAGTGAGCTGGGCAGTGGTGGCACATGCTTTTAATTCCAGCACTTGGGAGGCAGAGGCAGGTGGATTTTGAGGCCAGCCTGGTCTACAGAGTGAGTTCCAGGACAGCCAGGGCTTCACAGAGAAACCCTGTCTCGAAAACAAAACAAAACAAAAAACCCCAAAACCAAAACCAAACCAAAACAAAACAAACAAAAAACCAGCATGAGCCTGTGAGTGAGTCAGAGAGCTAGCCAGTAAGCAGTGTTCCTCCACAAGTTCCTGCCCTGACTTTCCTTAGTGATGGACATTGTGACCTGAAATGTAAGCCAAATAAACGCTTTCCTCCCTAAGTTTTTCTTAAGAGTGTTTTTTGTTTGTTTGTTTTCAGCAACAGAACAGAACTATAACATTAGGGGTCCTGGACTGTGTAAGGAAGGGGCTGAGCACCATGCATATGTTAATTTACTCTTCTTGACTATGGATATAGATGACCAGCTGCTTCAAGTTTCTGCCATCTTGAATTCCCTGCAGTGATGGGCTGTACTTGAATCATGAGCCAAATGATGCTTTTCCCCTTAAGGTGCTTTGCCAAGGTATTTTATCACAGAAGCAGGAGTGAAACTGAGATAGATCCTATCTCAAAGGAATAAGATGCTCCAAGGTAGAACAGTTCACCCAACATCTTCCTAAAGGGCAAACGCCTTGCAACACATATGTGCACCTCTCTCTCTCTCTCATACACACACACACACACACACACACACACACCATATAAGTACACATACAAATAAAAATAATTAAAAAAAACCCAAAGTTTTAAAAACTTAAAATAAAATTGCCATCAGGCTATGTATAGATAAGCCATAAATGAATTTCATATTAGGCTTGGTCTCTTCCCTAACATATCTCATTGTGCAATATGCAAATATCTCAATCTAAACTTCAAGGTGGTTCTGGGTTCTAAGATACTCATCGTGTATAGGTCATATATGTCCTTGCAGTCTACTTCTGTACTAGCTAAGTTTATTAATCGTATTGAACAAGCTAAGTCATTTACGATCTATCATACAGTAAGGACTGTAGTGGCAGCTGCTGTCAACCGCGTCCCAGAGCTGTGTGAATCATGCCAGCCCTGTTAAGAAGTGTAATCTTGACACTAACCCTATGTCACAAGTACTGTCACTGCCTGTGTTCTGTTGGCAAAAATCTCAGGTCTCTTAACCTGTTAAACTTCTGTGTCATACCGAGAAAACAAATCAGAAGCAGTCTAGGGTTTGTCTTGATTCTTTTTTTCATCTTCTTCCACTCTGTCCCATCTGGGCCTGTTCACGCAGCAAACGCAGTGGGAGATGAGAAGCCAGGTCTCTCCCAGAGACTCTGCAAATGGAGAGGAGGAATAACAGAAGACCTTTGCCTAGAGGGTCCCACTCAGTCTGATGGAGGTGACAGTCACATAAACAACAGATCACAATGCAGTGTAACACATGCTAAAGCTACAGTCTCTAGAGAGAACTCTTGCTTTGTTTCCTTTGACACAATGAGTCGGAAAAAAAACTTATTTTAATTCTAGGTGGGATTTTTTTTTCTAGGTGGGATTTTGAAAAGATGATCAGATAATTTTAATTACAATCAAAATCACTTCAACCATAGATTCCACTGAATACTTATCTCTCAACCCAGGAAAGGTGACTTGGTCCTGTTCGCCTGTCACTTGGAGAGTCTGAAATATACCTGTTGTCCCTGGCTGCCTAGCTGACTTCCCAAGAGCCGCTTCCTTCGGCCTCATTTCTTACCACATCTGTCTTCTGGTTGCTTCACTGTTGCCCTTGAGACCTGACCAAGGCATGGAAATGACTCCAACATTTTTAAAGTGTGGGCAGGTGAATGCGGGCAGGTCAGACGCATGGTTGGTGCTGAGTTGTGTGCACTTGGGACTTTCCTGTGCTCTTGCCGTTTTTTGTTCTAATGACTGTACAACCTGCATTTGTTGTCGTCTTTAATGCCTCCTAGAACATGCTAACTCCCCGTGTCCTGGCGGAGAGCGAGCAGGCCTCCAAGTTAGGATCCTTACTGTGCAACTAACTGCTGGAACGCGCTGCCAGTTCATTCTCTATGGACTTAGTTTTCTTTTTCAAACTATACAAAGCTTTCCAATTATTGTCACAGAGATAAAGCTTCCTGTTAAAGTGACACATTTAATGCCTATGCTAATCTATTTATAATACAATATTGAAAAATGACTGGTACAGGTGGGGCGTGGGGACAGCAGTAATGGGTACAGGGCCACTCAGGTCAAGTTTTAATAACAATGCTGTCATGCACAGGGCTTTGGCTTTTTCAGTATTGTACAAACAGATTACTCTTTCCTGCTTTGTGTCCCTCAGTCACTGGATTTTAGGTTTTTTGTTTTTTGTAGCTGTCCTATAACCTCCCACAGAGTCACCTGCCTTCCTGATTACACTATAAACACACCCTTCTTTCCCAGACTCCCAGCAACACACATGATTTAGAGTAGACTCCAGAAAGAAGATGGGTGTCCTGCACTCTCAGCCACAAATAGAAGTTCCAGGGTTGTCCACACAGGTTCCAAGTCCGGGCCTTTCTTTCCAAGGCAGCCCTGTTCCAGGAAATCTGTTTGCCTTGAGTCTGGGCCATAAAGGAGGGGCCTGCTCAAGGGGCCTGCATTCCTAGCTGATGTGTGTACAAGGGAAATGCCCAGCCAAGAGCATGTTCTCCACAGATGTTATTGACTCCCTGTTGGAGGGGAGGGGTAATCTCTACCTCTGGTGGACACAGTACCAGGTCTCAACCATAAGCAGACAGAGCCTGTGTTTAGAGGAAGGCTTCTATACTGGTCTCCCGGTCAGCAAAGCCCTTTGCTGTCTCCACAGCATCTCTCGGTCTTCAGCCCAGTAGGATGATGCTTTAGCTGATGATGAAACCAATGAGTGGGGCACACATTAGTCATGTGAGCCTGTGGGTCTGGTACATACACCTTCCTGAACGTGCTTTCAGGTGTGAGATGGAGAGCTCTAAATGGGGGTGGGGGTGGGGGTGGCTGCACCAATACAGTGTCTGCCACACAAATACAAGGACCTAAGGTCAGATCTCCAGACCCAGGTCAAAATTCAGGCATGTCAGCCCATGCTGGAAATCCCAGGAGGCTGGAGACAGCTAGGCCCCTGAAGCTCACTGGACATCCGGCCTAGCTCACTGGATTTGTTTTTGGATTCAGAGAGAAATTTGCCTCAAAAAATAAAAAATGATCAAGAAAATACTAGAGTAGGTGTGAAGACTTTAATCTCAGAACTGGGGAGGCAGAGGCAGGCAAGTCTCTTGAGCTCAAGGCTAGCCTTGTCTACACAGAAGTTCCAGATGAGCCAGGGCTACCCAGTGGGACCCTGTCTCAGAGAGGGAGAGAGGAGAGAGGAGAGAGGAGAGAGGGGAGAGAAGAGAGAAGAGAGAAGAGAGGAGAGAGAAGAGAGGAGAGAGAGGAGAGAAGAGAGAAGAGAGAAGAGAAGAGAGAGAGGAGAGAGGAGAGAGAGGAGAGAAGAGAGAGGAGAGAGAGGAGAGAAGAGGGAGAAGAAAGGAAGGAAAGAGAAAATAGGTATTAGTTTCTGATGGTCTTTTCTATTCCTGTCCTGGTTTTGAATAGTTGAAGTATGTGTCTTGGGGATGAAGAATTTCTCAGGGACTCTTCCTTCTAAAACATGCATTCCTTAACTAAAAACCTGCCAAGGGTTAAAATAATAGGCCGTTAAATATAGGCAACACTTAATAAGGTGCCCGCCTCACTCTCCTGCTGTGGGGAAGAGCTGAAGTGTCTTTGTTTTGAGGTAGTGCCTTAGTCAGGGTTTCTATTCCTGCACAAACATCAAGACCAAGAAGCAAGTTGGGGAGGAAAGGATTTATTCAGCTTACACTTCCACGTTGCTGTTCATCACCAAAGAAAGTCAGGACTGGAACTCAAGCAGGTCAGGAAGCAGAAACTGATACAGAGGCCATGGAGGGATGTTACTTAGTGGCTTGCTTCCCCTGGCTTGCTCAGCTCTCTTTCTTATAGAACCCAAGACTACCAGCCCAGGGATGGCACCACCCACAAGGGGCCCTCCCCGCTTGATCACTAATTGAGAAAATGCCTCACAGCTGTATCTCATGGAGGCATTTCCTCTCCTGAAGCTCCTTTCTCTGTGATAACATCAGCCTGTGACAAGTTGACACACAAAACCAGCCAGAACAGGTAGTATGTCCTGCTGAAGCCTCGCCTAGCCTGGAACGCAATATGTACATAAAGCTAACTTCAAACTTAGCAATTCTGCCTCTGTCTCCTGGGTACTGGGATCATAGGTACATGCCAACATATCCTTCTGAAGATGGTGTGTGCTGGGGATCTGAGCTTAACTCCTCATGCTGGTATAACAGGCGCTCAAGTGACTGAGTCAGCTCCTCAGGCCTTGGTTGAAAAGTTTTGAAAAGCTCCAATTTTAGGGAAAGAATTTGCTTTTATAAACAAACCGTTTGTGGTGGTTTGAAAATGCTTGCCCAGGAAGTTGGACTATTTGGAGGTGTGGCCTTATTTGAGTAGGTGTGGCCTTGTTGAAGGAAGTGTGTCACTGTGGGGGTGGGTTTTGAAGTTCTGCCCTGTGTGGAAGAGTCAGTCTTCTACTAGGGGCCTGGAAGTCAGTATTCTGCTATCAGCCTTCAGATGGAGATATAGAACTCTCAGCTCCTCCTGCACCATGCCTGCCTGAATGCTGCCATGTTCCCGCCTTGATGATAATGGAATAAACCTCTGAACCTGTAAGCCAGCCCCAATTAAATGTTGTCCTTTTAAGAATTGCCTTGGTAATGGTTTCTGTTCACAATAGTAAAACCCTAACTAAAATACCCTTCCTTTGCCAGCCAGGAAGGCCAGGAGCCCTTGTGAGGGCCACTTTCTTCCTGAACATGCTAGGCAGAATCTAGTGTGAACTGAGTGCACCCAGCCAGTAGCACATACCTGGAAAGCGTGTCTGCCCATTGGTTGTGGCCTGGCGACAGAATGTTCCATCCTCTTTCCTGTCTCACTTTCTCTTCTGAGCTTGGTGCTGGGGCTCAGAACTGAATATTGGCACTGAAGCCAATATTTCTCAGAAGTCTTTATCTCTGAAGTTTTATCTTAAAATTTAGGTCACTTTGTATTCTGTTGCACGACACATTCTTCTTTGTATTCATATGGAGATAAATGAACTAACTGATTAAGTTGCCCAACTCCCTACTGACCATTCTATTTCCATTCTATTTCTGTTTAGGGGGTGAGAAGGAACCTACAGGAGCCTTGTGTTTGTCTGTCCTGCCACACCGTTGACATATGTCACTGGGGCACCAGTTCTAGTCCAAAGTGAATCATGTGTGGCATTTCTGCATTGCCTAGAACTTGCACAAGCTTTTGTTCTTTCCAAACAAACAAACAAACAAACAACCCCCCCAAAAAACCAAAAAACTTCCCGGGGGGCTGAAGAGATGTTCAGTGGTTAAGAGCACTGGCTGCTCTTCCATAGGACCTGGGTTCAATTCCCAGCACCCATAAGGCAGCTCAAAACTGTCTGTGACTCCATTTCCTCATACAGACATACATGCAGGCAAAACACCAATGCACATGAAATAAAAATTAAAAAAAAATTTAAAAGATAATGTGGAGCCCAGAGTGGTAACACATGCCTTTATTTTTATTTTTTGGATTTTTGAGACAGGGTTTCTCTGTATAGCCCTGGCTGTCCTGGAACTCACTCTGTAGAACAGGCTGGCTTCAAACTCAGAAATCTGCCTGCCTCTGTCTCCCAAGTGCTGGGATTAAAGGTGTGTGCCACCACTGCCTGGTAACACATGCCATTAAAACAAACAAACAAACAAAAAACAAAAATCAAAAACATTCCAATGAGAATGTTGGCATCCTTTCCTTTCTCTTTTTGCAGCCTTGGGTATGGAGCTCGGGGCCAGGCACATGCCAGGTAAGCAACTTATCCATCAAAGTATTGACTTTCAGGTTTTCATTTTGATGACATTGAGATAAAGATGGATGGGGGCTGGAGAGATGACTCAGTGCTTAAGAGCTCTTCCATAGGTCCTGAGCTCAATTCCCAGCAACCACATGGTGGCTCACAACCATCTGTAATGAGATCTGATGTATGTCTGAAGACAGCTACAGTGTACTCACATATATAAAATAAATAAATAAATCTTTAAAAAAAAATGGGCATGGACATGCTAAAGGACCTGCATGTTGGCCCCAGTAACCAAGTGCTCCCAATCAAGGGAATGGCGGCCTTAGACTGGTACTTCAAGTTTCCCAAGCTGAGGAGAAAAGATGCAAGTGTGACTTCATACCAAAGTGATGTATTTGTGCCCAATGAGGGTAAAATGCGTGCTGCCTTATCGAAGCTTCTCCAGGTTGCCATTAGAGTAAGGTGAGTCTCACGGGAAAGCATGTCTAGAAAGATTCCAAGCACCTGCCCCACTAAGGCGCCATCTGTCAGTGTGCAGAGAAATAACTCCAGCTGGAGGGCATACATAATGTATGCACATACATACATGCAAATATATGTACATGTTCATAATACACAAATGTTAGAGATGAGTAGCAACATTGATGTTGTTAGTATTGCTTAGGTACGGTCTTCCTAGCTGTGAGTGGCTTTTAAAGGTGGTAATATTTTAATTTTATTTATTTATTTATTTATTTTGGTTTTTCAAGACAGGGTTTCTCTGTGTAGCCCTGGCTGTCCTGGAACTCACTCTGTAGACCAGGCTGGCCTCGAACTCAGAAATTTGCCTGCCTCTGCCTCCCAAGTGCGCCACCAACGCCCAGCTCGGTAATATTTTTAAAAAATTCTTCTTCATGTGTATGGGTATTTTCCTTACATATATATCTGTGCACCATGTGTGTGCCTGGTGCCCTGAGAGGTCAGCAGATGGCACTGGATCCCTTTGAGCTGGAGTGACAGAGAGATTCTTAGTGGCCATCTGGATGCTGGGAATCAAACTGTGGAGGAGCAGCCAGTGCTCTTAACTGCTGGGTCATCTCTCCAGCTCCAAGGTGCTCATCTTTGATTTCTATTAAGACCACGAGGAGGACATTTGCACCTGGTTTGTATATATACATATTATATATTGGCACCATCATTAAAATAGTGTAAGTCTAAAAACTAGGGGTGTATAAGAAGTTTGCTATCTCTAGGTGGGTATAAACTCGAATCTGAACAACCATTTTCATTCAAGGATGTGATCAGAAACTAACAACGGGGAGCTATGGGAACATTATGGTGGTCCCTCAAATGCTTCAACATAGGGGTGGGGGTCATAGCTGGGTGTGAAGAAATACCTGCTGTGAAAGCAAGTGGTCCTGAGTTCAAACCCCCAGGCTCTGCACAGAAACCACGCATGGCCTTTAGTGCCTGTAATCCCAGCACTGTGGGATGGAAAGAGGCAGATCCCAAGGGCTCGCTGGCTCCGACTTAGCCAAAATGGATGAGTTCCAGTAGCAGTGAGAGGCACTGTCTCATCACAGGCGATGGAGAGAGTAGAGGAAGATGCTTGATGTCATCTTCTGGCCTCTGAACAATTGTACCCAGCAGTATAAATCACACACACATGTGCAGTCACTATGTGACCCAATAATTCTGAATGAAAGTGAAGACTTCAACGGGTATTTGTGTACTTTAAAAAATTAAACACTATTGTTATCACTGTGTGTGCCTTCATGCATGTGTGACACAGTGCCCACGTGCATGTCAGAAGACAACTTTGTGGAACTGGTTCTCTCCGTCCACTCCCTGTGGGTTCCAGGGATTGAATTTATGAGGTTACTTCATCAAGCTTATGTGACAAGTTTGTTTACCTGTTAAGTCATCTTACCAGCCCTTGTTTTATAGATTTATTATTATTGTTGTTGTTAATTGTTATTATTAATTACTTTGGTTTTTCCAAACAGGGTTTCTCTGTGTAGCCCTGGCTGTTCTGGAGCTTGCTTTGCAGACCAGGCTGGCCTCAAACTCAGAAATCCACCTGCCTCTGCCTAAATCAATAAAATATATATATTTATTTATTTTTGAGACAGAATTTCTGTGTAGCTCTGCCTGTTCTGGACCAGGCTGGCCTCAAACTCACAGATCCACCTGTATCTGCCTTCTGAGTGCTGGGATTAAAGGCGTGCACCCCCACTACCCAGCATAAGATTTATTTTTAATTATGTGTGTGTGTGTGTGTGTGTGTGTGTGTGTGTGTACGTGCCTGTGCACCACAGGTCTCAATACATGGATACCAGGGGAGTAAGACCACCTGGAGTTACAGGGGATTATGAGCCACCCAACATGAACACTAGGAACTGAGGTTTTATCCTCTGCAAGAGCAGTATACAGCCTTGACTGCTGAACCATCTCTCCAGCTCCCCTGTGCTCGTGTTTTATTCTGTAGCCCAGGCTAGCCTGGAACTCACTATGTATTGCAGACTAGCCTAGAACTCTTGGCAGTCTGTCTGCCTCAGCCTCCCACATGCTTGGATGACAGGTCTGAGTCATATAACTTGGCTTTACACTTGTGTCCATAGCAGCCTTCTTCATAGTAGTCAAAAGAGAAGTAACCTGCATGCTCACTGATAAATGGCTAAAGAAAGTGTAAGCTGATGCATAAAGGGTTATTATTTAGCCTTAAAAGGGAAGGGATTCTGGTATGTAGATAGACCATGAGGACACTGTTAAGTGAAATAAGCCAGTCACAAAAAGACAACTGGGGGCTGGAGAGATGATTCAGCGGTTAAGAGCATTGACTGCTCTTTTGAAGGTCCCGAGTTCAAATCCCAGCAACCACATGGTGACTCGCAACCATCCATGATATCTGATGCCCTGTTCTGGTGTGTCTGAAGACAGCTACAGTGTACTTAGATATTATAATAAATAAATCTGTAGGCCGGAGCAAGCGGGGCGACTGGAGAGAGCAACCTTTATTCCCAGCAACCACATAATGGCTCACAACCATCTGTACAGCTACAGTGTACTCATATACATAAAATAAATAAAATAAATCTTAAAAAAAAGGTCAACCGGATGACTCCAGTTATGTGCAGTACCTAGAGAGTCAATGTGCACAGAGAGAAGGTAGAGTCAGGACTGGGAGAATCGTGTTTAGTGTCCATGGGATTTCAGTTGTGTGGAAAAGCTTTGTGGCCAGGTGGTGACGGCTGGGTAACAATGTGTATAATGCCACAGAACTACACTGGAAGCAGCCAAGATGGTAAATATTAAGTGTAACATGCCACAGTAGACTCGGGGGATGGGAATGTAGGAAGTCCGCGCTCACAGCAGCCTGCGTGCAGCTGGGCCTTCAGCTCTCCAGGATCATTAGGTCACTACAAACTTCCAAGATAAGTGCTTTCGGGCCTCTAGAACCTTCTCTGAGGGACTTCTACAGAGCTCTCCAGGATTAGCATTCAGAGGGTTCTGAGAAACATCAATGAATATGCTATTCTCTCTAAATAGAAGCCCTCACACCTGTCCAGGTTGCTCTGCCGGGTAGGACATGAACGTGAAGGCCAGAGGCTTCAGACAGGGGCACAGGGGCAATGGGGTACAGTGACAACGCAAATGATTAACGCTTATGCTCTGCGGCAGAGTATGTGCTGTTTGGCATTCTAAAATGTCTCACGAACAGCCGGACTGTCATCAAATACATTTTGGAAACAATGGGTTAAATTTCATCAAGCATTTGATGCATCTTTATCTTTCATTGCTAGTGCTTTCATGTGCCCAGGGGACATGGAAGGCTCCACGTGCAAGAATAACCAACTAGATTGGACCACAGAACCCTTTGTCATGTCACGTTGTGAGGTAGATATTCCATGAACACACTTTGGTACAATGTTATGAAAAATGATAAAATGGGGGGGTCCACAAATACTAGGCTGGAGGGTGGTAAATGACTGTGGGTTTCCTCCCAAGACTGTCTTGGTTCTGCCTTTGAGAAACTAATAAATGCCTCTAGTGAGCAGAGAACCCGGGCAGTCCTGTAGTCCAACTATGGCCGCCCCTTTCCCTACTTTCCCACACTCTTGCTCACCAGAAGACAGTGTCAGTAGGAGCAAGATTCCCTGGACATGTGACATTTCTATTCTTTAGGTAGACTCGAAACACCCCCCAAATATAAGGTGAATTTCCCTTGTGGGTTTGCCCACCCCCTCCAGCACGTATAGAAGACTTTCAGTCTTTTGCCAAGGCCCAGGAAAGAGTCTCTCCTGTTTCTGGGCAATGCTTGAACATCTTCCATTTATTTCTCTTCTTCAGATGCAAAGAGCTCAAGTCCAGACACCAGGGCATGCATCTCTTTCAGCCAGATAAAATCCACAAACACTCCATCTTTACAACGAAGCTTGAAACCAGTCAAGCCTTTTATTATTTTAAAAAAAGAAAAGTCTAATGGTATACAGTCTCTACATGCTACAGCTAGGTGTCCACCCCCTGCCCCCTCACATTAAACACTCACAGGAAATAAAAGCCACCACCAGGACCTGTTGGTTGGCCTAGGGGGTGTGAGAAGGGCTGAGAACCGAGGAGTCCCCAGCACCAGCTGTGGGCACGTGAACACAGTGGACCACGCTGTCTAGAGCCCACTGTTTCTGGAGGGATGTTAGAAGCAACCCAGCTCCTCAGTGGCCCTGAAAAAGGAACCATGTATGGCTACGGTGACCACAGTTTATCACACTCCCTGGTATGTAAGAGAGGCGCTACTAGTAATTACAGGGCACAAAGGCATTGTAGGCATAATACGGGCACCTCCATTGCATTAGAATTGTTTATTGCTGCGGTAAGCCTGGTGGGGCACCTTTGCTTTTAAAAGCACAGAAGTGAGAGAGAAGGCCATAGGTGATGGCACCGGGTCTGGTCTTTCGAAGGACAGAAGCTAAGCCCTCATTCTGATAGGATCTAAGGGGGCTTACTTGGAGGAGGAGTACAGAGACAGGGAAGAAGATGGAACCATCACATACGAGGGGCTTGGTATCTCAACTAGATAGCACCGGGGACCAGGCATCACTCCCCGGAGCAGGGAGGTCTGGTCTGTGGGATGGTTGTTCAGCAGGTGAGGAGTATGAACCTTTGTCTTAACTGTACAGCTGTTTGGGGTTGGGTCAGTCCTGCTGCTAGAACCTTAGCACATTAGGAGCCATTCTTCCAGGCAAAGGCAAACCCTCGGGCCTTGATATAAATAAATTCCCTACCCATTCAGTCCATATCCCTCTGACTTCAGGGAATCTTTGGTCTGTGGTAGGATATGGCTGTCTGTAGTATTCAGGAAAAACCCTGAAGGACAGTTTAGACAGCTAGAAGGGGCCGAGATGGTCACACTGTTCAGACACTGAAGAGCCTTGGGCTCAATGGAAGGACAGGAGCTAAGCCATTAAATGAGTCAAATCTCATTTGTCTGTGGTGCTAGGGATGAAGCCTGGGTCCCTCGCATGCGGAACAGTGCTTTCTGGCTGCACTACCCCTCCAGTTTGCTCTTAGATGGTAGGGGCAGTTTCTTCATCTCACTAAGGGCAGGAATTTAGTGATAAACACTAGACTGTCCTAGTCTAGTATTGGGGAGATTTGGCACCTGTTCTATTACTGAGGCACATGTGTCCCCACTTTCCACCCACTACCCAAGTCCCCAGTGGGTTCAGGAACAGTTTAAGATCAAGAACTGTGCCATAGAAATCCACTCTATGGGGCAGTCTGGTAGCAGAGGTTCAAAAAACATGACTGTGAGCACCTGCCTGGTATATCTCTTGCCATTTCCTGGCAGGACGTGAAGTAGTGGGAGCACAGACCTCCTCTGGCCTCAGCCTGGGGCCATGGTATTAACATAAATGGCCAAGAGTGACTCTGGCCAGAAAATATAAGCAAAGTCCCCATCTAGCAAGTGGCTGCTTTCAAGCCCAGGTTTCCAGAGCCCAGGGTACTATACTTACTCTCTGGCAGAAACAGTGCAATCATGGAGCCAGCGAGCAGGACCCATCCAAAAGGGGCCATCTGGCCTATGACCAATGTCTGGCCAGGGGATTGTGGGAGAGACACCTAAATTCAGAGACTGGGTCACTTGATTGCCTGCAAGGGCTGTAACATTTCTTTGCCGGTGGCCTGTACCTGGACAAGGCAGGATGTGACTTCACTCTCCATACCTTAACTTTCCCATTACGTATTGGGGTGGTCCCTGCCATCGCATCAACTCTGTTAGTTGTGGGGGAGGGGCACGGGTTTGTGTTGGTGATCTGATCTCTGATTGGTCCAGACATTGCTACCCTGGCCTTGGATGTTTTCCAAGGCAGGGATGGAGGGGAGTCTGGCATAGGCTCCACCCTCAGCGGAGTGACCACAGTCCTGGATGTTGAAAAGCTAAGTCCCAGGCAAGGGAAACTGGGTGAGTGACTTGGCTCTGCAGACCCACTCGCTTCCAGTTGCCCAGGGCAGTGATAAGCACGATGGCTGACAGAGTTTACCACAGAAATCTTCGGGCTGTGCATGTGACCCAAGAAAAGGACAGTGAGCAGAGAAGACACCTGGCACACATACAGTTCACGTCAGCACAGGGATAGGACAAAAGGCAAATTCTCTCATTGCCCACAGGAAGGCAGGCCTGTCTGCTCTGCCTCTGCTGACCCCAGAGAGGAGGGAAGAAGGCAGAAGACATCTCCAGTGGAGCTAGTCGGCAAAGGTGATTTCAGTGCAGGGTGATTTCCCCACCCCAACCCCGCCCCCACTCTCTGGTCTACCCAGCGTCTGCGGCATAGAAGGGACTTGTAAAATACTTGAGAAGGTTACAGAGATATAAGTGCAAACAAGAAATACAAAACAAAACAGCAACAACAATAACAGCAACAAAAAACCCCTTTGCCTCTTCAAAGGCCTGTAAAACAGCTTCAGAAAGCTGTTCAAGTGAAGGTGTCGAAACTCAAAAACCACCAAGAGAAAAAAGCTACGAGGCTTCCTGCACAGTGTGGGTGTGTGCATGAGGCTCTCAAGAGCTGCTTCGGAGCCGAAGACTCTCAGCCTCCCCTCTCCCTAAATGCCACTTTCCCCTGAGGCCCAGGGCACAGACTAAGCAGGAACATCCTTCAGGTGCCTCCTACCTAGGCCCAGTGCTGGGGGTGGGGGTTGGGGGAACTGCAGGCGGAGCAGAGGAAGAGAGGGACAGCGCCAGGGGGGTCAGGGGAGAGCAGAGAGGGCTGGGAAGGGGTGGGGTGCAGAAGGAATCCGCTTGCACAAAATCTTTGGCACTGCAAGTCAGTTGCAAGCATCTTGGGAAAGGGGGCTTCGTGGTTCCCAAACCACAGTAAAAATGAACACTGGGGGAAGCATAGGACAGGACAGGGGTGTCTCCTCTTCTGCAGGGACTGTGGGATGGGATGGCGCTCTGCCCTCCCAAGCCCACCCCTCTTTCACAGGAAGCCCGCTCATAGGTACAAGTTGGTCTGGGCTGGAAGCTAGAAATCTGGGTCCTGATTTTAGCTCTGCAATAACTAAGTGGACCTCTTGAGGCCTTAGCTGACTATTGGTCAAAATAGGAAAGGGCTACCCTGGGCTTCTCCCAGGGAAAGAGCACGCTAAAAAGCCAACTGTTCTATAGGAAGCAGCAGCTGCTGAGGCAGGAGACTGCAGGCCCTTGGCTACTGTTGTTCTTAGTTTGGCACAGACCCAGCTGCTGGTCCTTAGCCACCAGAGTCCCCTTCATGCCACCAAGGGACAGCGCCTCAGCTTCCTTTATTCCTCTTCCACACACAGGGTATCAGGCTATAAGCTCTGTACCTGCTACTAAAGATCCAGGGTATGCCCCGTCCCGCGGAAGCAGCTGCGAGTCCAGGGCAGTCACTACCGTCCCTTTGCTCATAACATAAAGAAGCCCAGGCCATCTACCCTGATACTCAGTCAACCTCCAGCACTTCCCTCACTGGTTATTCTTGCAGGAAGAAGAGCATGGGTGCTGGGATCAGGCAGGCCTGGATTCAAGTCTCCTCCAGCCACTTCCTAGCTAGCATGTCCTGGGGCCTGTAGAGCCTTAGTTTCTTCATCTAGAAAATGGGTGCAATAGAATAGGGGAGGCTGGTTGACAGTTAGAACATGAAGGCAGAAGGCCAAGGGCAGTTTGGCACCTACTGGGCAAAGAAGCACTCACAGACTGTGTGCCTTGTGAAGGGCTGGCCCCCTTACTTAAACAAACATGGAGACTCTTGTTCTAGGGACTCAGGGAGGTGGGCACGAATTGGAATTTAAAAATCCTGCGTGGACCAGAGGCTTTAGCAGTGAAGTGAGGCACGCTGCTTTAGGACTGACCATGGTCCAGGGCATCCGAGAGGCAGGACAACTGAGTGAATCTCTAGGACCACTTCAGGCCAGCTGCATCTGGTCAGGATTTAGAAGCAGAAAGCCAGGAAGCTGATTCATTCGGGACTCAGATCTTTCTGGCACCAGGTATTCTGGGGATAGTGAACAAAGCCATTATTGGGCTTCTAGTGACACGGAGAAGTTCGAGCCAGTTGTCACCGGCTGTGGGGTCCATCCCTCTATGCCACAACTGAGCACTGAGGTGTGGTCTGGAAGTCCTCCAGGTGATCAGTGTCGGTTCTGGAGGTGTCACTGTCCTGCTCCTGGATGACAAGATGTTGCCTAGGCGGATGGGTTCTACTATAGACAAGGATGGCACTGTGGTTTCTACCTAGCAAAGGCTGTGGCTTTTGAGACTTTCTGATGCCACAACAGGAGAATCAGACCCTAGGCTACAGGACATCTCTGCACCAAGCATTTTCCACTCTGGGAGGGAAGGAGCCACAGCGCCCCAATGGCCACCTTCCTTGAAATGGTGTGGAGACTGATAAATTAAGATGCGTATTAAATACGTGGGGGAGGCCAGCAGGGATAGCGGGGTCTCCGGGCAGGGTGGGGTAGCTAGGGTTTCTTCCGGAGGTAGTTGGAAGGAATCCAGCCTTCCCAGGAAGGAGCCCCGCTGAGGACCTGGCAGAACCACCAACCACTGCTATTCTTCTCCCGGACTTCAAACACTGTCCCTTCCTGGAAGCTGCTGGTGTCTCCATCTCCTTCAAAGTTAGCCACAGCCACGTACAGGGAGTCCTTTGGACCATCGGCATTGAGGAAGCAAGCTGCCTTCTCTCTGGTTTCTCCCACCTTGCCAGCGATGCGTGGCCCCAGCCTACCTTTGCCTCGAATGTCATCTTGGCCCACTGAGGAATTGGATAGGAAGGGTTTGGCTTTCGGAGGGACAAGGAGGGCCCGGCCTGCAGCAGGACTGGCTTTGCTTTCTTCATGCTGTGACCCTCTGACCTCTGGGAGGGGCCTGCATGACAATGGTGATGAGGAGGTTTTCTTGGGGGGTGGGGGTCTCCGAGGTGGGACCACGGGTCTTTGCTGGGTTGCTTCTTGGACAGGCACAGGCACATTCTTGGGCCCAGCGTCTGTGGTCTTGACTGGCCTGGGAGGGGCTCGGCAGGGTGTCTCCTTTGGACTCAGCCCATCCTGTCTGACAGACCTGTCCTGGCCACGGCCAGGTCCCTCTCCAGGAAGGAAGCTTCTGCTGAGGGCTGAGTCATGGCCCCCAGCAGCATGGTGGCTTTCTCCATCCAATAAGGCTTTCTCTTGAGACTTGGCAGGTCTGAGCTTGCTCCTGAGGTTGTAGATGTCCACTTGGTCTTCACCCTGACCTGGCTCAGTCTTGGGGGAAGGAGTTGGTTTGGGTCTAACCTGAGGTCTAGACTTCAAGAACAGATTCTGGGGAGTGGTTTCCACTTTCTCCTCAGGCAGCTCAGCTTTGGACCTGGAGATAGGCCGGAGGTTGGGCTTTTTCACTTCCTTGGCCAGCACCTTGTGGCCACACTCTAACCCCATGTCATTCCTCAGTGGGAACTTGCTCTTGTCAGGTTTGGGCTCTGGTTTCCTGCTGTCCCGGGCCAGCGGGGCATGCTTGGCTGGAATCATCGGCAAAATCATGCCAGGGGGCTTGGGGGAGGAGCCCCGGAGCGGCTCCATCTTCTGTCTCTCCCTCTCCAGTAACTCCTCTTCTGACTTGATGATGGACTCTTTACGTGGAGGGAGGCTGGGCTTCTCCTCCTGTGTGGGGTCTGAGATCTCCTCATATCCTGTTGACGCAGACAGGTCTGAAGAGGTCTTTCTTGGGGCCTCCTTTCCTCCTTTCCAGTCTTTGGACCACAGCATCCCTGAGTCCACAGCACCATGCGGTGCCTCAGGCAGGGGTCTGGAGGGCCCCACTGCTTCTGGACCCGTACTGTTCTCCGTTGCAGCTGCATCCCCAAGCCGGAACTGAGTCATCTCGTGGGGCAAGGGGGCCAGGAAGTTGGGTCTCGAGGCACTGCTGGTCTTCTTGTATTTGTCAATGAAGGTCGCTGGGGCCCACCCCTCCTTATCTTCCATCTGAATGTACCACCAACCACTTAGGCTCTTCTCAATCACCTAGAAGTGGGGGACAGGAAAAGCGCTTAGTGTCTGGTGTTTATAGCAGCTATGCCATAGGGAAAATAGGAATCTTTAAACCCAGGAAAATGCTCAGGTCAATGATGTGCTATGCTTACACTCAGGGCTACTAATGCTGGTGAAATAAGATGAGTTTCTTCTCTTTATCTGCATCTCTTCCTGGTGCCTGTACCCACTGAACTGAATGGTGGTGTTCTTGAACTGAAATTGATGATGTTATTTAAGATATGATATTTCCTGTGTCTTTTGGGTCCAGTATCACCCAAGTAAATGATTGGAGATGAACAGTTACATAAACTGGGCGAGACAGGAGGAAGTGTGTGCCCTCAAGTCCCCACGTGAAGCATTCATCTTCAGTTCCCCAGATGCCCTTGTATTTGGATAGGGTCTTTAAAGAGGTAACTAGGTGGAAATGAGTCATGGAAGCAGGCCTGAGATTTGTAAATACAGCGCGGGGATCACATGTATGAGGGTACAAGAGGGTAGTCAAGGAAAGAAGCCACAGGAGATACCAACCAGGCACCTTGATCTTGGACTTGAGCTCTAGAGCCATAAGAAGGTAAATCACTGTGTTTAAACCAGCCCATCTGGGTATTTTGGAGCCCATTTGGGTATTTGGAATATGGCAGTCCTACAAAACTAACACCTGCTATTCCTAGGCAGGTGTTTTACACAATAAAGCTAATGCTTATGACCTCCCTGTGATCCAGGGACAGCCATCCCATTCTACAGATGCAGAGCAGAACCTCAGGAGGGGACGACTGGGCAGGGGGTTCTGAGGAGGGTGAATAGGGGAGGGCAGGCAGTTGGGCTCTCTCTGAGTACTGCCTGGCCCTGCCCCTCAGGAAGAGACACTGCCATTGGAGCCTCAAGGATTGAGGCCTGGCAGCAAGGGTAGCAGCCAGACTCAGCACCAGGAGACCCAACGTGTGAACCCAAAGTCCTGAGTATCAGCTCGGAGCTCTGCCACTTTAATCATGATAATAGCAGCAAGATTTGCTAATGTTTAAACAAGCCAAAGTGTGCCATCTTCATGAAGGCATGCAAATGCACTTGTCATGTGTTACATTAGCAGATTACAGGGAAGGCGGCTGAAAAGAGGATGTGGTGGACAGGCAGGACAGAGTGAGGCTAGCAGGAATGACAGACAGGTGACCAGTTTGTTATAATACTTGGCAGTACTGGGTATGGTCAGGGGCTCACAGCCGTCAGCAGCAATTCAACTCCAGCACTAAGACACCGTGAGGGAAGGCAAACAGACGATAACAAAAAGGAAATGATGTGACACCTCCCCACTGCATACAGGTTCCAGTGCCTCTGATGCACTGCTGAAATCCCAAGGATCCCTGGCAGCATCTGAGCTGCATCTGAGCTCACGTGGCAGCGCTTCCTGCTCAGCCCTGTGTGTTAGTGGAAACGGTAGGAAATATACCGTCAAAGACTCGAACCCAGAGCCTGTGTGCACACCTGACCTATGCTCCACCACAGAGCAGTCCCTAGGTCATAACAGCTATGTCTTAAAACTACACAGTGCCTTTTCAGCTCTCGGGGGGAAGAAGCCTTCATAGCCTACAGTGTGGGCTTCTGGTTTCAAGATGGAATGGACAGTTTATGCAGCGCATGCAAGGAAGAAAGCTGTGGATCTGCAGCTCAGTTCAGAGGGAAGCAGGGGAAGGGGTGGGTCCTTGGTGACTCCTCACAGTTTCTCAGAGGGCTCAGAGATGTATAAAGGGGAAGAGACATTGGGTGTGGCACTGAGGGAGGTGTGGGAGGGAGCAAGCACATGACTGGGGAGTAACTAGGAAGACACCACACTAACAGCACAGCCAGCCTGGCTAGCCTCTGTCCTTGGTCCTGTTCTTGTATGGGAGACTGTAGGCAGCAATCATGAAGGTGCAGGCTGGGGTCACAGAGACTGGATGCTGCTCTGTGGCTGACTCAGAAGTTTCTAGAAGCCAACTAACCTCTTGCATTTATTTCCATGGATTGACTCGCATAAAAATAAATAAAATTTTATAAAAGAAAAGGAAATATAAATCAACCATACATGGCCGCTGTGGTGGTTTCAATAGGTTTGGCCCCCATAGACTGTTTGAATGCTTGGCCCACAGGGAATGGCACTATTAGGAGGTGTGGCCTAGTTGGAGTAGGTATGGCCTTGTTGGAGAGGGTGTGACACTGGGAGGGTTGGCTTTGAGGTCTCTCTCTCTCTCATATATATATATATATATATATATATATATATATATATATATATATATATACACACTTGAGTCTGTCAGGAGTCTCTTCCTGGCTACAACTTGCAGCTCCTTCTCTAGCACCCGCCATGCTTCCAGCGTGATGATAATGGACTGAACCTCTGAAACGGTTAAGTCAGCCCCAATTAAATGTTTGCCTTTAGAAGAGTTACCTTGGTCATGCTGTCTCTTCACAGCAATAAAGCCCAAACTAAAGCAGCCATATATTATATAATTCCACTTCTAATCAGAAGATCCAGGGTGGGTTGATGTGAAAGGGAAACCAGTGCTCGCTGGTGGGACAGGGTTCCTACGACAGGCTTTGGAACTGGAGTGTGGCAATGGTTACACAACTCCAAAGAAAAGAAACCAATGACTTGTACACTCAAAGTGGCAAACAGTTTGGGATATGTTTATGAAGATATGGTCATAGCTTAATAAAGCCACTAACCTCCTCTCCCCTCCCCCATAGCAGGAGGTGAGACGAGAGAAGCCAACGCCTAGAAGGAAGACTAGCGGCAGATGCTCACCTCCACTTTCAGGCCGGCCTGGAAGCTGATGCCATCTGGGATGGTGGTCTGGAACTCGGCGATGGTGTAATACTCTTCTTCCACCTGGGGCGGGATGGGAGGCTTCGGCAAGTTGAGGCCTCGAGGCTGTCAGGATTACATACAGGGCTGACTGGGTCAGGTGGCATGAAGGGACTAGGGGCACACAACATCAAGGGGTACTGGGAGGCCCAGTTAGTTTCTGAGGGGCAAAACAAAGGGGACTTGACTGTCACTTCCTAGTTGAGGTCCTCCTGGCCCTTCCAACTTTACAAGCAACATCCGGGCACATCGTGAGAACTTGGGAAACCACAAAAGGGTCTGAGTGTCGGAGGCAGTGAGGCTATGGGAAGACCTCAGGTCTATGAATGTGACCCAGGTGGGCTGGAATGTCAATAAAGGCCATGCCAAGCCTCTGCTTCATCTCCTGTAGAATGGGTGTCCTAACACTACTGGCTTGGCACATCTGCTGTGACCATTAAATATGCTACTGGGCAACACACCTGGTGTATTTATGGTGCTGGACAGATAACCAAGAAATGGCAGATATTTTCAAAGAGCCCCTTTCCTAAGCAATCCCTTTCCAAATTGCTTGTGATCACCAGTGTTTTATAGTTTGAATATTTGCATACATAGTGAGCCATGTTGGGGATAGGCTTCAAGTACAAACACAAAATACATTTATGCTTCATGCGTATTTAGGCAGAGTAGAGCATTTTACGATATTTTTAGTGTGCCTGTGTTTTGACTGTGATCTGTCATGTGAAGACAGGTATGGAATTTTCTTTCCAATTTTGGTGTCATGTTGGTGCTCAAAGTGTCAAGATTTTGAAGCATTGTGGATTTTTGGATTAAGGATGCCCAGCCTATATTGGTTAAAAAGGTACCTATAGGTAAGGCATGGGGGTGAAAACCATTTATTCCAGAAGGCAGAGACAGGCGAATCTCTGTGAGTTGTAAGCTGGCCTAGTCTACATAGAGAGTTCCAGACTAACCAGGGCTACATAGTGAGACTCTGTTTATACATAAATAAGTAAATGGACCTTTAGAGTTAAAATGGATCAGAATAACAGATGCCAACACAGATAAACCTGTGCTTGTCTAACCTTGGGCCTGCTACACATAGGTTGCTTTATTGAGAAGAACTGCTTGAAATGTACTGGAATATGTGAGGTCTAGCGGGTGCCCCAGACAAGTCCCAGGCCAAGGAGATGAGCTCTGGGGCAAGTGTGTACTTACAATGGTCATGTCCCGGCGCGGAGGGGGTCTTTGTCTCATCTTTGGTGATCCTATGGGGAAACAAGACTCCAGTTCATTCACAAGCAGAGCTCCACAGACAGATTCCCAGCTGTTGGAGCCAGGTGGGGTCTCATCCCTCCCTCCTCTGTCCAGGAGCCACATGCGAGAACAGCCTGGCGATGCTCTCATGCTTGTCTCGGGACCCTCCATCAGCATGGTCTCCCCTGGCCCAAGTGACGGGAGGCTGTTCACTCAGGTCATAAAACATGGACTCAGAGCTATACAGGGTTGGGCCTAGACTCATGGGGTCCCAGCACGGGACAAAATTACTGTTTGACTCTGAGCCATAGGTCCTTTTCTGTGGAGCAGTCTAATGGATACCTACTGCTCCCTGGCAGCAGGAGTAATGTGAAATACCTATTTCCTCATCTTCTATAATATTAGAAAATACCTGACTCTTAGCTAAGACATTTAGCACCTCTATAAGGACTACCGTTTCTAGACTTCTGTGTAGCTTAGTGTTGCCACTGAATAAGTCCAGTGGAACATGAGGGAAGGTGGGGCATTTGTGCTATGTCACCCCTCTCTGCCCTTCACTGGCTGGACAGTGATGGGCCACACTGGAGGATGAGGGAAACACAAAACAGACCAAGTATCATCTCAGCTGTAGACACAAACTTGCTCTGCTGTGTAGAATGGAAATGAGGCTCTAGATCAAATGAGCTACTTTAATCATTGTGTGTGTGTGTGTGTGTGTGTGTGTGTGTGTGTATGTGTGTGTTGGGGGATTTGATTTAACATATGAATGTCCTAACAAAGTCACGTTACTTCAGATTTTTATTTGGTCCCCTACTATGAGTGGACTATGCTCTTGACCATGAGAGAGACCAGAATCACAGAACTTGGGATTGGCCGGAACCCCTGCCCCGGCCTGTAGCAGTGGTGAAGCTCTTGGCGCTTAGGCTTGTTAGGAGAGCATGAAGCTCAGCCCTCATCTCTGTGAGGAGTGGAGTCCTTTCTCCACTGATTCTTGCTGCCCTGAGGACCAGCATAGGATGTTGGGGACACAGTTCCAGGTACAATGCAGACAGCTCTGGGTAACCCTGCTCTCAGTGTGGGCAGGAAACAATTAGTAAAATATAAATAGGGAAGCTTTGAAAAGCAAAATGGATGAAGCAAACCCAATATGGGGTCAGTCTTTGTCCCCCAGGTTCACATATGAGGCCATGGAGAAGATTAGAGGGGTATAGGTCTTGGTTTGACCCTGAGGTCCATTGTCACCAGGTGAATAGCCTTGGTCTCATTTCTCTGATTTTTTTTTCTCTGTAAAACAAGAAGCAGTCCCTCAAAGGAGGAGGCAGTGAGCTAATCAGGAGACTCCAGGGGCGTGATCGTCAGGACTCACTGGAACAATCTAGGGAAGGTAGAGCACACTGCTCAGATCTTGTGATCTGCTGGTCCAGTGGTCTTGGTGAGTTACCCAAAGTCCCCAAGCTTTTATTGCTCTCTCCAGGATATCATCAGATGGCAGGGATGCTACAAGTTGGTACCCTAAGCTCAGATAGACCTCAGCTGTCTAAGCAAGGGTGGGGGACACTCACTCTGCTTAACGTCACCATCCGGCACCAGGCGACCTTCAAAGCGACCATCCCTCTGGTTGCTGAGTGGCTCCTTCTCCCCGCCCATAGCATTCTGCTGCCGGGAAACACCAACACCGTCCAGGTCGAGGGCCCCTGAGTGAGCAGGTGAGCTGGGGCCCAGCTTTGGGGGCAAGGGCTCCCCACTGCTCTTCTTTAGGTAGGAAGCAGGGGCCCAGCCCTCTTTACCCTGGAACCTGGGAGGAAAGGGAAGAATTCTAGTCAGGTTGGTCGGTGGGACTTTTGGGGGTTGGAGGGGGTGGGATGAAGCCACGCTTCTATGTATCTGGTCCAGGATGGAGGGCAGGGAATTCTCACTGTTGTGGGCCAAAGACTCCATGCAATTCATTGCCCTCTGATGCCTAAGCCTTCAGCTTGGCCTTCCAGGCCCTCCCCACCTGCTCTCCATTTGCATCTCTGAACAGTCACCATGTCCCACACAACCCCTCCACCTGAAGTCAAATAAGGCCCAATCTCCGTGATAGCCCTCTGGTTTCTATACACTTTATAATCCCCGAACCAGCAACATGCATCTGGCTGTGGATTTCCTGTCTCCTGGTTAGAACACAAGCCCTTGGGTATGAGCAACTGGGTATTGGTGAATTCAATGAAGAAATGAAAGGTCAAGGGGACAAGCTGCCAACGGGCATACCGTGTTGTGGGTGAACAGCAGTAAGGCTCTGCATCAGAGCTGTCCTCTTGAGGTACCACTGTGATGATGATGGTCATGACAGTGACAGCCAGCACTCTTAGCACCTACTCTGTCAGTCCTGCCCTAAGCACTTTATAGCTCTTATGTGTTTGAACCCAGCCAACCTTGGCAAGATGGTGCCCATCTCCCAGCAAATCTTCTTGGGCACCATTGTGACACCACAAATGGAAAATTCCACACTTGACTTTGTGTGATGGATCACAGTCAAAATGCAGCTGCCTTAGACTCGCATGAATGCTCCTTCTGGCTGTGTGTATACACCACATATGCAACACAGTGAATCTTGTGTTTACCAATGGCCGTCCTCAAATCCAAGACATCCCATTACACATGGGCAACATTCCCCAACGATGAAAACATCCCAGATCCCAAAGACTTCTGGTGCCATGCATTTCATGTAAAGGATTTTCATCTGGAATTGGGATTTGCTTTAAAGACAAGAAGCCTGAGACCCATTGGTATTAAATACCTCACTCGGGTTTACAAGCAAGTCTGTGGCAGGAATGGACTCAGATCTCTTAACTTGTTCTTTTTTTTTTTTAAAGACTTATTTATTAATTTAATGTATAGGAGTACACTGTAGCTGTCTTTAGACACACCAGCAGAGGATTGTCAGATCCCATTACAGATGGTTGTGAGCTACCATGTGGTTGCTGGGAATTGAACTCAGGACCTTTGGAAGAGCAGACGGTGCTCTTAACCACTGAGCCATCTCTCCAGCCCTCTTAACTTGTTCTTCTTGGCCCTTTCCTAGCAGCCCCCACTCCTGGTGCAAAGCCTCACACTGACAGGACAGGGCTCCTGGCCAGTTGACACAAAGATACTGAGACGTGAATGATGTAGCAGCTCCATATTGGCTGCCACTGCACTGAAGAATGACAGGGACTCCGACACACCAGTTCACTGTCCCTAAAAAGGGTATCAGTGAGGGCTAAGATCATTTAATTCTCATACGACGAAATTCGGGTTTCAAAACAATAACTAGAGAGACCTCTTTGGACCTGAGATGTGCTGGAGCAGGTGCACACTGGCTCACGAGCGCCCATTGCACAGGGATCTTCTGAACTCCACATTTAGGGAGTTCCACACCCATCTCATTGATGACTTGAAAGTGACCACAAGACAGGTACTTACACCATGGAGATCAGCTAACCCCACCAGGAGCTACTAGTACTAGTTAGTACCTCTCCAAACAGTTGCCCATACCTTTGGGGAAAAGGAATAAAGCCATCTGACTACTCATGACACATGGCAGAGCCAAGTCTCATTAAGACTCACTTAAAGAAGTCGGGCAGTGGTGGTGCACACCTTTGATCCCAGCACTCAGGAGGCAGAGACAGGCAGACCTCTGAGTTTCAGGCTATCCTGGTCTCCAGAGTGAGTTCTAGTACAGCCAAGGCTACACAAAAACCCTGTCTCAAATATAAAAACAAAAAAAGAAAAAAGAGCAGGCATGGTGCACACACCTTTAATCCCAGAGCAGAGGCAGGCAGATCTCTGCCAATTTGAGGCCAGTCTGGTCTACAGAGTGAGTTCCAGGACAGGCTCTATGTATAGTGGCTCCCTTTCAAAAAGGAAGGAGGGAAAGAAGGAAGGAAAAGAAAAGAGAAAGAAAGCACTACTTTAAAAACGAAATGGCCTTGCCGGGCGGTGGTGGCGCACGCCTTTAATCCCAGCACTTGGGAGGCAGAGGCAGGAGGATTTCTGAGTTCGAGGCCAGCCTGGTCTACAAAGTGAGTTCCAGGACAGCCAGGGCTACACAGAGAAACCCTGTCTCGAAAAACCAAAAAAAAAAAAAAAAACAAACAAACAACGAAATGGCCTGGGTTTCGGTGAAAAACCCGAGTCATTTGTAGCTGGAGGCAAATTTACAAGGAGATAGAGATCTATACAATCAAGAATTTGTGAACCTCAAAAGGCCCTCTAAGAGGGAATATGTCTTGCTTTAAATGGAAAAAGGTAGCTGAAAATGCAACACAATCCTCCTCCTCTGGCCATCATTGGGGCACAAAGTCACAGCACTGGCAGCACAAAATGGAGGATGAGCAGACTCCGGGGTGAGGAGGGTATGAACTCCAATACTTCCCAGCCTCAGATGACCCTTATGCTCATCCTGACAACTGCCTCAAAGTCTGAGCCAGGTTGAGATCCTCCTGAACTCCAGAGCTGTGAGGTTCCAGGTTGGTTTATTCTGCCAACACCACAGAGTGCTTACACAGACTTAACAGAGTGGCCCGCTATATGCCCAGGCTATGCTGTAAAACATACAACATACAACAGCATACAACATACAACAGCACTCCACTCTTTTGAGGCTTGGGGAACTCAGAGTTTTGTCTGTTTGGACTTTGTAGGAAAGATATGGGCCGGGACGGAGGCCAAACTGCACCAAGACGTATTCATGGCTGAGGCAGAAATGTCACCTGTCTGTAGCTGCTCACAGACTCTGAAGCTGGAGCTCTTGAGCCTCGCCCCCCCCTCCAAGCACAGCGAGAGGCCCAGGCAGGTACCTGATCTTCCACCAGCCCTCCAGGTTCTTCTGGATGACCTCCACCACAACCCCACGCTCTAGGTTCATCTCATCTTGGTCACGAGCTGTGTACGGGTAGATGACTGTGTACTTCTCCTCTGTGGGGACAAAGGGTGATGGGGTGAGGAAGAGACAGGAGGAGCCAGGATGCTGGTTGTGAACTGGAATCACACAGAGGGAAACTCTCTCTGAGATTTCTGGGCTCCTCAGGCTCCTGCTGAGCTCTTAGAGGCCCCAGTCCCCCCTGACTCCTTCAGCATTGAAGAATCACTCTCGTATCCAGCCAATCTGTGCCTCAAAGGTCATGGCCCATGACTTCATGCAACATTCTGACCCTCCATCTGCACTTCTCCCTTGCTCAGGTTAACCACCTCCCCACCCCCAACCCCCATTGCAGGAATTACCTTCTAACTAACACGATCTTTACTATTGTTTTAAGTCTGTTTCCTCTGGGAGAGTATGATCTCCATGAAGACAGGGATTGGTCTATCTCAGTCGTGTCTTTGTCTCCAGCACTGGAATGTGCCTGGAGAAGCTGGCAATTGTTTCATGAATGAGCCTCTGTTTAGGGAAGAGGCATATTCTGAAGTCCCACCCTGGAGGGTGCACCTTGTTCACACAGCAAGTTAAGCCCCTTGGGCTCCTCCTAATTCTTGCTGAGGTCAGGGTTCAGAGAGAAAACAAAAACTGCCACCAAGGAAGGGACAGAGAGCACTTCTCACTACCTAGACGTGACTTTTTATTGGCTGGGTTGCAGCCCTGATCCAATCATCCTTACAGCCCGCATGGCTGGATTGCTTCCCACCCCATTCTCCCCATCCTGACAGCCCACAGTCCTCCCTTAGAGCTGCCTCCCACTGTGTTACATCAGCAGCCCAGAGATCCTGCTCATTCACAGCCTCTGGGCACAGTGCTCAGGAGAGGAAGAGAGCAGTTCCCATCTCTAGTGTCACAGAGAAAATGGATACATGACCCAGAGGAGCCCAGCAAGGAGATGAGAGGGCAGTTTTTAGATGACATTTCAGTCCATAGGCTGAGTCAGCCATGGCTTAGCACTCATGGTTCTTGGGAAAACACTTGAGGCGTCATTGCCAGCCAGCTGCTGCAGAGTCACTTGAGGCACACAGGCGTTTATTTATTTATTGAAATGGCCTGCTGACCAGCTCTGCGGGGGCGGTGCTGACTGGTGGCATACATCCTGTATTCAGCATGGTCAGCTATTTCCTCTTGTGCTGAATCGGCAGGCACCAGGCTGGGATAGGAGAAAGGAAGGAAGGAAGGAAAGAAGGAAGGAAGGAAGGAAGGAAGGAAGGAAGGAAGGAAGGAAGGAAGGAAGGAAGGAAGGATTCTTCCAGCCTAGCACAGTAGTTTTGTGTGGTCCAGGTGGGAATGGCAACTACCTAGGCCCTGAGTGCATTCAAACCCATGAGCCCTGGGTCTCCTCGGGCTCCAGCTGGGAGGGTTCTCAAGCTCTGGATGCTAGAGCTGCAGAGAGACACCAGCCTGAGCTCTGGGACTGCAAGAACACAGCCTGTCCTTCTGCTGGTGGCTCATCCCCAGCGTGTGACCCTGGTCTAGTCACAGTACTGCAAGGCCTGGCTGCTGTGATTGGTTTAGGGATGGCACACAGTGGGAGGACTCTTGGGGGGTGAGAGGCGACAGTCCTAGTGCTCTGTTGAAGAAGAAGCTGGTTTTTTTGGTGACTGTCCCTGATAGGTTCCTGGGACCAGTGTCTCAAGGAATCGAACTGTGTGAATGAAATGGAATAGAGCGGAGGTGGCGAGGGCGCATCCAATCTTGCTTGGAGCTAGTTCTGGCTTTTTAGTGATAAAAGTCAGTATTTTCGAGATTTTTTTTTAAAAGACAGAGTCTCATTATGTAGCTCAAGCTGTCCTCAAACTCACAGTCCCAGCCTTCAAGTGCTAGGAATATAGGTGTAAGACACTCACCATCAACCTGGCTTTATCTGGTTGATGTGGCTTTCTCCTGTGACTCAAACAAGTCTGGTAAAAGTAACATGGCTGCCCAGTCACCATCATAGAAAACCTAGGCACCTTTGTAAACTGGGACACTTCCGAGCTCCAAGGCCGTTAGATACCCCAGGCCCACTCTTCCCCATCCTGCATGCTTGTACACATAAGATTGACAAGACCATTTTTTTTAACATGCAGCAGGCATGGGCAGTCCCAGAGCAGGGAGCTCATGCAGATGCAGGGACTTGGCTCCAAGCAGCAAATGCAGAGAAATCTCTGAGGGTAGGCACCTTGACGCCAGCTGATGGCATACAAGTCCCCCAGAGTCCGGCGGCGACCCACAGACCGGGGCAGAGAGCGGTGCCTCCAGGAAACTGGCCAGGTAGCATGTGGAGTGAGGGCAGAAGGCAGAGTTAAGAGGAGCATACTCCAGGGCTTGTAGGCCTGGGAGCACCTAGCAGAGCTCTCCTGGGAGGGATCTACCTAAGTCTACTCCCAGACCCAGCCATCCTAGAGAGGACAGATGCCTGGGGAATGAGCTTCAGTGTGAAGAGTGCCCAGTAGTCATCCTATTCCTAGAATGAGTCTATTGAGACACCGTCACAGTAGTGGGAAAGAAAATACTAAACCTGAAGGAAAATGTGCTCTTGCCTGCGTGGGAAAAATCTCAGCCTCTCTGAGGGCAGCTCCACATCTGTGAAACATTAGCTCCTTCTCAGGCGCGCCATCACAGACTGTAAGGGGACACAGCATCCCCTCCCTTTAATCTGAGCTTGCTCTGTGGTAACCTGTGCTAGCTCTCCCGGCCCCCCCCCTCCCCAGCTTCTGGAGGGCCGCTGAGGCAGAGCACACACACTCTGCAGAATGTCACTGTGATCCAACTAAATGCAAAGCCACTCCAATCTTTGAATGTATAAATTTGGGATATTTCCTCCTCTTTCCCCCCTTTCCCAACATACTTGATTTGTCTCTGTGCTACCTCAGGAACATCCACTGAAACCCAACAACAATCCCCGCCCCCACCCCCAGACAGGATGGGAACACAGACCTCCATTGCTCCCATGTTCAGCAGAGAAAGATGGGGCTTAGAGAGGGGGCTCTGCCAAGACTATGATGCATGCGGCAGAGGTATGAGTCACACTCGGGTCTGTCTGACTCCCAGACACTCTGTGTGCTATCAGAGGCACTGAGGGCCTCTGCTTTAGGAAGCTCCCAGAGGGAGAGGAAGTCTTAGGTCTTGGGCATTGCTGGAGTGTCAGGCATCACTACAAGGAACATCTGGCAGAAATGCCCCCAGGAAAAGGAAGTGTGTGGGAGACCGAGGGGACACTTAAACCAGCAGAAAAATCAGATGTGTTTAAACACATGGAGTTGAAATTTTTGCAAATGAGTCAATACAGTTTGGTATTGTGGTCGCCACAGCAATGTTAGAGGAGTAGTGGGGTGTTAGCAGGCAGACTGGGGGGGTCTCATAAAGGGGTGAGGGCCCAGCTTTGGTAAGGCTCACTGAGGGTAGCTCCCGCAAGCCCATGAGAAGAAGGTACAGGCTTGCCCTACAGTTCTAATCCCATCGTGCTCACAGGCTCTAGATCCTGAACTAGTGAGCTATCAATCCCCGAGCAGAGGCTGCCAAGAAGGGGAGGAAGCCCCCTACCTTCCTCAGGCTGGAGGGAAAACTCATCTTGCACGCCATCCTGGCCCTCGAGGCAGGTTGCAGGGACCCAGCCCTGCTCTTCAGCAGTGCTGACGAACCACCAACCTGCAAGCAAGAAGAGTCAGGGTGCTGTCAGTGGGGCAAAGCAACAATGTAATAATCCAGCTGTCCTTTGGCACATAAGGGACTGTTCCAGAGGTGTCCTGAGGGCAGCAGGTCTGCACACAGGAGTCCCTCATGTAAAGGGTCTAGGACACACCTAGGTAGACTTTACAGTCACTGCAGGTGACTTCTGCCAATAGGATGTCAAAGCTGTGAACAGTTAGCTGTGCACATGTAGGGTTCACAACAGGGAAAAGCTCTGGACATGTTCAGCGCAATCATTTTTTTTTCCTTGACTATTTTCTATCCATGGTTGGTTGAATCCAAGGATGCAGAATCCACAGGTATGGAAGCTGGCTGTGTATTCCGCCACTCAACAGTTAGTGTTCAGGTTAGGCTAAAAAAATTCCTAGTTCACTGGGTAGAATGAAACTGCCAGGAATAGCTACAAGAGTAGCTACAAATTGAAAAAAAAAAAGCTATCAAGAAGAGAAACTTGCTCCCAAGCCTGGGACAGAGGTGAGGGCGGTTGCCCCCGAACAAGGAGACTATGGTGCATTTGCCATCAGTAGAGTGTGTAATGGACTGCCCACTGTACTTGCATTATTTGATGTCATTGCCACATTATAGTCTTCATTGCACTATGAAGAAACCGAGCCACAAGGAGGATAATAGAGGTGACCGTGTACATCAGATGTATGGCACAGCTGTGGTCTGCATTTGATCCCATGAGCACAGGTCTCCGAAGGTACTCGGTGCATGTCAAGAGGAGCCTGACTGCGGGTGTGACATGCAGGCCTTGCATTCACACCATATGCTCTCTGAAGACCGACTGGCATGGGCCATTGCTGCTACCCAAATGTGCTCATGTTCTAACCCTCATTATCTGTGGTTTCTACACTTGTGTTTACCAACCATGAAATAATAATAATAATAATAATAATAATAATAATAATAATAATAACAATAACCCTGTATGTGTACTGAATGCATAGATCCTTAATATTACTCTCTAAAACCAGTGGTTCTCAACCTTCCTAACACTGTGACCTTTTAATACAGTTCCTGTGTTATGGTGACCCCCCTCCCCCAACCATAAGAGTATTTCATTGTTATTGATAGCTATAATTTTGCTACTGTTGTGGATTGTACTGTAAATACCTGATAAGCAGGATATCAAAGGGGCCATGACCCACACTGCTCTAAACAAGCAGTATATTAACTATTCACATGGTACCTACATTACATGAAGCATAATATAACCTAGAGAGGATGTAAAGTATAGGGAGGCTGCGGGCAGGTCAGAAGCAAACACCCTACCTGTTTATATATAAGGGACCGGAGCATTATCTGCCCAAAACATCTTCCTGCCTCACATCCTTCCTAGCACCGCACCCTGGTGGCCCAGGGAATGGGCACTTCTTCCTTTGTGCCCCTGCTATCTCTTTGCCATATAGCTTGCATACATTGCTCTTGAGAACTAGAAAACGATACAAACTTAAGACCAGCAGAAATCTAGCTCTGTAGAGACCTGGGGGCAAATAGTGAGTCACTTGGAGTCTCGGTCCTTCGGTGATAGCACAGAGATTAGGGTGAGATGACATGTATTTTTCAGTTGTCACCATGGGTCACTAGTCCCATAGCTCTCGTGACTTAAGTGTCTGGAACGCTCCTGGGGCACTTTAGGCCTCAGGAGACTGGGGTGCAGTTCCTGTGTCCTTCTCCTGCCTGCCCCTTGCATCTGCCTTTTCTACTCAAGGCCGGCATGGAAGCGAGGATTTCCCTCTCCCAATGGAAGTCATGGAAGCTAAAATTAGGTTCTAATCTTTTCCACCTCAGAGCCCCTGGCTATAAAGAAATTAAATTATCTGACCCACTTTGATAATAGATTATAAAATCCCATTTTGGAAGGGTTCCTACCCCCTACTCTGGAATAAACAGAGGCCAAAAAAAAAAAGAGCCAGGATAAGCGGGCCAGGCTTCCTCCCTCACTGTCTATTAGCATTTGATCTGACCCCTTTTATTTAGTCACAGGTCAACACGGCTGTCAATTGTGTCTCTGCAATGAAATTGCTGAGAACCCCAGGGGTCTGGAGAGCTTGCTGAGCACAGAAATTCCTGGAGTGCAGCATCCCCAGAGACTGTGGAAGCACAGTGAATCTTCCACAACCTGCCGGTGAATGTCTTCACCTGTATCCTTGACGAGGACCAGAAAGCCTGTTTCTCGTGGTCACGTGATATCTGCCGTGGGAGAAAAACCATCACATCTTTTATGGGCACAGAAGTGACCTTGGAAGAGTTGGAGCATGGGACACTGAGATGACATCAGTGTAGTCCTTCCTTCCAGGTCATCAAAGCTAATGGCTTCCAGATTGCATAATTATGGAGGTTTGTTGTCTAATACCAGCCTCATGACTAACGGCAACCTGACCAGGAGGATGCTGGAAACACTGTCTTTGGGTATTCTTGGAAGCAGGAACTATTCCTATATTGCACTGTTGGGGTCTGCTTGGCTAATGCTGATCTCATGATTTACATGAATAATGGGAACGTAACTTGAAGGGTACTGGAAGCACTGTCCTCCCACAGTTATGGGGAATTTAACTGACCATCGGGCTATCACGGACCCCGGAAACACAGTGAATCTCCCACAACCTGCCTGTGCATCCCTTCACCTGTATCCTTGATGATGACCCTGAAAGCATGAAGGTCCTTAACAATAGCTCCTGGGAACCCATTGGAGAGAGGGGCTGCCCACCCCTTGCTTTCCCTGCATGGTGTGATGGCTGCTCTGTAACAGGGAAGGAAACCTGCATTTCTGGAGCACATGTTGTGTGCCACGTTCAGGTTTAGGTGCCCTTCCTACAGTTTATCATTTACTCTTTCAATAGTTCCCTGACAGTTTTCTGTGTCTTGTGGTTGACAAAACTAATGTGTGCTATGTAGAGTCCCAGTGGCATCTAGGTCCTCTTGTCTCAGTCACCTCACTGCCGGTGGATGTGGCCAGTGGCCCTAGGATGGCAGGTGGGTTGAGAGACAGGCAGATGTCCATTTTCTCTGAAGAGTTTCTTCTAATTTGTTTTTGAGACGCAGTCTCTATGGGGCCCTTCTCTTGGATCTGCAGCTTTCTTGGGGACTCCCAAGGGAAATCAACACAAAAATTCTCAAAGGAGTATTCTACTCTGTATGGGCTGGAGAGAAGGCTCAGCAGTTAAGAACACTGTCTACTCTTCCGAAGGTCCTGAGTTCAAATTTCAGGAACCATGTGGTGACTCACAACCATCTGTAATGAGATCTGACCTTCTCTTCTGGAGTGTCTGAAGACAGTTACAGTGTACATACATATAATAAATAAATAAATCTTTAAAACCAGAACTGTTTATGGGAGCAGGCATCAAACAATGGTAACACCTGACCCAGCAGGCTCCCGAGACCGTGGCTATGAGCCCTCAGTGACTCTGGGGCACCGTACCAGGCTAGTCTGCTTCTTTGATTTGGAGTTTCTATATGCTTCTGGTTTGTGGGTCTTGGTGACAGTTCAGGGTATGGGGAAGATGGTCTAGGTTCTTACCTGACTCGTTCTTCTCAATGATGTCCACTACTTGGCCCACACTGAGGCTGATCTCTGAGCTCTCCTGCTTCTGATAGTTTGCCACCACCACATACTGCTCCAGGACCATAGGGTCCACTGAGGTCGGGTCACTCCCTGAGGACAGCAAATGTCATCAGATATCCCATTAACCCCAACAGTCTTTGTTAAAGCATTTGTCTCATGCCCCGACTCTTTATCCTTGTATCCTCTCATTCATTTTCTTACTCAGGCACTAAAGTTTACCAAGAGCACTGTGGGTTCCAAGAGGTTCCAAGTAAGTAAGATGTGGCATATGCCCAGAAGCTGGCGGCTTGTTGGAAGGTTGAGGGGATGGTTTAAATTAGCTTGAAGTCACTACCCAGCCTGTCTCATCTCTCCAACTTCATCCTAAGCATACCTACGAACTCATAGACCTCCCGGGATGCTCTACATACGTCATTGGGGACCACTGACACAAACATAGATGAAATGGATGCCTTCCAGTCTCAAATAACTCAAAGTAATAGGGAAGATAAGCACATGGAAGATATGTACATACATACATGCATACATACATACATACATACATACATACATACATATGATTGAGAGATCAAATTATATCAGCTTGGATACCCAGGATGCCAGAGAATGAACGGGAAAGGCAAAGCTGTACCAAATGATGGTCAGCAAGACTTCTCAAGCAGAAAGCAGAGACCTACGAGGGAAGGGGTCCCGGGAGTCCGGGAGGACTGGGATAGGTGGGCTCTTCCACAATGGAGAAGGGCCTTCAGGAGTAGAATGAGGTTGGGAGGCAGAGTTCTGCCAGGTGGTAGGCACGTTACTGAGAAAAGTCCCCAAGGAAAGCATTGGTCTGAGGCCGAGGATTCAGTGAGTTTGGATTTTGAAATCTCGAGGAGTCAATTAAGGTTTCTAGGAAGAGAATGGCAAGATGTACAGCTGGGCAAGTGTCCTGGCTGCCATGTGGAGTGAGGCAGAGGCTGGCAAGGGAGAGAGCACCCAGGCTGAGGGTGTGAAGTCGTTAGGCAAGAGGAGATTGTGGCATTGGAGCTGGGCAGTGGTCCCAGGAGGGGAAAGCGTGGGAAGAGCTTCCAGGCAGGCGGCTTCCCTGGTGAGCAGTGTGTGCGTCACACTCTGGAACTGTGAAGCCCTGCTACCCACTTCAACAGATGGGTATGCTCACAAAGACGCACCACAGAAGACTTAAAAGGAACATCTCTGTTCAGAGACGTCAAAGAGAAGGAGGCAGCGTGGTGTGTGTGTGTGTGTGCGCGTGTGTGCGTGTGCATGCACATGCCTCCTTCTTGGCTCTGTGAGCAGGTTCTGGTCATTGATCCTTCTAGGAAGACATCTGAGCAGGGTGTACCCTAACCACCTGCACCTGAGTGGAGACAGCAGGAGGGGAAGGAGAGCGGAGAGCGGAGAGCAGAGAGAGGAGAGCGGAGAGAGGAGAGAGGAGAGAGGAGAGAGGAGAGAGGAGGGATGGAGGTGCCAAAGAAGGCTGGATGGGAGAGAGTCTGGAAAAGAAGGCTCCCGTGCCACCTACCCCACCCCATTCCCCATGGGATGCAAACCATCACAAACCTTTCTAATATCATTGTGCTTGAGGTGAGCACTGCCTGTTACAGAAATAAAAATACACTGAGGATAGCAAGTGAAGTGTTCTTTACCACACCCAGGCATGGAAATGGATGGTGGACCATAGATAGGGAAGAAGGTAATGTCTGGGGCCTTCTGGCTTTCTCTACTTGGCATTTCCTAGGTCCACCCAGGATCCTGTGTCCTTTCTTTATATTTCTCAGAGGTTATTGTCACTATTTGTAGTTCTCTGTCATTCACTACCTTCTCACAGGTCAACAGTCCACCGAAGCCAGACAGCTATGAAGGCTGGGGTCTGAGACAAGGCTAGTCTGACCCTCCTGGAGAGAACCTCCTGCTAGGCTAACCTGGCAAGCTCTGCTCCCGCAGGACCCGACGATGCAAGGAGTCAATGAGCCTAAGGTGCTGGCTCTCTGGAGTTCCTGGCCACTGCAAATGATGGTTCTTTTAAGTTCAACAGCGCCAAGCAGAGTCCACACAGAGAAGAACCTGCTTGGGGACTAGAAACCCCTCATGCTAATGGGAGTCAACTACTCTTGGTCTCTTGACTGGTCTCCGCTGCCAGCCTCAATCCACCATACTGTTTATGATTCTTCACTTGGCTTGATCACCCTCCACAGGCAAAGCTCTGCCATTGTGACAGTGCCTGCATAGCTCTGCTCGATCTGCCTGGTAACCAGTCAGAACACATTCCCCCCCCCACCCCAGAGGGCAGAAGGCAACTTATCTCCTATTTTTATTATTCTACACTAACAAGACTGCTGATCTGAGGCTGGCTCCATTGAACACTTGGGAAAACACCTTCCCACTTGGGAACAGCATGAGATTTAGAGTCGGTCAGTGGGTCTAAACAGAGGTATGTACAACTGCTTGGTGTCCTTATGCAAAGAGGCTTGCCCTGTTCATTTCTCCTGGCCTAAATGGGAATGTAATGGCGGGTGCTCCAGCAGCCATCTTGGGCTAGAAGGCAACCTTGAGAACACTGGCCCTGTGTGGCAAAGCCGTAAGGCAGGCCCCTTATCCTTTACCATCAAATGTTACGCCATGCTCAGATATCTTTTGTGTTTGAACTAAGAAGAAACACTATTGAATCGTTTCAGCTATAATCCTTTAGAAGTTTCTGCCAGCAGCAGTCAAATCTATCTCATATTTGTACACCTTATGTAGCCATGTCAAGTCAGCAGCCTTAGCGCTTCCTAGTTCTTAGAGTTTGAAGCACACGCTGTTCTCTTTGTGAGAGATAGTCTTCGCCAGCCATTGGCATCCCTGGCTCCTTTCCTCAAGGGCACCTGTGGTGACCCCTCTGATAGCCTGGCATTGCCTCACTAGCTTTTGTTCCTTTTAGTTTTGTTTTTTAATTAAAAAAATCAATTTGAGTTATGTGTAAATGTGTGGGTATGTGCACACATGGGCAGGCTCCCAAGGAAGTCAGAGGACTGCCAGGCGCTGAGGTTATGTTCTGTTGTGGGCGGTCTGGCGTGGGTGCTGGAAACTGAAGTACACTTAACTGCTGAGCCATCCCTCTGGCCCCTTCCTTGTCTCCCCTTGCACATTTTCCTGTTTTGGCTTAGATCCCCATGTTCTAGCAGGAATCCACGAACTTGTCTCTGGTTTGCAGGCTTCTAAAAAAATATTTATTTACTTATTTATTGTTATGTGTATGAGTATTTTCTCTACATGTGTGTGCATCATGTGCCTGCCTGATGCCTGCAGGTCAGAAGAGGGCATCTGATCCCTGGAACTGGAGCTACGGGCAGTTCTGAGCCACCATGTGGGTCCTGGAAACTCAACCTGGGTTCTCTACAAGACTAACTGCTGAGCCATCTCTCTAGTCCCACCTACTTTGAAGTGTTTTTTTTTTTAAATTCCCCCCCCTTCTCCCTCTTGCTCAGGCCCCGTTTGCTCTGGGCCCCGCTTGCTCTGGCCCATAGGTTCTTTATTATTTGTTTCTCATTACGGTTGGTTGTGAGCCACCATGTAGTTGCTGGGATTTGAACTCATGACCTCTGGAAGTGCAGTCGGTGCTCTTAACTGCTGAGCCATCTCTCCAGCCCACTTTGAAGTATCTTTAAAGTGTTGTGGATAAGGAGGAAGAAAAGGAGAAAGAGGAAAAAGAGGAGAGAGAGGACTACTCTAGTATTATTGTTAGTAACAGACTGCACGTGACCTGTAATGTGTAAATTATCTATACATTATTTGGCCCTTTAGAATGGTCTAGACCATGAATGGAACCTAATGGAGCTCAAAAAAATGCCCAAATGGAATATTTTAAAACTTGGATTTAAATGACTTTCCCATCTTATATAAACCCTGGGGACCTAGCACTGCCAAGCACACAGTAGGAGCTTAGTAAATATGGAGTAACAGAAACCATGAGATAGGAAGCCATGAGCAGAGTGCCAGCCCTTGGTGACAGGAGCGGAGCTCAGCAGTGCACGAGGCTCAGTGCTCTGGCTCTGGGCTCCCAGCGGCAGCCCCTTGCCGAAGCATGCTTTAGAGGAAGAGCAGGGAACTGCTCCCGAGTGCTGCTTCCAGGGCAAGTTGTCTACCTTTTACTCAGAATACCCCACTTATCAACACTGATGACAAAATGTATGGTTTCAGGTGATTAGACAGGAGGCTTAAATGAGGCTTCAGGGTGCTGGAGAGAAGGCTCAGAGGTTAAGAACACTTACTGCTCTTCCAGAAGTCCTGAGTTCGATTCCCAGCAACCACATGGTGGCTCACAGTCATCTGTAATGGGATCCGATGCACTTTTCTGGTGTGTTTGATGAGAGCAACAGTGCACTCACACATATATAATAAATAAATAAATCTTAAAAAAAAAAAAGAGGCTTCAGACCTTGCAGGTGCTATGTAGAGACCCCTATTGGTGGAGTGTGATATTGCAACTAAGCCCTATTTATGCAAATAATTGAGACAAATAGGTTCTAGATGTTGCTGCAGATGCAATCAAAAGGTTCCTAGCTGGGCTCATGCCTTTAATCCCAACACTTGAGAGGCAGAGGCAGACAGATCTCTGAGTTCAAGGCCAGTCTGGTCTACAGACAGCCAGGGCTACACAGACAAAATGCCTGTTTCGAAAAACCACAAAAACAAACAAATGAACAACTTCCTCCCCCTCCTCCAAAAACAAACAAACCCTAGACTATGTTATATGACCCCCAAGGAATGAACTGTAGAAGAAATATTTTTGTCATTAATGCTAAAAAGGATCCTTAAGCCACACAGTTGCCTACTCTACCAGAGAAACTTTTGAGTTAGGTGTTTTTTTCTTTCTGATGACATGTCTTGAATTTTTAAAATGATGAGTAATGGCAAAGTGAGACTTTCCCTTCCGTAAACTCATTAAATTGCCAGGGATGTTGGAAGAATCTGTAAATAAGCAAAAATCAAGATGAGATGCTCTTGCAAACCATCAGACAACCTTCTCAAATGTGGTGAGATTTTTTTTTCCCTGTGGGACGAGCAGAATTTGGGGCCACATAAGCCAAGACTGCAGGAGCCAACTGGCTGTGACTGGACAGTGCTGGGGACAGACAAACCTTCTCCCATCCAGGGTTTGACATAAAATATGCTAAAGGTCTGTTTTTAATTTAAATCTCTTTAAAATCCGGTCAAGAAAACCAGCTCTAAAATAAAGGCAGTGTCCACCAGTTAGATAAATAAGGAGCCCATGGAGGGTTCTGCATCTGAATAAAGGAAGGTGCTGTGTTCCAGCCAGTGGGACTATAAATAAACCTGGGCCCCATCACGGCAGGTGAGCAATGTCAACCACGGTCACCACAAATTAGAGCCTCTGCTCTCTCTTCCAGACAGCTCCCTCATCAAGCCTGTTCCAACTGGACACTCTTATTTTCACCAACCAGAGCTGTCTCTTCCCTTTCCCCTCTTCTTCTCCCCAGCTCTTTCCAGGAGAGTCTCTGCATAAGCAAAGCCAGAAACTCCACGACCAGCCCAGAGCGGCATCTGCTCACTAATCTTGGCTAAGAAAAGAAATGTGTCATTATCCTGGCTGAGGACTACTTGCAGCTTTAGCAGGATGCCACGGTGTGGCCAGTGACCACTAAACCCCAAAGGAGAGCCAGATGTAGTCAGAGAGCAAAGCAGCCTGGGGCAGGGGAAGAGGAATGAGGTATGGCTTCTGTCCTCACTTTCCACCATGATCAGACGAGAGGACTGTAAAACTGACCCAGGCCTGCTCTCAGGAGGAGAGGGAGAGCACAGGCCTGGAATGTGTACCTGTTCTTGATGTTATCCGGGACATCTACAGGTTTGAGTCATAGGAGGGATAATCAAACAGCATCAATCAGATATTACTATTGAAGGGTTTTATATTTACTATTAAAGACCCTCTGACAATCCCACAAAACACATCTCATGCATGAGTATGTGTGTGCTCGCGTGTGGGTGATGTGTGTACATGTAGTGTGGTGTGTGTGTGTGTGTGGTATGTGTGTGCATGTGTATGTGTGTGTGTGTGTGTGGTGTGTGTATGTGTGTGATATGTGCACATGTAGTGTGTGATTTGTGTATGGCGTGTGTATGCATGTGTGTATGGTGTGTGTATATGCATGTGTGTATGGTATGTGTATGTGTGTGTATGAGTGGTATGTGTATATGTGTGGTGTGTGTGGTATGTATGTGTATGTGCACATGTGTGAGCATGCACTTGAATGGAAGCCAGGGCTTTGTTAGGTGAGTGCTCTATCACTGAGCCACACCCCAGGCCTGGATGAGGAAACTGAAGCACCATCATCATAACACACACACACACACACACACACTCACACACACCCCACATACATACACCATACACATACCACATACACATGCACACATATACCACACAACACACATGTACACACATATACACATACAACATATACACACCATGCACACACATACCAAACAACACACATGCACACACATACCCCCCCACACCCCCCAAATACACAGACCACATACACATGCACACACATGCCACACAACACACATGCACACACATCCCTGCCTGTGCCCCTTCATCCCCATGCATAGAGTCCCTCAAACTTCCTGAAGTTCAAAGAGATTAGAGGTCAGGGCCCCAGAAGCTCTGAAACCCACATTGGCTGTGGGGCCAGAGGAGCATGGGTAGTAAGAAGAGCTGGACTAGTGGCTGTCATCTTCAGAACACACCCTCTCTTTTCCATGAGCACCTCTGCCAGAAGAGCGGCATCATCCCAAGAATAGAAAGGCAGGCGGAAGCGAGCTTCCTATATGAAAGGAGCCCAGCAGGGCTTGAGTGACAGGCATCACTGCCCAGGGCAGCAGGCTGAAGAAAGCTTAGAAGCTAGCCAAGGCGGAGGCCATCAAAGGCCACGCCCAGATCTGCTGAGTCCACCTCCCAGCCCCAATGCATGGTGTCTTCTCAATCTGGCATTCCCTTGATCTTTGGAAAGCTCACCCTCAGTTCCCATGACTCAGGGTCCCTATCTTATCCCTCCCTCCTCCTCTCCCCATTACAATGCTGGAGAAGGCTCTGAGTGTCCACATTGCTTTGTACAAAGTGGCATGGAGACCCAGAACCCTCTGCAGCATCACCATGAATGTACTCTCGTCTCATCACTTCGTAGTGGTTTTTGGCAAAGGATGAAATAGACCCCATCAATCAATCGCTGGCTCATCCATTCGTTCTGCTGACCATCTCCATATGCAACTACTCATCCACTGCTCATCCATCCCTCTGTCTGTCTGTCCACCCACCCATCCAACTACATATCCAATCACCATTCATCTGTCCATCTATCCCTCTGTCTATCCATCCACTGCACTGCTGTGTCCCCACCGTAGAACACATGGCAGGAACAAAAGGAAGGAAATGGAATCTACGCTTACCTGATTTCTTCTTCCCGATATGCTCCCTGTGTAGGAGACAGGGGTGAGAAAGAGCCGGTCAGTCCTTGCTATGTATTGGGCTGAGATCCCATTGGGACGATGACAGTCTCCACCCCATAGCATCCTTGAGGAGTGGATGAATCCAAGCTCACTCCAGGAACCCAGGCTTCTTCTAAGAGAGACCCCCTTCTTCATCTGATTCTGTTCTGCCTTCATCTGATAAAGTGTTCTGGATCCTTGGATCAAGGTGTCTATGCATTTGGGAAGTGGAGACCGTGGGATAGATTCTCAGTCTACCCAGCTTTCCAGCTTTCACACTTTTTTTTTTGTTGTTGTTGTTGGTTTTGGTTTTTGTTTTTTTCAAGACAGGGTTTCTCTGTGTAGCCCTGGCTGTCTTGGAACTCACTTTGTAGACCAGGCTGGCCTTGAACTCAGAAATCCGTCTGCCTCTGCTTCCAGAGTGTTGGGATTAAAGGCGTACGCCACCACTGCCCAGCTCACACTCTTTGATAAGCATAGTGGTCATGCAAAACTACTTCAGATTAGGGATGCTTAGTCAGGTTCCACTACTTGTCAAATGGGACCATCCTTACCCACTTACAGTGGCTATGAAGCATGTGTGTTGTGAGGCAATGAACTCTGGCTTAGTTTGCAGTCTGCTGACTCTGGGTCCTTGTGGGTCTAGAATGCTGGCAGGAGGGGATGAGGAGGGAGGTGTCACCTGGGGAAGTCCACAGACTGACTTACTCTTTGGGAGGATTTAGGTCCTCGGGTCTCGTCTCAAAAAACTGTAGCACCTCATCACATTGAGAGATGTAGGGAGGCAGCTGGATCAGGGCCTAAAGCAGAAACAGGGGTGAGTCCGAGGAAGGAGAGGGTGTCAAGAATGCTGTCACCAGTGGTCCTCAAACTCAGGCAGATGTCAGGACTGCACAGGGGACTCCTAACGCATAGACTGGGGCATACCAGAGCTTTAGCGGGCCTATGGTGAGGCCTGAGATCATGGATTTTTAACAAGCTTCCTGGTGATACTGATGCCCTTGACTTGGAGAACACACACACACACACACACACACACACACACACACACACACACACACACACACACACACGCTCTCCCAGATGTATGGAGATAATACATTCTGCCGGCATCTGTGTAAACATACATGTTTGTATGTACACAATCCAGCTCCTACTACACATGCTATTTTGGAAACTGATGTTTTCACCAACAGTATGAATTCCATTCATTTCATCTTTATCTACCATGTTCTGCTGTCTGCAGCCTCTACTATACCAATGGAGAACATCTGGAGTGGGTCCAAGAAGAGTCTGAATTTCCCAAGCTGAGGCCTGTAAAGCCCAACAATTTGGATTCAGAGTGTATAGAAGTCTCCAGGGTGATGGAGGGTTAGCATGCTGGTCTCCCATGGGCCAATTCCTAGTCATCTGGCGGAGTGGCTCAGCTGGTTCATGACAGAGACCTGCTGCATCTACCGGCAGGCTGCAGGAAGTCAGATGAGGGTAAAGGGGGGCATGGGCGTTTGTTCTGTCTGCTGACCTACCCACAAGTATTCATGCATGTATGTGACAGCTATCTTTTTTGCCTAGTGCCATACTGGAAAAGAACAAGGCATATCCTGCTCATCCCAGAGGTGACACAACTCAGAATGAACACTGTGTTTTCCAACAAATATTTAGTTAAACCTTCCTCCTGTCTTAGCGCTGGATGGGGAAGATGGAGGAGCAAAAGGCTCCTCCAGAAGAGGGCATCGGAAAGCCTGTGACTGATAGAGCTGAGACTCTGTGCTTCCTAGGCCGTGCTCCCAGGTGCGTCTCTTGCACCTCTGGCCCGGTGTAGCCTGAGTCATAAGATGTGCTGTGTATTTTCTGTCTAGCATCTCTGAAAACCAAGGCTGTGCTCCGCTCCTGTGTCGAAGTGCAGAGCACCAGGCTCAGATGCACATCGCAGAGGTACACAAGGGGACTCCAAGGTGGAACTGCACATAGGGCTCTGAGGGGATTCTGACCCCTACGCCACTTCTTCCTCTCCAGTTAAGAATTCCACATTGTGGTCAAATACATATTAATACCAAATTGGCCATTAACTATCTTCACATGCATAGCTTAGAGGCTTAAATACATTTCTATTCTCTACCTCCAAATCCAGAGCTCATTCTATCTTGCAGGGCACAAACTGTCCCTGCTAACACCTGCCCCTCCCCTCCTTCACCATTCTCCTCTCTGTCCCATTGAGTTTCTCCTCTAGGCATGACCGTGTCTGGCTTGTATCTTGCTCACCCATTCAGGGGGTCACCCTTGCTGCAGCTCGTGCCAGGATTTCTTTCTTTGGACTGAATGACATTCCCTTCATCCATCTATGTATAGGTGGGCTACATTTTTAGGGTGTAGTGATACTGGAGATGGGTCCCAGGTTTGTGCACACTAGGTTAGTGTCCTGCCGCCGAGTTTTACCTCAGCCCGGATGGGCTACCTCCACAAGCTTAAAGTGGAAAGATATAGTGGGAAGTAGGCAATGGTCCTGGAAGCCCCTCCACGCTCACTGTCCACTTGCTACCCGTCAGGGTGAGAGACACTGACATATGGTGTGTTGATGATGTTTTTGAGATTTTATTCCTTTTCATTTTATGTACATGAGTGTTTGCCTCCACGTATATCTGTGCACCATTTGTGTGACATGCCCATGATAGCCAGAAGAGGGCACTGGATACCCTGTGACTGGAATCACAGACAGTTGTGAGCTGCCATGTAGACACTGGGAATCAAACCCAGGCCCTCTGGAAGAGCAGCCAGTGCTATTACCCGCTGAGCCATCTCTCCAGCCCCTCGCTCATCATTTTGATTTGCCACAAAGCATCTCCCACTCTATCCCTGGCACCAGGACTGACCTTTGCCAGGGAGCTGAGCTACATTCTCCTGCCCAGGGATCTCTCCTCTGAAGTCCTGTAGCTTTTGCAGCTAAATCACATCAGGGAGTTGCTGACGGGATGCCAGCTGAACTGCACCCTGTGGTGTGACCTACAGACACCGTGCACCTACTTAGTCTGTGACAGCAACAGGCTCCGCAGCAGAACTCTCAAGATAAACTAATGCTCTCTCTAATGAGCAAGGCTTTGCTGGGGCGGGGGGCAGTACACTGTATAAATCAAGCCTTTATGCCATATTTTGCTCATTTTTTTTCTACCATGAGTTGGAATGTGTTAAGAAGTCCTTGCTGGCACCAAGCTCTTCCAGGCCATGAGCCAAAAGAAACCTTTCTTCCTTATTAACTATCCTGTCTCAGATGTTCTGTTACGGCAGCAGGAAATGAGCTGGGCCAGGCTGTCCTCAGATGTCCTGGAGCTGAAGGTATAACTTGGTGACAGAGTACCTGTTTAGCATCCATGAGACCCTGAGGTTAATTCACAGTCCCAGTGGGTCATAAGTGGTGTGCCTTTAATCCTAGTATTTGGGAAACAGAGGCAGGCAGATCTCTGTGAGTTCAAGGCCAGCCTCATCTACAACCAACCAACCAACCAACCAACCAACCAACCAAAAACTCCCAGTATCAAAACTCAAACATAGCACAATTCATTTCAAATGAGGACTTCAAGGTGTCAGCCATCCCTGTCTTGGATCAATCCCACAGTCTGTAATTACCAGCATGGCAGCTTTTAGGAATGACTGTTTCCTCTACTGGAGAAGTGAGGTGAGGTGTGTTCTAGAGATAGTCTGATGCTCTGGCCCCTGTGTGAACAGAAGCTGGTGAGACCATGACTTTCCCACATCCTCCTCGATGGAGCTGTGGGCTGGGCCTCTCCTTGAGGGCCTTACGGCTGGGCTTAGCTGCTCTTTCTCCAGAACATGCTGCATCTGTCTTGGGCAGCGCTCATGCCAAGGGCTGCCAGGAAGACAGCTGGTATCTCAGCAGCCCCACAGCAAGCTGAGTAGCTGTTTATAAGGTTGTGTGACAAAACATGCTCATCTTGGTGGCAATCCAGGAGTCACATGTGTCTCATTGTGTCTTTCTATAAACAGATGTTCTTAGATGTAATGTGGCCAAATAAACACATCTTCTTTGTGGTCAGTACTTTTTGTGTCTTTAATAGTCCCTCCATACCTAGAGACAGGAAGCTTTTATTTTCTAAAGTCTTTATACACTGCCTTTTATAGTGATGACTTTTAAGTTCCTGGAAATGATCCCACTGTGCTGTGAGGCTGAGGTTACTCATCTCCTGCACCTCCTCCCCATACGAAGACCCTTTATCTAGGAATTCAGGCTTCCCTAATGAACTGCAAGGTTGCTTCTGTCAGTGTTAAACTGTCCACCATGCACAGGACTATTTCGGGGTTCTCCAATAGCTTTTCTATCCAGTACCAGTTGGTAACTTTACTCTAGGTCTGGCAGAGCCCTCTCTTGCTTTCTTACTACACACCTGGCAGCCAGGTTTGGGTACCAACAGTCCTTGCCTATTTCTACCTGTTGGGGATTACCACTTTCTACTAAAATTTAGCTCAGTATGATGGAGCTTTAAGTCAGTTCACAATGTCCTTAACAGATGTCTAAATGTTAGGAATAGTTTATGCATCTAGAACTGAACACCTCTTCCAAGGAGTACTGGTCTTATGATACTGACCCAAGGAACCTAGGCAACTAAAATATCAAATTATTGACTTTGTTCTTCTGATTCATTGCAAAGCTGGTATAACCTAAGCAGTTTCCTCCTTGTGGTTAATTCACAATCTCTGTGACATCCTACTTCGAAGGCAGCTGCAGGCAGCTGGTGTCTCTTACAGCTCCAAGTTCTAAAATCTTCTTTTCAGAATAAAATGTCCAGAGGTTGAGAAATCCCTGGACATGAATGCAGCTGGACCTGGAGAGATTTGGGTGTGATAAGGAGAAAACAGGGGATGATGTGGGCAGAGGAATGTACAGGCAGGAATTGTCCAGCAGGGTGAGGTGACCCTAAGGACCTAAAGGTCTTGCCAGTAGGGCCTGGACAGAGGGATGATACCTTCGGAATGGCAATTTCAAGTTTTATAGTTTTAAAAAAGGGACACGGGAGATGTGGAACTCTCCTTTGGGAGTAGGCAGGTAGTAGTAAAGTGCTTGTCCCTGCTCCCCACCCTTCTGAAGATGATAGGAGGGAGGGGTTGGTCTGCCTATGTTGATCTATTTTCTGTTGCTATATCAAAGTAAACCAAGGCTGGGGCCTATATGAGATAAAGGTTTCTTTGGCTCACAACTGTGGGACTGGCTAGAGCTCATGACTGTGTCACAACATGGTGAAGAAATACAGAAGAGACCAAGAGCACCAGATAGTCTTGATTTTTATAACAGCAAGCTCTCAAGAAAACTAATTAACTTGAGACCAGCATTAAGCCCAGGTCTTGCAGGTTCTGCCACACTGAAGGTTAAACAGCCAACATAAAAACCTCTTGAGAGACAGTGTCAACCCACTTTCAGACCATAGAGAGCACTGGGACACAGCACAGGCCTGATCACTGCAACCTCTACCATCTTTATTTCTATAGAGGCAGTAAATGGCACCCAGGGTGCTGAGTTTGGGCTCAACTTGCAAGCCCTCTGATATGGTTATTATGAGTAGCTGTGCGGTGTCGTTTCTTCATCTATACAACGGGAATTTGGAAATCCACCTTATGTAGTCACTGGAGGGATGTGAGGAGGTCATGTCTGACCAGGAGCAAACTACTCCATCAAGAATGATCTTCAGCCCTTTCCTAGATGCCTCCTGACCAAGAGGGGTCATCTGTCCCAACACTGTCCCCTTTTACATAAAAAAAATTCAGATTACAGTATAATTTATATGTCACACAAACTTACTGTAAGTACCCAGTTCAGTATTTAGTAAATTATAGAGCTCTATCCTCATCCCCACAATTCAGTTTTAGAACTTTTCCATCATCCAAACATCCAATTTTCAGTCCTTCTTCCCTCCCATAGTCCAGGAGACGGTTCATCTGTATTCTGTGCTTGTAAACTCCCGGTCTGCACATTTCACTGGTTGGTCATCTCCTGCATCTGGTTTCTTTCACTTCGCATCATGTTTCTGTGATTCATCTGGGTCATATAATTTACCCAAATTTACTCACTTGATATCATCAAGTTGTAGACTGCCCCTTACATCTGGCTATTAGGACTTCCTGTTGCTAGGAAGGTTTGCACACGAGCCTCTGTGCGGACATAAGCTTTATCTTATATATAGACCCCAGGGCTGACTGTGTGATGAGCTTCATGGGGTGTGCTGAAACAGGTTCTTGTTAAGTACCCAGGTTAGCCTGGAATTTTGTGATCTTTATGTCTCAACTCCCAGAAATTGCCCCATTATTTGTCAGATCCTTGATAACATCTGGCACAACTGTCCCATGATTAATACCAATCTTCAGTCCCTGTCTGCATGACCCCAGTGGTTCACACTGCTAAACATTTCTTCATGTGTTTATTTTAGAAATTTATTCTATTTATTTATTCATTTATTTATTCTTAAAAAAGTTCTCATTGTGTAATCCTGGCTGGCCTTGAACTCATTTGTAGACTAGGGTGGCCTTGAAATTACAGAGTTCCTCCTGCCTCTATCTCCTGAGAGTTGGAATTAAAGTGTGCACCACCATGCCCTGCTCACATGTTTATTATAAACTCAGTCTCCTCTTGGGTGAGGGTGCTATTGGAATTTTTCCCTTGTCTTAAAGTCTTTTAATTCTGGAGTTATATAGGTTGTTGTTGATATTTTTCTTGTTGTTTGTTTGTTTTTATTTATTTGTTTTGTTTCAAGATAAGTTTTCACTATGTAGTCCTGGCTGTCCTGGAACTTACTCTGTAGACCAAGCTGGCCTCAAACTCACAGAGATCCACCTGCCTCTGTTTCCTGAGTGCTGGGACTAAAGGTGTGTTCCACCACCTGATATGAGTTCTTCATGTATTCTTAGAAAGTCCTTTAAAATGTTATTTACAAATATTTCACCCCATCTGTGACTTATCTCTGTGATCTATCTTTTCCATTTCTTAGTGTTTTTTTGTTTTTTTTTTTTGCAGAGAGGTTTTTAAGTAGGTCTTGACCAAATATTTTTAAGGACTGTTCTTTTTGGTATCACAGTAAAAAACTCATAGCTTAGACTAGGGTCATGAAGGTTTCCTCCACATTTTCTCTTGAAATTTTTCCAGTTTTGGCTATTTTATTTAGGGCTGTGGCCCAGTCTGTGTATGTGCGGAGGTGAGACGCCTACCCTAGTGTCTTCCTCTATTACTGTTTTCCTTACTCTTTGAGACAATATTTTAGTGAACCTAGATATCAGCAAGTCAGATAAACGAGATGGTCACTGAGCCCCTGAGGTTCTCTTTTCCCCTTCTCCCCAGCACAGGGATTACAGATGTTGGCCATCACATCTGCCCTTATACATGGGTGCTGGGGACCCAAACTCAGGTTTTCACATTCCAGAAGAAACCACGTTCCCCACCGAGCCATCTCTGCAGCTCCTCAGCGCGAGTGGAAGTGTGTTCTTAATTTCACCTCTGGATACAGAGACAACTGGTGACTGTATATGGCGCCTGCATCCTGTGACCTTACTACGCTCACTTAACAGAGACAATAACAGAAGTGACAGCATGCTTCCTTCCTAACCAATCCCACCCAACAGCACCAACAGGCAGGTGAGAGGCCAGCTGCTCCGGCAATAACAGGGGCTGAATGCTGACTGGAACATTCATGCCCAGGGCAACACCACACAGCCACTGAAAGTGGATTCAGGTTGATCCCACAGTTGTATGGGGGCGGGACGGATTTGTATGTTTTGTTCTGTTTTGTCTCCTACCCTCGAGTGAACATTTGGCACTCAGAAAGGAAAACAAAACAGAACACCCACGAGGGAAGGTGGCGTTGGCATCTCAACTTACCTTGCAATACTCATCAATTGGTATCAGGCGTTTGACGGCTACATCCCGGATGTGGCTGCGGCGGAAGAGGATTTTGCCTGCAGGAGATAAGAACACACTCAGCATAACAGGGACTAGTGGCCCACCCCTGTCCACCTGCAGTGGCTGTCTGAGGGTGGACCTGAGTGGTACCAAAGTCCTTGGCTGCCCTTAGTATTTCTAGGCTGTATCTGGGTATGTGGGTACCTCGCCTAGGTTAAACCCCTCAAAGCCCCACTGCTCTAGCACAATAGTTGGGGAGAATGAGCGTAAGAGTTTTCTTTTTTTCTTAAGTTTTATGAGGATTGAACTCAGAGCCTTGTTCATGCTAGGTACACGCATTGTGATGGAATTACACTCCAGCCAGCCCAGGAGTAGGTTAAGCATAGTAGCTAGAACAGTCACTATACATACTAATGGGGTACACTGTGTAACTAGGATATGTGCAATTAATGCAAATGATCAGGATGATTGGCACAGCGCTCACCTCCAGCATTTCTCATTCCTGATGGAAATATGCATAAATATGTATAAGCCTCTTGTGATGGTTAGTATAATGCTTGGCCCAAGGAATGGCACTGTTAGAAGGTGTGGCCCTGTTGGAGTAGGTGTGTCACTGTGGGTGTGGGCTTTAAGATCCTCATCCTAGCTGCCTGGAAGCCAGTATTGTGCTAGCAGCCTTCAGATGAAGATGTAGAACTCTCAGCTCCTCCTGCACCATGCCTGCCTGGATGCTGCCATGTTCTTGCCTTGATGATAATGGACTGAACCTCTGAACCTGTAAGCCAGTCCCAATTAAATGTTGTCCTTATAAGAGTTGGCTTGGTCATGGTGTCTGTTCACAGCAGTAAAACCCTAACTAAGACACCTCTCTTCCAGCTATTCTAAAATACCCAGTTAGTAGCATCCAGGTCCAGTGCCATACTGTGCTATAATGTGGGCAGCCATTCCCTCACCTGCTGCTAACCATTCCCATCCTCTTGCAACACTTTCCACCAGGCTCTGGTGACCACGCTTCTATGTGTTCCTTCCATGAGGTCCCTTTTCTAGCTTCTGTATCTATGTGAAATCACGTGGGAGAGCCCCGCAGGAAGAGTGCCTCAAGCTCGGCCTGGGCAGCCCAAGACCCGAAGGCTCATGGGCCTTTCAGAGCAGAAACACAGTCTCCCTCCCTCCCTTTGTTCATGTCTCTGCTCCTGTCTAAAGGCCCGCTAAACTTTTGTGCTATTTGTCTAATGATTCTATGCCTTCTACCAGTGCTTGCTAAAAAGAAAGATCTAGCCGATAGTGCATCAAAAGGGTTCAAAGAGCTTTGTCTTCTGAGAGACAGAAGACAGGTCATTTTTTCTTCTCTAAGCTTTCCCATATCTATTGTTTTCAGAAACATAAAAACATTCTCCCAAAGAAGAGGGGGACAGTGTGAGAGCCTGTTTTCCTCAATGGGCCGTCCCCATGGGAACCTGGAAGGGTAAGGGGCAGCAGGCTCTGCTGTTTGCCCTAACATGGAGGGACCCTGCTGAGAATCTGGGTGGGGCATCTGTACTGGTTGGTTTTGTGTGTCAACTTGACACAGGCTGGAGTTATCACAGAGAAAGGCGCTTCAGTTGAAAAATGCCTCCATGAGATCCAGCTGTGGGGCATTTTATCAATTAGTGATCAAGGGGGGAAGGGCCCATTGTGGGTGGTACCATCTCTGGGCTGGTGGTCTTGAGTTCTATAAGAAAGTAAGCAAGCCAGTAAGGAACATCCCTCTGTGGCCTCTGCATCAGCTCCTGCTTCCTGACCTGTTTGAGTTCCAGTCCTGACCTCCTTTGGTGATGAATAACAGTGTGGAAGTGTAAGCTGAATAAACTTGCTTCTTGGTCATGATGTTTGTGCAGGAATAGAAACCCTGACTAAGACAGCACCCTTCTCAGGGAAGGACTGTCCCCAACCCTGTCAGGTGCTGAGCATCTCCAATTCAAATCTATGCCAAGGCTGGTGGCCTTCCCAGCCCCAGTCACTGTGACAATCAAATGGCCACACTTCCCATTTTTGCAAGCCTCTGAAGGTAAGGCTGTTTGCAATCTACACTCCTCTCAAGTGCCACAGTCTGTGAACCATCACGACTAAGAAGGAATATGAGCCTCTGGAGCAGCCCTGGGCAGCAAATGCTTTCTGGAAGAGGACTCCCCAACCCCCAACCCCAGAACGAATGTATTCCCATTTGGTGGCAGTTCCCTTGTGTACATCAGGGAGGAGAGCAGGCTTCTTACTGTAAAGGTAATAAGTGGGCTTAGAGTATTTACAACTGGCACGAGGCTATTACCAACCTGTACTGCAGGACCAGACTTGTCTCAAAGCCACCCCACACAACCAGAGTCTGTTTTGGTTAATACTATTGTTATTGTTGTTGTTGTTTGGTCAAATTGATACAAGCTAGAGTTATCTAAAAGGAAACCTCGAGTGAGAAAATGTCTCCATAAGACAGGCCTATAGGCAAACCTATAGAGTATTGTCTTGGTTAATGATTAATTTGGGAGGGTCTGATCAACTGTGGGTAGTGTCACCCTCGGGCGGGTGGCTGAATGAGCCAGGAGCAAGCCAATGAGCAGCCTTCCTCCAAGGCTCCCTTAGTGGTAGCCTGTGACATGGACATACGCTCCAAACCCTTTATTCCCCTATTCGTGTTTGGTGGTGGTGTTTCAGCAAAGCCATAGCAAGCAAACAGAGCCAGAGACCAGCGCCAAGACTTCACCCATAAGAAGCTCAGTGGGTGGAAACTCCTCCCTGGGTTTGGAGGGACTTTGGGGACACCAAGGCGGGAGAAAAGTTCACTAGGTGGTTACAGCCAATCCCTCCTACACCGTGCGCCTAGGAGCCAATCACCTCTGGAGCCGGTGAACAGGAAGAATACGGCTTTGCTTTGTTGTCTTCGAGGTCCCCTGCACAACACACCCAGAGCCTGGTCCGTGGTAGACCTTACAAAAGAATAATTACTGTGTGCCCCAAAAGCATGAGCATGTGTGTGACACTCTAGGTAAGAACATGCTAATTCTTTCTCCCATGTGTAGCTCTCAGGGGCCAGGCAGGTTACCCTCAGGCCAGGCTCCAGGAAGCCTGGCCAACACTCACAGTAGCTCCTTCTTGTTGGTGGTGCCTCTCTGGTAAAATGTGGGGCGCTGAGGAAAGAAGGATGGTGGGGCTACCTCCATACTGGAGTGGAAAGGGTGTTCAGGAGAGAACGGCTTTGGTGGGAATGGGCGGCTTTTGTTTTCCACAGTGGAAGAAGGCCAAACTGTAATTCTTAGTTTTCAGGTCGAATCCTCTGCCAAGTTGGCCTCCCCAGCCCTTGCTGGGATGGAAAGTCCGCTCCTGCTGGCCCCCTCCCCCGCCTTTGTGCTAACATGAAACTTGCCTTTGTCTTGCTGACAAGGCAGTCTGGCTAGAGTCTTGACCTCAGGAGAGGAGACCCACTTCCTGCCTACAGTGTTGGTTTGGGGAATAGCTGAGAGGGGGACTCAGAAGGGATGGGCCAGAGGTCCTGGGACCCCTGGGAATCCTAAGCTGGAAGTGGGCACAGGGACAAAGGGGCTAGGTCTTGTGAACAGCATTTTCATGAATTCTTGCTGGAAAACTATTACGTAACCACAAAGGCTTTTAAGAGCCGGGGAGAGGGTCGGGCTCAAGTTCTCTGTCTTGGGAAGTTTTCCAGAGCTGACTTTCCTTCATCCAGAAGAAAGCTACATCTTACAGTTCCCTCTCTCTTTCTTGAAGAAAGTCTGTTTTTTAGGACCTGGTTGAACTTGAACATTCTGCTCATTCCAAAATGACTCCGAAATAGAAAAGTGAGAACCCCCAAAGGAAGGTCCCCCAACTCTCCTCTCTTACTGCCTTTGCTGAGAGCCTAGCTTGTGCCAGGAACTGAACTTTGGGAAGCAGAGTCACTGCCTTATTTAACAGATGTGGAAATAGAGGGACGGGGAGGGGGGAGACTGGGGGGTGGTGATTAAAATCACGGGGCTGAAGAGGTCTGACTCCAAAATGTATGATTTGCAGGACTGAGTTTTGGCTCTTGTAGCTGGCACATGGGGTTTGCTCCACTGGGGAAAAAATTCCAGTGTGGTTGATGTTTTCCCAGTGGAGAGACTGAAAAACATTAGGGTTTTTTTTTTTTTCCTAAGGATTCTCTCAGCAGCGGGGGCCTAGCAAACACTGCCTCAACCCAGCCAGGCTGACGGTGCCTGAAAACCTACTGAATGGGTGGCACTGGTATGAACTGAGACCTGCTGCAGGATATCTGGTAACACTGTGAAACCTGAGGAAACAACAACAACAAGAACACAACCCGTTTCTAGCTGTGATGTGGTTCAGCCCTTGGGATGACATACCTTTAGTCTCAAACAATGAAGGTAAAGTTATTTTGTAGAAGGAAGCACTCATGTTTGAAAGTGACATCGAATTCAGTGGCAGACAAAGAGACTAATCAGAGAAAGATTTGACTGAATAGGATGTGCCCAACTCTCTCTCAGGGGAAGAGAGAGGAAGAGGAGGCTACTTAAGAGAGCAGGGCAGAGAAGGAGGGAGGGGCAGTTTACTGGGACAGTTGTACAGAGACAGTTTGCAGAGAGAGAACAAGTTAGACACAGGTGAAGACGGAATGAGCCAGAGAATGAGAAGGAGCCAGAAGATTCCAAACAGACTGCCAAGGTTAGTCTGAGGCCAAGCAGAGCAATTCAGTAGAGGCCAAGAGAGAAGCCAGGTTGAATCAGTCAGCTTGGAGAGGAGTCTGAGCCAGAACAACAAGGCTGAACCAGCAAGCCAGAGCTCAGAAAGAACTAGAAAGGGTGAGCCTATTCAGTAGTCTCAGAGACTGAAAACATTTTAGGTCTAGATTAGATTGTACGGAGGCTAGGAACTTCCGGGACTAGGCCTAGGTTAGCAGACGGAGGTAGTAAGCCTCAGAGATGACAATTACATCAGGTAAATTAAAAAAAAAAACAAAAACAAAACAAAAACATTTACAGGGATCCAAGAAAGGAGGAAGATGGTGAGCTCTCCAAACCATGGATATCTGGGGTGGTTGTCAATGTGCCTGTCATGCATGGGTAACAACATCAAGTGACCTGTCAGACATTTACAGAGTCTTCATTGGCACCATCTTTACAGGACCATTCTCATCTCCAATTTGAAAGAATTGAGTAGAATTCACATGCTACCGAGTCGTTCCCCGAAGCTGGGTGTGTGTGTGCCCCTGAGGTGACAATGTTGGAAGTGACTCCAGGCATGAAGCTTGGAGCCAGCATCCCTGTTTACATCTAGATCTGCCATCCATGCACGTGTTCGTAGTTTCTCTGGACCCTAGTTCCGCCTTTGTGACAGGGGTGTGGTGCTGACTACCTGTAGGACTGGGAATGAACCAGGGTGTAATGTAAATCACTTAGCGGTGCTGGCATCCAGCGACAGCTGTAAGTAGCAGTTGGTGGAACTTGGAGTAGGTTCTGTTCTGCATAATTCCTCTTTTTCATCTAAAGTCCCGACATTACTCTTTGGTAGGGCTGGGGCTGGGGCAGGGCGGGGGAGCTGGGTGTGCACACACGTGCTAGTCAAGACTGCATTACTCCCTTAGCAGCAGCTGGTTTAACAGCTGGTTTAACACCCGTGCTTGGTACCATGACCGTAACATTGTCCTGCTGTAATCCGCAGAGCCTGTGGATATGATGGGCTAGTCCATGCCTTACATCATCCTGGATCAGCCTGGAAACTACAGGAGCCCTTCTAAGAAGACAGCATTCTCTGACAAGGAGGTTAGAAGGATCTGACGTGTCAGAAAATTTCTATGCCTCCCTCACACTGGCCTGTGGGAGTCAGTCTCTCTCTCTCTCATGTTATTAATTGCTAATCGTTGTGGAAGGGCTCAGCCCACTGTGGGTGGTGCCACCTCTGAGCAGGAGGTCCTGGACTCTATAAGAAAGCAGCTGAGGAGGCCATGGCCGGTGAGCCAGCTCCCTCCTTGGTCTCAGCTTCAGCTCTTGCTTACCTTCCCCTATGACAGTGACAGAGAAATGAAGATGAAGTAAACCCCTTCCTCCGCAAGTCGTTTTTTGGTAGTGGTGTTAATCATAGCAACAGAAGCAAGCTAGGAGAGAAACAACGCCCCTCCCCCAATGGAGATGTGAAGGTGAGCTCCTGCGCTCTTCTGGGGACCAGGAGCTATTCTTTAAGGGACCAGGCTAGCCCTGCCAGAGCGCGTACACCCTACCCACCTGGCAGAAATGGAATGATCCTCTGCTTGGGATCCTTCTGTCCTCCTTCCATGGGGAACTTGTCCAACATCTGCATCTAAATGGGGAAGGGAATAAAAGCAAAAACCTTTACAAAACAAAATGCACATTCTCTGACATCTTACTTTTGTGATTTGATGGATTAGGAGTTCACTTTGTCCAGCTTTTCAGAAACCTGGGGCTGTGGGGATGGGGTCTGGATCTGAGACCTATGTGGTGAAAGCAACTGTTTATATCCACAGCTTCCAAACTGTGAAAGCTCAAAGCTATGAGCCCATTCTTAGTTGTTTTCCTTTTAAGATTTATTTTAAATTATGTGTACATGTGTATGTATCTGTTGGACATGCATGCTGGTGCCCTCGGAGGCCAGAAATGTCAGGGCTCCTGGAACTAGATTTATAGGCTGTTGTAACTCGCTAATGATGGTATTAGAAACCAAATATGAAGCTGGGCAGTGGTGGCGCATGCCTTTAATCCCAGCACTTGGGAGGCAGAAGCAGGCGAATTTCTGAGTTCGAGGCTAGCCTGGTCTACAGAGTGAGTTTCAGGACAGCCAGGGCTACAAAGAGAAACCTTGTCTCGAAAAACCAAAAAAAAAAAAAAACCCACCAAACATGGTTCTTCTGCAAGCAAGGGCTATACGTGCTCTTACCATGGAGTGGTCTCTCCAGGCCACCGTTCTTGGTTCGCCTAGAGTTTAAGCCAATGGGACTTGAAATGTAAACAATAGCCTAAGGACTTCTGTTTCACAGACACCAGGTCACTCTGCATTCTGGGAAGTGACAGGTGTGTTAAAATGCCCTTCACCTTTAAACTTAGGTTTATGACATCATTCTATTCCTGATCCATTCCGAAACCCCGAACCTGATCAGCAGAGTCCAGTGCCTGGTCCTATGGTGTATGCATGAGCCACCCATGGAGACATGCAGTCTTGCAAAGAGCCTGGCAAATAGTCTGGTGATTGGGAAATAGTGTATTAGATACTATGAAACAGGCAGGGATTGAGGACAGAGCTGGGGGCAGACCATAACCAGCAGATGACTCTGACAGCTTAGAGGCTAAGCTGAAGGTGGTGACACACACCTTTAATCCCAGGGACAGGGGGATCTAGTTCAAGGCCAGTCTGGTCTCCACAATGAGTTCTAGACCAGCCAGGGATACAGAGTGAGACTTTGTAAAAAAAAAAAAATACACACACACACACACACACACACACACACACACACACATATTAGAAAAAGAAACTAATGTGAAATCTCTGGCTTGGTACTCAAAAATCACAAGAATCTGCCACTCAATTCTTGTGTATTCTGATGCAACTTTAAGGGTTTTCCCTTTAGGTCCCTGTAATAACAGCTTTGCACTATAGTTCAAACTGGGCTGACCCTTCTGTCTGCTCTGGCTTCCTGGCTACATGTGAATTAGATAGGTCAGGATATGCTGCTATAACAAGCTCTAAGCTCTAGAACTCTAGCAATACCCACCGTCTGCAAATATGTCCCATGTTTCTGAACCCAGGTTTGAATTGTACTTTCCCACCCCTCTGAAGTGGGCCACATCCAATGACCAGTCACAGGAGTCACTCCAGGGTGGAGGCTGACAGCTGGGTCTTAGTTTGCTGTTGTCTATTTCCCTCTCTCTTGTGAAGGACATACTCCCTGACAGTGACTTCTCTGCCATTTGCAGTCCCGGAGGGAGGGCACAGAGCCTTTGCAACCCTGCCCATGGTCCGCCCTTGGCCTAGTTGCCCAAGTGTGATCAGGTTACTCTGCTATCTGGTAGGTTGTTTTGTTGTGTTTTTATTGTTGTCGTTATTATTTTTGAGACAGTCTTACTATGTAAGTTCTGGCTATCCTGGAACTAACTATATAGACCAAGCTGGTCTTGAACTCATAGAGATCTACTTGCCTCTGCCTCCTGAGTGTTGGGATTAAAGGCATGAGCCAACGCCATCATGCCTGGCTCAAAAATGTAAATGATGGCTTCAGTCTCTATCTCTCTGTCTCTTTCTGTCTCTCTGTCTCTGTCTCTCTGTCTCTGTCTCTCTCTGATGCTAGGGATTGAAACCTGGACTTCGCCACATGCTAAGTTAGCACTCTGCCACTGGAGTTTAGTGTTTACTTGTTATAACAGCAGCTATCCTAATCTAACCTGATCTATCCTAATCCACATGTAGCCAGGAAGCCAGAGCAGACAGAAAGGAGTCCTGAGTCGGCCAAGAATGGCTGACAGGTGAGAAGTCTCCTCGCCACTATGCTTTGGGCTGACTCCCCAGACTGTCTCTCTGATAGAAGGAAAGAAATTTGGAAATGCCAAGGAGGAATGAGGCTCTGGGAGTGAGTGAGCACATAAGTAAAGGAGGAAGTGTGCCCAGGAGCAGGCAGGCGCTGCATCTCAGCGGGACCCACCCCACCCCCACCCTGCATTGACTGTAGACACTAGCACTCAAGGTCCGGGAGGCCAAGAAGCTTCCAGAAGCCTGGGGAAGAGGCTTTATTCATGGATTTTCTTTATTATTATGTGCAGTACTAGGGATGGAACCAAGGGCTTTGTACATGCTCGTAAGAGAGCTACAATAACTGTAACCACTGGGCTACCCTGGGTTCCGTTATCCATGGTGTCATTTGTGGCTGTTCATCATTGGCCCCTCCTCCATCCTCGTTGGGGACAGTAATACTTGGTCCAGTGTCCTTCCCCAACTGCCTAGGCCACTGTGAGCCTCCTTGGGAAGATAGATTCATTTCTGAAGAGTTTTCTATACCAGGACATAGCAGGCTTTCAATAAACACTGGCAAAATGAATGCTAACAATGGGGGAGTCAGGGGACTGCAGGTGGTACCCAAGAGTGCTCTGGACTCTCCAAGACATTTTATGTTGAACCTAAAACTACCGAAAACACAAAAGTTTAATGAAAAGAATTAATGGGTTCAACGGAAAGAAACCCACTCCCCCCAAGGGAATCTCTTCAAAGGACGATTAAAATCTCTAATGAATAACAGTCACATTACTTATATATAATAATAATAATAATAACAATAATATAACAATAATAATAATGGTTATAGTGCTCAGCAGTTGACAGTTAACAGTCTTCTCATTCAGTTTCATCTGATTTTTACAGTAACTCTGTGAAACAAACGTTGTAAGTTCTAAGTCTGGGAGCAGAGAGGGCCATCAACTTGCCTTAAGCTACACAGCAGAGCTGGAGCATGTCTGGTCCTAACGCCTTTGTCTATTCACATTCTCCTAATATCGCTCTTTAGGTGGGTTCAGGGTTACGTGGATATGGAAAAATGGCTTGAGACAAGGCAGGCTTAATATTCTGTGCACACAGGAAGAGCACGTTCCATTTTCAAAAGCAACTCATCAGTTTTAGCTGCAGAGGCTCTGAAATGTATAGGTTTGCCTAGGGCTATCTCCTTTTGCCTTCTCAATACTGAGACAAAGTTGAGACACAAGGGGAAGCACGGTCTAAAGAATGCACAGTGATAAGGCTACTTCCGTTCCCTTGGTGCTTTCTGAGACCCTCTCTGGATGTCCACACTGGCTAGCAAGTATCCACACTGGCTAGTGAGTATCCACATGGGTTAAGGAGTGTCCATACAGGTTAGTCAGTGTCCACACTGGCTAATGAGTATCCACATAACAGTGTGTCCATATTGGCTAATGAATGTTTCCATTGGCTAGCAAATGTCCACACTAGATTATACACTACTTGTCTAACCTCAGATAAGTCCCCTTGGGGCAGACAGCTCCACCAGCGCCATCCATCCAGCTTGCATTGCCATCTAGGAATGAGGGACATTCTGTCGGAGACTATGAATAAAGCTACTTTGAAACTGATTTGGGAGTAACTTAGTGGCATGGGAGGCTGGGTTTTGTTTGTTTATTTTGTTGTTATTGTTTTAGCTATGTTTTTTTAACTGTGTTACACATTCACAATATACAGTGCATCTTTCAACCATATCTGGGTACACAGTTCCATGGACTAATTGGGATCCACTATGCAGACAGCCATCTCTTCCACCATCTTCAGAGTTTTGCATCAGCCAGAGCACCAAACAGCTCTCCATCCATCCTCCATGGTAAATGTACCTTTGTTTCAGTTGATTACTCTGGACACTTTGTGCAGGTAGAGTGAAATGTCCATCTGTCCTTTTCTCTCTGGCCTTATCCTGCTCAGAGCACAGTGTTCAGGTCGATCATATTACAGCCAGTATCAGAACTGTTTTGCTTTGTTTTTTGTGAGATAGGGTGTCTCTGTGACCTTCCTCCGGGGGGGGGGGACACACTGAACCTGGGGGATTCAGAGTATGAAGACTGCAGAACACAGTGTGAGGTGGACCTATGTCTAAGGCTTATTTGTCAAGGACTCGACTGGTACTCAAGCTGTAGGAAGGAGATAAGGCCATGAACCCATGAACTGGATGCTGAGGGCAAGTTCATCTTTTCAGACACACCTGGATCCCAGGGAGGTAGTATTTGGATTCCTGCTGTTTGGGGGTACATGACTGCCTCTCTAAACTTACGTGTTTCCATTTGTGAAATACCTGGGATACTGACCTCATACTGGTAAAGGAGGATTCAGTGAGGTGGCATTTAAGAAAGGCAGCTCAAAGTTCTAGCAAAGAGTAGTTGCTATTAACACATTTTTCTGCTGGGTGCTGCTGTGAACATTGTGGGCACCCTAGTTACTCATCCCCAGAGCTGTGCTCGGATGTCCACTCCCTCCGTGACAGCACCAGCTCAGGCTAAGGAGGAAAGTGAAGCGCGGGGAGGCTCAGTGACAAGTCCAAGGGTTTGGATCTCACGCCAACTGTTTCTACGCCAAGCTCTGGGGTCTTGTCTTTTCTGTCTGCTCCAGTCTCATGTGTATAAGACACATAACCAGATGTTAAGTCACAGCGGCAGGGATGACCAAAGGTCTCCAACTTTTCTAAGATGTCAGGAATATGGTGACATTTTTGCTGGCTGGTGACAGGGTCCTTCACCATGAGGCAGTGTGGGCCGTGCTGTTCCTACCCTGAGCATCCTCTTTTTACTTTGTTTCCTTTGCCTAAATTTCCTGCCTTAGAAGGGGAGGCACCTGTGGTTCTAGATTCCTGGAACACCCAACAGTCGGTGTCCAGGTACATTAACTGGTTGTTGATCCTGCTTTTGTCTTCACGTGCCTTAAATACCTCATTCTATGGTCTAAGATGAGATTAAGTCACTGTGGTGGTTTGAATATGCTTGGCCCATAGGGAGTGCTACTGTTTGGAGGTGTGGCCTTGTTGGAGTAAGTGTGTCCCTGTGGGGGTGTGCTTTGAAGCTCTTCCCAGTGCAGAAGGACCTGTCTTCTTCTGTTTGCCTTCGGAAGAAGATGTGGAACTTTTAGCTCCTCCAGCACCATGCCTGCCTAAATGCTGCCATGCTCCCACCTTGATGATAATGAACTGAACCTCTGAACCTGTAAGCCAGCCCCAATTAAATGTTGTCCTTTATAAGAGTTACCTTGGTCATGGTGTCTGTTCACAGCAGTAATACCCTAACTAAGACAGCCACAGAGGAAATTCTTTTTTTTTTCTTTCTCCAAAGTAATGGTGCTGATGTGCTAGACACAGGCTGCAGCAGTAGCTGCGACCATGTACCTCACCATGGGGCCCAGACACGAAGAGAGACAAGTCTTTGACTTAGCATCCCCAAGTCCAGTCGCATCCAGAGCCAAAGTCCTTGTTCTTCTCAGCTGATGAACATGATCTGGGAAAATCCAGCCTAGCTGGTGTTCTATCTGCATTATGACAGTCTGACAGAAACTAGACCTTGTGCCAGAAAGTGGAGCACTAAACTGAATCCCAATCTGTCAGATCCCAAAGTCTGGAACCTTGAGAAACTGGTGCCATGTCCTCCTTGATTCCAAGCAGCCTGGGCCTGTCAGTCATTCTATCAGTCAGCACCTATTCCTAGTCAGCAGCTCAGGGCTGTTCTCACAGCTCCCACTTAAAAAAATGAAAGAAAGAAAGAAAAAGAGCTATACCTCACATACCACAAAATACACTCCTTAAAATGTACCACTTGGCAGTTTCTGTGTATTTACACAGTCAGCAACCATGACCACTTACCTAGTCCTAGAACCTTTTCATTATTCCCCAAAGAAACCCAACACCTATAACCAGCATCTGCCCATTGTCCACTTCCCTGAGCCCTATGGGATTGCTCCTTCTGAACACAAGCACCATTTTAACTTGTAGCTGCTAGCAAAAGCAGCATCAGAGAGCAGAGTGTCTAAAGGCACAGACTCTGGTATTCCACAATCCGAGTACTGTCCGACTAGCCGTGTGAACTTGGGCAAATGAGTGAACTCTCTGAGCCTAGACTCTTTTCCCTGTGTTATCAGATAAACTGCTTGTGATGATTAAATGAGTGGACTGAACCCATGAGCAGAGCCTCAGAAATGCTGGCTGTTTTTACTGACATTATCCCACATCACCAATGAGCATGCTCAGACAAAGAAGACTAAAGGAGTGGGCCCAAGTCCACCATACTGGTGAACGTGGCTGGGCCCAGGACTTCTGAGCCCTCTCTGCTTTTTCTATTACACTACATCAGCTCAGCTGCTCCTCCTCCAAGCCTGACCCCTCCCCTCACGCTCAGAGTCAAGTCACTTAAAAAAAGAATCAAGGCCATGTGCCAAATGGGTCATGGAAACCATGAAATGATCTAATGTGGGGTGTCACGGTCTCACATGGGTTGGTCTCCTTGCCTAGTCCTTGGGGACAGCTGAGTTGAGTAGCCCAACCTCTCCTACCCCTCTGGGGTTGATATGGGGGAGAGAAGGCTGCTTCTAGCTTGAGCCAGACCCCTGGAATCACATGGCTTTCCTACTCTGCCGCCACGCCATCTGGGACTCCTTAGAACTGGATGAAGCCAGGCCTCCGAACAGCTTCACCATGCCAGGGGTGGCCACCAGAGGCAGACCACTCTTCCTTTTTTTTTTTTTTAAAGATTTATTTATTTTATTATTATATGTAAGTACATTGTAGCTGTCTTCAGACACCACAGAAGGGGGCATCAGACCTTATTACAGATGGTTGTGAGCCACCATGTGGTTGCTGGGATTTGAACTTAGGACCTCTGGAAGAGCAGTCAGTGCTCTTAACCACTGAGCCATCTCTCCAGCCCCCCAGACCACTCTTCCTAGTAAAGCTCCAGTCAGTACTACACTGAGCTGGGAAGAAAACCTGTCTTAAGTTGTAGTAGAAGCAAGGTCAATAAGAACATGGCATAATAAGCACAGGATTTGGGCTGGAAAGACTTGTGACGGGCCCTTGCGAAGGAGGTCACCATGGGTGCCACGTCTGTGGAGAGGTACAGTTCACCCTTAACACACTGAGCCAGGTCAGTCTCATTTTGCAGTCATAACAAGTCCCCGGGTTGGGAGGCATGGAGGAAATGGAGGCATGGAAATATAGAGAGGAAACACCAGGTGATGCCTGAAAAGAGAAGGCTGAGCCTTGAACTTGTCTTTGCCTTTATCCTCGGCTCAGGCTGGAATAAGGACTTCAAGGAAGAGTCTAGCCATGCACTTAAGCATGCCAGCCATTAGACACATTCACCCTCTCTCTTGCATCTCCTCCTCTAGCAGGCACTCTCTGGGCCAGTATCCCCTGCTCCCCCCCACCGCTGACAGGCTGCTGTGGTGTCTGACCCAGGATCCTGGAGACCGCCAGATTCTCTCCCCCAGAGTCTGGCATCCAGGGACTTCACATTGCTGACAGCAGGGAAAGACAGCTGACAGAGACTAAAGTTGCTGACTTGATGCTCAGGGCGTCGGCCAATGGGCAGTCAAAGAGGCTGTTCTAAACACATTTGTGGGAAAATAAAGCAGGTTAGTCAGAGGGTCCTGAGGCCACAAGACAGATGGGCAGGAGATGCCAGTGGATGCTGGGTCCTTTCAAGGCCACAGAAGTGTTCACTCTGGGTTCTAGGCCATATTCTGCTCTGCCTGCGAATCCACCCCATTCCTCTCTTCACGTGCCAACCAGTCGAGTGGGCTCTGCTCTGCAGACGTAAATAATGCCTGGGATGACAGCCATGTTGTTCTTGTTCCTTAGCTCTGTTTTTCCTTGTTGGAGGTGCCAGGCTGGCAAGAAGCCCCTGAGTATACGCCAAGGCAGAGCCAAGGTAGACACCACTGCCTAGAACAGCAGCAGCCTAGCAGTGGGCAAACACTGTAGGTCACGTGCATTGTCACCCATTTTTGTGACAGGGCAGGGCAGCCCTGAATGCTCTGTCTCATGGGGCTTCTGTGCATCACTTGCTCAGGGCATTAGATGGTGCCAGTCATCACCGCTGCCCCATGCCTCCTCTCCCTCCGAGTTTTCTTCTCCCCTCATTCTCTGCTCATTCTACATGGTGGTTAGCTTTTTTATTGTGGCTGAGCTCACCCTCCTGGCCTTGCATGTGCGAGGCACACACTTCCCCACTTTGCAGCACCCTCCCCCCCCAGCACATTTCACGGATAGCACTGCTGTTTATTTATTCTCCGCTCATTTGCGGCAGAGCAGCAGAAAATTATAGGTGTACGTGGCACTGCTAGATGTGGCGGCATGCTGTTGAACACAAAGCATCACAGATGAGCTCATTATGCTTTAAATAATTAAGTGACTGGTATCTCAGTCGCTTTACAGGAAGCAGAGACTCCTGGCTGTGGGTCAGGAAGGCGTGAGAGACTGTTTTAACTGCACTAGGGAAATCAGTTAGGAGCCTACTGCTGTCTGCCCTCCTCCTTTACAGAAGTGGGGCACAGGCTCTGGGCATTCTCCAGTCCACACTGGCAGGAAAAGCTTGGGTTTATGTAGTCAAGGAAACCTACAATTAATATTAACTGGCCCCTGGGAGAACCTGAGATTCTCCTTCCCAACCCAGGCTATGCCTTTGATGCCATGGTGGAACAACAACTCAGGAAAGCCCATTCATTGGCTGTCTTAGTGATTGGCACAGAGCTAAGCCTATGACATGCAAAGCGTTTGCCAGGACTTATGAGAAGTTGTGGTGGTTTGAATAGGTTTGGCCTCCACAGACTCATGTGTTTGAATGCTTGGCCCATAGGGAGTAGCACTATTAAGAGGTGTGGCCTTGTTGGAGGAAGAGTGTCACTGTGGGAGTAGGCTTTAAGGTCTCCTATGGTCAAGCTACACCCAGTATGGCACACAGTCTCCTGCTGTTCAAGATGTAGAATTTCCAGTTCCTACAGCACCATGTCTGCCTGCACACTGCCATGTTTCTCAACATAACAATAATGGACTGAACCTCTGAAACCGTAAGCCAGTCCCAATTAAATGTTTTCCTTTGTAAGAGTTGCCATGGTCATGGTGGCTCTTCACAGCTATGAAACCCAAACTAAGACAGAAGTCACTGTTACTCTTTCCTACAGAGTGTGAGCCCAGAGTTGCTAGAGCCATTTGCCATCAAGTGTGACTGAGGATGTAGCCAATACCACTTGGAGACGTCAGGTTGGACAGCAGAATGAAAACCTTGCACCGAGTTGTGCCTGAAGCCTGGGAGTCTTCTCCTCCTGGGATACTCAGTGAAGGAAATCTGAATTGGTCTTGTCACTAGGAGGACAGATACCATTCATTCATCCATCTTGGATGGAGGTGCACACTGTATCTCACCAAATGGTAGGGAGAATGCACAAAAGTTCAGAAAGCCAGGAACATTGCTTAGTGTCTGTGGCAGATGTTGTCTAGAGAACTTTGTCACATCATCTCATGAAGGCCAAAGACTGGAAGACTTCTCCAGCCTCTTTGGAGCTGCCTGCTTTTAGAGATATTGACATGAAGTTACCAGCCCTGGGTTAGCTAATGGAGATGGTTCCTACTGTGCTGTGAGCTCCTACTGAGTTACCCAGCTCACAGTGAGACTGGCAGTGCATGGTTGTTCATTGGTTCATTCATTCATTAACTCATGCATCCATCCATTCATCCATCCATTTGTTCATTCACTCATCCATCCATCCATCCATCCATCCATCCATCCATCCATCCATTCATCTGTTCATTCACTAATTTATTGATCCATCCATTCATTTATCTGTTCATTCATTAATTTATTGATCCATCCATCCATCCATCTATCCATTCATCTGTTCATTCATTAATTTATTGATCCATCCATCCATCCATCCATCCATTCATATATTAACACATGCATGCACCAGTCACTAAATGAACACATGCCATGTCCCAGGCCTTGAATAAAAACATTAAGGAAAGAAAGGACAAGGAGGACATGGTCTCTACCCATGACTGGAAGGGACTGATAAGCTGACAACATCAGTATAGAGAAGCTCACAGCACTGGGTGATGACTCCTCATGGGCAGAACTGATGGCTCCTATTCTGAGCAGAGAACAAAGTCAGGCAAGGCTTCCAGAAGCTGGGAACCCTGGTGGTAGAGAGTTATCCAGGCAATGAGCCAGGTAGAAGAGCACAGTCCAAGCCCAGGTGAGGGGCAGTAGTGTAAAAGCCAGCAGGTGGGGCTTGAGAGACATACATGCGAGGTGCCCAGACAGACTCAGCATCCTGGATCACCATGTGGTCACTATACAAAACTCAGCTGAACATGATTCCAGAGCCATGTGTGGTCTCCAGGTTGGCAGTCAACAAATACATCTTCCCTTATCTAGTTAAATGAGTCAAAGAAAAAGGCAGTAGGACCTTCATTATACCTCAAGTCACGGATGTCAATTCAGAGTCTAGATCATGAAAAGAGGAGGCTCTAAAGTGTATAGACATTCAGTTAATCTCCTCTCCCACCACAGATGCCTACCTGGAGGTCAAAGAACTTGCTGTAGCGCCGGTAGATGGCCTCCGTGGCGCCACTGGACCATGTGACTCGGATGATGTAGACCTGCAGGGAGGGACCAAGAAGACAAGTATTAACCACAAGAAGACAACATGGTTGGAGCACTCTTTCTCTGGTCCAGGTTCCGGGAATTTCATCCCCATGGGACAGAGCAGGGAGGTAAACCTTTGAGTGGTGTCGAGTGGGTTAAAGGCAGTAGCTCAGGGGTGGGTCCTGATGCCCAGTGGGCTTGTTAGAAAAGCGAGTTTAGTCCAGTCATCCTCTCTCCCACGCTCTCATCCACCTTCTCTCTTCTGCTGTGGGTCCCCTGCCAGATGCCAGCCCCTTGATTGAGGACTTCCAAGCTTTTAAGAAATAAACCTCTATTCTTTACCAATTACACACCTGTGCTGTTCAATTGCAACAACACAAAGCAGAATAAGGGGATCTTTCATCCCTGAGACTGAGGAGGAGTTGGAGCCAGAAAACCTGTGTGTTTCAATCTCAGTTTGGCCAAGGACCAGCTGGACCAGTCAGTCCCTTGCTGTCTCTAAGTTGTAGCTCCCTCCCTCCTCAATAGAAGGAGAATAACAGCTCTTGCCTGCAGAGCTGGGTCAGGATGGGACAGGGCAGCTTGGGCCACTGCTACTCCCAGCACTGTCTGCTCCCCATGTGGCTCTTTCTGCCGGAGTAATTCTTAAAACCTTCCCATTTATCCAGAGAAGTCAGGGTGCCTGAATCCTCAACCTCTTCTACAGCCCGAGTGCTGTGCCATCCTGATGTTTCCACCAGTGAGGACTCAGGCCAATTCAGACGTTCCTTTGAGTCTCAGTTTCTCCATCTGTGAACTGGGCTAACAGAACCTACTTCCTCTGCTTCCCAGGCTGTATGAGCATCTAACAAAAATCAAAGTCATGTCTCTCACCTTGACCACACAGTATCCACATGAAACAATATACTGATAACAAGCGTGGGGGAAACTGAGGTACCTGCTGGCAGGCAGATGGGCATGAACCTCAGTGGGGACAGCAGTCGCCCCTGCTGGCTTTGGCTGGCATTGATTACCATAGCATCTCAACTTTTCTCCAGGGAACCTCTTTTCCCTCTTGCTCAGTCCCTTAGAAGCAGAGGAGGCACTATCCATGGTGACCCGGAGGGGATGACATGTGATCTGAGCTAGGCCAACTGGGGTCAGCCATGGAACTTCACTCTTCACGTCAGCAGACTAAGGATACAATCTGACCATGTCTATTTCAGCTTGAAGCCAAGTCTACAGACACCTGTTCTCTGGGCCAATAATTACCATGTGGTCCGCGGAGAGCTATGTATAATTATAATAAATCTGTATAATTATAATAAAATAGTTTAATTATCAGTTTTACTTAGGCACATTTATGGGGCATGGTATGATCATCTGATGTATGCATAGCATGTGTAGTAATAAAACCCAAGTGTGTGTGTGTGATATATGATTGACATATATGATAGACACATGATAAGAATATATGCATATGCATACATATATACATACACACATAATGGTGCTGGGGTTGGAAATTGAAGAAGTTTAAGAAACTGTAGAACTTGGCTAAGCTAATGACTTGACCTTCTAGTTGGGTAAACTGAGGCCTAGAAAGAGCAGCCACGCTATCAAAGATCCCTGTCCCTGGAGATGCCCAAGCAAAGTTTGCCTGGATGCTAAAGACATGACCATTGAAGTTTAACAGAAAAAAAAAAGCTATTAAGAAAGACCACCAGATATTTTGTTTTCTTAAAATCAACACAGCAGCTTCCCACACATGGAAAGCCCCCTCACAGACGATTCACTCCTGGCTCCTGCTCCCATTCTGAAGTTGTTGGACTGCGCCAGGCCAAACTGCTTTGTGGGGATGAACCCCTGAGCAAATCTGAGGCAGTGCTTGTAGGCACAGGCCAGACTCTGTCACATGCTCATCACAGGCTTGTCCTATGCTCAATCCTGAGGATGCAGGGTTGGAAGACAGGCACACACCAGCTCTGTGGCTACGGGGCATTCACAAGGTGCTGGCCTCTCTGGCTGTGGCGCCCTTACTCTGCAATGGAGTCTCCTTGAGCATCACACATGACAGCCAACAGCTATGGGCCTTGTCTGGCTCCTGGTGCACATTAGGAGTTCTAGCTCCTCCCATGCTGTGGTCGCCCATGCTCCCGTCTGGCACCCTTCCCCCATTTTTGGCTTCAGTACCAGCTTCTCTTGGACAATTACCTCCCTCCTTTCTCACTGTTTTGCTATGGAGAGGCGTGTTTCCCACACCTGATAAATACAGCACTGCCTGGCCCTGGTCACCTGACCCAAGCCATGCTGACAGAACTCAGGATCTCTGAGGGCATCATAAGATTATTTTCCCCCTGAAATGTCCTGGTGGGAGAACACCATGCAATAAAGGGCTCCATGATAAGCACTCGCTGTATGGAAGAAAGCCAAGTAAAGGCATGACGGGATGCATTTTTAAAAGCCTCAAAACTCACCAGCAGACAAACTAATTCAATTTCAAGAGACATGGAAAAGCCCTGACTGGACGCATCCCTGGAGCAAACAGACAGATGGATGGCAAGAAAGCCAGTGAGGAGGCAGCAGGGCCACCAGCCTTTGGAGAAAGCAGATTAAATAGGGATGAGAGACCAAGCTACCGTTTGGTGAGTGTCCTCACAGGGATCATGTGTTATGGGCCTGGTCACCAGCCTGCTGTGAAACCATCAGTAGCTGGAGACCAGAAGGAGGAAGTTAGGTCCTTGGGGCGTGCCCTTGAAGTGCATGCTGGGACTGCTGTCTCTTTCTGTCCTTTTCATTTCATGGCCAACATGTTCCACCATACATTCCCGCCATGATATATGTTGGATGCAAATGTAAAGAAGATAATTACTCTTGACTTCTGAAAATATGAGCCAAAGGGACCTTTCCCCTCTTGTAAGTTATCACCAGTCATAGTAACCGAAGAGCACACAAAAGTGAATGGGTCAGCATGGATGAAGTGGAAAATACTAACAGTGTCGGGCATAACAGTGCTGTCTGTAATCCCAGCACTTGCAAGGTGAAGCAGGAAGATTAGGGGTTCAAGGCCAGCCTGGGCTATATAATGAGACCCCTGTCCTAACTGTCAGCTTTCCCATCCCTGTGACAGAATGTCTGATTAGACTCAGGTTTCAGAGGTGTCAGCCTTTCATAGAGAGAGGACATGGTGGATCAGAGCAGTTCACTCTGTGGCAGGACGCAGAGAAAAGGGAAAACAGGAAGGGCTCAAAGCAAATACAGCCTCTGAGGTGCACAGAGTAGGCCGCCTCCGAATGCCACAGCATTGTAAATCCATCAATGGATGCAATGCACCCATCGGCCAGTGACCTCTCTGGAAACACCATCCAAACACCCAAAAGTGTGGGATGCTGATCTCCTATGTGCTACTCAATCCAATTGCTCAAGTGGACGATTATGATGAATGGGCACCATGTTGGTCATCACAGTGAGCACAGGTACGAATGGTGAAAGCAAGTGGGTTTGCCCCTCCAAGGGACGACCTCACCTCATCACACTGCTCTCTCCACAGGACTCTCTGGGTTGGCTCTGCCCTGCTGGGGAGCTGCTTCTGTGGGTCCGACAGGGACACAGAACTGTACCTCCAGCTAACCTCACCAAAGCTCAGGCACAGGTTCCTAGATGCTGAATGAGTTTGGGTTCTGTTCCTTCTTCCTGGTGCCTATGGGGAGTCCTGACACCCCAGCCTCCACATCTGGACCTCAGTCTGCCTGGAAAGAAGTCTTGGTCGTGTGCTGGAGAGATGGCTCAGTGGTTAAGAGCACTGGCTGCTTTTGCAGAGGTCCTGAGTTTAATTCCTAGCAACCGCATGGTGGCTCACAACAATCTGTAATGAGTTCTGATGCCCTCTTCTGGCACGCAGGTGTACATGCAGATAGAGCACTCACATAACATAAAATAAATACATCTTAAAAAAAAAAAGTCTTGAGTCTGGCCAAATGCCCATCACACACGCCAGAGAGCCTGCTTTACCTCTGTGTAGGGCTAGAGATCAACCCAGGAGCTCTGGGTTTACCCTACCCTGCTGGAGAGCTACCACTGAGAGGTTATTGGCTGTTCAAGAATGGAGTGAAGTATTTTGTGGCCTGGGCCAGAGTGACTTCTTTCCTCTGAGGACTACCCACCTGTCCTGGTTACACTTGGAACACTTTCATAAGGCAGGAAAGAAAGCAACAACATCACTCTAACAGATATAACCTGTGAGGCCACCTATCCTGCTTGTTCCCATGACCAGGGCTGAGTGAACACAGGGGCAGTCCTCTTGCTAGGGAATAAGACCTGAGCTGCCCAGCTCCACACAAAAAGCCAAAGCCCAGAGGCATTGCCACACACAGGGCAGACATCTGCTTTGCAGAGAGACACAAGTGATGGTCACTACAGCACAGGGACCCAAGGAGAGCCTACGTTGATCTGGCCAGTGCTCAGGATCTTGCTTTCAGGCCCTGCCTCTGGCTTCTGTTCTGCACAGAAGGGCCTGGGCTTTCCCTCTTAGCTCGCCTTCTGGCAAGACAAGGGGATTTGTGCAACTAACAGAACTCCAGGGTTATGTTAAAGTTCTTACACTAAAGTCAGTCCCTCAGCTTCAGGGGGAGTCACAGTTGGCCTGAGGTTCTGTTAGTGTGGGCGGAAATGGTAAAATGATGCTGATCTGAACTTAACATAATACATTTATCTTATCTTCTAGTCATTACCAATACAATCTAACACCGTTCTCGGCATCTCCATTGGTACCAAGTGTCAGCATCGTAAGTGACCTACAGATATAGAAAACACAGGGGAGGACATGTGTAGGTTACATGCAAATATTATGCTACTTTACATAAGCATCTGCAGATTTTGATACCTGCGGGGTTGGAAGGGCTATAAACAAGCCCTCATGGATATTAAGGATGACTATATATAATATAATACACAGTACATAAGAATATATACACATATATGCACCACACACAGACACACACACCCATGTGGATAGCTGCTTCTTGACACCTACAGTAACTCTGTTCTACAATGTTGCCAACAACAGTGACTTAGTCAATACATATACAAGTTTACTCCTGGGAGGAACAGTTAGGGAGCTCATTTACACTGAACTCAACGGCCAGGAGCTCCATCACACCTAAACAAAGCTTTTTAACCCATGTGCACATACGAGGCCCAGGAAGCCTTTCCAACCCAGAGTTCCAGGTTGGACCTCAGCCCTAGACCTGGGCCCATTTAAAATAGTAAAATCACCAACAAAAAGCACAAGGGTAGAAGAGGTGCAGAAAGGACACTTGTTGGTGCAAGAGCAAAAACAAGAAAGCTAAATGTCACCCTGCTCAACCTTAGCCAAGAATGTCATGTATTCTTGGATGATGTAAATTTTGACACTGGGGCAAGCCCATGCCTGTAAACATCTCCAAAAGCCTCCAGTGCTGATCAGGGCCACAGATAAATGTCATCAAGTATACAGAATCATAAATATAAATAAGATCAGACCTACACATAAATGTGTGTATGTTCATGCAAACACACATACCAGTGGTTACTCTGAGCTAGGAATATGGGGGATTTCTAAGAACTCTGCTTATCATGCCTTCTCATACTCCCAGATGTTTTATGCTGTATAAATGCTCCCCAATTTACAATGGGTTGTATCTTGATAACCCCCTAAGTTGAACACCATAAGCAGAAAATGCACTGTGTCCACCTGACCTTTCCAATACACCACTCAGCCACTGTGTGGTGTCGGCTCTTCCCCTCAGTCCTGTGATTGGCCAGCAGCCGTGGCTTCTTCGTAACAATGTGGAGTCATAAGAGTATTTGACTGAACATCCTGGGCCTAGGCAAAGCAACAACTCAAAACCAAAGTGCACTTTAAAGTCACCAGTTAAAGAGCTACAAGGCAGAGACATCTATGTTGCCTTGGTGGGGTGGGGGCAGAAAGATCACTCCCTGGGAAGACTGGAAAGTACTCTCTACTTTGAGCCCTAGGGTAGCATGGTCCTCAGGGCCACTGTGTGCAAGTGTGGCCAGTGCCACAGGAATGCCAAGTACAGGATGGCAGGTTCTAGAGTTGACCTCAGTAGACTCAGCTGTGCAGTCTGCATCCAGAACTTAGTGTGTGAGGTTGGGTGTGACACCTGTCTCTGGAACCTTTGTGTTCTCTGCAAAACAGGCCAAGGATGCTGGTCATTCTTACCACCTGAGCGGATGGAAAGTTGCAGAAATGAAACACATGCTGAATAAAACCTCAGCCCAGGGGTCAGATTTGCAGGAAATGTTCTTTGAATGTTGTTAAATCCTTTGCCCTTACCACCCTTGGCAAGTCTACACCTGGGCTGTGAGCCCCAAGTCCTTGCAGTACCCCCCTCCCCCCAGAACATGTAGGAACCTAGGCCCATTTCCAAAGTCCAAAACCAAATGGTCTGTTCTTCCAAGAATAAAGACTAAAGCCAGGATCCAGCCTGTAGCCCCTTGGGCTCTGGCAAAAGTAGGCATTAGGACAGAGATAGTCAAGTCACCTCCTGTGGGACCCCAGGCCTGGGTCAATGAACAGACATGCTCGCCCATCAACTTAGGGTTCCACATCTAGCTGCAGCACCTGGAAAGGTCCCAGGACACAGACAGGCCATTCTCTAGGACAGCTCGATGACCGTCAGCTGCTCCTTGGCCCACAAGGTGCTGTGATCTCAGAATTTTATCATCTGAACGGCAAACCTGTGGAGCTGGTCTTCAGAGGCTCAGGGGCAGCTTCCAATAGCAGATCTGTTGCTGGATTTTCTAGGGGGGTTCTGGGCCTGGCTCCAACTCCAGGCTGAGAGCAATGACTGGGTGAGGCCACCGTGCTGGTCACAGGACAGTCACCACACTGGGGCATGCAGGGGGCCAGAGGTAGATGCTTATTGATCTTCCTCAGACCGTTTTCCAGCACTTTCTGGTCTCCCATCAGGAAGAACCAACAATCTCAGAGCAGGCCACACTGGCCAGGAGTTTCTTAGTCCTATTTCTAGCAAGTGTAACTGTTTTTCCGTTTATGGTAGACGGCAACAGTTTCCCTTTAGAAGTAGCCCAATTGTCTAAGTGAGTGCCTCTGAGGAGCCAGGCCCCGCTAAGAATAAACAGCAAGGCAGTCTGTAGGCACAGAAACACTCCGAAGGTGTTGGGATTGTTGAGAAGGAGGCTGGTCCTGAGTTCCCAGAGTTCCTTGCCACTCTCTCTGCAGCTGGAGTTCTGTGGTCCATGCCGCAGGCAGACACAGACGGCATTTCTAAAGTTAGAAGTACATCCCTGCCTTTTCTGTGCCAGTGGGTGGTCTACAGTGACCTGGGGTGACTGAAAATAATCTAAAGAGGCCCAAGTGGAACCGAGGTGGTTTCCCTACAGGAGGCTTGAGAGAGACACACCAGCAAGATGGTGCTGTTTTTCATTAGCAGTGTCTGCCACGAGGGCAGGGAGAACAGTGAAATGCACGCTATCATCCAGATTCCGTCGACAGACCCAGCCCTCACACTAACACGGAGATCACTATCTTCAGGTTTACACTTCAGCTGTGGGCTCTTTCTATTTCCAGGACGTGGAATTTTCTTACAAGCTCTCTTGTGATAACCTTTGGGCTTCCCACTCAATGGCTTGCTCAGAGAAGTGAAAATCTGGAGAACTCTTAGGTCAGCTGTCAAACTGGCCTGCTAGAAGCCCCAGGATCCTGCAGAGAGAGGCCAAGTGGGTGGGCCTCTGGACTGTCTACTCTGGTTTCCATAGCGCATGCTGCTTTTAGCCCTTCTATATGTAGGAGAGGGTGTAACCAGCAGCCCGCAGACTGAATTGTTAGACACTGTGGGTCCGTGGTGCCATGGGTAACCATCCTGGAGCCTGCAGCCAAGACCCAAGCTCTTGGCAGACTGTAGGGGCTTCCAAGACTTTAATATAGGAAATCCCTCCTTTAGACTACCCTTTATTTTATGGTTAGGGAAAGTTGAAGGGACCTGTCCAGGGCCACGTAGTCTATGGAGAGGAGAGTTGGAACCAGACGCCAGGGTTCCCCTCGGGAGGGGCTAGGGCTGGAGTCTTCCCTCCAGAATGCTGTGCTTGACTCCGGGAAGAGTACAGCTCTTTGGAGGGGCGGTGCAGAGGGCCCGAAGAGCATCATTGAGAGGCTATGGGTTCTGCTCATGGGCCATAGTTAGTCCAGTGAACCATCAGCCCAGAAAGCCTGTAAGCCATCCCAGGCAGAGAAAAGGAAGCACGGGGAAGGGAGGATTTGATCAAAGGGTCAGTAGTACAGTAAGACGGAAGGAGGAAGTCTGGGTTTCTACTGCATGGTAGGATGGCTGTGGTTGACAGTAAGTCATCATGTATTTTAAAACAGCAAGAGGAAGGGCTGTGAATGAAAGTGGGAAGAATAAGGCAATGGACACCCCACTGACCAATGGGCTCATAAAACCTGCACCCAAACACCACACCGTACTTCATAAAGTATGAAAAAGTAGCTTAAAGTGACCCAAATAAGCCCATTTCCTGTTAGGAGCATCTAGTGATATGTTTAAGGAGGTTACAGGCCTCAGTCATCAAAAATCATTCCTAGCTAGGCTTAGAGGTAATCTACACCTTTAATCCCAGCACGTGGAAGACACAGATAGATGTATCTCTGAGTTCGATGCCAGGCTGGTCTGCAAGTTTCAAGATAGCCAGAAATCCTGTCTCAAAAATCAACTCTAAAATGGAGGAGAGTTCCCCTTGAAGCTTCCACCCTGGCTGTGTTTCCAAGTTGAGAGATCCAGGGAGGAGCCAGTTCAGGCTCCTGCATCGCGTGCTACCCTTGCCAAGAGGCCCAATGTGAACAGCAGAGTCAGGGGTGACAGGTCAGAAATTGAAGAGAAAGGGTGAGAGAGAGAGGAAATGGGAGGAGTGGGGATAGAGGGGAAGAAAGGGAGGGCAAAGAGGAGGAGAGTGGGGCTGGGAGAAGCCTGGGTGGAGGATAAGAGGATCAGTGGAGCACGGGTGGAGGGAGGACTAGCGGGGTGAGGTAGGTGCAGCTGGCCTGGTTTGGGCCTGAGCTAATAGGAAACATGATTCCTGGAGACCCTGGGTTCCCTTTGGTTCCGATCTGCCAACTCTCTGCAGCTGTCTGCCCAACATCTGGCCTATGTAGGTCAGCGCCTCCGGCCTCTTTCTGAAACTGCAACACGATGCAGTTTGTTTGATTTCCCAGCACCCCATGGGGGGACTGCCACAGGAAGTGCTGAAAATGTGGATTTCTCTTAAATAAAAACATGTTCGATTTACTCCTGGATAGGAATGCTGCCACGCTTCACGATGCAGGAGGGAATGCTGGGTACTTTAGGGTAGTGTTGGGTGCTAGAGAGTAGTGCTGGGTGCTAGGAGGGAGTACTGAGTACTACCAGAAAGTACTGTGTGCTAGGAGAAAACTTTGGGTACTCAGAGGGAGGCTGGGCACTAAGAGGAAGTAGAGATAGGCAAGTTGTGGTGCGTGCAGGGCAGGGAAGAGCTGCCCTGCACTGGGCCTGTTTACTGTCATGAACCACTAGGCCCAGCCCTCACAGATCACCTGGCAGGAAAATGGGGTCACCTTGGGGTGAGACGGGGTAGGGAGGAAACCACACATACTTGAGGTCAACCAGTGGGGAGGGCAGATTAGTTCCATCCCAGCCCACCTGGCTCTGAAGTCCTGGCTCCCAGTTCTGCAGGCCAAGCATTCCTGTCCTGAAGTCAGTAGCAGGAATCACCAAACTCTTGGTGGCACTCTGCATAGAGACACTGGAGATGGCAGGCAGCCATTCTCTCTCCCTCCCTCTCTCTCTTTCTTTTCCATTTTTTTCAATTAAGTGAATGGCTGGCATGGGGCCCAGACACGAGAGCCCACAGTGCCCTGCACCAGTTAGGATACTCCAGATTGGAGGCTAGCTCCCTGTTGACTGTTCTTTGTCCGCTCAGCAGACTGTAAGGCAGGGGCTGGTGGCTGAGGGCTGTGGTTACACCTGCATGCAGGTGGTGCAGAGGACTCTAAAGGAAAGCTCAGCCCATCGCCCAACATGCTACTGAGCTTCATCTGGTCACAAGGCAGATACACACAGACCCGCTGTGTGGCAACTGGGGACGTGGCCATGCAGAGCAGAGAATGTCACATGATGGTGAGGGTGTAGGGACCTCAGCCATCCATCCCTCTTCTCCAGGAGCACATGTGACTATCTCTCTTGGGGATACTTTCTTCACTCTTTAGTCACTAAGTCCCCTCCCATTGGAGCCTCAACAGATAGCCTGCGTTGGCCTCAATTCTCTGGGTTCCCCAGGTGTCAGGGCCACCATCTCAGCAAGGCACCAGAGAGCCCCAAGCCTTGTGAATGACTGTCACTCACTCTTACAGGACCCTCCAGCAGCAGGGTCCAGTCTGTCTTACCGTGGTCCTGCCAGGACCTGGGAACAGTGAACTTTTAAAACCACTCCACAGAAGAGAGATGAAAAGTCCAAATGGCTTCACAGTCAAAGATCACAGTGGCCTTTCTCAGGCTCTGTGCCTGGACCATCACAAGGCTCCTAAAACAGTCAAATGAATGGCTCGGCTGCCAAGGGCGATCGGAACAGGGCTGCTTTGTGATAAGAAGAATGCAGCCCTGGGCTGAGCCTGGTGGAGAGCCTTGCTCTAATGGCTGCTCTGAGCAGTAGTGGATGAACAACATCCCGAGACATAGAGACTGAACAGGAGATTCATCCCAGGGCTGTCTGAGAGGACTCGGGCATTCTCTGGGAGAGCTCAACTATCCTGCGCTGAGGCAGCCACTGTAAGAACTCATAGACCAGCGGTTCTCAATCTTCCTGATGCTGCGATGCTTTAACACAGCTCCTCACGTTATGGTGACCCCCAACCATAGAATTATTTCTTTCCTAGTTTTATAACTATAATGTTACTGCTGTTATGATTCACAATGTGTTTTCTGATAGTCTTAGGTGATCCTTGTGAAAGAATCATTTGACTCCCCCCAAGCGGTCACATTCCACAGGTTGAGAACCACAGTCACAGAACATTAGACCAATCAGGTGTGGATATGCCCTTTGATCCCAGCATTCAGGAGGCAGAGACAGGTGGATCCCTGTGAGTTCAAGGCCAGTATAGTCTATGTAGCCAGTTTCAGGCTACCCAAGGATATATGGACAGACCCTATCTCAAAAAGGAACATTAGATTAAAAAAAAAGTTACCTGTTCTGTTTTGCATTGTTTTGAGATGGGGATCTCAAGTAGCCCAGGCTGGCTTTCAACTCTTGATACTCCTTCCTTTCTCTACTATTTTGAGTACTGGGATTGGAGATTCAGGCCTGCTGAGGGTTAGAGGTGCCCATCCTCTGTCTGGCCACAGTCTATGCCCAGGTCTGGCAATAACAACCCAAGGCTTGACCTGTCCCTTCCCTTGGGCACACTTGGACCTGGTGGTAAAAATCATGGTAGCAGGAGAAGTTGGAGTACTAGTAATCTGGGAAGCTAGCCCACAGGTCTTTGTGCACAGATGGACACACCTGGGGCTATTCACACTTGGGTATATGTCCCTTCGTGTCAGGGGGATATTCAGGGCCAAGGTCTGGAGCTGCTATTGGACTGGCCAGGCAAAGCACTCAACTTGCCATAAGTACTGAAGGCTGGAAACACCGCTGGCCTGGGCCTGCGGCTCCAGCTGGGCCTCGGCTGCCAACTCACACATCGCTGCACACATCTGGCCCGCGCGGCATAGGAACTTTCCAATGGCAAGCAGCAGTGCTGGCGCCAAAGCCCAGGCTCAAGACACCAACCTGCAGGCTAGCTTTCTAGGAACAACTCCAGGGCAGGCACTCAGGGCTTGCTGAGATCTTGAAGACTGCCCAGGTGCCTGGGCAGTGCAAGAGGGGTTGAAGACAGTTGGGGCTGCCCCGTGTTGACAGGGCTGCGCAGGGCAACGTAGCCAATGACAACACCAAGTGCACCACACAACCACTTCCTTTACGATATGCCACTGGCTTTGGACTCAGAGAGGGTAAATAGTTTGCCCATAGTCACACAGCCATATATGGCAGACCTGGGAATGGTACTCAGCCTGTGTAACATAGGAAACAACACCCTTAGTATGTGGTCAGTCACATAAAGGGCCTAGCACAGTATCCAGCGCCCAATGGTTGTCTAATAGGGAAGACCTTAGTAGGGCTCCTTCATAGGCCACAGGCCTATGGCTACTCTGCAGAACACAGGGGAGCTAGTTCGGCTAATGGCACCTGGGGACCCTTTCCAGGTCAGAAACAATTGCTCTAGGTCTTAAGGGGCGATAGGGTCTTCTATCTGGCAACCTGTGGGGTGGTACACATGATCTGCCCCATTTCACAGCAGACAAAAATAGCATTCAGAGACGCAACAACAGCAGTCGTCCAAAGTCACACAGGGACTGATGAGGGAGGCGTCAGTGGCGAGGGTCTGGATTCCTTCAAAACAGAAAAGCAGAGGTACAATCTCACTCCAGCCAGCCAGGCGGCTACGAAGAGACAAGAGACGCTGGCGAGCCGCAGAAGAAGACTCCTGCATGGCTTGTGGGGACGTAAACTAGTGTGAGATTGTGGAAAACACTACAGAGGTTTCCCCAAGCTCCAGAAATAGAACTACCCTATGACTCAGAAGCCTGCTCCTGGAAACGTCTCCAGAGGAAGCGAAATCAACAGCGGGACCCTCGTGCTCACCACAGCCCTATTCACGGTGGCCAGGAAACCGCTCGAAGGTAGCAGACGAACAAATGGGTGACAAAGTGGGGCTGTGCACACACTGGAATGTAACAACCATGACAGCCTTGATGGGTGACGCCATGTCGCGTGAACTGAGTCAGACACAGACAACTACGTCGATTTCACTTGTACTGTGGTGTCTTGGTTAGGGCTACCATTGCTGTGAAGTCACCATGACCAAAGCAACTTGAGAAGGAGAGGGTTTATTTCAGCTTACACTTCCCAGTAACAGTCCTTCGCTGAGGGAAGCCAGGGCAGGAACTCAAATAGGGCAGGAACCTGGAGGCAGGAGCTGAAGAAGAGGCCACGGAGGAATGCTGCTTACTGGCTTGCTCCCCATGACTTGCTCAGCCTGCATTCTAATAGAACCCAGGGATGGCACCACCCACAATGGGCTGGACCTACCCCATTAATCACTTATTAAGAAAATGACCCACAGGGTTGTCTACAGCCAGACTTTATGGAGGCATTTTTCTCACTTGAGGTTCTTTCCTCTCAGAGGCTGGGATGGGAGGAGACAGGATGAGACTGGACAGGAGGGAGGGTGGCAGTTAATTATATGCTTCGAAGAAGCTACAAGGGAGGATTTGGAACATTTCCACACAGCAAGGATGACTGTCTGAGGGGATGAACATAGGAGCACCCTGATCTGGTCGTCACAGGAATGCATGTTCAGATGTTAGCATGTACCCTGTAAACATGTATGGCCAGATGGTGTGAAATGACTGGGAGGGGTGAACAGCAACACCATGAAAAGCTGAGCACGGGGCTGGTGAACAGACATGGCCTGCAGGCTTAATGTCCAGAGAAAATGAGCCAGCCACGGTCTGACCATCCTTATAGTCAAAAGTGGTTTCTCAGAGTGGGGCATGAGCATGTGCCTCTAATCCCAGCATCTGGGAGGCTGAAGCAGGAGGATAATGAATTCAAGGCCAGATGAGGCTGGTGAGTGTCAGGCCAACCTGAGCTATAGAGACTGTCAAAAACGACTGCTCAGTTAACAGGGCCGTGCTTAAGACACCAGAGTCCTTACACTCGAAAGCCCCCCTCACCATGTAAGTCCAAATCCTGCCCTCTGGGAGCCCTCTTGCCTTGGGCGAGTCCTACCTCAGCCATGGTTTCACCTCTGTAACACAAGGTGACGGACGTCTAGCAGCCCGCATATGTGGTACCAGCGCACAGGAAGCGCTCAATGAGGCTGGTCATTGCCCCACTCCATCCAGCCATCAGAGTGTGCCTGGAAATTTACAGAACTGAGCCTAGAGGCCCCCATCCTGCCAGGCACCTGCCATCTCCCAAAACAAGAAGGGAAATGGATGTCAGCTGGGAGATGCAGGCTGGGGTGACAGGAATGGAGACAACAAAGCCTGCTGCTCTTGGCCTACTTGGCCGTCCCTCCAGGAGTCATCCAGACAGAGGCCATCCTAAAATAGAACTGTGCCTTGTCCCCCAAGGGTTCCTATCTCAGAAATATGGTGCCCAACTTGCCACCATGAGACCTTTTGGAGTTGGGGCCTAGTTCCAGGTGATTGGGTCTCTAGGGGATTGACTGCTTCTACCAGGACTCCATTAATTCTTTAAGAACAGTTCAAAAAGAACAATTCCTGTTCTCGGGTACCCATGACAGCTCCTGACATCTACTGTCAAAACAGTTTTACAGTTGAGGGCCCTCGGCAGAGCTTCCATACAATCTGTACTTTTTCTGTTTCCATACCTGTGAGCTAAAGAAACTTTTTTCTTTTTCTTTTTTTGTTTAAAGATTATTTATTTATAATATGTAAGTACATTATAGCTGTCTTCAGATACTCCAGAAAAGGGCCCTCAGATTTTGTTATGGATGGTTGTGAGCCACCATGTGGTTGCTGGGATTTGAACTCATAACCTTTGGAAGAGTAGTTGGTGCTCTTAACCACCGAGCCATCTCTCCAGCTCCAACTTTTTTCTTCTTAAGTTACTCAGACTCTGGCATTTTGTCATAGGAATAGAAAAGTGACTAATACATACATCACATAAGTTAATTTCTCTCTTCTGCAGGGGCCCTTCGTGACTCCTTTTAAAGAAAAAAAAAAACCAAGAACAGCAAATATCATGAGTTCATACTTAATGAGCAAGACTCTAGCGTTAGTCAGATCCTGTGCTGGATAAAGGAGGGACATAATGAGCTTCTGTCTCAGCCATCCCAGGAAACCTCCTTTCCTGCGTCAAGTATTTGTGGCTCTCAAAGGCCAGGTTCTGTGAGTACAACTGGTTACCCATACCCAGCCTTGCCTGCTTATAACCTGGTAGACACAAATGGCTCCTATCCCAGTTAGGGCTCTGTGTGGACTCCTATGTCACCCTGCCCTGTCCTCCCCTCTCTAGGGAAAACTGGATAATACATAACTATGACTGCTGACCGTATGCTAGAGTCCGGTCACTGAAGCTCAGTTCTGCAGGGAGGCGACGGGCTGTAGTTTTTATTTTACAGTGGGGAGGGAAAGAACTCGCTCCATGAGCTGACAATGAACAGGCCTAGTAACTGCAGAGTCTGGGGCCTTAAAACCACCACATTCCCACCCACTGAGACAACACTCTTGGCACACTCCCCAGACCCTGCCCAAAATGCTTTGCTAATGGAGATCACACAGTATGTGGCCATCCATCCCTCACTGTCCTCAAGGTGTGGCTCTGGGCTCCCTCCGGATCCTCCCGTCCACTTCAGAGCATTGTAGGTGAGTAGACACCTAATTCAGCATGCATACTATGTAAACAGTTACCATACACGTTCAGTACAGATGCAACCACCAACCACACAGAAAACCCAGCAATACCCCCCAATATTTTCTTTCTTTCTTTCTTTCTTTCTTTCTTTCTTTCTTTCTTTCTTTCTTTCTTTCTTTCTTTCTTTCTTTCTTTCTTTCTTTTCTTTCTGTCTGTCTGTCTGTCTGTCTGTCTGTCTGTCTTTCCTTTCTTTCCTTCCCTCCCTCCCTCCCTCCTTCCTTCCCCCCCCCCTCAATATTTTCAAACCATGGTTGGTTCCAGCTTGTGGACGGAACTGTGGGCACAGAAGTCAATTGGACAATTTATGTGTTTTTAATTTGCATTTAAAACCACGTATTAGGTCTAGCATCACTCCGTTTCATTAAACATGCTCTGAACAAACCACTTTTAAAAGCTCCTTAGTCCACAGCGACTCGGTATACCATGACAGATATTTAAGCTATTTTGAACCGTTTTAATGCTGAACATCTGAGCCTGCCAGTCCTCACAAACGCTGGTCAATCTGAACTTCAGTGAACTGCACTCTCGCTCTATCTGGAGCATGGACTCCTGTGTGGTCTTCTTAGACTGGCTGTGTACTTGGGGCTGCTGGCTAAAAAACCCAAGCCTTTAATCCCAGCACTTGGGAGGCAGACAGCCAGGCTACAGAGTGAGACCCTGTCTAAAAAGAAACAAACAAACAAACAAAGAAAAAAAAACATTTCCCTGGTCAGAAAGCTGGCCACGATGGTGAAGGCATAAAAGGGAACTGGCTGCAGGCGGGACTCTCCACTCACCCCCCAGCCTGCTTCCCCCACACCGTGTATTCAAACTGTTTATCCTTAAAAAGAAAACAGGGAACTGTTTCTTCAGCCACTTCTATATGACAGGAAGTGACCTAAACCCTTTCCGTGACTAAGCCACCTCAGACATTATCCTACCCTCATTTCCCAGAAGACGGAACAGGAACAGAGAGGCTAAGCCACTAACTCTGAGTCACAGAGCTGGGTTAAGTCCACACCACCTGGCTCTCAACATCTGAGGATTCTACCAGGGACTGGTCATCCTTTTGGGGAGCTCATTTGGCAAGCTCATGAAATTTACAACCGCATCTTGCGAAAATTTAAAAGAAAAGTCATTAAAATATATACAATTCCAAATAAACTAAATTAAATGTCATTTATTAAAATAAAAAGCAAAATTGTGAATAGACATATGTTTATTAATTTTTAAAAAATCTATCAATAGGTCATGATTTTAAGCAATAATGAAGAGCAGGGAGCTATTAAAATATGATAGAAATATAGTGAATTTATCTGGAAATACAGTCACATCATGACAGGATGGAAGACTATCTTGGCTGTGATGACTGAGATCTAGCCCATGCTGAGAACCCTCAGCTAGATGGCACTGACTTACCCATCCCCAAGTGCCATCCCTATCACAGGGAACCAAACGCCCAGGGCTCTGATCCCAGCCCTGTCCCCTCTGCATCACAGATGCACTTCGGCAGAAGTGACCTCTTTCAGGACAGCTCTGTGTCCACTCCTCACTGCCCCTCTCTCTGGCCCTGAGCCACAGCTGGCCCAGGGCAGACATTAAGCCACATCTGTGGAACTGACTCGAAGCCAAGGGTGGCCCAAAGCCACAGCTGCTGATTCACACCTTGGCTGGGGAGGAGGAAAGAGTGACGCTACCTCGTGGGTTCTGGCTGGTGGGCCAGCGCTGTGGGCGGAGGTCCATGCGATTCTGCTTAATTAAGCAGAACTGGATACGCCAAACTGCTCCCTCCAGCGAGGGTGGAAGGCTGTGTGTGATAGCCAAGTGTGATGCTGGGCAAACTGCCTCAGTTTCCACATGTGTGAAGTGGCTTAGGACAGTACCCACACGTGGCACATGTATTGTACTGCCTCCCCAGTCCATGCCTCCTCCTTCCAACCCCAGTGCCCTTTGACCCTTGCTGCCCACTCCTTGAAATGAGAAGTGGGACTATCACACAGGATATCCCACCTCCACCTGGTAGATGGTCAGGTGATCTGGCCAATTGGAGTCCTGCTTAAAGCTGTGGAAACAGATGCTTCTGGGTTCTATTCAGTCAGAGATGGGGAGAAACAAGATCTGGTTCTGTAGATTTCTCTCTGGTTCAAGTTGGTCAGTTTTTTCCCCCCATATCACTCGAAACCCAGTATTCCAAAGAATCAGCTTTTTATACCAGGACAGTGTCACACAGCTTCAGTGGCATTAGACGTGAGACCGTTGAGCACATGAGCAAACGCTCAGATGAATGGCAGCTAGTGTCTGATATAATAATCGGCGACAAAAAATATTGTTAAACTCTGAAAGCAAACCAGGCTCAGTTATCGGCACGTAGCTCAATGTCAGCATCACAGGGGCTCGCACACTGTCCCCTGAAGAACAAGCCTCGGGTCCTCCATCCATGTGGACTTTATACTCGCTTCCTGCTCCGGGATGCAAGCAGGAGGCCCAAAGATCAGCTTCTCTCCTGGCATCAGCTTCTCTCCGCTCAATGGCTTTTACTGTGCACATGGTCCGTGCAAAGCCCCAGCCCCAGCCACATCTGTGGTCCCAGAAGCCCAGGTCTCCTGGTTTGCTCCTCTCCAAGACTCCTATCTCCATTACTCTTTCTTACCCTTGTCCTCTGGGCATCACCCTCACTGTGCTGGGTGCTCAGCCTCAGATTACCTCCTCTGTATCTTCTTGTAGTCTAGGGCCAGGTTTCAGAAGTAGCCCAAGGTGACCTGTTTGCCTGCCTGCCCTCTTTCCTGGAGGCCCCTTGGTTTATCTGGACCTTGTCCTTGAATTTTAGAGTGCCTGGCCCCTGGGTGTCTTGTCCATGAATTCTCAAGACACACTGGACTTCCCAGGAGGAAGGTTTCGGAGTGCTGTGTTTTCAAAGCGGTATTTCTGGCAACCGTGTATGAAGCACAGTGTTCAGTAAAACTTAATTTCATTTAGGTGATGAATCACGGTTGAGTATCAGGACAGCCTAGATAGGGCGTATTTATTGGAATTCACATTGTACTGGGTGTACTGGGTTTTCATTTGCTCAGTCAGGATGGGCCAAGACAGGGCTGCAGGGGCTGATGGTGGAGTCTCCTCCCTCCAGCTCCTTCTCCCTGTAGCACATGAAAAAGGTTTCAGCCAGCAAACAAGAGGGAAGAGCCTTGTAGCTTAAGTATGGTGTGCAGAGCGACCACAGCTTCTAGTGAAACTCGGCCTGCATGAGCCTGACAGAGTCCTGAGATAGGAGCAGCCACGCCACCCATCCACTACCACTGCTGAGCCACTGAGCCACCTGATCCCACGCTCAGCCAGGAGATAAGGAATGCCAGCTTGGTGCAAGTTCTGGTCAACTTTACTACTCTGGGCTCTGGGAAAGGGACCACAGAGCCTGGGTTTGAGGACACTGCTTCAAGGATAGAAAAACTCCAAGGACAAACATCCCAGCATCTTGTGTTCCAAAGGATTCAGCACAAATGCTTTTGAATCCTGGCAAAGCTACCAGCTTTGGAGAAGCGACATCTTACGGGCAGTGGTAGCAAAGGGCAGCACCAGGTCAGAGCCCAGTTCTAGATGCCACATGTGGCCGTCGGAACAAATCTCATTTCCCCTCAGCTGCCTCACTACCAATACCCACTGACACACAGGCTACCCAGGGACTACTTCCAAAGGGAAGAGGGCAACTGACTCATGAGAAGGAAGACCATTTACCAGTTTTCTTCAAAGGAAAAAGGATGCTGTACTGGCTAGTTTATGCCAAGTCATTGGAGAAGAAAGAACTTCAATTGAGAAAATGCCTACACAAGATTTGGGTATAAGTCATTTTATTAATTAGTGATTGATGGGGGAAGGCCCAGCCCATTGTGGGTGGGGCCATCTCTGGGCTGGTGTCCTGAATTCTACAAGAAAGCAGTTCGAGCAAGCCATGGGGACCAGGCCAGTAAGCAGCACCCTTCCGTGGCCTGTACGTCAGCTCCTGCCTCCAGGTTCTTGCCCTGTTTGGGTTCCTGCCTTGGCTTCCCTCAGCGGACTGTGACTCAGGATATTTGAGCCGAATACATCATTTCCTCCCCAAGTTGCTTTGGTCATGACGTTTCTTCACAGCAATAATAACCATAACTAAGACAGATGAGTAATTTGCAAGGAGAGTTCAAGCATCATGAATGGGATACCGTAGCTCAACAGGAGAGTCCCCAGTCAGTCCCTTTTAGTGCAACAACTGTGTCACTTACTCAGTGTGAGCACCTGGGGTGAGGAGCCTTCAAACCCATAAAACACCTCAGGAGCGGGGATCCAGGCACACCTCTAGCTGAAGGGCTTTTCCAGTCCCCTGTGACCTCACCAGAGGTATTACACCAGAGGGTCTGCAGGACTCTGGACTGCATGGTTCTGCGCTCCTCCTTAGCTGCTGACACCACAAAGAGCTGGACCCCCCAGGCAAGGCACACCATAGCCAGGAAAGCACGGCCCTGACCACCCCGTGGGATGCCACACATCCCGTAGCTGCTGCTCCTTCAGCTCACAGCTGGAAAGCCACACAGGAGCCCTTCTCATGTGGCAGGAATGGGAAGGGGTGTCTGTGGCCAGCAGAAGCCCGTCTGAGAAGGTCCTGCTCTCGTGGGAATCCAGGCGACTTCGCAGGCCGACAGCAGGATGTGGGGACCCTGTTGGAGCCACCTCAGCTTGGCACAGCCTCCTTTTTTAAAACGAGCAGTCGCTGGTTTTTATTTTCACTAAAAACAGGGCTATGTGTGCATTGCGGAACATTTGCAAAACAGAAAAAAAGCACAGACAAGCAAAAAGTGCAACATATTTTATCAGCTCTATTTCTGGGTCTCTGTGGATGGCCACTTCTACCCATCCCTGACAATCTGCTGAGAAAGTCCTGAGCATGTGCTCGTAGCTTGACTCTGATGCTCTGGCAGAGGTCAGGCACATAAGTGTCACCGTCCAGGAATTCTGCATGTGTGCGTCACCTGGATCCTGCTCTCTACAGATGGGCATTTAGGCAACGTCCAACCTACAACTATGGTGACAGTATACGCGGATGTGTCTAGTAAGGCTCGCTGTTGTCAGGCCTGGACAATCCTCATACTGGCCTCCTCAAACCAAAGCCACTAACAACCCCATTTATAGAGGAGGGCACGGAGAGGGAAAGTGACAGAGAAGAAATCTGAACCCACCCGCCTGGTGGATTTTCTCACTAGTCTGGTGGACTCACTAGAGGCATGGAAGGGCACAGATTCAACGTCTGCACCCATTTGGTGTTGAAATTGTTTGGAGCTCTGCTAACGCAGCCTCCTTCCTCCTGCGGGACTCGGAGTGTAAGAGGAGCAGCTGAGACACTTCCCTCAGAGCAGGCCTGCCCGTGAGGTGAGGGAATTGGAACAGGCGAGCACACAGCTGTCACACTCCCCAGCAGAGCACCCTGAAGCCCTCTTGCCTGTCACCTCCTTGGCACAGCTTGCTTCTATGACAGGCATCGCAGTTACATTTTTTTTTCTTTCAGCCTCAAGAGAGCAACAGACATTCTACTCATGGACTGGAGAGATGGTTCAATATTTAAGAGCATTTGTTGCCCTTCCGGATGACCCAAGTTCAGTTCCTAGCACCCAGGTTCAAAACTATCAGTAACTCCAGATCCGGAATGTCCTCTTCTGGCTTCCGAGAGCACCATACACAGACACAGACACAGGCTTGCACGCATAGATAAAAATAGAAACAGAAAATAGATAAAAAGAAGTATCTTTTTAAAAAATTCTGTAAGGTATTACTGCTGTGGTGACAGACATGAAGTGCAGGACCATCTGGAAAGGATACTAGAGAGGTTTGCAGCATGGCGCCCAGCCTAGGCAGGTGCTACAGGACCGAGGAGAGGAGTTAACCAGGTACAGTACATCCTTAGAGTGATGTGAATCCAAACCACAGGCTGTGTGGCCACCACTGTCATCAGGCTCAGCACTGAGAGTCAGGACTTAAGCCCGGGTCAGTCAGATGCCGCGGGAAGTGCCACCGCCAAGCCTCGCTTCAAAGCCAGGCTTTGCCTCCACAAAGGCAGAGATAAGTCGGTAAGAAATGCGCTAGTCGCTGGCAGTTTCCTCCGGCAGAATTCTAGCACTTTCGAATTCTCACACTATCTTCTCAGGAGGAGCCGCTTCACTCACAAAGCTAGAAGCCATCGTGGGGCAGGGTGGCTCACTGTCACACATAACTCACATCCAGGCTGGTTTGTTTCCAACACACACACCGGCTGCCCTGCTCTGAGGGTTTCCATTAAAGGGCTGCCAGGGGTGGCGGAGGAGGGACGGGTCTGTGAATACACATGGGTGGGAGGTCTCCAGTCCACACAGCTCAGTGTCTGGAAACCACCACACAACACAGAGCTCTAGCTTCCCTGGACACGGGCACGATCCACGCTGACTCAGCGGGCACCGTCGCCCCCGGGCTCCTGGCACCTGATCAGTTCAGGAGGGAGCCCCGGCCAATCTCTTACTCTAAGGACAATGCACTCAGAGCTTCTTTGGAGTAAGTGACAAGGGTTGATGACTTGATATCAGTCGCCTGAATGAACAGAGGACTGACAAGAGCCTAGAGGGAGCCTGGCATCTCAGAAAAGGGGGCATCAGTGAGCCACCTGAGGTCACCCAGCTTCGTGGTGGGATCACAAGGCTGCCTGTATCGCCTGGACAAACATGGCTATCTCAGTTCCCATGCGGTGTCTCCCAGCCGGGTGACCTCACGCACATACTTGGGATTCTCGGAGCCTACAGTTTCCTCAAGGGGTAATGGAGGACGCTAATCTAACCACCTGAAAGATTACTATCCCAAACGTGTAAACCTTCCATATCAAGAAAAGATGAAAGGCAAAGCCACACTGAGCCAGCAGCAAAGGAGACACAGGCAACCGGGAGGTGGGGCGGAATCTCAGCTGGCAATGAAGACACAAAAGGCACGAGACTGATCGCCTCAGCAAGCAGGAAGGGCTTGCTGCGCCATCAGGGGACACCGCGGTGCAGCGGGCAGACTGACATCAACTAGAGAGATTGGCTGAGAGCAGAGGGAGTTCAGGGACACAGCTCCCAGGGTAACAAGCATAGCTGAACACACACTCCGAGATCCAGCATAGTTCCCATTCTGGGTCTATACACGGGAACAGTTCCCGCCAGGCTAACTACTGGGAAGAGCAGCCCTGAGTCCCCAGTAGGAGAGGACCTTACAGATGACGGACGGAAATTGTCACAAATGGAATACTATGCAGCAGTTAAAATGAACTGGGGCTTTGGTATTAACATAGATCTGGACAGGGCAAGATTTTTATAGTTTCAAAACACTGAAGACAAGACTGAGGGGGGCGGGTTATCAGGTAAAACATGTAAAGGGCAAGGAGGGGGCTACTGATGGCAGACAGGGTGATAGGAGGGTTATAAAACTGGACTGGGGTGATGGCTGTTCAGGCTTATCCAGTTACTACAAATGCCAGTGACCTCTGCAATTATAACGGGTCACTGTGGTGGTGTGTAAAAGATACCCGGGGAAAGCAGCTAAATAACAACAAAAAAATTATCCTATTAACCCATATTTTATTTTACATGCGTAGATGTCTGTGCGCCACACATGCCTGGTGCCTGTGGAGGCCAGAAGAGGGCATCAGATGCCCTGGAACTGGAGTTACAGATGGTTGTGAAGGGCTGCGTGAGTGCTGGGGATCAAATCCAGGTCCTCTGCAAGAGCAGCAAGGCTCTTAACCACTAAGCCATCTCTCTGGCCTGTGAATCTGTATTTAAAAGGGAGTGCGGGCCAGGCATGGCAACCCTTAATCCCAGCACTCTGAAGGTAAAGGCAGAATTCTGTGCGTTCAAAGTCAGGCTGGGGTACGTGGTGAGACCTTGTCTCCAAGAACAAAACAAGTGTGTATGAATGGTAAATAACAGATACAGGGTAGTGGTTTGGGGAAAGATATGACTGGGAGGGGACACAGGACACTCTGTGACTGTGATTTATTTTAAATATAAAGACAGAAAAGATCTGACACACATGCAGAGGCAGAGTCTGACAGGTAGAAGTCTATGGATGGGACAGGCTTTATTCTCTCTGTCCCTCTGCATCACTGGTGTCACATGACAGGAGTCTACCACCCTTAAAGAGTTGTCATGACATCCGGGGATTGTCGGAGCATGCCCTTAATCTCAGTAATGGGGAAGAAGAAGCAGGCAAATCTCTGTGAGTTCGAGGCCAGACTGGTCTACATAGTGAGTTCCAGGACAGTCAGGAGTATTACACAGAGAAACTCTGTCTCAATAAACAAAACAAAACGTGCCCTTGACCCTGACAGCTGCCTCAACAGGTCCTGTTCAGGGTACTCTTCTTTATTAGTGTAGGGGAGGGCAAACCGACAAGACTCCCAGAGCTGACAGTTTGCTAGAAAACACTCCAGATAGGGAGGGTAGCATGTCCCTCTGAGAAGATCTCTTCACATCCATTCTGACTTCCAGGATCTGAGTGGGACAGGCATGGCAGAGGCTGCACCGGCCTTGTCCACAGCAGAAGGTGGCCTTTGTGATGAAGAGATTGCTAACCTAACATGGAGGTGGAGCAAGGGACCCTGCCCTGAGCCCCAGGCACTGCTGTCTAACTGCAGCTTCAGAAGCTGTGACCTGCTCCCTTCCAGGCATGGAATCGGGGGACACAGCAGCCAGGGCACTCCAAACTGATGTGCAAATTGCACTGTGGTGCTCTAACTGGGGCAGAAGTACATGCTGTCACCCCTGTTAAGGTCTGCGTAGGTCTGTCCACACCCATGCTGGAAGTTTGGTCCCCAGTGTCATGCCGGGAGAAGTGGCAAGACCTAAGAGGCGGAGCCTAGGGAAAGGTAGTTAGGTCATTGGTTATGTGATCTTAAAAGAGATTCAGGTAGCTCTCCTAGGACCACAGTTACCAAGGTGGCCCCTCTCCCATCTTTTTGGCTTCTAGTCTTACCTTACATAATCTTTCCCTCTACACTTGCTCCCACCATGATGTCACCTACAATTCTGATGTGGACAAGAAGCCCTTCCTAGAGGCCAAACTGATGGGACAGTCCAATCTTGGACTTCTGGCTTCCTGGGTGGCTTTTATTTTCTTTTACAAAGTATCCAGCCTCAGGTCCTAGGCTATACAATGAAAACCAGATTAAGATGGTCCCCAAGGGAACAGGAAACACCCAATACCTGGCTGTAATTTTTGTTGTTACAACTGAGGAAAGGGAAGCTGCTGTGTAGAGGGCAGAAGCAAGGTAACTTCAGTCAGGCCTCCAACACCTGTCTCCACATCCACTCCTTTCAGTGTGTGGAGTATGGGGACAGGTACCATAGTCCAGGAGTTTGGGGACAGGTACCATAGTCCAGCCTGCTGCTGTTGCCTTTGGGATGATACCACTATAGAACTTTATTATCTGCTCCTCTGGGTGACTCAGACTGCATTCATCTATACCCCATCCCCCCATTTTTGGGAACCGAAGGCTGGATGGCAGGGAGAAGGTCCCTTGTCACAGCAGTGACTAAGCCCACAGCAGAGGAACAAGTTCTTAGAACAAGCTCCCGCATGATTTCGGCACGTTTTCAATCAGAGAGGCATGGACACCACAGGGTTGCAGTTAAGAAACCCCATGTCAGTCACATGATTGTGCCCCCTGGGAGGAGCCATCATCACCACGTCTTACATATGAGGACACAGAGACTCAAAGAATTAACAGTTAGCAACCTGGGAGCCCAAGACCTAAGCTTGCCCAAGCTAGGGGGCTGCACAGACCTGGCTCAGGGAGCCCCCTAGCAACTGGCTGGAACCTCAGGGGTACCCCTCAAAGCTGCAAAACTCTGCCAGGGAGGTGTGGACCTGAGCAGATCCCCAGGCTTTGAGAGCATTGTCCAGGGCCTCTGTGGGTGTGTGGGACGCGGGAAGGGGCGTGGTCTGACGGACCAACTTCTTTGGTTGGGCCTCCTCTGCTCCTTACCGTTAGCTGCCTCATCCTTGAGACAGACTTGAGAAAACCACCGCTAAACGTGTGTGACCCCACAAGAGAGCGGAAGATGGTCCTTGGTGGCTCTATCTATTCTGGTTTGGCGGATCTGGTGGAAGGCAGTGTGGAGAATTTCAGACTTCCTCCAGTTGGTGTGTTGCTGAAAACTGTCCCATACCCAAGAGGCAACTCAACAGGCTCCAACAAGAAACCAAGATTTGGCAGCATTTGAAATAGTTAAGGGGGGGAGGGGGCGGGGAGGGGAACCAAGACAATTTAGCTGAGTTCTGAAGCAAGGAAAACTTAGCTCTATTTAAAGATACCACAGGTCCAGGAAGCAGCCCCCGCTGGCTGGCCCAGGGCTGAGTTACTGAAGGCCTAGCCAATAACAATACATTGGAACACAGCACACCCTTTCTTACAGAGTGCAGTGGATTCTCGGCCATCTCCTTCCAGAATTTTATGGGCGACTCAGGGAAGGCATGTCTAGCTGTCTGCTTTGTAAGAATGGCTCTCTTAAACAAATAGAGCCAAAAGGGGCTTCCAGGGAGGCCCCTGGCCAGCCTTTCTCCAGCCAACGCCCTCTCTAGTCATTGTTCCTCACTTCTTTGTTAGGATTTTTTTTCCCTCCCTCTTGCTTTTCTCCTTCCTGGTTGACTTCTCCAGGATCGCCACAGCCGGCTTCTTCAGCCAGGGACGCCATCCCCCATCACGCCTGGAGTGAAGTCCCTAGGGCCTCCTCTAAATCCACTGTCCTACTACCCAGAACCTCTGGGGTGGAACCAAGGCCACTTCAACCTCAGACAAGGTCCCCAAGCAGCCCGGGAGGCCACTTCCCACCTGAGGGTCACCGTGGGCCCCAGGCTCACCTTCCACGTTTGAGAACCCTCAGTCCTTGGGCCTCAGCGTTCCCATCTGCAAAATGACGCCAGGGACCCATTTGCTCCACACCTTGGCAGCTCCAAACAAAATTCTCATTTCACAGAGGGGGGTTACTCCTGGGGAAACTTTCCCACATTGTTAAGCGGAAGTTACAGGAAAGGGGCTCTCAAATGACCCATGCCCAGAAGGATGAGGGGCTTGGTTGGCTAGTCCTACAAGGCTGGGCGCCTCTGGGTAGGAGGGTGGCCTGAGACCCACGCCTCCGTGGGTTTCTCTCCTGGCTTCTGTCTTCGTCTTCAGCAGCGGCTGGGGCCAGACTTTGCACGGGTGGGCAAGGCGAGAGCTCGCGAGGAGATGGCGGGGACCAAGAGGCGAGAGCGGGGAGATGGCGGGGAAGGCGCAGGGACCAGGGGCGCGTGGGGAGACTGACGGCAGGGAGGGCGCGGGGACCCGGAGCGCCTGGGGAGACGGCGGTGAGGGCGCAGGGCACAAGTTCTGCGAGGGGCTGGGGTCGCCGCGTGGCGCGGACGCCGACTCACATAATGCTTGTTGGGCACGCGCCGCTTCTGCACGTCCAGCACCTTCACCTCCACGATACTGCGCCGCGGCGGCATGGCCGTTCTCCGCGCCCAGCGCCGTGCGGGCCGGACCGGGCCAAAGCGATCCTTGCCGCCGAGCACTTGCGCCGCCGCCACCGCCCTCCGCGCCCTCCGCGCCCCGCCCCTGCCCGCCCCCGCGCCGCCCGCCCACCCTGCTTAAAGGGCCCGCCCGGCCGGGCCCGGCCACGTCCGCCCGCGGGCCTTTGTCCCCGCGCCCGGCGGGACGGCACGCTCCGCCCCCCACGCCGGGGCCTGGAGACTCCAAACCCAGGCACCCAAGCAGCCTGCTCGAGCTCTCCATTCCCGATATGGGCTCAGGAAGGTGGCCCACCCCCCTCGGTGTCTGCGAACCGCGGGCATGTCAGTCTCTGTGAATCCGATCTCTGACCCCCAGCCCTGGGGGCTCAGGGGAGAAGCGACCAAGTCACTAGGTCTCTTGGGTTTACTGTCTGTGACAGGGAGAGGAAAACTGCAAAAAAAAAAAAAAAAAAGCCCTGGCAGCCCTGCATAGGGCGGCGAAAGTGAGCAAGAACAGGGGTGTTTGGTTGGTAGCGAGCCCCTGACCCCGCGGGGGACTGAGTCCACACCTGGCTGTGTGCCCTGTCCTTATCGCGGATGCCCGCTTAAAAATCTCACAACACCTGGGAGTCGGGGTCAGGGGGTGGGGATGATTAATCGCCTTTTACAGAGGACCTAATTGAGGACAGGCTCCAGATTCGTGGAGCAGGTGGGTCGAACCCATGGTTGCCTCACACTAAGCAAAGCAAAGCTACAAGTGGCTCCACATCTTTTCCCCTAGCGCCTCCAACAATTGACTAGGCGCTCAGTAACTGACAAGCTGGCTGAATGAATGAATGAATGAACGAATGAATGAATGAACACACGTAATACCATGGATAGGAAGTTCAGACTGCAGGTAGTGGTCTCTCAGCCATGAAGTAGGGGTTCCCCTTCAAGCCCCTTCCCACCCATAGATCAGTCGAGGAATTTAAGGAAGAGTTCTCCTCAGTCCAGGCAGGCCTTACAGGTGACTCCATTTTGATTCCCTCTGGAAACCCCTCTATTGCCTTTTTGGCTTCTTTGCCCATGCTTTCTGCTGCTCTGACCTTAAAGGCTGGTCTGGGCAGGCTTCACTAATGGAACTCCTGTGTTTGGGTTCCTTGGCTGGTGCCAGGCCAAGGCAGGAGAAAGACTGTCTTTACCAAAGACAATTTTGTACCAAAGATGGTTTTGTGCTTCCCCAGGCTCTCTTCTTGGCTCTCTTGCTGCCACCCATCCCTTGACAAATGGACTCTTGATTAAGCTGTTCTCACTGACCCTCTCAGAGAGCATGGCGAGCAGCAGCCATTTGGGATCAGGGCCCTCCCTGGCGGAGTAATTCCCTCCAGTGCACCAGATCTCTAGCAGGAGGGAAATCCCACTTGGATCCTAAGCTTCTTTTCCAGAATCCAAGGCACCTTCTGGTTTCGCTCACCCTCTGAACAAAGCAAACCTCCCTAACTAAAGCGGAAGCACAGACTGTAGAATCTGGATGTAGCCTGAATCAGCCAGCTCCCCGAGCTTCCCAGTTTCCCAGCCCTCCTGGTGCTCCTGCCCAGGGCTGTGTGTGTGTGTGTCTGGCCTGGGGACAGTGCTACCCACCACCTGCCTGTAGCTGTAGTGATGGCATCATCTCCCCTGTCCCCTTCTCCTTACCCCCCTCCTCCCTCCCCCACCCCTGCCTGCTGATTTCTGAGTGTGAGTCGCTCGCAACAGTTCAGTCTTGTAGCTTTAGTCCTTGGGTGCCTGGCTCATTTCAGTTAGCATCCACAAGGTGCATCTGCATCTGTGATACCTGCCTCAGAACCTCTTCCTTTTTGTGACTGATTACTATTTCGTTGTGTGTTTCTTAGACGTTTTCTTTATTCATATATCCGTGGTCACTTTGGCTGTCGCCACCTTAGGGCTATTGTGACTAAGGCTGCTGGGAATGTTGACATATGGATATCTGTTCAAAGTCCTTACTCGTAGTTCTTTAGAGTATGTTCTGGATTGCATGGTAATTCTACCTGAATTTGTTCATTCTTTTGTGGCGCTGCACTCCTGTCTTCCTGGTGCCCATTTTATTTATTTATTTTATGTATATGAAGGCTCTATCTCATGTACACCTGTGTGCTAGAAGAGGGCATCGGATCCCATTACAGATGGTTGTGAACCACCATGTGGTTGCTAGGAATTGAACTCAGGACCTCTGGAAGAGCAGTCAGTGTTCTTAACCACTCAGCCATCTCTCCAGTCCACCAGCAGTGCACAAGAGGCCCAGCTTTCTCCCCTACACTTCCCTTGCCTCTTATTTTCTGTTTCTTCTGTTGTCCTTGACCAACCATACCACCCCAATGGTGTCAGGAGTGACTCACTGTAGCTTTTATTTGCATTTCCCTCATGATTAATGACAGGGAAAACTGCCTGTTCAAACTCTACCGAATTTTACATGGGGGGGGTGTCAATGCTTTTCTCTTGCTGTTGTGAATCACGTGGGAGGGAAATCCCACTTGGATTCTAAGCTTACCCCAGCCCAGCTATCAGCCTAATAGCATTTGCTGAGGTCTGTCTGTGAGCTTGGTGCAGGCCTGGCACTTTCCAAGCATCTTGTCTTACTAGGGTCCCGTAGCCCTGTGAGTTACAAGCCATCTTTTCTGTTTGCCAATGGTGAGGCTGAAGAAATGTAAACAGGCAGGTACTTCCCTGTGATGACGTTCCTGGGATGACACGGCATTCGCAGATTGTCTGACTCCAAACTCTGTGTTCAGCCATCTATCTGTGTCTAACAGGGCGTGTGGTTGGGCGATTACCTTGGTCTTCTCATCCACGGGTGGTGTGAGAACAGCTGCAGTCTTGGAGGCTTGTTTGAGGGAGGCGTTTCATGGAAAGTATCTGTATTGTTGTTGTGATTTTTTTCTACCAGGTAAACTGATAACAGCTAACTCTTCCTTAAATCTCATTAAGTCTCAGGTTCAACTTTAATCTTGGTGTTGCCCAAACTCCATCCATGTTTTTTCTTACTCTGAACCTCTTTTAGCTCCTGGTCACATGTCCAGCCTCATTCCCTGCCAGTCACCTCCCTCTTCTGGTTCCCAAGTGCTGGGGAACCACTTATTGAGCAAGCATGAAAACCTGAGTTTGGATCTCCAATATTCATATAAAAAACTGAGTGCAGTGGCCCATATCTGTAAGCTTTCCACTGTGGCAGGGGACATGAGACAGACAGATCCTAGGGGCTTGCAAAGCAGCCAGTCTAGCCAATATGTGAACTTCAGATTCAGTGAGAGACCCTGTCTCAAAAAATAATGCAGAGAGGAACAGCGAAAAACATGTGAAAAACATGTGTACCTCTGGACTCCAATGCTCACACAGGCAAGAGCACCCACACACACCTAGACATACAGGGAGAAACCACACATGCCATAGTTAGAGGTAGTCAACCTGACTCAAAACCTAGACATCTGGAAAGAGAGAACCTCAACTGAAGAATTGTCTCCATCAGATTGGCCTGTGCGCATGTCTGTAGCACAGTTTCTTGACCAGCTAATGGAATAAAGAGGACCCAGCCCACTGTGGGCAGTGTCATTCCCTAGGCCTTGGTTGCATAAGACAGGCAAGCCAGGGGTGCTAGCCAGTAACCAGTGTTCCTTCATGGGCTTTGCTTCAGCCTGCCCTGACTTCTCTCAGTGATGGATGACCTGGGAGTTGGAAGATGAAGTAAATCCCTTCCTCTCTGATTTGGTTTTGGTCATGGTGTTTTATCGTAGAAACAGAAAACCAATTAGAACAGCATACAAAAATAAAAGAGAAGGAAAAAAATGGAGGGGGGGTGGTCAGTGAGGAAGTTCAGAGGGTAAAGATTCTTGTTGCCAAGATTGATGACCCACGTTTGATCCCTGGAAGCCGTGTGGTGGAAGGATAAATTCTCTCAAGTTGTCCTCTGCCCTCCATACACGGGCGGTGACACACCCACACTAGCATGCATATATACAGAAACCAACGAACGTTGAGCGAACAAGAGCAGCTCTGGGAGGCAACCCCTTCCCAGCCCTGCACCCCTGTGAGAGCATTCCAGACAGATCTGCCTCCTCCTCACAGTGCCTAACACTTTCAGTTTCCCAAGCCAACACCCTTAACACCATTCCAGCACATTCCAGTCCAACTCTTAACACCGCTGGCCAACTGGACTACTTTGGACCCTTCCCATTCTGATAAAAAACTTAGCCTGTGAGAGAGGTTCATTATTCCATCTTCTCTTAATGGGGTCTGTCTTAAGTTAGGGTTTTACTCCTGTAAACAGACACTATGACCAAGGCAACTCTTATAACGACAACATTTAACTGGGGCTGGCTTACAGGTTCAGAGGTCCAGTCGATTATCATCAAGGCAGGAACATGGCAGCATTTAGGCAGGCATGGTGCAGGAGGAGCTGAGAGTTCTACTTCTTCATCTGAAGGCTGCTAGCAGAATACTGGCTTCTAGGCAGCTAGGATGAGGGTCTTAAAGCCCATGCCCGCAGTGACACACCTACTACAAAAAAACCACACCTCCAAATAGTGCTACTCCCTGGACTGAGCATATACAAACTATCACAGGGTCCTTCTCAGGTTTTCTCTGAAATAAACCTGTCCTTACTGTAGAGTTACCTCCTTATCTTTCTTCTTAAAAATGTTCTCTCTCTCTCTCTCTCTCTCTCTCTCTCTCTCTCTCTCTCTCTCTCTCTCTCTCTCTCTCGCAGACAATAGGAGCCTGGTTCCTTGCAGCCATCAGGGAGGCTCATAACCTGAAACTCCAGCTCCAGAGGATCTGGTGCCCTCTTCTGTCCTCTGTAGACCCCTACATTCACACACATACAGATAAAATATATCTTAACAGAAAAGAAGAAATAAATCTTCAGGGAAGGGTTATACCTAGACGGTGGTCCTATTTCCCAGCCATCTGTGGTTTGCTGATTGGCATAAAGTCTCCAGGGCGCCCTTTGCAGGCTGGTGTGAGAGTGCACTGAGGGTGCCTTCTGCAGGCTGGTGTGAGAGTGCATTGAGGGCGCCCTCTGCAGGCTGGTGTGAGAGTGTACTGCTTATCAGTACCATGGTTATCTCCAACATCACCATCACTTTGTACACTCCAGTGCTTGTTAAATGTCTGTTTATAGGACTAGACTCAGACCTGAGGGATGCAGACAGTCTCTGCATGGATGTGTGCACACCCCCATGCATTCACATATTCAACACACACACACACACACACACACACACACACACACACACACCCCTGCACAGACTTGCAGAAAGTTTTCAAGAGATGCTTCTGTGATAGGCAAATCTGTCTCTGGCTGTTTGACCATGTGTCCTTGCTAGTGACAAGCCAGTCTCTAGGTGGACTTCTCCACTTTTCTCTCACACAGAGGCATTTAGGAGTAGGGAATTGCTTTTGATTTAGGCCTGCAGAAGCCAGGGGTAGAGCTTAGACTCCAACCTTAGCTGGTACTATCCCAAATTCCTGGTCCAGAAGGCATTTTGCAAACTCAAGTGCCACAGGGCACAAACACCCCTGCCGGAGCTGATGGAGTGCTGCGTTCCACGTGGCAGGATCATACAGGAAGGACCGCGCACTAGAGGGACAGCACATCAAGCTTGAATGAGCTTCCGGTCTTTTAGTGATTCTGATGTCTGTGTAGCTGGAGGGCTGCACTTCTCCCAGTCCCTACACTGAAGACAAACAAGCCAGGGAGGCTGAAGCCTGGTTTTTGTTACCTTTTCATCAGCAGCTTCAGGGATGGGACTGAGCTCTTTTCTAGGTCATGGCTGGATGGAGAGGGGACAGAGACGATCTCTCTGAGGTTCTGTCTGTATGCCTGTCTCTGTAGGGGTGCTCATCACTAGAACAACACCCATGAAGGTTTACAATCCTGGTCCAGGGATGACAAGAGGCTATGTGGTCTGCAGCCTGTTTTCCATCATCTCCATCTATCCCGTGGCCAAGTTTACTTCCTTAAAGGGAGCACTGTTTGCAATCCTTTCCTGCCCCAGATGCTCTTCCCTGTGACTGGTGTTCAAGGCCTCCATGGCTGAACTAAACCCGCCCTGTGCTGCTTTCTTGTCTTCCCAGCTCAGGCCGTTCACCTTTCCCCCACTTTATAAAGAGACAAAACTGTTACTGTGCACCAGCCAGCTGTCATCTACGTCAACTGTGTTTCTAACATCCCTATACTGGTCCATATACAACCGGAAGTTAGAGGCCAGGTGCGGTTTAGTTCACAGTTTGGAAGACAAAAGGTCCAAGGCCAGGTGGCCCCCTGGGACCTCTAGTAGGACATTGTGATGAGCGGCGTTACAATAGTGGAAGTGCACAGAACAGAGTGTTGATGAGATGGGCATCCAGAAAGACACGGGATGAACATCTGCTTTTGTATAGGATAAGTTGCCCTGGAGAGAACTAACCAGGTTGGAGGAGCACTACATCAATCCCTCCTGCAGGTGGCGCCCTTCCGCGAGACTCTCTCTTAATGGACACTGCCTTGTGGGGTCAAGCTTCCAGCTCACAGACCTATCCAAAATGAGCAGATCTTCAGCGCATTAATTTTCTCCTTTCAGAGATAAAACTGGAACTAAGAGACGGTGCCTCGGGTCACAGCACAGAAGCATGGTTTGCTGAGATGTGAAGTCAAACATCTCTGGCTGCTTCTGAGAAGAAACAAAGCTCCCTTTGAGACCGGAGTGGGAGTTTTCCTGATATCGTATCTCCCTCCCTCCCCTGAGCAGCGGTTTCTGAGCCTGTTCTTCCTTCTCAGTCAGGAGCGTGTTTAACCAATGAGTATCAGATTGTATTCCCCACCCCCACTCTCCCATTGCTTAAATGTCCCAGTGATTTCCTGCTGCAAGTAGGATAAAGGCACCAAAACTCTTAGAACAGCCGTCAGGGATTAGCAGAATCTGGTTTCAGAGACCTGCTGACCTCATCTAGTCCCCTCCTCTGTCACACCTTCCTACATCCGCTCTGGCTTCTCTCCCTTCCATGAAATGGATCATTTATACATGCTGTTCACTGCTCGGAAATGCTTTTCCTATCCTTAAAACTTTAGTCTAAGTGTCCTCTCCTTCTGCAGACTTTCCTAATACAGCCTCCTTCACCTCCCACGCGCATTTTCTTCACAGATCTTGGCATCACCGCCCCCTCTTCTTGCACGACTCTCCAGCAAAATGTACCTACATGTAAATGTACCCCTGCTATTATCCCCAGTTCACCCCAGTCCCACAGATCACTAGAAAAGAACCTTGAATAAATGGACATGGCATTTCCTGCGAGAGGAACGGGGGTCTTCTCAGAGAGGCCAGCCATTGGCAACTGACTGGTAGATATTTACCAAATGAGTGGATAGGTACGGATGTGGCCAGGTGAAGATCATATTGTTCACAAAAAAACTTTTGGGTTACATTTCAGTTCAATGAACACACACTGCAAAGGCCATCGACAGGCTAAGCCTGATGAACAGTGTCTCCTTTACAGGAGCAGGAGACACTGAAGCAAGATGTAACTGTTTGATGGTAAGCATCACCCTGCCATTGAGTGGCTCCCGTGCAGACAAGATGGCAACCTCTCCGGGTGGTCCATGAAACAGTTCCCCAAGGAACAACTGTTACTATTTCATAATTGTTCCTCAGTGCCTCCCACTCTAGACATTCCCAGGACAACCTAACCATGTGTTTGCTCCGTGGGCTATACATACTGTGGTTTAGTCTTGTCTACTCAGATACACTTCAGAAGAGCGTGGTTTCAGAGTGCAGGTGGCTCTGGGAGCCCATTCATTCCTTCACTTGAGCCATCATTCTTTCACTTGACAACTTAATACTTGAGAACTTAATACCTGCCCAGCACTCAACAAGGTGCTTGGGAGACAGAAACAAATACAACAGGTAGGGGTTTTTTTTCTATGACTCATATTCTAACAGGGAAGGCAGGCAATTAGCAACAAGTGATGAACAGGGGACATGTCTCACCCTTAGAGAGTCACCGTTAGAGACAAAATAAAAGTATACAAGTCATATTGTAGGTGGCCAAAGCCACCCTGAACCCCAGCAACGTGTCTCTGAGCCAGATGGCCAATTCATGACCCTCAGCAACGTGGGACCTGGGACAGCTCTTTAAGTTTGCTGCTCAATAGGGTCACCTCCTGAGGGTCTGATGTTACTCAGCGGAGTTGTGATGTGAGTGGAGAGAGGAAGAGGATGGTAAGTGGCCGAGCAAGCTGGCACTGAAGACTCAGGAGATCCCCAGGTAGGAGCAGTATCATAGGGAAGTGGTTTGGAGGCGGAGCTGGGCTCTGGCCCAAGAGTTCTGGCAGCAGACAGCCTGACCCTGCGACAGCCCAGCTCTGGAAGCGTGGGTGGATATCCTGAGGAAGGAAAGGGACTGTTGAAGAAGATCATAGTCCTGGGTCTGTCTCATGTTACTCTGCTAAGAGCTGGGTGGTCACTGTGCAACTGTGATGTTTCTGGAGAATCTTCTTGTGCACTGTGTAAAGGTTGTCTTTGTATTATTCGAATGTTGATTTCTGTACTAGCAGAGAGCTGAGTCCTGCCTGGACTTTGTATTGTTATGTTTATGAAGCATCACCTACCTGAGTATTTTGTAAACATGCTTCTCCACTACCTTCTAACTGGTTTAATAGAGAGCTGAAGGCGTATAGCGGGGCAGGAGAGGAAAGGTGGGAAATCTGGGCAGAGATAGATGCTCTTGGAAAGAATCAGGTGTGGGGGATTCACAAGCAGGACACAGAGGAAAGAATGGTGCCGGGACTGAAGGAGAGGCGATGGGCCACGTGGCAGATGGAAGATTAGAATAAACGGGTTAATTAAGTTATACTAGCTAGTTGGGAAACAGCCTACACTATAAGGTCTAGCATTCATAAACAAATGTAAGTCTCTGTGTCATTATTTGAGAGCTGGTGAGTCAGACAGAGACAGTCTAGCAGTATTTGGTGACCAATGTAGGGCTTGAACCCATGACCCTGAGATGAGGAATCTCAACTGATATTTGATAGTGAATGACACACAGACAGGGATATGGAAGGAGCTCGGGTTGATGTTTGTGCTGGATGACCGTGATGTCCAGGCCTGGTCCTCAGTGTCCAGCTCAACCATGTGGACAGGGCCCCACCCACTGCTGACTCCGCTAAAGGTCTCACTCAGGGAAGCAGGTCTGACTCCTTAGAGCACGTGGCCCAACCAAACCAGAATCTGGAGCATGGCAAAGCCAAAGACCAGCAGAAGACTTAGGCTGCCCTCCCATCCAACGACCATCAGGCCTTCCTGTCTGCGCTCTGTGGAGCCAAACTTCTTCCCGATTTCTGAGTGCTCTGAAGCAACACCTCACTGTAGTTCCAGCTGGGGAAGGCCGGCTGTATACTCGGCCGGCCAGCACCCACCCTTGCAGAGAATATCATGATGGGTTTGATCTGGTTCCAATCCACGCCCCCCAGCAATATGGAACCTGGGCCTAGTTTTTTGAGCCTATTGGTCACATGTAGTAGAAACTTATTTAAATCCTAGCCCAGAGTTTCTACCCCACCTTTGGTTATTGAGTTCCCAGATGGAAGACACACTCACAGCTTTTACATTTACAATCAGCCTTAATCAGCACAATAGCTGGGCAGCTGCCTACCTATGTCTCTTCTGCTCAACTATTGGCTGTTGGCATCTTTATTCACCAATCAGAATTAACTTGGGGGTGGGTCACAGGGGCAACAAGCAGACTCCAGGTCTTGGGAGCCGGCACTTAGCATTAGAATAGACAGTTAAAGACAAAACCTCAACACACACACACACACACACACACACACACACACACACACACACACAGAGACCTCTATAGCAGGTGAATTAGAGAAACTAGAGAACTGTTTGGTGCAAACAAATGTAAAAAACCAAAAAAAACCACACAAACAAACAAACACCTTACTGCAGGTCTGCAGGGGACACTTCAGATGTAGTAGCTGCTCTTCCTCCTCAAATGTCATGTCCATTTTGGTGTCAGAGGTGATAACCTGGCACCCAGGTGGTAGAAGGTGGTTATGTCTCTGCCCTGGTGTGGCAGGATTTAGATTCACACAGCCCAGCTACAGGGAGAGAGTGAGGTGCTGCACAAGGTGGGTTTTTTTTTCCTCTAGATTCAGTTCTTCCTGATCCTCCACTTTGTCCCTGGGGTTAAGTCTCCATAAGGGTCACTTGGGACAACCCTCTCTTGTCTGGCTGCCTGAAGTAGAAACTTATGGTTTCATTGGAAAGTCAGTTGTGTTGGATGGTGTTTTGTTGGGGCAGACACATGAAGGAATATTTCACTGACGCACAAACACAGGGAAACGATGTTTTGCTAAAGCAAGCATGTGGAAAGGATGCATGATCACGGATTCTTCACTAACGAAAGGCATGTTTTGGTTCGCCTTACCTTGCATAGCTGAGCTTCATCTGTTGCAACTCCATAGAGAGACATGCACCAGAAAACTTCTGATGGTGCTCTGGTGGCTTCTTGCCGCTTCTGTGGACTCAGGCCAACTGGCAGAGTGATGTTAAGTGAGACAGACTCACGTGGAGTTTTGCTAAGACAGACTCACATGCTGAGGCAAGACACGCAGTGAAGCAAGACCCATTGGAAGACACGTGATGTTTGGCGGGAGTATAAACAGGACTTAACGGACAGTGGCGGGGCTTGCTTGGAGAGCTGGCTGTGCAATGCTTCTTGGTCTCCCGTCATTGAGAGGGGCGTGGCAGAGAACTTTTCCTGGCTTCCCTGCTGGTCATGGTCCTTCCTGCTGACTCATGCTGGTTTGGCTGAGGCCTGGCTGCTTTTGCTAGGTCTTGCCATCAGTGCGGATTCGTGTTTGCTATCCCGATACCACTGAACTGGACTACTGGTGTATCCACGAAGTGTTTGTGAGTGGATCGAACTGCTGCTGTTGATTCTTGTGAACTGAACTATTGATTTTCTGACAAAGCTGATGAAATTTGCTCCAAAGAACAATTTCTAAACAGGTCCACTTCCCCTGTATCCTGATAACCTTTCTTTACTGCTACTTCTGGTGGGTGGTGGGCTAGAAAGGAAGTTAAATCATTTAAGAACCCTCATTAAAAATAGGATTTGAAAAATCAAAACAACAGCCCCGAGAGCCAGCCATCTGTTTAAGTCCCCCAGATAATGAAATAATATAGATGTTTATTTATTTATTTATTTTTTTAAAAGCAGCACAGTACAGTGGGGACCAGAAGGCAAGAACTCAGGAGAGTAAACCTCACTTTCCCTACTTGGTTCCTTCCCTAGCCCTGACCTTTAGTCACCTCCACTCTCCAGCCCCACTTTAAATATGTATATAATACACTTTAGTCGCACCCTCCCCTTTCTTGTCCCTTCTTCCCCCTCCTGACAAGTCCTTCCTTCCCAGCAAGTCTCTCCCTACTTTACACTCTGTCTGCCTGCTGGAAGCAGTTTACTGTTCTCAAGGAACTGTGGTTTTCATTTGGGCAGTTTGCCGTCTTCCTTCTTCCAACTACAGAGCCAGGGATCTGCCTAAGGATAGGGGCTTGGGAGAACATTTAGCATACACATGCCTGGATCTGAGGTGTGTGTGTGTGTGTGTGTGTGTGTGTATATACCTTGCTTCCAGAGGCAGGGAGTATAAACAACACAGGACTGTTACCAATATTGTGTGCATTAGCCTATAGCCAGACAAACCGGAGAAACTGGGCTTTTTCTCAACATGTGTTTGGTGCAAAGAATTGCTAATCTTAAATTTCATGCTCTGGCCGTGAACAGCAGAACTCACAGCCCACATATGACTCATCCTACTCTCTTTACCAGAAGCATCAATGGCAGGTGTGATGTCATTGAAGAAATGGCTTCTCGAGAGCCATTGAAAGATACAGCCAGAGAGATGGTTCAGTGTCGAAGAGGGCTTGCTGCTTTCTCAGATGACCCAGGTTCAATTCCTAGCCCTCACATGACTGCACACGGCTTCTTGTAATGCCGGTTCCAGGACACTTGATTCCTTCTGGGGGCACCCAGTGTGAATGTGGCACCCAGATTACATGTAAGCGAGACACTCATATACAGAAGACAAAACTAAATAAATAACTAAACCCAGCACGCTCTCTTAATTGCTCAACCATCTCTCCAGCCTGAATCTGGAGCTCACCGATTGACAAGAAGCCTGTCTCTATCTCCCAGTTCTGGGATTACACACACAGATATTGTCATGTCTACTTATTTTCCTAGGATGCTGATGATCTTAACTCAAATCCTTACTTGCCCTGTGAGTAACCTCTTCAGGCTCTAAACATTTATTTGTGTGAGTTAAATAAGTGTCTTCAAGGTGAAACCAATTTATCAACACAATGCTTCAAATCTTTAACAGTGACTGAAATTACAGAAGACTCATATGTAACCAAAAGAGACTACAGTTATGGAAAGTCCAAAACACATTCAAATCAAGCAGACAAATTAAATTAAAGCAAACAGTTTTATGTATTTTGGCATATTGGTTAAACACCCCCCCCAAAAAAAAACAGGAAACAAATGTAACATTGCTTTTCAACTTAATATAAGAATTTGAAACTTTGTTCAGGATTTCCGAGAAGATAATCATTAGTTTTGTAATCTGGGACTTCACTTCCACCCACACGAATATGTTGCCTTGTGGTTTTTCAGAGGCGTCTATAAAGCTGCAATCTGACATTCAGCTAGAAGAAAGGTTTGAGGGCATCTCTTTGCTAGACCTGTGTAGGTCCGTGTTAGTTACTGGTCTCATTGCTGCAAGGAAACATCAAACAAAAGCAACTTACAGGAGGGCAGGTCTGTTTCTGCTCACAGTGGGTACCATCTGTCCCATCAGGGAAGTCATGGTAACAGAAGCCTGAGGGCTCACAGTGTGTGTGGCTAGGAAGCAGAGATAAGCCACTTAAGTGGCTTATTCAGTCCAGGACACCAGGGCACAGGGGTGGTGCCTCCCACATTCAAGGTAGCCCCTCCCACCTCAACCTAAATGAGAGGCCACTTCACAGGCAAGTCTGGCACTTAACCTACTGTGGACCATCCTTCCAAAGGATGCTTAGGAGTCTCGTTTCTAAGGTGAGTCCAGATCAGAGGTTCTCAACCTGTGTGTCATGACCCCTTTGGGGTCATATATCAGATACCCTGCATATCGGATATTTACATTACAATCCATAACAGCAGACAAATTACAGTTTTGAAGTAGCATGAATTAATTTTATGGCTTGGGGTCACCACAGCATGAGGAGCTGTGTTAAGGGGTTACAGCATTAGGAAGGGTAGGAACCACTGATCTAGATCTTGTCAAGTTGACAGCCAGCATTAGCCGTCATAGGTCCTATCTGCCTATGCCCAACCATCCCTCACTTCCCACCATGCCTTACTTACCGTGAGCAACTATTTTCAAGAATGAGGCCAGGCATGGTGACGCGTGCTTACTGCAGTCACAGCTCTGAGGAGCAGACGGGCAGGCCACCGGGGCTTTCTGGCTGTCCAGCTTTGACTACTCAGAAAATTCCAGGCCAGTGAAAGACCATGTCTTGAAATTAAATTTTAAAAATAAATAAAAGAAGAATGGGGTACGAGAAGCAACACCCGTGTTATTTATAATTAATGTAACTTTTAAAAATCAATGAAATTTTTTAAATTTATGTCCATTTTCTTTACTTGTGATCACAAACATGGGACGATTGAAATATCCTCAGATCTTATAATCTTGTGTAAGAATTTCCCAACTATTGCCAGAGTGGTTATGTTACTGTTTTGTTATTTCAAGACAAGGTCTCACTGTGTAGCACTGGCTGGCCTAGAACTCACTAAGTAGTCCAGGCTGGCCCTTGAATTCATACAGATCCACCCCCTCTACCTTTCCACAGCAACGGGTGAGGAACCCAAACTTTTTCTCTCCTTATCAACAGTTGGGGTTTTCACTCTTTTCAAGTCCGGCTGTTCTGATTGGTGTGATGTAACATTCCACTGTACAGCCAACCCCCAGGGAGTGCTCCGAGGGGGCCTGGGTGGCCTTCAAGCGTGGACCAGTGTGAACAGCACCGCTGTAACCCTGGGTCTGAGTTCTTTGCTCAGCTCTCTCAGTTCTTTGCAGGTGGATTTGTTAACTGAAGGGGTGATTCCCGGATTAACTCCCCAGGTAGGAGAACCGACTTCTGAAAGTTGTCCATGGCAAGCCTGGGCTGGTGTGCCAAACACACACACACACACACACACACACACACACACACACACACACACACGCACACACACGCACGCACACGTACACGCACACTCACACGCACAATAAGTGTCCATGATATGTGTGGGCTGGCAAGACACACGTGCATGCACACACACACACACGCACGCACACGTACACGCACACGCACAATAAGTGTCCATGATATGCGTGGACTGGCAAGGCACACGTGCATGCACACACACACACACACACACACACACACACACACACACACAAATAATACATAGTTTAAAATTTTTCATTTTAATCTAACACCGTTTTCAAGTGTCTCAGAGCCCAGGGTCCTTGGTTTTTTGACGTGTAGCCAGTCCCAGGACCCTCTTCCCTTCTCAGAAGAGCTGAGGACAAACTTGGAGTTTCCTGTGGGCTCTGAGATGAGGAGGAGGCTCTGACAAAGGACAGAGGGGAGCAGCTGCCTGGGAGTGGAGCCAAGACTGACTGAGCTGCTGACGTGGCAACGGGCCCTCATTGTGAAGTCAATCACAAGGAAAATGGGTTCAGGAAGCCGGAGGCTTTACAGAGGAGCCATTAAAGGGAACTAGAGATGACCGGGAAGTCCTAAGCGGAAATGGAGATCTATATCTGTTGTTTTTGAACTGAACAGGCCAGGAGCCACAGAAAACCAAGATGCAGAACTGAAGCAAGCAGAGGTCGTCGTTCAGGGAGTTGGGGCAGGGGATGGGATGCAGAGTAAGAAAGCAAAAGAGTAATTCAATTGGAGAAACTGGTCGCTGAGTTTTTAAAAGCAAGCTAGCACAGGAAGTGCCTGAGCAAATTCAATGATTGTTGGAAGATGGATGGCAGGAGTTAAAAGCCCCCACAAGTAATGTTCAGGGCAGGGGTACTCCTTACATTCTTGCACTGACAAAAGACGGTTCTGGAAGAACGTTTGGGTAAATGCCTTTGGTTTTGTTTTCTCCCAAGACACTCTACAGCCCAGGCTGGTCAGGAGCTCACTGTACAGCCCCAGGGTAGCTTTAAACTCAAGGCAATGCTCCTGCCTCAGTTTCCCAAGTGCTGGGATGGCAGGTGTGAGTTGCTTTCTGCAGATCTGTGTGTCATGCCTGGATCAGCAGGCGGTGTGAGAGGTGGACAGGCGTGACTGCAGAGATGAGAGGTGACTGAGGTGCATTCATTCCTCTGGGCCAGGTGGGGATCTTGGAAAGCAGAGCCTGCAGGAGGGTCAGGGAAGGCATGGCGATGGGCAGGGACAAGGAGTTCTGGGCTGGGAGTGAAGGGCTGTAAGAGTTCCTGAACGGGGTGTTGCTATTACAGTAGACACAAGCCAGGTGTTCAGAGCAGCAAGCGCATCTCTATTCCAGATAGCAGAGAGCTGGGCTACTGGGAAGACTTCATAGAGCTCTGCTAGTGTGTGAGCATCATCACAGCAGCTATAACGGCCTTCCTCCGTCAGCTGATGGTGATGGCTGCTCCTAGTGCTTCTGGAATGGTCAACTGAAGAGAGCTAACTATGACTGAGCTCCTCACCTGTGTTAGCACAGTTATTTCCCTCCACAACCTGTGAAGGAATTAAATAATCGCATAAGGTCAGGATGGGGGCAGCATGGGTAGAACGGAGTCTCAGATGCAACAATTAAAGTAGGTTCCAAAAAAAAAAAATCTCAGAAATGAAGGTAAGTAATACATGCATACAGCCCTTTAAAAAAAGTTAATGCAAAACAAACAAACAAACAAAAAACCAATGATGAGCAAATTGCCAAATTAATAAAGAGAGGATCAACAAGGTCAGGAAGCTGGGATCCACACCCACATGACCTGTCATATGACAATGCCACACTTACTATCTATAATTGCATTCAAATTGGCCAGCAGGCTACATCTGCTATTCCTCCACTCCATGTGTGGCACCTGCTCAGGGTCCAGGACATAGGAGGGCTACAGCTCGTGACTGTCAAGGGGCCCACAGAAGGCTACAGCTAATAGTGGCCTAGGGTCCTCACTCCCCAAAGGCACACATGGCCACACAGCTACCTCCTGCTCTGGAACTGAGACCATGGGTTTCCCCCGACTAACAGACATGATATATGCCCTATATTAGTCCCAGAGTAGAGTGAATACATGAGCGCATTGCTGGGCTTTGGACACGTTTGGTGTTCTGTACGCTCTCTGAAGAGTGACGTATGATAGCCGTATCAGTCAGCGTTCTCTAGAGTCACAGAACTTATGGGAGTCTCTATATAGTAAGGGAATTTGTTAGTGATTTACAGTCTGTAGTCCAACTCCCCAACAATGGTCAGCAGCAACTGTGAATTGAAGTCCAAGGATCTAGCAGTTGCTCAGTCCCACAAGGCAAACGGGCAAAGAAGAGAGTAAATCTTCCTTCTTCCGATGTCCTTATGTAGGTCTCCAGCAGAAGGTGTGGTCCAGATTAAAGGCGTGTGCCACCTCACCTTTAATCCCAGATGACCTTGAACTCAGAGATCTCCTTGTCTTAATCTTCTGGGATTCATAGCCAGTATGCTTCAAGATCTCCATGCCAAGATCTAGGTCAGAAACTTGTATCTCCCAGCCTCCAGATTAGGATCACGGGTGAGCCTTCCAATTGTGGATTGTAGTTTATTCCAGATACAGTCAAGTTGACAACCAGGAAGAGCCACTACAATGGTTAGGCTTTGGGTTGTGCATGAGTGTGTTTATTAAGTCTGTAACAAGCAAAAGTAGATGAATAAATAGTGAGCAGCAGAGATGGAGAAGATAGACAGTAAAACATCATCAAATTGGAAGCTCACAACATCCAGAGGAGGTGGCTGGAGTAATCCACTTAAGAAAGCAGACAGAAAGCAAGTCGGGGAGAGCAAGGCAGTAGGCAGCATTCTTCCACAGCTTCAAGGCACTGCCATAAACCTGTTGCTTTTGGTAAGAGCACCCATCACAGCAACAGAAGCAAACTAGGGCAGTGGGTGACGCCCGCACACAAGGGACAAACTGGGGACAGTTTAGAGCAGTTTCTCTAAGAGGTGAGCGATGTGAAGATAGCAGATTTCAAAAGGAAACTGACAGCCAAACAGAGGAGAGTCCTGGGTCTGCTCTGTAGGGATTGGTCTAGACTGGTGAGTGCTGTACTTATGGATGTGCAAACTGTCAATGTGATCCCTCCCAGGAATGGTCACGTGGGACATTTTTGTGTTGCGGTTTGGTCTGTTGTTATGTGTTATAAGGCGAAGGTCTGGGCCTATGAGTGAATTCTCACGTTTACATACTTTTGTTGTGCAAAACTCCTTGTCTTAATCTTCTGGGATTCATAGCCACTATGCAAAACACTTTGTCCTTTGATTTAAAACTATTGGCTACAGCTAATTACTGGAGGGATTAGAGGTAGGTGGCTTTTGAGTTACAGGGTTGGGAGTAGAGAAGAGAGAGTAGACAGGAGAGACAAGGAGGAGAAGGAGGAAGACCAAGAGGAGAGGAGGAAGCCGCCACCAGGGGAGATGTCCCATGAGCCTGTGGCCAGGAGAAACAACAAGGATCTGGGGTACACTGCTGGGAGGGAACCAGGCCTGCAGTTAGGTGAGTAGATTAGGGGTGACCCCCAGTCAAAGCCAAATTAAACAGCCACAGTCCAAGTCTCATGTATTTGTAAGCTAGTCGGGATGCGTTTAAATTCATTGTACTACATTTCTATTGTAGCCAGAGGCACCCAGAGGAGTCCAGAGCAGAGAGAAGGTAGTAGACTGAACATGGCCAGCAGACTGGAGTTGGCCATGAAAGGAGAGAGGGCACAAGAGTGAATGATGAAGACAAAGGGGAAAGGGCGTAGATAGAGGACAGAGACAGAGAGGAAGACAACAGACACGGCTGAAAGACCAGGGTTATAAGGAGAATGAGTAGCTCGGGGAGGGAAGTGCATGAGCTGGAGAAGTTTAGGGTAAGGTGTGAATGAGAAGGGCCTGGATGCCCTCATGAACTCTGAAATGTCCATTTCAAAGGGTGGGTGGGGCTGAGGATGTCTGTGCAGTGGCTGTACAGGCAGAGGTAGACACAGTGGGGACAGTGTGGGGGTGGGGGATAGTGTGGGAGGATGAGGGATAGTGTGGGGGGGGATAGTGTGGGAGGGTAGGGGGAGATAGTGTGGGGGAGTGGGGGAGATAGTGTGGGGGGCTGGGGGGAGATAGTGTGGGAAGGTGGGGGGAGATAGTGTGGGAAGGTGGGGGATAGTGTGGGGGAGATAGTGTTGGGGGGAATAATGTGGGAGGGTGGGGAATAGTGTGGGGGATAGTGTGGGAGGGGTATAGTGTTGGAGGTGGGGGATAGTGTGGGATGGGGGATAGTGTGGGAGGGGGATAGTGTGGGAAGGGGATAATGTGGGAAGGTGGATGGATAGTGTGGGAAGGTGGGTGATAGTATGGGAGGGGTGGGATAGTGTGGGAGGGGGGATAGTGTGAGAGAGGGGTTAGTGTGGGGGGTGTGGGGGATAGTGTGGGAGGGGGATAGTGGGGGAGTGTGGAGATAATTGTGGGAGGGAGGATAGTGTGAGAGGGGGGTTAGTGTGTGTGTGGGGGGGATGAGGGATAGTGTGGGATGGTGTCACAAAGGCATCCTCTCTTCTTTGTACCAAAGTCACTTAAGATTCCTGCTCAATCTGAAACTTGGTGACTCCAGAGGCATAGTCTGTCCCTGGTGTGCACACTATGGAAATCCAGACCATGAATCAGGGGGCTTTGCTCTGAAACTTCTAGAAGGTGGTGGGGGTCTTGGAGAACTGTGAGTGAGACCTTCACAGTGACAGCCAGAAGACCATCTAATGGAGCTGTAGTCTGGAGGGAGCACACAGAGGGAGGCTCCTGCATTTCTCTGTCTGCAAAGGACTGCCCAGAGAGGGGATACTGTATCTGTGCCCCTCCAAGGACTGCCCAGAGGTGAGATCATCCAAAAATACCCAGATGCAGACTAATATAAGAGTTCTGATAGGAGACCACACACAGGCTATTTCATCCACTTGCCTCTCCCCTTCTCAACTGTTCATATTACATGTATATGTTCATCTCTGTGTATGCATGTGTGTGTGGGTATATATGCACATGTGAATATGTATATGTGAAGGCCAAGGGTCTTTGTTAGATGTCGTATTTGCTTTCCACCTTAAATTTTATTTTTGCACATTGTGTGTTATGTGTGTATTCACCATAACATGTGTGTATGGTCAGAGGTAGCAGGGGCCAGTTGACAGCACTGAATCACCAAAGACAAGATGATTGTAGTTATCATAATGGGCAGCACAGACAAAGCAATGTCCAAAATACCCTGGCCTGTAATGGGCAGCACAGGCAAAGTGGATTTGATGGTGGCGTGACTCGTATGGACCTTTGGTACCGGCTAATCAATCATGGCGTCTCCAGGCATGACATAGATAAGAATCCTACAGAACTTTTGTTTGATTAGTATAAGCAGAAAAATTCTCAACCAAATGGAAGGAAAGCTTATCACAGCAGAAGGGAGTCTCTTTCTAGATGTGAGCCAATTTCTAGATGAGCCAGTTTGCAGACCCAGAAATCCCTTGAATGAAGGGATGGCCAGGTTCCCGAGGAAGGGCCTTGGTAAAATAACTAAGAGTTTTACTGATAACTTTTTCCCAAAAGAACCTCTGGCCCTTTACAAGGTGAGCTGTACACTGACTGGGGAAAGGAAACACCAGAGTTCCCAGAGTCTATTGGAGACTGGTTCTGAATTGTCATTGATTCCGGGACATTCCGAGAAACACTGTGACCCTCCAGCTAAAGGGGTGATTAATGGAGTTTTGACTAAAGTCTGATTCACAGTAGGTCCACTGGGTCCTCAAACTCATCCTGTGGTCATTTCCCCAGTTCAAGAATGTATAATTGGGATAGATATACTTAGAAGTTGGTAGAATTCTCACATCGTTCCCTGACCCATGGCATGAGGGCTATTATGGTTGGAAAGGCTAAGTGGAAGCCTTTGGAGTTGCCTCTGTCAGGGAAAATCATGAAGAAAAAACAGTATTGTATTCCTGGAGGAATTGCAGAAATTAGTGCCACCATCAAGGACTTGAAAAATGTAGGGGTGATGTTTCCCACTCCATCTCCCTTTAACTCTCCTATCTGGCCAGTGCAGAAGACAGATGGATTGTAGAGATTGAGAGCTGACTATTGAAAACTCAATTAGGTAGTGACTCTAATTGCAGTTGCTGTACCAGATGTGATGATACTTGAGCAGATTAACACAGCTCCTTTTACATGGTATGCAGCTACTGATCTAGCAAATGCCTTTTTCTCAGTACCTATCTGTAAGGACCACCAGAAGCAATTTACTTTTAGTTGGAAGGCCAGCAGTATATCTATATGGGCATTTTTTTGTTGATTTTGGTTTTAGTTTTTTGAGACAAAGTATTTCTGTGTAGCTTTGTCTGTTTTGGAACTCACTATGCAGCAGTCTGGCCTGGAACTCACAGAGATCCACCTGACTCTGCCTCCCAAGTACTGTGATTAAAGGTCTAGCCTGGATCCTAAGAGAATAGGTTACCTTCTTAATTAACCTGATATTTTCCCCCCTGTGGGCAAGAGCAACTGAGATTCATCCTCTTGATAGATCTTACTCAGTTTACTGTCCAGCTCCCTGGATGCTACCTTTCATATTTTCCTAGAAATTCTCAGAAGTTGACACCCCAACACAGAATGGTCACAGGTTAAGCAAGAAGATAAAGAAAGGTCACAGTCTACTGTTAAGTAATTCATTTGGCTGAGGAAATTGGTCTTCCCTTGCTGAGAGTAATTGCTGCTATAACACATTTACTGAATTCAGTCGGGCTTACAAAAATAGTTTTAATTCTTTCCCACACGTTCCAGTATAACTTGTCTATGGAAAATCACACTGAAATGCTCGCTAAATCATCTTTATGCTGGTCAAGGTTATAAACCCAGAAGCCCCCGGCCATACATAGAAGAGCAAAGCTGTCAGAGTAACAGCAAGTTTCTCAATAAGTCAATAAGTCAGTAGCACCAGACTGTGAGAGACGGCAGCAGTCAGCCCAGGTTGCTACAGCTGTTAAAGCACGCTTCTCAATGAAAGGAGAAGGATAAAGCTTCCTTTTGTACTCTGTCATTTTGATGACCATGTTCCTCAGCTATGCTTTTGTGGTGGAGTCCTAAGGGCTCTTTGATATGGAATGATACCATCTGCAAACAGGGCAGGCCTTGTCGCAGGCAGCAAGCAGATGGGGCATGGTTTTTTTCTTTCTTTTTCTTTTTTTACATTCAATGTTCTAGTCTGCATCTTTTGATTGGAGAATTGAGACTACCAACATTCAGAGCTTTTAATAAAAAAAAAAGTATACATTAAATCCTACCATTCTGTTGATTTTTGTAACGTCTGGTGCTTTCCAAATTCTCATTTCTTATTTCCTGTCCTAATGTGGTTTATTATTTCCTGTGGCAGCCTGGGAGTGTTCATTCCTCTCTCCTGTGGGTGGGGTTCTGGTGAGGGTCTTCTGATAGCTGTTACCCACCCCGATGGTCTCCTTGGAGCCAGGCATCTTGGCTCTGCCCATTTAGCTTCCTGGCCGTAACCTGCTATGGAGAGAGAGAGACCTCTCTGCTTGTGTCTATCTGGGTTCCAAATCGCACTTGGCCTTGCGTGTCCACTTCTTTCTCTAGGTTTGGGAAGTGTGGGCTACGGTTCACTGAACGACCTTCGGTGTTATTTCAAGTCCTCCTCCTGGCTGGACCTTCGGGTTTTGTCCTTTGATGACATCTCAGAGGGTTCAAGTGTCATGGCAAACTTTTTAATTCTTTTTATCATTGGTGTTTGAATGCAGCCTCTTGTCAGCCTGTCCTCAGCCCCAAGTCCTCCCCTGCTTGGTGGCCTTTTGGTGACATTTTTCACTGTGCTTTTTACTTGATTTACTGAGTTTTCATTATAACCTTTCTATGTTTTGTTTTTTTTCTTTCTAAGTCTCTATTTCCTTGCTGAAAATTTCTTTGATGTTGCCAAGTTTTAAAATCCATATCGTTGATTTTTCTCACACATTTTGGTGATTTTTCTTTTAGTTTATGTTGCTGACTTTTATCTCCAGTCACTGACCAGTTTTATCCGAAAATCATCTCTATCTACACACACACACACACACACACACACACACACACACACACACACACACACCTGTACATCAAGCAGAAAGGAGAGTTGGGGGAGAGGAGGGAGACCAGCGGGAAGGTTAGAAGGAGACACGTTAAGGGAGTGAGGGTAGGGAGGGGTGTGGGAGACTGGGAAGGAGGGTGAGTTTGGCTAAAGTATCTGACATCTTTGAGATTATCTTCACAAAACTCAGCACTATGTACAATGAATATACATTAGTAATAAATAAATAAATAAATAAATAAATAAATAAATAAATCGAAAGAACAACCAGCCCAAGGGGGAGACTTTCTACAATCCCAGTAGAGTAGCTTCTAAAATGTTTATTAAGTAACATTGTTTCCTTTTTGAGGAAGGTAGGAGTGCATTGTGGGAAGAATAGACTAGAAACATCAAATGGCTGACACAGGATAGAAGACAGGAAGGGAAACAAGGAGATGGGAATCTATAGGTTTCACAGTTTTGATTTTGGTACCCAAAATTGCTTCTTGTGTCATAAAGAAGCCAGGGCTGTGGTGTGACTCAGTAGCTTGGCAGAGTTCTGACCCAGCATGGCCAGGTCCCAACACCACACAAAGTAAAATAAACAAAAACAACCACAAATAAACCTCAAACTTGAATACATGGAAAGAGTGTAACTTGTCTGTGAAATCGCAGATAGAAGCATCCATAGGGCTGTGTCAGTTCTTTCTTGGCAAGACTCATATCAAAGATGAAAAGACCCCCAGAACCTGAACTAAAATTTCGAAGAGTTCTGTCGCAGGGTAGAGAGACAGCTGTGGGCAAAGAACCAAGTGCATGCTGGGGGCCTGAGACACCGCTGATCTGCTTGGAACTGCGATGTTGTTCCGGGTTTCGCCACACGGGGGTGCTCGCCGCCTTCTCATATCTCCTGTAGCTGCAGCGTCCTCTACACCCGACCAAGGCTGCCTGCCACTTTGTTCCCAAACATAAGGGACAGTGATGGGTCTAGGTGGGTACAGTTTTCCTCCTCAGTGGCCCCTACCTCGTTGTGCGCTGACGACCGGGTGCTTTGCTTGAGGGGACGGCTGGTTTACAGGGCCGAGAGCAAGGGTCCTGGTGCCACCGCTCTCCTGCCTACACCCTGAGAGCTGTCTCTGGAGAGACAGCAGCCAGGCAGGACCCACCCCTTTATTGTTTTTATCACCAGCCTTAATCCTGAAAGAGAGGATTCGGAAAGAGCAGCAAACTTTTTCTTTCCCACAACTACAAGAAACTACAAGAATAAACTTTCTCTCTTGTCTGTCAGAAGAGTCCCTCACGCAGTCCTTGGGCAGCCATTTGACCCAACGAATCTCTGTCTTCTTTTCGACAAGGAATTAGAGTACTTGTTCCCAGAAACTTATTTGCAGAGATTTTAAAACCACCGTGAAAAACGTCAGACAATAACAATTAGAAATGTCATGGTGGGTGCTAAGAGAGATGACTCAGTGGTTAAGAGCACTGTTTTTCCAGAGGACCTGGGTTCAACTCCAAGCAACACATGGCAGCTCACAACTGTCTGTAACTTGAGCTCCAAAGGACCCAACATCCTCACATAGATAAATATATACAGGAAAACACCAATGCAATAAAATAATAAAAAATTAATTATTAGAAAGAAAAGAAAAAAAAACCCACCAGGATGACAGTGATAGGTCTCAGCTCCATGGTCAAAGGCTCCAACCAGGTCCTTTTCCCTCACTGTTCACCACATAGGCTTCTTTTGAAGCAAGTCCTCATTCTGCTGGTTCATTTGTGAAGACAACATGAAAAATAAATGTTCTCTTTTAAAACAATGGCCGGGGGGCTTTAGGGAGCCTATTCTCTGTGGCCAGAACTTTTCTTTTAAATTTTTATTTACTGACTTATTTATTCATTCGTTTTAAAGACAGGGTCTTTCTGCTCAACCTAGGATTGCTTCAAATTTACAATCTTCCTGCCTCAGTACACGTCTCCCCAACCCTCTGAGGCCTGGGATTACAGGTATCATACCCATCTGAGGTCTGGGTTTTTAATGAGATTTGTGAATGGGAACTAGCTACTTGTCCTGCTACTGCAATAGGTACCTGACAAAATGGCTTAGGAAGAAAGGATTTGATTGGCTCTTGGTTCCAAGGAGTCAGTTCACCAGGACAGGGAGGTCATGCAGAGGAGAGGTTCTTCTCAACTCAATTAACCCAATCTAGAAACTTCGTCTCAGACATGCCCAGGGGCTTGCTTCCATGGTAATTCTAAATCTCATTAAGTTAATAGCCAGTATAAACCATCACAACTCCACCTCTTGTCAACTTGACACCCAAACACACTGCTTTTAAGCCATAACTTTCCACTCCCTGTCCCTATAGGCATGCGGCTATCTCATAACACAAAATGAATTCAGCCCAACCTCAAAAGTCCCCATGGCCAATAAGTTTCAACACTATTCAAAAGAGAAAAATTCCAACTCTCATCTGAGACTCAATCTCTTCACTATGACCTCCTATTAAGAAACCAAAACAGGGACTGAAGAGATGATTCAGCAGTTAAGAGCACTGGCTGCTCTTCCAGAGGTCCTGAGTTCAAATCCCAGCAACCACATGGTGCCTCACAACCATCTGTAATGAGATCTGATGCCTTCTTCTGGTGTGTCTGAAGGCAGCTACAGTGTACGTATATGTAATAAATAAACAAATCTTAAAAAAGAAACCAAAACAATACAAAGCAAAAAAAGCTATAGACTTCTAATGTACAATAGCACGGAGTGAAGTACACGTTCCTAAAGGAAGAATGGGACAGAAGGAAAAGTCGGTCCAAAGTGAGTCAGACACCCAGCAGGGCAGACACCAAATCCTGCAACTCCACATTGGCTTGTGCTGGATTTGTCTCAGCTCCAAGGCGTACGCTCAGCCCTGTCACCCAGTGCTGCTGTCGGGGCCCAGCCTCTCTCGTGGGTCCATGCCATGCCTGCAGCTCTCTTTCGCAGATGTTGCATGGCTCCGGAGCTCCGCGGCAGCTCTCTTCCCCTTTGCACAGCAACCTCGCAGGCTCCCTTGCAGGTGGACTCAGCGGTTCTCTGGAACTGTGCTACGAGGCTTATGGCTCTTGCAATCCCGAATTCTTCACACCCACAAAACCAGTGTCCTGAGGATGCAGGATGCTGCCACCAAGTTCTTCTGCCTTCTCTTGAAGTGCTGGCCCTGGGAAACACTTCCCGGAGTCATTCAACCAGCTCTTCTATGGCATTCTTAGTTTGGACACTTTCCTCTTAAATGAACTTGCATATTCACAGCATGGAGTCCTCAAGGGGTGGGTGGGTTCTACCCCCAGGGCACCTCTCCTGTAACCCAAGGCTGGCTTCTCCTTAACACTGCTCATCTCCTCAACAGTTACACCCACTGTGTCACCCGACTCTCTTTCCCTGAAACTTTAATCTTACCCGAAAACTCTTTTTTTTTTTTGAGTCAGGGTTTCTCTGTATAGCCCTGACTGTCCTGGAACTCACTCTGTAGACCAGGCTGGCCTTGAACTCAGAAATCCGCCTGCCTCTGCCCTCAAACTCTTTTAACCAAACTTCAAATTCATCTCTCTTTCAGATGTGCTTTTCTCTCTCTCATGGGAGGCCTCAATGAGAGCAGCGAGCCAGGGCCTTGCCACAGCCCAAGTGAGCTCCTGAATGGTCTCCTGTCTAGAGATATCCTCCGCCACACACAACAGCCCGTTCTCCTTAAATTAAACCCCACTCATGTTCTCAGGATGTAGGCAGAATGGAGTCGATCCTCTGCCAGAATACCACACAGGGTCCCCTAACTCACTAACTGATAGAGCGTTTCTCCCAAAGCCTTGCTGGGTCTCTCCTGTTCACATGTCTCTGCATTGTTGTCTTCCAGGCTCCTATCAAAACGTCCTCTTTGGTCTGTGCTTGCAGTGTCCCAGAGCCTTTCTAGGATAAAATTCTAAGCTCTTCCATACGCCTCCCACAAACCAGTTCAAAAGGTCTAAGAAGCACATGGTTGGGTTTTTCACGTCCACTCCCCATCCCATCCCAGGTACCAATTTTCTTTTCTTAAGAAAAGATTTATTTATTTGTATATTTATTTATTATAAGCACACTGTCACTATCTTCAGACACAACAGAAGAGGGCATCAAATTCCATTACATGGTGAGCCACCATGTAGTTGTTGGGATTTGAACTCAGGACCTCTGGAAGAGCAGTCAGTGGTCTTAACCGCTGAGCCATCTCTCCATCACGCCAGTTTTTGACATTAGTCACTTTCTCTGTTGCTGTAACAACCGGGTACAACCAATTTAAGGAAGGGTTTACTGTGGCTCATAGTTCTGAGGGGCATAGTCCACCATGGTGGGAAGAAGATACGGTTGTCACATCGTATAGACATTCTGGAAGCAGAAAAAACTTGTGCTCAGCCACCTTTCTGTCTATTTAGTCCAGTACTCCGGTCCACGGATTCATTCTGCCCACATTCAACATGACTTACCCATCAGATCCAGGACTGCTCATGGTTCCAGGACTGCTCATGGTTCCAGGACTGCTCATGGTTCCAGGACTGCTCATGGTTCCAGGACTGCTCATGGTTCCAGGACTGCTCATGGTTCCAGGACTGCTCATGGTTCCAGGACTGCTCATGGTTCCAGGACTGCTCATGGTTCCAGGGGTGACATCAAGAGCAAAACCGTCTTCTCCATCCCACAGGTCTGAGTGCGGTTCTACAAATGGAGATTTAACAAGCATTTGGTTGTGCAAAGGCGTGGTGTTGCTGGAGGTGGTGACTGGAAAAGCCTTGCACCTACCTACCGTGACCTGCAGAGGGCGTCCCGGAGAACGCCTGCCCGGCAGTCATAAACAGCTGAGAGTGGGCCCCAAGGCGGCACCCCTGGCTTTATAATAAGAGGGGATCTGAGTTTACTGCTTTCTTATATTCTAGATCCTCCACCATGTTGCGGTGTGGTTTGAGGCTCTCAGCCCTCTCACCCTCCAGCACTGTGAGCCGAATCAAGTCTACTGTTCATCCATCCCCGAGTCTAAGCCAAGATGAGTGTCCTTTCCCACAGGGTGGTGTGGGTAAGGGAGGACTGTCTGTTCCCAGCTTAGGCTTCTAACCCATGCCTGTGAAGGGATGTCTGGTGCAGATCACCTGATCCCTGCGTGAGCTCTTGGTCTGAGAGTTGATTGACAGCTTGCTATGTCTGAGGATTGGTGACAGTGTCCTGGGTCCATTGTCTCAGTTTCCAGACAGTTCCAGACAAAACCAAACGCAGCTGCTACAGGGGCACACAGGAGAGAGATGGGCTGCTATTTTAAGACAGTCGCGGAGCTCTCTATCAGCAGAGCAGACCACAGGGAGGCGGGGAGGAGGAGTCACAAAGGATCAGGAAGGACTTCCGAGAGGGAGCAGAGGGCCTACCCGGGCTGATGGACAGACAGTTCAGGGCACACCAGCACCCATCCGTGTCCTTTAGGAGCTGCCTCCATGCCACTAGTGGGGAAACTGAGGCAGGGATGTTTATAAGTTGGGGGGTATGTGAGGAGCAGATCCTCACGTACTCAAGTGATGCCTTGTGAACCTTCTCCCCAGTTTAACTGGTCAATAAAAGGCTAGAGCCTGTGATTGGGTAGGGGAGGGAGAAAGGTGGGGCTGGAGGTTTGAGAGAGGGGATTGCAGGGAGAGAGAGAGAGAGAGAGAGAGAGAGAGAGAGAGAGAGAGAGAGAGAGAGACAGACTGAGGAGGAGGAACCATGCAGCCAGGAGAAATAGCAAGTAGCTGGGGAATAAGCTAGTCTAGGCCCAACTCTGCCCAATCCAGGCATATGGCTCATAAATAAAATATCTGGGTTGTGTGTCTTTTATATGGGCTTATTAGGATTGTAAATTATTACTACAGACTACTTTCCTTTGTAAACGACAGAAGTCTCTTGTTTTGTTTGAGCTAGGAGATTATGTTGGTAAAAGAAAAGCAAATTGTAGACACATGTATTTATACAGCAGGTATTTAAAAAAAAACACAGCTGAGAAGCCTGAGTTTGAACCCCTGGAATCCATGTCCAAAAGTCAGGCGTGGTGGCTGACATTCTCAGAGCTGGGGAAGCAGAGACGGGAAGATCCCTGATGCTCAGACAACAGGCAGGCAGGCAGGCAGGCAGGCAGGCAGGCAGGCAGGCAGGCAGGCAGGCAGGCAGGCAGGCAGGCAGGCAGGCAGGCAGGCAGGCAGGCAGGCAGGCAGGCAGGCAGGCAGGCAGGCAGGCAGGCAGGCAGGCAGGCAGGCAGGCAGGCAGGCAGGCAGGCAGGCAGGCAGGCAGGCAGGCAGGCAGGCAGGCAGGCAGGCAGGCAGGCAGGCAGGCAGGCAGGCAGGCAGGCAGGCAGGCAGGCAGGCAGGCAGGCAGGCAGGCAGGCAGGCAGGCAGGCAGGCAGGCAGGCAGGCAGGCAGGCAGGCAGGCAGGCAGGCAGGCAGGCAGGCAGGCAGGCAGGCAGGCAGGCAGGCAGGCAGGCAGGCAGGCAGGCAGGCAGGCAGGCAGGCAGGCAGGCAGGCAGGCAGGCAGGCAGGCAGGCAGGCAGGCAGGCAGGCAGGCAGGCAGGCAGGCAGGCAGGCAGGCAGGCAGGCAGGCAGGCAGGCAGGCAGGCAGGCAGGCAGGCAGGCAGGCAGGCAGGCAGGCAGGCAGGCAGGCAGGCAGGCAGGCAGGCAGGCAGGCAGGCAGGCAGGCAGGCAGGCAGGCAGGCAGGCAGGCAGGCAGGCAGGCAGGCAGGCAGGCAGGCAGGCAGGCAGGCAGGCAGGCAGGCAGGCAGGCAGGCAGGCAGGCAGGCAGGCAGGCAGGCAGGCAGGCAGGCAGGCAGGCAGGCAGGCAGGCAGGCAGGCAGGCAGGCAGGCAGGCAGGCAGGCAGGCAGGCAGGCAGGCAGGCAGGCAGGCAGGCAGGCAGGCAGGCAGGCAGGCAGGCAGGCAGGCAGGCAGGCAGGCAGGCAGGCAGGCAGGCAGGCAGGCAGGCAGGCAGGCAGGCAGGCAGGCAGGCAGGCAGGCAGGCAGGCAGGCAGGCAGGCAGGCAGGCAGGCAGGCAGGCAGGCAGGCAGGCAGGCAGGCAGGCAGGCAGGCAGGCAGGCAGGCAGGCAGGCAGGCAGGCAGGCAGGCAGGCAGGCAGGCAGGCAGGCAGGCAGGCAGGCAGGCAGGCAGGCAGGCAGGCAGGCAGGCAGGCAGGCAGGCAGGCAGGCAGGCAGGCAGGCAGGCAGGCAGGCAGGCAGGCAGGCAGGCAGGCAGGCAGGCAGGCAGGCAGGCAGGCAGGCAGGCAGGCAGGCAGGCAGGCAGGCAGGCAGGCAGGCAGGCAGGCAGGCAGGCAGGCAGGCAGGCAGGCAGGCAGGCAGGCAGGCAGGCAGGCAGGCAGGCAGGCAGGCAGGCAGGCAGGCAGGCAGGCAGGCAGGCAGGCAGGCAGGCAGGCAGGCAGGCAGGCAGGCAGGCAGGCAGGCAGGCAGGCAGGCAGGCAGGCAGGCAGGCAGGCAGGCAGGCAGGCAGGCAGGCAGGCAGGCAGGCAGGCAGGCAGGCAGGCAGGCAGGCAGGCAGGCAGGCAGGCAGGCAGGCAGGCAGGCAGGCAGGCAGGCAGGCAGGCAGGCAGGCAGGCAGGCAGGCAGGCAGGCAGGCAGGCAGGCAGGCAGGCAGGCAGGCAGGCAGGCAGGCAGGCAGGCAGGCAGGCAGGCAGGCAGGCAGGCAGGCAGGCAGGCAGGCAGGCAGGCAGGCAGGCAGGCAGGCAGGCAGGCAGGCAGGCAGGCAGGCAGGCAGGCAGGCAGGCAGGCAGGCAGGCAGGCAGGCAGGCAGGCAGGCAGGCAGGCAGGCAGGCAGGCAGGCAGGCAGGCAGGCAGGCAGGCAGGCAGGCAGGCAGGCAGGCAGGCAGGCAGGCAGGCAGGCAGGCAGGCAGGCAGGCAGGCAGGCAGGCAGGCAGGCAGGCAGGCAGGCAGGCAGGCAGGCAGGCAGGCAGGCAGGCAGGCAGGCAGGCAGGCAGGCAGGCAGGCAGGCAGGCAGGCAGGCAGGCAGGCAGGCAGGCAGGCAGGCAGGCAGGCAGGCAGGCAGGCAGGCAGGCAGGCAGGCAGGCAGGCAGGCAGGCAGGCAGGCAGGCAGGCAGGCAGGCAGGCAGGCAGGCAGGCAGGCAGGCAGGCAGGCAGGCAGGCAGGCAGGCAGGCAGGCAGGCAGGCAGGCAGGCAGGCAGGCAGGCAGGCAGGCAGGCAGGCAGGCAGGCAGGCAGGCAGGCAGGCAGGCAGGCAGGCAGGCAGGCAGGCAGGCAGGCAGGCAGGCAGGCAGGCAGGCAGGCAGGCAGGCAGGCAGGCAGGCAGGCAGGCAGGCAGGCAGGCAGGCAGGCAGGCAGGCAGGCAGGCAGGCAGGCAGGCAGGCAGGCAGGCAGGCAGGCAGGCAGGCAGGCAGGCAGGCAGGCAGGCAGGCAGGCAGGCAGGCAGGCAGGCAGGCAGGCAGGCAGGCAGGCAGGCAGGCAGGCAGGCAGGCAGGCAGGCAGGCAGGCAGGCAGGCAGGCAGGCAGGCAGGCAGGCAGGCAGGCAGGCAGGCAGGCAGGCAGGCAGGCAGGCAGGCAGGCAGGCAGGCAGGCAGGCAGGCAGGCAGGCAGGCAGGCAGGCAGGCAGGCAGGCAGGCAGGCAGGCAGGCAGGCAGGCAGGCAGGCAGGCAGGCAGGCTGGCAGGCAGGCAGGCAGGCAGGCAGGCAGGCAGGCAGGCAGGCAGGCAGGCAGGCAGGCAGGCAGGCAGGCAGGCAGGCAGGCAGGCAGGCAGGCAGGCAGGCAGGCAGGCAGGCAGGCAGGCAGGCAGGCAGGCAGGCAGGCAGGCAGGCAGGCAGGCAGGCAGGCAGGCAGGCAGGCAGGCAGGCAGGCAGGCAGGCAGGCAGGCAGGCAGGCAGGCAGGCAGGCAGGCAGGCAGGCAGGCAGGCAGGCAGGCAGGCAGGCAGGCAGGCAGGCAGGCAGGCAGGCAGGCAGGCAGGCAGGCAGGCAGGCAGGCAGGCAGGCAGGCAGGCAGGCAGGCAGGCAGGCAGGCAGGCAGGCAGGCAGGCAGGCAGGCAGGCAGGCAGGCAGGCAGGCAGGCAGGCAGGCAGGCAGGCAGGCAGGCAGGCAGGCAGGCAGGCAGGCAGGCAGGCAGGCAGGCAGGCAGGCAGGCAGGCAGGCAGGCAGGCAGGCAGGCAGGCAGGCAGGCAGGCAGGCAGGCAGGCAGGCAGGCAGGCAGGCAGGCAGGCAGGCAGGCAGGCAGGCAGGCAGGCAGGCAGGCAGGCAGGCAGGCAGGCAGGCAGGCAGGCAGGCAGGCAGGCAGGCAGGCAGGCAGGCAGGCAGGCAGGCAGGCAGGCAGGCAGGCAGGCAGGCAGGCAGGCAGGCAGGCAGGCAGGCAGGCAGGCAGGCAGGCAGGCAGGCAGGCAGGCAGGCAGGCAGGCAGGCAGGCAGGCAGGCAGGCAGGCAGGCAGGCAGGCAGGCAGGCAGGCAGGCAGGCAGGCAGGCAGGCAGGCAGGCAGGCAGGCAGGCAGGCAGGCAGGCAGGCAGGCAGGCAGGCAGGCAGGCAGGCAGGCAGGCAGGCAGGCAGGCAGGCAGGCAGGCAGGCAGGCAGGCAGGCAGGCAGGCAGGCAGGCAGGCAGGCAGGCAGGCAGGCAGGCAGGCAGGCAGGCAGGCAGGCAGGCAGGCAGGCAGGCAGGCAGGCAGGCAGGCAGGCAGGCAGGCAGGCAGGCAGGCAGGCAGGCAGGCAGGCAGGCAGGCAGGCAGGCAGGCAGGCAGGCAGGCAGGCAGGCAGGCAGGCAGGCAGGCAGGCAGGCAGGCAGGCAGGCAGGCAGGCAGGCAGGCAGGCAGGCAGGCAGGCAGGCAGGCAGGCAGGCAGGCAGGCAGGCAGGCAGGCAGGCAGGCAGGCAGGCAGGCAGGCAGGCAGGCAGGCAGGCAGGCAGGCAGGCAGGCAGGCAGGCAGGCAGGCAGGCAGGCAGGCAGGCAGGCAGGCAGGCAGGCAGGCAGGCAGGCAGGCAGGCAGGCAGGCAGGCAGGCAGGCAGGCAGGCAGGCAGGCAGGCAGGCAGGCAGGCAGGCAGGCAGGCAGGCAGGCAGGCAGGCAGGCAGGCAGGCAGGCAGGCAGGCAGGCAGGCAGGCAGGCAGGCAGGCAGGCAGGCAGGCAGGCAGGCAGGCAGGCAGGCAGGCAGGCAGGCAGGCAGGCAGGCAGGCAGGCAGGCAGGCAGGCAGGCAGGCAGGCAGGCAGGCAGGCAGGCAGGCAGGCAGGCAGGCAGGCAGGCAGGCAGGCAGGCAGGCAGGCAGGCAGGCAGGCAGGCAGGCAGGCAGGCAGGCAGGCAGGCAGGCAGGCAGGCAGGCAGGCAGGCAGGCAGGCAGGCAGGCAGGCAGGCAGGCAGGCAGGCAGGCAGGCAGGCAGGCAGGCAGGCAGGCAGGCAGGCAGGCAGGCAGGCAGGCAGGCAGGCAGGCAGGCAGGCAGGCAGGCAGGCAGGCAGGCAGGCAGGCAGGCAGGCAGGCAGGCAGGCAGGCAGGCAGGCAGGCAGGCAGGCAGGCAGGCAGGCAGGCAGGCAGGCAGGCAGGCAGGCAGGCAGGCAGGCAGGCAGGCAGGCAGGCAGGCAGGCAGGCAGGCAGGCAGGCAGGCAGGCAGGCAGGCAGGCAGGCAGGCAGGCAGGCAGGCAGGCAGGCAGGCAGGCAGGCAGGCAGGCAGGCAGGCAGGCAGGCAGGCAGGCAGGCAGGCAGGCAGGCAGGCAGGCAGGCAGGCAGGCAGGCAGGCAGGCAGGCAGGCAGGCAGGCAGGCAGGCAGGCAGGCAGGCAGGCAGGCAGGCAGGCAGGCAGGCAGGCAGGCAGGCAGGCAGGCAGGCAGGCAGGCAGGCAGGCAGGCAGGCAGGCAGGCAGGCAGGCAGGCAGGCAGGCAGGCAGGCAGGCAGGCAGGCAGGCAGGCAGGCAGGCAGGCAGGCAGGCAGGCAGGCAGGCAGGCAGGCAGGCAGGCAGGCAGGCAGGCAGGCAGGCAGGCAGGCAGGCAGGCAGGCAGGCAGGCAGGCAGGCAGGCAGGCAGGCAGGCAGGCAGGCAGGCAGGCAGGCAGGCAGGCAGGCAGGCAGGCAGGCAGGCAGGCAGGCAGGCAGGCAGGCAGGCAGGCAGGCAGGCAGGCAGGCAGGCAGGCAGGCAGGCAGGCAGGCAGGCAGGCAGGCAGGCAGGCAGGCAGGCAGGCAGGCAGGCAGGCAGGCAGGCAGGCAGGCAGGCAGGCAGGCAGGCAGGCAGGCAGGCAGGCAGGCAGGCAGGCAGGCAGGCAGGCAGGCAGGCAGGCAGGCAGGCAGGCAGGCAGGCAGGCAGGCAGGCAGGCAGGCAGGCAGGCAGGCAGGCAGGCAGGCAGGCAGGCAGGCAGGCAGGCAGGCAGGCAGGCAGGCAGGCAGGCAGGCAGGCAGGCAGGCAGGCAGGCAGGCAGGCAGGCAGGCAGGCAGGCAGGCAGGCAGGCAGGCAGGCAGGCAGGCAGGCAGGCAGGCAGGCAGGCAGGCAGGCAGGCAGGCAGGCAGGCAGGCAGGCAGGCAGGCAGGCAGGCAGGCAGGCAGGCAGGCAGGCAGGCAGGCAGGCAGGCAGGCAGGCAGGCAGGCAGGCAGGCAGGCAGGCAGGCAGGCAGGCAGGCAGGCAGGCAGGCAGGCAGGCAGGCAGGCAGGCAGGCAGGCAGGCAGGCAGGCAGGCAGGCAGGCAGGCAGGCAGGCAGGCAGGCAGGCAGGCAGGCAGGCAGGCAGGCAGGCAGGCAGGCAGGCAGGCAGGCAGGCAGGCAGGCAGGCAGGCAGGCAGGCAGGCAGGCAGGCAGGCAGGCAGGCAGGCAGGCAGGCAGGCAGGCAGGCAGGCAGGCAGGCAGGCAGGCAGGCAGGCAGGCAGGCAGGCAGGCAGGCAGGCAGGCAGGCAGGCAGGCAGGCAGGCAGGCAGGCAGGCAGGCAGGCAGGCAGGCAGGCAGGCAGGCAGGCAGGCAGGCAGGCAGGCAGGCAGGCAGGCAGGCAGGCAGGCAGGCAGGCAGGCAGGCAGGCAGGCAGGCAGGCAGGCAGGCAGGCAGGCAGGCAGGCAGGCAGGCAGGCAGGCAGGCAGGCAGGCAGGCAGGCAGGCAGGCAGGCAGGCAGGCAGGCAGGCAGGCAGGCAGGCAGGCAGGCAGGCAGGCAGGCAGGCAGGCAGGCAGGCAGGCAGGCAGGCAGGCAGGCAGGCAGGCAGGCAGGCAGGCAGGCAGGCAGGCAGGCAGGCAGGCAGGCAGGCAGGCAGGCAGGCAGGCAGGCAGGCAGGCAGGCAGGCAGGCAGGCAGGCAGGCAGGCAGGCAGGCAGGCAGGCAGGCAGGCAGGCAGGCAGGCAGGCAGGCAGGCAGGCAGGCAGGCAGGCAGGCAGGCAGGCAGGCAGGCAGGCAGGCAGGCAGGCAGGCAGGCAGGCAGGCAGGCAGGCAGGCAGGCAGGCAGGCAGGCAGGCAGGCAGGCAGGCAGGCAGGCAGGCAGGCAGGCAGGCAGGCAGGCAGGCAGGCAGGCAGGCAGGCAGGCAGGCAGGCAGGCAGGCAGGCAGGCAGGCAGGCAGGCAGGCAGGCAGGCAGGCAGGCAGGCAGGCAGGCAGGCAGGCAGGCAGGCAGGCAGGCAGGCAGGCAGGCAGGCAGGCAGGCAGGCAGGCAGGCAGGCAGGCAGGCAGGCAGGCAGGCAGGCAGGCAGGCAGGCAGGCAGGCAGGCAGGCAGGCAGGCAGGCAGGCAGGCAGGCAGGCAGGCAGGCAGGCAGGCAGGCAGGCAGGCAGGCAGGCAGGCAGGCAGGCAGGCAGGCAGGCAGGCAGGCAGGCAGGCAGGCAGGCAGGCAGGCAGGCAGGCAGGCAGGCAGGCAGGCAGGCAGGCAGGCAGGCAGGCAGGCAGGCAGGCAGGCAGGCAGGCAGGCAGGCAGGCAGGCAGGCAGGCAGGCAGGCAGGCAGGCAGGCAGGCAGGCAGGCAGGCAGGCAGGCAGGCAGGCAGGCAGGCAGGCAGGCAGGCAGGCAGGCAGGCAGGCAGGCAGGCAGGCAGGCAGGCAGGCAGGCAGGCAGGCAGGCAGGCAGGCAGGCAGGCAGGCAGGCAGGCAGGCAGGCAGGCAGGCAGGCAGGCAGGCAGGCAGGCAGGCAGGCAGGCAGGCAGGCAGGCAGGCAGGCAGGCAGGCAGGCAGGCAGGCAGGCAGGCAGGCAGGCAGGCAGGCAGGCAGGCAGGCAGGCAGGCAGGCAGGCAGGCAGGCAGGCAGGCAGGCAGGCAGGCAGGCAGGCAGGCAGGCAGGCAGGCAGGCAGGCAGGCAGGCAGGCAGGCAGGCAGGCAGGCAGGCAGGCAGGCAGGCAGGCAGGCAGGCAGGCAGGCAGGCAGGCAGGCAGGCAGGCAGGCAGGCAGGCAGGCAGGCAGGCAGGCAGGCAGGCAGGCAGGCAGGCAGGCAGGCAGGCAGGCAGGCAGGCAGGCAGGCAGGCAGGCAGGCAGGCAGGCAGGCAGGCAGGCAGGCAGGCAGGCAGGCAGGCAGGCAGGCAGGCAGGCAGGCAGGCAGGCAGGCAGGCAGGCAGGCAGGCAGGCAGGCAGGCAGGCAGGCAGGCAGGCAGGCAGGCAGGCAGGCAGGCAGGCAGGCAGGCAGGCAGGCAGGCAGGCAGGCAGGCAGGCAGGCAGGCAGGCAGGCAGGCAGGCAGGCAGGCAGGCAGGCAGGCAGGCAGGCAGGCAGGCAGGCAGGCAGGCAGGCAGGCAGGCAGGCAGGCAGGCAGGCAGGCAGGCAGGCAGGCAGGCAGGCAGGCAGGCAGGCAGGCAGGCAGGCAGGCAGGCAGGCAGGCAGGCAGGCAGGCAGGCAGGCAGGCAGGCAGGCAGGCAGGCAGGCAGGCAGGCAGGCAGGCAGGCAGGCAGGCAGGCAGGCAGGCAGGCAGGCAGGCAGGCAGGCAGGCAGGCAGGCAGGCAGGCAGGCAGGCAGGCAGGCAGGCAGGCAGGCAGGCAGGCAGGCAGGCAGGCAGGCAGGCAGGCAGGCAGGCAGGCAGGCAGGCAGGCAGGCAGGCAGGCAGGCAGGCAGGCAGGCAGGCAGGCAGGCAGGCAGGCAGGCAGGCAGGCAGGCAGGCAGGCAGGCAGGCAGGCAGGCAGGCAGGCAGGCAGGCAGGCAGGCAGGCAGGCAGGCAGGCAGGCAGGCAGGCAGGCAGGCAGGCAGGCAGGCAGGCAGGCAGGCAGGCAGGCAGGCAGGCAGGCAGGCAGGCAGGCAGGCAGGCAGGCAGGCAGGCAGGCAGGCAGGCAGGCAGGCAGGCAGGCAGGCAGGCAGGCAGGCATCCTGCTCCATGAGACGATGTTAAAACAAAAATGTGCTGTTTGAGCACCAACACGAAAGGCTGACCTCTGGCTTCTACATATGTTAGTGTAAACACATGCATGCACACAGGTGACCCACACACCTATGTGCATCCTCCCCCACCCCCACAAGATACACAAACAAATCAAAGGGTAAAGCATGGATCTCTGATTCAGTAAGCCCATAAGCACTATCAAGGCCTGGAGAAGTTCTGGCAGGGGGGCAAAGCTGTCACCTTCTAGAGGGGCTGGGTAGAGTAGGACTTGGGGTGACCTTCAATCAGATTCCTCTAATCTGATAGGATAAATATTTTATTTGTGTGATACCATAATGCAAGATACATGATGCTTTTAAAAATGTCACAAGACTTCTTTGCCCTGACCTCCTCTCAGAAGTCAGGCCCTGTCCCTCCCCCAGTGTTTATCAGATTCATAAATTGCAGACATGGGATAAAAATGCTAACATACCAATGCACTTCTCCTCCCTTTGCCCAAATGCTAAGGGAAAAGGTCTTTTCCCAGAATGCCTCAGGCTTCCAGGAGTCATCTAAGCCCTCAGGACACAGCCTGTGGGGTGCAGCCTTGTAGTGACAGGAGTGGAGGGTTAAACTGGCCTCCTCTTCAAACTTCTGCTCTGTCTCTCTCTAGTTTGTACTCTGGACATTTTCTTCGCAGACATCAGAAAGGTGACCATCCCACCCCATTTGATGAACTTACTTCCAGAACTTTCTCTTGGCTTTGCTGTGTCAATAACAGGTCATTATTGAAGAATGGTCATCTATTCTCTTTCAAAATTAGCTTTTGAGTCAGAGCACACTCTTGTGGGATGCAGCCAAGGAAGAAAAGGTGAAGCTGAGTTCACTTCGTGTGCCTCATCTAGAAGGAGCATCTAACAGTGTGATGTGGACCTCAGAGCTTCCCCGTGTGTTCTCAGCTGACTGTGTCTGGGGTGCAGGGTCTGGGACGAAACCCCATCCCTGATGTACTTCCTTCTTCTCCTGGGTACTTTAGCATGCTCCGTGATGACAGCAGCTCACATGATAGCCTGTCAAGAGTTTCTGAAGATGCCCTCTGTGCTAAACGCAAGCCACCCAGAGTCAGAAGATCCATCCTGGCTTCCAGTTGTAGAGGCTTTATTCGGAAGTTGTGTGTCCTCTTCTCCTGTCCAGGTGGGAAGGGATGGTGTGAGAAGCTAAGGCCAGGTTTCAACACAAGTTCACGGCCCTGGTCTACCACAAGCCTGTAGACTTTAATTGCACAGATGAAACAGAGTTTAGAAACTTTATTGTATGGCTTGAAGACCAGAAAGTTGGAGGCAGAGGTTATTTAAGAAATCCACAGTGGCGACTGGCCCATGGTCTTTGAAAAGTATCTCTAAGATGTTTACTGTCCTTTCAAGATTCAGGATCGGCAAGGGCAGGAGCCAACCCACTGGCTGCTTGGTTTTGTTGTGAGAGAGGGATATGGAGATAATGTTGACATACACAAGGACTCATCACCTAATAACATTAAAAATTACTGACAAAAGCTCAGGGACATTGATTGATTAACTTGGATGTGAATGACCCTGATTTAAGGGCTGGTGTGATTACTCTGCCTTTAGACTCAGCTGCTGGCGATTACAGGTGATGCTCATGCCAGTCCGTCCACCCTTTGGCTCAGGAGCCACTCACGCTTGAAGCAGCTGCTAAGGCAGATTCAACGAGAGACGACTACCTGTGGCCTTAGACGAACTTGTTCTTGGTTTTGATACCCAAGATCTTAAGGATCTGAGGGAAGACCCTCAGATCCTGCAGTTGCTGTGTGGAGACAACCTCAGGAAGCTACAACCCAAAATTAATAAAGTCATAGTAGCTGTTCTGGTAAGTGTTGCTGATCCGAAGAGACCAGAGGCTGAGGGAGGTTGGACGACGTACTCATCTAGATTTCAGCTTCTCACCTGCTTTCTACAACTGGGAGTCATGTGTTTGGAAATCAAATGTCATTTTTCAAGGGAGAAATTGATTATGTCCCAGAAGATTGATTATGTCCCAGAGATTTATCTCCAGAAGTTTTGGAAAAGTGAAACACATACAAAACAATTAAAAGCAAACTAGAGGGTTGGAGAGATGGCTCAGCGGTTAAGAGCACTGACTACTCATCCGGAGGTCCTGAGTTCAAATCCCAGCAACCACATGGTGGCTCACAACCATCCATAGTAGGATCTGATGCCCTCTTCTGGTGTGTCTGAAGACAGCTACAGTATATTTACATATATAATAAATAAGTAAATCTTTTAAAAAAGACTCTATGTTTTGTTTTTGTTTTTGTTTTGTTTTGTTTTTTAAAAAAGCAAACTAGAACATTTGGGGGCCATTCCAAGCCCAAGCTGAAACAGGGTATAAGTGGGTGCTAAGCTGTAATTGTTGAAGGAGAAAAGACAAGAGCAATCCAGTCTGTACTGGTTCATGCAGACTCTTATCTTTCTTCTGAACTCACTGAAACTATTACCAGAAAGATTTAACCTCCACATCAGGTGGGCTACAGGCCTGTCGTACCAGTGCTGGACAGGTAGAGGCAGAAGGATGGTGAGTTCAAGTTATAAGATAGCCTTGGCTACAGAGGGTCACACCAAACCAAACTCCCAAGTCTGTGCTATGCTGCTGTGGGTAGAAGGCCATCTGTGACTGGAGCTGGCTGTAAATGTTGGGTCATTCTGGTTTGCTGTGGTAAGATCAGAGGTGCCAGGAGGCCCCTGCCTTTGTGGGACTGCCTGATTCCTGACCTCTTCATAGGTAGCCACAGGGCCTCTCTCTGCCTGGGGCTACTGTCTGCCTGGCCTCAGCTCCTGTTGGCTGCACACCATTGGATCTCAGAAGTCTGAAAACTACCGCAATTTCTGATAGTGCCTGGAAATAGAAGGTTGTCACCCCCAGAGCCATCTCAGTGAAAGGACACTGTACACAACCAGCACCTTGTGGCCTTATTGGATGGCCTCTGAGGAGCAGGTGAGCAGGGAGGAACTTTCTGTAGGCTGAAGGAAGAGGCTGGGACTCTCAGAGTGCCCTGGGGAGGAGGCAGCGGCTTTGGTGTGGGGTGCAGGCAAGTCTTTGAGGGTCTTTGCTGTGAGGCCTGGCTGTGAAGCTGCGAACCCAGTTCATTGTCCCCAGAAAACAGTACACACCCCAAATAGAAGGCCATCAGGTGCTCCACTAGGGGTAGAAAGCAGATCTAGTGGTCAATTTAGAGGCAGTGAGGGTGGGAAGGCGGCCATCTTGAAAAGGTGAGGGAGACCCTGTAGGTGGTCACTGCAGGGAAAGGGACCACAGAAGAATGAGTGGAAATGAGCTCCCAGTTTAGATTGATGCCATTGGCCTGGACTGAGACTCAGGGAGTGTGATGCCAGACGCTTTATTCCCAACACATTTAAACACAATATAATTTGAGGAAAAGTTCCCAGGTGTAATACAATTTCCAGGATGCAAGGAAGCGTAATTACATCGAGACTCAACTCAGGGTACATGTCATTTATTTAAAAATATTGGGTTCTAGAGATAGGCTGCCTGTACTAGCTTACAGGCCTAAGGAAGGGTCCTGCTTAGTCTCAGTCATACAGATAGTGTAGAGGTCATTTGGGCTATTAGCCACTTATGGTCCTGGTTGTGGGAGCTTGGCACGGGGGGGTGGGGACTGGCTCTGATGGCCATTTAGATTACTAACCACCTCCAGTCCTGGTTGTAGCAGGTTGGCATGGCCTGGCCCAACAGATCACCTGGCTATTAATCACCTCCATTCCCAGCTTTCTGGACGGAAGGGTCGAGTTTACATCTTTCCCATCCTTCATGCTTAGCATCCCTGGCTTCTCTGGAGATTTGTGGGAACAAGGAACTTTGTGCTGTGATCCTAACCAAACAAGGACTGTGAGATCTGCTACCTCACTTCTGAGTACAAAGAAGCAATGTAGGGGACTAGGGCTGTGAACTAGCTCCTGCTTTGGGATCCCATCACAGCAGATCAAACATCAACATGGAGTTTCATTCCAAGACTCTTACACCAAGCTATGTTGGCTAATCTCAGTTATCAGCTTGACTACATCTGGGATCAACTAAAACCAAAGCAGCTGGGGACTTTTCTTAATTAAATCATTTAAGTGGGAAGACCTGCCTTTAATCTAGATCTTTTGAAGTGGGAAGATCTACCTTTAATCTTGGCTATACCATCTACTGCAAACCAATATAAAGGACATGGAAGAAGAAAGCTCTCTCTTTGCCCACTTGCCCTCAATGGCAAGTCTATTCCTTCACTGGCATTAGAGCCTGCTTCTTTGGGATTCCAGCATCTACTGAAGAAAGGATGAGACGTCCTGCTTCATGGACTGAACAACTACTGGATTTGTGGACTTTCTGTTGCTAGACAGATTAGCTGAACAACAGACTGTAAGTCACATTCTAATAAATCCTGTGTGTGTATATGTGTGTTTAATGTGTGTGTTTGTGTGTGCAGGTGCACCCGTGGGCACGCATGCATGTGTGAGCACACAAGTTTATTCTGTCAGTTTGTCCCTCTAGAGAACCCTGACCAATACACAAACCAAGGTAGAGGCATCCCACCACCCAAGGAGTCAAGAGGAAAACAGCTGACCTCCCAAGCAGATGTTTCAGCAGCTATGACAGTGAAGTTCTCTTAGGCCTAATCCTCATGCACAAAAATTGTAACCTGAAGTGAGCGAGTGCTATCCAATCAGCTACTTTTTGTTAGCTTTCACCTTCTCCCCGCCATCTTTGTCCTCTGTTCCTGCTTCCCTCAGCTCTTCCCTCGCTGTCTGCCTCCCCTTGGCCTCTGCAACACCCTTGCTGTTCTGTGAGATGAAGTTTGTCCAGTTCTAGAAGCATATCGCAAAGCCAATGAAAGTCTTTAAAGGGAACTGTTATTTTATCCTTTGACCAGTGAAATCGGTAATCAGGCCACCCGAGACTGCACCCAGGCTCAGCCCCTCCTCCGCTCTGCACTGTGGCCAGGTCCCTCCTGACCATACCACACCACGTCCCCACCTGTGGTTCTCACCCTACCTGAGTCCTCTGGTCTGTGAATCGGGGCTCTCCCTGTGTAAAGGGGACTCAGGCTCTAGATCAGATTTCCATTGGACACATGTCGATCAGCTATTGCATGCAGTACCCATCAGAAGTCTTGGGCTGCAAGGGACAGAAGGAAAACTCATGGGCCCCCAGCCTGAAGGTCACTTTATCTGGAACCCTAGTGTTTCCCCCCAACTATTTTTGGAGTTAGGTCTTATGATGAAACTCTGGTGTGGGTCAGCTCTTCCTTGTGTGGTTTCTTGATGGCTTCTCACAGTGTGCAGAGTGACACCTATCTTCATTCCTTGGCACAGGGAGGAGGCTGTGCCTCTTAGCAGCATCCTGGGTTGCAGGCTTCCCAGGGTGGGGCAGATCAGGACAGCCGGCTTCTCTTATTGGCCTGACTTTTGGTGACCTGCAATGACTAGACTCTATGGAGTGATGTTAGTGAGATTCCCTGCCTGCCAGGAGGCCTGAGGGTTGGGAGGCTAGCGGGCAGCAAACCACACTGCCCTGGAGGCCACAGGATAACTGAGCATATGGAAGGAAATGGCCCTGCAGAGTGCAGAGAGGAGGCAGGCTCAGTGACCTCCCTCCCATCAGCCTGAACCACTGTGCTTCAACACTCGTCTAGAGCCCCGATTTCATGAGCAATGGGCAGTTCCAGAGCAAGGAAGCAGGGAAGCCAAGGAGTCTGTTTCTACGGCCTGGCAGAGCAGGGGCCGAGCTGACAGGATGCGCGAGTTCTGACGCCCGCGGTGGCTCATCTGCCAGGTGTGAGGCTGTAGTCATTATTTTTCTCTTCACAGTGGGGAGAAAGAAAGACTCAACAGAAAGCTGAAAGGAGGGAGTTTTATTTTGCCTCATAGCTTCAGAGGGCCCAGGGCATCATGGTAGGGAGGACATGGTGGGTAAATAAGGAAGCTTGGTTGGTGAGGAGGGCATGGGGAATTAGTGTCCGTAGCAATGGAAATTTGTGGTGCCAGCTTGTTTACACAGCGCAGCAGAGAAACGGGTGTAACTCTCAAAGTCCTGCCCTTAGAGACCTGTTTCCACCAGCTGGTTTCACCTCCTAGAGGATCCATAGCCTCCACAAACATGGGATGGGAACAAGCCCTCAAAACAGCCTGTGAAGGGCATGGTTGATCCAGATGGTAACAGAGATGGACTGTTCATGGTCACACTGTGGGGTAGACAGACACTTCTGTGTACAGGAGAAATCACCCCTCACTTAAGGTGAGGGGGCCGGGGGAGAGTCCTGGGAGTAGGCAGGTCCTCTGGAATTGAATATGCCTTCCAGAATTTCTGCCTAAATTCTTGGTGTCATCTTTCTGATGCCACAGATAAAAACAGTTAGGGCAGACAGACCTGCCCCTTGCTGGCCATGTGATAAGCCAGTCATTCATGTTTCTGATGGCTCATTTACAGAGGAGGTGGGTTACCCTGCCTCTTTAGGCTTAGAGGAAGGGGTGGGTGAGGACGTGTAAGGGCTCCCTCCATAGCCAAAGCTAACATGTGCATGGCTCTCAGTGGGACAGGCAGATGTCCTGACTGTGTGTTTGTCCACAAGTCTGTCTCAGAGCTGGTCTGGGTCTTTCTGGGGAGGAATGGGGATTCTGTCTGGCATCTGAGGGTGAGTTAGAATTACTTCTAGAATGATCCAAGCCAGCCTGGGCATGCTGTTCCTGGGTCTGCTCTGCCAGCTAGCCTCCCACAGTCCTGGAAGTCTCATCTCTGGTCCCTGAGCAGAGGATTAGCAAGGGTGATTCACCTGTGGGGGAGGGGAAGAGAGAGAGAGAGAGAGAGAGAGAGAGAGAGAGAGAGAGAGAGAGAGAGACACAAAGAGAGAGAGAGAGACAGAGACAGAGAGAGACAGAGAAAGAGAGACAGACAGACAAAGAGAGACAGAGAGACAGAGACAGAGAATCCAAACAGCACATGGACCCACATGCCACGTTGCCAGTTATTCACAGGCCCTAGGGCGCCTGAACAGTCCTCCCGACTGGGCAGAGTGAAGGATGGGCTAAGGAATCGGGTGATGCTCACCCCACGGCTGATGCCTGCGGCGCTTCCTCCTGATCCCGAGAGACCCTTCCCAGAAGATCCAGGGGAGCAGGCTATCTCGCACCATCATGTTGTCACATGGGGTAGACATTGTATGATCAGAGAGGTGATAGCTATGGTATGATCAGCCTGGGACCAGTCTGCTTCCCCAGGAGTTCTTGAGCTTCCCAGGGCACTGAGTGGCAGGCCTGTGCTGGAGCCTGTCCGTGTGCACCCTCCAGGGCTTACACTTTATCCAAGAAGCAAGCCAAAATAAATGCACCCAATTAGTTTAAGAAGGATAAAGTTCTGTGAGGAAAAAAAAAGGGACCCTGGGCATCGACCCAGCCTGGTGGGTGACCTAGACCCATCTGCCTGCCCATGACACCCACGCACTCCCGGGCCTGGCTGGGGCCACACAGCCTGTGCACCAACCCAGCTAGATAAATGTAGCTCTCTGCTATTTTTTTCCCCCAGTAGGTGGAGACTATCAATGCAGAAGTAGCCATGGGGTATCCAATCCCCGCTGGTACATCTGCAACTCAACTCCTACACCTGAGCCTCACAGAACATTTTGGTGAGGGACCGGAAGACCTGCTCCCACACTGTGTCTCCTGGGTACGGAAGGGAAGCCACACCCATCAAATCTCAACAGTATGGCTGTGGTGACAGCGCCAGTGGCTATGCCGAAGTGGTCTGGGGAACTTCACACGACCCCACCTCTAGATGAAGAGCCCCAGACAAACGATGGCCGCCGAGAGAGGAAGGATCAGTTTTCCCCAGGAGTGAGGCTCCTGTTAGGTCAGCCAAGCCCGAGTGGTCAGCCCACAGCATGTGTACATATGAGCACCATCAAATGAACTCGGTGGATTGCATACATATATCACCCTGAGTGTGTGCATGTGCATGTGTAATAATTAAAGAAGAGGCCATGAACTTGAGAGGAAGTGGGGGGAGTTGGGGAGATGAGCAGTAGAAAATCATGCAAATACTCTCACGACTCATATGAAATTCTCAGATTTTTTTTTAAATTAATAATAAAACAGACAAGTGGAGAAGGGAGTGCAGGGAAGGAGTCAGTGTAGGGATGAGATGATCTTTCAGTGGGGGACTGAGAAGGAGGAGGTGACCCTGAGCTGAGGTCAGAAGGAAGCAGGACACTGAATAATTCAGACAGGGCAGTGGGTGGCTCAGAGGCCTGAGGCACCAGGCACCTGTACTCAAAGCACTGAAATGATGGTGTGGTACAGGGGTGCATATGGTGCAGGTTGGGGGGGTTGCAGTGTGTGTGTGTATGGTGCAGGTTGGGGGGTTCAGAGTGGGTGCATATGGTGCAGGTTGGGGGGAGCAGAGTGTGTGTGTATGGTGCAGGTTGGGGGGGAGCAGAGTGTGTGTGTATGGTGCAGGTTGGGGGGAGCAGAGTGTGTATGTATGGTGCAGGTTGGGGGGAGCAGAGTGTGTGTGTATGGTGCAGGTTGGGGGGGAGCAGAGTGTGTGTGTATGGTGCAGGTTGGGGGGAGCAGAGTGTGTATGTATGGTGCAGGTTGGGGGGAGCAGAGTGTGTGTGTATGGTGCAGGTTGGGGGGGAGCAGAGTGTGTGTGTATGGTGCAGGTTGGGGGGGTGCAGAGTGTGTGTGTATGGTGCAGGTTGGGGGGGTGCAGAGTGTGTGTGTATGGTGCAGGTTGGGGGGGAGCAGAGTGTGTGTGTATGGTGCAGATTGGGGGGAGCAGAGTGTGTGTGTATGGTGCAGGTTGGGGGGAGCAGAGTGTGTGTGTATGGTGCAGGTTGGGGGGAGCAGAGTGTGTGTGTATGGTGCAGGTTGGGGGGGGTGCAGAGTGTGTGTGTATGGTGCAGGTTGGGAGGGTGCAGAGTGTGTGTGTATGGTGCAGGTTGGGGGGTGCAGAGTGTGTGTATGGTGCACGTTGGGGGGTTCAGAGTGTGTGTGTATGGTGCAGGTTGGGAGGGTGCAGAGTGTGTGTGTATGGTGCAGGTTGGGAGGGTGCAGAGTGTGTGTGTATGGTGCAGGTTGGGAGGGTGCAGAGTGGGTACATATGGTGCAGGTTGGGGGGCATACAGAGTGTGTGTGTGTATGGTGCAGGTTGGGGGTGCATAGTGGGTGTGCATGGTGCAGATGGTGGGGTGCATAGTGGGTGTGTATGGTGCAGGCAGTGCATAGTGGTAGAAGCATGCGACATGGAGGCCACCTTCCCTCTGAACAGGCATTGGAAGAACATGTAATTCCTCGTGAGCAGGAGAAAGCTTAGCTCAGAGCAGGTTAGAATTACACAGCTCTGCATTCTCTGGGCTCCCCCATCATCTCCTCCAATGCTGCCAGATGTGGGGTGCAGCACCACATGGTCTCCACCCCGTCTCATGCTTGAGAAATTCCAGGCTCAGCTCTGCCGGAGTCACTTACAAGGGGTCACACAGCTACAGACAGAGAGGACAGTCACTTGGTTGCGAAGGGTGTTTGATAGGTCTGCTTGGCCCCATCTTGGCTGTGTGTCCCCGGACCTCGGAGCCCACCAGCCATTAGTGCTATCAGTCTCTGATAGGGAGCCACAGCTCTGCTCATGGGAGTTTCTGTGAACGTCCCATGACCTGTGACCTGCGACCTAGCACCAGATAAATAGCCAGAGAGAATAGAAGGGGCATGCTTCCAGTGCCAGTGAGGTGCCACTGAGGAGTAGGTGTCCTGCTCCTGTTATCCTGACTGAGGGGAAAGTGAAGGTGGGGGATTGAGGGTTCAAGGCTAGCCTCCGATCCACAACAAGTTTGAAGCTAGCCCAGGTTTCACAAGACCCTGACAAATCGAAAGCAGGATCAATGAGCAAGCAACCAAACAAAGGTCTAAATTGTTCCGTTATCCTGAGCCACACCTCAGTTCTCCATCTTGGCATTTGTCCAGGTGAAATCACAAGATATGCTCAGAGATAAGCGTTCTGGCGGCAAGAATTCTGTCATCTGCCCATCAATCATCTGACATCATCGGCTTAACCATCACGCCTCTGCACATCTATCGACTCACTCATCACCTCTCCCTATCTCAAGACAGATAAAATGTAGATAAAATTTGTAAAAAAAAATGGCTTTCTCACTGCATCTTTTAAAAATGTAAGTTTGGAGCCAGGCTGGATATGCAGACTTATGGCCCCAGCGCTCAGGAAGCGAAGGCAGGAGGATTGAAGGTTAAAGATAATCTGTGTTACACGCTGAGACCTTATCACAAAACCCCACCAACATATATGCATGAATACATACATACACATGTATACATACATACACATACATGCATACATACGTACATACATATGCATACATACATGCATGCGTACTTGCAGGCAGACAGACAAACTCAAAGCAGGAAAGCTGCCTGTAAAATCACACACCTAAACGTATCATAATAAAGAGGATTTAGGAGTTGGTGGCCACTTCATGACCTTTTTAAGGCCCCCGGTAAAAACTCAAGCAATCCAGTTACTTCATTAAGTGAAAAGAGGGTGAGATGGGAAGGTCTTCCCTTCCCGAGGCCCCAGGGATATTGTTTCTAAGCATGTCCCTCATCTTGCCTACTCCAGGATGAGAACAAGCCCAAAGGGGTGTCAGGCAAAGGCGAGCCTTGAGGACCTATAAGAAACCCCAGAGAAGCACAACAGTCTGTGCTGTAGTAAACCGAGGAAGCAAACTGTTTATCTCAGCATGAAGGACATGCTGGGAGGATTTGATTAGTGCCGGAGCCCAACAAGAAGCTAAAGGCATCCAAAGGGGTGGGACTTCAGAGTTGTGATGACAGGCACAGGTATAACTCTCCTAAGGGGACACACGGGCATCAACTGTCACCGGGTTGGAGTCTCTTGCATCTCTGTGGCAGCCACACTGGACTGTGGCACATGCTGGGGCAGATGTGGTGTCTTTGACACAGCGTTGACCCAGCGCCTGCCGTTCAGGAGCCCTGCGCTGTGGGGGTTGTCACTCAGTCTCATGGGGCTTCCGGCTGCTTTTCAACAATAGGAATGGTGGCATCGTTATGTTGGGGTGGGTGGCGGGGAGGGGTTGAAGGCAGGACAGTGAAGTGCCTTGAGAAACAACTTAAGCAGGAGGAGGCATCGTGCTTTGGGGAGTGCTCCTGGGAGGAGGAATCAATTACTAAACCCCAGGTCAATGCTGAGTTTCACCAAAGATTTGTGAGACACTATTGCCTTGTGGCCCTGTGTCTTCTGGGTGTGGGCACCTGGGGTAAGTTCTACTCTCTCCTTGTCCTGGGTTTCCTGGTGACTGAGATGAAGCCTGTCCTGTCTGCCTCACAGGGGAAAGCATTCTAAGTGGAATGAGATGGGTGGGCCTCAGAGGAGAGGACAGAGAGGGCCGTGCTCTGGAGGACCACCAGCAAGTTATGGGGAGGAGGGGGAGGGGCTGCAGCAGCTTCTCCCTGAGGCTGGCGAGCTCTGGCATCGTAACCACAGGTCAGTCTCCTGGGCTCTGGCCTTGTCCTGGGATCTGTAGGACAGTCTGTGACCATGAAGACAGCAGAAGGGACACAGTTCAAACCACAGGAACAACAGTTCAGGTAAGAGGACAGGTCCCTTGAAATGAAAGTTCTAATTGACCAGGAGATGTCACTGGGCCAGGGGGGTCCATCTGGGGTAGGAGTTTCTTACAGGAGGGCACTGAGCTGAACGCTGAGCTAGGCCGGCACAGGACCACGAAAAGGAGGAAACAGAGAGGGGCAATTCCAAGAAAGCTTCCAGAAGGCACAGAGGCAAGAGCTGCGGACATTAGTCCAGATCAGAGGAGCACCCTCAAGATCACCACAAGAAATGCAGCCTTGGGCCTCTAGAAACAGGGACCTCTCTGAGCGCCTTCTTGATAAGTTAATCTTGTAGTTCTGCCTTCTTGCAGCTTAGACTCAGATAAGTTGGACCCCTTGCCTTAGGGTGTTCAGCCCGTAGGACAGGCAGAGGAGGGTTATATCTGGGGGGAGATGGCTGAAAATACACCTTGGTAGCCATGAACAAGTGGATGGAAAGCTGAGATGGGTACACTCTCACAATAGGGAACTAGAGAGGACTTGCAGTAATAGTTCTCAACCTGTGGGTTATGACCTCTTTGGAGAGGGGGATATCAAACAATTCTTTCACAAGGGTCACCTAAGACCGTCAGAAAACACACTTACATTATGATTCATAACAGTAGCAAAGTTACAGTTATGAAGTAGCAACAAAAACCATTTTATGCTTGGGGGCCACCTCAACCTAAGGAAGTGTATTAAAGGTTGCAGCGTTAGGCAGGATGAGAACCACTGTATGTCAGATCTTGGTACTCAGTGTCAGAAGACTCAGGACAGTTGCCGGGAGCAATGTGGCAAGGCCAGTATGTCATGTGTCATGTGTCATATTTACTTGAGGTCAGCAGAGAGTGGGCAGGAAACACACATTTACTGGGAGTTGTGCAGGAAAGTCTTTTGGCCCTTGGAGGAGGTGAGCGAGCTTCTTCCCCAGGATGTTTGCTTCCCGAGGAGAGGGGCAGGAGACAGCAGTCAGCATTTCCATTTAGAGCACAGGCGTGAGGAGGGCAGGAAGCTCACTGAGGTAGCTTGGTGGGAGGCTGCTCCATTGTGTAGGCTGTCACAGTGACCTGTTATTGATGGCTATATCCTCATGTTATGATGGCTGTATCCTCATGATCACGAAAAATTTAAAATAATCTGCTACAATACCAGTCCATTAAAAGAAGGAAATCCTTAGTAAATAATGGGCCAGGAGCTGGGCAGACACAGGTTGTGACCCCGGAAGGCAGTGGTGGGGGAATCTCCGGTGATCTTCAGAGCAGCTTGAAGCAGGGATCAATATTCCTTTTTTTTTTGGCTTTTCGAGACAGGATTTCTCTGTGTAGCCTTGTAGCCCTGGCTGTCCTGGAACTCACTTTGTAGACCAGGCTGGCCTCGAACTCAGAAATCCTCCTGCCTCTGCCTCCCAAGTGCTGGGATTAAAGGCGTGCGCCACCACCGCCTGGCTCAATATTCCTTTTTCATCAGCCAAGAACAATGCCCAAGATCTTTTGTTGTTGCTCCCAAGTTGGGTTTGGAATTTGGTGTCTCCAGGCACGACTAGCGTCCACCCAGCTGGTGAGGTCTAGCCAGTTCCACAGCTTTGAACTCCAGAGCCAGTGATGCTCACCGAGGCCTGACATTAGCTTGCTCACCCATGTGTGGCCTTGGGTTGTATTCTGTGGGCCTGAGGTTCATCTTGATGCAGGACCAGTGCTGTCTTTCAGATGTCCAAAGGATTTAATGAGGCGTGTCCACTATGATCCTCAACTTCAAAGAGACAGTAGAATCCCCAGAGCATGGAGTCGCTCTCCCAGAGTTCCACAGGTGGGAGAGGAGGGGGCAGAGGAATGCTTGTGGACTGTCAGGCATATCTTTCTTCACTATCGCTGGGGCTGTCCCCCTCCCTGTTGAGAGCAGACTCCCTCCCCCTCTCCCTCTGACCTCCATGAGCACACAGGAAGTGTGGACAGAACCAATCGGCCTTGAGAGGGTCAGGCCCATGGGGAGGAAACTCACATTTCTTAGGCCTGTGGACTTTGCCAAGATCTCCAGAAGCAGCCGGCTTGGGTACAGGGCGGGTGCTTTCCTGTGGGAAAATGCGAGGCGTTTCCACTAATAGCCGGATAATTGGGCCCAGTGAGGTCCACTGCACATATGATGTCATTCTGTCTCTCTGGCCTTTGGGTCTTAGGGACCCTCTGGGAAAGTGGTGGGGGATGAAGGTCTAGAGGGCAGAGGCTCTGGAAGGGACCCCAGTTAAAAACAGAAACAAGTTTTTCATGGGTGTGGACTGTAGCCAAGGACGGAACAATTGAAGCAGGCTAGCCCAGGGAATAAAGTAGACATCAGAGTCATGATGGGGGCAGGGCAGGGCCAGAGGCAGAACTGGGCAAGGAGGTTGGAAGGATGAATGAGTGATGGATGGGGAGTGAACAGATTGCATTCAAGATTCCTGGGAGCCACTGAGCCCGTGTGTGTGTGTGTGTGTGTGTGTGTATGTGTGTGTGCATGTGCTTGTGTAGTGTGTGTATGCATTGTGTGTGTGCATGTGTGCGTGTGTATGTGCATGTGTATGTGTGCATGCTTGTGTGTGTGTATGTGTATGTGTGTGCATGTGTATGCAAGTGTGCATGTGTTGTGACCCTGGCCAGTTGTCATTCATGATTCATGTCAATTTGGACTACTATCTCCATCTTTCTAAGACTGCATACACCAGACACTGTCAACTGCCAGCCCATCCTGGCTAACAAAACCCTGCTTCACCTGAGGTGACAATACAGACGTCTGTGGCATCTGTGTGCCGAGCTTCCCTCACAGCTGAGGGTTGCCTAGCCTACACAGCCTTAGGTCCCTCCTAAGGAAAATGACTATGGTCTCTCTGAGGCCCTGGGGTACCTAGCCTGGGTCTGCTTCATGAACAGTGCCCTCACACAGCTGATTTCTGCCATGTTCTAAGTCTGTCTCTGGCATGGCCACCCGCAGTTGCTCCCGACCCCCACAGGGCTTTCTTTGCTGCGTCAGATTCTATAAACCCTCCACCCACTCCCCAGCCTCCAAGCCATTCTTCCCAGGACCCTGCAATTAATCATGACTCCCCGTCCCCCCCCACCCCCTACTGTGAGTTCTGGAGCCAGCTGTTTGGACTCAGATCTCAGCCCACCACTTCCAGCCCTGTGTGACTTTTCTCTGCAGTTGTTCCTTAGTATAGGCAGGGGAGGTTTCCAAGCCCCCTGTGAATGCTAAAATCCACCAAGTCTTCTATAAAGCAGCATAGTGTTTGCGTATAGCCTATACTTTAAGCCATCTCTAGATGGCTCACAGCTCCCGTGGAGGAGATGTGAATGCGGCTATTCTTAGACTGGCCTTTGGGGACAGTGGTGATTTTTCAAAGCCCGTACATGTCTTGTACAGATGCACGTGGACTTAGATATTTTTGATCCAGGTTGGTTGTATCTGCAGAGGCAGGGTTGACATATGTAGAGGGTTGGCAGTGTAGAAGAGTTGGGACAGCCACCTCCTGCCATTACTGCCTGAGTGTGTGGGGGCATTGGTAAGGCTTAGTGCAGAGCCTGGAGCTATTGAATTACTGGTCCTTCGAGGACAAAGGGCAACAACCTGGTATGGCTCCTTGTCCTCCTGAGCAATCAGTCCTCTCTGGTTCCTGGCCTCTCTCAAGCCTCTGTGGTTTCATGCTTGTCTGTCCTCGGCTTGGGATGCCCTCCACTTCCTGACACCCATCTTCAGTCACCTGTTTCCTCTTGCTAGTTGGAGAATGATTTATTTTGTCCCCTTCTGTAGGAAGTCACCCCTGGCTTAGCCCTCAGCCCTGGACTTGCCCAGTCTCTGTGCCTGCCCTGTCACTGTGATTGCCAGTCTCTCATAGTCCCTGTCTGAGCTCCCTAGGGCTCCACACAGTATCCTTGCCCTCTCCATCCCTAAGCATTCTCAGAGACTTGAGGTGTCCCCGGTGCTACAGCTGGCAGACCGATGTAGAGGTGACCCAGGCGTCATGCTGTGTGCTGTGCCAGATCCTAAGCTCTTGCTGTGACTACTGGGAAGGTTGCTTGAATGTGTCACCTTAGCTGAGCCGCTGAGCCCAGCTTATCCCATAGAGTCTAGATGTCTCCATAGGCATATTCTAGAGGCCACTAACTCACAGGAGACATTACCCTTAATCTCATGGGAGTATACACTGACAGCTGAAACCTTGAAAGCAAAGACTGATACCTTCCTCTCAAGATCAGGACACTCTACCTGCACCAAAGGACAGTAGCTCTCCATTCTAGTGGCCACTCTCCAGATTCAGAATATGCCACCCCTAAATCATGAGAAGATTCCTTAAGTGAACCCCTCCTATTTCTCTGTTTCCCTAGAGAAATAGACAGTCATCTAAGGGTCAAGGAGATCATGTTTCCACGGTCAGGGTGAGGTAGGGCTCAGCAGAAGGGCCAAGGCGACCATCCAAGTAGCCTCAACAGAACTGACTCTCCTGACCCCGCCGGTGCCATGACCCAACACTGAATACCGCCTCAGACTTTCTGGGCCAAGAGATGATCATCGAGGCAGCCCCTTCTCAAGGATCTGGTGAACAGAGATGTACAGAGAAAGGGGAAGGGCAGCCCTTGCAAAGCAGCAGCTATAAAGCTTGGTCCTCTGTGGTTACATGGCCATTGCCATTTTGAAACTGGAGCATCCATGATCACCTACACAAGACCCTCACAAGATCCGGTCCTTTGACAGTCCCTCATGGAAGGGAGAAGGGCTCATGAGTCAGAAGAACGTGGGCAGGAGGACTCACCGGGCTCTCAACCCCACCTCTGATAAACCAGCTGTAAAGAGCTGTTGTGGGCAAAGACTCTTAGAGGCGTATGTAGGTGCTGTAAGCTGCCCATATTCATGTGAGTGACCCCAGTTAAATTAAACAAGACTTGGATGGAATTGTTTCTGGATCTCTTGTTGGCATCTATCTGGGATGAGCAGACATTTGTTCATGTCTTCCCAGAAAGGTCACAAAACACAAGCTCTTTTTTCTGTTTCCTGGATATGTGACCTTCCTCTCTTGGTCTTATGACTGTAAATCCCAACAGTAGTGGACTGGTTAGATACATGATGATATAGACAAAGACAAACCAGAACCAAAGTCAAGGGATCTACTGGTGGACTGGAGAGATGGCTCAGCAGTTAAGAGCACTGACTGCTCTTCCAGAGGTCCTGAGTTCAATTCCCAGCAACCACATGGTGGCTCACAACCATCTGTAGTGGGTTCTGATGCCCTCTTCTGGTGTGTCTGAAGATAGCTACAGTGTACTCACATACAATAAAATAAATAATTTTTTTAAAAAAAGAGACATCTACTGATAATTAGCTTAGGAAAGTCTTCGAGACACATGTATAAAGAAGGGCAGGCTAATACAGCGTCTGCTGCTTTTGCATAAGAAAAGAGGGATTTAAGAATATATTCTAGGATTTAGAGTATAGTTCAGTGGTAAAGCACATGCTTGTGATCTATCCCCTGCACACACGTGTGCATGTGAGGACACATGCACACCTTAGTTACTTTTCTATTCTTGTGAGAAGACACTATGACTATGACAACTCTTATAAAAGAAAACATTCAACTGGAACTTGCTTACAGTTTCTGAGATTTAGTCCATGACCATCATGGGAGTGAAAGCAGACAGGCACAGTACTGGAGCATAGCTGGAAACTTTATATCCTGACCCAAAGGCAACAGGCAGAAAGAGAAAGTGAGTGGGGTGTGTGTGTGTGTGTGTGTGTGTGTGTGTGTGTGAGAGAGAGAGAGAGAGAGAGAGAGAGAGAGAGAGAGAGAGAGAGGGGAGAGAGAGAGAGAGAGAGACAGAGAGAGATAGAGACAGGAGAGAGAGACAGAGAGAGACAGAGAGAGAGAGACAGACAGACAGAGACAGACAGAGACAGACAGACAGACAGATGGACAGAGACAAAGACATAAACATACACACACAGAGAGACAGAGAGACAGAGACAGAGACATGAGAGACAGAGGGTCTGCCATGGCCTCAAAGCCCCTTTTCAGTGATAAACTTCCTCCCATAAGGCCACACCTCCTAATCATTCCCAAGCAGGTCCACTAACTTGTGCCTAAGCATTCAACTTACATAGGTCTATGAGGGATATTTTTATTGAAGCTACCACACACATGTGCATGTACACACACACACACACACACACACACACACACACACACATACATGCTCTCTGCCTGTTAAAATTTTTTTTTTATCAGCTTGACACAGACCCAGCCATACCTGGATAGAGGGAATCTGGAGGAATTGCCTCCATCAGACTGTATTGCAGACACATCTGTGAGGTATACTTTTGGTTGCAGTGAGAGGGTCCACTCAAATGTGGCTATGCTATCCCTAGCTAGGTGGTCCTAGGCTGTTTTAAAAAGCTCTGGTGGCCCAAGGGTTCCCCTCTGTTGCCTTCATTCTCTCCAAGAGCCAGGGCCATTACCTAGAACACTCTATTGTGGTGGAGTAAGTTTGAAGACCTCGTGCCCACCCCTTCCGCAGCCGTGACCACTGACGTGGACGGAGCTATTCCGAGATAGTCAGCTGCTCAACAAGATCTTCACAGCATATGGTGGCGGTGCCGGCCATGTGACTAGTTCTCACCAATGTAATGTGGACCCAAGGGCTAAGTAGTGGTTTGCCATTTTCCTTTCTCCTGGCCTGCTATTTGGATGTCACTACGATGACCGTGAGGTCACACGATGGTGGAGAAAAGCTGAGATCTGTCTCCAAGAGAAAGCACCGGCAAAAGCCACCTGGGAGACCTACAAACCAGGAGCCGGAGCACTGGATTTTGCAGGAGGGAGAGAGACGCACACGCCACACACAAAAGAGGGAGAGAGCATTGTACCGCCATCCCATTAGTCATCATCACTCTGAATCAAAAATTATAGCTCGTTTCTCACTGTTTCTCCATGGACTGTTCCACCCCACCTTTGAAATTGCCTGCTGGAATATTACAAAGTAGTCCCCCGACATCGTGCACATAAACAAAGAAGGAAGCGTTCGTTATTGTGCTGAACCAAGAAGCTGTGGGGTCACTGGTCCAGGCAGGCAGCTGCTTCTGGCTGATGCAGTGGATGCTTGGGGTGTCTATAGCCAAGGGCTAGAACACACCAGTCTTTCTTTGGGCTATGTGATGAATAGAGGAAGTGTCAGGGCTCCAAGTTCAAGAGCGCCAAGCTCTCCACCTGCCAAGAGACAGCTCTCTGTTCTCCAGGCCCAGCTGCACCCAACCGCACCCACCCACCCACCCGGTCTCCATTTTCCCATTTTCCATTTCCTTAGTAGGGATCAGGAGCAGGGTGTTTTAGGGTCTTATACTTGGCTTTGGTCAGTCAGGACCGGGTGTGTCAGAGCAAGGCTAGCAGGAACAGAACAATCAGGCACAGAGGGATGGGTGCTGGAACTCAGGGCCAACCAGGAAGCACCAGGGATGCAAACCTCTGTCAGCCCCACCCACCCCCAGAGGCAGGCAAAGCTCTGTGGTTAGGACCTCCAAGAGACCAGGGGGATTGAGCCCATTCAAAGAACCATTATTGTGCAGAGGCACTGAGCAGGCTTTCAGCTAGGTCACTTCCTCTCAGACAGGCTCCCTCACCCTTTGGAGCCTCCGCCTTCCTGTCTTGAAGATGATGCAGGATCAGCTTTCCTGGGTTTGGGGTACTCGGACTCTGTAGGGGTAAAGCCTGGAATCCATAGGGCCTTTCCGATTCACAGCCTCAGCACCAGATTTCCTTAGCAACAGTGATGATGCCGGCAGGCCCAGCTGGCACCCTTCCAGGGAGTGGGTAAGGCCTGAGGGTGCTGAGCCCCACCCTCTTTTGGAGAGGAGAGGAGAATGCAGAGAGCCAGGGCTTTCTCTTGGAACAGTCAGGTCTACTTTCCCATGTCAGAGGAGGAGCGTGGGTTGGTGGATCCTGCAACTCCCAGGCTCTTTCCTGGAAGGGGCAGGATTGGCAATCAAGGACTCACTCCTTGGAGAGCAGCCTCACAGCTGTCAGGAGAAAACAGCTGTGTGGCGTCCCCTCAGAGGGGAGAGACTTCAGTCCTGTGGAAAGCAGGGCAAGATGTGACTGAAAACGGGAACTCAACAACTTCTCCAGCCAGGACCAAGTAGGTTCCTTCATGTGGGCTACGACGCTTGCTGGCTGTGGAGCCGTGGGCACTGACCCACTTCATCTCTCTTGACCTTACTTACATCATGCTTTACATGTGGACATGCCCAAGTCACAGGGATAGGATGAGAGGAAAAGATAGAGTGTCCCAGGGAAATCTCACGGGACCTCACTCACCCTAATTTCTTCTACAACATAAACAGTTATTGTGCCGCATTGTTTTTAAAAGACTGTAATTATTTTTTATTGCTACAACAACTTAAAAATACGTGCGCTGGTTCTCTCTGCAGCCGCAGCACTCATGTATCCAGAGGGCCTGTGTCTAGACTCTCTCCCGTTCCTCCCCTCCCTGAGGATTCCCACTCTATGCCTGTCTCTGCTACAAACCCCATATGCCCTCCCCGGAACCCCACCTGGTACAGCCTCCCCTTTATTTTCCAGCCACAGGAACACAGCCACATGGCAGCAACACAGGCTCGTCCACCTTCCTTCTATGGTGACAGTTGCTCCGTTCTTCATCCCTGCACGTCAGCCTGTTGTCCTTCAGTCCCTAAATCATGGACTCAGCCATCTGTGCATCAGAGGCATCCAGAGAATAACCATGTCTGTGCCAAACCTGAGCAGGCTGCTTCTTGCTGTTGTTTCTGAAGGGCCCCAGGCTGCTACCTCCTCTGCATTTGCACTGAAGAGATAAGAGCCGGATACGGAGGAGCCTTCTAGGGCAGGTACGAACCCTCTCCACGTGCAGAAAGATGTAGAGTCAGGTTCTGATTCATGGGGGTCCTGGACACCCGTAATGTTGGTGTATGCTTTCTATAGGATGCCTGAGTAAGGTCCCGCCCTGGGTCTCCTTCACTCTTAACATCCCAGCGGCCTTTGCTAGGACACGCCCATCGCAGACCTGCTGAGAAGGACCTCCGCTGAAGACCTCACTCGAATTCCACCCACGGTTGCAAAAGAAGTCTGGTTATGCCTTGTATCAGGTGGTGTATCCCAATATTCTCCTTCAGCTTGGGACTGTCCATCAGCCTGTCCTTACCTGTCCTGACCTCGGCATTTGGGGGACACATAGTCTGGTTACTTTGTTCCCTGTCACTCCATTTGGTCTTCTATAAAGTTCCTAACTGCCAGCCTATCATCATCATCATCATCATCATCATCATTTTGTTTGCCTGTGGTGTTGGGGATAGGACCCACAGCCTTTCAGAGGCTAGTGCTCTACGAGTGAGCTGCACTTGAGAGCCAACAGCAATAAAGGAGGCTGGGCTGTAAGCATGGTGGCTCTGCAGGTAGAGGTAGATGCTGCTGAGCTTGACACCTGAGTTCGATTCCTGGAACCCATGTCACCAGCTTCCCCCTGACTTCCTCTTGCTGGCTGTGGCGTGCATGCCATCTTACCCATTGCTACAACAAACAACATTTAATACATGTTTTTTTTTTTGTTTAAAGAAAGCTTACTCCAGGCTGCCCAGACCCTTCCCCATTGGGCTGCTGCCTGACATCCCTGCTATCTCCATCCTACCCCTCATGCCCTGGCCCTGGCTCTCCTCCCTGGAGCCTATGGGAACTCTGGAGCTTCCTGTCTTCTTGTTTGTGCTGTCTGCTAGCCCATGTGTGCACCCCTTTTGTCTATAATGCATATTCCTTAATTCACATAGCATAGAATTTGTTCCAAATCACTATGCATGATGGGAAGATAGACCTGGTGTTCCTTCCTAGCTGTGTGACGTTGGACAGGCTGCTTGATATCTCCGACTCTCTAAAACATATATGATATGATATGATATAATATAATATCATATAACTCTATGTCCTCATCTGAAAGAGGTCAAATGATTAGTGTGGAAGAGTCATAAAGAGTAAATATTTTTAGGCCCCCAAGTCTACAGTCATTGGTTACAGTATCCCCAAGACAGACAGGAGTGGGCCGTGCAGGGAAGGCCTTGGCCTGGTTGGCTTTTCCATATGGAATGTCATTCCTGTGGCTTGATTCTGTCTCCACCACAGATGGAGTCAAGGGTGAGCTAGAATCACCCAATGGCTAGATGAGGCCCTGGGCAGCAGGAACAGGTAATGAGTGCTAAGGCTGATGTCTCCTGAGGCAGTGGGGGGACTTCTTGGATGGGTCTCCTCTGAAAAGGCAGTATGGAAAGTGGTCCCATCAGGACAGAACAGGTTACTTGGCCTTGGGAGTAGACTAGGGTACTAGCTATTGACAGTCTGCTGGTCAGAAGTCAGAGTAAGTGTGGGATAAGAAGTCGCCCCAGAGACCTACCTCCTGAAGACTCCAGAGTCCCCTGAAGAGTGCCACTAGCTGGGGACAAAGTCATCTGTACAAGAGTCTTTGGGGAACACTTCATATCTAGAACTTGAGGGGCTCTCTGGGTATCTTACTGCTGGTGCTCAGGGGCCTTGGGGAGGGGCAATAGATGTTACAATCTCCAGACAGATGGGGTGGAGACACCATCACTGGCTATGTGCACAGGCTGCCTCTCCCCAGCCCCTTAGAACATTGCCCAAAAACCACAGGTAAGATGTTGGGCCCCAATGGTGGTTTGAATATGCTTGACCCAATGAGAGTCACTATTAGGAAGTGAAGCCTTGTTGGAGGAAGTGTGTCACTCTGGGGTGGGCAATGAGACCCTCCTCCAATCACAAGGGAGCCAGTCTTCTCCTAGTGGCCTTCAGACAAAAATGTAGAACTCTCAGCTCCTCCTGCACCATGCCTGCCTAGATGCTGCCATGTTTCTTCCTTGATGATAATGGACTGAACCTCTGAACCTGTAAGCCAGTCCCAACTAAATGTTGTCCTTATAAGAGTTGCCTTGGTCATGGTGTCTGTTCCCAGCAGTAAAACCCTAACTAACACATTCTTTTTGGAATGTTCTCAACACTGTATTTGCCTGCCTCTATATTCACTTTCCATTACGCCATACACTTCCCTGAAGAACTTGGCATCCTTAATATTGTGAAAAGATCAAAGTAAATCAATGGACTCTCCACCAAAATTCCAATGCCATCTTTCATGGAAATAGAAAAACAAAACAAAACAAAACAAAATAAAATGCACACACACACACCACACACACACACACACACACACACACGCAACTTAAACTACATATGGAAGTACAAAAGACTCAAGAACCAAAGCAATTCCGAACAAACAAAATAACAACAAAACAATGCCGGAGATATCACCATACCAGATTTTAAGTTCTATTACACAGTCATAGTAACAGAACCAGAATAGTGTTGGCACAGAAATAGACCCATAGATCAGTGGAATAGAATAGAAGACCCAGATATAAACCAATGCGGCGACAGCCACCTGATTTTCAACAAAGATGCCAAAAATACACATTGGAGAAAAAGCAGCCTCCCCAACAAATGGAACTGGGGAGGTTGGGGAGGGGACAAGAGTATCTACATGCAGAAGAAGGAAACTAGGTCCCTGCGGGCTCCCTGGCCAAGAGTCAGCGTCAGGGCTGAGAGGTGACTCGGTAGTTAAGAGCATTTCCTATTCTTCCAGAGACTAAGTTTGGTTTCCAACATCTACGGCTTGCAACTATCTATAACACCAGTCCAAGAGGATCTGACATCCCCTTCTGGCCTTCACAGAATGCACAGCATACATTCACACACACATACACACACACACACACACACACACACACACACACAAACACACTCACACATACTCATACACAGTCACATACACACTCACACACACACTCACACACATACATTCTCTCTCTCACCCCCCACACACTCACATGCAGACATAAGCACACACACAGACACAGGCACACTCAAACATACTCATACACAGTCACATACACACACACACACATTCTCCTTACTCATATACTCACACATCTCACACACATCCTCACACACACACACACACACACTCATACACATGCTCTCTCTTCCTCACACACACACACACACTCACAGACTCACACACAGACAGAGGCACACACAGAAACACAGACACAGACACAGACACACAGTCACACATACCAAGCTTCAAATGCATCAAAGATCTTGAGGTAGAGGCTAGAATAGATAGATATAAGTAGAGGAACTTGCTGGCTGAATAGGACTTAAGTCATTCAAAAAATAAGAAACGGTCAACAAATGGGACCTCATGAAATTAAAAAGCTTTTGGACAGCAAAGGAAGCAGTTAACTGAATAAGAAACAGCCCGCGGGAGGGGAGACCATCTTTGCGTGGCTACACACAGCCGTCAGCCCCAGCACTGGTGAGGTAGAAGCAGGGGGATCAGAGGATGAAGGTCATTCTCCACTTCATAGCAAGTCTGAGGCTAGCCTGGGCTACATAAAACCCTGTTTCAAAAACAGAACAATAGAGCAAACACCAATGACAAAACTCTGAAAATAAAACGCCCCACACTGCGATTCCATTGTACCCCAGACAGAATGTCAGGGGCTGAGAAACAAGCAGCAGCTAATGTTGGCAGTGCTATGAGCAGGGGGAGCCCTGTACAGTGCCTGTTCGGTTGTGGACTAATGCAGTCACTATGCAAGTCAGGATGGGTGTGTCCCAAAACACATGTGCCTTATGGCCCAGCTGGGGATTTACGGGAAGGATTCCGAGTCCACACCTCACAGAGACACTGCGCGTCATGTTTACAGAGGTGCTATTCACAACGGAGCCACCCTAGTCTCTGACTGCAGAGGACCGGATGGGGAAAAGGCCGATACATACAAGAAATTATTGTTTTAGCCATAAAGAGCGAGGTTATGTTGTATGTGGGGAAATAGCCTGTTTTAGAAAGACAAATGTTATGCTTTCTTTTTATTGTTCTTAGATTTTATACAAATATATAAAAACACAGAAAGTAGAATTGAAACTCTCTAGAGGGCAGAAGGACTGGTGGGAAGGGGGTGGAGCAAAAAGAGGGGTCAGGGAAGAAGGCTGCCAGGGACTGGAGATGCTCAACAGACAATACATGCTTATAAAACTCAAAGTAATAACAACAAAAAGGGACTTGGCATCCTTATCCAGAGTCTAGCATTCGATGACCCAACCTTTGCTCTGACCCAGTAATTCCTTAAACCACTCTGAGTCCACTGAAGGCACCAAGGACACCAGTTCATGTCCCTGGAGTGACCTGATGCCCAGGTCAAGGTTTATCCCCACCCAAAAACTCCTGGGTCTTTGCAGCACCTCCGAGCAAAGGCCGCAGGCAGGATGGCGCAGAGACCTGCGTGGCGAGCCTGGCTGCCTGGACTTTCCTCTCTCAGGGAAAGGCTGCACATGAGCTGGGTGAGAGGGCCAGCACGGGCTCCCTCCACAGTATGGCACCCTCCAGCAATTAGGGCCAGCTCAGGGGCTGCTAATGAGTTCTCCAGGGGGTCGCTTGATAGCAGGGAGAAGAAAGCTGCTCCAGGCACAGACTCTAGGGCCAGGCGGGAGGCAGAGGAGTGGCTGTCAGGGCAGACCTCACAATGGAAGGGAGCAGTTTCCTCTGAGGGACTGAAGATGTGACCTACTTCCTGTGACAAGATTGCAGTCTCAGCACTCGGAAGAGAAGCTCAGGTGAGTCTCTGTGTCTCCTGAGACAATGGGGGAAAGGAAGGCCCAGGCTGTTTTTACTGTACACAGGGTTCTCCAGGACAAACCAGTATAGCCCCTCTGCCCTGCAGACCCCACCGCATGCCTGGGAACTACAGAGAGACCACCAAGCACCCACCCCCCACTGGAGGCTGAATTGGCCACTGGGCTGTTTAGACTGAGAAAGGGGTCATATGTGTTCCACAGATGACCATGCCATGCCTCTAGCGCAGCTTTGCATACCCAGTGCTCAGAAGTGTTCAGTTTTCCACTGTGGGATGTGGGCATGTGGAATCAACTCTCAGCTCAGAGTCTGACCACAGGGCTAGTATATGCTAGCTGCCATTTCCAAGCCCCTCACAACATGAGCGAAGGAGGCAGGGCATGGATTAGTCTCATCATTCCAAGCTGGAGAACAACGGACCCAGTGTCTCATAGCTGCTGAGGGGCCAGAAGGGCTTCCTACACCACTCTGAAGATCAGATTTAAGTGTGTATGTGTGTTCATAGGTATATGTGTGTGTGTGTATGTATGTGTCTCTGTGGATATGTGACTGTATGTGTATATATATGTATGTGTCTCTCTGTGTGTGTATATGTGTGTATGTGTATGTGTAGGTATCTGTAGGTATATGTATGTATATATGTATGTGCCTGTTTACATATGTATATATTTTTATGTGAATGTCTGTATATGTGTTTGTGTGTGTATATATACATGTGTGTATATGTAGTTATCTATAGGTTTTTATATATACATGTGTGTATGTATTTGTATACATGTATATATGTGTCTGTGTATGTGTCTGTATGTGTATGTATATATGTGTGTCTGTAATCATATGTATTATATGTATATATGTATGTATGCCTATATGTATTATATGTGTATATGTGTCTGTATGTCTGTATGTGTCTGTGAAGGCAGTTACGTCACATGGCAATTACTCCATAATTAGGAATGGGTTATTTTGTTACTGTTGCCATGTCAACCCTGCTCCCAGCACCCTCTGATTCTACTGCGTCACGAAATTCTCATCCAGTTCTTCTCGCAGAGAGAGCTGATCTTGGAACATCTAAATCTAAAAGAGGTTTCTAAAAGAGATGCTAAGGGAATGAAGTCAAAGAAAAAGGTGGTGAATCTGAATGGAGTTCCAGCTCCCTGAACCAAAGCTACAAACCTCCAGAGCTTCATGAGTCATCCCGTTTCTTGGTTTATGAAAAAGGCCTTCTCTATGTAGCCCAGGCTGGCCCTGGACTTGTGATCCTTCTGTCTCAACCTTCCAAGTGCTGAGATCACAGGTATACTCCATCGTGCCTGGTCTCTGGGCTCTTGATGTTGTTTTTACAAAAAAACTGTTGTCACTAGTGAGTAATGCCTGCATTGTAGTTATTTCTAGAAATGGGTTCAGACTGTAATTTCTCTGGTGCATCCAGACACGTAGTGTAGAAGGCCCTGCACCTTTTCTACAGACATTGTTAGCTCAGGCACAGGAGGCATTAGCGAGAAGCCTTGGTTCCCTCATGTCCAGTGCTCTATCACGTACCTGGGTGAGGTGGGGCAAGCCCCTCTTCACTCCAAGTGCCAAAAGTCTTGTGTACTCAACTGATTGGCTGTGAAGCCTGCATGAGACATTGTGCCAGGACCAAACAACTATATCAGACAACGGAAAAACACTTCGGAAAAACACCTTAAAGCGTCACAGAACTAACAAGGGATAAAGAACTACCTGACTACTAAAGCTCGAGAACCCAGGGAGGAACACAGGCAGCTTTGGCTCCTTGTGCCCAAGGTCTTACTAATCCAGAGACACAGCTGTGGTTTGGAGTCTCAGACAAAACAAACAAACAAAACAAACAAAACAAAAAAATGCTTTAGCTTAGGGCTTGTCAAAAGTGCGAGCCAATCTACACTCCTTCTTTGGGGTCTCTCTTTAAGCAGGGGTCCCACATGGCTACACTGAAAGCTATGGAAACCTTAAGGAAAACATGGGGCCAAGACTGACACCAAGGAAGGGTAGGGGTGGGGCGGGGCTTACTTATGAAGGCAGAATGTAAACATGACATGGGACCTCCTAGATGCCTGGCAGGCAAAAAGAGAGTGGGGAGAAACACTTAGTGTTAAGAGAATAAATCTCCACCAGTGAAAAACCGTATACCCTAAGAAACCACACTCCAAAAGTGAAGGGAAAAAGACAGAAGACACTCACAGCCACCACCAGACTCATCTTACAGAGAGTGCTAAAAGGGCTTCCGCAGAGCTCAGCAACTCAGGCCCAAGGAAGAAATGAGCACAGGACAGTGAATGAGTGAAAGTAAAATTTACAATGGTGCTGTCCTCACTTGTACTTGATCTATTGTAGAACTATGATCATAGTAGGATAACAATAGATAACAATAGGAACTACACCCTCAGTCACACACATGCATGAGCAACTGTCTTCAGTCATACACATGTATGTTCAATTACAACACATGAACATGCATGCACCCTCAGTCACACACATGCATGCACCCTCAGTCACACACATATGCACATGCATATACCATCACACACATATGCACATGCATGCACCCTCAGTCACATACATATGCACATGCATACACCATCACACACATGCACATGTATGCACCCTCAGTCACACACATATGCACATGCATGCACCCTCAGTCACACACATGCATTCACCCTCTATCACACTCATGCACATGTGTGCACCCTCAGTTACACACATATGCACATGCATGCACCCTCAGTCACACACATGTGCAAGCATGTACTTTCAGACACACACATGCACACGTGCATGCTTACCAACAAGAGAAGAAGTCCATCCATGGCAAAGGGCAGAGACCCAGAAACAATGTGTTATTAAGTAACTCACTATCCAGAGACAGTGTGTTGCCAATTGAATGTGGACTTGAACTAGTCATAAATGCTCATTGAAAACTGCAAGTCAGTCTCTCAGAGACGGACACAAAGAAAAACTACAACATCATATAAGATGTTCAACTAAGATTGCAAGAAAGGGGCTGAGATGCACAGGGACTGCACAGATCCAAACAGGACAGGGAGCCAGGTAGAGATGGGGAAGAAGGTGCAAGCTCCCATTCACCAACCATCTCTAGTTAACGACCTCTCACAGGGAAAAATTAGTTTCTCAAACAGAATCTCACTGGGTATACAAACCACACTTAAGTACAGTTTCTGTGCCCAGCAGTAGATGGCCAGACCGTACCTTCTGTTGTAGTTTCTCCAGTGTCCCAGGAGCTGCCAATACCTCTCTGTCTGCCCGGCTTTCTTTGTGTCGGTCTATCTGTCTGTTTTGAGACAGTGTCTCACTGGTCTGGAACTCCCTGAGTACGTTGAGATGGCCGGCCAGTGCGCCCTGGGATCCACCTGTCAAATTTTTGGAGAATTTCTGGTTCCATATTGCTTTGCTTGGGCTTTGTTTTATTTTTTTGTTTTTTTAAACCTTACTGGTCATTTGCTTGCGTATTATAGTTTTGTTTTCGGGTTTCGTTTGTGTGTGACCGTGTGCGTGTATATTCATTTCTCAACGCTCTGTCTTTCTTCTTTTTGTTTGTTAGTGTGCTTGTTCTTTTTTTATTCTTGTTTGTCCTTTTTATTTACCTGTTTGCTTTCTTAAGGGAGAGAGGGAAGGATGGAGGAAGGGAGGAGGGAGGGAGAGGGGAGAGAGGGAGGGAGAGAGAGAGGAATTGGAAGGATGGGGAAGTGGGAAGCTCTGGGAGGAGGTGAGGGAGGGGATACCATGATCAGAATGTGCTGAATGAAAATAGCTTCGTTCAATACAACATAAAATAAAGGGGCTGGGGAGGTGGATCTGGAGCACAAAGAGCTGGACTGAGTCACTCCCAGCATCGACGCGGCAAGAGCTGAATATGACGGTGCGGTGCGTGTTGGACGTGCAGCGCTTTGGCAGGGTGGGAGGCACAGGCAGGTGGATCCCAGGGCACACTGGCCGGCCATCTCAGCGTACTCGGGGAGTTCCAGACCAGTGAGACACTGTCTCAAAACAAACAGATAGACCGACGCAAAGAAAGACGGGCAGACAGAGAGGTATTGGCAGCTCCTGAGACACTGGAGAAACAGAAGGTACGGTCTGGTCTCTACATGTATGAGCACAGATGGGAACATGTACCAACACACATGACCACAAGTCATGGTTTTATCACAGCACCAGAAAACAAAACTAAGACATTTCAGAAGACCCGAATAGATAGTTCACCAAAGACAACGGACAGATGGCAAGTGAGAATAGGAAAACCCAAAATGAAAGAACAAGATGCCACACCACTTCTGTTAGGGAGGCCAAAATCCCAAGCACGACCCTACCAAATGCTGGCTAATCCGGACCAGCAGGAACTCTTCAAGGCTGCTAGCAATGCAAAATCATAATGCCACATTTAGAAACAGTTTGAGAATTTCTTACAGAAGGAAATGTATCTAACTGTACAACTAAACACTCACACCCCTTAGTATTTGAATTAAAAACTCACGTGGGCCTCAACAACTGAATACAGATGTTCATGGCAGCTTTATTTATAGTTGCTGAAAGCAGGAAGCTGCCAAGGTGTAAGTAAGATGGTGGCCATGTAGACCGCTGCACACCCAGACCATTAGAGGTTATTTGGTACTAAAAAAGGATCCATTGTCTAGTTTGCTTTTCTATTGCTATGATAAACACCATGGCCAAAACCAGGTTGGTGAAGAAAGGGTTTGTTTCCTCTTGCAGCTTATAGTCCATCACCGAGGAATGCCAAGGCAGGAGCCTGAAGCAGAGACCATGGAAGAGACACTGCTTATTGGCTTGCTTACCAGTTGGTGTTCGGCTACCTTTCTTAAATGTCCCAGGCCCAGGATTGGTACCACTCACAGTGGGCTGAGCCTTTCTATATCCGTTAGTAATCAACAAAATGCCCCACAGATATTCCCACAGGCAAATTTGATGGAGATAGTTCCTCAGGTGAGGTTCCCATTTCCCAGGTATGCCAGTCGACAACTAAGGTTAGCTGTCACAGCAATCGAGCTCAGAAAAGACGCCGCGCATTCCCAATGTGGAGTGGCAACTGTTTGACATTCTGGAAAATTCAAAGTTACAGAGACAGGAAAAGATGAGTGATATCCTGGGTATGACGGGGGCAGGGGTAGGGATGGTAAATAGAGCACAGGTTAGTAAGAGAGCGCTTGAAATGATTCTATCTGATGCTACTGCGAGCACACCGTTGCACAGCTGTCTACCTAGAGATGTGCTCACCCAGGATAAAGCTAAGTGTCAATCACCTCCTGTAATTGATAGTGCTTCCCTAATGTGGCCCATTGTACTTGTCACAGGGGTGTGGGCTACTCGCCGGTGGAAGTGGAGCATGTGGGTACCTGTGTTTTTTTGTTTTTGTTTTTGGGTTTTTTTTTTTTTAAAGTTCTACATTTTATTCCCACAAGGCAGCCAAGGTGAAACTCTAGCCCGGGGTCACAGGTCTCTGGACCTTCCTCCGGCGGGGATGTACGCCAGGTCCTCAGGACTGCCCCACCAGCGGGCTGGTTTTCAGGCATGAGTGCAGGTGTGGAAGGCTCCAGGGGTGGACAGGTCAGGGGGGGCTCAGTGTGGGGGCACACACTTGTACGGCTAGAGATAGCATGGCAGATCCTTCTCTATCATCTGGGCCTCCTCCCTGGGACCATAGTGCTTCACTACCCAGTCATTCTTATCAATGAGAAACTTGGTAAAGTTCCATTTTGGTGGCATTTCCCAGCATGCCCCTGCCCTTGGGCTGGACTTGTATCCATTTGCACAGTGGGTGGGCATCATCCCCATTTGCATGACTTGCTGTGCATGTCAAAGTTGACATTGTAGCCTGCTGCAAACTCCTTGATTTCTTGATTACTTCCTGGCTCTTGTACTTATCCAGGCAAACTATGTGTCCGTTGATGTCCTTGGCTGAGAATTCATGCACGGAGTGCGCACAGCGCCCATCATCAAGGGATGCTCACTGGGTGTCCCCTACTCTAGCTAACCAATCCCACGACTCCCAATCTCCACCCTGGATACGGCGACCTAACCGGTACCTGTGTTCTTAATGTTTCATTTGTTGTGAAGCCAACAGTGCCCTATCAGGGGAGTTTACCCTTTTGAAAGAAGGAAAAAGTAGGGATGAATTTTACAGCGTGGATGCACCTCGAGGTCATTATGTGACATGAGAATGGCCAATCACAATGGTCTGTGTTGACACAAATCCATTCATTTAGAGGACAAAATGCTACAGAAAACAGGGAGTGTGGTGTAGTATTGTGATGGGAGCTGGCGGGGTTCAGGAGAGTGACAGCTACTGAACGCAGTCTCTCCTTGCTGTCATAACTATGAAACAGAATAAGCTGTGAGTTAAAACCTATCTTGCTGTAGAATGCTTGAGTTGCAATTTGGTTGAGCTACACCCTTGGTACTAGCAAAATGAAAGAGAAGCAAAAGAAAGAGAATAGCTAAGAAAGTGGTAAATATTAAGCAACAATAGAAATGATATATAGGTAACGGGGAAAGGGGATACCATTTGAAATGTAAATAAAGCAAATATCTAATAAAATAAAAATAATAATAAAAAAGAAATGATATATTATAGAACCCTAAGACAGGTATGGTTAAAATATAAAGCAATTATCAAAGGCAAAAGAGGGACATTTGGTGTTAAAATTGTCTACAGTCTTTCTGTTGATTGGGAGGCCAATGAAGGAACAAATCAAGTACATTTTAATAAGAAGGCTGTTTGGGTTCCCGTCAAAAAGGTCCCTGATGGCTGGACATGGTGGTCTTGATAGTGACTTTTAGGCCAAGGAGTTATACATAGTAAGACTCTGTCTCAAAACAGAAGTAAGAAGAAAGAAAGCCAAGGTATTAGAGAAAATGAAACAGCTTTGTTAGAGGAAAAAAATCTCTATAAATCATATTAAATTATACTAAAAGCAAATTGATAATATAATTCTATTTAAAAGTTTTAAAACTGTCAAGTTGGGAATAAATACAAAACTTAGCCATATTCTATTTATGAGGGTTATTGGAAAACATAAGAATACAGAGTGGTTGAAAATTATTTTTAATTGAAAGAGATACCAAAGAAATGCTGACCCAGAAGAAACTGCTTGCTCCATTTATTTCCTGTGAGGCAGAAGAAAAGGATGTACAAGAGCCTGTGATCTCATTGTGGCAGTGTAGCGGTCTGAAACCACCCACGGGCTTTAAGGGTGCTACAGACACTCTGTAGCATCTCCACAGGATGCAGAAGAATTACTGTAACTGTTCACAGTCCTTTGGATGAGCTCACATATGCTGAATGAAAATGAAGTGAAACAAGACACAGAAGGATATACAAAGTATCACTCCATTCACAGAAGTATCCCAAACCAGCAGAATTCATTCTGTAGGCTTGGTCAGGGCTTTATACCATGAAGTCATCAATGATCCCGAGACCCCGACTCTGTGATCATCCTCCCTCTGGAAGGACCCACTCATCTTCTCTGTTCAGTGTTTTTCAAGCAAAACCTCCGGATGACTTTGAGTGGGCTCTATGTCTAAATGGGCATAGGTCTGCCCACATAAGTGGGGCAGGGAAAGGACGGAAAAGAACTGCAGAGAGTAGGGGAAAGAAGCCCGAGAGACCACCATGGTTCAAGACTTTATTGACCACACTTTGAGAGGGCAGGAGGTCCCAGGAGACAGGTCAATGAAGGCAGGGTTAAGAAGGAATGAACAACAGCTTCCTTACCTCTTCTGGGCTTTACACTGCACCCCTAACATGCTAGTCCTGGTGGCTTTTCTGGGCCACCCTTTGGGCTGTGGTGGCCATATTTCCTGTAGTATCACACTTACTCCCCACCCCAGCCAGCTGGCACATGGACAGCATGGAGTTGTGGGGCTGAGACATTAAAGCGGGTTTCCTCAAGTGCCTAGGACAAGGTACAGGCCTTCAGTCTGTTTCTGTGGTTCGGACAGCTGGATGTGGGGGTTTAGCAGAACCAGGGCTTCCCCAAGGTGGCTTCGGTTCAGGCCTGTCCCCTGCCCCCCAGTGTACTGACGGCTCATCTCAGACCACTTGTCTACTGACAGTTACTGCTGCATAACAGCGATGGTGGAGCTGCTTTGGACGTGTTGTTTGGCTCTTTGATTCATGCAGAGTAAGGAGTATAGCTGCTGCTCTCCAGATCTCCCACCCTCCCCTCTTCCCTCCCTTCTGCCCTCCCCAGTATCTTCCCTTGTGCCACATCTGCCCAAGGTCTCCACTAGGGATCTAAGTTGTAAACAACATGACTAATTCTCGCCTTTTTTTTTTCTATACAGGGTTTTTCTGTGTAGCCCCGGCTGTCCTGGAACTCTCTTTGTAGACCAGGCTGGCCTCGAACTCACAGATATCCACCTGCCTTTACCTCCTGATTGCTTGGATTAAAGGTGTGTACCACCACACCTGGCTAATTCTTGACTTTCTTAACAGAAAGGAGAGTATCGAAAGGACACTGGGTTGGCTTCTTGCAGTGTGGACTGGAGGATGTTGGTGACCAAGAGACCAGCCAGGTCATCCCCAGAGCATGACCTGATTGGAGCACTACCGTTACTCTGACTGCCACGGGCCCCTGGAAAACTGGACTCTCAACCCCACATCTCTGCTGCCCAGCACTCAAGGTCCCCAAAGTCTCAGCTCTAGTGATGAAATGAATTTGGAAGGACTTCTGTTTCTCTCTGTCCCTATTCAGCTTGTGTCTCAGATACGGTCCTTCGATAGGCTGTGGGATCTGAGGAAACATGTCAGTCGGCATCAGTAGACAGGTGTGGCTCATTACATGTCCCAGCAGCCGTCTCTCCAAGCCCAGGCAAGGGGCTAAGACACTGGCAGACAGCAATCACCATGGTGCAATCTCCAGTGCTGGATATTGGGGGCAAGAGAAGAGCTGGGCGCATCTCTGAGACTAGAAGATGAGATACACAGTCCACTGCAGGGCAGGGCTCACAGTGAGCACAGAGAAGACAGTGGATTCGACTTTGGGTGCTCCTCCTGTAAAACAGGAGGACAGGCTGAGCATCCCTCATCCAAAATGCTTGGGACCAGAAGTATTTCAAATTCCATATTCTCACATACTTAATGGAGCATATTGGAGGTGGACCCATGTCCAAACATGTTTCATGTATACCTTACACAAATAACCCTGGAGATAATGTTATATATACTTTAAAAATAGGTGTGCATGAAACAAACTTTATGTTGTGGGGCTTCCCCTTGCACTTCATGTTTGGAAGTTGTGATGGTTTGTATATGCTTAGCCTAGGGAGTGGCACTATTAGGAGGTGTGGCCTTTTGGAGTTGGCATGTCACTGTGGATGTGGGCTTAAGACCCTCATCCTAGCTGCCTGGAAGCCAGTATTCTGCTAGCAGCCTTCAGATGAAGATGTAGAACTCTCAGCTGCACCATGCCTGCCTGGATGCTGCCATGCTCCTGCCTTGAGGACAACGGACTGAACCTCTGAACCTGAAAGCCAGTCCCAGTTAAATGTTGCCCTTCTAAGAGTTGGCTTGGTCATGGTGTCTGTTCACAGCAGTAAAACCCTAACTAAGACAGAATTATTTTCAATTCCAGATTTCCAATTAGAACTCAGTCTGTGAGGAATGGTTGGCTTGCTTTCCTACATGGTATGTGTCTTAGGGTTGCTATGGCTGTGATGAAACACCATGACCAAATCAACTTGTGGAGGAAAGTGTTTATTTGTCTCACACATCCTGAGTCACAGTCCATTGAGAGGAGTCAAGGCAGGGACTGAAACACGGGAGGAACCTGGAGGCAGGAGCTGATGCGGAGGCCGTGGATTACTGGCTTATTCCTTGTACTTGCTCAGCCTGCTTTCCTATAGAGCTGAGGACCACCAGCCCAGAGGTGGAACCACTTGCGATTGTCTGGGCCCTCCCACATCAATCACTAATTGAAAAAATACCCTATAGGCTTATCTACAGCTTTGTTTTATGGAGGCATTTTCTCTATTGAGGTTCCTCTTCTCAGACGACTCTAGGTGGTACTGAATTGATACAAAACTAGCCAACACAGTATGAAGGACAAAATGGCTACATGCAAAGTGCTTTGTACTACATGGCATATGTATGACCCTGAACCAAGTGCAGGCCTTAGCACTGACGAGGCTTTTCTACACAGTTGCCAGAATACTGTCACTCCCAATGAAGGGTGGCAGAGTCCAATCTATACCTTTACAAAGGCAGAACAATTATTTGAGGGTTAAAACCTCAGGCTCTGGAGCCAGATCGCTGAGCCCCTAACCTATTTCTGTTATAAAGTTGGGGGACCTTTAAGTAACTTACTTTAATCTCTCCAAACCTCAGTTTCCCCAACTATGACGAGAATCTTCATAATTTTCTTCACATGGTTGCTGAGGAGATTCAACAGATTTCCTGTTAAAAAGATCTCGGAGCCAGGCATGGCATCCATCTTCATAAGTGCAACTTATTTTTTAGAGGCCCACTATAGGCACAACCACTGGAAAAACCACTAACAGGCCTGTTATGTATGATTATAAGAGACCATAAAGTAGCCTGGAAAGTGGCTCACATGCGTCTATAAACCTTAGTGTAACCGTACTCAGAGTGTGAAGGGGTGACTGGCCTCTCTGAGTAGGGAGATTGGAGGAGAATTTTTCTCCTTTCTACTTATCTATGCAACAGACTAAGACTAGTGCAACCAGCAGGGTTCTCAGTGGAAACTTTCATTTCTTGATGCTGTGATAAGATGTCCTGACTAAAGAAGCTTAAGGGAGAAAAGATTTATTCTGGCTCACAGTTGGAGGTACAGACCATCATGGCGGGGAAGGTGAGGCAGCTGGAGCCTGAGGCAGCCACTCACATCATACTCACAGCCAGGACGAGATGCACCGGGGTTTGGTTCTCCGTTTTCTACAGTCCAGGGCTCCCTGCCTAGGGGATGGAACCGCCCACAGTTGAATCTTTGTGTCAATCAACTTCATCAAGCTAAGGCCCAAGAGAATGGCCAGAAGCCCTTCTCCCAGGTTAGTTTACACTGTGTCAGGTTGACAACCAACCCTAACTATCACAGTGGTTCTAATAACCAGGGTTGTTTCTGAACTCCAGTCTACCAAACCCTCCTTCCAAAACAGACAAACAAACAAACAACAATAACAACAACAAACAAAACAGGTCAGCTAAGTCACTAGACATGGTGCTGAAGGAGGGAAGATTAGATGCAGAGAAGGTGGAGCGCTGAGACCTGAAGTCCATCATTTTCCGGGGGCCAGCCAGGCCTCCTACTGAGGAGTCCCTCAGGGAAGTAGGAGAAAGGGGTACAGAGGACATCAAGAAGTGAATTTCAATAGCAGGCCACAGGTGTCACGAGGGTCAGCCGTCTTGGGTGGACACGGTCCAGACCTTCTGAGGTTTCTGTAACTCAAACAGCTGTTAGCATAACAGGATGACATCTTCAGTCACATAGCAGACCAGACACACTTCCTGCTGCACAAGTTGGTGGTGGGCTCTCTTATCACCTAGGATCAACCAACTCATCAATACGGAGCTACTGCAGCAGCAGCAAGATGGCAGCTGTGTGGCCAACAGGAGAGTAGCAGGTACAGATCGAGTAACGCCAGACAAAGAAATGGCTCCGTTTCTAGCTGGGAGGCTGGGAGATTTTGCTGCATGAATTGCATGACCTTGCAGTTTAAAACATTATTTTCTATTTCTGAATTTCCCATGAGATATTTGGGGATCGTGGTTGGCTGTGGGTAACTGGACCCTGAACAACAAAGCTGCAGGCAATGGGAAGGTGATTGCGGTGGTTCCCACGGACAGAATGGGTTGAAGCTGAGAGCACACAGCTTTCTTTCAGGTCCATGATGCCTCCTAACGCCCACATGGAACACTTACTACTTGCTTCCCCAAGCTCACGTACTGGGAACCTTCATTCTTAAATTCAACTGTGGATGGTAGGTAGTTAGAGGTGGGGCCTTTGGAGAAGTGCTTGACGTTAGAACAGACAGGGCACATGTGATGGCTTTAGTGGCTTTATGGGCAGAGGAAGCCTTATGTAATGCCTGTTTTTCTTGATGAAGCTCGGAGAGGGGAGATGGTGAGCTTTAGTCCCCACTGTAGATCACTAAGGAAGCCTGGATTTGATGCATTTGTTTTAAAACACACTTGGGTTGGGGGTAAAGACGGCTCAGTGGGCAAAGGCTCTTGATGCCAAACGTGATGACCTGAGTTTTATCTCTGAGATCCACATGGTGGAAGGAGGGAACTGATTCATGCAAATTACCTGCTATATGTGTGTTCATACACACACACACACACACACACACATACACTTACACTCATACATACACACTCACACATTCACACACACACAAACACACACATACACACACAAACTCACATACACACACACTGACACACACACTCACATACTCACGTACACACACTTGCACACACATACTCACACACTCACACTTGCACACACTTACATACTCACACACACATACTCACACACACACTCACACACACATACATACACTTACACTCATACACATACTCACACACACTCATTCACACACACACTCACACATTCACACACACAAACTCACACACTTACATACACACACAAACTCACATACACACACACACTCACACACACTCACTCACAAACTCACATATACATACATTGACACACACTCACATACACACTCACACTTGCACACACATACTCACACACTCACACACACTCACACTTGCACACACTCACATACTCACGTACACACTCACTCACACTTGCACACACTCACATACTCACACACACTCATACACACACACATTCACACACTCTCACACACACGCTAATGTAATAAAATCATTTAAAAACTGCATTTGGTACTTGTTTTACAGGACGTGATAAGCAATGACTGTTTCACTGGCACTGAGTTTTCAAAGACTCAAAGCGAGTAGTAACCGTGTATTGTCTTTCTGTCTTCAACTTACAGATAATGATGTGAGCTCTCAGCTGTTTCTGCTGCCACGCCTTTGCTCCAGCATCTCGGATCCTGACCCTCTGAAACCGTAGCACTCAAGTTAAATGCTTTCTCTTGTAAGTTACCTTGGTCATGCTGTTTTACTCCAGTAATAGAAAAGTAACTAAGAAAACTTCTTTCCTTTCCTCTCCTTCTCTTCGTTTTGAATTTTTCTTTCTTTTTAATTTTGAGAAAGGGCTTTACTACATTGCCCAGATTCGTATTGAATTCACAATCCTCCTGCCTCTACCTCTTGGGTCCTGGGACTCTTGTAGGCACCGGATACCCACTTCTTTCTCTTTTTGTCTTCCTCTCTGGTCTAGGATCTGTGGGCTCATATTCTTCCATCTTCATAGCCCAAGGCAAGAAGGCAAGGGCAAGAAGTTCGCTAGTAAATCCTGTCAGAATGTGCAGAGAAGAACTCTGGCCTGTGCTGGTTCATATGCTGCTTGGCAGGGAAATCAGTGACTAAGGACCTGCAGTGCTGTGATTGGTCAGTACTGATCCATGTACCTATCCCTAGAGGGTGTGTAGGTCTGTTAAAGAGATTCCTGGAAGAATGTTTTTGACAGTTGAGAATGATAGCTTCATACTGTTGTACTAAGTGATGTGTGTCCCCTTCACTAGGGACTTCTGGGGACAGAATGCTCTAATGCAATTGCAGAGACAAATGGTGGGAATTTCAGGCACAATTAAAAAAAAAACTCGATAGAAATACTTTGGGTTTAGGAAAAACACATTTTCTAGGTTTAAAAATGAGCACATCATTTTTTTTTTTTTTTTGCCGTGGGGCCTCACCAGCGAATTCCCAGCGTGAGAAGCATTAGTGTTTATATACATATTTCAGGATGGTGTAGGAGTGGTGGTTCTGGAATTAGAATGCATCCTAGCATCCAACTGCATGCTTAATGTGTTACCAGGCAAGAGGCTGCCTTCACTGGGAAGGGGAGCTCATTCATTGGACAACTTCAGTTCAAATCTTGGATCTATCCATTTAAAGCTGTGTGACCATGTGACTTAGCTTTGCTATGGTCTTGGTTTGCCAAATGCAGAGTGGTGCTACTGATGCCATCTACCTGAGGGGGGGAGGGAGTGGGGGAAAGGGAGAGGGAGAGGAGGAAAATGGACAGTGATGGAACTCGGTGAACAGCACAGTTCCCTCCCTTCCTACTGGTATTTCTATTTGTAATTCCCCAAGCAGAAATTGGCTGGAGAGTTGGGAGGCAGCATGGGAGTGTGGAGGTGAGAAATCAAGGGTCCTCCCTGGTTCGTGTCCTTTTCAGGATCAGTGTGGTGAGGACACAGGCAGGGGTGAGGAAGGGACACATGCTCAGCTTCTCGGTCAGGAGTCAGAAATCTTCCAGGAGAAGAGAATGAAAAGTTGCTGAGGCTGAAGTCATGGGTCAGGCTCTGGGAAGCCTCAATCAGAGAGAGATTCCACTTGAAGCATTTCACTATCAACAGGTAGATGCAAAGGCGCCCCAGACAGGGGTAATTTATGTTTCTCACTTGTAGGACAACCATCCTGACCCAAACATTTCAGAGGAAACATTTATTTTGGTTCATGGTTTTGGAGGTATCTCAGCCCATCACAGAGTGGAAGGCATGGTGACAGGAGTATGGTAGGGTCCCCTCACACCATGGAGGGCCAGGAAGGTTCCTGCTGGGACAGCAGCCAGCAGTTGCTATAAACATCAAAGCTTCAGCCCTAACGACTTACCTCCATCAGCTGGACCCTACACCCCACAGCATCTACAGGCTCCCCAAACAGATCCACCAGCTGGGGACCAAGTGTCTAGACACACGAAGCTGTGAATTTACCCACAACATGGCCAAAGCTGCCATTTTTACCAGGCAGAGAACAGACACTGGGTCAACACTAAGCAACAGGAACTGTCAGTGACTGCCAAGGGGAGAAGAGGGGTAGATATGGCATTTCCCAAGCCCTCCTCAGTGAGCATGGCTCCATCGCTCATGTAGACAGTGTGGGTCACACATGGGGGCTTAGACCTGCTGAATCCAGCTGGGTTATATGCAGGCAGCCTAGCTAGACCCTCCTTACACATGCCCACCTCAGAGCCCTGCGCCTACACTGCTGTCTCTCTCAGGCTTTCCTGTGTTAGTCCTTGTGGCCAAACAACCTGGATACACTGTTTTGATGGACATAAGACTGAGGCAGAGAATGGTGAGATGAGTTATCTAGCTCAGACAACTGATGTGAGGCAGGGCCAGAAGTAACCAAGGACCTGGTGCCTGGCACTCACTTGCGATTCAGGCCAGTGAAGGCCTGGAGATGTTAGCTGATTCCATCGGGATCCAGGAGCTTCTGAGTAGCACCATTTGGATGTCACTGAGTGGGCAGTGTCCACCCTACCAACCCTTGAAGATGCACTGGTGTCTTTATTAATTCAGTAATAAAGTTATTATTACTAATATATGTATATATACATATAAATGTGTATATGTGTGTATCTATATCTATATCTATATATCTATATCCATATCTATCTATCTATCTCTATCTCTATCTCTATATCTATATCGAGTGAATGTGACAGTTTCAGATGAAGCAAACCAGCACAGTGGATGTTGTATATTGTAAGGGGTTTCCCCTGCTATGCGTAAAATGATTTTCAATCCGTGCCAACTGGGCGCTTAGACCCCTTGCTCTCACTGAGGTGCAGTGACTAAAGGTGAGTCACTAGGCTCCAGCCTCATTCCCCAACAACAGCTTGTCTCTCACATCACAATGGTGGGCACTTTGGTAACCAGTGCAGAGGACTTGACTGACCCTGACAGCCCAGGGATACAGCATTGAGCAGTACCTGCCTCCTACCGGAAGGTCTGCAGTCCAGCAAGCCCTGGTCTCTGCGTTCAAACAGCAGGTATGTAGAGGGCCAAGACTGTGTTGACGGACAACTAGGATTTCTCCAGGCTGTTTCTGTTCCTAGCATAAGGACTGAGTTGAAATGAGTTTGAAGAGAGAAAGGGCTCATCTGAGCTCACAGTCCTGAGGGTCTGTTCTATACCGGCTTTTTCTGCAGCCTTTCAGCCTAAGACAGGGTGACTCTTCTTGGCAAGAGCATGTGGTGGAGGCCAATCAGTCCTCTCATGGCAAGGGAGCTGAGTGGGAAGAAAAGTCAGGTTGTGCTGCCCTTCCAAGCACCCACAGTGGCCCAAAGACCTTCCTCTATGTCCCATCTCCTGAAGGCTCCATGTCCTCCCTACAGTGTCACTCCGGGGACCAAGCTCTTGCTACAAGACCTTTAAGGACCCCAGAGAGCCAGCTCATCACAGAAAGCTCAGGCGGTTTTCCCCATGGGCTCAGTGCTGGCCTATCGGACAAGGTGTAGGTGAGGCTGTTCTAAATCTATCCTAAGGACCAGGAAAGCTGTGTTGGAAGCTGCAGATGCAGATGCTTCTGAAGGAAGGGGAGGGAAGGAGCAAGAGGCCCCCCAAAAGGACATGGCCACACTGAGTGGTTAGTCCAGGGCTGTGTGCTGTGGAAGAACCCACACCCCTCCCCGCTTCATGAAAGTCAGGCTTAGATGCCTGAGTGGAGAATGGTTTTGCTCCCTCTCCGAACTCTCTGTCCCCCTGCCTCACCCCAGAAGAGTTCTCAAATGAGAAAGGAGAGAATCAAGAATTGGGAGGTTCCTCCCCTGGAGGAGGGCAGCTTCCCAGCAGACTCCCACTTCTCTCAGGCACCTCTCTGCCTCCAGGTTCCGACCTAACCACAGGCCACAGTGAAACACAGGTGAGCCCAGCAGGGCTCCTGCCGTCTGGACTCTCACATCCTCCTGTAGAATCAAATGGTAGTGCACACAGTAACAAGGTCACATGCCAGGCACCTGCCTGTCACCCTCGAGTCCTCGTGCTTTTAGGAGATGGCTGCTGCCTTTTTCAGTTTACTAGTGAAGAAGTTGGGGTTCAATCAGTCAGAACTCAGTCCTCTCTGACTCCGTGGGTGCATTCTTGCCCCTCTGCTGCTTTGCCGTGCAGAGGAGGCGGCTGGAGCAGGCTGACAGTGTGAGAATGGGACTGGAGAGAAGGGACCGTGAGAGGCTGGAAGACATGGAATCAGCAAGACATCGCACATCCTCTGGTCAGCAGCTGTGCATCGTGCCTCGTGATTGTGCACTGCTACACCCTTTTGGTATGCTCTGTGTCCCAGCTTGCCACGAGTCCTTAGCAGCATTCTATAAAGACAAGATGGGCCCTGGGACAGGACCTGGGTCTCACCTGATAGGCAACAGTCCTCCCAGCTAGACCCTGCTGGCAGAGCTAAAGGAGAGGAATCCAAGTGTCCTGTTTAAGCCAGTTCTTTCATTTTCATCATGGGCACACGTGTGCGTGTGTGAGTGTGTGTGTGTGCGTGTGTGTGTGTGTGTGTGTGTGTGTGTGTGTGTGTGTGTGTGTGTGTGCCACTCTCCATCTTACTATTAGAGACAGTGTCTCTTACTGAATCCTGACACCACTGACAAGGCTAGACTGTTTAGAGGGATCTGATCTCAGGTCCTCATTTTATGTGACAAACACTTCACTGACTGAGTCATCTTCTCAGGGTCCATTTATTAATGGAGGCAAGAATCAGGAACTTTTTGAAACCTTCATTGCAGACTCAACCAACATGTCCTAGGTGGGTCATTGTGCAGCTGCATCTCCTGCCCCAGTAATAACTAGGAGCTGGGGGTTATAGTGCAAAGCCTTCTGGGCTTTCCTGTGGGATGGCCAGTGCCCAGGAAAGGGAGCTTCTCTCATCAGCTCCTCAAGTTATATTATTCTTGCCACAAAAGGAGGCCCACCCAGTGTTTGTCTGACATGATTCTCTTCTGTCTCCTTACCTGGCCACCGCATCATTCAGCTCTAGGGCCACTTTTCCTTAAGGTCCAGCCCCAGGGTGCTTGGTTTTCCAACTACTCAGCAGAAGCCAGCACCTGGTAAGTAGGTTACCTCCAGTACCCACCCACACTTGCCATTTAACAGAGAGAAGGAGCTGTATTTGACTAGTCCAAGGGTGAGCATCATGCAGGGCTTCCTCACAAGTGTATGACCGGTGTGTGACCGGTGCCATCACATGGGGACCATGTGTCTGTCACCATGAGCATGACCACCTCGTTGTCCTGCAAGTCTAAATGAGTCTGTCTATGAGTCTTGTGTTTGCGGTGACATCTGCAGGCCTTGGCTCACATCTGCATTGTCCCATGACCTCTACCCAGCTGCATACAGGGAGTGGGGCGTTGTGTCCTCCACTGGCATCTTGCAGCCCATTTCAGGGCTAAGGACTGCTGTACCTATTGTAGTGGCCCAAGAGACTGCATCCCTGCAATATCTAGGTGCAGGCACGCCCCATCTGTGCTCTTCCTACTCACCAGCATCGAGAGAAGGCAGCAGGCAGGGGTGTGGGAACAGCATGGCATAGCTTTCCAGGATGGCACCCTGGCCAGGACAGGTAATATTGACTTAAGGGCTGGCAGGAGTGGTCCCCAGCATCCCTCAGTCCTGTATAAGCATAAATACCCCAGGTCACAGGGTAAAGCGCTGGCTCCTACAAACCTCTGTAGCACCCTGCTCTAGTGGCTGGCTCTGTGCCCAGACAGGCGCCCCTCTCTTCCATCTGGGTTACTTGAGCCTGCTTTGTCTCTTGAGGCTGTTTGAGATCCCTGAGTTTAGTCAACATGACATTTTTGTGACTGTTTATGTGTTAAATGCTCAGTGTATACATTTAAAACCACAATGGCGCAACACACGGGAGAGCGTGCATTTGGGCTGTGAACGGACTGTGTCTTTGCTTAGAATGGCATCAAATAGCAAAGGAAAGTGGCAAGTCCTGAGACTGCAAAAGGACTTTTGTGGGGACCCCAAAAGCACTGGGTAAGATGCTCCCTGAACAGGAAGCTAGAGATTTTACTCTTACAGTTCTCTGCCCAGTCCAGCTCAGGTTTCATGAACAAATATACTCTGGCACCACATTAATGTAGACAAGCTTTGAAAATTCACGGTCAGGTAATGTGGGAGCACCATGGGAACATCTAGATGAACTCCAGCCCAGGTGGACCAGTTACTTACTCCTCCCCAGGGGCTCTAAGAGCCAGAGCAAATGGCAGAACTCCTCAAGGGAGGAACGGCTTCTGCTCAGACTCCTCCACCGTGCTCCTCTGCCATGCTCCTCCACCGTGATCCTCCTCTGTGCTCCTCCGCCGTGCTCCTCTGCTGTCTTCTCACCAGGCTACCTCATCACACAGCTCTCAGCCTAGGACCACTCTCCCACAAGGCCTCACCTGCAGTTGGCTAGCAGCCTGTCACAGCAGGGAAGGGAAGTGACAGGAGCAGCTCTGTCCACCTTCATGGTGGCGAGCACGAGCCGACAGCTGTCCACACAGAGAGACAGGAAGCGGAGCCAGCAGGCTGGAGGCAGAGACAGCAGACACGAGTCTCACCTTCAAAAGCCCTACTTCCTGGTGACCTACTTCTGTCAGTCAGGTCCCACCTCCTAAATGCTCTGCATCCCCTCAGAAGAGCACTACAGGATGGGCCTGGGTGTTCAAAACATGAGCCTTGGCAGGAGACGGTTTGAATCAAAACTAACGCCAGCATGGCGACCAACTCTCAGGGAATTCATTTTGTAACCGGAAGACACTGGTACTCACCAACACAAGTGTAGTGTAGTAAAGAATAAATTAGTGACAATGGCGTTCATCATGGTCATCAATCCTATGACCATGTGAGCTGGTCATTACTGATGAAGCTCGTGCGGGTGACATGACCACAAGCACTTGAGGAGCATGCTGTGCCTCGGGTGTCATTAGTTAAGCTCTGCTGGGATCTGATGGTCACTGTCACCTTGAGGTGCGCGGTTAATGGGTAACACACCATGGCTGTGTGTACTTCTTCTTGGCCTTGGTGTTGTCTAACTAAGTTCGAATCTCATGTTGCAGGAGGAGATTGTGCCAGACTAACCCTGCAACAGGCAGCGGTGACAGCTATGGGCAAAGCTTTAGAGCAACTGCCTACAGATACCAGGGAGCTAACGAGAGTAAGAAAGCCAGAGGTGTGCCCTGTGGAATGGTTAGTGTGTTTGCTCAGGCACACATACACGTGCACACACAAACGCACATGCACACACACACATGCATGAAATTACACACAAGCACATGAAGAAAATTTGTCTGGTGATTGGCCATGGTAAGTACCAAGAATACTTTTGCTGCCAAATGAATGTTCTGTTTGGCAGGCCTAACCCCCCACCCCACCTTTTTGTCTTTTAAAATTTTTTTAATCCTTTAAAAAAAAAATGATGTGCATGTGCAAGTGCCTGCTTGTCTGCATGTGCACCATGCACATGCAGGTGCCTGTAGAGTCCAGTGGGTCTCCTAGAGTGGGAGCTGCCATGTGTGAATTTTGGGAATGGAATCCAGATCCTCTATAAGAGAAGTTAATGCTCTTAACGTCTGAGCCATTCCTCCAGTCCCTTTTTGTGTGTATACATAGGTAAATGTTATAGTGAGATCCGTTATTCTGAATGCAATTATAATGTATGTGATTAACATACATTAATATCTTTTTTAAACCAAAAGGACCCCCTGAGAGCTGCCTCATCTCTCCTACCACACCAGGACAGAAGACAGCCAAGAGGGGAGCCCTCACCAAGGCCTGACCTGACCAGCGCCTTGGTTTAGGCTTTCTCCACAGCAGAACTGTGAGATGTGGGTGTCTGTGTTCTGTATGTACCCAGGTTACGATATTCCAGCACAGCTGCTTGACTACCCCAAGAGCTCCATTCTAAATTATCTGCACTTTAAGAGGCATGGAGAGAGCCAGCTCTGGTGCCATGTGTGGGTAATGCCACACCAGACAGGCTGGGGCAGGAGAATCACAAGTCCAAACCCTGCCTGGGCGACTGAGCCACACTGTCTCAGAGGAAGAAGTAGTAAGGGCTCGGGGGCATGCGCAGTGGTAGGGAGCGTGCTTAGTGATCAAGGTCCTGGGTTTGTTCCCCAGCACAGGGAGGAGAGAGACACTTAGAGAGCAATGCATGCACACATAAATTATAAATATGTGCAGTTTTATCTGTCAACTAAAAATTAGAGGGAGGGAGGGAGGGGGAGAGAGAGGGAGGGGGGAGTGGAAGGGGGGAGAGGTAGAGGGAGACAGAGGAAGAGAGGGGAAGGGGAGGGTGAAGGGAGGGAGAGGGAGAGGGAGAGGGAGAGGGAGGGAGGGGAAGGGGAGGGTGAAGGGAGGGAGAGGGAGAGGGAGAGGGAGAGGGAGGGAGGGAGAGAGAGAGCGCTAGAACAGACAGGACCGTTCCAAACTGCTCTTACCTCCTTGTTCACGGCTGTCATCCAGGTGGATGTTCCTGTTTCCTGACATTGTTTCTGTCCCTCACATCCCCCATCCCCTTGGCCTCCACTGTTTACTTATACACTGCATTCATTCAACTTCATTTTTTTTTCCTTTTTAAACTGTAAACTTCATAACCACAAAAGGACCGCTGACCAGCCTTGACTTAAGATTTCTTCTGTGCTAAGCACTGTGCCCCGTGGCCTTGTGAAGTCTCTCTTTGGCAGTTAAGAAGCCTGAGATGGTGAGTCAGACAACACAGACACACAGGTCTGGAAAGGCAGAGTGGATGTCCGCCAGGTCAGGCCGGACACTATCCCCCAACCCTGCATGGTCTAAGTAAGGAAACTGACCAAAGGCTCTGAGCCTCTATTTGCTCAACTGTAAAATGGGTTAAATGGTCATGGCTCCCTGCCTGTTGGGAGGATGGGGTAAGATGTTGGAATCACAGAGGCTGAATGGAGGCTCCTTGACCTTGTCTGTGTCTGGCTTGTCTTCCCCTTCCTCCCCTCCCGCCCCTCTGTTCTCAGACAGTATAACACACCAGCTGTGTTCCTTCCATTCCCAGCTGGGAAGAGAGAAGGAGGCAGGGCTTCTTGTCCTGGGCCAGGAGGGAGGGGAGCTGAAGGTCTGGAGAACTGAGTTCTTACCCTGAGAGGCCTCCAAACCCTCGTGACCTGTCCACAGGGTGGCCTGCCTCTACAGTCCTCTGCCGCAGGGTGGGGATGTTCTTTGGACTGAGGGCTAGGGAGCGAGAATTGGATAGGGGTCTGCTAAGCACTTACTAGAACTCTGAAGCTGCCTACATTTTGGACCATAGCTCTCTGCAGGGCTCCAAGCAATGCAGAAAGAGTGGACTGACAGCAAGCTGGCTTGGTTCCAACTTGTTATTTATCTGTTGGACCCTGACTGGCCTCTTCAGTCTGCCTCCCACACACACAGTAGGCCTGCACATGCTGCCTGGTGAACTATGAGCTGAAGTGTTCATTCAGTTGAGACATTAAACAGCTGAGTCCAACAAGGCTTGCTTCTGTCTTGGTAGCCCTTGCCTAGGTGGCGTTTCCATCTTGAGAAGAAAAAAACAGAAAGCTTTAAAAAAACTTAGCAATTAAAATTGTATGCATGTGCTCCTTCCTATCGCAGCATAATCTTGCTTATTCTTACAGATCCACATTTCTCCTCTCTAGGTAATGGTTGGGAGGGTTCTGTTCTCCTAGGGAGTCAGTAAGTGCTCATTGAATGGTAACTGTTATTGCTATGAAAGCATGTGTATTAGCTTTCCTGTACTGTAACAAAATGCCAGAGAAAATCAACTTACAGAGAGGAAAGGTTTTGGTTTTTGTTTTTGGGGTTTTTTTGAGGGGGGGGTCACAGTTTCAGGAGACTCAGACTGTGATTAGTTGACCATGTTGCTTTCAGATGCCAGCAAAATATATCCAGCTTGTCTCTGACAGCCAGGAAGCAAAGAGAAAGAGGGGGACCAGGAGCCTCAATATCCCTTTCAGAAGTAGACCTTAACCCGTCCCACTAAGTCACACATCTAAAGGTCCCACCACCTCCTGACAGCAGGCTGATAAATAAACCTTCAACATGTTGGCCTTTGGGGACATTTATCAAAACAGATCAGTGAGAACTCTGAAGAAGTAGTGGCCGTGACCAGGCAACAGCTCTCCGAGGTGGGAGACACAAAGGCTCTCCCCTCCCCCCCCGCCCCCCCTCCCCCGTGAGGATCCCAGGAGGGTGAACCCCAGTCACATGGCCTGGCCTCAGGCATCTGCCCTAGGGCCTTCATCATTGCACCACTATCCCCCTCCCCCATCTCTCAGGCAATGATAGAAGCACCCATAGAAAGAGCTACTGGGAAAATGAATTGCTTAAAAGCCGTGTGACCCTGGGACTGTCAAAACTGTCCAGAGTCTCTTTCCTCATTCACTAAATAACAAGTATCCTAACACCCATGCATAAGCTCTGCGTGAGGGTTAAGTGGGCCAGTGTGAGGCACTGACGATGTCTACAGAGCCAGCCATAGGGTCTAGGCCTTCAGCAAGCGCATGGCTCCCGTCCGCCAGGACGATCGTGACAACGATTGGCTTGTACAGACTAGCAGCTTGTTTTACTCCCTTTTCATCGTTGTAACACAATCCCTGGCATTGGGAAGGGGCCTTGCGGAGGGCCCATGGCTCTTGTATAACAAGCTGATCTCTCAGGACACAGCTCACTCTGGAGAGCCTACCTCAGCCCATGGAACCAGCATCTCATCGTTCATGATGGGGTATGCCCAGTCCATACCCATCTCCCAGCAGACTCCACTTCTTAAAGTCTCTCCACCTCAGCCTCACCTTGCTGGGGAACCAAGCCTTCAGCGTACACACCTTTGGATCATGCTCAAACGCAAGCAGCCCATGGGAGTACTCCATCAGTGTCTCCTCCACCATGCTACATCCTGCACGGTCCTCCCTGCACCCTCCTCCCTGAAGCCATGCCGTCACCACGCCTACCCTCAGCCCCAGGACTAGTGTGAAGCAAGCGAGGGCATCAGCAAGATGCCACAGGCGAGGCCTTGTCCCTTGTGCTGGTGTGCCTGTCACCCCCTATAGCTACAGAGGCAAGCCTGCTAGCGCCCCACAGGCCTCCTACACACACCTGTGCTCTTTGGTGGGTCATAAACAGCAGCTGGGCTCCATGGGCCAGGTGGCTGCGGGCACTTCTCCCCTGGGCATTGCAGCCACTCTGATTACCCATCTTGAACAGCCCCTCCCAGGCTGCACACTAGGTGGGTATTCAGAGGCTGCTAGCTTCTCTCACCCTTCGCTTCAGCTTGCTGCTCCAGACTTCAGGGGTACTGCTGGAGTCTGATTGGACCAGAACAAGCATGCAGAGGGACTATCCCCAGAGAACCTGTTCCCAATGGCCCCGATGGGGTTGCGAGACCCTGTCTTTGAGGCAAGAGCTGAGGTCTGGGGGCTGTCTACAGCTGCCAGGTAGGAAAGCCCAGTGGGCTGGTGAGCGTTCTCCATTCAGGGGCATCTGCCAGAACCTTTGGGGGTGGGGGGGGATGCTGACTTCTGCGACTCTCCCCAACCATGCTGAGGTCTGAGCCCAGTGCAGAGCGGAGCTTCAAACTCAGCCCCGACCCAGGGCTAAGAAGGAAACTGTGCATGCAGGTGCTAAGGGGTGGGAGTTGGGGCATTGAAATCCTTTTTTTTGTAAAGCAGTGCCCACCGAAGTGGACCTGTGCTCTATAACACAAATGTACCAAGTTTGCTTTAGGCAGCTGGGTGACAGGTGATCATGGATACGGGTGGCATCCATCAACCTGGGAGCTTCCAACGCGGACTAGAACCTGCCAGAAGAGATTCATATGGCTGGGTCAGACTTGTGGACGGCCGCTGTCTTATCACCTCCCCACACGGCCTCTTCTGTGTGCTAGCAGGATACAGTGGGCTCTGCTGGCTCTCTGTGTGGATGGAGACCTCCTCTGACGGTTTCTCTAAACTCTCATTTCTTGCACGTGTCTCCAGACACAGCCACGTTGAGGCACCTGCTAGATTCACAAGCTGACATCGGGCCTCACAAGGCCCTTGCATACAGGAGCATTCCTTCCTGACTGTAAGTGTGCATAGCACACTGAGTGTGTAAATAGTAAGCACAGGGCTTGTGGGCTACGCGGAGCCTGCTCTCTGTTTCTTATGTCCTAGCAGCGTGGTTAAGGGAGCAAGCTGTAGGGTCTGCAGAGAACCTGGGTGCCGTTCCCGAGTTTGCCTCTTCTGAACTGTACGCCATTAGGCCTGTGTCGGAGGTGGAGGATGCACCCATGCATATATGGGGCTCGGAGAGGGTGTGCCCATGCATTCTGGGGGCTAGAGGAAGATGTTGGTGTCCTGTTCTACCACACTCTGTCTCACTCTCTCTGAACCTGGAGCTAGACAGAAGGCCAGGAAGCCCCAGTGCTTCTCCTGTCTCCATGCTGCACGGTGCTGGGCTGTGGGCAGGGGCACAACCGCATCTGGCGTATGGCCTGCGTCCAGAGACCCAAATGCTCCTTGGCGTGGAACCATCTCTCTAGCCCTGATTTTACCTCTCTTTCTGTTTGTGTACCTGTGTGGGAAGCAGAACAATCACACCACAGATAGCAGCTGACGTGGCAGGAATCACAGGCTAGGAAGCGTTTGGTGTGGGGTCTGGAAGGCCGGGGTGTATAAAATGAGAGGGTTGTTATCTCTGCTTGAGAGCAAGGGCATATTGCTAGTCAAGACAGAAAGAATCTAGGCTGTGAGGTCAGATGTTGGGAGGGCTTAGCCACGGAAAATCCAGCTATGAAGTGGGGAGGACCAGGGAAGCGCTTGCCCCCAGCACTGTACCAGCACAGTACAGTGGACCTGACCCTCAGTAACACTGCCACTCACTGCCCAGTGGTGAAGCCGTGGTCTCACAGTGAGAGAGGTTCAGCCTGGCCAGGAGCCATGGGAGGGCAGAGCATTGGCCTATTCTAACCCCAGCATGGGGTGTGTTTTCACAGTGGGGTTTGGACATCAGCAGCCAAGATGGTGGAGGAGGGGGCGCTGAAGGATCCACACAGCTTGCAGCAGTGAGGTTCAGTCGTTTCTGAGTGAACTGTGGGTTGGCAGGATGGCTCACAGACTCTCCAGTGTCCAGGAGGCCTTTGCTGTGCCCAGTACTCATCTCAGTGAGGTGGGGTTGGCAGGGTTGGGGGAATAAAGCGGTGATGGAGATTACTGCTCTTGGCAACTGAGTCTGGCAGGAAAGCAGATGGCAAAGGAGTTAAGTAGAGCACAGGTGGGGGAGGGGTGAAACGGCTCAGAAGCGGGGTTGGGGTTGGGGTGGGGTCTTACAGAGCCTTCTATGGTGATGTCACCTGAGCAGGGGCTGAAGTGGTGCCAGGGCCTGAGTCAGGCTGAGTGTTCTGATAAGAGGCCGTGGCCAGTGCAAACACCCTGAGGCGGGGACAGGACCTGCAAAAAAAGAAAGAAAGAAAGACCCAGGAGGCACAGCAAGGAGGAGGTAGACCCAGAGGGGAGATGTGTGGGCTCGAAATGCAGGAGCCATTGGGCTCCCATGAGGACATGATGCAGGAGCCATTGGGCTCCCGTGAGGACATGATGCAGGAGCCATTGGGTTCCCATGAGGACATGATGCAGGAGCCATTGGGTTCCCATGAGGACATGATGCAGGAGCCAGTGGGCTCCCGTGAGGACATGATGCAGGAGCCATTGGGCTCCCGTGAGGACATGATGCAGGAGCCAGTGGGCTCCCGTGAGGACATGATGCAGGAGCCAGTGGGCTCCCGTGAGGACATGATGCAGGAGCCATTGGGCTCCCGTGAGGACATGATGCAGGAGCCAGTGGGCTCCCGTGAGGACATGATGCAGGAGCCAGTGGGCTCCCGTGAGGACATGATGCAGGAGCCAGTGGGCTCCCGTGAGGACATGATGCAGGAGCCAGTGGGCTCCCGTGAGGACATGATGCAGGAGCCAGTGGGCTCCCGTGAGGACATGATGCAGGAGCCAGTGGGCTCCCGTGAGGACATGATGCAGGAGCCAGTGGGTTCCCGTGAGGACATGATGCAGGAGCCAGTGGGCTCCCGTGAGGACATGATGCAGGAGCCATTGGGCTCCCGTGAGGACATGATGCAGGAGCCAGTGGGCTCCCGTGAGGACATGATGCAGGAGCCAGTGGGCTCCCGTGAGGACATGATGCAGGAGCCAGTGGGCTCCCATGAGGACATGACTTTTATTTTCTAGACAGGCAGCTTTAGAGCTGGGCCAGCACAGGAAAGGCAAGTTCCGACTTACCTTTTTATGGATCCTGCAGTAGATTAAAAATAGACACCCCCTCCCCGGTATCCATCTCTGATCTCTGTACTCTGTGAAAATGGAGCATTATTATAGGGAAAAGTTCATAGATGACGGGGCTGAGAGGGAGAAAGTGTTCAGGATACCCCGGTGTGTCCACAGCTGGACCCGCAGCTATCATTCCATGGGCAGCAAAGGCAAGTGACATCAGAATGGAGAGGTTCAGAGCAGGGCTTCCTGAAGCCAGAGATGGTGAGAGCCGGGGCCTCTCTACAGCTCTGGAAAGACCCAGCTCTTCCTATACCTTCATGTTAGCTCAGCAAAGCTGAATTGGGATGTCTGGCCTCCAGGCCTGTTGTTCTAGGCAACCAGTGGGGGAAAGTTGTTACTGCAGCAAGAGGATACATATACCGACCCTTCCAGCTTGGCAGGGCGTATCATGGGGAGGTCTCAGAAGAAAATAGAAGGGTCATTTGAAAATCAATCTCCAGGGTGGACAAAGGGACTTGGGCCTGTGATGGCAATGAGAAGCAGCTGGAGTCTGGATACAGTTTGAAGATAGGGCAGAAGGGCAGGAGAAGCCACGTATACTCCCAAGACTCAGAGCAGCTGGGGGTGGTGGTGGGGGGAGGGCGTGTGTGTGTGTGTGTGTGTGTGTGTGTGTGTGCTTCCTGAGTGGAGACGGTAGGAGTGAGTTGAGAGGGCAAAGCTCAGCTTGAACTATGTATGTGTCAAGTGGAAGCTGACTGAACCTGTCCCCCGCAATGCGGACCACCCAGCAACACCATGGGCAGGCCCATGTCAGCTGGTGATAAAACTCGTGGGGTCACCAACTCAAGTCCTCCTCATATGTCCAGGACCTCCCTACTGCAGGCCAGTCGTGCATGACGTCTATTGTCTCCAAGCCTTTGAGGCTTGATTATCTCCACACGACAAATGGTATCAAGGAGAAAGTGAGACACGGCCACCAGCAGTAAGGAGCTGAGCGGGACTGGAACCCAAGGCTGCAGGACACTGGGGACTTTCAAGGGCTAAGCTGGAGACTGGCCTGTTAGACATCCTTCCACCACACCCCCAAACCCTGCATCCTTGGAAGGGGTCACCTCTTCCAGGCTGTTCTTCCAAAGAGAGCTGGGGCTGCATTTACCAGGAGCCAACAAGTGGGAGACAGAAGTCAGTGGTCATGAATTTACTCACGAGACCCGTTGCCGTCTCTCCGCTCCCTGCCCCCAGCCCTTACTATACTTCCCTCACTCATAGGAGATGAGGGCACTGCATGGTGACTGGCAGGTATCCAGCCTCAGTCCTCTGTGCTCCTGGTCCTTCCCTTTCCAGGACTTGCCAACAGGCCCTCTGACACCCTCTCCTCTGAGCAGCGAGCGAGCAGAGTGTGACTTTCACAAGGAGGACACGGAGGCCAGGATGCAGTGAGATCTCTATCTGATCTTGTCTGGAACAGATGTCCAAGCAGTCGCTGCCCGTCAGGGCTGCCTGTCTCTTCCTAAGAGCACAGAGCTGCCCAGCCTCTGGCAGCAAACTAAAGAACCTTTTGTTTCTTTTGTGGCTGGGGGAAGCCCTGCCGTTGTCTGTCTGTTCAGCTAATGGGCTCTGGCTGATGGCAGGTCATTAACAAATGTATCTGTTTGCACTTCACTAGTCTATTTGAATTCTCATCTTCCTTAGTGTACTAGGAGACAGGCACTGTCCTGTAGCCACTAGCCGGACCTGTGCAGGCTTAAATCGGATACCGCCAACCTGAGTGCTCAGAGCAAGTGCCTGGCATGCGGCGAGGGTCTACTGTGAGTTGGGTGAGGTGGACAGAGGCCTTCTGTGGCCTAAGACAGAGTTCCAAGTTGCTGAGCAGCTGTGCAACTTTGGCCGTTCAACCTCAGTTTCCCTCGGTGCAGAGTGACGCAGGCTTTGTCCCTGGCCAGTGTCCAGACATTATGTTATCATCTCATTTAGTCCTTGTTCTGGGGGACAGGTGTAAGCTACCTCCACTTTGACGAGACTCAGAGAGGAAGGAAACTAACTGTCCACAGCCCCTGACTAGGGATACTCTGTAGGGCTCCCAACTCACTGCCTGGGTGACACTGGTGTCTCTAAGGAGACTGGAGCTAGAGGACCTGGCCTGGGCCTCCCTGCTGAGAGGCTCACTCGTGGTGTGCTGAGCTGGGGTAGGGAGTGTATGGCCTTCCCTGGGAACTTCAGCCTCTCCCACAGACCGGCTGAGGCCTGATGACGACCGCTTACCTTCCCTTGCTGGCTTCTCTGGCTGGCTCGCTTCCTCGGAATGAAGTGTCTGGTTTTTTGTTTTTTTTCTTTGGTTTCAGCAGCCAAGACCTCCTCCACACCCCCCACCCCACTCCACCCCATCCCTGCGCCTCCCTGCCCTGAATCCCGCGAATGTGAATTTCCTTGTAAGGACTCAAAGCGGCAAATCCCAGACCCCGGGTTGACTTCTTTTGCAAGTGGATGTCTTTGTTTCCCCTTCTCTTCTGCCTCCTGGAAGATAGCCCGCTTGATTTTTATAGGCCTGTCATTGTGATTGTCCTCTGTGAGGTTCTGTGTGGGGCCGGCTCCTGGCGGCAGGGAGGGAGCAGCGAAGCCATGTCTGCCGCTCACAAAAAGCAAAGCAAACATCGCCCCCCTTGAGCGGCTTGCACTCCCTCAGCCTCAGTATCCCTTGTGTGCCAACTGTTGCTAGTGCTTGAGAGCCTGGTAAGGCGGGATTACCTTGTCCTTTCCTGGAAGACAGGAGATGCCACATGCAGACTGTGGCGCTGTGGTCATGTCCTCAGGAGCATGTGGCAGGGCCAGGTGCTTCCTGCTGGGATAGAGCCAGTCTCTAGGGCTCCCATTTAGAGCCTCACATCCTGGAGATGTCAGGAGATGCCTCTGAGGCAGGAAGCCTTTCATTAAGGCACGCAGTCAGGTAGCACCTTCAGGATTACGAGCATCTCATCCATCCATCATGCACCGAGGGATTGGAGGCAGATATGCATCGTCAGGGCTTGGGGACCACGCAGAACTGGGGTCCTATTCGAGGACCATGACTTGTCATGGCTGGGGTGCCTGGGGAGGACTCTCAGCCTGAACCTCCGTTCCTGTGTCCATGGAGGGGTAGGTGATGTTTGTGGGCTTAGGGGACAGTTCAAAAGCTGGTCATCCACTTAGTAAGGGAGGATCCTCCCCTTCAAAGGACCTCACTTCTAGGCCAGCTCTGCCTGGGGGGTGCAGTGCGATCTATGCGGTCTGTTCCCCAGGGGCATGTGACTGCTGTCCAAGGAGCACACGGTGCAGAGAGCCTGTCCCTTCAGTCACAGGCTTGGGCTCGACCCTCCATCCCCCTTCCTTCTCTTGCCCTCCTCTGACAAAGAATATAGTAAGAGCTTGCATTAGGTGCGTGGCTGTGCCAAAGGAAGTCAACTTAAGTCAACTGGTTGCTGCAACTGCAGGCTCATGGGCTACCTGAGGAGAACCTATCCCAACAAGCCCATGCTTCTCTACACTGTCAGTATGGCCTGGGACAGGGACATGAGGGTCAGGGTGGTTATGTAGGGTCAGGCTTGCTCTGCCTTCCCAGAATCCAGCAGGCTCTGCCAAGCCAGAGGTAAGATGGCACACAGAAGCCATGAGGGTAATGCGCCAGGATCTCCAAGCCCTGTGAACCCTGTTCTGAGGTTGCTTCTTCCTCCCAGGAGACCTCCTGTGTGACAGGAACACAGAAGCCAGAAGGGCTGGCTGGTGACTTTGCCCAAGACCAGTGCCTTCAGGAGTGTTGGGAGGCTTTATTTGATGCTAAGGGAGACAGTGAATGTCAGCTCAGAGTGACACCTGTCCACATACAACACAGCTTGGGAGATGTGCTCCTGTGGCTGGGGTTGGGTGGATGGTCATCTGGAAAAGAAAGCCCTTGACTAAACCTTGGAGGAGTAAAAAGCATGTAGATACTCCCACACAATGTCACCATCCTGGGTCCCTTTTGGGTGTAGATTTTCAGAGACCAGAGATGCTGAGCAAGTTTCTCAAGGACACACAGCCCCAGCTATCTGCACTGACCACAGGTCTACTCCCTCCTAGCCGTGGAAGCCATACTGCACATCTCACAGGGCCTCCTAGAAAGCTGGCTCAGAAGCTACACTGACTTGCAGGTGAGTGGCTGAGTAGACCACAGGTCAGCAACCTCTGTAGGTTGAGAACACCCAGGAACCTTCACTCCTCAACAGAAAACCGCCTTCTATTTTTTTTTTAAATCACAGATCGTCATGCTACAGTCTTATTTTCAGACCCTACAGCCCAGAAGACGGGGTGTGCCACCTTCCCCTCTGTGGCTGGACATCCCCACAATGTCTCTGCCTCCTTGGGGCCCCTAGGGCTGATGGTGGCATGAGAATTCTACCCCGTCAGCAGCTTAGACTGGGGCTCCCAGCTACTAGCTCTCCTTAAAGAAATGGAGCAGAGAGGAGCTTGGAGAATCCACTAGTTGGGGGGAGGGGACAGATGGAGGGAGACCACACTCCAGGGTCCTGCTACTTCCCCCAGGCCTACAAAGTAGGGATAAAAATGTGGACAGGGGCATGGCTGCTGCTTATGTGACAGAGACTCCAGGGACTTTCTGAAGTTGAGACTGGGGACCGTGGGGACGTAGCCCTGACTTGATGGCCCTGGCTGGACTGTTTCTCTTTTCGGGCTCTGGGGAGGTGGCTGCAGGAGGCTGAGCACAGCGCCTAGCTGGAGACAGCTCTGCATCTGGTCTCATCCAGCTGTTGATTTTGGCTCCATATCCAAGACTCCTGCGCCCTAATTACTCACTGTCTTGGGAGCCTGACGGGGCGGGGGGGGGCTGAGAAGGCAGAAGCTGGGCTGGTTCACATCTGATAAGGACACAGAGGTGGCAGAGCGGGACCCAGAGGGAGCCCTGGCTGAGAAGAGTTGAATCTTCTGCCTGTTGTTGGTTTGACTGAGATAGAATCTGCATACAATAAAATTCAAGGTTTGGATAAAACCACCCATAAACCCACAACCCATAAAACCACACCATAATCAAGATGCAAAACATTTCCAGTAAAGTTTGCTCCTGCCTGGAGCTGCTGGCACCCACCTGCCCGCCAGCTAGCTGCCCTTCCCACACACCCCTCCCTGCCCGGAACTTTAGTGAATGGGCTGGGAGGATGGGACAGGTATCTGTGCCAATGATTGTCACGAGACCTATGAGAGACATCTGCGTTGTTTATGAATCCGAAGTCCGTTCCTTTCCATTGTTGAGTTGTATTCCATTTGTATGGATTTGATACCACTCATTAATCTCGTTCATTTGTCAATAACGTTTTAGGTTGTTTAGGTAAACATGGAATAGAGTCACTGGGGTTTGTGATAAGTGCGTGCTTAGTCGGATAAACCAGGGCAGGCATGCCAATTTTCTCTCTCCTTGGCAATGTTGAGTGTGGTGGTAGTTAGCACATCCTCAGGAGCCTTGAGCTATACACTACAGTATCTCACTGTGGGTTCAATGTGTGTTTCTCTGGTAATTAAAATTACTGAACATCTTTTAATAGGTTGGTGCCTTTTATATGATTTTGAACTTAAGATTCATGAGTCTTGAATGAGGTATTCAACCTTTCCTAGAGGAGATGTGGACACCCCTGTAGACAAGCTCAGGGCCTGGCTCCTGGATGACATGGGTGAAAGTGCATAGGACATTGATTTAATAGGAGCACAGAAACATCTTGAAGAAGATTCTAGAAGCCCATGTATACACAGCAGGCCCCTCAAGACCTTCAGAACATTTCAGACAGGTCCCCATGGAAAATGTGTTTCATACACTGGTGTGACTCTTGGTCATTCTCCAGCATGCTTTTCCGGGCACCAGACTCCCAAGGACTTTCCGTGCAACCCTTTGTGGATTAGCCTTGTGCCTGTCATGACTTAGGGTCTCACTGTGAGGACAGCCATCTCTAGTGAGTCAGCTTCCCTGATGCTAGGTATTAAGGGTGGTGTGCCATATTTTGCCAGTCGTGTGGCTCAGTGAAGATGCTTGACTTGGTCTCTTGTCTGATCTGTGCTTCCATTCCTTGGAGCCACCGAGAGTTTGTATCAATCATCCATTGCCACAGTGATGATGTACAACAAGCCCTCGAGTCTTAAAAGCCTAAAACACCAATCTCTTACTTGTCACCATGCAACTGATCTTGGGGTGGTCTACTGATCTGGTCCAGTGCAACGGTTGATGACTTGGTTAATTATGGGGTTGAGGTTGGTATCGGGTCAGCTAGGTCTGGCTGGTCACGGACAGGCTCATTTCTGTTTTGTCTCCCTTATTCCATCAAATGGGTCCAGCTAGTTCTGATGTAAAGGTGGCTCAAGGAGAAGAAAGTCATGGAGACCTTGAAGCCAGAACTGCACATTCTCAGTGATGTTCCACTCAAGAGACCCAGAGAGCACCCAAACCCAGCAGACAGTTGTCTTCACAATGTATCTATGAGTCCCATTGCAAAGGGTGTGATCACAGGGAGAAAGGACTGGGATGTATATATTTTATAGCCCAGGACAGTTTTAGAGTCTTCACATTTCTCTCTGTTGTGGGATGTTGCCAAATTGTCTTCCTAAAGATGGTTCAGGGACCGTTTATGGCAGTACCTGGAAGCCCGCAGTCCTCCAGCTTAACCTGCGACACCTGAGCCAGATCTGAAATTTCCCAACACCATGCAACAACAGAAATGAAGTACAGCTCCCCAAAGCATTGGTTTTAATCACTTTCTTGAGAGGCAAGCACCTGTCCTTAAGACTGAAAGCACTCACAGACAGTCAGGGTGAATGACATCATGTGATGCTTTAAGAAAGCGTGAGACTTAGTGAAATGGCTGACTAACAAGGCAGACTCCTCCAGACTCCATCCTCCCAGTGTGGGCATCTGCTGCTAGCGTGGCCCACTGTGACTGAACAGCCTCTGCGTGCTGGGCAGAGCTCCCAGCGTGAGGACAGGATGGCGGAGGCAGGGTCCTTGCCTCTCAGAAACAAACATGAAGGGAAGGAAGGGATCAGTGACGGTAAACAATGCCACTTCAGAGACAATATAAGTCAGAAAGGAAACAGCACAGGGTAATGCCACAGAGACACTGTGACCCTGGACTGGGTGACAAGTTGAGTCCATGGTGAAAGGAAGGAGCATAGAAGGAAGCAGCAGGCCAATCTGGCAGCTGATGCCAGTGTCCTAGGACAGAGGTGACATCTGCTGCTTGCCTACTGGGTGCTCTATACCCCTACCCTCTTCTGCCACCAAAACAGAAAAAGGTCTGGGCTCCCCCTGCTGGCCTACTGTGAGCTGTGGCTTCAGCTGGGAGGGTCAGTGGGCTGAGAGTGTCTCCTCTCATGCTGGGGGAGTTGGGGATGCCAGAGGTTCTGTGTGCACAGTGGGAGAGGGCAACCTCAGGTCATGGTTTGGTCTAAGGAGCTGTAAGGAAAAAAAATGGGTTCAAAGTCAAGCAGGAGCAGGGAATGCTGGGAGCCTAGTTATACACACTCAGTGGCAGGCAAACTCTCCAGCGAGTCAACTTGTGACCCAAGCATGACTTCAAGAAAATCCAGAAAGGAATGGCCTGCCATGACATCCCTGCAAAGCAGCACCTCTCAGGAGGCCCCTAGGTACTGCTGCTAAGGGGGAACCTCTCGGAACCAGGCAAGTTGCCCCAGTTCCTAGCCCTGGGTTCTTTCCATTCCCAGTCTCAGAGAGGAACCAGAATGTTCAACCACAAAGGGATTGAGTCCAACTCCCTCGGAGGTCTCTGCTCAAATCTTGCCTAGGGTCAGCCAGTGGGTCCTGCTCTCTATCCAGCCTCTTGTGGTGAGTTTAATGATTAGTTCAGCAAATACTGGATGCCTTCTGGGGTTCCAGGAGCCTTGTGTGCGTGGGGGATGTATGCATGAACAGGACCAAGGCCCCTAACTCTGCAGCTGGCATCTATGGGGCAGGATGGCAGGCACAGGTGACACTCTGCAAAGAATATGTGTGTTCTTGGGTACCAGCTGCTGAATGCTGAGAAAGGAGAAGAGGCACCTGGCAGGGGACACGCTCAAGAACAGGGCACCAGTTGCTAGATAAACAGATGGGCCTCAGAGGTCCCTTGACCAGGCTGGCACAGGAGGAGGGCAGTTGAGCCTAGGCGCAGCTGTGGCAAAGACCTTGCGGCAGGCTAGCACTTAGTGGAGACAGCAGTCAAGAAGAAGCCAAGCCCTGTGGGAGCAGGGTGTGGCCACCCTGGCAGGAGGAAGACAATCTAGAGATGTTCGCACCCCTCCCTTGGCTATCAGAATCCTGAAATTGTGGTCTCCGGAATTTCCCAAGAGTCTCAGGCTGGAAGAAGGAAAAGGTAGAGACCTCGTGCCAGCTGGAGGGAGTGGGATGGATACTATCTTCTAGAAAGACATTCTGCCCAGCTCTGACACTGTGTCAGAGCACCTGGTAGGCAGGAGAGACAGGAGCTGAGACCATGATGGGTCAGTGATGTGACAGATGAGACTTTACCTTGACCAGGGCTGCTTGGCTATGCATGCCTTTTGCTCTCTGTATAAGCAAAAGCCTAGTGTCAGGACCCTAAAGATGGACTTGGGGGTCCCCGGAATTCTTCATTTGGTCTTCACCATGTGGACACACTGAAAAGACCTCAGCTTCTCACTGTGACTTGTCCGTTTTGTTGGCCTCTGGGTGGACACAACTAGCTTGTTTGGGCTTCCAGGGACCTAGATTCTCACCTGAACAACTCTGGTAATAGGAGGAGGGATAGATGGATGGTCAAGGGAGGGAGGGAATTTCTAGGCCATTCCAGAGCTGGGGTCTGTGGGGCCACTGCAGGCTTTAGAGCCAGAGAGGCACAGGCTCCGGCTTCTGCTTACAGAGGGTCTCTGTGGTGCTGTGTAGAGAACAGACTGGAGACCAGGGGCATAACAGGGAGACCAGTGAAAGGACTCTGCCGTGGCCCATGCAATAGTTAACGGTGGCCACATCAAGTTGCTGGTCATGGAGGTGTGAGAAGAGACCAGTACCCGAGTCTTCCTGTATTAGCTCACTTGCTGTTACTATAGCAAAATCACAGAGACTAGGTAACTTACAAAAAAAAAGAGCCTTTTAAGCTTACAGGGTTTGTTTGTTTGTTTTGAGACAGGGTTTCTCTGTGTAGCCCTGGCTGTCCTGGAACTCACTCTGTAGACCAGGCTGGCCTCGAACTCAGAAATCCACTTGCCTCTGCCTCCCAGGTACTGGGATTAAAGGCATACGCTGCCACTGCCCAGCCTAAGCTTACAGTTTTGAAGGGCTAGGCAACCTTATCGATTTGACTATCAGTGAGAATCTCATGTTAGTGACATCATGACAAGAGGGAAAGGTAACATAACCAGACTGGAGATCAGGACCTTTCTAGGGTCAGGCTCACGGGTCACAGCCCACTCTCAAAGGACTGAGATCACTGCACAAAGCCAACACTACGCCCCTTAGAGGGCACATGACTCCTATGAGGCTCCGGCTCTTAAGAGTCCTCTTAATACTGACTTAGGGGACCAATCCCCCAGTGTGTGTACACATAACACTCAAACTGTTCGACGACCTGACTGAGGTCTTGCTGTCCCTCAGTCCTGGGAGCCAGGAGCATTTTCCCGTCTTTTTTTTTTTTTTTTTAAATCCGGCCCAACCCAGCCATAGTATCCAAAGCAAGAATTCAGGATCCCAGAGCCGAGACAACACCTTGGGATGGAAGGCTGATCAAGTTTCCTGAGGGTGGAGGTGACTAACCAGGAGGGAGGAGGGAACAATGCATATTCCTACCAAGGGCTAGCTCCCTTCCTAGCTCGATGCAGGGGAGTGGAGAGATCCCAGGCAGCACAAGGGCGGGGGCTGGGAAAGAACCCATAAACAAGCATCCCTTGAGGCCACTAACCAAACAAGCAAAGTGTCCATGCCTGCTTTATACACAGCAGAGCAAGCAGGTCTCCCCTGCCACTGGGGTGTGTACTGCAAGGCACTGCAAAACAGGGCTGAGAGGACCCACATGCACCCCTTAAGTAAGCTGGATCCCTTCCTAACCTCTCACCTGATCACAAGTTCTGGGCAGCTCGGGTAAGGGAAAGACAGGGCTGGATGAAGGGGAAGGACCTTATCCCGTGCTTTCCCAGACACCTGGTCATTTAAGAATCATCATTTAGATCGTGTCAGCCTTGGACCCAGATTCCAACCCCATCGTTTGTTAGATGTGATTGTCAGTGCCTGCAGGTGCTCACTACAGATAGGAGACCTGAGATATGTGTTGGTCTCAGCATCACGGGCAGGGTGGCCTAGTCTCTTCATCACTACACAGGTGGGATGCTCAGGGCTCTTCCTGGCACCTGGCACACGTTCTTGCTGAGACTGAAGTGGGGGTGGCCGACCACAGGGGTGGAGGGAAACATCCTCTGTGAGCTGACTCATGCTCTCTGAAGTGCTTCCACAGGGGTCTGGGTGTGTCTGTAGTAGCCATGTTAATACAAGATGAGCCTTCCCTAAGACACGTCTTTAACAAGGCCTGAAGGGAGGCACTCTGAGATGATTTCTGGTTGAGCTGTGGAGATGTGGCCCCTGTGAGTCCATGGTCAAGAGGCCTCCTCCCCCTCCCTCACTCCCATCCTGCTCTTTGTCTGAGCCAAAGAGGTGGCTTCCACAGGCTCATCCCCTTGTCCATGGTTACTACCTGGATGTGTCCTTGGGAGCCTGGCAGGACCAGGGCATGGCTTCTGTGGGACTGATTTGTCCCCTACCCTATCCTAGGGAATGATGTCTTCCTCAGAGATGTCTCTGTGGTCACCTATGTCAGGTCCATTTCTTCAGTCCCCCACCACCACCACTTGCAGTGACTCTCCACTTGCCCAGCTTGATCATGCACCCCTCCCCTCCTCTGCCTGTGCTCCCTCTCTTTCCTGGTGTAGAGAGTGAAGGCCTCTAGGGAACTGGTTCTTGGAAGTGACAATCCTTACATGGGACAGCAGGGAGGTACATGGACTCTATACATGTCCCAGTCCTTATATGGGACACCAGGGCCTTAAGAAGCTGTTGTCTCCTGCACCTCATATGCTAATGGAACTCAGGTTAGAAATCCAATAATAAGTGAACCCAATTCTAGAGAGTGAGTGCTAGGAAGAGAAGCCCAGAGTGAAATGTGACAGACAGGACTGGGTGGAGGGAGTCACTCTGGGCCTGGCTGGGGGTAGATGACAGTTAGGTGATGGTACAGATAGCAAGTGCCCAGGGGTTCAGAGGACAGCACAGGCATGAAGCAGTCAGGAGGAATTCTGGGAGAAGAGTAGAACCTGGTGTCAAGGGGAGAAGCAGGCATAAAGGGCTTCCTTCTGGCCAGGACTCAGAGAGAGGATACCAGGATGGGCCAGTGACACACTGACAGCTCTGTTGGACCCTGGACACCAGGAGGTAACATTAGGGGAGAGTCACAGACCCTTCTTCTAATCTGTTTCTCTGTCTGAATATTAATGCCACCTACATAAACCAAGTACATTCAGGGATACTTGGTGTTGCATAGGCCTGGCCCAGGCCCCTCAGCATGAGAAGGACCCACCCAGCTCCTGAGTTCAACTCTGACAACCTGTTCTCAGAATCTCAAACTGCACTGTCTCTAAGATTGTGTACAACAAAAGCCTGCAGACTCCAGAGGGATGGCCTTAGCCTCACCCACAGGCCTCAAAACCCCAGCTCCAAGACAACCTGGTTCCCAGCTGGGGAAATGCTGGTACCCATAAATTACCCCCCAAAAGTGGCTTGCTGAAGACTCCCAGACTGAAGTTTTCAAGACTGTGTTAAAAGCAAGAGGTCTGGGCTGAGGCGCCCTCAAGGTAATGAGGAGCCCTCAAGGTAATGTGGTATAGTGCCAAGGCCCACCCCAGACTGTGAGGATCCATTAGATTTTCCTATGCCTCAGGAAATCTCAAGAGAAAAAAAAATAACATAATATAGGCTGGCAAATCTACTTCTATTCCCATACTCCAAAAATATATATAATCTCAATGCATCTTTATGGAGTAAGGACCATAGAGGTCCTAGGACCCACCCAAGTCCTAATGTTGCTTTGTTCACTGGAGAGATGGAAATGGAAGATGGAGCCCAAGGTTACACAATCCTGGATGACATTAGTGGGGTTTGAATCCAGGACTAGCGTCTTCTAAGGCTTAGCTCGATGCTTGGAAGGTTTTCATAGGTTAACCTATGAAGCTTCGATTTGCTGTCATCCTCTTTGGGACCTCAGAGTTCTGAGTTCCAGTGGTCTAGGGCATGGCAGCTCTTCCTCTTACACCCAGAGCAAGGTTGTCCCTTCATGTCCCAGCACAGCACGAATGGAGAGACAGGAGCAAGCCTCTTCTGCCTGGGTAGCCCAGCTTATGACCCCAGGGTGGGGTGAGGTATAGACTGGCCATCCCTCAGGGCTCCCCACACTGCAACCTACTCTGAGCTTGACCTGAATCAAGGATGCTAACTGCACAGAAGGCCACCCAATTCTGGTCTACAGGTGCCTTGCTGGGAAGCTGCAGGAGGCAGGCACACCGGGGTTCAAATCTCAGCTTTTTTTCCTGATTCCACGCTGCCACACCGGTCTGCCAAAGCAGCCTGAATGAGCCCAGGGGTCAGGGAGGATCTTCTTCCTCAGAGGGCTTTCAGTACTTGAGCCAGGGTGGCTGTCTCTCTGTACCCTGACAGGAGACAACCCCCTCTTGAGTGGCTGAATCCCACCATCTGGGCTCCATCCGGAGCTGAAGGCTGTCACTGGTCATTTCCTTTAAAGGCAAAGACATTTCTGCCTTTGGTGCTGGTAGAGCAGTTAGAAATGAGGTAGTGTCAGAATGAGTGTCCCGGTGGAAGTTTTGGGGATACTATGAAGTGACAGGGATGAAGGCTGGTGGGTGATCCTTGGTAGCCACAGACAGTGCACCCACAGATTTAACACCCTTGCACAGAAACTACTTGGGAGCAATAAAAAAAAATAACAACATGATAAAAGCCATGGAAATAAAGTTACAGTTAACCAACTATTCATACAGCGTTTACACCTCCCAAGACAATATAATTATCTAGCAATGTAACAAAAGGCTGCCAGAGAGAACCGGCTAGCACTAAGCCAGCTTACAGCTCAGATCAAGCAGTGACCTGGGCACCAGGCTTTTACCCTCCTGAAAAGCTCCTGCATTGATTGCAAGTGAGGTCAGACATAGGGAGCAGATCAGTAATGCCAACATATAGCAGGCTGCCCTGAGCAACACTGCAAGAACTGTTTCAAAAACCAAAACACAAACAATTGAACACGATAAGGCCGTGGCACTGGGGCTGGAGAGTTGGCTCGGTGGTTAAGAGCACTGGCTACTTTTCCCAGAGGACAGGGGTTCAATTCCCAGCACCCCCAACTTGGCAGCTCACAACTGTAATAAATTATTAAAAAGAAAAACAGGCACGGCATTAAGAACGGAGGGTCACAAGTGGGGTAGTCACATGGGATGCCCATCACCTGTCTGTTTTGGGGACTGCCTTCCTGTGACTCCAGTCTGGAGGCAAGACGAGAAACATGGGGGTAGGAAGGATGCTATGAGGACCAGGGCAGGATGGGGCCAGACGCCCGAAGCCGTGGCCTTTGGAGGGCAGTTACTGTTGGGGGGTGGGGGTGGGAGTTACAAGGTTGAGAAGAGCTGGTTTTCAGCTGCCCATAGACATGCATCCCAGGAGGGCTGTCAGAAGTATGAGATTGGGATTCTTGGACATTCTAGCCTGGTACCTTGGGAGGCAGGGCGTGGAGTCAGTTAGATCCACGTCAGGCCAGTGTGGCCTCTGGGTGCCCTGACTGCCTGTATCTCTCTGTGGCCAGCCCCACATCCAAGATGGTTGTGACCTTGTCTCAGAAAAGTATAGTCCTCCGGTCAGGCGTGTTGGCAGTTCATAGCAGGAGCAGAAAGCAGAAATCACTTCTATCTCCATTTAGAAGATGCCATGTCCCCTCATATTAACCATACCACAGATACTGACAGAATTAGCCAAGTTGGTTCAACTGTTGGCGACGGACGCCAAATCAAACTAACTACAGTGAAAAACCAAAGAGGCTTCGCCCAGCTATGCCAGAGTATGGTGGGTGACTTTCTAGGACCCTGGCCCTGTAGGGCACACTCAGGGAAGGGCTCTGATTGGTCGCTCTTGGGTCATGTGTCAATTCCTTAACCCAATCATATTGGCTGGGAACCGACTATATAAATCAGCACCCCCCCCACCCCCCCACCCCCCACCCCTGCCTGAGGAGCCCTAGCAAGATGGAGAAGCCCAGCCAGCCCAGACATTGCCTTGGGGAGCCTGCCCTTTCCTGAAGAGCCTGGGAGCTTCACCCCCCCCCAACCTCATACTTTGCTCCAACACCATCCCCCTGTGTCCACCCCTAACTGTGAGCTCCCCTGGGCTACCAACTCCACACTTCTCCATCTTGGCTGGCAATAAGGCAGCCAGCCTGGGGCACAGTACAGGGCTGTGTACGCATCTGCCTCTGCTCCAAGGATCTCCATTGCTTATCCTTCTCCTCCCTCCTCCTACGTTCCTTTCCTCCTCCCTCCATCTGCCCTCCTCACTTCTTTCTCTCCTCCCTCCCTTTCCCTCTCTCCCCTCCCCCTTACTCATTAGCCCTCCATCAGAGATCAGTGACACTTTACAAAGTGGCTGAGCTGTTTTAGTGTCCCCTGCCCCCAAGCCACCCCCACCTCCTGCCACTCTCCCACCCACCTGAGGGCCCGAGGCTGTGAGTTTCCTAGCCCCTCTTTTCTCCATAGTCCTGGAATGGAAGCACATCCTAGAGACTGACTGATCAAAGGACCCACTGACACCAGGCCCTTGCAGACACCTCCCTTCCCTGCCCACGAGTTGCAAAGAGCATGTTCCTTTCCTCCCTCCCCCTTTTCTCGTGCTGTTAAAAGAGTAATGTAACTCTCAGATCCCCTCTCATCATGTTAATGTTAAAGTGTGACTAAAAATAAACCACAGGTTGCCATGGGAACCCCAACCGTTGCTAGGCTCAGTCTGTGGGGATTGGGAGTCCTGCTTTTTCTGGCCCTGCTGGAAGGTGGCCTCTGTGGTCTGCAAAGCACCTGGGAGGGGTCCCCAGGGACTGCCCTTCTCCCCACCCTCTGAAGGTGGGTTGGGAGTCACCTCTGGCTGAGGACTTCAGCATATTCCTGGGAGGGGGAGTGGGTATTTGTAGAGCCTCCAAATGAAGTTCCCAAGTCTCAGGGCAGAGGAGGGAAGGAAACAGAATACAAAGTCAGTGAAGAAGACAGGCTCAGAGAGAGACGAGGGGAGAGGAAGGAGGGGTGGACCCCATCCATGTGTTGGGTTGCGAAGCTCATCCTGAGCCAGGAAGTGTAGCAGCCTACAGAACCCAGCTCTCAGGCCTGGCTTGAGCTACAGGTCGGGCCTAAGGTCTGGGGTTAGGGGGGCTCCGTGACTGTCCTCTACACTTCAATCTGCCCTGTACACTTCAGTACAGGACTCCCCCAGACCTACAGTCAGCAGGGCCAAGCCTACGTCCCCCACTGAATTTTCTAACTCTCTTGTGTGATTAGGAACCAGCTTGCACAGGGTCTACCCAGCCCAGCCACGTCCTTATGCACCGTGGGAAGTGCCAGGTGATTTCCTCCCTAGCACTGTGCGCCATGCAGGACGATCAGGCTCGGGACTGAGTCCCAGCCCCACTCCTGGGCTGCTCTGTGACTTTCAGCAGCAGCTTCCTTCCTGGCTTCTGTCTGTTCCCTTCTCAGCACAGTGGAGAAGCAGGCATCACCCTGAGGGGGTCACCGTGAGACTGAGGTGAAGGCTGGCAGCCTTGCACGGCAGAAGGCCCATGGTGAGCAGGTGCTGCTGCTATGAGTTCCTCTCAGGACACAGCACCTGCCATCTGCTGTGGTCATACAGCTGCTCCAACTGCTGTCCCATGGGGACAGTCCCCAGCCAGGCAACCCAGTGATGCAAGAGAAATTTGTGCTTTGTGCCCATCTGTGTAAGGGTGGGAGATACCACAGCATCACCTCTCTAAACAGGAACCCCAGCCCCAGGTCTTTTGTTTGTTTGTTTGTTTTTGGCTTTGTTTTTCGAGACAGGGTTTCTCTGTGTAGCCCTGGCTGTCCTAGAACTCATTCTGTAGACCAGGCTGGCCTTGAACTCAGAAATCAACCTGCCTCTGCCTCCCAAGTGCTGGGATTACAGACACGCGCCACCACTGCCCTGCCCCAGGTCTTAACCCCTACATGCATTCTCAAACTCAAAACACTTATGATGTGCCCTGTGCAGAGAGAACCAACCTCAGCTGGCAGCCAAAAAGCCGGCCATCATGCAAAGCCAGTGTTGCCAGGCTCTCCTCCCCCCTTAGCCTTTCCTTATGGAACCCGAGCACCAGCCCAGGGCCAGCTCAGCATCAGACCAGGACCAGCCCGGGGCCAGCGCTCAAACCATGAGCATCCAGCTTTGCTGTCTCACCAGTGACAGCCACACAGGACACTGGCAGGGGGATTCCAGAGGCTCATGTCCTTGGAACACTCATCCCCAGGGACATCCAGGGAACAGAGGGAAGTAGCAGTTATCACCAGTGCTGAGATGCAGACGTGGTGTTTTGTGTCCTAGACTGGAGCCCATGGCTTTCCAGTCTCAGTGGCTATGGGTCTTTGGTAAGCACAGTGGGGGGGGGGCGGTCCCCAAAAGCAGCAGGGTAGGGCATCAAAAGCATATCTGTCTTCTGTAGAATCCTCTAGAGAACATGGTGGCAAGGATTCAGAGATGTTGTCTGGCTTCCCCATAGCTTACTATAAAGTCCCCAAACCTGTGCTAATTCTATTATGCCTAGCATTGGTAAAGTGCAAGAAAGGGCTTGATGGGGTGGGGGTGGGGGGCTGCCAAGGAGAAGAGAAGTATCTTTCACTGAACATGTGCTATCCTCCTAACAGGCAGAGAAGGCAAAAGCTAAGAGATACGAAGGCACTAGAGCCAAGGGGCAGAGATGGCTCATTCAGCTCCATCTCTAGCACCCACTTCGGTCTGGAGTGTATCCAAGGTGGCTGATGTGTGTTTTCTGAACTGTCTACTTCCTGGTCCTAGACAGCACTGGAACCTGGGAGGGAGGAGAAAGAAGTGGCGAGATGCTGCGGCATCCTGCAGGTGGCACAGGGTCTCATAGCATTGTTGGTACAAGCTCTAGAAGGCACAGAGACATCTCCCAAGGCCACTGCACAGAGCCAAATGGTCCTGAGGAGACAGGGAAGCAAAGGCTAGTCCCCATCGCCCCTCCTCCTGCCAGGTGCTGCCCTCAGGACCAGCCAGTGGGAAAGTACGTGGTGGGTCAGAGGGAAAAGAGACATGGGGAGACAATGCCAGGCCCCTCATTATTGGCCAAGGGGAAAGAGAGATGGGATGATCAGACCTTTGTTTTGTTTGACATAAATGGTAAAGGACAAACCGGCAGAACATTCTCAATAATACTAAATTTATCCTTTATAGTAATGAATGCCCTTCATAAATAAACAAAGGGTAGCCAAGTCCAACAGCATGCCCAGAAGTTAAGGAAGAGCACACCGGGTGCCAAGGCAGCTGAGAGAAGCCCAGACACTGTGCTCAGAGCAAGCCCAAGCCCTGCCATCAAAGAAGCTCATTTGCCCAGGAGCTGCTGCCTAGTTTTGAGTCATTTACATATCTTATACCACAGTCTTGACCCTCAGTGTCACAGAACAAGGTGAAAATACTTATTGCAATCTCCTTCCCATGTTTTCAATATTTGCTTTCTTCCTAGAACCTGTGCAAAGATCAAAGGTTGTATTTTAAACCACACGGAAAAGGAAAACAGCCTGGAGGAAAAGCATTTCCATCCTGGACCGAGCCAGGAAAGGAGGCCCAAGCAAAGGGCGTCTCGGGGAGATTTTGAACCAGTGAGTTCCATGGAAGCAGATGTGTAGACAGACCAGGGCCTTTGAGGCACTCTGACTGTCTCCTCAGGGAGCCCCTCTAAGCCTTTTAACAGAAGCTCGAGGAACTGGGGTCTAGTGGCTATGCATTGCAGAGACTGTTCACCAAGCCAGTGAGGGCAAAGAAACTGGGTTGAAGTCCCTGGTCCATGAGTGGTTCATCCTGCTAGTCTTGAAAGATGCTTGCAGGGATGTGGGTTTCATGACCAGGTACCTTGGAAGAATGGCGGGCAACTCACTGTGGACTCAGGGTTAATAGGCAGCTGAGCTGCTGTGGTTGGACATCGTAGCTGCCCACTGCCACGGTTTAACCATCACCACCTAGCCATCCTGATGGGCACTCCCTGTGCAAGAGCCCTGAGCAGAAGCTCTACATGGGCATGTGTTCTCCTGGAAGGCATGTGCCCTGCTGAAGTATTATGGGACATAACATCCAGCTCTTCCTTCTTCCCCATTGCTGAGTGGGCTAGAAAGGTACATCGGATCTAGAAAGAGCCAATTCAGAATTGCATCAGGCAAAGTGGATCAGGGCGCAGGCCTTGGATCCAAGTCCCTTCCTGCTTACAAGCCAGGGGTCCAAAAATTATATTTCCTTGGCTGTTTTTTCCTAAGTAAAGATAATGAGAAAAGCTGCTTTGCAGATTTCTCTGAGAATCAGATAAGAAAGCCTACATGGACACCTTAAACCAGTGGTTCTCAGCCTCTGGGGGTGTCCATCAACTCTTTCACATAGGGTCCCCTAAGACCGTAGGAAAACACAGCTATTTACATTAGCATTCATAACAGTAGTAAGATTACAGTTGTGAAGTAACAACGAAAATATTATATATATAATATATATATTATATATGTATATTATATGTATATATGTATACTCCTTCCATATATGTATATATAATATATATTATATATATTTTATATATATACATATATAATATATATTATATATATATTTTATATATATATATATACATATATGGAAGGAGTAGAAAAGAAAGCAGCCCCTATACTGGGCCCTATTCAGTGGCAGCCTCTTGCTCCATAGGGTTAAGGAAGACTTTGAGGGAATAAAAGTTGTTCAGAAAAATCCAGGTGTAGTTGCTTTGTATGTTGTGATGGGTAGGAGAGATGAAGGCAAGTGTGAAGGCCCCTCACACCCTCCATCTCGCCTCAGACTGTGCCCTGAAACCCTGGGGCAGAGAGAGCACCACTTTCATTCCTGATTCTTGGGGTTGTTTACTGCCACGTAGTGATACAGGATCACAAGCAGGAGAAGCGGCATGCCCAGCATGGTGGCGAAGATGGCGAGCTGCAGGTCCTTGATCATCCTGACCAGTTCCGCCCAACTCCAGCACTACAGCCGCACAAACTCCCCGACGAAAATAACTTTATGGTTGGAGGTCACTACCACACAAGGAACTGTATTACAGGTTATAGTGTTAGGAAGGTTGAGAACTATTGCTTTGGATGAAGGAATTGATCTTCGGGCTTCCAAGAGCTTGCTGTGTGTTTTATTAGATGTGAAGATCCATTGCATTCATTGGGGAGACCTGGAGGATCTAGAAGGGTCAGTAACAAAAGCTGCCATTTGGGGGTGTTCATTTGAAGACCCTGATGGGAAATGATAGCCCCCAGAAAACCAGAGAAATATGCAAAATGGCGGACAGGGGTTGGGGAGATAGAGACATCAACTGGCCGTGCTTGGATCTGCTGGCTGTAATCCGGGAAGTCCCCTCCCTTCCACCATGCTGCAGGCTTCCCATCCATTTCACACATCTCCACTGAGCTTGGGAATGAGGAAGCCCTCGCCAAGCCAAGGTGCCCTGAAGACCTTGCTCCACCACATGACCACTTAACCAGGAAAAACAAAAGCTGTTGACGGAAACCCAACTTGAGCCGGACAAACAGGGAAGCAGGGGAAGCCTGGCTTCCCCTCACTCTCTGGGCCCAGTCACGGCATCTCATGGTTCTTGGAGAAGGAAAAGGAAAGAGGTGTGGAGAACAGAGAAGGGCCAAAGTAGCTAAGGAGGAGACTCCGAATCCTCATCGCTCTGCCAGGGCTGAGGAGAGACATCCAGCACTCATTAGCAGGTCCCAAGGCGCTTCCTGCCATTCTTCAAGGCTGAGAAGGTCACCAGAGGAACAGAAGACACCTGCTGCTTCTTCCCCTGCTGGAGAGAGTTGTCATCAACTAAGAAGCATGGAGACATTCCAGCCCATCCCCCTCCACTCTTGATCAAGAGTTCTGAGTTGCTTGGCAGTGGAAGGTGGGCACACTACGCACAGACCTGAGGTGCTGGGGCATTGTGTGGGACCTGCCATGTTGTGGGCTAGAAATGACACCCAATGCTGTGTCAGGGCTGAGGAGCCCTTGAAGACATTTAAAGGGTGCTGCATGGTCTGACCTGTGTTCAGGCTGCTAGAAGTAGCCTGAAGGTCTTACCAATGACAGGGCGTAGCTTGGTCACAAGGACAAGAAGCTGGGTTTGTGTCAAGGCCATGTTGATTCTGATGTGATGGAGTGGTTGGCTCCAAGGACTGCTAATTCTGTACCCACCTTCCTAGCAACAACTTCAGAGCTGAGTAGTGGGGTGGTGGTGAGTGAGCCATGCTGGCTGGGAGGCTCAATGGGGAGACGGGACAGAGGTAAAGATGGCTTCCAACCTAGGCAGACGATTGTGCAGGAGATAGAATTTTCTATTCTGAACCTTATTACAGCAGCCATCTCAAGCCCTCTCTGGATGGCTCTGGGGGTGTCTCTTCTCCCAGGCTCCTGACAGATGGCCCCTCCTCCCTCTCCTGGACCATTCTCAAATTTAAACTTGGGTCCTTTCTGGTATTCAAGAAAGATTCACTGACTGTATTATCTACCTGTGGTACCATGATTTTCAAAAGCTGGGTCTCTTCATTCTTGGTGTGTGTGTGTGTGTGTGTGTGTGTGTGTGTGTGTGTGTGTGTGTGTGTGTGTATCTTGTTAGGCAACCTAGTCAGAGCCCAGGATTAGGATTGCAGCCTAGCTTTTGGGTTGATCAACATGCATCTGGGGGTGGGGCATTAAAAATAACAGTGAGGGGGTGAGGAAGAGTCTTTAATAATATTTTAAAAATCATTAAAGACTTGCATCAGCCAGAGGTGATCACTCTAACACGCTAGGATGTTTTCTGTGCAAACCCTTGATCTCTTTGCAACACTCTGACTATTCAGTGATCGGCCTGGGCACCTGCTGACTTCACCCACTCACATACAGTCCTGCTCCCGGGCTTCACCTTGGCCAAGGCCTTCCCTGGTACACCTAGGAGCCCACCTACCAACTCTTCTGGATGTGGAAAAATGAGGCTGATAGGGTGCCTAAGAGATGGCTCAGTAGGCGAAGCATTTACCTTCAAGCCTGACAACCTGAGTTTGTCCCTGGGACCCATATGCTAGAAAGAACCAACTCCCGCAAGTTGTCCTTTGATGACTATGCGCATGTCATACATAGTATATAACCACACGTGTGTGCACACACGAAAAGAAGCTACAAAGCTTGACAAATAGCAACCTTAGTCCAGCAGTCATCTCAAGTCCTCTCTGGCTGGGTCTGGGGGTGTCTCTCCTCCCAGGCTTCTGACAGATGGCCCCTCCTTCCTCTCCTTCCTCCCTCTCCTGGACCTTTCTCAAAAGATAGTAACGGGTTATAGCTTGGGGTCATGGTCACTGACAAGGCAAGTCCCAGAATACATCACCTCATGTCAATGTTATACCACACTGGGACAAGCAGTGCCTTCAGCAGTCAAGGCCGTAGATTCAGGAGGGTTAAGTGCCTTGCTCTGGGTCACACTGGGACACTTGAAGATCTGTACCCAAGCCGGTCTATGAGCACAGTGTCTCTGTGCAGACACTTGCCTCCTCTCATTGGTCTTCTCGGTCCTAATAGCATAAGAGAGAACTTCCGTGGTGGAGCAAGGGAAGGGCTTCCAGGTGCAGGGAGCAGACGGGGCACAGATGGCGTGCCCTGGATGCTGCAGTGTGACCGTGAGGCCAGCTGTGTGGGGAAAGGCAAGGAAGGTCAGCAGGATCCCTCAAGAGCCCAGACATTTCCCAGAGAGCAACAGGGAGCCTCCAGAACATGCCAGCAAGAGGAGGGCTTGTATTCTAGAGCGTTCATTTGGGCAGTGAGTAAGGATGGCAGGCGGGTGAGGCTGCCTGGAGACACAGCCAGGGCGGGAAGTGACTGGTTTCTGAGGAAGTTCAAGTATGAACCTGCCTTGGTTGGAAGAGAAAGGGGGTATGGTGGAAATTGCTACCATGTTCCCACTTTCTTAACAAGAGCCCCCATAGGTGGCATCCAGCTGCACGTAAGCCTGGCTCCACACCAGAACAAGCTTAGGTAGAGGGGGCGTGAAAATCCAGGGACCTACGGAGGGACTGAAAAGAGAGAGGCTCTGCTGAGGGCGGACCTTATGCAGGAAGGCCAGCCCAGGGAGAGCGCAATGCCCTCCGTGCCTTCTGGCTCTCCTCTCTGTATCCCAAACTAGGGACATGCCTTGCAATTCTGCTGAGTCTCCTGCCAGTGCTGTGTGGGTCCACAGGGCAGAGACTGGAGTCCTGAACATCTATCTGAGTGTCTCTGGTTTAGACCAGGCTGAGTGCATGGAACTGTGGCCCCAAGGAAAAATGAGCGTTCATTCTGGTGGGCTAACCTGGCCTAGCCCACAGCACTGCTGAGTAGAAAGTTGGGAAGGATCAAGCTGACTGCTGTGAGTTGCGGCTGGTGAAGGCACCAGCTCATGGCTCACTGTAGACTCAGAGTGGACTCAGTGCTCACATCACCACCCCAGGAAGACAAGGGATGCCTTTCAGAGTTCCTGGGCTGGGTGGGTCCTCTGACCCAGGCTGCCAAGTGTCATTAAGAGCTGGAACTATCAGAGGACAGTCAGCCCTGTCTCTCCGGTCCCTCCCCTCGCCGGCTCAGCCCTGTACGTGGTCTCTGGGGGACCCAGTCTTCCAAGAAGAGGAAAAAACAAGCCTTATTAGTCAGCTTCAGGGTCAGCTTGAGGAATGCCTGCAAGAGAAAAGGAGGTTGAGTCTGTGGGTTAAACCTGGACAGAGCGGCTGGCAGCCGGCAGGAAGCACTGTGTGACTAGGTGCAGTGGCTGTCAAGTACACACTATGCAAACCGACCTGGTAGCCCTTTGAAAGTGTGAAGTTCAGTGACGTTAAATATATGTATAATCCTCGCTGTTTGGTTCTAGAACTTTCTATCAGCTCTGATGGAACCCAATAAGTTGTCACCAATGGAGGACCTGCTGAGTGCCAGGTACCATGCTGGGTGCTTTACCCTCATGGCCCAGTTAGCCCTCCCCCTAGTGCTGTGAAGGATCCCCACTTCACACACGAATGAGTGCAGTTTCGGTTGTGTCTGAGTTTGTCCAACTCCAGTCCACTGTGATGGGTAACTAGAGAGAGTCGGTGTGGCAGGTGCCTGATGTAATTGACTCCATAGGGTTTATGGTCTTAAAGGTGTCAGACCATGGGTGGCTGGCTGGCCCCATTGTGATGGGCCATGTAAGGTTATATTCTGCTGAGACTATCTGGCAGAGATTTTCATGCTGTCCAAAAAAAAAGAAAGAAAGAAAGGAAGGAAGAAAGACAGAAAGAAAAGAAAAAACAAAAACAAACAAACAAAAAACACAAAAGAAGGAAACCTCAACATCCCTGTTGAGAGCAAACCCTAACCAAGTAACTTCCTTTCACCAAGTCCAACCTCCTCTAGGTTCTTTTATCTCCCAGGCTTGTCATTCAGTGTCATGAGACCTTGGGAAACACTCTTCCAAACTGGTTTGGAGGATGTGGGGGATGGCCACATAGGTTCTGATCCTAGCTATTCACTGTAGAGGCATCTGAAGTGATTTACACACAGTCACAGACACAGGTGGGCAACATGAAGATCTCTGATATTCCGGGAGCCACCTGACAGACCAACGGCATCTATATGGGGACAGGACTCTCTGATAAAGTCAAGGAAGGGTGGCGTGGTGCCAGGGCCTTTGACTGACTAAGGATATCCCTGATGAGGTGCTGGCATCTGTCTAGTCCTTAAGGGGCTGTCCTGGTTGTAGTTCAACAAACAGGAATCCGGAAAACCTGCTAGCCAAGGGTGTGTGGTGGAAAGCTGGGGTCAGGAGGTCCTATGTGGTCAGCCAAGGGACCACTGAGATCTGCCAGGGAGCACAAGAAGGAGGTCAGGCCTGATGCTGCTGCCAGTCCCATTCTAGCAGGGGTGTTCAGGGCCATGAATCAATGATACCAGTGAGCTGAGCCAGGGTCGTTGGGATGGCACTAGCAAGTCTGCCCAACAGGAAGACTGGGAAGTGTGTCCCTTCCCACTGTGCACATCTGTACAACCCACGCTCATGTAAAACAGGACCCTCTGATACATCTGTCTCTGGCAGCTGTCTTCTTCCTTGTCTACTCAGAAACATCAATGAAAGCTCTCAAATTATTCCACACTTCATCCTTCACAGAAGGGACATGGTGCTACCTTGTGTGACTGTGTCTCTGTGGATGTGACCCAGTGAATCTCATTGCAGAATCTAGTTACATTTTGATGGTCTTAATCCAGGGCCGTAGAAGTTAGGGGTGCTGGAGGTACCTAGTGAAGAGCTTTCTAACTTATCAAATTCCTTACTGTCTTAGGGTTTCATTGCTGTGAAGGGATACTATGACCATGACAACTCTTATAAAGGACATTTAATTGGGGCAGACTTACAGGTTCAAAAGTTCAGCCCATTATCATTATGACAGGAAGCATAGTAGAGTCCAGACAGGTATGGCTCTAAAGGAACTGAGAATTTTACCTCAATTCTCAATTGAGAATTCGGTACCTCTAATACCGAAGGCAGCTAGGAGAAGACTGGCTTCCAGGCAGCTAGGTCGAGGGTCTTAAAGTCCGTGCCCACAGTGACACACTTCCTCCAATAAGGCCACACATAGTTCAACAAAGCCATATCTCCTAATAGTGCCACTCCTTGGGCAAGGCATATTCAAACCACCACCCTTATTATGTGTAGCATTTAGGCCATATCTAATGGCAAACCCTTTGTTATCATAAGGTTGCCACTGTGTGATGGTTAATTAGTGTTAACTATCAACCTGACTAGAGTCATCTAGAAGATAGACCTTTGGGCTTGCCTGTGGGGGTGTCTTAGGGTGTCATTGCTGCAAAGAGACAACATGACCAATGCAACTCATAAAGGAAAACATTTCATTGGGGTTGGCTTACCGTTTCAGAGGTTCAGTCCATTATCATCATGGCAGGAAGCATGGCAGCATGCAGGCAGACATGAGCTGGAGGAGACAAGAGTTCTACATCTTGGTCCACAGGAAGTAGAAGAAGACTGTGTGCCACACTGGGCAGAGCTTGAGCATAGGAGACCTTAAAGCCCACCCCTAGAGTGACACACTTCCTCCAGCAAGGCAACACAACTCCAACATCACACCTGCTAATAGCGCCATTCCCGATGGGCCAAACATTCAAACATATGAGTCTAAGGGGTTTATACCTATTCAAACCAACACAGGGGGATGATCTCGATTAATTGATATGAGAAGACTGTGGGCAGGACTATTCCCTGAGCTGGGATCCTGCATTGAAAAGCATGAAGAAAGCAAGCTGAGCACAAGCAAGCGTGTGTCTGCCTCTTCTTCTTGACTGTGGATTCAGTACAGCCGGCTTGCTCCCCAGGCATGCGGCTGGGGTCCTCACGACACTTTGATCTGATCTATAGGTATCCGTGTGTGTGTGTGTGTGTGTGTGTGTGTGTGTGTGTGTGTGTGTGTGATTCTGAGTCAGTGAGATGGCTCAGTGGATAAAGGCACTGGTCACACATACCATATGACCTGAGTTCAGAACCCACGGTGGAAGGAGCAAACTGATTCCCGAAAAATGTCCTCTCTGATTTCTACATGTGCATTGTGGCATGTCTGTAGCTAATCTCTCTCTCTCTCTCTCTCTCTCTCTCTCTCTCTCTCTCTCTCTCTCTCTCTCTCTCTCTCTCTCTCACACACACACACACACACACACATATCACCATCACCATCATCATCATCATAAATGTGAGATTATTGATGTAAATGCTGGCTCCTCCCTCTCTTTCCCTTCCTTCCTGCCCCCTTCCTTCCTTTTCCACTCTTTTCCTCCCCTCTCTTCCCCTTCCCTCCCTACATAAGACCTCACTATCCAGTACAGGTAGCCTGCCTTAGCCTCCTGTGCTGAAACCCCAGGTATTCGCTACCCTACCCAACCACCTCGAGGCTTGCTTTTTGGATGGCTGAGCTGCAAACACAGGTGGAGGCAGGTGACTGGGGTCCCTGTCTCGTGACGCTCAGAGCATCTGTCACATATCGCTTCATGGGGACTTAGATCTAATGGACAGAATGAAGGTTCTTATGTTATTGTCTCTTCAAAATGAATTAACTCTTCATGGCTGTGATCATTCCCTCAAAGGAACCTCTCTGCTCTGCATGGCCTGAGAGATTTTGCTTACGCTTATTCATTTTACTTGCCCAGGGCTCTAATCTTTACCACTCTGTATGTACAACTACAAAATCACAACGGTCTCATTTTGCAACTGTTGTTTGGTGTGTGTGTGTGTTTGAGTGTATACACATGAGCTTGGCTAAATCTGGCTAAATTTCAGAGCATTTGGTTTCTAAATCTACACAGCTTCTTTCCTGCCCTTCAATCAGTCCTGTGGTGTTGACACTAGGCCTGTGGCACCAGACTTCTCAGTCCCTGGCACTGGTGGCTTGCAATCCAGTTTCTTATTCTTTCTGTGTGCTAGCTGGAGCTCTGCTCATACATAACTGTGTGCTGAGCTGACTACTTCTGTGAGGGAGAACTTACTAGGTCTACGGTTGAAGCAGATGCCAACAACAGATACAGTTCTCACGGGAGCTCTATTTCAGGTTTTGATTGACAAGTAAGCAGTCTAGCAGTCTTGGCCTGTTTCTACAGGATCATGCCAAGTCTGTCCCTCTAGAAGCTGTCTCCTCAGTAAACTCTCTTGCTCTCCCCCTGACCCCATTTGCCATATTAGCCTTGGTAGAGTTTGAATTTGCTTCTGCTCTAGTTGCACACCTGGAACTAGGGTTGTGTTGCTTGTGTGCTGAGGTGCTTACCACGTGTCCCGAGGGATTGGCACCACTGGGTATGGCTTTGCATTGTCACCGGGCCTCCCCACGTCTGCTGTGGCCAGCCTGTGCATGCTCTCTCCTCTGTCTCCCACAGTACTTGCTATCCCTTTAAAGCTAGAAGGAGAGAGGAAAATGCTTTCCTGCTCAGAACCAGCCTGTGTGGACGGAAGACAAATACCTGCCACCTCTTGTACCCTAGGAGGCTTCTGAAGTTGCATGAGCCCAGATTCAAGGGGCAGAAGTAGCAGGTGGGCATCCATTAGCCATACTTGGATGGACTTGGGCCAGAACAGAGCCACAGACAAAGCAAAAATCCAGGGAAAGTGCTATTTTCAGCCAGTCTCCCATTCTTTGATGTGAGCGCCACTTTACAGCCAATGGAGACTTCTTCAGGCACAGAGAGCTTCACCGGGACAAACCGATTTATGTCTCTACCCTAGCTCTGTTATCACCTTGCTGTGTGGTGCTGGCTAGAGGACTTCACCTCTCTGAGCTTTGCCCATCCTCCATACTGCTTCAGGATCTTCCCAATGCTAGCAGGACTATTGCACATTCATGCATTCAAAAATGAAAGAGAACCTAACCGTAGAGAAGTCTAGAATGCTTGCCTCGCATTTGAGAAGCTTCGGGTTTGAGCCCCAGCCGACAGAGGGAGGGGAAGGGGAAGCGGAACTGGAGAAGGGGAAGAGAAAGAGTCAGCATCCAGAGAAATGAGTTCTGTGATCTAACCCCATCTCTGACACTCAGTGCCTCTGGTCCTCAGTTTCCCACTTCAGAATGAAAGACTGGGATAGACTCATCTTTGGAAGGGTTGGATTAAAAACACCTTCTACTGTTTTCTCTCCACTGTGGTTAGCCAGTCATACTCCAAAATGAGTTTGGAGGGACTTAACCACACTTGAGCCAAGGCCATGTGTCCTCGGGTTGCAAAGACACAAGTGTCGACGCGTCGGAAGCTCTTGGCTAAGACAATTGGTCCTGGCCTCAGCACGGCAGCTCACCAGCTTGCAGCCAGCAGGGAGCTTGCCATCTTGGCACAACTTCCTTGTCTACAGAATGAGAATGGTGGTGTCTGTGCTCCTGGCCTGCACAGAGTCCTTCAAGTGAAGTGTGTAGCTATGGCTCACCTGCTGTCCCCTACAGTCCGTGTCCTCTCTGTGGCCTGGGTATGCACACTGACCAGGCTTGAAGCATTTGGTGTGTGGGGTCACATGCATGTCGCCTGCCCAGGCTCTGCTTCTTCCCTTCCCCTGCTCATTTTTCCTCCAGTGTCTAAGACGAGGGGTCTGTGTCTTGGTCCCACTAGGCTGAAGCTTCTTCCCCTAGACCCTCATGCAAAGGCAGAGGCAGAGCACAACAGGCACACAGCCTTGGAGGGGAAGCACATGGGGCTGGTCCTCAAATGTCATTTGTTCATCCTGCTTCTTGGGGTCTGACTGTCCCCTAACTTACTTGTTAGAAGCTTAATCCTCAGTGTGGTGGCAGTGGCATTTGGGGCTGCCAGGGCTAGTGGATCAAGCCATTATGGAAGGACTGGGGACAAGTGAGAGAATATGTCACTGTGTGTCTGTGATGGCTGCTGGGTATCTATATGTGTCTCTGTGTCCTGTGTGTGTTTGTCTATTTCTCTTTCTCTGTATGTTTGTGTCTGTTGTCTGTCTCTCTGTGTATCTCTTTCTGTGTTTGTGTGTGTTCTGCATCTTAGTCTATGTGCATCTGTTTCTGTGTGTATTTGTCTATTTCTCTCTCTCTCTCTCTCTCTCTCTCTCTCTCTCTCTCTCTCTCTCTCTTTCTCTGTGTGTATTTGTGTATATCCTCTGTGTGTATGTGTGTGTGTGCTTATCTGTTGTCTGTGTCCCTGTGTGTGTCTTTCTGTGTGTCTGTGATTGTTTGTGTTCTCTGTGTGTATGTTCTCTGTGTGTGTCTCTGTGTATGCGTATGCTCTCTCTGTGTACATGTGTGTGTTTGTCTGTTGTCTGTCTCTCTTTGTGTGTTTGTATGTGTTTCCTATGTGTGTCTTTATGGTGTGTGTGTGTGTGTGTTTGTGTGTGTGTGTGTGTGCGTGCCCATGCTCACACGTGCGTGTGTTGCAGTCCATGGCAGGATTAATGTAAGTTTCCATCATCAGGGGAGTGAGGGGACAGGGCACATGTCTTAGACTACAAGCCAAATGATTAAAATGGCCCTATGACAGAGAGAAGCCCCCAAGGACGTAAGTGCATAGCCGACCTGCTAGTGATAGAATGAGACCCCACTCCTCTTCATCTGGGGTGATCATGACTGAGAGGACAGAGAACAAATGGGAAGGAGCTAGCGACAGGATGCTGAGCACTGACGGTGAGAAGGCAGCAGGGCAGTCCCTCAGAAGCCACACACCGCAGCCAGTCCACCCCCAGGGAAAGAGAAAGAAAAGAAAAATGTAAATGCAAATGTAATGCTAAAATATAATAGAAAGATAGATGTCCACATAAAAGTTGCTTCCTTGATGCTCACTGATGATGTGGAATCCACCTAAACCTCACTCCTGAAGGAAGGTAAATAAAATGTGGTCTGTCCATACAATGGAATATTATTCAGTCATGAAAAGAAACGTAGTGTTGGTACCCAGCAGAGCATAGGAGGTCCTGGAGAACGGTCTGTCAAGTGAAGTCCGTCCACCAGTGGCCATGGGTGCTCCTGTGGAGTGTCTGCGAACTCTACGGACATGGGGCAGGCAGACGGCAGGCTACAAGCAGGGGCAACGGTGAGAGAGTGGGTTGCCAGCTGAAATCCAGTTTTCATTTTGAGGTTCTGAGACTGACGACTATGACAGTTACAAAACTAATGAGACCGACAGCCAATGAACTGTGTGCTTTGAATGGGTGGATTGACGGTACGCAAATTGCATATCAATAAATCTGTTTTTAAGACATCGAGCTGTACAAAGATGAGTACATGTCTATGGATGTCTGCAGAGCTAGGAACACCTGGGAGGATGTCACCCACATCTGCCTGCTGAGGTGCTCTGAGAGACTCTGCCTCCCACTCTCAAGGGCAGCGAGCCAAGTTCTCATTGCAGCGAGGCAGGGAAGTTGTTTCAGCATGCTGCCCTTACCCCAGGCTAGCTCCCGACCCCATACTGTGGGGGCCATGGCGCAGGAGTTCAGGGGTCCACTTACAAGCCCAGAAACAAGTGTCTGAACAAAACACCAAGGGCAAGCAGGGAGCATGGGCTTCTGGAGGGAATATGAAAGCCATCACAGCTAGAAGGACAGCCATATTGCCTGTCTGCCTTCTGCTAATGGCATGGGGACTGGAGGGAACATGTATATAAGAAAAGGGGCTGAGAAAGGAGACGTGGTCACCGAAGCTTCCATAGCTGAGGCTACCACCTGACCCTCCTACATTACCTGTCCGTTACAGACTGCTGATGGAGCAGTACTGGTAAGGTGATACAGGTTCAACAACAGTGGTTCTCAACCTGTGGGTCGCAACCCTTTTGGGGTTCAAACAACTCTTTCACAGGGGTCACATATCGGATATCCTGTATATCAGATATTTACATTATTATTCACAACAGTAGCAAACATTTTGGTTATGAAATAGCAACAAAGATAATTTTATAGTTGGGGGTCACCACAACATGAAGGGTGGCAACATTACAAAGGCTGAGAACCACTACTCAAGAGGCTGAGATAGGACTGGGAGTCCAAGACAGCCTGGGCTACACAGCAAGACTCTATTTCAAAAACTAAAAGTAAGAGCCTATGTTTGGCAAGCACGGGCATCAGGTGGGGCTGGACCAAGGTTCTACTCTTTAGCTGTGCTGAAGATGGCTTCCTTCCTGTGCCCACGCCAAGTTTCCACAAGTGGTCATGTGGCTTCTGGCGTCCGTCAAGGAGATTGTGGTCTGAATACTTCCAGAGAGAGAGCAAGTGTGGTTGCCCAATGCAGCCTGCAGACTCCATACTTCATGACTGTGGAAGTTCATACTGCTCACTCCTTGGAGTAAATCACTGTGGCTAGGGGTTCAAGGCTCGAAGACCCCAGAACCAAGCCCAGATTTGGGAGGACATTGGCCTTCGGTTTAATGGGGCTTAGGAAGTAATAACAGGTTGCTGGGTGCAGGGATATTGTAGATACACCAAGATGAGCACAGCAGAAAGGCCGGTATGGAGCAATGGAGAGTTCTCATCAGCACTTGGGAGGTGGCTGCCACACCACTCTTCTTAGTAAACAATGTAATACAATTCCTAGCTCACCATGATAGGTAAAAGGGCTTCTATGTTCCTAACTACGGAATGAGAAGCAGACTAGGCTTCTCTAGGACCTTTCTGTACAGGACTATAATGGGGAGTGTGGGTGCTGGATTGATGGAAGCCTGTGGGCTAGCCTCTTTTCCCCCTAATCTGGCTCTATGCCCTGTGACCACCCCAGCCCCTTGGGGCCCAGCCACCTGACTGCTGTGACCACCATCACCAGAGGAGGATGGAACCTACACCTGAGGGATGCAGCCTTCTTCAAACCTCTCCTGCTCCTGGTGACTCAGGGACAGGGAATGGTCACCAGCCACATGCTGAGCCTCGTTGCCCTGTGGTCACAGAGGAGAGGATGGGGACTCAGATCGGGGTGGGGCTCCATCATGCCCAACTAACATTCTTCTCCTTCTGCTTTCTCGGCTCACTGCCTCCATGAGCTTTCCAGATTTCCCTATCCTGCCCCAACTCCACTATGCCCAGTCGCCCTTCATAGACCAGGCGATCCCCAACAAAGAAACTGGCCTACCCAGCCAGGAGGCTCCCCCAAGAACCAAAAGGCAGTGAACCATCTCTGCCTACATCCTGCCTGTCCCTTAGAGAGGAACAGTGAACAGGGAGGGCATAGGGAGGGGACAGAGAGGCCAGGCAGGCAGTTTCCATGAGCAGCTCCCTGTTACTCCTCAAAATAACCACGGTGTATATCCATGGCCTCAAACTGTAGGCGCTTAGGATAAACCCTCGTAAATCTGCGTCCAGGACTGAAAAACCAGAGGCCATGCTGGGGCCAGACCCTCAGAGCGCTCTCTCTCTCTCTCTCTCTGTCTCTCCCCCTCTGTCTCTCTCTCTGTGTGTGTCTCTCTGTCTCTGTCTCTCTCTGTGTGTCTCTCTGTCTCTCTCTGTCTCTCTGTCTCTCTCTCTCTCTCTCTCTCTCTCTCTCTCTCTCTCTCTCTCTCTCTCTCTCGTCTGCCTCCCTCCCAACCACACCGCTTTTCCCCATCATGGAACTGTGAGGCCCCAGCCCAGCTCACGCCCACGGACCACATATTTTAATGCGCCTTCACAGTCTTCCAGAAAAACAGCTACAGCATCTACGACATTCTTCCTCCTCCTTGGAACGGCAGTGAGGGACGGCCCTGGGGGAGGAGGGCTTGGGAGATGTGGGGGAGGAAGAAGCAAGCTTCCTGCCCTCCTCCCGTGAGGACTGAGACAGAGCAAGGCTCCTGCCTCTTTCCAGGCCCCAGACATCTAGAAAAGCACCAGAGTGTAAAGGCCGTCCAGAGAGCTTGGTCGTGGGGATCTTTACAGAAACATCATCACGTTTAGAGGCCTCCATCAAGCTGCCCATTTCTGCTTTTTGGGTCCAAGAGAACACAGCTAACTCAAGGCATCCTTACACTTGAGCCTAGATCTGAGAAGGGGGATACGCCATAGGGTAGAGAGTCACAGAGCACAGGGGATGTGTAAAACTGACCCTCAGGTGGCCCCCCTGGTGACCTTCAGGTGGCCCTTGGGGGCTGAGGCAGTTCTCAGTTAAAGGGCGGGAAGAACTTGGTTGAACAGAACAGGAAGGAGAATCCTAAGGGCTTGAGTTCCCATGTGGGCACTACAGCTGACACACAGGAAGCCAGAGGCGCTTAGAGGATGGCAAGACCTATGAGGGTCACAGGCCCTCAGCCAGAGTCCCCATGGCTATGCCTCCACTCCCAGAGGTAGAGTGTCTGGAAGGAAGGTTAGCAACCGTCTTTCTAGTAACCTTGCTAACGACTCCTCTTGATGGGTGCACTAGTCAGATGCTACCTTAGTCAGTCAACAAACCCATCTTCAGTTCGCACACTGGAGGCAGCCCACTGAGGGCACTTCTCACTGAGTTTCTGGATTATGGTAGAAGAGGGGAAGAGAAGGGAAGCCAGGGACCAGATCGTGAGGGAAAGGGCCTGGAACGCTGTGCTCAGTTTGCTGCCTCTTTTCCTTGATATTAGCTTCCCTAGAAAGTGAATTTCAGTGACTGTGCTGTAGAGTAGAGAGCAGAGCTGATTCATCAGCTTGTTAGAAGGATGGATGCATGAATGGAGGGACAAGATGGATGACTGAGTGGATGGATGGATGGATGGATGGATGGATGGATAGATGGATGGATGGATGTGATGGATGTGATGCATGTGATGGATGGATGAATGGATGGATAGATGGGATGGATGGATGGATGGATGGATGGATGGATGGATGGATGGATGATTAGATGGATTGATGGATGTGATGGATGTGATGGATGGATGGATGATGGATGGATGGATGTGATGGATGTGATGCATGTGATGGATGGATGCATGAATGGAGGGACTAGATGGATGACTGAGTGGATGGATGGATGGATGGATGGATAGATAGATGGATGATAGATGGATGGATGGATGGATGATTAGATGGAGTGATGGATGTTATGGATGTGATGCATGTGATGGATGGATGAATGGATGGATAGATGGGATGGATGGATGTGATGGATGGATGATGGATGGATGGATGGATGAGTAGGGGATGGATAGATGAGTAGGGGATGGGTGGTAGGTAGGTGGGTGACAGGTGATGGATGGATGGGTGGTAGATGGGTCATGAGTGTGTGCTGGGTGGATAGGTGATGGATAGGTGATTGTGCATGATGGATGGATGAAGGAATGGAAGGCTATCTGTTGAAAGCCTTAGGAAGCATCTCAGGCCAAGGTTACTGATTGGAAGAAGGGAAAGAGGCAAGAGTCCCATCACAATGCTGTCCCACCCACATAAGGCAGAAGGGACCAGGATGTTGGAGAAAACCTGTAACTATGTTCTGAGCATAAATGGTTGTGTTTGGTCAAATGGTGGCCAGCCATTCTCAAGACTGTTTAGAGCTAGCTGTGTGAGGGGTATGGTGATCACACTGACCAAAATCAGAGGGTTGGAGGAGAACTGGGAGATCAGGTGCAAGGGGCATATGGCTCAGTACACTCCTTCAGAGGGACAGTGACAGATTTCAGTTGTCAAATACCCACTGAGTACCAGGACCCGGCTAATCCCTCAGTGCTTACTTGGTCTCCCATGGACTGTACAGTCAGAGGCTCTGGCAGTCCAATTTTGTAGATAAAGGCGATGAGGCTCAGGGAGGTGATCTAACCTGTCCAAGGTCACACAGCTGTTGAGAGCAGACTGGCCTCCTCAAGGCCATGTGGCGCATATGCACATTCACAGTGTGTGGACATGTTTAGGTGGAACTGTCCACGTTTGAGTGCATGCCTGCACATGGAAGTCAGGGGTCAGATGCCTTCCGCTACGGCTCTCAAGGTTTTTGTTCTGTTTTATTTTGAGACACAGTCTCTTATTGGACATCATTGATCCCACTAAGATGGCCAGCCAACGAGCAACAGGAATCCCCACTGCCTTTGCTTCCCCTAGCACTGGAGTTACAAGAGTGCATCACCGTGCCTGGTTACTGGGAATTATATGGATGCTGGGAATTCAGACTCAGGGCCTTAAATCTATAAGACAATTGTTTTCCCAGCCCCTGGCCATTTCCGCAGCTGCTGCCTGATTATGCGTCTCCCACCCAACTCTCAGGCAGTGCCATTTCCCACAGCACGCCAAGCGGCTGCAGCGCCAGTGCCAGGCGGCTTTGCCCGGAGACAAAGGTAGGAGGTTGGTGACGGCACGGAGGGTGTGGTGGCCACGATAATATGGGCTTGAGCAACACAGGCAGTTGTCTTCTGGGAAGAGTCAGGCAATGGATGAGGAAAGAGCAGCTCTCCAGTTTGTTCTCAACAGTGAGTGAAGCAGGCTACAAGCCAGGACTCCCAAATCTCTCCTGAACAATGTGACCTCAGTGCCTCCTTGGGTCTGAAGGTTCCAGATGGCTATCTTTGCTGCAACTGAAAAAACAAAAACAAAAAAAAAACAACAACAAAAAAAAACGTGACGCCGAATGTTTGGAGCACAGCAAATGAATGCAGCAAGGAGCTGCCATCGATGGAGAACACAACACAATGGAGAGTTGGCTCATTGGAGGGTGGGGCCAGACAAGCAGCTGTCGCTCCCTGCAGGCTGATGGTCTGATAGGTGATAGTACCCTCTGAAGCTGGCTCTGTTCACTGTGCCTCTGGCTGTGTTACGCGGTGACGGTGACGTGCCAGCTTGCTGTAGGGAATTCACCCTAAGCGAAGGAGGACAGCACACAGTGCCAGACTGCACCATGGGCGGGGCTTTGCGTGCTGAAAGCAGCTCATGGGGATGAGCCAAGACCAAGTTCCATTGGGAACATGTTGGTGGCTTTCAATAGATGGACCAATCCATTGATGCTGGTGTGGGCGTGGACACTAAGGATCTCGGAAATCCTGTGGACCTGGAGCCTGGTCAATCCTATCTAACCTCACTGTGTGGTCTTGACCATGGATGACTGACATGTCCAGTAATTAGATACTGGTGCTGGTGCCGTAAGGAACGTTCAAATCCAGCAGAAAGGTAGTGGAACAGCAGGAGGAGACCATGGATGACTGACATGTCCAGTAATTAGATACTGGTGCTGGTGCCGTAAGGAGCGTTCAAATCCAGCAGAAAGGTAGTGGAACAGCAGGAGGAGAGCTTGGAACTGGTCAACTGGCGTGGGGCAATAGTCCTGGGGGAGGCCGCAGAAAGACAGGTTTTGCAAACACACAGCTAACAGCAGATCTGCCCATACACCTGGGTAGTGTGCAGCATCTGGATACTCCACCCCCACCCCAGGAAACAGCAGCATGATGGTATCTCAGTGGGACCTCTGAAAGACGAGGATAGAGGCCCACCTCCTTCCACTGGCCATCCTTGCCTCTGTGGAGGCTTCCTATGCTGTGCCTTCTGTGACCATTTGAGAATTAGCTCTTGCTGCCATGTCCCCCCCTCCCCTGCACAGCTCCAACACAGGAAAGAGAAACACACTCAGCTGCTGCCTGGCCTTGGCATCACCGGGACTTCAGAAATGTTTCTCTATGGACTGCCTTGGTCAGTGTGCTGTGAAGAGATACCATGACCACAGCAACTCTGATAAAGGAAAACATTTCATTGGGGCTGCCTTACAGCTTCAGAGGTTTCGTCCATTTATCATCATGGCGGGGAGCATGGCGGTATCCAAGCAGGCATGGTGCTGAGAGTTCTACACCCAGATCCTCCGGCGGAAGGAAGACAGAAAGCCAGCACAGCTTGGGCTTTTGAAACCCCAAAGCCCACCCCAAGTGATATACTCCCTCCAACAAGGCCACACCTCCTCATCCCTCTCAAGTAGTGCCACTCCCTGATGAACAAGCATTCAACATGTAAGCCTCTGGAGGCTGTTCTTATCTAAATCTCCACATGGGCTGATCTGTTGGCTGTGTGTTAGTTTTGTTTCATTGTTCTCTATGTGTAAGTAGCATCTTATATTTGGCAAAATGTCCACCCAATTCATGTGTTAGGTCCTTTTTATTGTGCGAAGCAAAGGACTATTCCAAGGGGTGAGTCCAACTATAAAAGATGCGGCCCCTTCCCCTTGCCAGGAGATGCTCTGAGGACCACACAAGCTATCATCACTACGGCAAGAGGCAAAAGGACAAGGCCGGGCATGAGGGCAAAGGGTTGCATTGCCTCATCAGCTGCATGGGTACCTCGAAAACAGAAGGATCCTATATGCACTGGTTCCTCACAGAAGGCCAGAGGTTAGCATCCTGGAGAGATGGCAGTCCTCTGTCCTGATTGAGCACTGAACAGCTACCCCATGGTGTCAGCCTGCATGCCCTTGGAGTACAACTCTGCTCTGAGAACAAAGGAACACCCGCCACTGGCAACAGCACAAGAGAGACTGGAGGACATTATGTCAAGCGAAACAAGCCAGACACAGAGAAACGGTTGTGCATGCTCTCATGTGTGGAATCTGAAAAAGCCAGGGGAGTCAGTTCTGCAGACTGTTATGCAATTAACAGCAGTGTCGTGTGTGTTTGAAGAGGCAAGGGGGAGATCGTAAATGATCACCAAAATAAAAGACTAAATGTGTGAGATAGCTGCCTGGTGGTGGTGGGTTTGCCTCGGCTGCGCTTCCACCACAGCGCATGCGTCCCTCGGAACACCCAAGGTCCGCCGTGCATGGGTTCAGTGCGTGCCAGTCACGTTTTTCAAAAACGACTCTTGACAAGTGACCTGCCCCACTAGTTCTAGAGAAGAAAGCTCCAGCATGCAGGACACAAGAGGGAAGGTGCAGGACTAACTTGGAGATCAGGCTCAGTGGAGTGGGAGAGCGCCTGGCTGGCTGAGCAGGCCCTGGACTGGATCCCCTGAGGCCCTGGGCTGAATCCAGGCCTCCAGTTCTTAGTGACCTTGAAGACAGAGAATCGAAATTTTTCCAAAATGAAACTTCCCTTTGTTTGCTGGGCTGGAGATTGAAGGCAGGGAGCTGTGTAAGTCCCTCCCACTGAGCTACAGCCCCAGACCCTCAACTGTAATGTCCAAGGATACCAATCTCAGATGGCTCAGCACATGTGTCATAGGAAGGAAGAGAGAAGAAAAGGAGCCCTGAGTTCCCACACCCACCTTGATCACAGTCTGCCCCATCTGCACCCCCATCCCATTATTTCTTCCAGTGCCCGTCTTGCAGGTGTGGCTGTACTTGTGTCTTCCCTGGGACCTCCCGCCAGCCTGAGAAGCTGGGGCTGCCCCCATGTTGCCTAACAAAGATGAGGGTAGAGAATGGAAGTCATGTTGCCAAGGCTCTAAAAGGTGAACCGAGTTTTGGCCCTTGGATCCTTGATGACGGAAAAAGGGCCACAGTTAAGTGCAACCTAGCGCACCAGATGCGTGACTAAGGGAGAGGCCACCAAGAGAAGTTCCACCAGGAACGTAGCTGAGGCTGTGTCACCAGGGATGCTGCTGAAGTGAGCGTCTTGCCTATTTGTGCGCCTCCTGGTCTCCATATGACGCAGCGTTACTAGAGAGTCACGCCATTCACAGCAAGGTGGGCAGGAGTCTACCTCGTGAAGCCTAAACAGTCAGGACACCCCTCGGGAGCTAGACCTGCTACTGTCACCGCCACAGGCTTCATCAAAGCCCATGCGGAGAGCTGGCCGGAAGAAAAGCCAGTGTTGGGAGAAGTAAAGTAAAATAGAACCTTGAAAAGAGGAAGAGGAAGAAAAGAGGGGCGTTCCAAAATACATGCCCCTTTGGCCTTCTGCCGGCTGTGACATAAACCTGGGCTTCTGGGATGAGCAAGAAGGAAGGGTGCTTATGCGTACCTGATAAAGCAACCATTCCCCGGCTTCAGCTGACTGTGGCTCTAGTGGTAGGGCCTTCTTCTCTTCCCTGGTGGTTGAGTTCAGCACAGGTCTGCTCATTGTCCGCACCCCCAGCCCCAATGCACGCACTTACTATGTGTACAGAGCCCTCCACCTCTCTCTGTTGCCCTCAGAGGACCCCTAGAGGAACAGCCAGAGCCCACGTGCAGGCCTCCCTCCAGCATGCCCCACCCCTTCCCTATCCTAGGTCACGTTAAGCGATATTTAAGGATCGATAGAGGACAATCCAAGGGCAAGGCCAGCCGTGCCTTTTTCTATTGACCATGGGAGACCACCTGATGGAAGACGAGACTTGCTCCAATCCCGGTGACCTCCTCACCTCTTCAGCGGCACCTGGGTATGGCTTGAACTGTCTGGGGTCAAGCCATTCCTCAGCAAGGAAGGGTTTCTTCTCTAAGCACCTGGACCACACAGCCGAGCATGGGCCCCAGGAAGGGCACTGGGGATCCAGGTCTGTTAGCCTAGGACGGAAGGGGTTGTGTTCAATAGTGTGTGGCACAGGGGACATTATCTTGTCCCTTCCCATGATTCACTACTACACTGGCTTTAACTGCCCTTGCATGGAGTCAGGATTAGCTCAAAGCAAACCTTTCAGTGTCCCACAACAGAATCACTGGGCAGGGCGAGATGAGGAACCAGGTCTCCCTTGGGCTGGCAGAAGGAGAAGTTCCAAAGGTCAAACTCTCTGACCCCTCAGGTGCTAATGCCCACTGAGGTCCCAGACTACCAGGGTGACTCCATCTATGTTTCTGCTGACAGACAGGAGGGGATGAGCCCACCCCTGACTCCTCTACAATTCAGGTTCCCAGTCACACACATCCTACAGACTCCTCTACAGAGCCAAGTGGGGAAGGTTGCGGCAGGGTTGTATTAGGCACTGGGGCAGATGGACAGTAGTTGGGCAGCGGATTAGCAGGTGGCAGCCCAGGTAGAGACAGCAGTGCTGTGGAGACCATGGGCAGCATGGAAGCAATGAGCTCACCATCACAGCCCTCACTGGGCCTCTGCACCTCAGCAGGGTCCCATTTGTGAGTGAAGGCACTCTGTGGTTCATCTCTCTGAGGCTCGCTGATCCTCACTCCCATGTGCCTGAGATCGGGGTGGGCTTCGTGGTGGTGGTGTCATGGTCCATGGAGTTGGGACAAATGGAAGAGCTTCTGAATGGAAGGAGCCACCATCCATGAAGCTGATTCCATGAAGGCTCCTTTGGAGTCAGCTTGCTGTGTTCTGAACGACCCCTCTGTTTCTGAGCTCTTTAAGGTGACAGCAGTGCTCAACATAAGCTGACTTTACAATAACCAGTGAACAGATAGGCAGAGTTAATGGCCACAGTGACACACTCTTTGTGGATGGCGTTCCTTTCCCTGCTCCCTGTGGACTACGATCAAACATAGGTCCTCACTGTACAGTGCCCAACTTGGCTAATTAAGGTTACTCAGCCTCTCCCTGCCTGCCCTGCAAAGCAGTGTTGACCATATATCCTCAGAGGAGAAAAGGAGATACTGGACCCAGTGCCGGGTGCACTCCCAGCCCTGGATTCACCCTGGGTCCCTCCATGTAGGTTATGTGACCCTGGGCAAGTCACTAACCTTTCTGAGCCTCAGTTTCTTCATGTCTGAAGTAGGAAAGAGTTTCACTGGGAGCTGGGAGGAATCGCTCCTTCATTCATTCAGTGGATATGTATTGAGCATCTACTAAAGGCGCATCAGAGACCTTGCTGGAGGACAGTGAAGGTGACAGGACCATGTTAGGCTCAAGGGGAAAGGGTGGCAGATAGGAAGCAACCCTGCCAGTGTGTGACTGAGAGCCTGGTATGAAACGGAGTAGAGCGAGAGTCCCTGCCCATCCCTCTTCCCTCTTAACCCCAAACCCTAGTCACGATGGTCAGGACGGTGGGGTTTTCAGAGGTGATGACATGAGCTAAGACCCCAGCCATGAGATGAAGCCCTGAGATTAGGGAAGGGGACACTCCAGGGTGGGAGACAACAGTTACCCTGAAGCTACAGGAGGCTCAGCGTGCCTGCTGAGCACAGTCATGGAGGGGTTAAGGTTATGGAAGTCCCTCCAGAGCCAGCCAGGGAGGGGTCTGATGGGTAGGTGGGGAGGCAGGCTTTACCCACTATGACACCACAGCAGAGACTGTGGAGAGGGAGTCTGCCACATAGTCTGAAGACTCAGGAAATGTAGCACAGCGGCCTCCGGGTCTCCCTGTAACTGCCTTCCCTCTCTAAGGATCAGGAGAGCCCGTTCCCTGAAACAGACCACCTGCATTGCACATGGCCCGCACATCCACAGAGCCCGCCCATCTCACCCCCATATCCTGACACCCCAAACAGTGACTCACAGAACAAGACAGCAACCATCACTCAGGTTAAAATTATGCAAGCCACGTGTGTGATATTAAAAACCCAGGGAGCGTGTGTTTCTAGTGCAGGGGATGCCAAAATGTAGCAGCTTTATTTAAGGAATTTATTGGGCTAGTGTGAACGGATGTTTGTTGAAGGTTATTCTCCCAATGGGGGAGAAACAGGTACCTGCAGCTTGGTTGCTAAAAATAGGGGGGACCTCAGCCTGCTTCATGTGATGGGTCCCAAAAATACCACCTCTTCCCTTCTTCCCCATCAGTAGATCTGGCTGAGTGGCTGAGCCAGCTCCTGGCAAAGCCTGGTTTTGTGACAACCTCAGACCCCAAGGCTTGGTGTGTGCCCATCCTGGGTGCCTCTGGGAGGGAGGCCAGGGTAATGGCATCTAATCCCCGGCTCGAGCCCAACTCTGGATTCTGTCTTCCTGTGAAATATTGACTTCAGATGCTGGGGACCAGACTGCAATGCCCACTTTTAGGGGCCCTCGAGAGTCTGCAAGTGTAACTGTGTGGAGCAAGGAAGCATCTGTAAAACATGGGGCCCAGGAAAGGGTACTGGGGACTGTGATCAAAACTTATCACAGAGATGACAAAGATATCCTGTTACTTCTTACAATCAATATGCATCTTTTTTTTTCTTGTAAGAAAGAAAGCTCTGCAGAGACTGACTCTTCGGGTCTTTCCCTTGGCCCTCCCATGATCAGGCAGCCTCCACCTGTCTGCCTAGATGCCCTTCAGCCATTCAGCTATTCCTCAGATCCACTCCTGTCTCATTAATACCCAGAAACTGTTCTCAAGCCTGGTCTAGGATCTATACTAGGCCCTCACTGTAGGGGAGACTAGACCTGGGGGGTGCTTTGTCCCTTAGATGGACCAAAGAGTGACCCAGGGTGACCTCGTGGTTGAAAGAGCTTCACTGGGATCCAGCTCAGGGCAGGTCTTGTCTTTGCACAGGAACAATGAAGGGTACCCTGTGGAGCGGCTCCTGAGCCAATGACTGCGGCCCTTTGAGAACTCTAGGGATGGGACAGGCATTAAACTCCTTTTGGGACAGAATACCATCCAGCCTTCTTTGGCTGGGACACCTCAGGGTCCACGTCTTGAAGGTCAGAAGGACCAGCTGAAATCTTTTAGCCTGTCCCCTGGGCCCCTGTGTGTCCTTGACTTGATTTCTGTGCCTTTCTGAATTGTTCTTTCCATAAGAACACTGTGTGAGTCAGTCATGGTGGTGGACACCTTCAATCCCAGCATCCGGGAGGTGGCGGCAGCGGCAGGTGAATATCTGTGATTTGAGGCAAGGCTGGCCTACACAGGGAGTTCCAGGACAGCCAGGGGCCACATACAGAGACCCCGTGTCAACAAACAATCCGATAATCAAAGGGAATTCTCATGTGACTTGAAGGCAATGCCTGCCCCTAAGGACAACAGCCCCAGTAGCCCCTTGGCCAGATGACACACTGGTTCCCTTACCTCACCCTGGTGTCACATCACCTGCATCCGGTTTCTCTGCCTCCCACTAGCAGGGACCTCCCTTAGGAACTTCAGCTCCACTCACAGGAGGAGGTAGTGCCAGTGTATGATTCCTCTGTGATGGGACAGTTGCTGTTAGGGAGACTCACATCACAGAAGGTCCTGATATTGGTAGTTATTTGTACCAATTTATTAGCAGTTGTAGAAATGAGGTTCAGGGAGGCAAGGAATTTATTCAAACTTACACAGCAGAGCCCACCTCCTACCCCCTCCAGTTGTCTGTCAAGCTCTGGCTCTTTTCTCTAGAGCACAGCCTCTCTCACTATCTTTCCTTTCCTCCATTCTTCCCTCCCTGCCGCCCTCTGTGTACACCTGCTCCCCTTCATACTGGCAATTTTCTAAAGGATAGCATCCCCTCCTGCTTCACAAAGTTTCACTGTCAGTGTCTGATCCCTGGCCAAACAATGGACTAGACTTCTACTTCCCTCTGCTGCCCCTGACCTGATGTGGACAGGCCTGTGTCACTGGGAGACTGTGGCAGTCAGAGGAGACATGGACAGGCATGGGCCTCTCATGGCAGCTGCTACAGGGGCGAGGGCTGCTCTGTTGGGCCTTTTCAAGAGGGAAGTCTCACACAGTGGCAGATCTGGGATACCTCTTTCTTTGCTTTCTGCCACTCCCTTTGGGCCACCTGTTCCTCAAAGGCTCCTCCCACGAACTCCAGGGACTCAACTCCCAAGGTGACCCCACAGCTCTGGCAGAGCCTCCCTGCCCTTCCCCTCTGAAGCAAGCAGACCTGCCACCTTTGCCAGGCTATCTAGTCCTGGAGTACCCTGTGGCCACCTCCTCTCTTTGGGGTCCTGCAGCCCCCCTGAGACTTGTGGAAACCATTTCTGACACAGACACTTGTAGCAGGATGTGAATGAACCACTCAGTATAAATGTAAATAGTCTCCTGAGCTGCTTGCAGGAAATGGACACACACACACACACACACACACACACACTGACATAATGCTATTAAGTATACAGACAAGCAGACACACACACACACACACACACACACTGACAATGCTATTAAGTATACAGACAAGCAGACACACACACACACACACACACACACACAGACATAATGTTATTAAGTATACAGACAAGCAGACATACACACACACACACACACACACACACACACACACACACACACACACACACACACACGGTGAGCCCCAGGCCTTGGATTTGTTTCTTCACAGAAAACTCCTCTGCAGCTCTCCAGGGCCCTACCTTCCACCCTGGAAGGTACCAGCCAAGACCACGCAGCTTGGGGCAGCTCCCCTCAGCCCCAGCTCAGACTCTGAGACCACCTTGCCGCTGGGAGAGTCTTTACTCCGAATATTTTCACTGTGGAATTCAGAGCCGAGACTCCACAGCTCAGGAGAGACTGCAATGAGATTCATCTAAGAGACAACAAACTTTGAAGTTCCCACAGGCCCCCTTGATCGGGCCTTGCCCACTGTACCATGCCCAGGTGACCACCACCTCATGTCACCCCTCCTCGCTCTAGCCTGTCTCTTCTGTCAGTTTGGCTTGACCCGGAGCATGACCACACACAGTGGTCAGTGTGACTGCGGTATCATGGAGACAGGCTTAGTTAGTACCGATGATACTGTCAGATATCTAAAAGATACAGGTAAATAGAAATGCATGCTGAGCAGGCATAAATAAACACTAGATATAAATAGTTCAATGGTTTTCCAAAATATGTAATTACTTTATACCCCATCAGCCATGTAAGATTTCCTGGTTTCCCACAGTCTAGTCGATACTCAGTATTATCAAGATTTTAAGTTTTAGCCAGTCAGCTGGGGTGCTGTGGCTAGCTCCTTGTAACTTTGATTTTTGTTTCTCTGATTATTGATGAGATTCAGTACCTTCATGCTCACTGGCCACTAAAATATTATGGTGAAATATCTGCATTTTCCCCCCTTTTATATTGAATTCACACCCCCAAATGCGTGTTATGTAGTTATTAGTCTGGGTATATGCATATATTTGGAGCCTATAGGTCAATGTAGGGTGTCTTTCCTCTATCTCTCCAGTCTATTTTTTGAGACAGGGTTAGCCTGAAGCTTTCCCCCCTGCACCCCTATCCCAGGGCCGAGGTTACAGCATCTGCTGCCACCACACTCCCCATTTTATATGGGCTCTGGGGATTCGAACTCAGGCCTTCATGCTTAAATGGCAGTCAGTTTACACACCAAGCCGTCTCCACACCTCTTGGTCATGTTGTTTTCTGTTTTGTTTTGTTTTTGGGTTTTTTGTTTGTTTGTTTTTGTTTTTTGAGACAGGGTTTCTCTGTATAACCCTGGCTGTCCTGGAACTCACTCTGTAGACCAGGCTGGCCTTGAACTCAAAAATGCTCCTGCCTCTGCCTCCTGAGTGCTGGGATTAAAGGTGTGCGCTACCACTGCCCTACTGCTTTCTGTTTTTTAATGTCACATGAATAATAAGACTATCAGGAATAGGTATTTCGGGACAAATACCTCATGTAGCCTAGGTTGGTCTTGAACTTGTGACAATACTTCTGTTTCAGCCTCCCTAGTTCTGGGATTAGAGACCTGAGTCACCACGCCCACCTACATTTTTCTTTTAAGGATGAATTTTTTGTTTGGTTTTACTGTTGTTGTTCTGGAATGCCCTATGTAGCAGACTCCTGCTTCTACCCCCTGAATGTGGGATTGCAGGTGTGTGCCATGCCTGACGTGAAGATATTTTTTCGTGTGCCCACCTGTATGGATTTTGTTTTGGGGATAGGATCTCATGTAGCCCAGGCTGACTTCAGACTCCGTGTAGAGTCAAGGGTGACCTTGAACTTGTGATCCTCTTGCCTCCACCTCCCAAGTGCTGGTGCTGGGATTATGTGTGTGCATAGCCATGGCCAGCTTCATGAGGTGTTGGGGTTTGAACCTGAAGTGTTGTGCATGCTAGACAAGCACTTTACGGACTGACCTGCTGCACTCTGTCTCTGAAGACATTCTTCCACGCCATTCTTTCCTTTACCCCAGACCTTTCTGCCTCCATCGTGAGGGTGTGGGCAGGGTTCTGCTCCTATTCGGATAGCCAGCTGGACCCACACTAGTCATTAAAGATTGTCTTTATCCTGTGCTTGGCACAGACCACACGTCTGTTTGTGTCTGTCTTCTGTCTTCTACCCAGCAGGTCTGGTCATTTATCCAAACACAATGCCACAGTGTTTTAGTTAGTCTTATGATTGGCATTAATATCCAGGGAAGCTAGAGAGGGCTGTGGACATGGGGGAGATGGTGAAGGGAGAGAAGGAGGAGATGAGGGAGACTTGACTAAAGCAAAGAAGGTGTATGTCATTACGAAACCTGTTACCTTGTACGCTAATTTAAAAAAATGCACAAGCTAAAAACTACCCACAGAAGAAACTCTGATTTCAATCTTCTTTCTCCCCCTCTAGTTCTTCTGAATGTATTTTTACACACACACACACACACACACACACACACACACACACACACACACACTCACACACACACCTGTCATTATCTGGGTTGCATTGGAAACTGTCAATGAGCTTGAAGCTGACTTCTTTTAAAACACTGAGCCAAGCGGGCCGTGAATAGCACGTGGCCCTTCATTTATTTTAGCCCATTTAGATTCCCCTTAACACGGTTGATAGTCAGAATAGTTCTCGAGTGAACTGCTGTTTGACAAAGTGGGAGATCTTGCTGCCACAGAGGACCATACTGAAAGTCAATGCCTCTCTGTTATAGGGATGTAGTCCCAGAGCCTGGAAACAACACCAACCAGAAGAGAGCAGCATGTGGACTCAAACCATCCTGCCTGACCGATCTGGGCCTCTCAATAGAGGACGCTACGGCAAGCAGGCACATAGTGACTGGGCAGGGGTGGCGAGCATCCTGAGTACACAGGAGGCTTCCCATGCGGTGGCCCCTGTGGCTGGCTGATGACCCACTTCTCCAGTACTGAGATGCATGTGTGCCCTGGTCATTTCCACTGCACAGGCTCAGAAACAAGGAAGACAGGGGCATGTGACCCACCCAGGGTGCTCCAGTCAGTCAGGGAAAGGCTCTGGTTGAAGCTGGGCTCTTAAGCACCACACAACGCTTCCTTCTAGTCTTTGTTAAAAATCCATATGCCCAGGGCCAGTTTACTACAACTCCAGGAAGTCATCAGGACTCTGGCTGGTCTCTCCTCCCCTTGAGGGTCAAGATAACAAAAGCACAGACTCTGGGTTCAGATCGGGTTGGGTTCCAGGCCCACTTATGCCACAGCTGGCTGAACGGCATTAGATAAGTTTCTCTCCTGCTCTGAGTCTCCTAACATAGAGCAGCGATGATGATAGCACCTGCCTTGCTGAAGGAGACGAGGATTAAAGGAGGTGACAAAAATGGGGCTTTCAGAAACAAGTCTGTCTGTCTGTCTGTCTGTCTGTCTATTTTACCTCACCAGAAGAGTTGCCCTGGGGATTAACAGACCAGAGCCCAGATGTTCAACATCTTTTCTTGTCTAACCACAGGCGAACTACCCACATATTCTGGACTTAGAGATCTTGGTAAAACTACCTCCTTCCACTATTGCAATGTTAGCATGTGTAAAGGGCTTTGGAGGGCCCGCTACTCACGCAGTGTGCATCATCTTTGTGCTGTAACTACCCTAGTGCTTCCACAGTCAATGAGAGTTAGGATCGTGGATTGACTCCAATCCACCCTGTCTCGGGCTTCTGCCCTGTGCCCACAGAGTGAGTCAGATCACCTCCACTCTGGCCTCGGGTCATGGAAACATGAGTCCGGACACCCATGTGTCAGGTTCTGACACAGTGACCTCCATTGGGTTTTAGGGACATTTCCACCTTGAAATATACATTCATCTGAACATAGTTGATATGATTTTGGATAAAAATGACCTTCTCGTGGCCCCGAGATTAGCTCCCGCTACAGCTCTCTTCAGACGTGCATCCATAAGTAAATGAGGAAAACCATGGCACAAGACTTGTTTTCCTTTTTCCCTTGGCTGCCAGGTGTGTGGTTGCTGAGTTCTGTGCAAGACGGCACTGATTTGCTCATTGAGGGGAGAGCAGAAGGAGTGAATCCTGGAGCTAGAGAAATGCAGACCCCAGGCTCCTCTACTTAGGCTGTGATGGGTGGCCTCATCGCTCTGAGCCTGCTTCCTCCTCTGTAGAAAAATGAAAACCTTCTGCATTCTACCTTCTTCAGACGGGGAGAGCCTGACAGCTATTTCTCCTCATCCCCGAAGCTGTTTCCTTTCCTGGCAGGTTCATGGTCACCTTGGAAGGTAGTGGTGAGGACGCAAATAGTGGCGCCAGGTACCTGTTACCCAGTTGCTGGAACTTTGTATACAGCAATTGATAAAATGAGAGGTCATGACCTCTGAGATTTGCAAATTGAGGTTTTTTTAATTCAACGATGAGGACCAAATCCAGGGCCTTGTGCTTTTCAGGCAAGCGCCCTGTCTCAGAAGTATATCCCTTGGTGTTATGAGACCAATCTCATAATATTCTTTGCTCTGAAGTCCAAACTCATCAGGACTCACGGGCCTTCTGCAATCTTCCTGTGGCAACTTTAAAACAGCTTTATAATTCAGCTGCAGCCTGGATTCTGGCTTCCTGAGCTTGTGGATGTGCCTGTGATGGGCACCCCAGCTAGGGAGAGTCTTTGCAGGTGTACATTCCTACTGTTGCCAGGGCCGTATCTGTCAGAGTCGGCCCCACAGAAGCAGAGCTAGGACCAGGCTTCTCACTCCTCCTGCTCTACAGGCTCCTGGCATTGTATAACTACAGGGATGCTCACCCAGGGCCTACAGCCCATGTGGGGCTGGACCAAAGGAAGATGGTGGTCCAGTCTCTGTGCCAAACAAGGCAGGCAGCTGTGTACTGGAGTAACTAGACTGAAGGCTCTGGTCAAAGTCTGATGGTATCCCACCTGCCCTGCCCCTGGACCCTGTGGGGACACTTCTGCCTGCCACCCACTCCTCTAAGCTCCAGTGCCCTGGCCCCTGGTAGAGCCTCTCTTTTCTCACTTTTGGAGCACACTATCCGGAGATGATCTGACCTGAGTACACATCTCCACTCTCTTAGCTTCCAGATGCCTGAGGCAAAGGACTCCACTTTCTGAAGCTCTGAGTCCAAAGTTGAATTTGCAAGCTGTCTTCTTTGGTGTGGCAGAGGCAGGAGAGGATCATGGGATGTATCTATGTTCACAGAGCCCCAGGTGCAGCACATGAGCAGGGCCCACATTCCTCCTGTCTTTCCATGTTTCTGCCCCAGGTCTGGTCCCAGATCTCCTAACCCATGCAGATAGAAGTGTCTTGCTTTCTCAGCTGAGGAGCTGGGTTGGGCTGGAGTACAGAAGCAGGCCCATAGGAGATCAGCCCGGATCAGGAGAATGACCCCTGTGGGTTTTCTAGTCTGGGACTCTAGAATGACCCACTACAGTGTACTCCTGCTTTTCGGTGAATTCTAAAATCTGTGGAACCCAGAAGGCCTCACAGCAATGATCCTAGCTGTTCCTTACTCCTGCCACAGGGGTCTCCCTGCATGGCTAAGCCACTGGCCCCACCCACCTTTGTCAACTGCTTAGCTTTCTTCTCAGGGGTGGGCTCCAGAGCCAAAGCGACTTCTAAAATGAGCAAATCAACAAACTAAGGGAGTGGCCACAGCCTCAGTTTATGTTTTAATGCACTGTTTATTCCGTTTGCTTATTTTACCCACACCTGTCACTCAAGGTGAGTAGGCGGGACTACCGTCACTGCAGCTCATTCCTTCCCAATTCTTCCCTTCCTCCTCTTTCTCTTTTGCCTCCCTCCTTCTTTTCTGTCTTCTGCCCATCAGAGCCAGGCCTCTCTGCAGATATTTTATTCACTGAGCACTGCGTGGGCCAGCCCTATGTGGGGAGGGTGGGCTGAGTGTGTCCCCTCAGAGTGGGAAGGACAGGAAGGCAGCAGCTGCAGCAAGGGTGTAGCTGAAGGACAGGCTAAGGTGCTGGGGGACTTCTGTGAGCAATTACCATACATACCCAAATAAAAGACAGTCTAGAATCTACCTAGACTGTAGATGGAAGGACAACCCCCAGCCTTCCCAAGAGCCCCTGCATGTCCAGCTAGACAGTCCAAACAGACAAGAGGGGAAGAGAGAGGGGCAGTCAGATGTTCACCTGCTAAGGTTAATTTATTATCTGACTGGCACAGGCTTATCACCTCCACTGCGCCAAATGTTCGCTGCTGCACAGGGCCATATCAGCTCCACTGAAAACAGCATTACTTTCGTGTTATTTAACACATTAATTTGGAGCTCTGGACCTTCAAAGAGATTCTCTGATCGTGACTCTTGGGCGTGGTCTGCTGTTGTGTCTCGATGTGAGATGTTGTGTCCCGCCCCCCCCAGCACATCTACATCTCCATGGCTCCTCCTCAGCCTTTCAAATCCACATGCCACCCCCCCCCCGCACCTTCCCCACACCAGGACAGTCGGGTGGGGTGGGTTCAGCAGCTCCAGATGAGCATCTGGGGAGGGGACTGAAACACGGTCACTTGCTGGCGTGCTCAGAAATTGGCCCTTTAAAGACCAGTGAACAGCAGCTTCCCTGCCTCCCCAAAGTCCTTTTGTCCTGAGTCATTTTATCTGAGTGAAATTCCTCAATTCCTTTTATAGCACTGGCGACCTCTGTAAGTACCACAGGGTCATACAGAGTGAAGGCCCACCCAGCTAAATTACCTTTCCCCACCAAAGTTTGGGGTAAAAATTTAAATAATCGAGAGCACTTGTAATTGAGAATTAGAAACTCAGTACAGACTAGGTCTGGTCATGACTTCCTGGAGGTGGAGGAGAGTCTGAGGTCAACCAAGAAACCAAGGCAGGAGACTCTCCTCTGAGCACCCCTTTTTATTCACAGAGTTTCAGCAACTGGGAGATAGGTTTGGGCATCTCTTCCACCCACTGAGCCCCGTTTACCCCGTCTGTGCTGTGGAGGTAATAACCCTGCTTCCTAAGCCGATGAGAATACAGAGTGTGGGAGTCTGAAAGTAATGTTTCGGGGACTGGGTCTCCTCAGAGAGTTAGCACACCTCCCCCATCTTGGTGTGTCAGCCTGTGAATTGGGACTAGGGGTGGCATGGGCTAGCTGGCGTCTGTACATGAGAGTAGCCAAAGCTGGAAGGTGATGAGAAAAGACCTATGCGCTGGGGAATGGTTGCGACTCCCTCCTCCGTACCACGCCCCCCCCGCACTCCCCTCCCCACAACACTACCCACCTCACACTCCACCCTGTTTTCTCAGAAACTCTCAACCTGACACTTTCAGCATTATTGCTGGCTTTAATCACTGTGTGGTCTTAATTGCTAATTGTCTCTTCCTTAAGAGCAGGAACTGCGTCTAGGGCTCAGCACATAGGGTGTGGGCAGTACTTTAATGAAGAAGGCACAGTGAGCAGAAGTCTGGGTTTCCCCCCACTACCCCCCTCCCATACACACTGAAGTCTCTCCTCGTAGAGATGTGGCCCAGGGAATAGAGAATTCCCATCCCTCCCCATCTCACCCTGAATGGACTGTCATGGAGCCCTTGACACTGTCCCGAGTGTCCTGCATGTGTGCGCCTCGCCCCGGAGTCGGGGCACCACCCAAAGTGGCCCAGTGCCTGGACGAGGCCTCGGCACCAGGCGGCCCCTCCCGAGTGGCAGAAAGAGCCAGCGTGATCCGCGCGGGAACGACGAGGGCGGGAGGCCAGCCCCGCCTCTCCAGCAAGCTACCGGTGCAAACTTTCAAAAGACGCGGCGGCGGCCACGGCCCCGCCCCGGCACGGTTGGCGGCGGGCGCGGGGGCGGGGCGGGCGCGCCCGGGCCGGTGGCTCCGCCTCCTCCCGCCGCCGCCCGCGCCGCCCATCTGCCGCCCGTCGGTCGCCGGTGCAGCGGCAATGCCCCGCAGCCCGGCCGCGGCCCCCGGCCCGCCCAGCTAGCCCCGCGTCGCGACTCTCGGAGCAGCGATGGGCAACACCGTGCACCGGACCCTGCCAGGTACGCCAGGAACCGCGCCCCGAGGTGGCGCGAAGCGCCTGGTCCTCCCTGGGTCTCCGCAGCTGGGGAGCCCGGGTGCAAGCCAGAGCCTGGCTGCCCGAGCCCCGGAGCCGCACCCCTGAGGGGCTGTGCGGTCCTGGTTCTCCTGCCTTGGCCGTGCGCACCACGCCTTTGTTCCAACCCGAGGTCGCTGATGAGCGAGCCGGAGGGGGGCATGGTGCTTCCCTTGGCCGGAGCCCTTCAGGGGGGATGCAGGACGCGGGTGTCCCGGGTCTCCGAGTACAGCCCGCAGGCGCCCCCCGCCACACGTGCTACTTCTTGGCGGCGTTCCCACGCGCGCCCGGCTGCGCCCCGCTGGGTGTCCGCTCAGTTGGGGGCCCTCCCAACCCCATCTGAGCCGCTGCTGCGGAGCGCATCGCCCCCTAGTTAAAAGCGCCCTAGAATTTCCCAGAAAGGCGGTGGGCTAGGGGCGTGGGGCGGGCATGCGGAGGCCGGGGACGCCACGCCTTACTGAAAATACCTAGTGATGGTGGAACAGGTCAGAACGCCGAGGCTGTCACTGCCTGTCTGCAAAGAAGCGTCCTCCTAAGAAAAGGCACCCCGATTTTACACAAGAAGTTGAAGCTCAAAACAGGAGAAATGACCTGATGACAGGCAGTGGTGGGAGACTGCTTGGACCGGGTCAGCCCATCTGCCCCGCCCCTCACCCCCACTGTGTCCCAAGTCTTCAGAAGTGTTTGGGCATTCATAGCATCCTTGGGCAAAGGCTGTGTGTGTGTGTGTGTGTGTGTGTGTGTGTGTGTGTGTGTGTGTGTGTGTGTGTGTGTGTGTGTGTGTCTGTGTGTGTGTATGTGTGTGTGTATGTGTGTGTGTGTGTGTATCTGTGTGTGTCTGTGTGTGTGTGTTGGGGGAGGGTAGTTCAGAGAAGAAGCAAGTTGGCTGTAGGTCAGATTTAATGCAGCCCAGCCGACACCCCATCTCTGCTGACACCCCCACAGCCGTTCCTCCAACAATTACCCGAATAGAATTGTCTCCTCCCCTGGAAGGGATTGGGCCAACCTGAGGCTCATGCGCCACTGGGGAGGGAGACAGACCCTTCTAGAAACAAGCCCCTGGGTGGCTTTCACTGGATCATTCCTAAGGTCAGCCAGGTGGAGTCACAGGCTGGTCAGCTTCAGAGGTGGTGTTAGTACCTGGGTCCGTACTAGACAGAGTGACAAGGGCTTCTTATGCACACAGCTATTGCTAGGCTGAGGAGACCCGAGGTCTCATCAGAGATGGCAGTCACACAAGTCCGTGGCTGAGACACCACTCCGTACTCAACTAGAATGCCTGTGCTATTCTGGTTGGTTTTTAAAAAGCCATTCTGCCACCTGTGGGTCACTCTTGGAGAAAGGCAAGGGACAGGCAGTCTTACCAGGTGCTCACACATTTCTAGGGTGCCCATTCCCCCTGGGGCCTGATGCTGTGGGTGGAGCACTCTAGGCTGAGGGCTCAGGGCCAAGGCAGGTCACCCCATGCTGTGTGGGAACCTCCTACCCTCAGGAACTAACGCTCATACCAAGTGCGGAGGCACATCGGACAGCAGGTGCCCCAACCATAAAGACTTCTATATTGTTCTCAGATCTACCTGCCGTTAGCTTCTGGCATCTATACGTCCTCTCACACTGGACTGTGCTTTCTTGTCCAGTCAATGTCTCACCACCAGGGCCCCTGGTCACCTTTCCCAGGGACCTTACACACTCTGCCCTAACCTTCCTACGGTTTCGTGTTTGTATGACTATGCTGCGCTGTCTCAGTGTCTTCTGGTGACTCTCTAGGGGTCCTGTGAGGACAGGCTCCAGGCCTTGATTGTCTTGTCCCCTGGTTTGCCCGTCTCGGAGCCTAGTGCCTGGCGCAGGCTCAGAACCAGGTGGTGGAGCGCGCATGGAGCCGCCTCTTTGACTGAAGGAATACTTGGCTCAGGCTTGCCCTGAGGCAGCCTGTGCTTTCCTTCTCAGGGAAGGGACACGTGTGTGGGGTGGGGTTCATTCCACAGGACTGGAAATAGAGGCCTGGCATTTGCTGAGCACCTGGATTCTATGCCTGGCTCCCTGCATGTGTGGCTGCTGTCATAAACCAAGCACGATTCTTAACGCTGTTACCCTCCCATCACTTCCCCTCCCCTCCCCTCCCTCCTCCCTCCCTCAGGCCCCTCCTCTAGACTGGGTCTTGACATTGTCATCCCCTCTCAGGCCCCTTTCTCTGTTTTATGGTTCTCCTGAGCATAGTCACTGTGTGACACATGTATGTTGATTTCGTGGAGTAGGGGTTAGGACATAGTATGGATGGTTGGGGAATGAATGAATGAGTTTAGTCCCCCCAGTAACCCCTCCTAGCAGAGTCGTTGCTCCCATTTGATGGATGATTAAAAAAACAAAACCAAGGCTCTCAGAGGTCAAATGGTTCGTCCTTGTCTACCGAGCTCCAGCGCCAGAATTGAAATCCGGGTTTATTTAGCTCCAAAGTCCTCTGGTTTTCTTTTTTTTTTTTCCCCTGACAGACGCTATCCTCTCAATGGAGGCTCAGATAACACTTATTAAGTGCCACCATGGTTTAGATAATGTTTATTGGGCATTCCACTGTGCACATGGCGTGCTACAGGGCACAATAAGGAAATGCCAAAGAAAGGGAAGTGCCCTTTGGTTGGTGTTCATAACCTTGGCAGCTCCCTCAAACTGCACCAACATATTTTGATGTATACCCTTGACCCAGGAAGAGCAAGGGTCAGTGGGAGATGTTGCATCTGCTGACCTCCTACTGTGTGGTTCAGCCTCCCTTTCCAGGTGCAGTTCTACCCTGCAGTGTAAGGTATTAGTCCCCTCCAGTTTAGAGGGGGCCACACAGAGAGACTGGGTAAGGCCAGCTCACACACTCCACCCAAGCTAGGACTTAGCTAACTGAGATCCATCAGGTTCCTAATACCCTGCAGTATTGTTCTCTTCCTGGGCTTCCCCTGAACTTTATAAGGAGAAAATAAACAGGTAGAAATAGGAGGAGTACCATTCCAGGATGGGGTGAGTGGGAGGAAGAGTTCTCTCTCCCTTTCTCCTAACCGGTACATTCTAGCTCCTTCCCTGTGCACCTCTGGAGTTCACCTGTAGCACTGTTTGGAGGAGATGCTGAATTCAAACTGTAGACTGGGTTTAATCATTAAGTTGTCTAGTGCTTGGCCAAGCCAACAGCTTTCAGTGTCTGCTCAATACCTGTAGGAAGTATGCTGAATCTTCACTGGGCTGCCAAAGGTGGGCTGGGCCAGACCTTCACTGAGTGTGTTCAAAGGGGCTATCTTTGATTTCACAGATAAAAAGATGAAAGCTCAGAAAGGTCGAGGGCAAAGCACTATACATAGGGGGAAGAGAAACAGACAGACAGACAGACAGACACACACACACACACACACAGAGAGAGAGAGAGAGAGAGAGAGAGAGAGCGAGACAGAGAGACAGAGACAGAGACAGAGAGAGAGAGACAGAGACAGAGAGAGGGAGGGAGGGAGGGAGAGAGGGAGGGGGTGAGGGAGGGAGGGAGGGAGGGAGGGAGGGGGAGGGAGAGAGGGAGGGGGAGGGAGGGAGGGGGAGGGAGGGGGAGGGAGGGGGAGGGAGGGAGAGATAGAGATATGATTCTTAACCTACTACATAGCTTGCAAATGCTAAGGCTAGATGGGTGTACTCACACTTGTCTTAAATGACCCTTCCTCTCCCTATCAGCCTCAAACAAGGCCCTCCCAGACACGACCATCTTGAACAGGGGGGGTCCAAACACGACCCTCCCAGAGAAAGCAAACCTGGGCAGAGCCCTACAGCTGCTTGGCTGCTCTGTGCCTAGCATCCTGTCTGACCACTGAGATGATGCTTGAAGCTGCTGGTGTTTCTGACCATAACTTTCTCAGCCCCTGGGAAGGTAGCATTCTGGTCACCCTGCTGTAGCCAGCCAAAGGCCAACAAGTGACAATTGCTTTTCTCTACACCCTCTTCTCTCAGATGCAGCGTGGAGCTGAGTTGAGCTTCCTTTGTCCTCGTGGCCATGTATACCCCTCCCTCCCTCAGATCACTGACATTTTCTTTTCTATCTGAGCTGAGCCTCTCAAAGGTACAGAAGCTCCTATGCTGTCCCGAGACCTATGCTGCCGTGTAGGCTGGGCAAGTTCCCATTGGTGAGGTCCTGTAAGGATGCCGTGGGCTGCTCTATGCAGACAGGATATAGGGAGAGGAGCTGGGGTCTGTCCTGTGTGGATGGATGCAAGGGGGAGAAGTGGTCTATGTTCTGGACTGACAAGTTAGGCTTCTTCTGTTCAGTCCTATCTGGTTCATCTGCCCTTCCCTCACTGTGGGTGATCAGGAAGGCTTCCTGGAAGAAGTTACCTCTGAAAGGAAGTCCAACTGAGTGTCTGCTTGCTCTTAGGGTCTTCTGTGGCTTTGTGCCTTAGTTACACTGTGGCCACCAACATCTGTCATGTGCCCAGCATGGGGTGCAGACCTGAACGCCATGGCCAAAAGGGCAGTATACTTCCTTCCTGTAGTGTAGGACCAGCTTGGTACCACCCTATCCCCAAACCACGCTGGGCCACCAAAGTGCCTACTATGGGTCAGCTCCAGCGACTAAATGCTCTTTAGTGATACAACATAGAAAATGTACTAGTCTGCACTCATTATAAAAAGATTATTTTGTAAAGATATGTCTTATTATTTTAATTATGCGTATGCATGTATGTGAGATTATGCACATTAGTGCAGATATCCTTGGAAGTCAGAGATGTCAGTTTCCCTGGAACTTGAATTATCGTGGTTGTAAACTGACTGCTGTGGGTGCTGGGAACCAAACTCAGGTCCTCTAGAGAAACAGCAAATGCTGTTAAATGCTGAGCAGACTCTCCAGCCGTGTGTGTGTGTGTATGTGTGTGTGTGTGTGTGTGTGTGTGTGTGTGTGTGTGTGTGTGTGTGTGTGTAATGCCTGCAGAGGCCAGAAGAACTTTGAGATCCCTTGTAGCTAAAGTAATATGGAGTCATAACCCTCCCATTACGGGTGCTAGGACCCTAACGCTGGTCCTCTGCAAGAGTAGTAATGACGTTCTCTTAACCAGGGAGCCATCTCTATGGTCCAAGAGGATTCTTTGGAGACAGTCTCTCTCTCTCTCTCTGTATGGTCTAGACTGGCCTTGAACTCAGGCTTCCTAAGTGCTAGGGTGTCAGCTCATGTCTATGTCACAGGTCAAATGTATCTTTGATGGATGCAGCCTTTGTGGACAGAGGCCACTTGGCTGCAGTGGAGGTGAGGGCAGAGCCTGGAGCCCAGACCTTTGACTAAGGCCACAGTGCTCCCCAGATCCTCAGCAGGAAGCAGGGACATGAGGGGCGGCTCCCAGGAAGGCAGGGTCAACTGAGTAGGGTATGGGAGCAGTAAGCAAGACAGAAGACTATCATGATCAGGGCTGTCACTGGGGAAAGAAGTTCCCAGTCCTGCCTCTGGGGGCCATAAGGACTGGCTGGGTCACTCTGGACCTCAGATCCAGGGATGGATTGGAAGCTTCCCTTCGGGCACACGGGCATTGGTCTCAGGTGCTCAGGCCCTTTCCAGAGCACCTGCTTTTGGGAGGGCAGTTGGCACCCTCAGCTGGGATAGTGACCATAGCCTGGTGTTAGGGAGTCAGGTTCTGGTGGAAGAGACCAGCAAAGACTCAGTAGTGATGGTGAGTGACAGAGAGACCTGAGGAAGATTCAGGGAGTGCTTCCTGGAGGAGATGTACTCCATCCTGGGGAGAAGTGACTTTGAAGGCAGAGGGCTCAAGGTCAAAGACCCCAGGTCGGGGGGGGGGGCAGGGGGAGAAGACAGGAGCAGAACTGCAGAGCTCTGGTGCGGGGCCCCTGGTACTAATGGGGTGACTTATGGGGAGGGGCGTGATGGTAGGAGAGTTTTACAGACAGGGTACAATCTACTCGCTAGCTTCCCCATTTGGGCCAGGGCCAGACTTTAATTCTCCATGGGTGGAAAGGGACGACTCTGCACTTCCTGTCTGTATTTAGTGCTGTGCTCTGGAGGTGTAAAACAGAAGCCTAGAGGCAGACAGTGGGAGCAGAGGCTAAGGGTCAAGACTGGGAAACAGACTCTGAGCGGTAATAAAACCTGCCCTGGGTCAGGTGACTGTGAGCAACCCAACCTCAGGCCCACCCTCAGGAGCCTTTGTCTGCCCTCCAGTGGCTGCCCCTTGTCCTCATCCTAAGCATCCCAGGACACACCTTCTCTGTTATCTGAAGGTGACTCATCCAAATCCCAGTTGCCTGTGGCAAAACATCCCCTCCCAGTACCCTTGGCTCTGCATCCACAAAGGTGGGCGTGGCTCTGCACTGGCCTCTTTCAGGGTGCATGCGCCTGCCCAGTGGGACCTGCATACCCAGGCCACGGCCAGCACATTTGCTAACCTGAGCTCAGTGGGCAAACCTGAGAGGCTTAATACCAGGCAAGAGCATCCTGTGCCCACTCTGGCTACCACCGACACTCAGGCCGGGGTCCTGCGTATCTGTGTCCCGCGTGCCCTTCAGCCAGTCAGGCAGCACGACCTTCCAAGCCGCACCCTCTCCTGGCACACTGAGGTGATGATACCATCCAGGTGTGCCAAACTCTGGACCAGAAGAGTGTTCATCTTGTGCCTTAGAGTCATGAATCCACCCAGCCAGCAGGCTGCTCCACGGTGAGCCTGGATCAGGTGCTCTCGGAGGAAAGAGACACACGGTAATGATACCTGCTGCCGTGCGTCTGCAGCCTGTCTGTGCAGCACTCCATGTTTAATTCTCAGCACAGGCCCCAATAGCCACTGCTGTTAGCCATGCGGGCCGCACGTAACTGGTGGGAGACTATTACTAAGGGAAACAGTCCCTTGCCCTGGGGCACACAGCTTCTGCTTGTTGGAAGGCAGGAGTCATCCCGAGGACTGCTGGGTTGAGGAGGGTGCCCCCTGCAGGTTAACTCTCATTTCTGCGTTCTTTGCTTGGTTGTCCTGAATCCCACCTGCAGGCTTGGTAGGCTGGGCACACTCCAGGTGGCCTGTGGGTTCGCCCGTGGGTTCCTGTCCGAGAATCTCCCACATCTGATGTATACGTCTCAGCCTTTGCCAAAGCTAGTCAGAGGGCAGACACTGTCCTGGGGCTTTCTGGGTAGCACAGCTGAAAGGAGACACAGGCTATTCCATTGGAAGTGTCCTCCCTTGGCAGCTCGGGGCCTCCAGGACCTGTGAGCTACTTTCAGACATGATAGGCAGGGCATGATAGGTGGGCAGAGGTCTTCTGTGTCCAGAAAGACAGATTTTAGTGCTGAAGGACTTCCCCGCAAGTCAGGGCCCCTGGTGCAAGGGTGAGGGAATGCTTGTGTCTGGAGTGGCTTGGCATGGCCATATGTCACAGTCTGTTCTGGAATCTTGGGATGGGATGTGAGCCAGGGGTGCTTTCTATGGCTCTCCCACCTGTGCACTTATGTCCCCCAAATGGTCTGCAGGAGTTAGACCCATTTTACAGATCAGGACACTGAGGTGATGGGAAGCTAATCCAGCCAGCCTCTATGTAGTTCAGCTCCATGGCAGGTGTTTGTGAACAGCCGCCAAGAACCCTAATCCTTCCTCATTCCTTCTCACGGGGACTCCACTGGCCTAGTAGCACCCTACTTCAGACCTCGCCTCCCACTGGTAGGGAAAACTTTTTAATGAGTAAGCCATTTGGGGAAGTGGATAGGCGGGGGCATCTGGCTGTGGGCTGGCAGAGGGCCCAGGGCATTTTGTTTACACCCTCAGCACCACCCAGTTTATGCCACAGTTATGGCCCTCGGGCATGTGCTCTCTTCCCCTTGGCCCCCCAGGATGATAGATTTATGGGATGGGTAGGCACACGCTCCACCTGGTGCCTCCAGAGCTGGGCTCAGTAACTTTCCACTGGAGACAGCCGCCCCTTAGACCTCAAGGGAGCTTCCTGTCCTTCAAGGTCCTTGGTGTTCAAGGGCAGAAGATGGCGGAGCGGAATTTCCATGTGTCGGGGAAGACGGAGGCTTTGTTCTCAGAACCAGGGAGCTCTGTGCCATCTTGCTCTATCTGCCACTTGTCAGACTTGGGCACTGAGGTCTGGAGCCGGGCCCAGGGTCTTACGACAATTAAGACTGGACTTTTTTTTTTTTTGAAAGAGCCCTGGACTTGGAGGCAGTGCTTAGTTCAAATCTCTGTCCTGCTGCCTCTAAGCTGTGTGTCCCTGGGCCAGTCAGTTCCCCACTCTGGGCTTCCATCCCCCTGTCATCTTTAGGATCAGAATGACAATGGTACCGCTCTCCTCTGGCTCCGGAAATGAAAGACAGATGTAAGTTAGATCCCTGCACACAGTAGGACTCCATGTGTGGCCTTTATGCTTGGAGGCAAAGAACCCGCACACCCAGATTTGTTGAGATGTCACACCCAGCATCTCCTTCCTGTCCCATGGAAACAAGTGTGGTTGACCTGTGCACTGGCTGTGGCCAGCACCTCTCCATCTCTAGGCCTAATCTTCCCATCTGTGAAATGGGTTGTGACCTATAGATTGGCTGTAGGGTGCCTGAAGGAGGCTCTCACAGGCCCAGCACAGGCCTTGGCCTCTTGGGGCGACAGTAGGCTGTCCTAGGGTGCAAAACTAAGCACACCCTGGCCTACTATGTGCTAAGTGTTGACCCAACCCTCCTCACAGGCTGTGGTCACAGAATCTTGATCCCATTTTAGATGACTGCTCAGAACCCCACTGTCAGCCCACCTCAGTCAGCTCAGCCTTCTACAGTGCCTCTGCCTCTCTAAGCCCCTCCTCCTCAGGGGCGGGGCTTGCAGCAGCCCCCTCGTCTCTGGGGTGGTGGGCCTGGGATCCAGGGACCAGCCTTTCAGCAGGTGTCCCTCTAGCTCCTCTCAGGGTTGCAGGCCCTTGGAGCGCCCCTCCCCCACAGCCACCGCTTTCCTTTTTTAGATACTTTGCCTTTGTTCATCCCAAGTTCCGCCAAACGGTGACCTTTTTTGAGGCTGTGAACCAGCTGATTGATGGCTTCCACTGCCACTCTGCCCGCCCCAGCCAGAGTCCCTTTCCGTGCCAAGTTCCACAATGGCCTCGCTTACATCTGCAACGCTCTCCTCGCAGGTTGGGATGTTGCAGGGAGACCTGGGCTGGACATGCTGTGCAGCGTGTGTCTGGGAAGAGGGGTATGCTAGAGAGCCTGTGCCACCCCTGATCCGTCCACCCTTCAAGGCGCTGACTGGGTCTGTTGGCACAAACACCCAACTCTTAGGAGCACCTGTAGGTGCTCACCTGGCACAGAGCCTCCGCTCAGGGCACCAGGTTGGCGGAGTGGCTGTCTGCAAGGCAAAAAGAGAGGGAAACACAGGCCTGGGCAGCTCTAGCCAGCTTGCCAGTGAGCGGCTGCCAGGGCTGCCTGGAGAAACGCCGCTGGTGTAGGGGGGGTGAGGGTGGGGATGGGCCAGGCAGGAGTGCGCGGCGGTTAGACTTGGTGTTCAAAATCTTGGCTGCCTTTCTCACGCCTGTTCTATTGGGCCATTTGGACAGGCAGGAAAGAGAGGAGAGCTCACAGTCTGAACCTCATTCTTCAGAGAGGTAGATCCACTGGGGGCACTGTCCAGCTTCAAGCTCTTACACAGCCACAGGCTTTCTTGAAGATCTCTGCCTGGGCTTTAAGACCCTTTATCACGCAACCCTTGACTCCCTCTGCATCCCCTTGCTCCTCTATCCTCCCCTCCAGGGTTTTCCTGCTGCCCGGCCCCCTGCCTGAACCACGCCCCCTGCCCTTTTTCTGTCTGATGGACATCCTCTGACATCACTGTGCAGTTTGTCCGTGTGTCCTTCCTGCCTCCTTCAGCTCTAAATCTGCCTCCTTTGGGGGAAGGAGACAGCAGGGGAGCCCTCTATGTGACTCACTGGGACGCGTACCCCACATCCCACACAGGCATTGACGCAGAATGGATGCTACAGAGTTGTCAGACGGAGGAGGAAGTGATGCGCCAAGGAAGGAATGAGGGGCATCCCCTCGGGCCTTCACAGCTCTGGAGCCCTAACCCCGAAGCTGGCGCCCATAAGGCTGGCGTTTCCTTGGGTCCTTTCATCAAGAACGAACCTGGCCAAGGGGCCATACAGTTGGAGGGACAGCAAGATGACACTCTGCCTGGGCCCCCTTCAAAGCCAGCGCAGCTGAGGGAACTGTTACACTTCACAGGCCCCAGAGAACAGACAAGACTTTCTCCCCAGCAGCCCTGAGGGACCCCCAGCCCCCACAGCTGTTGAGTGTTGATAGCTGTTTGCAGAGCAAAGAGGAGGCAGCCGGTGGCGGTTTCCAGCGCGGGCTGGCCCTCGTCCACCCAGGGTGCTGGCCAGCCAGGCCTGCGAGGCCAAGAGCAAAGTCCCCTGCGCGCCCGTTGCTGTGTTTGGCAGGGGAGCCAGGGCGAGTTTGTCGTTTTCTAGCCACTTCAAACCCACCAATGGAAAGGTCTCCTCTGCTGCCAAGGACACCCAAGTCCTTGCCCTTTTGGTATGGCGGGAAGCCTCGGTTTTGTGTGTGTATGTTTTCTTATCTCTGACACTTGCCATACACAGGCACACTCCATGTTATTTTCTGCTTCTTGCAGAGCTGGTTTGCATTTTGAAGAAATGGTTTTCGACCATTTCTTTTTTTTTTTTAAGATTTATTTATTGTTATATGTAATACATTGTAGCTGTCTTTAGACACACCAGAAGAGGGCATCAGATCTCATTACGGATGATTGTGAGCCACTATGTGGTTGCTGGGATTTGAACTCAGGACCTTCCGAAGAACAGTCAGTGTTCTTAATTGCTGAGCCATCTCACCAGCCCCCTTGACCATTTCTTTGAACCAGATATTTCTCATTCAAGGTCCACGGTCTAAGGATGGATGATCCAAGTGTCCAGGAAGCCTCTGAAGTGATTGTCCGGTTGTGTGCATGGGGTCTGGGTGTATTTCTGGGGAGAGAAAGTTATCCACTCTTCATTGCTCTCAATAAGGCCTGTGACCCCACACTACCCTTTACCCAAGCATCTAACCAGCTGCCCTGAAGATGGGCAGGTAGGAGGAAGGCCCTGAGTCTGGCCTCACAGCCTCAGTTTCTCTTCCCTGTTGGAAATGGAAGGTAGTGACTCCTCAGGAGTGTTTCCAGTCTCAGGTCAGGGCGTGAAGGCCTGTGACCAGCACATCTTAGGAGCTCGGCAGGGATTGCTCTTGTTAAAGGTGGGCAAGCTCTGCTTCTGGGGGAAGCCAGAATGCATGTCACCATTGCTGCCAGCACTGTGGAAACTTCCAGCATGCCTGGCAGTGAGTGCTCTTTCCTCAGCTTGACATAGATCAAAGGGTCAATGGCGTGAGGATCGGGGATGATTGGCATAGGACAGCTGTGCCTGGCACACGATGGCTTAAGAACAGGCCCATAAAGGTTTGAGGTGGCATTTCCCGACCAAACTCATGGGCCTTCTGGGAGAAACTATGTCCCTAGTACACTGTTTAAAGAAAGGTCTAAATGTCTCCCAGACATCCACTGTGTGCACCACAGTGCATATCACATGAGCCTGTGCCATCCTCCAAACGACCTCAGGAGGTAGACATGACTTCCACTAGTTTTCTAGGCCTACCTAAAGCTGAGAGATGTTAATCAGGGAGTTTAAGGTCACACAGCAAACATAACACTGCCTGGTTTGAGGTGAGGCTGTATGGCTACAGGGCCATGCTCTCCGGAGCCAATCAAGATCTAGTTCGAGGTGGGGCTTGCCCACTGGTTGCCCCTTGATGGAGGGCATGAATATTTGCCACCTTTCTGCTTACTGGCCAGAACTTTGGGAGGCATCTGTAAATGTTCCCATCATCCCTGCCAGCCACCCCAAGGTGGATAAGGTCATCCCCCATTTGCAGATGGCAAAGTCACACCTTTGAGAGGCATAGGGACTTGCTCAGGCAGATTATTAGCAAAGCACAGACTAAATCCAGAGCCACACAGCAGGAGTCACCCAAGGAGGCTTGTTCAGGACTGGGCACCGGAGACACCCAGTCTGCCTCTCCAGCCCTGAATCTGCCATGGTTTAGTGTGAGGTATTGTTCCTCTGGGTGTATTCTAGAAAACCCCACACCTCTGGATGGGGCCAGTGCTACTACTGGCTATGAGGTTCAGGCAGAGACTATCCCTGTTGTCAACAACAAGGTAGCTGCTGAGGTCTGCTCTGTCCCACCTCTGGAAATTCCTCCGCTGACTGGGTCTCACATTTCCTAGATGGGCCTCACTAGCTTGGGGCTGTGTGTGAGAGCAAAGTGATGTGGGTTTGTCCTAATGTGATTTGGAAGCTTCATCCTAGCTGAACGTTCTTGTGATGATGGTGTCTGAATCTGGTCCTGGTGACAGCAGCTAGGAACTTCTGTGCTTGTGACTGACTGCAGCTCAGCAACTGTGATGGGACATCCCACCATGAAATGTCAGGAAGGCTCGAGCTGGGGCAGGGTGGGGTCTATACCGACAGAGGCTTAGCAAAGCTGAGAAACCACTGAGCCCTCAGGCTGCTGCAGAGAAGGGGTCAGCAAACAGGGGCTCATGCCTTCGCTCCTGTGCTGTGCACTGTGGGTGGTAGCTGCCCAGAGCTCGCTTGTCTACCAGAAGTGGGTACCGTAATCCCACAGGTGAGGATTCATCTTAAAAGCCAACAGCAGGCATGATGAAACACATCCCTTGTGGAGTATGCAGAGCGGAGGACACTGGCTTACGGCAGGACCAGCACAGAGATGAACAGTGCAGTGGGTTTAGTTGATAGGATTCGTCCCTGCCCTCAGCTTTCAGTAAAACAGCTGTTGTCGCCCCTGTCGAAGTGAGTGAATTCAGTTTCCCATTGCTGTGGGCAGAACCTTGGCTCTCCTGATAGCTTGAGTTTCCCATGTCCTTGGGCCCAGCAAAGTGGGTGTTGGATGCACCTCAGGACACCTGTTGGCCTGTAAGTGTCTTGAGTTTGTGTCCATCACTCTGATTTTTTTTTTTTTTTTTGCCTCTCACCGGGTCTCCGGCCTCAGTGTGTGTGGCGGTGGGGTGGGGGTGGGGGTGAGCAGAGTGTTTATCTTTCATTCCCTGAAGGAAGTTGCGCTACGTAATCAAAATTAAACAAATATGTCAGCCTGGGGCCTTTGGATGCATGCTGTCCAAAAGCGCAGTGGTGTCTGCAGCGGCCGTGCCTGAAAGTAGCAGAGGCTGCGTCTCCCCATCTCTCTGGCCGCCTCCCTGCCCAAGTCATCAGACTGGGCTCCATTAACAGCTGCTGAGGCTCCAGGGCTGCTTGGTGAGGGGCTGCGATGGTCAGATAGGATTGGTGCACAGAGAGCGTGGGACCGGGAGAGAAGTACAGTCAACCAAGCTCACACCGCTCCTGGGTGCTCTGAAGGCTTTGCTTTGGAGTCCCATTGGTGCTACCTGGAGAACTGGGCCGATGCAGGGACCTCAGTCTTTGGGCACCGGCGAAAGCTGTAGTCCCAAGGCTGCTTGTGTGGACTGACCCTGCTCATGGCTGATGCTGGGCATCCTGCTTGCTGGGCATCCTGCTTGCTGGGGTTTTATCTTCTGAACTTTTGTAGGTCTTGGTAGTTCTTCTTACAACAGGCTGACTAGCCACAGGCTAGCCCCTTCTCACCTTGAGTCCTGCCCCCTGGGCTGGGCCTCTTAGCTTGGCATTTAGGGCCATCCAGCTGCGTCCCAGGACATTGACGGCATATGTAACAACCCTTCACAGCAGTGGCTGCCCAGCCTTGGCACCCCAAGCCCCCCACTACCACAGTCCTCCGCTTTCCCTGCTCTGCTCACAGCACTCCCCTCTCATCTTCCAAGACCTGCCTCTGTGGAAATCACTGCCACCTCCAGGTGCTGGGTGCTGGGGCATGAGGTGGGGCTTCTTTATGCTCCTTTGGAGTGAAGCCAATCACTGTGTGGGGTCTGCAGAAAGCCCAGGGTGGGTGAATAAATGAAAGACTTGATCAAGCAGTGGAAGGAACACAGCCTGCCACTCTCTGGTGTCAGCTCGGGGTCTCCTTTGAGTACTTCTGCAGCCTTCCCGTCCAGGCCCTTGTTGCTTTATTGAGAGAATGGAAAGGAGACTGAGGGACAAGTGCCACAGAGCAAGCGGCCTCAGGATGTTTGCTGGATGCGTAGTGACTGCACAGTTTGTAAGTAAAAGCTTATCCCAAGAAGAAGAAGTACTGGTTAGCCACCAGGATTGCACCCCAGCTGCTAGATTTGAGTCTCCCCCTCAGCTGGACATGGTAATGAGGAAGGAGGGACCATAGGAGGCAGGCAAAACCGCAGCTACACGGAACTGACTGCAGAGTGTGTGTGTGAAGAAGGATGGACTCTTACTGATGCCCAGTCCTGGATGCTGTGCCTGGTCAACCTGGAGCAATAGTGGCCCTGACATTTGCGTGGCTGCACCTGAGTAGCCTAGTAGAGGCCACAGAAGGGACTGATCTAAACTTGGGCTTGCAGTCCCTCATTGCCCCATTTCCCTATCTGCAAACAGGCTGTTGGAGAAGCCAGTGTAGCCAACTTTTAGGCTAGCAGGCGGCGGCTAGCCTTTATCAAGCACCTGGTGTGGTCAGGCCTTTGTTGGGCATGGAGTGTGTGGTGGAAGCCCCGCCCCTGGGCCACACCCTCCACAAGCCTACCCCTAACCTCTTCTCTCTGCTTCCCCTTCAAATATACACTAAAGAACCAACCCCCATTTAAAAACGGGTTCTATTCATTGAGTTTTGTTTAAACGTTCAAAGTAAATATGTGGAAATTTTATTAGAATTTTTGTATCTCCTCTGCTGTCAAGACACACCCAGAATCTGACTCCTCCTTGCCACCTACTGGCCTCTCTCCCATCTGAGCCTTGTGATCCAGTAGGCCTGTCCAAGCTATGGCTCTCCCAACAGCCCATCCTGCCCCAGTGTCCAGCAGCCTTCCTCTCGGCTCTGAGCTTCCGGTAATGAAGGTGCCTTGGGGTAAAGCTGTTACTGGAAAGATTCGTAAGCCCTGCCCCCGACTGCCCCCCACCCCCACCCCCAGCCCTGGGCTCAAAGAATTGGTACTTTCTTTCCTCAGGGTCTTTGCACTGATGTCCCTTCCTGGTGTCCTCCCTAGACCCGCATGGTCTCCTTCCCTTCCTTTAGGGTTCTGCCTCCAGTCACCCATCAGAAAGGCTCTCTATGAAAGGCCCAGGACAGCACACCGCTCTGTGCAGTACACCCCACCAACACGGACGCCTCATTCGTTGTCAGATCTTGGTCCCTGAGCTGTCAGCTCTTCAGAGGGGGATCTTTGACTCTCTTGGGACGGTTGTATCCTCACTGCTTAGGAAGCTGTCTGACAAGTAGTAGACCCTTGATTGCTGTTTGTTAAGTATCTGGTTGACTACAGTCCCTGAGGCCTCTTCCTCTCCCTCTCCCTCCCCCTCTTCCCCCCCCCCTCTAAAGAGGGACTCTGTCTTGCTCCTTGGCCTGGCATTGTCTTTGGCAGGTGGGTGCCTTCTATCTGAAGAGGCCTGCTTCCCGTCTCAGCTTTTAGAGGGGCTGTAATTGTTAGTCTCCTTTGGTCTGCCAGCCATCAGCCTCAGAGTCAACTAAGTCTTCCATGTCCGTCCCTGAGAGGACCATAGCACAGTGCATGCATGCTGGGGTGAACGTGGGAGGAGCTGTCCCTGTGGTGGCCTGTCGCTTTGAAAATGGCCTCTGCTGCTGTAGTAAGTCAGAACTCCTCCCTGACCACCCACCTACCACCTCCCTCGGAGTAAAACGAGAAAGGAGGGAAGATGATTCTCACCAATGGTGAGGTTCTCTGAAAAGCCCCTCAGAGAAAATCTCCCTAGAAATAATCCCCCTGAAGGGACATTCTAGAAAAGCTAATTTTATGACCATCAGAGAAGGGAGAAAGCCAGAGTCCTGGCTAGGACAGAGCCACAGAGAAATGGTGAGCTTACCAATGGACCACCACAGACGCTAGGTGCTCCCTCATATGTAGGGTTTGATCCACACTGCCTTTCAGTAGCAATGGGAGTTTGCTGCACCCATTTGCAGACAAGAAAATTAGGCAGAGAGCATGATAGGACTGCCACTGGGGTCCAGTTCCTGAGACCAGAGGCTGGGAGTGCCGGCTGCCTTAGGGATCCCAACAGAATGTGTGCTCCCTAGATCTCTACCTCGATCTGAACATAAATTTTAAGGAAAACGGCTAGACATCCCCACCGATGCTCAAGAATCAGGGCACTCTGCATCTCAGATGTGGTTCTAGGAGGGAGAGTTTGCTGGGGATGTAGAGGTCATCAGACCCCAAGCCAAGTGGTTATAAACTGGATGTGAAACCAAGGGAGCCCTTCAGTGCACACCCAGCATCACACTTTGGCTTGCTCGTCTGTGAAATGTGTACAGTGACTTGCCATGCTTAGGGACAGGGGCGGAAGAGCCCCTTAGGTCTAACCCAGAGCCTTCTAAATTTTAGAATCTAAAATGTATCCATGCCCAGTCTAAGGTGGAATTTATGGAAATGGTTAGTAAAATCCCCGGCCACAGGACCTCTAAGCGCTGACATGCTTCCTCTCTGCCCACAGACTCTAGCCCTCCTGCACGCCTCCTGGCCACCCGGCCTTGCTACGGTCCGGGCCCGGAGAGGCGAGCGGTCCTGGGCGAGGCGCCGCGCTTCCATGCGCAGGCCAAGGGCAAGAACGTGCGTCTGGACGGTCACTCGCGCAGGGCCACGCGGCGTAACAGCTTCTGCAACGGCGTCACCTTCACACAGCGCCCCATTCGCCTGTACGAGCAGGTGCGGCTGCGCCTGGTGGCCGTGCGTCCCGGCTGGAGCGGCGCGCTGCGCTTCGGCTTCACTGCACACGACCCGTCGCTCATGAGCGCACAGGATATCCCCAAGTACGCCTGCCCCGACCTGGTCACGCGACCTGGATACTGGGCCAAGGCGCTGCCCGAGAACCTGGCGCTACGGGACACGGTGCTGGCCTACTGGGCCGATCGCCACGGTCGCGTCTTCTACAGCGTCAACGACGGCGAACCAGTGCTGTTCCACTGCGGTGTGGCTGTGGGAGGCCCGCTCTGGGCACTCATAGACGTCTATGGCATCACGGACGAGGTGCAGCTGCTGGGTAGGTCGGTTGGCACAGCCTGCACATCCCCAGTGTTCACAGCCACATGGGCTTGGCTCACCTGAGTCACCCAGCTGCCCGGTGTGTCTTGATTCTCGCGAAAGCAATGGTGTCCAATTTCCAGAGGAGGAAACTGAGGCGCAGAGAGTTACTTTTGTTACCGGACTGGGAGGGAACCCACGTGGGCAGGCCCCAGAGTCTATGCCTTGGCTAGCCAGTTTATCACTCTTCGAGTGCTTTGCATCCATTTCCTCCCTCTTTCCATCCCTTTGTTCATGTTGCGCCTCCCCCCAATCCCAGCATGCATTTCCTCCTCTGGCTCTTACTCCTTCATTCACCATGCAGAAGAACCCATGCCAGTGGGCAGTCAGACGCAGCAGCTAGAGCCAGGCTAACTGTGAAGGGGCTCAGGGTGGATTGGGGAGGCCATTGTCTGATCTCTCCTCCCCCAGTGGATGGCAGTCCCTTGTTCTCTTTGGAGCCTGGAGCCTGAACTTGAAACAACCCCTCCTAGACTTGGGAGGTGTGAAAAGCGTAGGTTTCTCAGGGAAGTTGGACACACCCCTGCATGTAAGTACACAGGGGCAAAGTGAGGGGATGGACAGATAGACCGATTTACCTACCGTCCATAGCCTGAAGATTCCCACACTGAGGCACCTCCTCCCTAGAAGTAGCTGCTCTATCTTCTTTCTACATAGCTCTGGGCTTCACACTAGAGGTTGCTGTGAGTTGCTTGATTTGTTTGTTTGTTATAGGAAGGTGGCTTAAATAGCTAAATGTTTGGACTGGGTTCTGGTTTGGGGACCCCACCCCCCACCCCCACCCCACCACTGGGCATGGGAGGCAGGCTTGGTGTCCAGGAGCTGACTGTCCTCTCCCTCCTCCCCCCCCCCCCCCAGAAATAAAAAGGCCACAGAAGTTTTAAGTGGTTAGAGCAAGCAGGGGCATGAGAGTCGCTGAGACGATTGTCTGCCTAGACCCTGCTCTCCACGTGCTGTCTGTGGGTCCGCGGTGCCGAGCTGGACCCTCCCTGACATCAGTTCTTTTCGCTGTAAAGCAGGTTCTGATAGCGCTCGCCTCCCGGCATCACTGGCAGGGTTATAGGAAAGGGCGTCTGAAGGAGTGACCGCGGCACTTGAACAGGGGCTCTAAAGCAAGAATCTCCTGCCTTGCCTGTGGGCGGGGCCTGTGTCCGCGGTTCCGGTAGTCCAGGCGGTTCAGGCAGACCCGACTGTTGGAGAGCTCTGCTCCAAGGTGGGGTCTCACTTCGGCATTAACCACGCCCCTGCCCCTTAAAGGTTTTCCATGAAGGCTCCGGAAACTGCAGCTTTCCTAAGCCTCCCGGATCTCCCACCACCCTTTATTCATGTAGAACTAGGAAGCAATCACGTCCAATTCCCCAACCCATGTCTGTAAACAGCCAGGAAACCACAGTCACACATGAATAGTGCAAGTGGGTTAGGATGTTTTAAAAATACAGACGGGAGGCTGGCCTTGGTGACTAAATGAGACTGGATACACCTAGGGGACACATGGGCCCTGCGGCTTATTTTCTCAGTCAGCAAACCTGCATGAAAACCCACTACCACCACCGTCATCAACATCATCACTACCACCACCACCATCATCAACATCATTATCACCACCACCACCACAGTATTCTGTGACCCTTAGGGAGAATCGAGCAGAGCCCACCATGTAACAAAGCAACCCTGAGCCTCGGTTTCCTTATTTTTGAGCTGTCCCTGAGCTGTGCTAACTGATGAGATGCCCTCGGCATGGAACAGTGATCACACAAGCATGTGGTAGGGGCAGTGAGTGCCGGGAGCTCTGTCTCTGGGATGTGGGGTCATGGGTGAATTTCCCTTCCTGTGTGTGCATGCAATTATGTTCCTTTTTTCATATGTATGAGGGCATGCCTGAGTGTATGTACATACACCAGAAGAGGCTGTCAGATAACCAGGAACTGGAGTTACAGGCAGTTATGAGCCACCATGTGGATGCTGGGAATTGAACCTGGCCCTCTGCAAGAGCAGTAGGTGCTATTAACCACTGAGCTATCCCTCCACCCCAGCCCCGTGTACAATTAAAAAGAGCAACAAATCCATTTCCAGGGTTATGTGAGGGGAGCTTCTGGCTCCTAAGTGTTTTTATTTTTTTTCCGTCCCATGGGGAAAGCCAGTTGATAATGATTCCATCTGAGTAAAAGGATAACGGGGGGACAGGGGGGGTTTAGAGACCTACCATTTCTGGGGGTAGACACACCACCCCAGAAGTTCTCAGTTCACAAAATGCCCAGGTAATGCCCCAGAGTAGCTGGGGGTTAGTAACAATCTATGTAATGTTTTCTTTCTTTTCTCCTCCAAAGTTAATAAGGTTTGCGGCGTTTGGGGGCATAGTAAAAATAAGAAGACTTTGGTGTGTTACTATATGCCTTTAGCCCCGGTATCCAGGAGGCAGAGGCAGGTGGGTCTCTGTAAGTTCAAGGCTAGCCTGATCCACATAAAAAAGTACCAGGCCAGCCAGGGCTACATATAAGACTGTCTCAGTTGTGGCTGTTGCTCCCTGACAGAGCCCTACCCAGCATGCAAGGCTCCAGATTTGATCCCCAGCACGGGATAAAACTTTAAAAAATGCCAGTAAATAAATGGATATTGAGCCACATGACTTAATATTTAGAACAGGCAGCAGGTATGGGATAGTGTAACGTACATCCCCAAGAGATTCCTGGGGAAACTTGGCTTGGAGAGAGAGGTACCCCAGGACCCACCAATGGGTAGCTCACAACAGCCAGTGTCTGATTAGCCCTGAGCACCCTAGACTTCTGGGGAAGTAATTTAATTGCTTAAAATTCTCAGCCATGAAATCCTCCCCCCCCAAAAAAGCAAACAACACTCAGTACCCCCTCATCACCCCCTCTCTTCTTATACCCCAAGCCTGAGAAGCAAGATCCAAAGATGATATTGGGGTAAGGCTGTCAAATGGAGCAATAAAAATCCAGGCCATTTAGTTATATTTGAATTTAAGATAAACACAACAGAAAATTTAGTACCAGTATGTTCTGTGGCAGTTTTTGGGACATGCTCATACCCGCTCCTCCCCAAATTTGTTTATCTAAAATCCCAGTGTGTCCAGGCTTTATAAATTTTATCTGGCACCACAGGCCTGGGAAACACGATCTCTGTCTTTGGAACTGCCTTCACTGCTCCAGAACTCAAGTCAAAGGGGCCTACAGGCCTCACACAGCTTTTGGTCTGGTGGAAGTGTATGCCCTGCGTCTTCTGCAGTGGGTCCAGATACCATACTGGACGAGCTAGGTCCAGGGCGCAGTTCCCTGCTGAGTTGGGAAGCCAAGTTCTCAGAAGGAAAGTGACTAGTCCTGAAATTCCTGGTCTGCAAGGCCAGATTTGTCTGTATTTGGCTCTGCAGTTCTCAGCCCTGGCTGTACACGGAGTCCCCTGGGAGATCTGGAAAGTCTCTGTTTAGGCTGCACCTAAACCAATGACAGAAGGCTGGCTCCCAGCACCCAGCGTACCCAAGGCTCTCAGGTGGCACAACCTGCAGCCAGGCCCTATTGTAATTCTGAGGAAGCCCTTTGCATTGAGTGGGTGCCCCTCTCCACTAGTCACATAGATTCCTTTAGATCTCATTATATTTATATATGTGGTCATTGGCCTATGTCACATGTACCAGGCTCAAGTTGTTAATGGGTGCAGCCTGGGACAGCCTGCAGATAAGGAAACTGAGGCTCGCATCTACTAAGCTATGCTGTCATTCCAGAACACGGTAAGGTCCCAGGGATGCTGGCTGAAGGAGATCCATCCATTCCTCAGGCACAAAGGGTCTGGATCCGAGTGACTCCCATCCTTCCTCTGCCCAGTGTCTGGAGTAGATTAAATAAATACCACACCAGGGTCGTGGCATTGCAGGCTAGACAGTCTGAAATACTCAGTCGCTTCAATATCACTTAAGGGGGACAGGGACACAGCGGTGAGCCGCTACCCGGCAAAGGGCGGAGCCTGGGGAGGCATCTTCGCTTCTCCCTTGACTGTACTCTTCAGGCTTACCCCTCAGCGTGGCTATCCTGTGGGCCAGACAAAGGGTCACCTGCTGTGGCAGCCCAGTGGCCTATGAGCTGCTTACCTAGGTCTCAAGACTCATCTACACATTGTGGTTCATACCCATGTCTACCCTTGTGGCGGTAGGCAGGGGCTGGGGTAATAATGACAGACCAGGTCGAGAGACCCCAACTCCTCAGGTGATGGCAGTGAGGGTGGGTCGTTCTCTCCAAGGAAATCTGGGTGAGGGTACAGAAACCAGAGCAGCAGTCCTCCATAGGCCTTGCAAGTCACCTCGTACTGACTGGAGACCACACGCCCTCTACTGCGGGAGACAGAAGGCCCTGGATTGTGCGCTGGGTGCACTCACTCTCTTGAGCTGTGTACGACAGCACACATAAAACACACGTGAAAAAATAGTGCACATGGGGCTGAAGAAATTGCTCAAGCACTTGCTGCTCTTCCAGAGAACCTGGGTTCTATTCCTAGCACCCACAAGGCGGCTCACAAATACCTGTAACTCCAGTCTCAGGGGATCCAACATCCTCTTCTGGCTTTTGTGGGCATCAGGCATGTAGTACACACACACACACATAAACATAAAAACAAAATGTTTTAAAAGTACATATAAACATATTTTAAATATATATTCAGCCCTTAGAGTCACCCAGGGTGTGGTTTTGTGCATGTGTGTGTGTGTGTCTAATATGAAGATAGGTATGTGTGCGTATGAATAAATAGCTATAGACTTGAACAAGCTCACATGAAGCAAGACCATTTCCCCCGATCTGAGGACGTCCGCAGGACTTGAATGCCGTCTCTGAACTGTTGGTTTCCACATTAATCGCGCTTCTGTTTGCTGTGACAAATACCCAAGACTTCACCAAAATAATCTGTTTAGCATGTTGTGCAGGTTGTAAGACCAGATGGGGCAGGACCTCTGGGAGCCCTCAGGGCGACAGAAACAACAAGTGGGAGACATAGCATAGTGAGACCAGAAGCCGGAGAGAGTCGGTGGTCAGGCCCCCGCTCTTCATAACAGCCTGTTCTCACAGGACTGAGGTACTCTTCGGCCCGGCATTTACCCTCGGGGACCACCACTTCCAACGGCGCGCGGGGCCCTGCGTCTTCAGAACCCGCACTACCTCTTAATCTAGCTCCCAACACAGGAACCCCAGGAGACTTTACAAAATCTAGAATGCCCAAATGCACACTCCACCCTCCTGCTGCCTACCTGCCTCTCTCTGATACCCCAGCCTTGCACTGAGCCTCTAGATGGAACTCTTGACTCTCCTCCCTCTTGCTCTCCCAGTACCCCACTGCCAGCGAATGGCACCTCCCACTCCAGTCCCGGCATCCTTGCTTCCTTTTTCCTCCCCCATCTCCATTCTGTCATGTGTCCTTTCTGTTCCCTGTGGCATTGTGGTAAAGAACCTAGACAGGACAGCCTGGGTTCTGTGCCTCAGTTCCCATGCTAAATGGCAGTAGTGATAGTTCATGCCTGTCGGTTGCTGTATTAAATGACACCCAGGAGCTCAGGTTAACCAGCCACAGGCTAGGACCCCAGTGTAGGATTTGCTCTTTGTTGTTTTGTTTTAGCCAGGCAAACAATAAAGGAACCTCCAATGCCCAGCTGTGCAAATGTATGAAAATCTCTGGAGGGGGAGAGAAAAGGACAAAGGAAAAGAGACAAGAAGATCACAAGTTCAAGAACAGCCAGTCCAGGGAGGGAGGAAAGAGGAAGCGGGGTGGAGATGGAAGGGAAAGAAGCCTTTCCAAAGCTGTAGGAGGTTGGGTGCCGCAAGGGCTGGAGGCTCAGGTAGCACTTAATCCAGTCCCACCACCAGCAGCCATAAGGTCAGTGGGACCTGGCATCCAGAGGCTGAGGTCAGGAAGATCTTGGGTGAGGTCCAAGGGAGCTAGGAGTCAGAAGTCAGGCAAATCTGGGAGCCAGGGCCTTACATTTAGGGCAGTAGGGTTCTGCCTGACCCGCCTGGGGTCTGAGTGCAGCCTGAGGTCTGAGATAGGAGATCTAGAGGAGCTGGAGTCTAGAGTCTCATGTCTGAGGTCATAGGACTGGGCACTCTAAGCTCCAGGTTATGAGGTTTGGGGGTTCAGGAGTATGGAGTTGGAGGTCAAGGGAATCTGGAGTGTAGGATTTTAGACCTGAGATTGGAGGTCAGTGGATCTGGGTGGGGTGCAGGATCTGAGTTTGCAGGTCAGGGGAAAGTGGAGTCCAGGGTCCTTAAGGTTTAAGGGACCGGGTCTGAGGCTTGAGGTCCTGGGTGCCAATGGCCTCTCCTCTGTCCCACAGAAAGCACCTTCGCAGACACACTGACGCCCTTGCGCCTGGGCCAGGCCCGCCTCAGCGCCTGCCCTCCTCCCGGCAGCCACGATGCTGCCAACTTCGACAACAACGAGCTGGAGAATAACCAGGTGGTGGCCAAGCTGGGTCACCTGGCTCTCGGCCGTCCCGACGCCGCCGTCCCGTGCGTGGCCCGTGAACGCGCGAGGCCCGCCTCGTCGCCTGCGCTGCTGGACGCCGAGCTGCGCTTCCACGCCACGCGCGGCCCCGACGTGAGCCTGTCCGCCGACCGCAGGCTAGCCTGCGCGCCCCGCCCCGACGGCGGCCGCACGCTCGTGTTCTCCGAGCGGCCGCTGCGGCCGGGGGAGAGCCTGTGCGTGGAAGTGGGGCGCCCGGGGCTGGCGGCGCCCGCGGCTGTGGCCTTCGGCATCACGTCCTGCGATCCTGGCGCGCTGCGGCCATCCGAGCTGCCCGCCGATCCCTCTGCGCTGCTGGACCGCAAGGAATATTGGGTGGTGGCGCGCGCGGGGCCCGTGCCCAGCGGAGGCGACGCGCTCAGCTTCACGCTGCGACCGGGCGGTGATGTCCTGCTGGCGGTGAACGGACGCCCGCGGGGACGCCTGCTGTGCGTGGACACCTCGCAGGCGCTCTGGGCCTTCTTCGCGGTTCGCGGCGGCGTGGCGGGCCAGCTGCGTCTCCTGGGTGAGTGTACACCGGGGTCCCCAATAAGAGCTCCCTGTAGCAGCCAGCTGCTGTCAGGACTTGGCTGGAAGATGGTTCTTTTTCCTTTATTATTTATTTACTTATTTTTATTTCCTTTATTTTACTAGGATTTTTTTTAGAAAATGCATAATGCATATTAACTGTAAAAGACAAGGGAAATTCACTGACATATGCTAGAGAAACAGCACGCATGGAGAGAGGGGAGGGAAGGCTTGAGCCATCCTGTTTTGAGACTATTCTTGCCTTTACTCTTAGCAGAAATAGATAAAGAGGCCAGAAGCTATGGGCCAGGCCAGCAGAGGACAGGATACCCACTTGCTGCATGTGACAAACTGATAGGGACAGCTGCACGGTGTGACATTTGCCACTACAGCAGAGGGGCTACCTTCCAAGTTTGGGGGACTGAGTGCAATGGTCAGGGAAGTCTTCCCAAAGAGCACAGTGCCACCCTCAGAGTCCAGCTTATAGAAAAAAGAGTCACCATGGCACCCTGTTGGCCTTGATGCTCCCAATGGCCTGTGAATCCACATGGCTATTCCCAATACACACAAGACAACAGAAAGGCAGATCTCACAATCCAAGAGTCACACACAGCCCTAAAGGGCTGGGCAGATTCCACTCTCCTGGGGTCAGTATCCTGGGTGGAAGAGAGTGGGGTTGCCAGGGATGGAATGGCCTCGGCAGGTGTCTGACACAGCATGTCATAACACCACAGCCTGGGCGTCTGTCTGAAGGAGAAGCAGGGTTTCTATAGGTTTTGGCTAGGATACTTTAGCATTTTACAGTTGGTATTGTTGCTGAGCCATCTAATTTAAGATTTCAGACTGAGACAAGTTTTCCAAGTTGCTACTGTGATAGTTGACCTTCCTTCAAACAGTAAAAGAAGCACCTCTCGTCTCCCTAAGAAGGGACATATTTTCTGAGTCAGCGCTGAGCTTGGGCAGGGAGAGATGCCCACAGTCTGGAATCCTGTAGCTGTGACCAAACCCCCATTCTAAGCGCCCCAAGTAAAAGGTGTAGAGTAGCTCAGCGGGAGTCTCTTGATGGACTCGGGAAAGCGGGGTCTGGATGGTGACTGTGCATCCCTAGGAGAAGCCTCTGCTGGCTCCGTCTCAGTTAGGCCTTGCCACAGAGAGGCCTCTCCCGTGTCAGGCCACCCTCAGTGGCATGAGCCTTTCCTTTACCAACACTTCTAGTGGCAGTAGCATGGTGGCCTTACTTGGGTTATATGCCTTCCTTGAATCACAGTGGGATTAAAGAACAGAAAGTTTGCCGGGCGGTGGTGGCGCACGCCTTTAATCCCAGCACTTGGGAGGCAGAGGCAGGCGGATTTCTGAGTTTGAGGCCAGCCTGGTCTACAGAGTGAGTTCCAGGACAGCCAGGGCTATACAGAGAAACCCTGTCTCAGAAAACAAAACAAAAAAAGAATGGAAGGTTCTTTGGGTCTAGCCTAGCATCCCAAGGCAATTTTTGAAAGAGGGGCCATAACAGAGCTAAAATATACATATATTATATACTATATAAATCATGCACAATATGCTATATTATATATTATAATAGAGCTATAGCCGTACCACTGTGAAGGCGCCTAAATAGGAGGCAAACCACAGACATCCACCACACTGACAGAACCCCGGACAGTCACCTCATCCATTACTAGACAGGAGGGGTGCAGAGAGATGAGAAGCGGGGACTAACCTGCGCCTCTCTCTCACACCCTAATAGAGTCTGTTTGACTCCCAGGTACCCTACAGTCCAGTCCTGAGACCACAACACCATCAGGGTCCTTCAGTGGCTCCCAGGATGACAGCGATTCAGACATGACCTTCGGGGTCAATCAGTCGTCCTCAGCGTCAGAATCGTCTCTGGGTAAGGAAGCAGAAACCCCCGAGGGGCGGGACTTCCTCATGGCATGGGTCCTCTGGCTGTGCCTGTGGCCTTGGCCTTTGCTGGCTGAGCAGGCCTGCTTGTGTTTGCCATTGCATAGCATTGCATCTGCTCCCCTCTGCTGTGCTCAGTGGGAGCATAAATACAGATAGTCAGAAACCCAAAGGCAATCTACCTTTGTGCTCTGTGGGACAGCACTATCAAAACCGGGTAAAATTCAAAATGGAAACAAAGACAAGACTTGTGCCCATTGCCACCCTGGGAACACTACATTCGGAGTCTTGAGAGCCACACCATTAATGAAACCCTATCTCCCTTCTGGCAGTGACAGCCCCCAGCTCCCCACTGAGTCCCCCGGTGTCCCCAGCCTTCTCTGCCCCGGAGCCGGCAGGCAGCAGGAACGGAGAGTGCACGGTGTGCTTCGACAGCGAGGTGGACACGGTCATCTACACGTGTGGACACATGTGCCTGTGCCACAGCTGCGGCCTGCGGCTCCGAAGGCAGGCACGGGCCTGCTGTCCTATCTGCCGGCGGCCCATCAAGGATGTTATCAAGATCTACAGGCCATAGCCGTGCAACTGGCTCGGCCAAGGCGAGGTCACCTTTCTGAAGCCCCTGCTAGGTGGGCGACACCATGGCTATCAGGGAGCCCGGGGGCAAGAGCCAATCTCTCGTCTGCCACTCCGCAGTGATGAGCAAGGCAGGACAGGTGTGAAGATGAGGCCCTGGGGGCCAGAGCCCAGGCGAGCATTTGTTGCTTCTGGTTCAAACACACACTGCCCCCAAAAGCCTGTCCCAGGATTCAGCTCAGGAACTGCCTGGCAGATCACCTGCCTCTTGGTGACCTTCAGCTGGGAAAGGGTACCCTCTGTCTGTGCAATGCCTCTTTGGGGTTGGGTTGAGTGTGTGTGTGTCGGGGTGGGGGGGGGGGAGACAGCACGGAGAGTGCGTGAGAAAGAGTGTGTGAGTGTTTTATGCAGGGATCCGTCTCCTGGAGGGTATTTAACACTAAGGAATGTGCAATCTGGGCCCAACTATTAATGTGATGGTTGTCCACTTTCTGGGGATTTGGTTTTCTGCAATGAGCTAGCTTTGAACACATGAGGCCTGAACCTACACAGAGCTCCCTCAATGACACTCAGATTTTCTAAGGGAAAGCAAAAATAACTCACTGTTTACAGCGCCAGGCGGCAGCTCCTGCTGAGGGGCATAGGTGGGAGGAGAACACCAGAGAACAGGTGGCTTTTGCTTTTTACTCAGACTAGGAGTGGCCGTCCCCTGGCAGCTGAGGACAGGTGCCCAAGCTTAGCATCTAGACTCCTTCATCCCCAGGCAATAGAACAGCAGACACCGCAGCCCCGTCCCTACATGCTCTGGAGTTCTGCGATGCCCTTCCTGTTCTCTGGGAGAACTCCGTATCTCCCATGGTAGAATTCAGAGCTTTGGGCGTGTCCCGGTGAGCAAGGGGCTCCCTTACCTGGTCCTTGTCCTGACCCTCTCATTTTCCTGTTGATTATTATGGTGTTAACTACACTGGTTAGCTACTCACTAGGAGCGGACTGAAAATGCTCCCCACTCCAGGGCCTGTTTGCTGGCGTTTCCCAGGCCCCTGGCCCTGTCCCCCTCTCACTGGATCAGACTTGTTTCTGTAGGATTCCACACCTTGCCTTTGCTGATGCTCTGGCCCGGCGTGCCACCCCTCCCTTCTGAGGAACCACGGGTTGTACCAGATGTACGTCCACCTACCCTGAGCTGTACCTTTCGAGGGGTTCTTCGGACTCTCTCTTCTTTGCTCCTACTTGGAAACCTGGTGCCAGGGCACTGGCGAGACCCGCTCAGGTTTTTTGAGAGAAAGCTTGAGACGCCTTGCCAGGAGCAACTGTTTTCCTCACGGCTCCTAATCTGGCCCTCTCTTGCTGTGGGGGAGGAGAGAAGAGGGAACAGAAACATTCAGGAAGTGAGGTTCATGGAACAGGCTTTGACAAGGAGCCATGGGCCACCTGGGAGCAGCCTAAGCTCCACTCAGTGCCCCGGTGACTGGAGGCTTCGGGCCTACAGTGCTTCTCTGGCTGAGAGAGTCTGGATCTGGCCAGTTCACAGCTTCCTTCTCCCTCTCCCAGCAAGAGCCTCTGAAAGCTCGCTTTTCCTTAGGGACTTCAGGGCACACGTCCACCTTTTCACTTTAGGGTGACTTTTCTTTTATATCTTCCTTTTTTCTTTCTTTCTTTCTTTTTTTTTTTTTTTTAGTGTTTTGGTTGTCCTGGAACTCACTCTATAGTCCAGGCTGGCCTCAAACTCAGAGATCTGCCTGTCTCTGCCTTCTGAGTGCTGGGACTAAGGGTGTGCACCACCACTGCCCTGGTGCAGCTGAATCCTTTAAGGAGCTACAGTAACCCTTGTCTGCCTCGGTGGGAGTCTGAGAACCAGGCGCTTTGGGTACACAGCTCAATTTACACAGCCCACGCTTTTGGCCTGTAAGTGTGCTGGGCATGGGCAGAACCTCCTCATTGCCTGTGATGATGACTGGGTATCCGGGCAGCCATGGCCACAGTTTCAGAGAAAGGGGAACAAGCTCCCCTTTGCCTCCTGCCCTCCCAGATAGACCCTTGAGATGCAGCAGGGGTCACCCACAGCGGCCACCAGGACAACAACTGAGGTCCTAGATTCAGGGGTGGGCCAGGCATGCTCCTGGTGACCTCTTAGCAGAACAGAAAGGAACCACAGGCCTGTTTAACCTGCTCTGCAGCCGCTATAAATAGCTGCCTTGTTTCCCACAGAGCAAAGGGGATGTTTCTGTTCTAAAAGTCGGGTGTTTGCCTATGCTCTGAAAGATGGAGTCAGACCCTAGGGGCAATGTGCATGTGTGTGTTTCATCTCAACAAGTGGCAGGAGGGAAAGGAAGCTAGTGTCTTTCATACCGTTCACATGCCTGGGCACTGAGTTAAAGAGAAACCTTTGTACAGGGTCCTGTGTATAGGTTTTAGTGCCATATTGAGTCCCATCTGAGACTTGGATGGTTAGAAGTCTCACCATCTTATGGGCAACTTCAAAAGCCATGCCCGCCTTAGCCGCAGGATGCTAGGGATTCAGCTTCCAGGTCAAAGGCCGTCAGCTGTGGGACACAGCTCCTCGGGGGTCTATGAAATACAGTAGTGTCCTTGCTTGGCAAGTGAGCTCTGAGATCCTGTGAGACTCCTAAGGATCACAACACAGGAAGTGGCAGGGCTGGAATTCCAGTCCCTGCATCTAGCCCTGACCTGCCTGCCCCACTTCTCAGGAAGCTCAATACTGCCCGGGTCTTCTTTCCCGAGACTCGCCTGGAAGGCCTGGTGCCCACACCTGTGTACAGGGTTCTGGGCCACAGTCCCTTGCTGCCCACACCCTAGAGGGGACAAATGTCCTCCAAGGCTCATGCACTCGCTGCCCATCTGCACTGGGACACCATACGGGGCTGCTCTGGAGAGGGACCTTAGGCCGCCCCTTTCTGGGACCTTGCGGCCACTCCCTTCTCGGGCAGCACCCCAGCCCGTTTTCCAGGCTCACTGCCCATTTGTGCCCTGTGAACCTCAAAAGCCAAGAGTAGGATGAGGGGCCAAGTGGCCCTCCGTTCATGGCAGCCATACCCCTGCCCACTGGAACTTTCTGGAAAGCAGTCATTTCCTAGGCTAAGTGGGGTCCTCCTCCTACTGGGGTTGACCCTCTTGGGCAGCTGTCCTGCACAGGATGTGACACACGTTTTCACTTGTTCACCATCCACTCACCAGCATGGCTCGTGGTCAGGACCTAAGGTTGCAGACTGGGACAAGAGGCAAGGCCTGTGGGCAGCTCTCAGGCAAGAGGCCAGAACCTAAACTGATTTGATCACTCTGGAGTTGGGGCTTGTGCTAATACGTAGGAGGTACTCAGTAAAAGACTGCAGATCAAACCAGGAGCCGGGTTAGGAGTGGTCAGGGTTGGTGAAACAGCATCCCGTATATACAGACACAAAGTCATTCAACAAACATGCTGAGTGCCCTCAGGATGTCAGCTTCCGTAAGGGGCAACAGAGCGAGCACCCAGCCCTGATGCCTAAGTGGTGCTGTCAACAGGGCAAGACGGGGAGGGAGGAGCACGTGGGCTTTCTTGACCATTCTGTTGCCTTGGATCCATCTAAATGCCCACAAAGCATTGGGCACCCACCTTGGTGGTGTCCTTTGTGGCGAGTGAGCCCTTGCCAAACAGCTAAGACTCCACCAGTTAATGACCACCTATAGGGAGTCTCCGGGGAGATAACGCCCTGCTGCTTCCACGCACTGGTGGGGGTGGGCACAGAGCCCTGGCAGCCTTGGAGCAGGGGAAGCGGTGACTGCTTACTGCCCCGCCCATCCTGCCCTGACTGGGGACACAGCTCAGGAACACTGGGCCTCCCAGCATTCCTTAATATTTTAGTGTCTCACTGTTTTCACCCAAGTCCCTAACGGAACTACCCACATGACAATCTGTCTGTGCCTTATGGAAGTGTGTGTGTGTGTGTGTGTGTGTGTGTGTGTGCACTTTTTATCCTTTAAAATGCAACCCTTCAACGTGGACAAGAAGCTAGCACCTGTTGGGCTCCAGACGCCAGCGAGGAGTCCCTGAGACCCTCTTGCGATTTGCAGTTGGACTGATAGTGTTCATCCCCCACCCATCCCCACTACCTGTGTACAGACCCTTTGAAACATGTCTGTCTTTTCTGATTCAATACTGTGACTCTCCAATACCGTCTAGTCTTTGGGGAACTGTACTAAAGGCCTGAGAACTTGGGGAGTGAGCAGGAAGGGTTTGTGCTGGTCTTTGTGTGTTGTGTGTTCTGATATTTGTTTTTATCTGTTTTATATTAACATAACTTTCCTGTTTGAAAACAAATACAACTTTGGCTTGGTACAAAAAAAAAATCTCCTCAGAATTCAGTTTTTTAAATGACACTGAATGCCATGTTGGTGAGGGTGGGGGGGGGTGTTAAATCCTTCCAACCTTTAAACAGGTGACACTGTGTCTGTAGAGCCTTGTGCAATGGCCATAGTGTGATGACCACTGTGTGATGGTCACTGTCTGATTGTTACTGTGGTGGCCACTGTGCTATGGAAACCATGTGATGTCCATTATATGATGCCTACTATGTGATGGCCACTGTATGATAGTCACTGTGTGATCCCATCATGTGATAGCCATTGTTATGGCCACTGTGTGATGGTCTCTGCGATGGCCACTGTGTGGTGGCCACTGTGTGATAACCATGTAGTAGTCACTGTGTGATGGTCACAGTATGATGACAACTGAGTCATAGCCACTGGGTGATGGCCACTGTATTACAGCCAGTGCCTAATGGTCATATTATGATGGCCACTGTCTCATGAACACTGTGTGATGGCCGCTGTCTCGTGAACACTGTGTGGTGGCCGCTGTCTCGTGAACACTGTGTGATGGCCACTGTCTCATGAACACTGCGATGGCCACTTGTCCTTTCATCACATCACCCCATATCTGCAAAAATACTGCTAAGGAATTCTCTCATTACAGGTGAACTCAGATAGTGGTGAGGTTGGCAACAGCATCAGTTAGTGTGGCAGGAAACCAAGACCCAGAAGTGTGCAGCACTTAAAGTAACACAGGTGCTGCCTTAACTTGGAAAGTAACAAAGGTCCCAAGGCCGGAAGAACAGGACATTACAGAGGAATAACACAGGCACCTCCACTGAGAAGACTGCTCTGCATCCTGTCTCGCCCTCCCTTGTCCTCTCTCCCTGTCCAGGCAGGTTCTCAAAACTGCCTGTCTGCCCAGCCTGCATCCTGCCTTCCATCATCCCTAAGTGGACCAACATGATGGCGTCCCTTCCTGAACCAATCCCTATGGCCGAGGCAATGTGGATCCTGATTGGCCAGCCCCGGGACAATCATTGGCCTTTTCCTGGGTCCTGAAGACTGTTAAGTGCGTATTCCCTTTTCTCAGGAATATTGGAGGAATGAAGGAGTGTCTAGACAGACAGACTGACGGATGCTTGCAGATGCTCTGGGCACTAGTGTCCAGCATTCACAGCAGGCAGCAAATGATAGGTGTTCACAACAGGAACGCGGTTTTAATATTAACAAGACATGGGGACAGAAGCAGTTCAAGTTCCAGGTCATCCAGGGGAAAACAGGGTACAAAACCACATAATGAACTGGGGAACAGTGCTGGACGCCTTTAATCCCAGCACTAAGAGGCAGAGGCAGGCAGATCTCAGAGTTTAAGGCCAGTCTGGTCTATGGGGTGAGTTCCACAATGACCAGGGCTACAGAGAAACCCTGTCTCAAAAAAAACCAACCAAACAAACAAACAAGCAAGAAACCTGCACACATGGTCTGACCTGACAGGTGTAACAGCTTAGCACTGCTGGCTGTACACCACGACCACCACAGAAAACTAGCCAGAGTGGGCTACACTGAGCACTGACTGTAAGGTGACTGCCTGTGGTTCCCACCTTTTCTGTAGCAAGCAGGTATGGCTGGCCATTTAAGCTTCAGGTTAGAGTGAAAAGTGCCTCCCAGCTCTGCAAAACCCACAAAGAGCAGCTGGCCCCAGCCAGAATTTATCGGAATGCCCAGGCAGCCGATATGTGAGTTTAAGATCGCATTTATTCATGGTGAGATAAGGCCAGGCTGATTGGCTGGCTTTGGCTTCCTGCAGTCCAGGGTTTGTGGATTAAGTCCAAGCCCCCTGCCACAGGGCTCGGGCCATTCGTGGAGGCAGAAATTTGACTGCGCACACCCTAGCTGCCGGGCAGGTGTTGGACTCTGAGAAGCCGCTGGACTCTGCTCCGGGGATGGGGAAGCGCAGTCTGAGGTCCCCACAGAATCAGCCGAGTTGGGCTCTGGGGTCCTGGCCTGCATGGAGGCCGAGGATGACAGGTTCTCAGGCTCCTGGACACCACAGACGCTGCCGTGGAAGACCTGAGAACGGAGTGGGGGCCGTGGGCTGGATCTAGCCTGGGGCTGAAGGAAAAGGGGAGGAGGGCTCCGGCTGGGTCCTGTGGGGACAAGAGAGTCCTTGGCTTGCTCAGCGGTGGCTTGGCCTGGTGGAATCTGTGGTCTGTAAGTGCTGGGAGGGCCCCTGCGTGAGATTAGACGTGGCCCTTTAGAGGAAGACCTGCTCCATTGTCCCAGCACGGCCGATCCTGAGGAGAAGAGACAGTCCATGGTTTTAAGGCATTTATTGTCATGGTGGAGAGTTGAGATGAGTGAAATCGTACCCCACTTTCTCAGGGTGGGCCTGAGGTTAAATACCTTTTGCAGGGAGGAGTGTCTGGGAAAGAGAGCTTAATTGGCTAAGCCCTTCAGGCCTTTAGGTACCTCATTAAAATGGAGATCTGTCTTGAGGCTACTTGAACTGTAGTCATGTCCTCTACCTGTGGAGGGGCTTGGGGTGTTGCCCTACGTGACTGATGGCCACAGAATTATGGAGAGCTGAGGCCTCATGTCAGGAGCCTGGTGTCTCTAGGAGTGTGGCAAACACCTTCTGTCCCTTGCAGGATCACCTGCTGGGTCACCAGGGTTTAAACCTAGCTCAACCAGAAAACAGGCTGCCTTTCAAGGTCCCACAGGGGATTAGGACCCAGATGACTTGCAAGAGGTGGGCTTGCAGCAGCATCAGGAATAAAATCGGGAAGGTGAGGAAAGTCTACAGACCTGTTCTTCCCACCCTGTCAGGACATCCCAGTGAGGCCACTGCCTTAGGAACAAGGGGCAAGAGAAATGCACCAGCCACAGAAACCACAACATTCACAGGATCTCCACAAGGCCTCTTCAGGTTCTCATCTACAGGGGAAGAGACCAAGGACTCTCCACAGAAGTAGAGGTTACCCCTTCAGCTGAGGCTCTCGCCTCTCAAATGAAATTGCATTTCACAGTTTAGAACGTTTGGTGGGTAGGATCAGGAGTAATTTGTCATTTGTTGGGTGAAAGCGGGTCCTACATAGGAGAGCACTCATGCCATGGCGTGGTTATTACTCAGTACTCTGATCCAGGTCTACAGCGGGGGTGAGGGGAGAACAAAAGGGGGAAGAAAATATATGTGAAAGTCCAGTTGGTTGAAGGGAAGATCTTGGGTCAGTTTAAAGTTGCAGACAAGGTGCGTGCTGCAGAGGTGCTGTTAGGAGACTTCCAGCTGCACCAGAAAGATAGGGAAGGAGCTCTGAGGCTCAACCTTACCCACCGCTCAAGATCTCAGCATTTAGAGAAAGTGCAGCCAGACTCTGCCAGGCTATCGCACAAACGACCTCTAGCCCAGCTGTCAGTAAAGCCCATGATTCTTTGAAGTCCCGTGAGCAGGGCCTCCACTGTCAGTATTTCCCTCCAACCCCCCAGTCTTCCATACTCTTGCCAGAACAGCCCACCAGACCCTTAAGGGCTTCTCTAGCCCAACATTTCAAATGCTTCTACACTCTTCCTGCAAAACCCTTTCTAAGGCCTAAGAGCCACTCAGTCAGGTTCCTCACTGCAACGGCTCTACTTCTTGGTACCAACAGTTTACAGTTCCAGTCCAGCATGGCAGGGACAGTATGGTGGCAGGGACAATGGTGGCAAGTCACATTAATCCACAGTCAGAAAGCGGAAAGTGATGGATACTGGCCCTCGGCTTGCTTTCCTCCTTTTATCTGGTGTGCCATTTAGGATCTTCCCACTTCAGGAACTAATCTAGAAAATATCTCACTGGCATCTTATCTCCAGTGTAGTACTAGATCCCATCAAGTTGACAGTTAATATTAACCATGACAGTGACTGTATAGAAGTTTCTAGAAAAGTCTCAAATTTTTCTTTGATCCAATGGACCAATAGTCCAGTCCCTGAACCAGTCTCTGTCACATGTCTACACTTGACACAAATCCAGGGTCTTTTGCTCTCTATAAAGCCCACCTCCCCAGAGGGGCAGGCAGACCCATACACAGACTAGTGTGGGCCAGTGCATTACTGAGGCTGAGGGACAGACCAGTGCAGATGCAACGGCTACAGATCACTTAGTGATAATGCTGACTGTTATCAATTTGAAACAAGCCAGGGTCATCTGGAAGGAAGACACAGAATTGGAAAAATGCCTCCATCAGGTTGGCCTGTGAACAAGCCTTCAGGACATTTCCTTGCTTACTGAGTGATGTGGAAGGGCCCAGCCCACTGTGAGCAGTGCTCTCCCCGGACAGTGGCCCTGGAGTATAGAAGAAAGCAGACTGTGCAAGCCGCGGGGAGCAAGCCAGTAAGCAGTGTTCCTCCGTTGTCTCTAGTTCAGCTCCATCCTCCAGGTTTCCTCCTTGAGTCCCTGTCCCGATTTCCCTTCATTAAGGACTGTGCGTTGTAAAATGAAATCAACTCTCCCTCCCACCCCCAAGTTGCTTTTGGACATAATGGTTTTATTCTAGCAATACATAGAAGTCTGTCTCAGTGACCCTCTTTCTCCTGGCCTTGTACACTTGTCCCTGCCTTCTCCAGTTTCTCTTCGAGTGTACAAAGCCAGCTCCCTGGCCCCCACCACTCCTGTGGCCAGACGCTGAGCCAACCTCGAGTTTGGCCATATTACATGCACATGAGCTTCTCTTTCCCTCTCTCCTGAGGTTCTGCACACTGAGTAGCACACCAAGCTAACAATAAGGGGTCATTGAGTGCGCACTTCCTACATGCAAACAATTTCCATTTCACCCATAGGTCCTCACAAAAACTCTGGAGTAGGCCTCACTGCCACTTGCATTTGATAGAAAAGAAAACCAGGGCTGAAGACACCAGGAGTCCTCTACCTACTGTGTAGCCGACAGCATTCTTCTCTGTCCTCTTCATTCTGGCCCAGCATCTAGTCCCGGTCATTTTTCCAAGGCAAATGAATTTTTCAAAGAAATTTCATCACAACCCTCATTCACCTCCCCAAGTGTTCTGGCCATGTAGGGAAGAAGTGGAGGAGGAGGAGGCTTGTGGAGGGCAGGTGCTGAGGGTGAGCTGCGAGGCAGGCTTGGAACAGGCTCGCTCTTGCTGCAGCCCAGCTGACCTGTGAATAAATCTCCAGTAGAGAGAAAGGGAGGGAAGAGAAGGGAGGAAAGAAAGAGAAGAAAAAGACCCCTGATCCATTTGAAACAGCAGTGCAAAGAGCAGCAGTGGCCCAATCTTGACCATGGGGTACCACTGTGCCCCCCCCCCAGAGCCAGGGGTCTCATCTAGGCTTCCTATAGGTTCAGCCTGGTCCTGGAAGTTGTTTCAGTTCCTACATGAGGATGTGGAAACTCAAGTATTCCAGACATCCAGTTCTGGAAACAATACTTGACCTTGACTATCAAATACACCCAGAGAGGAGGTACCAGCCCTGGTCCCTTCCCTGCCTGCTGCCCCAGATGCGGCCCACCTAGGCCTAGACATCTCTTCACAGACTGTACGTAAGGTCCATGACTGCAGCCTCAGCTGCTTGAGCAGCACAGGGTCAACGCTGGAGCTGCCGAAGCGCACACACTACTCCACCCGACTCCTGTGTGAGACCCTCTCCACCACCTTAAAAATGACTCTGCATGTGACTGCACCCTGGAGCCATCTGTGAAAGGGAGGCCCCTCCCTAAAGTCCATCTTCTCACCGCTGGGTGGGCATACAGCCTGGGGATCTTGGTGTCAGCTAGCACAGGGGCACTGGGGATCTGACCGGATCCAGCTGGTGGATGAGGGGCCATGAACGCACAGACCGGTCCAGGGCAGCTTCTGGGTGAGACCCCTTCCCTCTCTGAGCCTTGTTGGATCTCTGAGGAGAGAGAGGCATCTCCCACCTTGTGGGTTAGGTCACAGTAATGTCACAGAGTCAATGCTAAGTACAGGACTCTCTGTCAGTCTGATTTTCTTTCTGTGGTTTACCCACAATCAACCTTGGTCTGAATACCACACGGAACACTCTGGTAATAAATGACTCACAAGCTTACCCTGTACATTCGTCTAAGTGTCCCCAATGTATATGCTACCCAGCCGGTAGTCACTGCGAAGTTAATTGGCTTGTCAGATCCACTGTCCTGGTAGGGCAGGGCTCTAGCTGAGTAACCCTTAAGTACTTCATAATGGCACAAGGTAGAAGCAGTGAGCGACAGACGGTGCCTGGGACGGGAACCACGGCGGCTGCTGTCCTCCATGCTGCCGTCGGGGAGGAAGGTGCTTGCAGCACAATGCTCGGACTTGCCCTCTCGGGGTGTTAGAAGGTGTCTCTTTTGAATAAAGGGGCTAGGCAGTTGTTTGTTCCCCAGCGACAGCCTCTGGGGTTCCCCTTCAGCCTGCCAGGGCTATACACAGTTCTGCTCCCTGCAGCCTACCACCACGTGGTGGAGCTATTGAGTTCCATCCCACCTCCACCAAAAGTCTCTGCATTTAGCGCACCTCCTTCCCACAAAGAATGAAAACGGGGTGCTGAGACAGGGGTTTACCAGGCCTGTTTCTGAGCTTGCCCTGGCCCCGTGCCCCTTGTTTGTTTTGGCTTCTGGTCAAGAATGCCGGCCCGAGCCTGGGAGGCTAACCTTCTGACACTGGAGGGAAAGTCACACTTTCGCTCAACTCCCAGGAGCAGTCTCGCATTCCAGGGGAGGCGTGGGAAGGGCCAGGCCTTCCCTAGCAAAGGCAACGGAGCTGCCTGAAACCCAGCCATTGCGTCCAGCCTCTGCACTGCCCCCAGAGACAGCCAGCCCACCTCAGTGGGATGGAAATGGGCCTCCCTCGGGGAAGGTTTACTGAACCAGCACCAGATAGATGTCTGAAGTCGGTAGACGGGAACTCTTCAGACACTCCCCCTGCTCCCTCTCAGACTCCTCCCTCTCTGTGCCGATCTCACCTCCACATGGGCCCCCTTTGGCTGTGCCCTGACGAATGGGGGGATACCTTTCCACAGGGGTGTTGTTTTAGCTGCTGTGGCAGCGATAGAGAGACCTAGGCTTGGGTGAGTCTCTTCTGAGGTTTCAGAAAAGTCAGGCACTAGAAGCAAGAAGCTTTTGACCAGAAGAGATATTGTCCTGAGTCCCACCAGCAGAAAGGGGCTCCCCGGCCAAGGAGCAGAGGTCAGCAGGTGGGCGCACCGCTGAGGCTGGGGCTATATCCCCGGATGCCATTCCGTGATGGCTCTTAAGCAGGCCCTGGATCGACACAAGGGCCCCTCCTCAGGGACAGCCCACACTTAGACCTCTGGAAAGCCATAAAGCTGAAGTTGGAAGGGGTTTTGGCTTTTTGAAGAGAAGCAACCGGGGCTATCTTTTTGGAAGATGAAACATCATCGCCCCCTAGTGGACATCATGAAATGTGGCACCCTCCAACTCACGTAAGCAGTTGGCTCTTCAGTCAAATCCAGATCAACACTTCCACCCCACCCAGCACCCTCTAGGTGACACCCAGCAACCAGGAAAGTGAAAACCCAGTGGTTGACTTTGCAGGTTGGTGTTATCGGGATGTGGGGATATCAGGGTGACTTTGGGGCTGTTTTGGATAGCCTAGCACTGTGGTAGGAGCCTACTGGAGGAGCTCAGACCCCAACAGGATCCCAGGATTGTCACACCCTGAAGAACCAGGAGGTGGGTCCCGCACCTGGTCCTTGCCTCAAGCCACTGGTCTCAGGCTCACTTTAATTCATCTTGCCAACCTATCCAGGAACCTTGAAGAGAGGCGTTGGGAACACAGACATAGACAGTCATAGTAAGGGTGCTCAAAGAATAGCTTTAGTTACTGGAATACAAATGTCCCAGAACTTGAGGAAATTGTGACCCAGTGATTCAGAGGCTGCATCTAGTGTATGGCAAGTTTCTGCTGGGGCACAGAGTCAGCACGCCAGCTAGAATGGGGCTGCAAAGCTCCGGGAGCCAGGCTGGATGCCAACAGCCTCGATAGTACCAGCCTGCCCTCTCGGGGACACAGTGGCCCTTGGGCAGATAGGCCAGACTGAAGTGGAAACTTCTGGTTTCTTTGGAAAGTCAGTTGTGTCAGATGAAGTTTTGCTGGGGCAGACCCCTGCAGGAGTGTTTTCCCCGAAGCAGACACGGGTAAGAGGATGTTTCGATAAGACACACTTGAGAAGGAACATTTCGCTAAAGCAAACACATGAAAGGACACATGACATTAAGAAGGGCCAACAGACAGTGGATGGTGCTGGACAGGATTGGTATGCCTTACTGTTGTTTATCGGTCATCGCTTGTCGGGACCCCATAGAGAGAAACACACCAAAAAACTTCTGGTGATGTACTGGTGGCTTCTGGCCGCTTCCGTGGACTCAGGCAGGTTGGTAGAGCAATGTCAACTGATACAGACTCACGTGGCTAAGACAGACTCACGTGCTGAGGCAAGACACTTGGTGAAGCAAGACCCGTGGAGAACATGTGATGCTTGGAGGGAGTATAAATAGGACGCAACGGACAGTGACGGGGGCTTGCTTGGAGAGCTGGCTATGCAATGCTTCTTGGTCGCTTGTCTTCGATGGCGTATCTTCCGTTCATTGAGAGAGGCACAGCTGAGAACTTCTCTCGATGTCCCTGGTGGTCCTGGTTCTCCTGCTGACTCGTGCTGATTCGACTGAGGCCCAGCTGTCTCTGCTAGGTGGCGCCACCACTGCAGATTCATGTTTGCTGTCCCGACTCTACCGAACTGGACCGCTGGTCTATCCATGAAGTGTTTGCGAGTGGATCGAGCTACCGCTGCTGACCTGTGAACTGAACTGCTGATTTTCTGACAATGCAGATGGCATTTGCGCCAAAGAACAATTTCTAAACAGGTCCACTTCCCCTGTATCCTTTCTTTTTCACTACCTCTGGTGGGTAGTGGGCTAGAAGGGAGGTTAAAGCATTTAAGAACCATCATTAAAAGTAGGTTTTAAAAAATTAAAGCCTACATCATATCCTCCAAACATCATGCCAAGGGCCTCTCTCTCCATCCCCACCCATCTCTCACCCATCCCCACTTGTCCACAGAGACACAGGAGTGTGCCCTGGGGTGTGGGTGGAATCTACACGGTGTCAGCAGCCGTGGCACCTCCTGTCCTTGGCTTCTTCAGCAGCAGAACAACGAGACCACCTAGACCACCTCTCGATGCACGGTCTGGCCACAGTGAAATTGTGAGGTCCCCAATGGTGGGAAAGAGCCTGACTCCCGTTTCATGGGTAGGAAAGAGGGCGGGGCTATAAAGAACTCAGCACGTAGTGCTCCCTATGGCTTTCAGCCATTTTTGAAGTGTGGTCAGCTACTTTTGGAGTCAAGGTCAAATCCAGGCTCCTGTGCACAGGACATTCAGGTTCTGCAGCCTGATGGGCTGACTCCCGGCCTCCCTGTACCCCACTCCCCACCAGCATCAGGCTGCATCTCACTGTACCCATCTGGAGCCAGCCACCACTTCAGTGCTGAAAGCTGTCACTTCCTCCTTACCTGGAATTGCTCCCTGTCAGTTCCACAGAAAGATGCCCCAGGGCAGGACACAAATAGGAAGTGGGGAGGGGGAGCACTAGTCTGAATTGCCATAGCAACAGATGGCATGGGGAATGGGCTGGTTCTCCGCTGGCTTCTCATCAACACCTTGGTACTGGCCTCATGAAGAGGGGAGAACACCGGTGGAAGGGGGTCTCAGAACAGGAAGTCAGTCACAGAAAGAAGTTCATGTCGTGCATGAACTTTGTGGTCAAGAGTTGTTCCTGTTGCCCACACGCTCCTCTCAGTCTGGAATGTACTCACCCACTCCAGGCACACACACACACACACACACACACAGAGAGAGAGAGAGGGGGGGGAAACAGAGACAGAGAAACACAGAGACAGACAGAGAGATACAGAGACAGAGAAACCCACAGAGACAGAGATACACACAGAGACAGACACACAGACACATAGAGATACTCACAGAGACAGACAGACAGACAGACACAGAAAGACAGACACATACACATACACAGAGAGAGAGACAAACACACACACACATATACAGCAAGACAGACACACAGACACACACACAGACACACACACAGACACACACACTCTCTCCTTGGATCACCCCCACTCGCTCACTTCCCTTCACCCCATTTCCACATGACTTCTGGATGCTCCCAGGCAGCCCCCCCCCCATCAAGCTGGGTTAATCTGTAATCATTCAGCTCCTGCTCCTTGGGAACAAGGACCATAGTTAATTTGCTCCTGAGGCCCCTAATGTACAAACAGTGCTGGCGCTCAGTCGGTGCCACACAAACATCTTCCTCAGTTAAATAAACAGCGCACAGTAGGTGAAGAAGACAGAGACAGCGTGAGTTCTAAGAAGGACTTGGATCTCATGGTCACAGAAGCGGGCTTCAGGCCCTGAAATGTGAGAGCACAGCTTCTACCTCCTGCCTCTGGCCCGCCCCTCCCCCCATGCTGTTCTGGGGAAAACATGGAGGCAGGCTACCTGGGTCGAAAGGGAGAGATTTTGCTGAGTCTAGAAGTCTCTAAGGATGGAGAGGTCGGATGTCAGGCCCCTTCATGGTGACTGGGAAGCACGCCTGTCAACACTGCTTAATTTCCTCAGTGGGTCTGGACTTCTGATTCCACTGAGGTGTGAAGGGGACAGCATCTCAGACTGGGCCACCTAGAGCACAACTTTGTAAGCATTCTCACCTTGAGAATCCCTGACAGACAGTTCCTGCCTCTTACTATACACCCTCCTGAATCCAGAAAGGGAAGAGAGCTCTCATGAATTCCCCTGTGTTAGCTCCCATTCAATAAATATCCCAAGTGTGAATAGCCCTTTTATATTCTCGGTCTGCATAAGACAGACACCCCTAGAATCTTGGAGGGAGAGCCACTCCAGGACACCTGTTTATACCAAAATGTCAGGATGGTGTTGACACACCTGCCTGGATACCTTAAGCCATCCTGGAACGCTTACATGGCAGTCTGTCCTTATCTACAGTTCTACTTCCCACACTTTCAATTAGCCACAGTAAACACAAATTCAACGTAGCACTCAATGTTCTTAGGGATGCTGCCTCCCAGTCCTGCCCCACTGGTGAGTCACCCACACAGGCCCAGTTCCCTGGGCCGAGACCTGAGCACGTGGCCTGGCCTCATTGTGCTTCTTGAGTCCTCTGAGTTCTCTCTAAATCACTGCCCACCTAGCAGTAGAAGAGAATTTCTTCAGATATGAAGCAGATTATATAATTCCTAGACTTGTCATCCTTGCCAGATTCCCGGAGTAAACCGGAAGCTCTCGGGGCCTGCGAAGCCTCTGCCATTTGTATTGATACCTCAGTCTAAGTACAGCTGTTTCAGAATCACCTCACGACCACAGCAGCAGCCTCGTGTCCCTTCACAACCTTTCCTTCAGTCATTCGGTCTTTCAAGCCTACCCCATTAGAAGAGGGAAGGCAGGGACAGATAGGTCTTGTCTGCATTTCAGGTCCAGCATCTGGTCCTATAGGTGCTCAGTCTTCGGAGAAGACTCTCATGGGGTCCGTGACATCAACGGCTGCACTCGGGGCAGAGTTAATAGACACAAGTAGGCAGAAGAAAGGTCAGTCACTTCTGTCTGCTCTGACAGAATAAGGTGACCCTCCTCACCATGTGGTTCGCACCTATACCAAACATTTAAAGACCACTCTCCCTTTTTTCCCCTTATCACATCATTCCCTAAAGAATATAGTCTGACAACTGTTTGCAAAGATTTACATTGTATTGGGGGTGATTCTGCACATCAGATGAGCTGACACTGGGGAGGTACGCTGGTCATGCACAAATCCCCCTCAGTTTGTGAAAGGAATGGGAGCGTCTAGGATTTTGGTATCCTCCAGAGTCCTGCCATGAGCAAGACTGAGGGAATCTGTGAGTGTGCTCTGGCCTATGTGGTTTACCAAGAACGGAAGTTTATTTCTTACAGCTCTGGGATTAGGAAGTCCAAGATCGAGGTCCCTGCAGATGCTATAGGGCACGGGGAACGCTCTCCTTAATAAAGCATTTATTATCCTCCCTTTAAAAAGCAATGTTGTATTCAAAACACTGATTCCCGTTCTTGAAGGCTCCACTTTCACAGCAGAAGCAGCCTACAAAGGCCCCACTGCATAATATCCTCTTTCCCTGGGGGTTTGAATTTCAGAATGTGGAGCTGTGTGGAGGGTGTGGACACTCAGGTAATAGCTAGGAATTTGTGTTTTGAGGCAGAAATAACGGAATGGACTGGGAGGATTAGATGGGGAAGGAATTAAATATGAGCCCTAAATGTCCACCCTGAGATCCTGGGTAGTGGTCATGCCAGTAGCCTGGGGGTGGCAGAGAGACATGAGACTCCCGTGAGACACTCATTGTTGCTATGGGTCTGGAGCTAGGAAACTTTTAGGGTCAAGATACACAGGTGAGGGCAACAACTTATAGTAGGTATTTAAAAATCATGGATTGCGAGCTGGAGAGATGGCTCGGCAGTTAAGAGCAGTGACTGCTCTTCCAGAGGTCTTACGTTCAATTCCCAGCAACCACATGGTGGCTCACAGCCATCTGTAATGGGATCTGATGCTCTCTTCTGGTGTCTGAAGACAGCTACGGTACACTCACATACATAACATAAACAAATCCTTTTCAAAAAAAAAAATCATGGAGTGTGTCAGATCAAAAGGTAAGGGTGGGCAGAGAGAAGGGAGCTCATGACAATCAAGGAGCGTCAGGACTGAGAGAGCAAGCAGACTGTGCGGCATCCAGGAGACCAGAGAGAACGGAGAAGCCTGTATCGAACGAAGATGCTGCTGCCGCTGAGGGAGATGGGATTGGGGTACCAGCAATGGCGAGGGCGGGCGCTAGGGAGCTCCACAGCCGCTGGGCTTGATGCTAAGTGTCCTGCAGAGTGACTGGAAGTGAGGGGACAAAGATGGAAGCATACCTTCTCTTCCGGGTTGTTGAAGAGAGGCTGGGGAGACAGGCGGAGATTGGAGGTGTGCAAGGTTCAGAGGTTTGCTGTAGGACTGGCTGGTTGACCATTAGTAATGACAGAAGAAACTGGTGTTGGGGATGAGGAGAGTCAACACAGCGAGCTTCCATATCATGTTGAGTATTTAAGATACGTGGCTCCTCACAGTGAGTGCAAATAGAACCCTAAAGTCAGAGACAGGTGGGAGTTACCCCCATCCCCAAAGTCTGGGCACTCCTAAAATGTTCCAAACAACTCATGCTCCAGTATAGAAGCTAATAAGCTTAGAGCGTCGAGCACCTGCAAATTTTGTTGACGTCTGGGACCTGTATCGAATGCTGGATTTCGTTGTGACATTTTTGTGTATACATACAACACACATTGTGCTCACTCCTGCGGCCTCACGGATTCCCTCCTCCCCCACTGCTGGTTCCTTTCTTCTTCCCAAACAGCCTGGCTTCTGCTTCTATTTCTTCCTCTCGATAAGAGAGAAAACGCGTCGGTGGAGAGTGTTTACTCTGATTCCAGATTGGACTGGACTTGGAATCACCTAGGACACACACCTCTGTATGTGTCTGTGAGGGTGATTCCAGGATCACCCGCTGGGCAGCAGCATTCAACTTTCTCTGCTTGTCGGCTGCAGAAACTGTCACCAGCTGCCTCATGCTCCTGCAGCCACCGCTTAGAACTGCTCCGTCGCCATCCCACTCCCCCGCCATGATGGGCTGCATCCTCAGACTGTGAGCCAAGATAAACCCTTCCTTCCTACTGTAGCCTCTGTCCGATATTTTGTTGCAATGAGAAAAGTAATTAGGGCCTGATCGGTCTATCTTTCTGGGTCTGGCTTACTCGTCTTAACACGATGCTCTCTGGTCCCACCCACTTGACCTTAAGGGAGTGTTTTGTTATTATTGATAATTGAGTAAGACTCCACTGTGTCTTCTTTCTAGTTTCTATCCTTCTCTTCCTTGGTGAATTTGGTTTGGTGTTGTTGGCTAATTGGTTGGTTGGTTTTTATTTTTTCCACATGCATGTCTTTTCCATGTGCTTGTAAGTGCAACACACATGCCTGAAGAGGCCAAAGGGGTCATTGGTCATAGGGATCCCTAGGAACTGGAGTTACAGATTACTCTAAGCTGCCATGTGGGTGCTGGGGACCAAATGTGGTTTTTCTGCAAGAACAGCAAGTGTACTTGACCTCTGAGCCATCTCTGCAGCCCCTTGGTTTGGTTTCTTGAAGCCCTTACTATGTAGCCCAGGTTGCCCTGGAATGCACCATGTAGCCCAGACAAACCTCAAAATTGTAGCAATCCGCCGGCCTTAATGCCCTCACCCATGGGCTGGAATCACAGACCTGAGCCACCATGCTAGCTTACACACCACTCTTAGATACAACTTACATTCTTTCTTTCTGTTTTTTTGTTTATTTGGTGTTTTTGTTTTGTTTTGTTGCTTTTGGTTTTGTTTTTCTAGATAGGGTTTCTCTGTGTAGCCCTGGCTGTCCTCAAACTCCGTAGACCAGGCTGGCCTTGAACTCATAGAAACCACCTGTCTCTGCCTCCTGAGTGCTGGGATTAAAGGCGTGCACTCACACACACATGCACCGTAACATCACCCTTTATCCCGGCATCCACTGATGGGCACCTGCCCTGGACCATACCTTAGTTACTGTACTGCAGTACCGTGGGCCTGCAGCCCCTCTGCTGCACCTCACCTTGGTTCTTGAGAGTACACCACCCCAGTGACAAAGACAGATCACATGAAAACTCCAGCTTTAGTTTCACAGGAAATTTTATACTGATTTGCATAGTGGCTAAACTAACTTACATTCCCACGGCCCTGAGTCTCGCCAGCAGGGTTGGTTGGCTTGGTGGTGGCCACTCTGATGGACAGATGGGTTTCCATGGCGTTCTGGCTTGCATTTCCTTGATGGCTAAAGATACTGATTTCTCTTTTTTCATGTGCCCATTTGCCACCTATATTTCTTCCTCCTCCTTCTCCTCCTGGGGGGAAAAAAAGAAGAACGTGCACGGACGGTGGGGCTCGCTCGAGTGGCAGAGGCTGCGGTGGTGGTGGTGGTGGTGGCGGCGGCGGCGGCGGTGGTGGCCGCGGCGGCGGCACATCCCGCATAGGAGAGATACAGGCAGGCACAGAGCCCGCGTGGGGAGAGGGAACACCGGCAGGACATGCGCACCTCACCGCGATAGCGAGTGTTGGCACCAGAGTAAGAGCATGAGGCTGTCCGGCTAGTGGGCAGCCAGGAGATCCCGCTCAGAAGGCGGTTCCATTCTGGCGTGGACCTCCCATCCCAGTACCTGTGGGTTGTCTGGCTGAGACACGGCTTGGCTATGATGCTGTTGCTGCTGAGATGAGAGGTGGCCTGGCTGAGGCGCATCTTTCCCTGGCGGCTGCGAACGCTGAGGCTAGCTCCTTACGGCGAATTTAATAAGAGACGGCTCATAGCTTGGATGCTTTATTATTAAGAAAATAGAAAGAGAAAAAGGAGATAGAAAAATAAAGAGAAAATAGAGAGATGAGAAAAGCCATGACCACATGGAAAAGGGAGAAGAGAGAGAGAGAGAGAGAGAGAGAGAGAGAGAGAGAGGATTCCATTTATAGTGAGTCAGGTTACTGGCTGTTGCCAGGTAACCGTGTGACGGGGAAGGCCTGGCTGTAGCCAGGTGACTGCAGAGGTGGAGTCCAGTCAGAACCTAGGGGCCTGGCTACACGTGACTGATGGCTACAGGATTATGGAGTTGGCTTTGTCTCACACAAAGTCCCACATCCTCCTCCTCCTCCTCTTTATCCTCCTCCTCCTCTTCTTCCTTTTCCTCCTCTTCCTCCTCCTTTTTCTCTTCTTCCTCCTCCTCTTTCTCATCTTCCTCCTCCTCTTCTTCCTCTTCCTCCTCTTTTTTTTTCTTCTTTTTTTTAAACAAGATCTCACTATGTAGACCAGACTGACCTCAAATTCAAGAGACCCTCCTGTCTCTGCCTCCCAAGTGCTGAAATTAAAGGCATCTGCCACCACACCTGACTATATCTCTTCTTTTTTAAATTGTCTATTCGGTGGGTCTCTACTTCTTTATGTATTCTAGAGATTAGTCTGCTGCCAGGCAGATAGCTAGCAAAGACCTTATCCATTTTGTAGGCTGCTGGTCCCTCCGGGAAGGGTCTCTCTTGCTGTACTAAACTTTTAATTTGATGTGACCTCATGTGTCAGTCCCTGTTATTCTCTGGGCAACTAGAGTCCAGGGTCATCGTCTGGGACTCTGTCCTGAGGTGTTTCCTGGTATTAGTTTCAAAGTTTCGGGTCTTATGTTAATGTTCTGATCCACTTTGAGTTGTTCTTTACATAAAGTAAGAGGATGGGATCCCTGCTCATTCTTCTACTTGTGGATATCCAGTTTCCCCACATCACCTCTTAAAGAATTTTCCCCCTATAATGTACATTTGGGGCACCTTTAAAAAAAGACCATTTTAGCTGTGTCGGTTTCCTTGTGGAGACTCTGCTCTATCCCATAGGTTTGTACTTCTGGTTTTCTCTGCCTTGCTGGGTTATCTTTGTTACTATGATTCTGTAGTGTTATTTGAAATCGGATATTGTGACACACACGACATTGCACTCCAACACACACACACACACACACACACACACACACACACACACGATCATGTTGGCCATTCTGGGTCCTCTATGCATCCATTTACATTTGGGTATTACTTTTTCTAGTTCTGTGAACAATGTCTTTATACTTTTGATGGAGATAACAATGATTCTGTTGATGTCTTTATTTTTTTGAAAACTCTGAGATGGGGTCGCATACATTCATTTTTGTAAAATTACATAATTGTTTCAAGTATATATCCTCCCCCCCCGCCTTGTTCCCCATGCCCTTCCCTCTTGTCAGCCCTTCCCTTCCCATCAGCTTCCTTACTCTTCAGGCAGGTTCATGCTATGCATATGTATAGCATCTAATGTATCACTGAACTCTAAGACCCACAAATGAGAGAAAACATACAGTATTTGCCTTGCCGAAAAATACAAACTCACTTACTATGATTATCTCCAGTTGCATCCATTGTCCTGCAAATGATACAGTTTCATTCATCTTTATGTCTGAGAACATAACCTTGTAAGACTGGGAGATGTCTCAGTTGGGAAAGTGCTTACCATATATAAGCATAATAACCTGAGTTTGGATCTGCAGCACCCACACAAACACCAGGCGTGGTGGCACATCCCTGTAATCCATCCAGCTCTGGGAAGGCAGAGAAAAGGATGTCTGGAGTTTGCGGGTCAATCTAGCCAAATAGAGAGGCTGCAGATCCAGTGAGAGATCCCATCTCAAAAGTGTAAGGTAAAGAGCAACTGAAAAAGACTTATACCATAAATCCCTGGTGTCCACATACACATGCATATGCACATATGCACCACACACACACACACACACACACAGAGAGAGAGAGAGAGAGAGAGAGAGAGAGAGAGAGAGAGAGAGAGAGAGAGAGAGATCGATCCCTTATGCGCATACAACCTTATACATTCTTCTGCTGTTGGGCATCGAGGCTGCTTCCATAACAACCAGTCTACTGTGAACAGTGCTCTGTGATGTGCTGACGTGGGGTCCCTCGGAGTGAGATAACATGTGGTCTATTTGCAGGTTCTTGAGTTACCCCCCTACTGACCTCCTGATGGGTGAACTGCTTTCCATTCCCAGCAGCAGTGTATGCAGGTTCTCTTTTGCCCCCCGCAGCAGTTGTAAGTTGGAGAGGACAGAGTGGGTGAGCTCATCTTGCCTGAGGATTTGCCAACAAACAAGATGGCAGAAGTCAGTAAAAGAGTGGGGACCACTTAGAGGGAAGGAGACAGGGAGGGTAGCCAATGATGGAGGTGAGGTGAGATGAACTGTGGGAAGAGGAGGCTGATGGGTAGATGGAGGGGAGAGAGCGTTTCCTCAGCACTCCTGGGCAGGACATGGCGGTAGAGATCAGGGTACTCGGAGTGAGGTGTCATAGGTGAGGCAGTTTCTAAGGACAGGGACTCTGTGTATACAACAGAATAAACAGCCCTGACTGCTGAGGTGGAAAGAACCAGAAGGACATGGGGGAGGGGACCCAAAAAAGAGGCAGCGATTTGTAAAACCAGTTCTGGGTGAGGGAGAAATAGCTTCCATTCCGAGAGACAGGAATGTCATGTCTCCAAGGCAGCCCTGAGAAGGCTGGGGCTCACGAGGACCTCTCAGGTCACCCGTGGGTTGCTGACTGCTGGCTTTTCAAGCAGAAGGCTCAGCAGAGAGCCTGGGGATGCGCACACAGGGATCGAGGGTGAGCATGTGAAGGGTGTGAACTAAGGGGATGTGCACACAGGGATCAAGGGTGAGCATGTGAAGGGTGTGAACTATGGGGAAAGGCTGAGTAACAGCACGTGAGTAGGGATGGAAATTAGCCAAGATTGTGGAGCCGCAGGTGTGTAAATTGAGGGTTAGTCTGTGTGAGTGTGAAGGAAAGAAGGTCAGTTAGGCATTTGAGTGTGTAAAGGGTGTATATAGGTGGTAAAAGGTACACTCTCAGTGTGGTGTGTATATGTGTGTATCCGGGTGATGCTGCATGTATGATGGACTGAGTATGTAAGTCAGTATGGCATGTATACATGTGTAACTGGGGCATGGCGCATGTGAAATGGACTTCTGTGGGTGAGAGACTGAGGAATGAGGAAGGGAGAGAGAAAAGACAGTAGGAAGGGATGGACAGGTCCACTGAGCTGCTCGCTGCACCTGCAGCATGGCGTGAGCTGCTGTGTCAGGCAGCATGGTGTGAGCGGCTGCACCTGCAGCATGGTGTGAGCGGCAGCACCTGCAGCATGGCGTGAGCTGCTGTGTCAGGCAGCATGGTGTGAGCTGCTGCACCTGCAGCATGGTGTGAGCTGCTGTGTCAGGCAGCATGGTGTGAGCTGCTGCACCTGAAGCATGGTGTGAGAAGCTGCACCTGCAGCATGGTGTGAGCTGCTGCACCTGCAGCATGGTGTGAGCTGCTGTGTCAGGCAGCATGGTGTGAGCTGCTGCACCTGCAGCATGGTGTGAGCTGCTGTGTCAGGCAGCATGGTGTGAGCGGTTGCACTTGCAGCATGGTGTGAGCAGCTGCACCTGCAGCACGGTGTGAGCTGCTGCACCTGCAGCATGGTGTGAGCTGCTGTGTCAGGCATCATGGTGTGAGCTGCTGCACCTGCAGCATGGTGTGAGCTGCTGTGTCAGGCAGCATGGTGTGAGCTGCTGCGTCAGGCAGCATGGTGTGAGCTGCTGTACCTGCAGCATGGTGTGAGGGGCTGCACCTGCAGCATGGTGTGAGCTACTGTGTCAGGCAGCATGGTGTGAGCTGCTGCACCTGGAGCATGGTGTAAGCTGCTGTGTCAGGCAACATGGTGTGAGGTGCTGTGTCAGGCAGCATGGTGTGAACTGCTGTACCTGCAGCATGGTATGAGCTGCTGCACCTGCAGCATGGTGTGAGCTGCTGCACCTGCAGCATGGTGTGAGCTGCTGCACCTGCAGCATGGTGTGAGCGGCTGCACCTGCAGCATGGTGTGAGCTACTGTGTCAGGCAGCATGGTGTGAGCTGCTGCACCTGAAGCATGGTGTGAGCTGCTGTGTCAGACAGCATGATGTGAGCGGCTGCACCTGCAGCATGGTGTGAGAAGCTGCACCTACAGCATGGTGTGAGCTGCTGCACCTGCAGCATGGTGTGAGCTGCTGCACCTGCAGCATGGTGTGAGCTGCTGTGTCAGGCAGCATGGTGTGAGCTGCTGCACCTGCAGCATGGTGTGAGCTGCTGTGTCAGGCAGCATGGTGTGAGCTGCTGCACCTACAGCATGGTGTGAGCTGCTGTGTCAGGCAGCATGGTGTGAACTGCTTCACCTGCAGCATGGTGTGAGCTGCTGTGTCAGGCAGCATGGTATGAGCTGCTTCACCTGGAGCATGGTGTGAGCGGCTGCACCTGCAGCATGGTGTGAGCTACTGTGTCAGGCAGCATGGTGTGAGCTGCTGTGTCAGGCAGCATGGTGTGAGCTGCTGTGTCAGGCAGCATGGTGTGAGCTGCTGCACCTGCAGCATGGTGTGAGCAGCTACACCTGCAGCATGATGTGAGCTGCTGTGTCAGGCAGCATGGTGTGAGCGGCTGTACCTGCAGCATGGTGTGAGCGGCTGCCCCTGCAGCATGGTGTGAACTGCTGTGTCAGGCAGCATGGTGTGAGCTGCTGCACCTGCAGCATGGTGTGAGCTGCTGCACCTGGAGCATGGTGTGAGTGGCTGCACCTGCAGCATGGTGTGAGCTACTGTGTCAGGCAGCATGGTGTGAGCTGCTGTGTCAGGCAGCATGGTGTGAGCTGCTGCACCTGCAGCATGGTGTGAGCTGCTGTGTCAGGCAGCATGGTGTGAGCTGCTGCACCTGGAGCATGGTGTGAGCGGCTGCACCTGCAGCATGGTGTGAGCTACTGTGTCAGGCAGCATGGTGTGAGCTGCTGCACTTGGAGCATGGTGTGAGCTGCTGTGTCAGGCAGCATGGTGTGAGATGCTGTGTCAGGCAGCATGGTGTGAACTGCTGTACCTGCAGCATGGTATGAGCTGCTGCACCTGCAGCATGATGTGAGCTGCTGTACCTGCAGCATAGTGTGAGCGGCTGTACTGCAGCATGGTGTGAGCTACTGTGTCAGGCTGCATGGTGTGAGCGGCTGTACCTGCAGCATGGTGTGAGCTGCTGCACCTGCAGCATGGTGTGAGCTGCTGTGTCAGGCAGCATGGTGTGAGCTGCTGCACCTGCAGCATGGTGTAAGTCTGGAAGACCTGGGAAAGCTGGCATGGCTAAAAGGTGAGATGGGATGGAGAGAGAAGGCTTCAGCGAGGACCACTCCTCTGGAACTGCACTGTCCAGGTTCCGCAGCATGTTCTGGGCTGTTGCTGCATCATTACATCATCATTACATTATTCATTCTTATGGTACACAGTAGCCAAACATCAGATACCCCATACCTCAGGCACCATCCCTGAGAATAAGCACTGTCATTGTATATAAGACATCCCAGCCATCTAGAGTGCGGCTGCTGCCGTGTGCATACCTGACGCTCTCCTTCTGTGTAGCTCAAGTGTTTGCATAGGTTAAAACCTGAAAAGAACTATAAGTTCAAAAGACACACAAAGATGGCCAGGCACAGTGGTGCAGGTCTATAATCCCAGCACTAGGGAGCCTTGGGCAGGATTATCATGAATGCTGGGCCAGCCTCGGCTATGGGGGATAAGACCATATCCCAGAATGTGTATTCCATATATATGACTCTCTGTCTCTCTGTCTCTGTTTCTGTTTGTCTCTCTCTCTCTGTCTGTCTGTCTCTGTCTCTCTCTGTGTCTCTCTGTGTGTGTGTCTCTCTCTCTCTGTCTGTCTGTCTCTGTCTCTCTCTGTGTGTCTCTCTCTCTCTTTCTCTCTCTCTCTCTTTTAAACACACACACAGTACAAAGGTCTAAGAGGCGAGATCTATACCCCAAACATTCCACTGAAGATTGAAACAATTTACAACTTCTCCAGCAAAACAGCAGCAGCCGACTCTTTTTTTTTTTTCAATTTAATTTTATTTTATTTTTTTAATTTACATTCCAAATCACTTCCCCTTTCCCGTTTCCTCCCTCCCCGAAAGTCCCATAAGCCCCCTTCCCTCCTTCTTTTCTCCGTTCAACCCCCTCTCATTACTCTGTCCTGGCGTTCCCCTACATCCAGTCTTTCCAGGACCAGGGGTCTCTCCTTCCATCTTTTTAGAAATCTATTGATATGCTGATTGTGTCTAGGGTATTCTGAGATTCTGGGTCAATATCCCCTTATCAGTGACTTCATACCATGTGTGATCTTTTGTGATTGGGTTACCTCACTAAGGATGATATTTTCAAGTTCTGACCATTTGCCTAGGAATTTCGTGAATTCATTGTTTTTAATTGCAGAGTAGTATTCCATTGTGTAAATATACCACATCTTCTGAATGTTTAGCGACTCTTGAGCAGACACGTTATCACACACTGCCCTGTGGCTACTGCAGCGCGTCACCGGTGTCGAGCAAACTAGTGTTCCCTGTGTGCTGTGGTGGCCGTGTTTCTACAGATCCTTTCTCCTGGGCCTTTGCTGGGTTTTTGGCAAGGTGCTCTTGGTTGGTAAGATCATGACGATTGGTGGGTGCGCATGTTCACTCAAACTCAGCCCCGGCGGCGTTGATATTGGTGCTAATCTACTCACAAGGGCAGGGCCTCTCTGACTAACAGACCACCAAAGGCTGCAGTTCCATCAGGGCTATGCGAGGGCACAAGTCCCAACATATGAAGTTAGCACCACACTCAGACCTAGCTCTCACCTACAGAGCCATATAACTGGGACCCAGAACCAGCCCTGGCTCATCTCCTCAGCTGTTTCTCTCACAGTAGGACCCTCGCCTCTGTCACCACAGTCACCTCCACTTCCAGTCCTCTCCTGTCCAGAGAATGTTAAACTGTGGCCGATGCCTGGAAGGTAGCTCCTCCAGGTCCCTGCTCAGGGAGTGCAAATTGCCCCTCCCTCATGCCCTGCCCATGATGAAGCTTTGCTCCATCCTCTCAGGTTTTGTCTAACTGCAACAGCCTTGAGTCACAGTGACCATACACCGTCAGTCCACCAGATGGCGCTGCAACAGGGAAAGCACCCAGCTGATTTCCTTCCCAGTTTCACCCTCTCGGGCAGGTGTCAGTCCAAAATCCAGTCAGCGGGGCTCTGGATAGCTCTGACTGTACCGATGAGTCTGCAGTGCGAGCTGCCTGGTGCAGCTTCCCAGTGTGTGCCCAGGGATGCCTTTCCCATCCCTTCACACACTGTGGGCAGAACGTTTGCAGTTTGACATGTGACATGATAAGCCCGAAACTCCTTTGCCTCCTTCGAAACTTCATGAGTAGATTGATTCTTGAGGAACCTTAGCAACAACCTCAGACTGTCCTTTCTGTACATGACTGCACCTTTTCACTTGAAGCAAGCTCTCCACAGCCCTCTGTGAGGCTTCCAAGTCAGAGCGTCGTCTCGTCCTATTATTAAGTCTGAGAGGGGTCGTCTAATGAGACCACTATCAGGATACACAGTTGATCTGTACACCAAGGCAGTTTTCAGTAAGTGGTGCACATAGCCCACAGCATAGAACTCGGCCAAGGGATGAGTATTATCCCTTGGGGACAGAGTGGGCTAGTGTGAGATTCCAATCTGCTGCTCCCACATACCGCTTTCTGACCAGAGTAACTGTAGGTAAGGGATGGAGTCTATTGGAGTTGAAGGGGTTCCACAAGCTAGGCTCCTGAGGTCTCCTCCCTCAAGGGTAAGCACAGGTGGTAACTCGAGACCAAGCCATGGCTTGGCCCCTCCCGTGCTACCTCCTATCCATGCCCAGAGGACAGCCTGTCCCTCAAGGGGGTGGAAGAACCCATGTTGTCCATAGGAAATGGGGCCCGGACATGTGGGAGAAGGAGCAGAGCAAACATCTGTGGAAAGAGCCAGGTGGCAGGAGAGCTCTGATCCCTCCTGTGCCCCGAAGTCCTTATAACCCCCAGCAGTGGGTAACCTGCTGTTCTTCACATTTGAGGATAAGAAAGCTGAGTCCCAGCAGAATCCAGTAGAGTTAGAGGCTTCCATCCATCCTTCCCCTGTCTAACCACCAACCCTGCAACCCGGCTTCCTCCACACCAGTGAGTCTCAAAGCGTGGTTACCAGGGCAGCAGCAGCAGCGTCTGTACTTGCCAGAGACTAGGGCCTAGATGGACCAGGAAGTTCATGCTTGGATGCACAGACAGCCATATAAGTCACTGCCATACATCAGCCCGCTCTGAGATTCAGGAAATACACTGTGAGTGGAAAGATTCCAAGGAAGGTTCTTAACAAGTCAAGCTGCTTTGGGAGGTCGGGGTGGGTAGCCTTGGATGAACAGAGCCCCACGGTTAGAAACCCCATGTAAACATTCCATTTCCATGGCAACTCGAGGTTATCAGGAAACCAGAGGGGCTGGGAAGGACTGGAGGGTGCTCAGGTTCACCCCCAAAAGATCAACATACAGGTACTCAGGCCAAATCCCTCACCTCCAGGTAAGACCTGGGAAGCTGCTGTTTGGACAGAACTTGCCAACCGGTGCAAGCTAACTCAGGGGACCTCTGCATCCATAGAAGGCTTCAGACTAGACAGACTCGTGGGGGCTGGTTTTGTGACCGGGTACAAAGCTCACCTCCTCTATATCCTGAGATTCCTCTCTACAGAAGGTGGTCCTAGCAGGTGAAGGAATTGGATTCAGGGATCGGATTAGCTTGGTGCATCTAAAGGGGGAAATCAAGGTAGATGCGGGTCAGCAAAGGTTAGGCCATAGACTCCTCAGACCATGGTTTTCAAATCCCAGGGCAATAGGGAGCCATGGAGAAAGTTAGCCCAAAGCAGGTTACACCAAGTTTGCATTTTTCAGAATTACAGCCTGAGGCGGCGGGGTGGGGGGGTGCTGAGCTGAGGAGGAAGAGGGAGAGGCTGAGCTGGTTAGCTCTGGCCTACACTGTATAGGTTCCAATCCCTGACCCACCCAACCCCACAGATGTGGGAGCTTGGACAATTGGCTTAGCCTGTTAGCTTGTCGGAGGTCTAATCTGTAAAAGGATATGAAAGTCTGATGATAAGAATTCAAGGGCCCATATGAAGCCCGCAGCCTGCGTCAGCGCTCTGTCGTCGGCCAAGGTCTTATTGTTCTTCCGCGAGCAGAAGCAGGAAGCTACGTACCGAGGCCAGTGTAAGCACTCTGAGGACCAAGACAGGTAGTGTGGTCGTTGAACACCCTCTGAATAGCTCTGGGGAGAGTATGGCCCTCTGTCACATTAGAACAGACACCCCCTACCCCAGCCTCTCAGAAGTGTAGACCACCTGCTAGAAATGAAGAGCTGGTGGGAAGGGTGACCCTGTCCTCCCTGAGCCCTCAGCCCAGGCCTGCCCACATGACCCAGCTTCCTGTTTGTGATACCAACATTGGAGGGAGGAAATCAACAACCCCACCCAGGGCTAGAGGGCAGGAATGTGGACGTAATGACGTCAAAGCTTGTCCCAGTTCTGAGGAGATGGGATGGGAAGGGCTTCCTGCTGAGCCTCTGAGCCAGTCTGCTCTGAGGGAGCTGAGGTGACCTGTGAGAGCCCACTCAGCTTTCTCTGTGGGGTGCTGCAGGGTGAACTCATGTCCTGCCACAACACAGCTATAGGACCTGGGTAAACACCTCGAGAGTCTCAGTTCCCTCGTGTATAGAATGGGAACGGCAGTGCTAATGGAGTGAGGGTACCCATCAGGTATGAGAGAAGCCCTCCCTCAGCAGAAGGAGCCACAGGAGAGCCTTGCCTTCAAGAAAGATACAAGGCCCTCCTGGACTGGAGCCCGCCCTCACTTCTTTCAGCTCCTGCCAGCATCTGCCTGGCTGGCCAGGCAGGGAAGGAGAGGAAGCCGGCCACAGAGGCGTGAAGTATTTCCGGGGGCGGTGAGGAGGAGCTTTTCCAGCATGTATGCCGTGACTCAGGCTGAAGCGTGGATTCAGGCACTTCCTGGTCCAGTGACTCAGTTTCCCCAGTTCTACAGAAGCATCATACGGCCTGCTTTTCAGCTTTGAAGAGGCATTGAGGCAACTATTGAATGTTGGTAGGGCCCTTCATGTGCCATGTTTGGAGGGCCTACTATGTGCCTGAGGCCCTATGCACATTTGATCTTGATTCTCAGTTGAGCCTCAAGAAGTTAGAAATACTATTGACCACATGCTATGGTGTGATAATCAGGTCAAGGGAGGAAAAGGGATAGCCTAAGCTCATGGAGCCAAGAACCGGCAGAGGCCAAAGGAGAGTGCAGGTCTCACTAACATCAGGAACGTGCCTTCCATTGGAAGCATGCCTTAATAGTATTAGGTCATGCCCTTGAGCCCAGCAAGGGCTTGTTTCAGGGCCCCCTCCCCTCCTTTACCCCATAGAAGGTCTCCTGGCCCACTATCCAATCCAACCTGACCTTCTGTCTGCTTTCAAATTTGACCACATAGACTGGAGCAGCTTGGCTCAAGTCTGGCCTCCTTTCTGTAATAAACTGCTTGAGACCCAACGCTGGAGTCCTGCTGTCCTCTGTCCCACACGCCTGGAAAGGCACTGTCAAGGTTCTTCACCCTATGAGCCTGGATTTCCAAGCTTGGTACTGAGGGAGAGCTGGCTTGGAGGACTGGCATGGGATGGACAGATTCCCGAATGCTCCTAGGAAGGCAGAGCCCCTGACAGAGGGAAAGGCCAGGAGTAGAGCTGCCTTGGGGTCAGCTGGGCCCTCGCTGGGCGGTCTGTCCTTCTCCAATCCCATTCATTTTTCTCTAGGACATCACTTAACCCCACTTTGGAGCCAGAGATACCTGCATTAGAATTGGGGTTAGCTGCCCCCGAGACCTGTGACCTGGACGATACTCATCTTTCTCCTAAGCCTGGGTTCCCTGGTATGCTACGAAATTCGGGATCACCCAGTTACTGATGAAGACATATCTTTAAGACGTCAGAACATCTCACAAAGAGCATCAATAAACTGGCCTCCAGACCCAGGGAAGGGTCCATGAGTGACCCTAAGAGCCTCTTCCTTGTGTGCCCAGCAGGTGGCAGCATCAGCCCCTTGTTGGCACACAGACATTTGCTCGCAAAGAAATGTTTTACAGATTTTGTGGAATTTTTTTTTCCTTTAGCCTTGATGCTGAAGCTCCACCCTGAGCTCCACCCCCAAGCCCTTACAGGGTTTCATGCCATTGGCGGTGAGACGCTAGATTTAGAAGTTGATGTCTTCTGGAGGATTTCCTGCCCACTAATCCCATAGGCCGATGCTTCCTGCTCTCCCCTAGCAAGGCTGCCAGGCCAGCCCTGTGGGAAGAAGCAGAGGGAACCTCTCCCTAGTACCCCTCCTCCTGCCGCCCTGCCTGCCTCTCCACAGCCCTCTGCATCCACCTTCTCCATCCCCTTCCTTCCACCCTTCCTCCATGTCTTCCTCTTTCATTTAACTCTCGTGTGTATCACATGAATAGCACACAGGTTCTTTTCCAGGGCCAGTATGCAGCACACAAGAGGGGTCTTCTGGAGAGTTCAAATGATGGTGGAGAAACAGGCAGTAATAAAGGAAGAAAGGTACTTCCTGGCAAGCATCTGTCTGTGGTGGTTTAACAGGGTGACCAGCAGGAAGTATGGAGGAGCAGGGAAGGGGCCAAGGAGAAGGGATGTCACGCAGAGGTGCAATACTCAAAGGCCCTTGGACAGCCAGTGATGTCTTGGGGATTCCAGGAGGCTGGTGCCATGCTTTTCCAAGATGCTAACTAAAGGGTGTATCAGCTTGCCGCAGTCCATGTAGCCACAAACACTGATGAGTAATTCCTGGGTTCTCAGAGGAGGAAACTAGGACCCTCAGCCAAAGCAGGGATCATGAGGTATCAGGAAAAGAAAGAAAGAAAAGACAGGGTTTAGCCTGTGCAGAGTGCAGGTACTCCGCTGTGCTGTAGAGGCTACCTTATGTAGATTAAGAGATGAAATGGGGGCCTCAGAAGGAAGGAACATGCCTAAGGTCATAAAGAGTAGCAGACCTGAGTCTTGAACCTGAGGCATCCCCATGGAGGTAGCTAGCGTCCTGTATCCTAGAAACCTCTGAGCCATCAGGAGGGCCTCTCCATCTTTGGACCCTGCAGGTCATTCTGCTGAATCATCTTAGGGTCCCTTGAGGTCTCTCAGAAAGTCTTATTCTCACCCCCCCCACACACACACACCTCGAGGCTCCACTCTCCTATAGCAACGCTCTACCCTCTCCCACCACTGCCACCACACCACACCAACCCTGTTACCTCTCCCTGGATGGCTCTACTGTGTGACTAATGCCTAAAGTCACCACATTATGTCTGTCTCCCCCAGCAGACTGTACCTGAACCCCTACAGAGGTCTTTAGCCTCATGAGTTAACCTTTAAACCGGCCCCTGCACCCCACACCGATAACACTTAAGCATTCCTACCCAGAGCTACGTGTATAGAGAAGGACTCTGTGGACTGCAGACCTTTACTTGAGTCTGTGCCAGGACCTTGACCTGAAGGAAGAAAATCAGAGGAAAAAATGGCAGCTGTGACCTAGGCCAAGTCCTCCATTGTGTGGCCATCTGGGTCATGGGCAGGGTTAGTACTGGGGACAGGGCATCAGCGGTTCTAGAGATGTCTCCTGTGCACAGAATAGAGATGAGTGAGTTCTAGGACGTGACCTGGAACACCTTTTAGGATGTAGGAGGGTGGAGTCCCTGGGGCTCTGAGCAAGATGGCAAAGTGTGTGAGGGTCTGACTCAGCCTGGAACTATTGGGGAACGTGGGAAAATGGGCACAGACAGCGTCCTTGCACAAGCAAGGTTTGAGCACAGCCCAAAGGACTGTCTCTTGCTGGGCCATTCTTGAGCCTCACTGTGGTCCTTGAAGCAGGTGGGACGTTCCTTGGTGTAGGTGAAGAAGCTAACACTTCCAGAAGGAACTGTACTCATCTAAGAGTCCCTAGCCAGAAAACAGGGGAGCTCTGTTAGGGGGCTGGATTAAGATGACCCAGTGACCTGTCACTTAGTAACAGGTGCTCATAGGTGGTTCAGGAGTGAGCCAGTGACATCAGAGACTCTGAGAGGATAGAGGCTTGGAGTGCAGGGATTGTGGAACCAACCCTACACACTCCAGGACTTTTTCTCCACACAGCCCACAGAGGCCAGGGACCTTCCCAGACACAAGCTGGCAGTCCAGGATGTGCACTGTGACCTTTCAGCAGGTTCCATCTTAGGATGATTTGGTCCTGGAGTTCCTCCCTCCTCCTTCCTCCTCCACCCTCTGACCTCCATCCTCCATCCTCCCTTATTTCTTCTCCTTCCTCCCTCCTCCTTCCTCTATCCTCCATTCTTCCCCCTCCCTCCTCCATCCTTCATCCTCCATTCCCCCTCCTCCCTTCTCCATCCTCCATCCTCCCTCCTCCATCCTCCATCCTTCCTCCTTCATCCTCCATCCTCCATCCTTCCTCCTCCATCCTCCATTCTCCATCCTTCCTCCTCCATCCTCCATCCTCCATCCTTCCTCCTCCATCCTCCATCCTTCCTCCTCCATCCTCCCTCCTCCATCCTCCATCCTTCCTCCTCCATCCTCCATCCTTCCTCCTCCATCCTCCATCCTTCCTCCTCCCTCCTCCGTCCTCCATCCTTCCTCCTCCATTCTCCATCCTCCATCCTCCAACTTTGCAGACCTCTCCAGCCTTGCTTGGTCCTATATCCCCAAGCTGACAGTTTACGGAACAAACATTACACTTCCCCCTAAGGTCTACATAACTTTGCCCAGGCTGTGCCCTCTGTCGCCTTGCTAGGATGACTCCCAGAAGGCTCCTCTGCTACAAGAGCTACCTCTGGCTTTGTGGCCTCTGATGATCCACATGTGCCAACTACTTTTGATATGCCTTGACTAGCTCTATGGCTGAGCACTTCTAAACCTCCCCACAACTAGCACATTCTCCCACCCAACATTACTGAGTCAACTTGCTAAATCAATATTTATCTCTGCTACCCCAGACCCACTCAGAGGAGTGGCCTCTAGGGCTGCTTTCCTGAATTCTTACATGGCTGGTTGTTTTCTTCTCCCTCCTCCGTCCTCCATCCTTTATCCTCCATCCTCCCTCCTCTATCCTCCTCCTCCATTCTCTGTCCTCCGTCATCCCTTCTCTCTCCTCCCTCTTCCTTCCTCTATCCTCCATTCTTCCTCCTCCCTCCTCCCTCCTCTGTCCTCCCTCCTCCATCATCCATCCTCCCTCCTCCATCCTCCCTTCTCCCTCCTCCATCCTTCCTCCTCTGTCTTCCCTCCTCCATCGTCCACCCTCCATCCTCCCTTCTCCATCCTCCATCCTCTATCCTTCCTCCTCCATCCTCCCTCCACCACCCTCTATCCTCCATCCTCTGTCCTCCCTTCTCTCTCCTCCCTCTTCCTTCCTCTATCCTCCATTCTTCCACCTCCCTCCTCCCTCTTCTGTCCTCCCTCCTCCATCATCCATCCTCCCTTCTCCCTCCTCCATCCTTCCTCCTCCGTCCTCCATCTTTCCTCCTCCATCCTCCATCGTCCATCCTCCCTCCTCCCTCCTCTATCCTCCTCCTTTCCTGCAGTTCTTACATCTGCTCCCCTGCTTCCCTGTCATGGCAATTCGCCTCCTCTCTCCTTCCCAACACTGGCATCTCTGCCTTTCTTTGTGGAGGGATGGAAGGAACGCTGTAATTTGACATGTGTTTGTCGTGGCATATTTGACTGAGCGGCTGGGCAGCGAGGATGTTTTAGGGAAAAGTCCAGCACATGAAGCACAGGCAGCAGGTAAGATGTGCACAGTGCAAAACCCAGGAAATGGATGCAGACACACAGAGTGGAACATTGCAGAGAAAAGGCCCAAGTTCTCAACTCCAGAGGTCTGGGGGAGCAGACTGCAAGCCCTGTAAGGAAGAGAATGAGAAAGGCCCCCTCCACTCCTCCACAGCTCACACACTAAGAGTTCACTGTGTGCTGGGTAGGAACACTGAGAGTGGGCAGCCTCACCCCAGAGGCTCCCCACACACCTGAAGCACCTATACAACACGTGGCTCCCATCTTGCGGGTCAGGAGACAGATCCCAGCATCCCACGAGAGGCCCCTGGATAGTTTCTCTGATTGGACAGTCATTTATCACATGACCATCCTCCAAACTAATGTCTATAAGATTGGTTTGAACAGTTTGGGTCACATGATCACCCCTAACCAAAGCTGTTGCCTGTTAACTGGTTCCAGCCAGCAGAGTTGTGGTGTTGACCTTAACAGCTTCCTATAGGCCTTCGGAGCTGTGGAGGAGGGGAAGATGCCTGCAGCCCATGTTTTGATTCTGGTCCTGCCTCCGTTATGTTACTTGGGGCAGGACACTGGCCATCTCTGGGTCCCAGTGTCACTGCCTATAAAACAAGAGCACCATGTTTCTACCAGAGTGGCTATGAAGACCCTAGAGTACCAAGCATAAGCCCACAGGGCAGCATCTAGTCCCACCCTCTGGGTCCCTGTGGTTCCAAGGCTAGCCCACAATCCTCTCACCTATGGTCCACCTGTGTAGAAAATGTTGAGATATAAGAGACATTTCTCCCTATGAGAGAGGCAGGAGAGCAGGCTATCCAAGCTGAACCAGCAAAGCCAGTGTGAGGCAAGAAGGGTGTTTCACGCCACCCTGCCTTATTCAGCAACACATTAGACCCCATACTCAGTCCCTGATCCAGTACAGACCCCCCCACCCCACCCCCGGAATTCCCTGCCCAGCTCCTTTTGTGTCTGGGCCAAAGTATTCCTCTCTGCAAAATGGCCTTCCCAGGTTCCAGAGCCAAGCATTCAAAGTGCATCCAGACTGGCATGCAATTTGGGGCCAATGATTGACCTCTCTGTATCTTGACACCTTCCTTCAAAACAGAAATAACATGTTTCCTGTTTTGTGGGTTTGTTGCTAAAATCCAAGTACATCAAATATGTGTAAGGGAGGTGGTGGCTGGAGGGAATAGTGTCTGAGGGGTGTGGTGCCAGGCAGAGGGTCACTGCTGAAGATCCGCCTGCGTCAGAGGGCTTTGCTAATCTTTGCCACTGCGTCCGTGGGACATTTCATTCAGACTTAACCTTTGTTGTTCATTGGGGCTGTGAAGCGGATGAGCCTCAAAAGAATGTGTCACGTCCCCACTTGGTGGAAAACTGGAATCACATCCCATCTATGGAAATCCCCAAATAATGCTGGGCTGAAGGGCTGGCTCAGTGGTTAGGAGCACTTGATGCTTTTGCAGAGGACCTGGGTTCAATTCCCATTGCCCACATGCTAGTTCACAACCATCCTAACTCCTGTTCCAAGGGATCTGACAGCCTCTTCTGATCTCCCCCAGGCACCAGTCTTGCACATAATCACATATAGACATGCAGGTGAAACGTCCCTGCTACACATAAAATAAAATAAATCTTAGACTAACGAGTATAGTGGGCACTCAGGCCTCTACAGACATGAGCTAATGTGTTCCATAAAGAACCTCACTGTGGTGCCACTGTAGTCCCAGCACCAGGGAAGCAGAGGCAGGCAGATCTCTGTGAGTTCGAGGTCAGAGAAAATTCCAGGACAAAGGGCTACACAGAGAAACACTGTCTCCAAAAAAAATGAACAACACAGAAACAAAAATAAAACAAACAAGCAAGCAAAGCAAAAATCCTGTTAAGCTGTTTTACAGATAGGGGAACGGAGACACATTAACCTTAAGTAATTTACAGGTGCACCTTAACTGTGGCAATACCTTGTCTTCCGTGTGAACATCCTTGACTCCCTACGACTGTGTCCGAAGTTTCATCTCTTCATTAAACAGTATTACCAGGGACTGGGGAATATGGGCTCAGTTGGTAGAGTGCCTGCCTGGCATGCTCAAGGCCCTGGTTTTGACCCCTAGTGCCACATGAACTGGGACACACAGTTGTGACACACAGCTGAAATCTCAGTGCTCAGGAAGTGAAGGCAGGAAGACCAAGGTCAGCCTCAGCTACATAAGGAGACTAAGGCCAGCCTGGGCTAACTATCTAAACAGTCTCAACAGTTTGTGCCTTGGTCCCAGGAAAGAAAGGTGGGATTTACCATTCTTTCATGAAGAGTCTAAGGTCAAAGGTCTCTGCTCTGGAAGAGCCCACACTGTGGGAACTTGGAGCAGAAGCAGCCCCCAGGCGTAGCAGCTGCACCTCCATCCCTGCCCCCACCTCTAGCACAAGCTGGGGTGTGTGCTGAGCAGTGGTTCTCACCCTTCCTAATGCTCCGACCTTTTAATACAGTTCCTCCTGTTATGGTGTCCCCTCACCATAGAGTTACTTTGTTACTACTTTATATCTGTAATTTTGCTACTGTTCTGAATCATAACGTAAGTATTTTTTGGAGACAGAGGTTTGTCAAAGGGTTCACAACACATGGGTGGAGAAGTGCTGCTTGATGGAGGTGGGGGGCCAGGAGGGGCATTCAACAAGAACAGGCCATGTCCCACGCTGCCATCTGTGCATGCATAAGGTGCCATGAGGCATTTGGAGAGGAGTGTCAGGGTCCAGGAGGCAGGCTAAGCTTATCACTGTCTACATAAGCCTTCTGTTTTGGTAAAGAAGCATGCAAGCACAGGAAGCTGAGAAAAGGAATGATTTGGTAGCTCATGTTGGTTTGAGTGATAGAGCACGTGATGGAGCGTGTGATGGAGTGTGTGATGGAGTGTGTGATGGAGTATGTGATGGAGTGTGTGATGGAGTGTGTGATGGAGTGTGTGATGGAGTGTGTGATGGAGTATGTGATGGAGTGTGTGATGGAGTGTGTGATGGAGTATGTGATGGAGTGTGTGATGGAGTGTGTGATGGAGTGTGTGATGGAGTGTGTGATGGAGTATGTGATGGAGTGTGTGATGGAGTGTGTGATGGAGCACGTGATGGAGTGTGTGATGGAGCACGTGATGGAGTGTGTGATGGAGTGTGTGATGGAGTATGTGATGGAGTGTGTGATGGAGTGTGTGATGGAGTGTGTGATGGAGTGTGTGATGGAGCACGTGATGGAGTGTGTGATGGAGCACGTGATGGAGTGTGTGATGGAGTGTGTGATGGAGTGTGTGATGGAGTGTGTGATGGAGCGTGTGATGAGCGTGTGATGGAGCGTGTGATGGAGCGTGTGATGGAGCGTGTGATGGAGCGTGTGATGGAGCCTGTGATGGAGCGTGTGATGGAGTGTGTGATGGAGCGTGTGATGGAGCGTGTGATGGAGCGTGTGATGGAGCCTGTGATGGAGCGTGTGATGGAGCGTGTGATGGAGCGTGTGATGGAGCGTGTGATGGAGCGTGTGATGGAGCGTGTGATGGAGTGTGTGATGGAGTGTGTGATGGAGTGTGTGATGGAGTGTGTGATGGAGCACGTGATGGAGCGTGTGATGGAGCGTGTGATGGAGCGCGTGATGGAGCGCGTGATGGAGCGTGTGATGGAGTGTGTGATGGAGTGTGTGATGGAGTGTGTGATGGAGTGTGTGATGGAGTGTGTGATGGAGTGTGTGATGGAGTATGTGATAGAGCACGTGATGGAGCGTGTGATGGAGTGTGTGATGGAGTGTGTGATGGAGCACGTGATGGAGTGTGTGATGGAGTGTGTGATGGAGTGTGTGATGGAGCACGTGATGGAGTGTGTGATGGAGTGTGTGATGGAGTGTGTGATGGAGCACGTGATGGAGTGTGTGATGGAGTGTGTGATGGAGTGTGTGATGGAGCACGTGATGGAGTGTGTGATGGAGTGTGTGATGGAGCACGTGATGGAGTGTGTGATGGAGTGTGTGATGGAGTGTGTGATGGAGTGTGCGATGGAGCATGTGATGGAGTGTGTGATGGAGCACGCGATGGAGCATGTGGTGGTGGAGCACATGATAGACCATATGATGGAGCACGTGATGGGCCATGTGGTGGAGCACGTGATGGAGTGTGTGATGGTGCACATGATGGGCCATGTGGTGGAGCACATGATGGGCCATGTGGTGGAGCACATGATGGGTCATATGATGAAGCACGTGATGGGCCATATGGTGGAGCACATGATGGGCCATGTGGTGGAGCACATGGTGGACCATATGATGGAGCACGTGATGGGCCATGTGGTGGAGCACGTGATGGAGTGTGCTGCACAACTCGTGGCTGTAGGAAGTGCAGAGAGAGGAAGCAAGAGCAGAAGAAATCACAGGCCTCTACAAGAACATGATCTTGGTCGCCTTAGACCTCCTACTGCGCACTGCCTCTTACAGGTTCCACAGTCTATCATAGAACCAGGCTTGGAACCAACCTCCACTGCGTGGGCACAGGAGATGGGATCAAATTGACAATAGTGGCTCACCTGACCTGTCACTGACCAAAGCATGCAACTGACTACCGTGACCACCATGGTATTGTGACTCATGATGCTACAGCCATGTGTCCTGTCAGCACAGTCTGACAACACACATGCACATACACACACACACACACACACACACACACACACGCACATACACACACATGCACATGCGCATACACACACATACATGCATATGCACATACACATATACATGCACACACACACACACACACACACACACACACGTCATCTAAAGCAACAGAACCAAAAATAAAGCCTGGAAGCTCATGACTTAAGCATCTTCAAACATGGGAGAGTTCTCTCTTGCAACAATTGCCACCAATGTTATAATGGCCAGGCCTGGGTCTCTAGCTGACATTTTCCCAACACAACAAGCATGTCTAAGGACATGGGCATTCTGCAGCTGAAGCACGAAGGGTCTGGAAGTGCTAAAACATGAGAGGGGGATAGGTACCATCTAGGAGGCGGTGGCTCCCTGACAGCCTGAGCTCTGACCCAGAAGCGTGAAAGGAAATAACAATGCAAAGCATTGAACATGTGGATCTGGGGAGATGGCACATAAGCATGAAGACCTGAGTTCAAATCCCTGAGTCTGTGTAAAAGCTGGGTCTGTAATCCCCATGTCCCTACAAGACAGGACAGAGACAGGAGCATCGTTGGAAGCTTGTGGGCTAGGTGGCCTGGGGAATGCAACATCAAACAAGAAAGAAGACCCTGTCTCAAACAAGGAGGAAGTCAAGGGGATCGACACCTGGGCTGTCCTCTGACCTTCACACACACCCTGTGGTGTGCACACACCTGCACTTGCACACATGAACACACACACACATGTTAATTCATGAAGTCATCTTGATCAAGACAAAATGGGAGAAGGAGAAGAAAGCTCTTCCTTGCAGAGAAATGCCAGAGGTGAGCAAGGAATGAAAACACACAGACTGTTATCAGCACGGAATCAATTCACCTGCCGCCATCAGGTCAGGGTCATGGTTAGAGCACAGTCGTCTGTATCTATGTGAACCCTGAGAACACATGAAAGCATCCTCACTTCACAATGGATAAAGCAGGCAGGTCCAGCCTGACCCAGAGCTTGGACTGGGAGCCTCCAGGGCCTCCCCACCCCAAATACAGAACCTGGCCAAGTCAGCCTGAAGGTCATGCTACACACAGTGTGCCTGTGTCCCGCAGAGATGTCAAGGTTGGGAGACAAGCTTGATAAAGGGCAACTGCTATAGGTTAAACAGAAGACATGTGACAGGTGAAAGCCATCAGACCCCAGCCCGGACCCAATGCCAGAGTGGACATCTGTAAAAGGCTGTCCCACTGTGTCAGGGTGAGAGCATCACTGTGACCAGGCTGGGGGCACAGAAATATGGAGGGGTGAACAGTCATCATGTCTATAACTTTTCTCAATGGTTGCGAAATACCTGTACGGAGGCTTCTCTCACTGGGAGGCAGTTAGAAATCAAGATCTGGCAGTCAGATCCCAAGGGCTGGGAGATGAGGGCCAGACATGCACAGAGGCCAGGCAGCTGCAGTGGCTTCCTGTGATCCCAGAACTCAGGCCAGAGACGGCAATCCCAGCAAACTCTGAGAACGCAACAAAAACCAGAGCGGACAGTGACAGAGGAAGACACCGGTGTCAGCTATGGGCTTCCACACACACATGTATACACAGATGTATGCTCACCCCATACATATATGCAAGTGACCACATATGTGTGAACACACACACACCTACCCCATACACACACACACACACACACACACACTCAAAAGATCTGGGTATACATGTGATACATGCGTGTGCTTGTGTTTGTGCACATATATGTGCATATGAAGAACAGAGAGACAAAGACAGAAAGACACATGTGGACAGAGGCAGAAAGACAGATAAAGAGACACAGAGAGAGACACAGAGAAGGAGTCACAGACATGGACATAGAATACACAGAAAGACAGAGACACAGAGAGATGAGAGATAAACAGATATGGCGACAGGGAGAGAGAGACAGAAACAGAAGAGACACAAGCAGAGACTAAGGGAGGCAGAGGCAGAGAGGAGTGAGGCAAGAGGCAGGCTGACCTGGGCTGGGGCTTCCCAACCTGTTCGCTATTCTCACTTTGGCCCAGACTCTGCTGTGGGAATGATTTACTTGCCTTGCCTCTATCCAGGGGTGACTATAACCATTCAAATGCCCTGACCATGTCCTGGAGGGACCCAGCCGAGTGTCAGATTCTAGGCAAAGGGCAAAAGCATGCATCTATTGATTGAGTCTTGAAACTTTTGTGATTGATCCAAATACAAATTTAAGGATCCACTCCACCCCACAGGAAGCGGTGCTGAGTAATGAGTGTGGCTGGCTGCAGGGGGCTCCTCCCCCAGTGAGTTTAACGTGCCTGTGGCTATCTAGAGGGCTGTCAGGCATGCTGAACTACAGCCCATATATGTTGGTGTTGGACAAGTTGGCATCACCTGTACCTACACCTGGGCTCAATTAGTGGACCACCGCATGGAACATGTCACCAACTGACATGCCAACATTAAGAGTCAGCCAGGATGCAGAAGAAAACAGAAGGCCAGCCCTGAAGGGCAGTGTGGGCAAGGAAGGCGCTTAGATCTGAGCAGAGAGGTGGCAAGGGACTTCAGAGGCAAGAGGCCGTGGACCGTTGTGTAAACTGAGAGTGAAGGAGCTCACCTGGGATACTGGGTGCTCTTTAGGTACCAGATCCCATTAGATGATGTTTCAGCACAGATGAGCAGAGCAGAGAGAGTAGCCAGCCATGTCTGGAACTGGTTATTCAGGCAGAGAACTGCCAGTGGAAAGTGTCAAAGTGGGACCTTACCAGGACCACCAGGGGTGGGGGCGAGGTGGCCTGAGAGGATGAACAAGGGACTACGATAGGAGACAAGCTGGGGCAAGTGTTTCTACCAGAAGCCGTGCAGGACTCACCCCAACCCCACACAGAACCACTGCAGTAGGAGAAGGAAACATTGCACTGAGAGCCAGACCAGGAAGTGACTCCTGCAACACGGTGGCTCTGAGCAGGACTGACTTGGGGGAAAAAAATGGTTGATTTGGATAATATTTGAAAGCCAGGTGTGTGCTGGCCAGTCTTATGTCAGCTTGACATAGCTAGAGTGATCTGAAGCGAGAGACCATCAGATGAGAAAATACTTTCATATGATCTAGCTGTCAAGCATTTTCTTAACTAGTGATTGATGGAAGGCCCAGACCATTGTGGGTGGGGTCACCTAAGTCAGTAGACCTGGGTTCTATAAGAAAGTGGGACAAAACAAGCCATAGCCAGCAAGCCAGTAAGCAGCACTCCTCCATGACCTCTGCATCAGCTTCTGCTTCAGGTTCCTGCCCTGTGTGAGCTCCTGTCCTGACTTTCTTCAATGATCAACAGTGATGTGGAAGTGTAAGCCAAATGAACCCTTTTCTCCCCAACTTGCTTTTTGGTCACGGTATTTTATCACAGCGATAGAAACCCTAACTAAGACACCAAACCAGCTAATCCCCCCTTCCCAGGGACAGATCACATTTGGGTGTGAGAGACACAAGCATCAAGAATGCCTCTGAGGTCCCCATCTGAGCTACACTAGAACGACCAGCTGTTTTTGGAGAGGAAAACCGAGGCCAAGACAGCGCGGTAGCCCGCCCACAGTTACATACCACTTGTTGGTTTTAATACAGAACTCTGGCTTTGGAATCTCCTCATTCCTACACCTGCTCCCTTGTCTAATCTGTGTTTTGTTTTGTTTGTGATAGGATCTCACTACATAGTCCAGACTAGCCTAGGACTCAGAGAACCATCCTCCTGCCTCAGCCACCTAAGTACCAAGCTGTTCTACTATACCCCACCTCACTAAACTTTGAAAGGAATATTTCTATGGAGTGGCCAGAAGAATCACAGCCAATCCCCTGCCTGACTTGGTGCTGGTTTCTGGGCCAGGAGGAAGGTATGACTACGGAACTTGCTGCCCTGGACTTATACAGTACCCATTACCCACTAGTCCACCAGCCCTGGAACATCCCTGGTTGGGCTCACACAAGAGTCAGGGGAGATGACAGAACCCAGGCTAGTTCCACAAGACCCATGCACTCCTACTAGTCACCTTGTAAGGCCAGAGTTGACACCCCTGTCCCACTGATAAGGACCCTAGTCAGACAGGTCCCCAGCTCAGAGCCAGTCATGCTAGGGACAGAAGCAGAATACACAGCCTTCGAGCCTGAGTATTAACTGCTCCAGCAGACCCTAAGGTCAGAACAGCCAGTGGCGTTCAGGATTCCTCACCCCAGTGGTGTCTCTCCCTCCCATGCTCCCCACCGTGGCCTGGCCACCTCGTTTGCCTTGGTGGTGTTGGTTTCATTGGGTCAAACTCTTCCCTCAGTATCTCAGGGATGGTGACAGAACCTCGGGATGTCTGACACAGATCTGCTCCCTCGCCCCCATCCAGCTTGGAACGCCGTTGCCATGGAGAGACATCAACAGACCTGAGCAATATTTGGGCAACACAAACTGGAAGATTGCTCTTCTTCCCGGAGCCCAGGCCCAGACATGCCAGGGTGTGGGCTGGGGGTGGAGCAGGGAAATTCTGGGGCACCACATGACAGTCCCAGGCTAGAGTCAAACCAGCCAGCTCCCCCTGCACAGAGCCTCTGCTCTTAACCGCTACAATGGATAGTCTGGATTCACTGCTGGGGAAACTGAGGCCAGCATTCCTGCCTCTGTCACAGACTCTGCTAAGCCCAACAAACGGCTGGGTGTCTCAACCATAGATCTTCTCCCACTGTTCCCTGAAAACTTAAAGGCTCCTTATTGACTTCATCCTAGGGCCTTGGTCAGGCCCTCGGCCTGGCCACTCACTAGCAGTGAGGTCCTATCTCTTTGAGCAGCAGCTATTCTGTCTTCTGTACAGTGAGGTTGTGACCACACCTCCTGTAGAAGGTCTACTGCATACAAGCAACCATGGAGTTAGGGAGTAGTCTGTGTTTAACCAGCCTCCCAAGGGATTCTGAGGAATGTGTGGATCTGGGCATCATTTCACAACATTCACCAAACCATGCCATGTCCCTGCCTTAAAGTCTTCCATAGCTCCCCATTGCCTTCTGGAAGAAGTTCAAGAGGCTTACTGTTGATAGCCTGTTTCTTCTACTTTTGTGTGTTCATACATCTCAGTATAAAAATATCAGCATGTTGATTTATGGGAACACCTCACTGTGGATGTGTGGTAATAAATGAGTTTCCCTTTAAAAAAACGGAGAAACTCAGATTTCTGAAACCCTGTCCCCAGGAGTTTGCCAGGACCCTGTGCAAGCACTTTACACAGGTGATCTCGCACCATCCTCACAGCTACCCAGATGCATGGCTGCCCTCCCTGGGGAATGGAGGGCACAGAGGTTCAATGTGTTGGGGTTCACACAGCCAGAGTGAGGCCAGCCTTCGAGCCTCGGACTGTCAGAGCACTCTGCACACAGTCTGCCCTGACTGATGGCCTGGAGGGGTGCCAGGCCACAGGTCCAAGGCACGCACCACAGCCATGTCTGATGGGAAAACAGACTGATGATAGCTCACAACACACAGGGCCAGAGGGGAAGGCCTACAAACCCTGTCAGGACCCTCCAACTTCATCCTGGGAGTGTTGAGAATACAGAGATTGAACACAGAGTCCCAGGCCCACTTTAGAGCTCCTGAGTCAGTTGGGCTTGAATGGGGACCTTGGGGTGACTGCACTGCTGGTGGTGTGGGAACCATACTGTGGGAACTGACACCGAGGAAGGAACACGCAGTAGTGGGGAGCAGGGGCAGGGAGCAGGGTTGGGTGCCCAGGCTGTCTGTGGCAGTAAGGGCTGCCTCAGCTAGGGGCCTGGGGACCAAGGACCTCTGTGTCTGTCCCCTATGAACTGCACTGATTCAATCAAACAGCCCTGAGTCCATGGGACAGACAGGTGCTCCTCACCCCTGCTGGGAACAGTCTGCCTTCATTCTCTGTCCCCGCAGGAGACTCCAGCGTGTCTGACAGGAAAGGGTTGTCAGGACAAGGCCAGGGTCCTATTCCTGGCAATTCCCTGCCCCAAAGGCTGTATCAGGAAAAGTGTCTATTTTCCCCCTGGGTCCAAGTTCTCAGCGGTCTTGTCCCAACACCCCTTTAGAAGGGCCCATTCTGGAAAGTACCTTCCCCCTGCATCCCTCAGAAAGGAACAGCACTGCTGGTCTAGAGGAACATTCCAGCGAAGAAAGAGACTTCAACCTCCACTGACCACAAAAGGCTCCACACTGTCTGCCCTTGAGGGCAGACAGACAGACGTCTCCAAGTGGCCTAACACCTGGAAGTTCATCTCTGGCAACCAAAGGGCCTGGAGCCCAGGCTGACCTATCTCCAGTAGCCCAGGATGGCCTATCTCCAGTAGCCCAGAATGGCCTAGCCTATCTTTAGCTCCTACCTGGCTGAATCTCTCCATTTCCCTCTCTCCCTCCCCTCTTCTTCCATTGTTTTTCTCCTTCCATGCCTCCCTTCCTCTCTTTCCCTCCCTCCTTCCTTCTCTCATGGCTTATGATTTATAGGGAAGGGCAGCAATTCACACTTTATATATTATTGTTATAAAGTTATAACATTATTAAAATTATTTCAGGTGTTGGGAAGCACGCTGAGGAAAAACTAAGGAGAAATGGAACTGCAGAGGAGATTTGGGGTGAGGAGGGAGTTGGGGAGCGGGCCTCTCAAATGACCTGGAAGGAGAAGGATCAGGCCCTGGGAACACCTTGGGAAGGGGAGGAATGGGGGGGCCTCTGCACCCTGCCCAAAATTGGGCAGGGAAGCCAGAGAGAGTGACTGAGGAGTGTTAGGGACACTGGAGAGCCCAGGGTCCCAGCTGATGGAGGCAGTGGTGGGGTGTAGCAGGTATCCTCTGGTGGGGAGGGGAGAGCGGGGAGTCAGGGCAGCTTATGGTTTGGGTCTGAGGGCTGAAGGAAGACCTCAGTGAGGCTTTGATAGGAAAATGGAGGGGAGAAGCTCCAGGAGTCAAGACCAAGAGGAGAGCGTGGACACCAGAAGCACAGAGTGTCAGAGCCCAGAAGCAAGACTCAGCCCTGCTGGTGGGCAGATCCCAGGAAAACAGAGCAGTTCCTGATGAGTATGAAGTAGGGAATTCTGGGACAAGTGATGTGTGTCCCTCTAAGGAGCCACCTGCTGGAGTAGCCTCTCTCTTCTTAAATTGCTTCTTCTTACAGCCCTGACTCAGTTTCTTTAATGCTTTTACGCTGAAAGTTTTTTGCTGTGTGCCAAGTACCAAGTTCATTTCTGTACACGAGTGACAAAGAGAGTTACCCGGTCACTCACCTACATGTATGTGCGTACATACCCACGCACACACGTGAGATAAAGTAGTTCAGAATCCAGACCCAACCTAATTTTACCTCCAGTTCTGAATTCTACTGTTCTCTGGATTAGGAGGGACCAGCACAATGAGAAGCCTGGGAAACTGGGCCAGGCAGAACACTTCGTACTGGCACACAGAACATCCTGACTACCCTCGATCCTGTGAGACCTCAAAAGAGTCACCCTCTGTCCCCAGCCTTCCTTTTGACCTCCCTATAGTGGAGACAATGACACCACCTGTGGGAACTGTCATAGAGGCTCCATGAGAATCTTCACAGCATCCATTCATAATTTCTGTCTTCTCCATGTAGGAGGGGACATGTTCCACCACTGCTCACTGAGGAAAACTCCTTCACAGGCTGGGATGGCTGTCTCAAGTACCTGTTGATGACTGACTGACTGACTGACTGACTGACTGAACTCTGGCAAGTTCTTTTGCATCTCAGAGAGGCTGGGCAAAGAGGTCTGTCAGGAGGCTAAGGGGTAGGTCTTAGCTGCTTTGCACCCCAACCCAACTACAGTCACTGCAGAGGCCCCAGGCCACACAGATTTCCCACTGTCACTTGACATAGCAGATTCAGTTCCTGACTTAGAACCTGTGCAGGGTGGGCAGCCCCACCTTCCTCCTGCCAGAGCTCACACATCTGCTCCTCCACTTGTAGCCAGGCCAGAAAGCAGCCAGGTTCAGGACTCAGCCCATCCTCTAGAAACTTCGCCAACATTGGCTTAACCACTGCTCAGGGGGCCATCCAGACAGACAGTAGGGTAAGGGAGGCTTCTTCCAGGAAGAAGGTATGTCCCTGAACTGCGTCTTCCTGTTGAGTCCCAGGCCCAGTCCCATAGCATTATGTATCCATAGACAACCGCATCTCCTAGAGAAAAGCATGACGTAACAGACATCAGGGGTGGGTGGGTGGGGAGACTGCAGTGTGCAGCAGCTCCTGCCTCAAGCTATCTGGGTTTAGATTTATTTTTATAAATTTTCCCCATTGGAGATGAACTACTATCAAATCACAAGGGGTTTATTTATTTGGAGTTAGTTTGTTTCCTTGAGACAAGTTCTCACTATGTAACCCTGACGGGCCAGGAACTCACTGTGTATTGTGCATGAGGGTGGTCTTCAACTCAAGAGTCCTTGAACTCAGGCCTCTGCCTCCCGAGTGCTAGAAATTAAAGGTGTGTGTCCCAACCTCTGACCTTAAAATACCTTAGTTTTAACATTGAAAAGCAAAAGTACTTACATAAATGTGCACACGTAATCTAGGTGGGAGAGAACATGGCTTGTGACTAAGAATTACCCACATGCGTGTGCAGCACCTGTATTTAAATAAGAAATCATGAGTAAGCCGGATGGCATAGAAAGGCTCCTGATTGTCCCTGATCCATCCAAAGACAAGGCTCCTTGGATTCTCTCAGTGAACTGTCCTGAGAGACTGAGAAGCTCTGTGTGTCCCTGTGTGAAGAGTTGGAACTTGGTAGAGGACATAGATGTTTTAGAATGTGTACATAAACACTGCCTTTAAAGGTAAAGATGCCCCTACAACTGTGAGCAGAGAGCATTCTGGGAGTAACTGAGGAGTGTGCCCTGTGTGTGTTAACATAGAGCTGCATTCCCATACAGACCCTAAGGGTATCTCTGGTGCCCACAATACCCTGTCCTGGGTGGCTAGCTGCACTGTGGTCTGCCTGCCAGGTCAAGGTGGATAGAACAACTTTGTCCATTTCTGCAATCTAAGCTCCCAACTCTACTTGGACAGAACTCAGGAGGACTGTGGGACTATGGGAAATAAACCAATGAGAAAGGGCAATGGACACTGGGCTTTCTCTTCCAGAAGTACGTCCTCAGTATATAAAAGAGAGGAAGAGGAAACCCTAAGAACAGGCCTTGAAGGTCCAAGGTCTCCCTGAAAAGACAGTCTTTTCCCCACTGTCACCTTTGTCCTGGGGATGAGAGACACCACATGTGAGGTATCTCAAGAAGGAAATGCTCAGGTAAGGGGAAGGGCTGTCATTGCTTCCTTCTCGGTCGTAATGTGAGGGTTTGGTGTCTGTCTTCCCCTCTAGGCTGAGTTCTGATGTGTGGGGTGAGTGGGGCTTCTTCATCTGTGTCTAGGGCACCCAAACAGCATCTAAGTACCTGAGGCAGCCTACGGCACCTCAGTTATGTCATTCTAGATGAATGAAGGAGTGAGGGAGAGAGATTCACTGTCAGGACATTTCTACCCCTGGACCTTTCACTAAGAACATAAGAATGAAAGTCTAGGCCTCTGTTCAACTGAGCTTCTAGCATGTTCCAGGCCGAGCTGCTGCTTTCACCAAGGTCACGTGTTCTAGCATACCCATGCTGGCATTTTAATCCACTCTGCACAGTGCATAGTTTGACTTGGGGAGGGGGGGGAGCGGGTGTTTTTCCTTTTAAAGAAACTTAAAAGTTGACTCGACTCCTAGGTGTACAGCCAAAGGAAATGAGAACACGAAACCACATGAAGACTAGAGCATGAACGGTCATGGTAGCATGATTCATCAGAGCCCAAGTGGAAAGAGCCTGGAGGCAGCGTCAGTCAGAAAGGAATAGTGTGTGCGCAGCCATGCAAGAGAATATTACTATCCTATTACTAATAAGAAATAATTATTTATCAATAAAGTACTGACACATACTACACCATGTAAGAAGCTTGGACACGAGGGAAATATGAGGAAACCCACCCCCAAAGACCACATTATTATGAAAGCTTATTTCTATAAAATGTCCAAAATAGGCAAGCCACAGAGAGGGAGGGAGGGAGGGTAGATTCCCACTGCCCGAGGCCAGGAGCGGGATGTGGGCAGGGGCAGCGTGGGAAGAGCGTAGTGATCACCAACAGATGGGCAAGTCCAGCCGTGAACACATGGAAAGCCACTAAATCTTGCATTTTACGTGGGCAAATTATATGGCATGTGAATGTTTCAATGAAGCTGTTATAAAACCCAAAAGAAAGAAATTGGAGAATTCCCCTTCCCAAGAAGGCGCCCGCAGAGAAGCTGGTTTCACAATCCAGTGGTGGCTTTGGTTTGCCAATGGCGTTTCTATTTTTCAACAGCCTTGAGCCTATTCAGCAAGGTAGCTTTTCTCAAGACTCACGCTGTACCCCAGAAGCCCCTATTGCTGACTGCTGCCCATCTCCAGTCTGGGTGACCCTGCCTGTCACCCTTGTCCCCCTGTCCATGCCCACTGCTGCCCCTCCCTCGGCCCCTCTCTGCTCAGGAAAGCCAGCTCCAAATGCCTGGACTGCCTCTGGAACCTGGTGACGTGGGCCTGTTGTGGTGTGTTTGGGCACAGAGGCCTTCGCTGCCAGCGTTGCCAGGCACAGAGGGTGACTAAGCCAGCCAGGTGTTCAGGTTTCAGTGCTGATCCAGGAGCAGGGCAAGCTGGGGGACAGGCTTGTTTCTGTGCAGTTATGCATGCTACACTTGGGCTATCCTTATACATATACCAGCAAGCATCTTCAGCTACCTGATGTGAACCAGACATCCAATGACATAGAAGCGCCCAAAAGCGTTATTGGGAAGATAGAAAACAAAACAAACAAACAAAATAAAGCAATTCAAAAAGTGTAGGCATACCAGACAAATAAACATTAAAGTGACTGTCACAGCCCACTAGCTGTACCAGTGAGTCCAACATGCACAGGCCCAGCCAACTGTAGATCAAAAAAATAGAGATTTTTTTTTTTTAAATTGTGTCTGAGTCAAGCATGTAGCACATACCTGTAATACCAGCACTGGGGTGGTAGAGGCAGGAAGATGACAAGTTTGAGGCTAGCCTGAGCTACAAGAGTGAGAGAGGCTGCCTCCAAAAATAATTATGTCTATACTGAACACATGTGTTTTTCTTACCATCATTCCACAAACAACACAGTATAGTAGCTGTCACACACATGTGCCGTGCCTTAGGGGTGATGTATCTTCCAGAGCTGGTTTAAAGAACATGGGGGGGAGGTGCTCAAGCTCTATGCAGACACTGCCGTATGGGTGGACTTGATCTCTGGACAGTCCCGGGATGATTCTCCTGCCCCCATTGCCAGGACATCTGAACGCAGAACTTCCAGCCGAGCTAGGGGTTAGTGAGAGGGTGGCATCTGGGACAGGCTTGGGAAGTCAGTGAGGGTGACCAGCTAGAGTCAAGGAAGATCCCCAGAGCAAAGCAGGCTGAGATGCAGCGTCGGGGAAGGCTGGGTCTTCACGAACTTCTGTGCACAGAAGCCTTAGGGAGTCACCTCTGGGCAGCAGGATCTGTCTAGCTTCTCTTTCTCAAAGCCTCTGGCTGCTGGATGGGGAAGAGACAAGTCGAGGGGACCAGGAGAGTCATCCATTCTCTTTCTTCGAGAAGCCACTGGCCTGCAAGTCCCTCTCATAGCAAAAGGGCATTGAACACTGTGACTGTTGGCACGTGAAATGTAAACGTAAATCAAGCACCATTTTACCATTGTGATGCCTTCAAAGCCTAAGGAAACAAACCCAGGGGCTGAAGAGATGGCTCTGCAAGTCCACAGGACACCTCACAACCATCTGGTAGACTGGGCACTCTTCTGACCTGTGTTAGCACCAGGCATACATGGGGTGCACATACACGCACGTAGATAAAACACTCAAACACAAAATCAAATAAGTAAATCTCTCTCTCTCTCTCTCTCTCTCTCTCTCTCTCTCTCTCTCTCTCTCTCTCTGTTGCTGCTGTTCACATTAGTATTAAACATAACTAATGTAAAATATTGGTGGAGCACACCTTTAGTCTGGAGGTAGAGGCAGGCGGCTCTCTGAGTTTAAGGTTAGCCTGGTCTATATTGTGAGTTCCAGGACAGCCAGGCTTGCATAGTGAGACCTTGTTTCCAAATACCTGTGATGATGATGACGGTGGTGGTGGTGGTGGTGGTGGTGGTCATGGTGGTGAAAGTTTTGAAATGAGTAAATAAATATGGACTTAAGATGACAGAGGAACAGTGAAGTATAAATTAAAAATTTACCAGGAACACATGGGTTTGTTGTGGTTGGTTGGTTGGTTTGTTTGCCTTTTGTTTTTTTAGTAAACACTCAATCTTTAACATTTAACCCCCAAACCAGTTCAAACCGTGCCATGTGGGTCTGGAAAGCACCTTTCTGGGTCACTGGTCAAGCTGTGAGCTTTCACTTTCTTGTCCTAGTTTGGTCTCTGTTGCTGTGATACACTCGATGACCAATCACAACTTTGAGAGGAAACAGCGGCATGTTGCATCTTACAGCTCCCAGGCTTTCAAGGCAGGAACCTGGAGGTAGGAACTGGAGCAGGAGCCACAGAGGGGTGCCGCTTACTGGCTTGCTCCTAGGGTTGCTCAGCCTGCTTTCTTATACAGCCAGGGCCAGGCATCACCCTCAGTGGGCTGGGTCCTCCCTGCATCGATCTTGAATCAAGAAAATGCCTCCATAGACTTGCCTACAAGGCAATCTGACAGAGCCATGTTTTCTATCACGGTTTCCTCTTCCCAGGTGACCCTGGCTTGTGTCCAGTGGACAGCAAACTAATCAGCATGCCTCTGGAAGGTTCTGTTGCCAACACCGATCACAAGTGCTTATTAAAGCAGTCTTTGTGGAAGGTCGACCAGAAGGAGCTTTCTCAAAGCACTGTCTTCTGAAGCTGAATGGAAAGAACACCGACTTCTGCAGTTAGTTGAAAGAGTGAGCCTGAAGCTTTCCTGCCTTCAAACTGGGCCTGTGGTTCTCCTATCTTTAACACACACCCGCTCAGAGGTAAAGGGACTAGGCGGAACAATCACCAGGTACAGGCTAACAAGAGGGACTGAGTGTCCACCTCCATGGCCCTACCCTGCCCAACTAGCTAGTGGAAAGGAGCCACCCAGATGTCACAGGAACAAACCAACCAGGCCAGTGTGTCCTCTCCCAACCCCTTCACGCCCCACGCACACCCAGCGAGCTCTTCTGGGCGGGCTGGCTGAGCCTGACCTGCTCACAGAGGAGGAGGTGTAGCGCTCGGGGATCCATATTCATCCTTGGTAAGAACTCTTCTGTCATATCTTATCACAGCCCCTTTGTCCTCAAGATCACTCGGCCAGCCAGGATGTCCCCACAGGCAGGCCTCAGAGTCCCATCCTCTCTGCTGCACACCAGTGTGTATACTGTGAGTTTCAGAGTCTCCAGTGTCCCCACCTTGGTAGCTACCAACCAGCCCTCATATCCCCCCAACCCTTATCCTACAGCCATCACAGGGAAGTCCTGGTCTCTGGAGACTTTGCCTATGTCACCCCTGTCCCTCTCTCCTCTGCGAAGCCCCTTCCTTAATACCCTTCCTCCCACTGGACCTGTCTAGTAAACTCTTACTGAGTCTGTCAAGCCCTGCCCAGCTGCCTCCTCTTCTAGGAAGTCTTCCCTGACTCTCATGTCAGAGTAGCCAGGCACTGCAGTGCAAACGACTCCCTCTAGTGGAAGGCACAGAACCATCCAGACCATCGGTGCGCCTACTGGGTGGTGGAGCTCAAAGGATGCAGGCTTTGCGTTCAGACTCACTCAGCTCAAAGCTTGGTTTTGCAACTGTGAGCTATGCACCCTGAGGGAAGAAACTTAACCTCTCTGATCCCCTGTACTAAGACGAGAACAAGTCTCCACCCCCTAACACTGAGGCAATAGGAAATGCCTCGCATAGCACAGGCTTAAATAACTCTTCATTCACTTCCCTGGACATCAGGAATTCTCCGTGTTCTCCCCTAACATCCAGTTGCGTTCACATCCACACTTGTATTAAAAGCCTAGGCCAAGATCTTTCCTGACTGACTGGCTGCAAACCCTGGTTGTCCTTGCTCCCAGGACCAGCTCCAACCAACTTACTAGGACACTCACCGTGCCTGTAGAAACTCCCCCGCAGGTGCCCACATACATGTGAGAATCCACTCCGAAGTGTGGCAGGTGGAACCATGCCCATCAGAAGCAGCAGGGCCACTCTGCTGAGTCCCAGCAAGGGCAGGAGCCAGCCGTCCACAGCTGCCCTGGATCAGGGACACACTCGGCGTCCCAGCAGCAAGTGTGTGTTGTTTATGCCGTTTCCCAGGCAGCAGAATCCAGCAGCCCTGGCCAAGAGCTCTAATTTTAAACAGCGTGTTCTGGGCAGGCCGAAATAAAGGTCAGATCCTGAAGGGCTACCCAAAAGATGCACACACTAAAAAAAGATGACCCTCGGTGTAAAAAAAAAAAGACACCCTGCCTCTGTCCCACCATCTACACTGCCTGACATGGCAAGGATACACCTGTCAGGACCTTCAGGGAGGCAGCAGGCACAACCAGTTCCCTCCTACACTAAGCCAGGGGTCTCCAAACTGCTGGGCTCCAAGAATCCCACCTGGAAATTCCAGTTCAAAGCAGACGAGCGGACCCCAAACAGGATTCCAGGGGCTTTCTTCAGGTGTCCTGAAGACTTTCATCTGTTAGGGTCCTTTCTATTGAAGTTGTCACCACATCCCTTGCAGGGATTCTGTGGCCCACATCTGATGCCTGCTGACAGGAGCACATCTTTGCGGTGCCATTTACCAAGGTCCTTTGCCAGGTGGTAGCTCCTGCCTAGTGCTGGGGAATGGAAGGGGCTGATGGATCCAGTGGCAAGCTACCTGATGGGAAGTATCTTGCTCTCCCAGTCGAGGTGCAGGGGATGTGCTGCTGTTGCTGCTGCTGCTGCTGCTGTAGTTTTCTATCGTGAGAGCTGCCACGGCTGCCCAGGGCTTCCTCAGGTCCTGGGTTAGTAGAATAGTAGCCCTGTGCGTATCATTTTTATACCCTTTTACATTTCTAAGCAGGACTGAATCTAACAGAACTCCCTACTCCCCATCTTGTTACAGTTTACTTATAAAGAGGCTCAATGATCTAGGATTCCCTTTTTTGGGGGTGGGTGGGGGGTGAGTCACTTCTGTCTCTGAGCAGGACCAGGACATAAGGCCAGATCTCCATGGGCCCTGGACCCCGCCCTGCCCGCCCTGCCGGGTCCCTCAACACAAACCCAGCCCCCTCCTTTGGCCGGGGGAGGTGGTGACTCTATTGTTCAGCTGCTTCTGACCTGAGGCTGGTGAGAACTGGAGGCGCCGCTGGTCCTTCCTGCCCCAGGCAGGGCCCTCTGGAGGAGCCTCCTTCCAGCTCTGGGTCCAATGTCAGGGCAGCTGGACCGCCACTGCCTAAGGCAGTAGGGGACACTGGGCTCAGGGACTGCCCACCCCACTTGCCCTCTGCAGGAGAGTGAAAGCCACCTGCCAGGGTAACCTCAGGACAACTCCAGGGATGGGATCTCACAGTCAACGGCTCACCATCCCCAAAGATGCTGGCAGGATACCTTTTATCCACAATTGGTCAGATGGGTTCTTGGCCTTGGTACTAAGTGACTGAATCTAGACTTTCCTAGGACAGAGGGCATTATTTCTCCACAGGGCAAAATGAGGTCCAGGTGCCCAAAAAGTGGAAATAACAAGCCCCAAGCCTCCCAGAGTAGAGCTCCTCTCTCTGCCTCAGTTTCTTTGTAAGATGTCAGCTATAACAACACCTACTACACCAGTTGTGAGCATTGGAGTAAACACTTATCAGTCGATCTTTGTTCTAAAGTAACTTCCAAGATGCAGAGGGACTAAAAGAGAGCCAGGGTGACCGGCCATCCCTACAGGGTTTCCTGAATATGGATCTTTATGCTAAACCCGGGACAGTCTTTGGCACACCAGTGAGACAGTTTCCATCACCAGGCTGATCTGGTAAAGTCTGGGCAGAAGGAGACCCCAGTTTTATGCTCAGAGTTATTGTTTCTCCCAGAAGTCCTTGGGCCCTTGGTCCTGGTCTCTGCACAGTGTCCTTGCTTAGCCACAGGGAGACCAGACGTTCTTAACATAAAAATTTTCCACATCCTTCAGGGCAATCTTTTGATGCCAGAAATAGTCATCAGGATTTGGGAGTTAGCCCAGGCCACTAAAAATAGTTCCATTGCCCCCTGGAAGGCCTGCTCCATGTGGGCCCCAGATGCTCTGCACCTAATGAGGTGCCTGACCCCAGCTAGGACCTTAAATGAACAAGAGCTCTTCTGGGCTAGCTGGCTGGGTACACAGAAGCGGTGAGCTCCACTCAGCTTCCTCAGATCAGATGTATCCTTTTCTCCCTCAGAGAGCAGGGCAGTCACACGAGTCCACACCTGAGCAGTCTCAGGACAGTCTGACCCTTAGTGCCTAGCTGCACGGCTACCACAGACCTTAACACGCTTCCCCACACATGTGCAAGTCACAGATGCTTGCCGGAGCCATTAACCTCAGAGCTGAACTCTCACCCTCCAGTCTAATCCCCAGGGCTGCATCCCCACTTTTGTCCTTCCCCGGTTTCCACCTGGCCTTCAAGAAGATAGTCTTATTAAATATTTTTCATGTGTACATGTGAGTGCTTTCGTAAGTTTATGTAGACCACATATGCATGTAGGTGCCCTCGGATGCTAGGAGGCATTATATTCTCTGGAGCTAGAGTACAGGCAGTTGTGAGCTACCTAATGTGGTCGCTGGGCACCATCCTAGGTCCTCAGCTAGAACAATAAATACTCTTAATTGGTTTTTTTTTTTCTGGCACCAAGGATTGAACCTAGAACCTTAAATATGCTAAGCAAACACTGTGCCCCTAATCTATAGCCCCAACCCCCTTTTTTACATTTTTGGTTTGAAAGAGAGTCTCACACTAATTTATACAGGATATCCAGAGTGGTGACTCTGGGACTCTAGGTCCCCTGCGTCTTGCGCTGGCTCTGGTCAGCAAGGGCTCTGCCAGGTGAGGGGCTACAGCTAGGAAGATGCACCTCAGTTTCCTGTGGGTACCCCTCTGGGGCCGTAGCCAGAGCCCTTACACTCCCCAGGGCTGCTTGGTCTCTGAGAAGGAAAAGGAAGAGGGGTGAACTCTGGGAAGAAGTTTCCTAGGATCCAGGATGGAGGGTGTGTTTGCTGTACATTCATCCCGACTCACGAAAGTGAGCACTGATGTGAACTCCAGCTGTTGGCTGTTGGCCCCCAGCAGATTCGCCACTCTGCAAGCGTGATGGTGGCAGGATCTTTCGACCTTGGGACACATAAGACATCTCTGTACCCTCTGCAGTATTACTCTGGCTCTAAAGGCACTCTGGAACTTAAGGCCATGAAATTATTTTTAAAGATCTACTAATACAAGTAATTGCATTGACTAAAACACCCAACCAGGGTGGACAGAATGCTGCGTTCTCTCAATGATAGAAAACTCTAGAAAACACTGGTTGGCTAAGGTGGGAGGAGAGAGTGAAGAGAATGGATTTTTTTATGTATAAATATGGTCTGTATTTTAAACATGTTGGCAGGAATAATACATCCTGTATGTCTCAAACGTCAAAAATATGTCAAACTAAGGGCTGGAAAGATGCTCAGTGACTATGAGTGCTTGCTACTCTTGCAAGAGGTCCTGAGTTCTGCTCCCACATCCACAGTGGGAGACTCAGGACCACTTACAACTCCAGCTCCACGGAGATGTGTTGCCTGTGGGCACCTGCACTTGCTTATACACACCCTCACACAAACACTTAGTCATGAGCCATTTTTATTAAAAGGAATAAAGACAGGTAGGTATGTTGGTGCACACCTTTGATCCCAGCACTTAGGAGGCAGAGGCAGGTGAGCCTCTGAGTTTGAGGCCAGCCTGGTCTAAAGCGGGAATTCCAGGACAGCCAGGGCTACACAGAGGAAACCCTGTCTCAGAACAAAACAAAACAAAAACAAGAAAAAACAAAAACAAATAAATATCTTGTATTAGTCAGGGTTCTCTAGAGTCACAGAACGTATGGGTAGTCCCTATATAGTTAGGGAATTTGTCGATGACTTACAGCTTGTAGTCCAACTCCCCAACAATAGTCAGCAGTACTTGTGGATGGAAGTCCAAGGATCTAGCAGTTGCTCAGTCCCACGAGGCAGGCCAGGAAAAGCCAGAGTGAATCTTCCTTCTTCCAATTCCTTATATAGGTCTCCTGTAGAGGGTGTGGCCCAGATTAAAGGCGTGTACCACCACGCCTTTAATCCCAGATGACCTTGAACTCAGAGATCTCCTAATCTTAATCTTCTGGAATTCAAAGTCACTATGCATCAAGATCTCCAAATCAGAAACTTGTATCTCTGAGCCTCCAGATTAGGATTATAGGTGAGCCTTCCAATTCTTGTTTAGTTCATTCCAGATTTAGTCAAGTTGACAACCAGGAATAGCCACTACATATCTCAAGAATATATAAAACTATAAATTTGTCAACCCTCATTAAACTGCAAAGCTGACACTAGATGTGTTTGCTGAGATCAATTTTATTAGGTTACCGAGGAGGTCACCAGGACTTGTCACAGGGTCCTTGTCAGAAGCATGACCCTTTCACATGCTTTCCCTATTTGCAAACCGATGCTGGAGCCTGCCTTGGTTTCACAAGCTGGCAGAAGACACAGGACCCTCAAGGCGGAGGCAAAGGACTTGACCACTCACAGCAGGGAGCATAGCACACCCTCCAGTTCTGAACAGGTTCTCTAGAACCCAGTCTCCGTGGGGCTAGCACAGAAAGCCAGGTGGCTTCTGCTTAGTCTGTGCTGGAGCTGAGGTCCAAAGCAGAGCCCTTACCTGCATCTGCATCTGCATCTGCCGAGCATCCTCACACTGCCTGCCATCCACCAGCTAGTTGCTTTGTAGTCATCATGGCGGTAAACACCATTCTTGGAGGAAGGCTGTGCTAAGCGATCTAGCCAACAGAACAAGGCCGCCGTTGTCTCAGGACAGGCTATGTGCAGATGGAGGCTGGTGTTGCCTCTGAGCAGACAATCGTCCCATCCAAGAGTTAACTGTAACAAGTCCCAGCTGTGGCCTTAACATGCCACGGTCCTGCAGCAGCCAGTGTTTCCCACTCTGACTCACAGACTGGGCTATCACATCCTCCCCACACAGCTTGTTCCAAGAAGAAAACAACTCACATTTCAACACTTAGTCCGCAACAAAGTAACCAGGTATCTGGGAGCCATCCAGTCAGCATTCCACACAGGTGCCCACCTAACAAACTTGCCTGCCTTCCCAGCAGCCCAGTCCCTTCTTTGGGTGGCACTTCCCTTCCGTGTGCTAATTCTTGGTAAGATCTTTTGTTATTGTTATTATTATTATTATTAATTTATTCACTTTATATTCCAAGTCACAGCCTCTCCTCCCAGTCACCGCTCCCAAGACCCCTCCCCTTGTTTCCCCCTCTCCTTCTCCTCTGAGGAGGAAGAGGTCGCCCCTGGGTATCACCTCACCCTGGCACATCAAATCACAGCAGGACTAGGAACATCCTCTCCCACTGAGGCCAGACAAGGCCGTTAGGGGAGTCAGATCCACAAGCAGGTAACAGTCAGGAACAGCCTCCTCTCCAGTTGTTTGGGACCCACATGAAGACCAAGCTGCTCATCTGCTACATATCTGCAGGGGCCGGTGCGCATCTACTACATATGTGGGGTCCGGTTTAGCTCCCCCTGCTCAGCAGTCTTCTACATACTTTCTTACATAGCATGTGGCATCTCCATGCTTGAGTTTAGAACATCCCAAACAGCTCAGTGATGCTGTCAACTCACACATGCCAGGGACACTGTCATGGGCGTCTTATAAGTGGGAGGGTGGACAATTACAGGTGCACAAGACAGACGCAGTTCAGCGCTGGAGAGACAGTTCTGTGGTTGGGGCACTTGCTGGCCCCTCATGAGGCTTGGCGTCTGGATCCCATAACCTGCAACAACAGGCTCTTGAGGGACCTCCACAGACTCCCGAGTGCCCTCACATAGATACACATACACACAAATAGAATCATTTCTTCAATCTAGTTCATATCGTGCTCATATACTCCACAGCTCCATATAAGGTGGGGACATAAAAAGCAACATCTGTATATAAAGATGGGACCATTCTACTGGAACATAGCCCTGCATATAAGGGTGAATGTAGTGTGAATATTTTAATGAATCCGGTCATGGGGTTTCTTCCCACCTTTGACCATAGAGACACTGGAAACAGGTCTCTTGGATACTATGACAAAGCAATGTCCCTAGTGAGCCACCAGGTCCTGTCTTGCTAAGACTATCTGCAGGAAGGCCATGTAGAAATAATGAGCAGAGCCAGTCCCTGGAGCAGCCAGATGCTTATAGGTCAGTGCCAAGGCATGTGAGTGGGACCCCTAATGGCTCTCTCTGGGCTGGGGACAAGGCCATTTTAACTACAATGGATATTTTTCAACCTCTGAAGGCCCGTGATGAAGGTCCATGGTGAATCTATCTTCTTAATCTGAAGCCCAGTAAAGTTATGTGATTTGCTGAGTGTCACACAACAAGAAAATGATACAGTTCGGGCTAGAGCATGAGCCTTCTGTCCTAGCTCCTCAGAAAGTGGTAATTGTTGATGGTTGTGCAGCGATTTCCTCAGAATTCAAAACATTACATTTTAAAATCTTTGTGTGTATACATAAATGTATGTGTGTGTGCATGTGTGTGCATGCACACACACACTAGGAGATTGAACCCAGTTCCTCAGAACTCAAATATTTCTTCCTGAATGGAAGGGGCAGGCTTCTACTAATGTTCAGGAAGTACATCTTACAAGGCTTAGGAACCTCCTGAAACTCATAAGAGTCTCAAGGCTCCTTCTCAAGGTTATATAAGCAATAACAATTACTGGGGAGAGGGAAGACTTTCTTTCTGACTGCATATCAATTCCACAGATGCTTTTCAATGATGCAGCTGCCACAGAGTCACTTGTGTTCTGTAAATAACCCCAAACAAGCTAGCAGTTTCACCTAGCTAGCTGTGTGCGAAATCATTTCTTTGGTCTGTCATTAGTGCCCTGTTCAAGGTGAATAGACATTTGTTTAGGTTTTCCCAGTAAGAGTCAAGCAGTGATAAGCTAAAGGAGACTGACCAGCAAAGCCTTCCACAACACCCCTATCTGAGTTACTGACAAAATGGTATAAACATCTAACAGCAGTTCTGAGAGGAAGCAGAGGCCACAGTCCTAACCAGCTCAGATTTCTTCTGTCTTCTCAGGACATTAGCTGCCCACTCTGTGATATGTCCAGTGTTGGATGCACACTGCTCTGTTTCACCCTTTATGAGAGTTGGACAGGTGTATGAAACTTTTGGGTTGCAGTTCTGGAGAAGAAGGGGCCCAGGGACAACTCCAGGAACCCTTATTCCTTACATAAAACCAAGGCTTCAGACTCTACACATTCTGGGATCAAGAAGCCCTTTGTATGCCATGTGGTTCCAGGCTTCTAGAATGAAGGGCCACCTCTTCCTCCATGTAGCCTTCCTGCCTGTTCTCCTCAGCTCTCTGTTCCTAGTCCACACTCCTGAAGCACTGTGGTCTCCACTACTTACCAATGGCAGAGAGAACCAGACTTTAGAGTCGCCCCTATGTATCTCCATCTTTGTATGGCTAGTGTCCAGCAGAAGGCATGGCACTTCTCAGGTAGGATTGGTCTTTGGATTGAAGTGTGGGTAATGGGAATGGAGTCCTTATCTTGGTCTAGTACCTGCCTTGGTGTCTCCAGCAATACTCATGACATACCACCATCACCTGCTCCCACCCCACAAGCATGGCGCTGACCCACTCTAGACAGAGGTGCCTCCAGACTCTACCAAAATGTTCCTTCCGTCCTCCAACCCCAGTGTCATGCCAGCATTTGGGTGGGAGCTAGAAAAATGGCCATTCCCACCACCTTCCCTCAACATCCCACACAGATCAACCCTCTTCTTTCTTGAGGAACTGACAAAGAGCCCTGAATGCCAGGAAGGTTGGCCAAGGGCTGTATAGGAAGGAAGCCAGAGGAGAATCCCCAATGACCACTAAACAAAGGCCATTTTTAAGAGGAGATGTTGGATGTTAAGTCTTCCTACCAGATGAGAAGCTGTGAGTCAGAGCCAGGAGCATCCCCCCTGACTTCCCCATGAATCAGTTACTACCCTCCACCGCAGCAAAGGCCCACAGTCAGGGGAATTCTCTCCTGAACAAGAGGGAGGAGAGAAGGAGAAGTGGTGGAACTCAGGGACTCTGAGTGAAGTCCCTAAGGCCGATCTCTTTACTGCAACTCTCCCCTGATGGAGCTCTGATCCCGTTGGGAGAGCCCCAGCATGGCCAGGTCCCGGACGTCCAGGGAGCCGCCTGCTTTCTGCTCACAAGTGCTTTCAGATGCTCTATTTTGTTTGCATGCCACTGAGTATCGTGGGAAGGTCTCCAAGGGAAATTGCCTCATGTGGAAGGGAAAGAGGTGGCTAAGCAGAAAACAGTCACTTCCCCTATGCTGGTGCCCAGGACTCACCCGGAGGGGAGGGGACAGGTTTAAGTCCCTCCCTTCAGCATGTGTGAGGAGCACCCTTGGCAGGCCGGGTTGTAGTGTAAGACCAGGTGTCGGGCAGTAAGAAAGACAGATGAGGCCACTGTCCTCACAGACCCTGAACCACTAAAAAATGTCAGCTGTTGAAGGGAGAGCTGAAAGAACAGGGAACGGGCAGGAAGTCCAGGTATGAGTCCCTGAGGGAATGACAACAGGAGAAGTCAAGTCCTTGAATATGGGTTGGATAAAAAAGTTCAGGTGTGTCCTGAGCAGGCAATGACCTGATATGCTGGAAGTTCCTCTCTAGACTTGTACGCTCCTAATTTGTTTTAATTGATACATAAAATATTGAAATTATATGTATTAATGGGTACCATGTTGTGTTGTTGTATATGTATGTATGCATTGTATAACATTTAAATCAGATTAAATAACCTGCTGCCTCAATCAGTGGCCATTTCTTATAGCATCATGAAACGCACATTGTGGAGAGTCCTGGCTACGCAGTAGCAGCTCGCATCCTCTCTCTCTGAGCTGCCTGTAGTGCACCTACCCTATCCCATCCCTTCTGGGTTTTAAGACTCTCTTCCTTCAGCTACGGCATGCAACAACCTCATTAATGAAAGAGAAACTAGATGAACTCTGATACTGGGGCTCTTAAAACATTATCTCCTAACTTTGAAATGTGAAAAACGAAATAAAGACTAAGAAGTCAAGCCTAACTTGGTAAAGACTCATGTGTCAAACAAGACAAGAATAAAAGTCTAGCATTCCTCAGGGAAGTACCTGCTAACCTTCCTTCAATCTCTCTGCTGATCTCCAAAGGATTTTAACCCCTGGATTCCAACCAAACCAATCATCCCAGGCTCTAAAAGCCATCTCAGAGTTACCAAGGTTATCTCATGCTCTGACTTGATTAAGGTTATCCAGCTGCCCAAACCCCTAGAGACAAAGTCCATTTGTCTTTTGAGACTCACATTAAGCCTCAAACGATGGCCAGTATGTTTCACACACCAGGTCCTACACTGAGCCAAAAATAAGCAAATGTCCAAGAAGCGTGGTCAAAATCAAGAATAGGGATAGAAAGATGGCTCAGTGGTCTGAGGAGCAGTGAAAGGCAGTGGGGTTCAGGGCAGGGAAAGGGGCTTGCTGTTCAAGCCTGGAGGCCTGAGTTCAACTCTGGAAGCCATGCAAACGTGAAAGAAGAGATCAGCTTTACAAAGTTGTCTTTTGACCTCCACAAATGCATGGCCTGTGCACCACCTTTTCTCCCTACACCCCTCCACACACACACACACACACATTCATGCCAATAATAAATACTTTTTACAAATCATGTGAATGTACTGGTACACACTTTGAATCCTAGCACTTGGTCAGCAGAAGCAGGTGGATCTCTGTTCTAGGATAGGTACATAGACAGACCCTGTCTAAAATTAATTAATTAGTTAATTAATTAATTGATTAAAGCTGGGATGAGACAGAAGAGTACAAGTACAAGGTCAGCCTGGGCAATTTAGTGAGACTCTCTCAAAGTAACACACTTTAAAATGTACAAAAAGAAGAAGACCGGGGATCTGCCTAATATGCACACAGCTCTGGGCTAATTTCCAGATAGAGAAACACAGCAAGACCCAGACAGCCATCAGTCACCTAGTAAAATAAAAATGATGTTAGTATCTAAAGAATATAGAAAAACAATAACAAAAATTTCCCAGAGTATTAAACAGCATTAAGTTACAGATCTCAAAGCCCAACTCATAAGTGATATGCATAGAAAGAAACCTGCAGAGACATGTTATATTAAAATTTCTTACAAAGATAAAAATCCTAAATCAAAGAGGAAAAAAAAGAAAGAAAAGTAGGGTCATTAACATACTTCCCAACTGTGACAAAGAAAGCCTGAAGACAGTGGGCTATATCTTCAATGTGATTAAAGAAAGAAAGAAGGAAGGAAGGAAGGAAGGAAGGAAGGGAAAAGGAAAGAAAGAAAGAAAGAAAGAAAGGAAGGAAGAAAGAAAGAAAGAAAAAAAGAGAAAGAAAGCAAAAACTAGAATTCCTTGTGTAGTGGGCTGGTGCTGCTATGTATTCAAATGCTAAATACTGTATCCCAAGACCTGGATGTTCCAAGACAGGCAGATCCTCACATATACCAGCTTTTGTTGTATAAACCTTGCCCTCCAAGCTATCCGCGATTGGTTAATAAAGATGGCTGCAGCCTAGCTGGGCAGAAGATAGGTAGTCAGAGCTTTGGCTTCCAGGGTTCGAGTCTGGGGCAGGAACCATGAGGAAACAGAGAAGAGAGGAGGAAGAAGGATGAAGTCACCATGGGGTAGGTGGATCATGACCACATAGCCATGAGGGCTGGCCTGTGGGGACAGGAGCATTCCAGAAAGGACATGGCAAGTGATATCCTGGCTAAGTACTTACAGGGAAGTAGACAAACTATCTTAGAGGGTTCACATCTGCCCAGCTCTAGTGCTTCAAGACTTATTATAATTATAGAGGTTTGTGTCTTTTACTTGGGAACTAAATGATCCAAAGTGAAGTAGAAGCCCCCAAATAATATTTATCAAAAATTTTGGTGCCCAACATAGGGCAAAGGTAACCAAAGGTTAAAAAAAAAAGTAATGAAGGTAAAGAAAGACATTTGCAGGCACAGTAACTGGGAGATCCTCAGATCAGCACTAAAATTAGAGACCAGCTTCCGCCTGAGTGTTCACAGTCTGGGTGAACAGCCCAGGAGACAGCTTGGGGGACTGAGTAACAGAGGCAAGGAATGAGGGTGGCCGTACAAGACTGGTCATTTTAGAAATGATAGGACTGGTTTATTTGGAAAATTTTTATGTTTTGAAGTTAGCCCTGCCTCAATTTGCTGTTGAATTAAATATGTTGTGAGCCGCTGTTGTCACAGATGGAATGTTCTGCAGACAGAGCCTGACTTAGGAGCAAATTCCAGGTGTGCATTTGGAATTGCTGGATTTGGATGCCTGTTAGACACATGACTTCTAGGGAGCTACTGGGTACTTCCTTCTGCATCTAGACAAACACCTAGAACAGAGATTAAAGTTGGAGACTGTCAGTGTGTGTTCCTATACTCTTTTCTACCTTTTTCTTACCGGCCATTAAAAACAGGAATGGCCAAAGGAGCTAATGAGTAACACTCTCGGAGTGTCAGATGTCTCTTCTGTGTCTGCTTTGATGGATTTTAACACCTACCTGAAGCAAATCCTTGGTGACTCTCTTATAGAGATGTCAGGACTGAGACCTTGAGGTGAGACCTGTTCCGTGAACAGTCAGATACCAGCTGGTAGATCAATCCAGAATTCCCTCTCATTTTTTTAATCCTTTGAAAGCTTAACACACCATCAGTACTTAGTATATACTTACTGAAGGAATGGATGAATGTCTGGTGCCAGTTGTGGTGGGGAGCATCTTTAATAATCCCATCTTTATGGTGTGGTCCAGGGCATGGCAAGGACAGATAGGCCTGGGACTTGGGAGTAGGTGGTACCTTCCTTCCAAAGACTCTTTGGGGAAGCCCATTCCCGAAGAGTCAGTCACATAGTCACACTAATTCACTGTTCAAAGGTCCCTTCACTGTGCTATCTTAAGAAACATCCGACTTCTAACCTGTGCTTTCTGCAGCCAGCCTGAAGGAAGCCCAGGACTGCAGATTCCCTGGCCTTGATGATGAAGGGGCCTGAGGAGCTGAACAGGAAAGGAAGCTGGGTGACACTTCAGGTGCCTCTTATGGATGAGGAAACCGAGAGGGCCCAGGTCAGTGGGGCAGGGCGGAGTGATCTCAGAGCAAGGCCACTTCTTCTGGCAAGGCTTAGTGACAGGCATTGTGTGAATGCAGGCTGGCGTCATGACAGCATCAGGACAGCTCACCCCTGCTTCCCTCTGCCAGGGTGCTCTGCTCAGGGAGGGACATCAATGCTGTGACAGAATGGGGACCAGCTGACTCACAAGCCTCAATAATATGCTTTTCATTAAGTTAAATCATGAATCAAAATCGCCTTTAGAGTGAGGGGTGATTGGACCACATTAAAGATGGGGAAACTGAGGCTTCGAGAGTTTGACAAACTACTGTCAAAATCTGGGACTCAAACACAGGTCTGACTGGCTCAAGTGTTCTATCCCCTGTCCACAAAGTGTCCATTCAAGTCTCCAGTTTTGCTGCCCTCTGGGCTTAAAACCCTTTTCCCAGCTCACCATTCGGGCCTCAGTGTGGCTGGTGACCCCTCGGAGCAACCTGTGCCTGACCAGCCACATTGGGAATGTTCTCTTTTACCAACCTGCCTTCATGGCTCCATCCATATCCCATGGTCTCCTTACACACACACACACATCCCAGTTTGAGGTCCCTTACCAGTGAGTGCTTTGTCTTTCACCAAATAGAGGGCATGGAGTCATGGATACTTATTGGCTGTCTGATCAATGAAGGAGACAGTGAATGAGTGGGACAGCTCTTAGCTTTAAAAGCTCATTAGAAGATAGGGTTGTTTTTTTTTTAATTTTATTTATTTATTTATTTATTTTTTTAGGTACTTTCCTTAACAGAACTTCTCTGCAAGACAACACTTCAAGGCCAATACCATGAGGACTCTTTGTTCTTCAGAGAACAAAAGACAAGGCTGATCTGACCCAGGAGAGAACCGAGGCTGGACTCAACTGGGTTGTTCTTGAAAAAACTTGCCCAGCACAGCATGAGAAAAAAAAAAAGTCCCCAGAGGTGGGCAGCCCTCCTACCTGCTACCCAGAATGCAACCTTTGGAGACAAACAGCCCCAGGTGACTGGGATCCACCCCACTAGGGGGTGTGGGAAAGCCAACTCCAGCATAGCAGGCGGGGCCAGCAGGCTGACATTGTTTTTCTCTGTATACAGCAACAGAAACCAAGCAGCCAGCACTTCTCAGAGGCACCGCACCCCCCTTCATTTTAATCTCCCAAACTGACTTGTCAGCAGCAGGAAGTGACATGACAGCTTTCCTCACAAAAGGGAAACTCCTCAGTGTTACCATGGGGACGGAGGCCACTGCGGGATCACAGATTTATATAATCTTAAAGGTGTAGGCACCATGATGTCATTCTGGATGAGGGGGATGGGTGCCAGACGCTGCTGCTGCAAAACAGAGGAGCTTGAAGTTGCAAAGTTCCCCGGAAAGGAAGGGAGAAGATGCTGAGGAGGCGGTGGGGGCTGAAGTCTCATCGGATGGATGCCTGGAAAGCACAGGACCGGCATCTATGCCTTTTCCACAGCCTGGAATTAAAGAGCCAGGATGAAACCAGCACTTCAGATCCAGGGCAAACCGGTCATTTCACAGGGTGGGAAAACTGGACGTCACTGGGGACAAGGGAATCCAACTGTTGCTCTACACAGTCCTTAGTCAGCATGCCAGTCACTAAAGCAGCTTTTATTGTCTGTGTTACACAGAGGAGGAAACTGAGGCCTTGAGGGGTAGAGCTTTCCCACCCCAAAATTCTGGGCTAGTGGGGAACACAGCTAGCTAGAAAACAAATGTTTACCTCAGGCTATCTTGGCTCTGTCTTCACTGAGACTCCAGTCTCTGCAAGACCACCTAATAACTAGGACACTGATTCAGCTACCTTGTCTCTTTCTCTGGGAAACAGATGTGATGTTAAAGATTGTGAACACAGGCAAAACACTCCGAGGACCCTAGAACTCAGACAGATCCCTAACAAAGGTGACCCGTGAGAGGGATTGCTCCTGGTCTGGGCTGTGAGGAGACATGAGTGGACTGTTTTCACTGGCGGCTCCCTGAGGCAGCCTCCGTATTTTTCCATTGACTGGCTCACACTGGAGATTAATTTGGGTTCAGCCAGTGACTGCCAAGTTGAAAGCAGAGGCCCAGGCCCACGGGAAAGGCAGTCCCCGCATCTGCCTTTCTCAGGATCACCATTGCTGGTACATTTCCACGAAGGGAACAATTCACAACAGCAAATATCTAGGGCCTGATTAAACAACAACAACACTGTTTGCTTTGAAAAGCGTGCATCCTCTGACCCCAAACCCAGTCAAGGTCATGAGCTTGCCAGACCAGGACAAGTTCTTCTGTCTTAGAACACAAGGATCTTCAGACCCGGATGTCACGTGGCAGGGGGGAGAGGTCAAGGGCAGATTTTGTGTTGAGACTTAAACAATGGGGCTGGGTGAGGACTGTGGCACCTGTCAAGATGAATGGGATGCTTCCTTTTCCAGTTCACACAGTACTTAGTCCACGAACGAGCAGCAGAAGAGCAGGTGCCCAGGGGCCCCGAACCCGAGAGCAGGCACCCAGGGGCCTGGACCCCGAGAGCGGGGACCCAAGAGACCGGACCCCGAGAGCGGGAACCCAGGAGACCGGAACTCAAGGGTTTTGCTGTTATTTCATTCCACGTTACAGATCAGATTATGGCTCAGTAGTCGATTATACATACCATCTCAGCCTTAGCCTTGCTTGGCAAGAGTGAAAATTCAGAGTCCTGCCCTGCAGCAAGCATGACTTAATTGCTTGTGTCTTCAACAGAATTACAAAGAGCAGCAAGTGACCTGGAGGAGACGAAAATGGTGTTTCTATGCAGAAGTTGGTGTGCAAACCCTCCAAAAAGTAGCAGAGGGAGTGCAAGTACACGCACTTCCCTGTACATGCATATAGAGCTTGGATTTATTTTTTTGTTTGTTTGTTTATTGGTTTTTCGAAGAGACAGGGTTTCTCTGTGTAGCCCTGGCTGTCCTAGCTCTCTGTAGACTAGGATGGCCTTGAACTCAGAAATCTTCCTGCCTCTGCCTCCCAAGTGCTGGGAATAAAGGCATGCACAATATGTATGTATGTATGTATATATATATATATACACATATATATGAGACAAAGTTTAAAGGTCATAGGATTAGAAAGCAAAACCCAGTTCCCAATTCCCTACTCTAGCTGCTCAGCTACTCGGAGCCTCCCATCTTTACCTCCACAGCACCTGAACCTCTCCAAGGGTAGGCTACTCCCAAGCTTCATATATCCTGAGAACACATTAATCCAGGTATTCTGCACATAGCTCAGGGATGGGAGAGCTTGCCCATGATTCCCAAGGGAAATATTAACAAAAGAAGGTAATTCAAGCAAATGCTTGTGGAGACACTCAAGTTCTCTAGGTGACATGGTATCTCCTGTGCCTGTTAAAGGACACTGGTTTGCACCCTGACCCTCTGCTACAATCCAGGTGACAGCAGCTAGGGCTTCACACGCTTCTCCTGCATTCCTCCCTTGGAACCCATGGGTCAACCAAGAGGGGCAGGCCCAAACCCCACCCACGTGGGCAGCGCTGGTCCAATACTTCCCTGCGCCACTTGCTCAAGAGTGGGGTCCCCAAAGAAACAGAGTGTGGAGAGCTCGCTAGAAATGTCATAATTTATTCTGTTGTATAAAAAAGTCATCCCAGTAACAAAATGTCTTCTCAGAAGAAGAAATATATTACTTCAGATCATAAATAAACAAACATACAACCGCTGATAACTAAAAGCTACAAACCAACATTGGCTTTGTCCATCAGTGCTGAAAGCGAACCTGCTCCGGGTCTATTTACAAGATAGTACAGTACGCAAACACAAAAATTGAGGTATTTGGTTCTCCTATGAGTAGACAAATGACATTTGTGAAGGCAGACCACCTGCCTACACAAAAATAAATAAGGTAAAACTCTCATACACGCATGTCATCGGGAATGGTTAATACTGGTAGGTATATCAAGCATGAAATTTCTAGAAAAAACGGGCAAGCGAAGAAACTGGCTCAAACAGAGTGCTTTCTCTTCTGCCTTGTTCTGTCTGAGGGACTTGATGTACCCACAATATATTGGACCCGAATGGGCTGAGTTCTGCAAATGTCTTGCGGTCAAGTCATTGTTATGACTGCTTAGGAACTCAGTGGAACTCGGGAGGTGTTGGGGGGTGGGATGTTAAATAAATAAGGACCAGCTCATGTGAGCTTCTCCCAAAGTTATTGCATTGCTCCTCCCATGGGAGGACTGGCGTCCCAGTGGCAAGTGAAACTCCACACCTCCCCTGGCCCTTCAGCAGCTCGGAGAGGTCGTGATGGGGCTGTGAAGGTAGTTCAGGGCACTTTTCGTGGGGTGGACGGGGATGGAGACGGGGAAGTTGAAGACAGTGGTAGTGGAGGTGCCCCGGTCAAGGACCACCATGGCAGGACTCCCAGCTTCAGCAGAGCAGTGAGGGGCCAGCACTTGGGACTCAAACTGCAGCAGCTGGCCCATGAAGCTGAAGTTGGGGGAGATGATACTCCGCCTCTGCTTGACAAACTCAAAGGCCTCGTCCAGCTTCACTCGGTTAGTCCTCATGAGGTACGCAAGGCAGATGGTGGCTGACCGGGAGATGCCGGCCTGGCAATGGACGAATACTCTCCCTCCAGCATCCTTGATGGAGTCTGGAAAACAAAGTTACGGGTTACTCAAAAACTCAGGAGAACAGCCGACCCCAGATCAAAGATGGTTAAGAAATGTCATGTGGGTCCTGTCCAGAGATGGCCAGGGTCTGCCTCATGCTATCATGCGGACTCTGTGTGTGTACTATGCAAAGGACAGCAAGGGATTTAAACCCAGACTGGGTATCTGCACTTATAATCCTGGACAAGACAGTTCAGTTCAACTATTTGAGTCTCAGTGAGGAGGAAGGCTCGGGTGAGGATCAAGCTGCCACCCAAGAGGCTGGACTCAGTGTCTACAGTAGGGATGGAAAGCAGAGGTCCCAGACATCCATTCCATTTACCTATGAAATCAATTGCCTCGTTGAACCAGGAGCTGATGTCCGCCTTGTGGTTGTCCTCCACCGGGATGCTCTTGTACTGGTAGTGACCCTCAAAGTGGTTAGGACAATTGGCTGAGACGTTGATCAAGGCGGTGATGCCCAAGGCGTCGAGCATATCCTTCCGGGAAGCATGATAGGCACTGCCCAGGTACAGGAAGGACAGGATCTCCACTGGGCCCCCCTGAAATCCAAAACAGTCCAGCATTCGTCAAGCTTGTTCAGCAGGAGCACCAGAACCCACGCCCACAAAAACTCCCCGCTGATAAGGGGAGTTTCTGAAAGCGGTGACCTCAGCACTTCTGTTGACATATTAAAATAATAGTAAAGAGTTGAGCCCATTGGCCTGGACAGAGCCAACCAGCTCTTATGTGGCAGCAACTGGGAGACTCGGCTCTGTTCAATTGCTTCATGGTGGAATAAAGATCCTCGTGTCCCCTCTAGTATAAATAAAGCTGCAGCCGATTTCTGTATTCTTCCTGGCACAACCCTCCCAGACCTCTGCCAGTTCTGCCCTCCTAGCCCTGCATGGCCCCGGACTCCAACTAACCTGGTCGTAGAGAGGGGTGCTACAGGAGCTGCATCCGGATTCTGCACTGTCAGGCACATTAGTACTCAGGGGTAGGCTGAGCCCCATGGGGGTGGGCTGTTTGCTGCACAGCTCAGGGCAGGAAGCCGAAAACGCTTCATATCCTCCTGAGAATACAAAGGTACATATTTTCCCATTAGCACCACCGACACAGTAACTGGAGACAAGTCACCCACCCACCAGGGGTTGCGAATTTACAAGGAAGACTGAGGGAAGTCTTTGTTCCTGGAGTAAAACAAAGCCAGTGACAAGCCCCTGGAGACTGGATGCAGGCGCTCTCACACTCCAGGTGGGACGCCCCTTCCCTAGTTGATGGCAGAAGTCCTGCCAGAGCCAGAGCGTACCTTGGAGGAAGAAGACTTGAGTGGAGCGCGCCTCTCGGCAGAGCGCACCCGCGGCCAGGGCCAGGGTGCCGTCGCGCTTGGCGCCGTCCAGGGAGGCGCTGCGCTCGTCCAGCAGAACCACAGCGTGGTAGGCTCCGGCCAGCAGGCGGCCGCGCAGTTCGGCGTTGGGTACGATATGCTCCAGGCCCATGGCGCCCTTGGCGCGGCGCCGCACGATGGTGCTGAAACGCACGTTCACTGAGCCCGCGATGTGGCCGGCGTTGAAAGCGAAGAAGGAGCGACAATCCAACAGCAGGCACTGCGCGGCGCGCTCTCGCAGCAGCGCGCGCAGCCCCCCGGCGTCCAGGATGCCCACCTCCATCACCATGGCCAGCCCCAGCGACCCCAGCGTGCCCGTTCTGCGGCTCTCCAGAAATAGTCTGTCGATCTTGTGCGGTGTTCTCTGGCCCTATGTCCCCAAGTGCTCGCTGCTCCTAATCTGTTTTCACCGCGCGTCCCGCCCGCTAGTCCTTCGCTGCGCGCTCGTCCAGACGAGCGCAGTTTTATGTGTCCTCTCTGGGGGCGGTCCCGGGCGGGGCACAGGGGTGGGGGCAATGGGGGACGGTTTGTTTGTTTGAATGGCAGACACGTGACCGGGTGGTGACGTCACCCGCCCTGCAGGGCTTGGCGCCACCAAAGCCAAAAGCAAAGACGTCATCGGCCTGGGAGCCGCTCGACTTTGAGCGCTGGCTCTCGGCCCGGCCCCCACCCTCCTGTCCTCCGGGCTTGCACGCTGCCAGCCCGGGTGGCCAGAACGCTTGGCCTGAGGACACCTGCCCTGCTCCCCTCCACGGGTCTCCGCTGAGTGAGCGGGGCCACTCTTGGTATCAAGGTCTCAGTTGGCCCTGCTCCGGCTGCTGGGGTAGTGGGCGCGGAGAGCTGAGCGGGAAAGGGTAGTAGGTAGTGAGAGATGACTGACTCAGTCTATAACCCTCTGGCTATACCGAGGACAAATGGTGAGAGTCAAGACGTCCTTCGCGAATGTCACTTTAAAAGTTTTACGCCGAACAAGGGAGTGCCTCCAGTTAGCCCCCACCCCCAACCCTGGAGTATTATGTTTACGGCAGTGGTCCCTAGAGGACTTACTTGAAGCAGAGAGAGGAGGGTTGCAAGATCGGGTGTGGAGCCCAGGTTTAACATTTTGGGGGGGCCAGGGTAGAGCTCCACAGCGCCGCCCAGGGACCGCCAAGCACGTTGTCGTCGCGTGCTATCAGAGGATGCTGCCAGCCGCCGCTCTTCTGCCCCCCCAACACAACTTTCTTTTGTTTTGTTTTTGTTTGAGAGAGAGAGAGAGAGAGAGAGAGAGAGAGAGAGAGAGAGAGAGAGAGAGAGAGAGAGAGAGTCTTGCTGTGTAGCCTTGACTGGCCTTGAACTCAGAGATCCTCCTGTCCCTGCCTCACTAGTGCTGGGATTAAAGGCGCCTGCCCTCGTGCCTAGCTCTTCATCTCTACTGAACAGAAGCTGAGCACTCAGGGCCTAGAGCCTTGAATCCGCTAGTCTGTGGGACAAACTGTACCCATCACACCTGGGAAGACCCCAGTGGTGTCTGTGTCCTTCCCTCAAAACTCCATGACTACAGGATAGGCCGCTAGCCCCTGCCACATCACGGAGTTGGATACACAAACATAAACATTGCACCACTCTGCAGGGGTGCCGAGTCAGGAACATTCTGCGGTTTCTTCCTCTTTGCAAGGGGAGGTGTTTTACTGGCCACTATGTGTCTTTGCCCAGCAACGTCCGCTTTGGCCTCTCTTAGTTTTTTCGTTCTGCCTAGATTCTTCTGTAAATTCGGGATACGTTATTTTTAAAGGGCATTTTTTACATTCCTTTGAGCATTGATCCTAAAAGAACAGTAAAGAAATCTTCAGATAACACCACCCTCCCTCCATCTCAGAAGGGCGACAGAAAGAAAAAACTTATTTGTTTATTCTACTTATTCAGCAGAGGACCTCAACATACTTTTCGCATTGAATCATAAAATGTTACAGCTGCCGCCTTTTCAAACTGCATACCAACTTCAAGTTCTCCTTTTTTTTTTTGTTTTTGTTTTTGCTTTTGCAAGGACATTTATTATATCCTTTTCAGCCCAAACTTTTCAAAAAGACCTTTTTATTCGAATAAAGTGGCATGGTTGGGCACTGGAAGTCAGATGTCTGCTGGTCTCGGGGGAGTTCTGCTCTCTTCCCTTCCTAGAAGGAGTCTAAAGAGCAGGAACCCCGTGGCCAGTTGACTGCTGGGGAGGCAGCCATCCTCTTCTCAGATGAGCCTTCGAGGTAGTTCCAGTACAACTGGTACCATGCATGACATGGTGGCAGTCCCTTGCAAAACAGAAGGGACAGAACACACAGACCTTTCCCCTCCCGTGAGTCATCCACTCTTCCCAACACAGTGATTCTTAGATCCCATAGCCCATGTGCTGTGTGTGCTTCAGAATCTGACATCAGAACCTTAGAGAATCACGCCAGGTGGGTCTTGAGAGACACCTACAGGCATTGGTTGGTTGGAGCCCCAGCCGAGAGAAAGCTCTCTCCAGGTGCCACAGGGACTGATACTAAGGTCCTCTTATTCAGAGAGAGTTAGCACAGATATAGCCACCACGGGTCCCAATCCAGACAGTGAGAATGCCCTGGTGACTGGGTCCAAACCAGAGAGGCTTCTGCTGCCTTGGAAGGGTGAGCAGGTGGCACTGGAGGCTTAGCTACTGAGGGCCCGGGACAGTGTGAGTCAGTAGGTGTCAACTCTAGGAGAGGCCTCACTGGCCTGAGAGCTTCCCCATTCCAGTTGTGCTTAGAAGCAACTCTAGAGGCAGCGCGGGGTGATAAGAATCAGCCAAAAGACTTTGCCTGCCTCTCCCCTTTAACTGTGTGGACTCTCCTTTTTCACTTTACCACGCCCCACCTCCCTGTGACTGGGAGAGAAGCATCAGCTTCTATATGGGCCCTGTGGGGACAGTCAATGTGCAGGCTTGGCACCAGTCTATGAACCTGTCAGTTCCTCTCATTTGGATTTGTCTTGGTGTTGGGGTGGGGGTAGGGAAGGAGCTCCCCACTAATGACTGAAAGTGCTTCTTCCTTCCCACTGTCGACTCTGTAACCTTGAACAAATGACTTATTTCTGAGCTTCGGTTTCTATATTTATTAAATGGAGAAAAATACCCATCTAGAACTAATTAAAATGTCGGGAGAAAGTCCTGGTGGGATCCCTGCAGAAGAGCTGCTTCCGGGGTGGGGGGTGGAGGGGAGAAGAGTGATAGCCCTTTATTACCTTTCCCTGTCTCTCCTGAGTCAGTCAACTTAATACCATTGAGATAAACAACTTAGGAAGGGAAATGGAGGCCAGGGAGTGATGGCTCATGCTTTTAATACCAATACTGGGGAGTCAGAGGCAGGCAGATCTCTGAGTTCAAGTCCAGCCTGGTCTACAGAGTGAGTTCCAGGACAGCCAGGGCTGCACAGAGAAACCCTGTCTCAAACAAGCAAATAAAAGGGGGTGGGGGATGGAGGGGCCAGCTCGAGATCATTGAGCAGCATCACAGTGGGCCTGTGGTAAGGAAGATTGTAGTAGGGAATTCAAAGCAGAGCAAAGAGGAAGACAAAAGGGGCCACAGGGACCTGCTCCCTTCAGTGGGCCTCCTCCTACAGTTTCTACCTCTGCCTGATAGTGCTTCAAACTCTGAGCCCATTCTCATATCCATCGATGAGATGAACGTCAAGTTCCTCTCTGCCTATTGCTATAGGGGACCAGGACTTCCACACATGAGCCTTTGGGGGTGCATTACAAATCCAAGCTACAAGGTGCTTCTTGTTCAGTAACCTTCTGTGACTCTCCCCCCCCCCCCAAATCCAACAGCATACTACTGTGCGTCCCCAGTCTTCTTAGCCTTCCGGCTGACTTCCACTTGCTTTGATTTTGCTCTCGGGTTCCATGAAAACTCAGTGAGCCCGTGTTCCTTGAATGTTCTAGGTCTCCCCCATCCCCACAGCTGTGCTCACACCGCCCTGCCTGCCCCTGTCTTCTGACCTTCCGGAGACTCTTCTCCCCTGCAGATCCAGCAAAGGACCTATCTAAGCAAATGAAGACTCTTGCTGGCTTTCCTCACCTCTCCACACCAGCTCTGGAAGACTGCTGGTGTGGATGCCACTTAACCCCTGCCTTATGCCACCAGTCTGCATACTTGCTGGATGCAGGGCAGGGCCTGTGTGTTTCTCCTCTGCAGTAATAATGCCCAGCACATAGTAGGCCCACAGTCTGTGAGATAGCAAAGTGTCTTTAAGAATGCTGGTGAATTTCGTCAGTGCCAGGCACTTTACAGGTACCACCTCCTGACCTCATCAGCAGTCCTGGAAGGAGACGGTCACTAAGCTCAGAGAAGGGACATGCCCAGGGTCAGACAACTGGGAGCTGTCAATGCAGACCTGGCACATGGCCATATCTACCTCATCTCCTGAGGCCTCAGTTTCTGCAAGCTGGCTCCCAGATGGCCTAGAGCTTTCCTCAGAGAGCAGAGATGGCCTGCAGCAGCCCTGGATAGAGTTTGAACCCGCCTAGCTCTTCTGACCCAAGCCCTCCTGTCCCTGATACCTCATTGGCCCACACTGATGGATTGGCAAGGATAATGTCACTCTCCCCACCCAGGCATGAGAACAGTGCCAGTCTCTATTGTGCAACTGTTCCTCAGGGCTCTCTGATCAGGCCTGGGAGGGCTGAGCAGCTGTGTCCTGTCATTCAGGCCCCTCCTTTGAAAGAAATGAGACTCAGAGAGGTTAAACAACTTGTCCAAAGTCACACTGTGTCCAGAACATCCTAACGAGTCAGTGTGGTATCAGCTGCGTGTTCAGCCTAACAGTGCTTATCTTTAGGGGTCAGTGCTCCTTTCATTCTCCTCCTTAGAAAATGCAGATGGGATGGTGGCTTTTACCCCAGTGTGTTACATTTGAAAGCAAGGAAGAAAAAAAGACAAACGCATCGGAAGGCAATCCTATGGCTGGCAATGGCATCATTGTTACCACCAAGTTCAAGTTGTTGAGCCTGGGCCAGGGGCCCAGCTCACCTCAGGGGCTTCGTGTTGGCAGTGCAAATTGCATTACTTCCTTCACAGTTTGCTCATCTAATAGGAATGGCGTCTGTTATGTAGGGTGATACAACAGCAGAGAGACTGAGAATAACATAGTCCAACCCAGGAACCAGACCTAGCCCCACCTCTCTCTACAGAGCCTCGGTGGCACAAAACCCAAAATATTTACTCCATTAAAGGGAAAAGTCAGCCCAGCCCCTGACACAGGCTTGTGGCTGGAAGGCCCAGGAACATGTTCAGTTGACTTGCACTGTTGTTATTCTGTGGCTATTTATAAACTCTTCCCCCAGGGGATGCATCATAGAAATGCTACTTGCTTTGGTCCTCTATTTCAGTGTGTAGAAGGCGCATTTGTCATGTCTTAACGGTTCTAAAGCGTGACTTAGGCGGAGATCTGTCCCAGTTAGCAACTGTCAGGAACTTCCTTTCTGATCTGTGCATGACTTAGCAAAGTGGGTATTAAGGTCCAAGACATTCAGGTCCAATAAAGTAACAAGGCTTATCATAGAAATGAACTAAAATATATTATCACGCAGCCACAGCGATCAGAGCCGGAAATGGCCTCAGGAGCTTATTGCTCGTGGCAACTGAGCCCCTTTGTAATGGGGCCTCAGCCTGGAAGGACCTGAGAAGCGTAGGGGCAGGGCAGGACCTGTGTTTTTCTCCTCTGCAGTAATGATGCCCAGCACATAGTAGGCCCACAGTCTGTGAGACAATGAAGTGTCTTTAAAAATGCGTGTGAATTTCTTTGGTGCCAGGTGCTTGGAGAACTCTAAACCAGAAACACACGTGGCAGATGGGTGGCTCTGCTGACTGCCTCTTCCTCCTAGGAGCCAGCCCCTCCCTCCCCAGGAACCTGGCAGCTGTCATTGCCCATCAGACCACTGCACAGAGATGCATTTGTCTCTGGGATAATCCCTCCTAAAGCTCTTCGTAGGAGCACCCCCATGAGGACCGCCTGCCCCACCTCCCTGCACGTCAGCTTGGCCATAGGTCGTTACTCTTCCTGACCCCCGGTACAACGCTCAAAGCACACAGTTTGTGGGGCAAACATGTGGACCAGTCCAGGAACCAGCAGAGGAGCGGAGGTAGTGAGACTGTCATTTCCACAGGCTCCTTCATGACCCAAGGACATTGCCCATCAGCCATAGCTGGCAGAGTCACACTCTGCTGTGTGCTGGCTGGGGGAACTGGCGCCTGTGGGAGAGGTGATGGCTTTCTCCTGGTTTCCTTTCTTTTAACAGAATACGAGTTGAGATATAATTTCCTCTTCATAATCAGGGAAACAGTAATTAACATCAGCGGGAGCAAATGAGGTCATGCTTTGTCTATTCCCGGAGGGCACAGAGAATTGTTATCCAAGGAATGCAGAGAATCGCAGATGAAGACTTGGAGATAGTGCGACCCAGTGTTCCACTTTTCCCTTTGTGGGAAACATATTTGGTTCTTATTAGTGATAACTACCTGTCTCTCCTAGAGGGTTGCTAGCAGGCTGGCCCTCTGCCAGGAGCTTCATATTTACATCCTGGTATGACAGTGATATGGACCCACAAGGAAGAGACACTTACAGCCGCCATGAGACTAGAAGAGGGAGCCAAGGTCTAGAAGGACCAGTGGCCTTTCCCAAAGATGCACCCCAAGTGTCCCCCCATCTGCCTTCTAAGACCTTTGTCCTTATCTACTGGGACACACAGTGGGTGTGACACATGGGTGGGGTGTTTCAGCACTCATTGTCAGGGATGATAACTTGTGGGGGGCCATTTCTCGGTGCTTCTGGGTTCCAAAAGAAAGGGGAAAGCGAATATACTGGCACCCTGGGCCTCTGGCAGGGGCTGCCTGACTCACTGACCGCACTGGACAGATGACTCATTCGCCAGCCTTGACCTCAATGGGTTTGACCACCCACGGAGAGTGAAGTCACACCTTCAGTGCCCTGATGCACTCTTCTCAGTCAACTCCAAAGCAGGCAAGGAACAGGCTTGGGTGGGCCTGCTTGGGGTCCAGGACAAGAAAACCCACATATGCCTCTGTTGATCCTAACTGAGCTGCTCACATAGGCCTAAGTCATGCCTCCAAGGACTTATTTAGTTGACTATGGCCACAGTAGAAACTACAAACCAAGTGTTTTCAAGAACAGAGCTTGGTCAGCAATAGGCTTTGAAGGCCAGAGTGTGGTAATAAGGTGACCACAGGGTCCTCATGGGAGTATTCAATCTTCAACTCTTAACAAGCTGTTGCTGCTGTTTGCTGACCCCACTTGGGTTCCTGAAGACGACCCCCCATCTCTGCCTTTGTTTTTATATGAGGTTCTCTCTGTGCCAAAATTCCCTTCTCCACAAGGACACCATCCATACTGGATCAGGACCATCTCACATTGACTTGCTTATATGTGTAACTGACCCTATTTCCAAAGGTCATGGTCTGCAATACTGGGGGACGGGGGGGGGATATCATGTGTCATGTTGTCTTCTGTGTTCTTAAAGAGACCCCTTCCTAAATGTGGTAAAGATATGTTCTCTGGATATGAGTGAGGGGCATCCCCTTCACTCTTGGACATGATGACTTAGTACCCTGAGCATGTCACTTGACCCATGGGATATTCATTCAACGTGAACCACTGAAAAGACCAAGGGAGAGTTGCTGTGTTTGACTTGGTGCCATTAACTCCCTGGAATTAAGTGCATTGTTATGATGTAATCAAAAATAGCCAAGAAAAAGAGACAAGAAATTATGGCCTACATGACACTGATACATTCCACCCAGCTGCACTAAGAGGCTGAGCTTGGAACCATGGAGGGGCAACAGAGCCGTAGACACTAGAGCCCAGAAAGGCTACTGCGGCATCTCAGCTCACAGGGACATGACAGGCATTGGAACAGAGCAGGGATGCTCTGTGACTTGAGGCTGTAGCTGACTAGGGTTCTAACCTAGCACTTAAAACACTCAAGGGCTTCAAACACTCTGACTAGAGCAGCAATGGAACAAACAGGAATGAACCCTGCATCACACTGAACATCTGGCTCCAAGCTTGAAACCATAGGAGTTTTACAACAAAATGTGGAAAGATTCCTCCATAATCCCACAGGTAGGATACTTTGAGTCAATTTTAGAGTTCAAAATTTAGAAACAATCAAAGAAAAGTTTAAGTCATGTTGGTTTTTTTGTTTTTTGTTTTTTTGTTTTTTTTTTTAGTAAGTTCTTCGTGATGTGAGGCTCTGTAGGCCAAAGGGCAAAAGGAGGAAATGTTTCTAACTTGGAGACAAACGCTGATCTCACCAGTAACAAGTTCTCCCCCAACTCCTGCCTCTGCTTTGTTTTGAGTCAGGGTCTCTCCATAGCTCTCGCTGTCCTTTTTTTCTTCTTGTCTGTTTGTTTTGTTTTTCAAGACAGGGGTTTTTTTTGTGTAACCTTGGCTGTCCTGGAACTCGCTCTGTAGATGGATACTCATAGGCATCCCCTTGCCTCTGCCTCCCAAGTGCTGGGTTTAGAGGCGCACACCACCATTCCTGCAAGAGAATTCTCTAAAGCAGAAAGTAAGGGAAGCATATTCCTGTGAAGAATATGAACTTCCCTGGCCTGCCTTGGTGGTGGAGGCAGCAGCATCAGGGATCATAGATAAAACTCAAAATGTCTGGGCCTAAGGTCGCATTTGACACTCTGTGAGTTGCAAAGTATGAATATGAAAGAGCTCACAACTGAAGAAGTCAGTCACTCCCAACTGAATTTAAGTATAATGTACTTTTAAAAATTAAAATGCAGACAGTTCCCAGTTAGAAAGGAAAGAGTGGGGTCCTGCCCCTTCCCCAGGCTCAAACCTCTTCTCTGCTAGCACCCCGAAAGGATGGTGCTGTGAGGAGCCTGTATCTGATCTCTAACCTGGATACCACAGGGGCAGCTCCCCACTCCTGGGATTCACTGTGTGGAGAGTGACTTCTTGCAAGTCACAGAGGGCTGGGCCTCTGGGGCTCTAGTTCACCAAGGCCACAGTTCTGCCTCATGTGCTCTCCTGCACCTCTCACTTGTTTGTTCAGAGCCTCCAGCCTGGACAGGACACCGGGGAAAACGGAATGAGCCAGCCCCCCTGCCCCTCCAGTGATGCCATTGTCCCAAGCAGGGAGGAGCATACCAGAAATGGTCTCCAACCTCAGGGAACTGAGCACAGGAATAGGTGTCCAACTCAGATGAGGAAGATAGCAGAGAGAAAGGGAAGGAAAGGAAACCTCTGACGGTAATACCTTTGTAGTGGTTTGTAGACGCTCAGCCCAGGGAGTGGTACTATTAGAAGGTGTGACCCTGTTGGAATAGGTGTGACCATTTTGGAGTAGGTGTGTCACTGTGGGTGTGGGCTTTAAGACCCTCATCCAAGCTGTCTGGAAGCCAGTTTTCCACTAGCAGCCCTCAGATGAAGATGTAGAACTCTCAGCTCTGCCTGTACCACACCTGCCTGAGTGCTGCCATGCTCCCGTCTTGATGACAATGGACTGAACCTCTGAACCTGTAAGCTAACCTCAATTAAATATTGACCTTTATAAGATTTGCCTTGGTCATGGTGTCTGTTCACAGCCGTAAAACCCAAACTAAGACAACCTCCCTCTACCCAACCCAGCCTTGACTCTGGGCTCCCCCGGTCCCACTGTTATCCTTTCCTAGTTCTAGGGCAAGATGCAAGGTAGAGAGGAAGTGCAGAGGGACTCTGTTTCTCAGTCCTGCTGAGAGCCAACTTTGTTCATTGCTCACCAATGAACATTAAGAGACTAGTTAGATAACTAGATGGAACAGTATAAATATACACACCAAAGTGTATGTGTGGAGAGAGAGAGAGAGAGAGAGAGAGAGAGAGAATACATATTACTCACATCATCTTGTATCTATGGGGGTTCAGTTCCAGGACCTCCCACAGACATCAGAATCTCCAGATGCTCAAGTGCCAGGTATAAAATGGTAAGGTCTATGTAGAAAGCATGCACACATTCTCTTGAAGTCTGAATCAACCCTAGGTTACTACTCTACCCAGTAAAACACAGATGCTGCTTACTGGTTTTATACTGGTGCTCAGGGAACAACAGTAAGACACAGCACAGCGTATGTGCTGTACCAACACATTTCTTTCTCTCTTTCGATTCCTGGCTAAGTCCATGCAGCAGAAGCCCCTGATACGCAGGGTTGATCCTGTGTGTTTGTGTGCACGTGCATGTGCGTGTGTGCACAAAGGCGATACATAAAGTGGGAAGCGAGGGCTAAAGAGGACAGGAGGTGGGGGCTTGAGGAGGGTGGTCCGGGAAGGCCTTGGTGCAACGCTGGCATTTGAGTAGCCATCTGAAGGGGAGCCTAAGTGAGCTACGGGGATCTAGAGGGAGATCGGTGTAAGCAGATACCTCAAAACAGGAACTAGCCTCCCAGGGATGAAGCAGCAACCAGCTTAGAAAGGAAGGGATAAAACATCTTTAATCACAAGTAACATGATCCCACTGTAGAAGGGCCTAGAGAGTTTTAGAATAAACTACTCAAAACAGAGCAAGGGTGCTGGAGAGTTGACTCAGTAGTTAAGAGTGCTTGCTAGTCTTCCAGGGAGCCCTGGTTCGATTCCCAGCACTCACTAAGTGATTCACACTAATTGCCTATGACTCCAGTTCCAGGGGATCCTCTTGGTATTTCCTCTTCTGACCTCGGTGGGCACTAGACACGCACGCAGGCAAAGCATCCATATGAATAAAATAAGTCTTTTAAAAAAAACAGTTTACAAAAGAAAAGAAGTGTGGTGTGCTGAAGGGGTGCCCACCTCATTTGCATGAGGTCCTGTGTTCCAACCTCATTACCCACTTAAGAAAAAAGAAAACCCAGAATGTATAAGTGTATCGAGGTCACAGGTTACAAGAATGACTACAGAAGTCACGTTTATTTATAGACACAGGGGAATAATCAGAGAGCGAAACTAAAACCATGACTCAAGTCACAGCAGAAGTGCACAGATTGCTACTGAATAATAACACAGACCTTTGCCGAGAAAAGCTAACTAAGTGGAGTGGTCTTCCATGTTGTTAGATTAGAAGATGTAATGGTTTGTGACAATGTCCATTCTCCTTAAATTGGTGACGAATCCACAAAATTCTTCTTGAAGTCCTATAGGCTTCTCTTCAGAATCTGCTAAGCTTGACTCTGAGATTATAAGGAAATTCAAAAACACCTAGAATGACCAAAAGAGTTGAGTTTATAAAAAAATCAAAACTATGGGACTCTCACTTCCTGAGTTCAGATGTTACCATATGGCCACAGTAACCCAGCAGTGCCAGTGGCCAGGGTACATGAGTGGCCAGGGTACATCAGTGGCCAGGGTAGCATGGTGCTGGCAGGCGCTGGCAGGCGGGCAGCTAGGACAGGTCTGGCAGCTGAGAAATAGGCAGTCACCCACCAGTGGCCAGTTGATTTTGACAAGGATGTCAAGACAATTCGCTAAGGGGCAGATATTCTGGTAAAGGCAATTGCCAAGGGCCAGCATTCCACAAATCTTCTCTACTTAGCAAAACTTTCCTGAAAATCTTTTACTCTCCTTATCTATGAAACTTTCCAACATGCAAAGTTGCTGTACCCCCAGCAGCCCTGTCCTGGAATGGTTGACACCCTTCCCAATTTCTTTCCTTTCCTTTGTTCCTTTTAAAACTAGCCATTCAACAAACAAACTGAAGTCAGACCAATCCAGTGGGGGAAAGACACAGTCACTGCTTTCATTAGAACAAAAGGTAAGTGAGTGTCCTGCCCCAGATGTAATTGCTAGTCCCATTTGGGTCATGATGTGCTCCTTTTGAAAAAAAAGAATAAAAAGGAATGGCCTTGCTGAGTTACTCACACTTTATCGTGTTTGTCTTTGTGGAACACTGAGAATATTTGTTTCTATCACCATAAAGCCCAATGACCCTAGTTAGAGTGCCATAAGAAAATACTATACCCACAAGCAACTTCGGAGGAGAGGGTTCATTTCAGCTTAAACTGCCACATCACAGTCCATCATTGAGGAAAGTCAGGACAGGAACTCAAGGCAGGAACCAAGAGACAAGACCTGAAGCAAAGGCCATGGAGGAATACTGCTTGCTAAGTCGCTCAGTCTGTTTTCTTATAGAATCCAGGACTTACCTGCCCAAGGTTGGCACCCCCCACAATGGTCTGGGTCCTCACATATTAATCACTAATTAAGAAAATGCCCTATAGGTGTGCCTACAGCCCAATTTTATGAAAGCAGTTCCTCGCCTGAGGGTCCCTCCTCAGATGGCGGTAGCTTGTGTCAAGTTGCTGTGGAAACCAGTCAGCAAGGATCCCAGCACTCGCAATGTGGAAGAGACTTGATTCTTCATAGTTGTCTTCTGACCCCCACATATGCATGGTGGCATGCATGCACACACATATATACACACAAGATTTTTAAAAATGCAAATTAAAAAGAAAATGGAAGAATTGAGACCCTTCTCCCAACACACACACACATACACACACACACACACACACACACACACACCTCATATCATTACAAAAATTAACTCAAAGGGATCACTAACTTAAATGTAAGGGCTAAGACAATAATGCATCCAGGTTCTAGAAAAGTGGGGGCATGAGAAGATAGCTCATGTGTGAGCACCCCTGTTTATGTGAACACACACATAAATTTTTAGGATACACAGGGGAGCCTTCAAAATTCAAAACCATGGCTAGGCAGGAGTCTTAGATACAACTCCCAAAACTTAATTTATAAAGAAAAACAAAGATTAAAAATCATTGTACCTTAAAATCACCCTTCTATAGGTCTACCTTGAGTGTGGCCATCTGTTCATAATTTACGCATGTACCAAGTCACATCATATATATGATACCTATATAATTTTGTATCACTTACAGCTCATGGAAATAAGATGGGGTGTAGCCACCATTAAGCAGCCACACGCGTAGTGAGTGCATGCTCCTCCCACATAATTTAAAACAACAAAGATAAATTTAGAAACAGGTTTTTTTAAAAAAAGAAAGAAAGAAAGAAAGAAAATAAAAATAGCTAGAGAAGAGAGTGCATGCTTTTCAATCCTAACATCCAGGAGGTTGAAGCGGGAAAAGCATCACAAACTTCAGACCAATCTGGCTATGTCAATAAATAAATAAAAACGAAAGAGAGGTAGAGACAGAGGGAAGAAGATAGGCATTAGACAAGGAAGGGTTGGAGGCATGGCCAGAGTGTCAGCACACTTGCCACACAGCCTAAGGACCTGAACTGTATCCACAATAAGGAGGGAGGAGGGAAGAGACTCCACAAAATGTTCCTTTGACCTCCACACATACAATATGGCAGTATCCCCCCCCCCGCAATCAGACACACAAACCCCAAAATAAATAGAATAATTCTTTAAAACAAAAAAATATTTTTAAAAAAATTTGCAAAAACAACATTGGGAAAGGACTGGAAACTTAAAAAGATGAATGACCCAATCAAAAACCGGACAAATGATACGTGTGGCCGTCTCTCGGAAAAGATATGCCCCTAGCTGGCAAGCGCAGAAGGACTCAGCTCATCACCCTCAGGGATGTGCCAGTGGAAATCACAGTAGCCTGCACACACTAGAACAACAGCAATCACAAAGGCAGACAAGAACACGTGACAGCTGGAATCTGGAGAAGTGAGAGCCTTTGGTAAGACAGCGCAGAGTGTAAAATGGTCCAACGACTTTGGAAAACACTTCGGAGGTTTCCCAGAAAGTTAAGTGTCTGTATAAAATAAATATGTAAATTTAAGACGAGCATATGATCCAGTCATTCTCCTAGGAATCCACCTAAAAGAAGTAAAAATGTATTCACAGAAAGACTTTTAAGTCAACACTGACCACAGTATTGTTCATAATAACCCTAAATTGAAAGTGTCCTCATTTCTCATCAGTTGATACAATAACTTTATAATAGGAAAGCAGGCAGACCAGGAGGCTGTCAGACAATATAGCACATTCCCACTTACATGTCCAGAAAAGGCAACTTTAGAGAGATGGGTGCCTAGGGCTGGGATGGGAACTCTGAGTTGTACACTTGCACGGTGTGAAATTTACAATATTTAAAATGTACAAGGGGCTGGACATAGTAGTGCACAACTTTAATCCCAAGCGGAGGCAAGTGGGTCTTTGTAAGCTTGTGGTCAGCCTGTTCTATATAGCCAGTTCCAGGCCAGCTAGGAATACATAGGGAAACCCAAAACAAATAAATAAAGTAAATGTACCACAATGTACCTTTTTATCTTTGTGTGTGTGTGTGTGTGTGTGTGTGTGTGTGTGTGTGAGAGAGAGAGAGAGAGAGAGAGAGAGAGAGAGAGAGAGAGAGAGAGAGAGAGAGAGAGAGAGATGCCGGGCTCTTACCAAGTAGTCTATGTGCTAGACAATCCTTAAGTAATACAGCCTTAGCCACAAATCCTTTTTTTTTTAAAATAGAATTCAGCTTAAGGTTGCTCTTCATGGTAGAATCATATTTTACATATCCTGCCATCTGTTATCTACTATTTGAGAATATTTACCTATTAGTGGGGCTTTAAAAGAAATTCAACTTAGAGGTTTATTTGTTTGATTTTGCATCTCAATACTGATGTTAAAAAACAGTAAAAAAAAATATCTGGTGAAAATTACACAACCAAATGCTTTCTATCACTATATCCCCAGTTGGCTTCAAGAGACCATCGACTTAGCTCAGTCCTGAGCATCTCTCTCCTTAGCTGGGTCATGACTGAGCTCATGCGTGAGAGAGCATCACTGAATCTGGACTTCGTCTCTCCTGCTATTGTGTTGAGCTCTGACTTCTATGATTGTCTGAATGGAGCAGAGTGGGCAGTCAAGTGCTTAACCAGTCACTAATATGGTGGACAGGTGACACAAGTCTTTGAGGATATTAGGGGGTTCAGCCGAGGGTTGGGGATAAAAGTCTGCAGGAGATTCCACGTGGAATGGAAATTGGGAGCAGCTTAAAGAATTGCAAAACCGTTAATGGCTCCTTTCCCACATTCCCAGTGACTTTCGTTAAAGTTGGAGTGGACGCTGACTGGGAAGCTGGCAGCCTTGGGGTGAGAGTCCAAGGTTCTGTTTGGGCTTTAGTTTATACCTGAGCTACACCTCCAGGCCTTCCTCGTTTGTGATAGGCTGGGCGAGTTGCCATCTTTCTACTCTTGATGGCTCATGAAGTGTCATAACAACAAGTCTGCCATGAGGGACTGGTGTGTGCACAGGGCTCTTCCCTTCCCAGGAGAGATTATTTTCGGAATTCTAGAACAAAGTTCAGCGGCATGGGACCTCACAAGGGCCAGCAAGTCAATGAATAAATGTGGTTGGCAGGTCAGAGGCCAGAGCCACTCCTGGGCTTCAGTTAAGATTAATATTCATGGAAGGAGGAAAAAGAGAAAAAGGAGGAGGAAGAGGAGGAGGAGGAGGAGGAGGAAAAAGGGTTTGACAATGTATATTAATTAATAAAATATGAGTATCAGACACATTTGAGTGCAGGCAAGAGAAGACATGTAAGGACTGCACCTATCTATCCACTCTTTCTAACCTAGGAGAGACAGAAGAAGAAAGAAATGACTGAAAACCTTGTTTGGAAAATCCGATATGTCTGGATAATAAAATTGTGGTACTCAAGAGAGAAGAGAGTTGGAATTGAGAGAGAGAAAGGGAGCCAATATGGCCAGGGCAGGAGGCCATCCGCAGGCTTGGGGCTTCTCCTGGGAGTGAGGTCAGAGCCTGGAGGCAGACAGCAGAAGAGTGGCCTCAGCCCAACCCCAGGACAATGGGACTCATGGAGATGTGGGGTGAACAGTTCACAGAGCAGGGCGGTGGCACATGAGAGGCACTGAGCCAACTAATTACAGTCGTGGTTAGTGCTTTATCCCCATAAAACCCATGGGCTCCAAGGGGCAAGGTTGCAGTTGCTTGTTTAGCAGCCCAGGAGGAGCCAGGCTAAGATACTGGCCAACAGAGGAGATGAAGGAAAGGACAGCCAAAGTCGGGGTGACCGCTCGTCCACCACCTCAGCTTCCTTGGCCTCTGAACTTGTTCTGTGCCTGGGATAGGGAAGTGGTCATGGCACCTCTTTCCTGAGTCACTGAGTTATCCAAAGAGGGCAGACTCTGAAGTGAGTGAACACTCTGCAGTCTCCTGAGCCTCAGGTCCAATGCCAAGCACCTGTTTATTGACACTTGTCTCAGGCCACACCAGCATAGATAATCAGATATAAAAGGGCAAGATTTATTTCCTCAGAAGCAGACACAAACACACAGGGAGACACAGATACACTGACACACAGAAACAGAACACACACAAACACTCAGAAACAGACACATACACACATACCTACATACACATAAATGTACACAGACACACCCCTATACACACAAACATTCCCATAAACACAGACATGTAGACACACACACCCAGATACACAGCTGTGCACACAGTATATTCACGAGCTGCCCAATTGTCAAAACACTACATTCCAGACAGGGGTGAGGGTTTATAAAACGCTTTCTGTAGGAATCGGCAGAGGTGTGGCCTGGGTTGACTCGCTGCTGGAGACACAGTAGGCTGTCACAGAGCAGACCCTTCTGGGTTCCCTACTGTGGCACCTTCCAGTCCCCACTGGTGGCTTCTGTGACTAACAGAGGGACCACAACAATTTACTCTAGGAGAAAGAGAAGCTATGACATTAGAAGAAAGCACAGAGAGCACGTTTCTTTCACTCGTGTTTCCAGACAGAAAGCAGTACTCAGAAGCTAGCTGGGTCAGGCCTGCTACCACATTAGCTTCTCTCCAGTGCTCCACATCTAGCATCTTCAGGGGCCCAGAGACCGGGGACTTAGGAGCTTTGAACTTCCCAGAGTTCTCGAGGTGCTTACGGGGCTGGAGACTATTGATCCAAGATTCTATTCAGTGACTATCACTGAGAAAAAAAAAAGTGGGGGCTTGCCTGGGGCTAGCACATAGTGAGTCTTCAATATGGGCTCACTGAAAGGTTGACACACATAGGTTGGCTCCATTCCTTCACCTTTTCTTTTTTTTTAATCTCCCCCACAATCTGTTCATTGGGATGGTTCCCATTGATCTTAAATATGTGCTGTTAGTACTGCTTCCGTATGAAGGAACAGCCTTCTATGAGACGTGATGTTCCTCTTGTAGGCTGACAGACAACTGTAGAGAAGCCAATACACAAGACTACCGTGGTGCGTGGCTAAAGACCACGGGGATTTTATAGCATCCCGGACATTATCCCATAAAGTAGGGACTGGAGCTCTGCACTAGCACTTCCTCTCCCGCTTGTTTCCTCTCTCTATGGAGAGAGATGGAGAGAGGCGTGCTCTGGTGAGGAGGTGGTCACCAGCAGGAAGCCTTCCTTCTTTTAATTTGTAAATGTGAGCATGGACATTCATGGATCTATAACCACAGACAAGCTCAGTTCTCCAGAGCACCACGTTTGAAGCAGCGAGTCCTGTAGCTGGAAGGGGTGCTTGCCAAGACCGTGGCAACGTGAAAAGCTTTCTGAACGTGCCATTTCTGAGGCGTCTCTGGCTGTGCTCACCAGCTGTGTCACGTGATTTCTCTGCCATCGTGGTTCTGAACATGCGCATGTATACTTTGTTCAGAGCGTGCCAACTGGCCTCGCAAAGCCGTGAACACAGACTAAAACACCTTGGTCTGAGCGTCAGGACTCCTGAGCGCCAGAAATCACAGTGGTGTTTTGTATATGTAAAGCTCCTGCTCTTACAGAAACAGTGGTTTCACTAGGGAAGACAAATAACTTTAATATTCTCTACTTCTGTCCATCAACACATAGGCACCACATTAGTATATTTTTTAATTTAAAAAAAAATTGCTGTGTGAGTTGCTGGCTTGAGTCATAAAAAAAATTAGTTGAATTTTATCTTAGAATCAAGACAGAATTCCCAACAATTTCTGAAATGGTCCTAAATATTCTCTTGATATTTTATATGGAGTATTTATGCTAAGCAGTATTTACTAGAAATCAATTAACTTTTTATTATTTATAGTATCAATAGCATTGAAAAATGTTAAAGACGCTCTATATCTACTAGAATAAGATATTCAGCCACAATTTAATTATTTCTTAAGCAAATAATTGGCATACACCATTTATTTATTTATTTATTTAATATGGGTGGTGTCTTGAATGAGAATAGCCCCATAAGTATGTGTGATATATATATATATATATATATATATATATATATATATATACACACACATACACACACACACACACACACATATATATAAAATGAATGCTTGGTCCTCAGTTGATGGAACTATTTGGGAAGGATTAGGAGGTGTGGTCTTGTTGGAGGAGGTGTGTCCCTGGGAGCAGGCTTTGAAGTTTTAAAAATCCGTTCCATTTCCAGTTAGCTCTCCCTTGGCTCCCTACTTGGAACAGATGTAATGATTGTGAGCCAGCATCAGGGGTCTGGGAATCAAACCCAGGTCCTCTTCGAGAAAAACAAGTGCTCTCCGAGCTCTCAGCTACCACTCTAGTGCCATGCTTGCCTGCCTGCTGCCATGGTCAGGGGCTCATCCTCTGAATTGCAAGTAAGTCCAATGAAATATTTTATAGGTTGCTTCGGTCATGGTGTTTCTTCACAGCAGTAGAATAGTAACTAAGACAGTGTGTATGGGTGTTTTACCTGCATGTGTTCACGTGTACCTCATGTGTACCTGATGCCTATGGAAGTCAGACGAGGTTGTCAGATCCTCTGGAGCTAGATTTGTGGACGATTGTGAGCCACCATATGGGTGCTAAACCCATGTCCTCTGGAAGAATAACAGGTGCTTTTAACCACTGAACCATCTCTCCAGACCTTAAGGTTTAATTCTTTGTGTACAAATAAATAAACACATTCGTCTCATTAATATACACATTTACTTTTATCTTTAATAAATAGAAAAATTATATGTATACCAAAGAACGATTTTGAATTTTTTTTATGATTTATTATCAGCAAGTTTTGATTTGATTATCTGTTTTAAATACCTATGTAAAAATTGCAAAAGTTTCTCAGATAAAGAGCCTATGAATGGAGAAAGTTTAATCAGCTCTTTGATAGAGAGCTAGGGCTGGAAGCCAGAGCTGGGGGTGGGGGTTTGGAACCAGGGAGGGAATGGGGATGGGGGAGGTACTGTAGTATCATCCTTCCTCCTCCTTTCTTCACCTATCCCAGGGACAGGAAATGCCCAGAATAGCCTAAGGAAGGAAAGACAGAAATGAAGGCCAAGGAAGGAACTGAAGTACTAAGCCTTTCAAACCCCCTTTGCAAGTCCCAGCGTCTCTTCTGGGCCCAGCTAACCAGAACCCCATGTGTGCTGGGGTAATTGAGAATTGGGACAGAACGAGGAGGTTCCAGTTTCCTGAGACACCTGACCTTGCGACTCTTTGGCATCATGGTTGTTAGGAAGGCATCCATCTGGTGACCTCACCCTGATGATACAACCAACCATCGGGCCCACCTCTGGCATTTCAGAGAGCACAGAGCTCACCGAGAAGATTCATAAAGTGCAGAGGCCGAGGGTGCTCTGTGAAGATCCTGTTTCTAGCTTTCAGGGACCATGAAGAAATTCAGGAGTCCCAACGGCTGGTCCTAGACCACATAGGTCTGGAATCTGAGTACTTCATAGGTCTCAGGGACTCAACCTTGGCCCTTGGCCTCTGTCTCTGGGGTTTCCCTGACAGAGTGACCAGGAGGGCAGGTGATACCTATGATCTAGGTGAGGCGCGTGGGGCACAAACCACCTGGAGCAGCGTCCTAGCACCTGTTTCCTTGACTAGAAAGAAGCACAGAGTTCAGGGAAGCTAGGAGCTCACTGCCCCTGGGGAATTATTTCCCTACGTACACTAAGCTAAGTGCCCTTAGGTTAAATGACCTGGGTTCCCAAAGGAACAAGGGTTATTAACAAAGGGTCATGATAAGGCTGAAATACAGGCTTCATAAAGTACACTTGATGGGTACAGACCCCAGAACTTTCTCCAAATCCTGATCACTGCCCCAGGACCTCAGCCACCTCTACCTCCCTGGGAATGTCAAGAGAGATGGACCAGAAAATTATCTAGAAGGAAAACCACAGCAGAGCCTCGGTGATATCACACCTTGGCTGAGCCAACCTGGGCTAGAAACCAAATGCAAGGGCCAGCATCTGAGCAGAGAGCCAAGCTGACCTCTGTCCCTCTGTCCCTGAAGTCAAGCACGTACAGCCCTGGCTACCTCCTTTTTTCTTAGAAGTCTCCTCATCCCAGTGTTTCCAAGGTCCAGCTGCCTCCTTAACCCTTGTCTCCCATTACTCACCAGGTGATGTGAACCTCAGAAAGGAAGGATCCAGAAATGCAGAACTCTGGTACAAGGGGATGAGATGATATGTTCTGAGTCAACCCCAGCCCTTACCCTTAGAGCTTCAGTTTCCTCTGCCGTCGTGTGGAATTTATAACAGTTTAGAAAGCCGTAATCCTACCTCCAGCAGCCCCCTCTGTGGCCCTGGTAGGGTGCAGGGGTTGAAGAGCCTATTGAGAAAGCTAAACACTAGCATATAGCAAAGACCTATTGAGCCTCACAGGGCTGTGCACCCAAGGACTATGAGGTCACGGAAGTGAAGTCTTGTGTGCCTGTGAAGACGATAACATGAGCAGGAGGAATTCAGGTGATAAGGTCTGGTGGAGGGTCACAGGTTCTGGGCCACACTCTCTAGATTCAAGTTACAGCCTCCCTGGGGACTGTTGGGGACTTGAGAAAGTCCCTCCGTTTCTCAGAGCCTCTGCTGGCAGGCGTCACAGAGCACCCAGCCACAGGTCTACTGTGTAAGCTAGGGAGACACATGAGCCAGGCACAGTGCTTGGCATACAGTCAGTGCTCACTAAACAGGAGTCATCTCTATTATCTAGTATGGTCGTCACTTTGACACACAACTGGTGAAGTCCAGATACCTGGATATTCCCACAACAGAGCTGTCACCTTGACTCACAGGGCAGAGCTTACAGGAAGGAACAGGCATTCTCCTACTCCTGCTGTGAATCCCTCCACGTCTTTCCAGGAGACCCATGCCAGCTTCTATCCAAATGTTCCTGCCTTGGATAGTCATAACTGCTGTGTCTTCTCGAGGGACAATGAGGCTGGCACATTTCCCAGGCCACAGGGTGAAGAACCTGGGTGGGAAAATGGGAGTCCCTCTCTCCCGAACAGCTTGCTGGTAAACCCCCATTTGGCTGGGCCTTTCCACTCCCTGAGCATCCACACTCCCCTTAGAAATGGAAGGAAATGAACTAAAATAAGAACCTGCCGTTCTTCCTTTGATGTGAAGACTGCGGTCCTATTTTTACATCAATAGAATCACCACCCTCATGAGAGAGTCTATTGAACACCTGCTACCCACCAGAGATAGACATCTGTGTCACTGAATACCACTGCCTCCCAGCCATTACCGGACTGTTCCATTGACCCTTGGTGGCCACCTGGTGTGATGACCTCACTCTCTTGATCAGCGGCTGAGGTGACCCAGGACACAGACCCTGATGCTATGTAAGGATCCAAGTTACTAAGCCTGGTGAGGTAAGAATTACCTTCTCCCTTTTATTGATAAAGAAATCTGTAGGCAGGAGAAGGGAAATGAGTCAACCCACGCCAGGCACCCTGTTGGAGATGATGACCCCCAAGGACTCACCGCATTAATTCCCTACCTCCATTTCTCCTTATATACCAGGGGAGGCTTGAAGGAAGCCTACTTTAACCTTATGACTGTGATTCAAGGCTCAACATCCCCTAAATGAGTCCAGTCCTTCAGAGCCACCGAGGCCCCTTGCACATGCAAACCAATCCCAGAGGCTCCCCTTTCCGTGGGGACTTGGGACGGGTGGGAATTTATCTTACCCAAGCAGTGAGCTGAAGCCCTGCCCTCGTCACCCTTTCTGCTGCCCATGGTGAATTTGCCAAACCCCTGGGATGACTCTCATTTTGCGCGGGGGAAATTGAGGTCATATGGTTTATCCACACTTTTTAAAATTCCTGTGCAATGTGGAATTGGAGAATGTTTTTCCACTTTTGGCTAAGGAATTTGGACGCAGGCTGCAGGCCACGCCTGGCCAGGCCGAGGAGGAGGAGGCCATGGGGAGGGGTGCCACAGGGCCTCCAGGACCCTTCATTTTGAGTCTGCCCCCTTCCCCCCCTTGCTGACCACCTTGCTGGTGGCCATTACTTTGTCACCCCTCCTAAACTCACCTGGGTTCTGAGGAACAGTGTAAAGAAGTTGAAGTTTGCTTCAGGGGGCCTACACAACTCCAAAATCAGAGCCCCAGAAACAAGGCCAGCATGACTCATTCCCAGCCCAGGGGACAAGAGCAAAGGCTGCCTTGGGAAGGCCTGGGCTTTTGTTCCTTCATGAACCAAAATGAATCATCTATGCTACTAAGTCACTCTGGCCAGTCCCAAACTTTCCTGGGTAGAACCAACGTGTGTGCAGAAGCAAGATGGGTCATCAGCAGGTGGGAAGAGAGAGCAAGGTGGAAGCTGGGCTTGGAGAATGGAGCCCTAGTGAGATGGCCGGCCAGAAGAGACCGCTCACCTGTGCCCCACACGAAGCGCCTTTCTTCTCCGTACTCTGTTGGCTCAGGCAGCTGGTTGGTTCATAAGCATGACCTACTTTCTCTGGGTGCCTGCCACTGAGCACACCGTCCCTGCTCCTGACCACACCACAGAGCAGACAAGGACATTATCAGCTTATCAGGGACCCCAAGCAAGACACATGCTACCTTTGCTTTGTCCTTAGAGACCTGGTCTTCATCAGCAGGCTCAGAGGCCCATTTCATATGTCAGCACTGGGGCTGGGCTGAGACAAAGCAGCTGGGTCATTTAAGGGGGGTAAGGCAGCTATGACAAGCAGCGGAATGGGGGGAGCCATCTTGGGGCTCAGCATTCCTGAGACCAGATGTGCAAGCCTGCCATGACCAGAATGGTCCCAGTTAGGCAGCTCTTGCTGGCTCAGACACCGCTGTCCCCTCCTCCCTCTCCCTCCTTCCTCAGCATCAAAAAGACTCAGGGGTGCTGGCAGTGGCTCTCCAGCATCTGGCGGAACATTCTGCCCTAAAGCTGGGCTTTTCCTCCCTCCCCAGGGATAGCTGGTGACTCATGTTTCCATTTTCGATGCAGAGCCAGGCACTGGATCTTTCCATGACCCCAAGGACTAGCAGTGTGGTGTTGGGACATGAATTGTGATGTCAGACCTATCCGAGTTCGAATCCCCTCCTTGATGTTTGTTAAGTAGCTGTGTGATTTTTAAGCAGCTTGTTTACTCTCTCTGCTTCCCATTTGTTAATGAAGACCACAGCTGTCGATTATGGTATCATTTCGTTTTAGACAAGGTCTTCCCCAGGTATCCTGAGTGAGCTTACAACTCTCTCTGTGTGTATGGTGAGTGCCTGTATACAGTCTATGGGAGAGGAGCATGTACAATGAGCAAACATGTGGAGGCCAAAGGATGACAGCCAATGTCTCTATCGCTCTCTGACTTAGCCCCTTGAGACACTCTCTTGTCATCAACACTGTCACCATCCTTTGACTAGGTTAGTTGGCTTGTCAACAAGCACCATCAATCCTCTGTCACCATGAGTCCCCTCCCACCAGCACTAGGGTTATACATGCATTGTACAAATTCCCACAAAAGCCCCCCAACCCTGGGGCTTTTATGTCAGTAGTGGGGATTTGAACACAGGTGCATACTTGTGCACCCATGCATCCCGTCCACCTCTCCAGCAGTTTCCAACACAATCCTCCTGCCTCAGTCCCCCAGGCGCTGAGTTCATAGGCATGTGCACTGCACTAACTTCTCTTCTACCCCCAACTCTGAGAGTGAGTTGTTCCCTTCAACAGTTCTCTCTTTTGATGACTTTTCATAATCCAAGCAAAGAGGAAGTTGAGAGTTCCACAGACATCATGAATGGTCCTCACCCTGTCATAGCATCAGCTTGGTGCCATTTTCACCCGTGTGAGCTTCTGAGCAGGTTCAAAGAGGCAGGGCTGAGCTGTGATGCTCCATAGGTTAAGGGTATCAAGTGCATTTTGACTTAATAATATTTTCTTTCTTTTTTTTTTTTCATTTTTCAAGACAGGGTTTCTCTGTGTAGCCCTGGCTGTCCTGGAACTCGCTCTGTAGACCAGGCTAGCCTCGAACTCAGAAATCCACCTGCCTCTGCCTCCCAAGTGCTAGGATTAAAGGCGTGCGCCACCACCGCCCGGCTTAATAATATTTTCCGTTACGTTGTAAGTAGAAGAACACCCGTGCACCATTTACTGCTGCTACAGTGCTATTGTCTAGTGTGAGCACAATTTGTACCAAACGCAGGAAAATGAGGCCCAGGTAGGTAAGGTAACTTCTCTGAAATCACACAGCCAGGAAGTGGCAGAGCTGAAATTCATACCAGGGCTGTCTGACCTCACGGGCCAACAATGTCCTGCTGCTTAGGGCAACGAGAAAGATGGAGGGGTGAGTTTGGTCCTGATGCTGGCCTGGAGTGGATGCTGTGTTGGAGTTTGCTGCTGTTATTACTGCTGCTACCTCAATTGTTTCTTGTTATGAGGCTACGTCTCCACTTTGCCCATGAGGGAGAGCCAGAGAGGATACTTGTCCTTCAGACCAAAGTCAACAATTGAGAGCTCTGAGCAGGAGAGTCAAGTGGTCGGCCCCAAATGCATTGCTCTCTACCTGCTGGGTGAACGCTATTTTCTGAGGCCTTGAGGTCCTGACTTTCTGTCTCTAGGCCTCAATTACACGTTTACCAGGAGGAGTGCTCACGCTCAGCCCTAGGGCAGGAACAGGCAGGGAGGTGTTGGGTAAGGTCAGGGCCTGGGAAACACTAGCACCCTGACAGACCGCTCTTATCAAAAGCAAAGAGCATGCTCTGGACCCTAGTCCCACAAGACAATAACTGCTACGGCAGAGGCACACGTGAGGCCAAGTCAGGCTGGAAGCTTCCAGAGGCGCCATGCAGAGTTAGCATGAATCACAAACAGAACACAGACAAAGCAATATCGACAGGCACAAAATACTAAAACTGGCTGGGGTGGCTCACACCAGGAATCTTAGCAACTGGGAGCCTAAAGCAGAAGCATCATTGGCAGCATGAGGCCAGCCTGGGCTACAGAGTTAGAGACTCTGTCAACAAAAAACAAAACAAAACAAAGCAAAACAAAACAAAACACACCAAAAAGTGGAAGTCCGAGCTAAGGCACTAAAGAGAGCTGTGACCACAGCAGTGTCCCCACTTGCAACCCACAGCTGGCTTCCTGTCACTCTGCTCAGACCTTTTCACCTCACCTAACTCTGCAGTCTCCTCCTGCTCCAATGCATACCCTTGCCTTGTTCTTGTGGACCAGTCAGCCTCATCCTTGTCTAGACTCTGACTCTGGGGCCTGCTGTGCTCTCCCCAGCCTCTGTTTTCCCAAGGACTCTAACCTTCTTGCCCTCAGGGAGCTCAGGAGCCTGCCTCCCAGAAGAGGGGAGAGGGAGAGCAGCGCTCAGGCTTGCCAAGCCGTCCCCATGGATACACATTAAATGTGTACGGAGCCCTTTGTCTGAAGATTCTGTCACTCAAGTCCAGAAAAATGTCATGAGGGGTCTTGCGTGGCAACACTCTTCTGGAGCAGCAAAGAATTTCTGAGTTGATTCTGAGAATTCCCCATTAGCACACCTGCCCATTGGGTCCTCCAGGCCACACCAAGGACCACCCACTCAGTGTGCCATGGATGCAATTGCTCCTGAGCACGTCAGAAAATAGGATACAAAGCTGAGAAGCTTCAAGCTTCAGGAAGCTGTAGGGAAAGGAGAGAAAGGCCCCTAGCCAGGAATCAGTGTCGGTAGGATTGGAGCTACTTCCAGATACAGTGCAGGAGTCGACGGAGTGGGAGTTACAGTCTAGGGGGCTCGACGGGTGGCCCAACCCACCTAGCAGCCATAGGGTCTGCAAATAGCCACCTTCCAGGTTCTGGCTTTGGAGCTTTGGGGCAGGTTCAGCTTCTGATCCTTATCTCTTCTCTTGTGTGACATCGGCTAGGCTCAGTTTGACAGTCTGTAAAGTGGACATAATACTGTCTTCCTAGAGTTCTGGTGTGAACAAAACGAAATGACTCAGAGGCTGAATGGAATCTGTATCATTTAGTCTATGATGACAACGGAATAAACGTTAGGGGAATGGGGCGGGTCCCAGGGTGCCGTGGATGTGGATGACCCAGAGGGAAACTGGTACTGGGGCTCAGCCTCGAAGGAGAGTTGAGTTGCTATACAAGGAAATGCAAAAAGTGAATCAGTTCAAAAGTAAAAAAGTGAATGATTCAGAAGGCATTCCAGAATAACAAATAATAAAGACTTTAAGCCAAATGACTGGGTTCCTCAAAAAGAGGACATTGCTCTGCGGAGCTAGAGCATTAGTCAGGCGGGGGAGGCACTTACTGGGAAATTTCGCCCTGTTCAGCATTATTGAGAAGTTGTGGGTTCCTGGAGCCTTACTGGTGTTACACAGTCCTGCGGGGTTAAGATTACCCAAACCTTAGGCCAGAAGAGGTGAAAAGGAAGTGTTTAGGGCAAGATCTATATTAGAAGAAACAAACAGAAAAAAAAAAGCTCATTAAAAGGCAGAATGGCCTCAAGGGAAAGTAGTTAGATGTATTGGAGCATCTGGGGCAGCTGCACAGGCCAGCCAACATCTGCCCCAGGGAGGCAGGACTTGGCACATCTGGGAAGCAGGGATGGGTTACTCCCAAGGTCTAGGTCTGATGCAGTCTTTCTGTCCATTTTGGAAAAATCCCTCCATTTCTTTCCATATTTAAACCGTGGGGACATTCCTTCTGTCTAAATGGTAGAACAAGGGAGAAGGGGCTGTGTCCCAACTCTGTCGCTTGCTGTGTGATCTTGGACAAGTCGCTTACTTCTCTGTGCCCTTGTCTGTCATCAACAAACAGACACCATGGTACCTACTTTGTCATTATTACAGCCAATATCAGTCCCAATGCCTGGCCCTATTTTCTCCTCTGATGACTTCTTGTTGACGGTGATTGTAGATTCTAGAGTCAAGTAATTGAGTGCCCCATTTGGTGCCCTCCCAGAAGGTATTACGTCACTACATCTCCACTTATGTATAACTACACCATGACAAGCTGTGTTCTTAGAAAAGACAGAAAATGTGATACCAGGACAAACAGATGAGAGGCGCACAAAATCTCAAAACACAGGACAAGGGAAGTCCACCTCTACAATACCACTACTGTGTGCTGTGTGTGAAGGTGCCCCCCACTACCACCTCCCTCAGATCTCAACATAGCCACATAAGCTCTCTGGGGCTTTTGGGAACCAGGACCCAGGGAGGTCATTGCTTCAGGCAAGCCAGGGAGGCCTGGACACTAGAGGTGGATTTGAGGGAAGGACGTTTGAAGTTGAGGAAGGAGATGTAAGGCTGGGAAGTGGATGCTGCCTCTATGGGGACTGAAATGCAACCTTTCTGCCCAGGCAGCAAGTCATAGCTCAGTCTGGCCCTCTAGTTCATCTTTGACAGGCAGTTCCTTGATTATCCATGAACTTTCTTCTCTTTCCCCAACTGTGAGCAGCCTTCCAGGATGAAGGCAAGTTCAAGGTCAGAGGAAGGGGAGATTTGAGCTTCAAACAGAAGTTGTGGTGTGGCCCCGGCTTTGAGCTCACTTCCTGTTTTGTGGGGCCTGAGTGGGTCTCTCTTCTAGCGCTGAACATTCTGTTCCCTTTCCCAACACAGAACGTCCAGGTCCAGCCTGCTGACCAGTGCTCATCTAGTGGAAAAGTGGACCCAGCTGTACCCCAAGATGTCAGTTCACCCTGAGCTGCCTTGGGGATTCCACCAAGTGTTTAGAGAAGTAGAGACTGCCCTGAGTCACAGGCCCTGTGAGTTCATTGCCTGTCAGAACTGAGAGGGGCAGCAGGAGGGGGAAGAAGAGGATTGCGGCACCGGCACCGTGAAGTAGAAGCTGGGCTCAGGGACAGAGCTGTCTTCCCCGAGCTGATACCAGAAAATGGTTATGTCATCTGCTCCCAGGTTCCTCCATCGAACATTGGGTGCCTGTATGTCAGGCAGCGTTTCTCAGTTCTGGGGATCTAGGGAGGGACAGAGGATAGATCCCTGTGTCAGACAGATAATCCACACTCACAAGGTCTTCCTGCTTTCACTGAGTGATTACTGTACGCTGCTGACCTCCATCCTGAGCTCTGGGTCAACAGGATCTCACAGAGCCCTTCCAGCACTGTCCGGGATGCAGCTCCCTGCTGTCACCCCGTTTCACAGACATTGTCCTGCCAGATGTCCTTCTCCTCCTTCAACAGGTTGTGACCTCTAAAAGGCAATGAGTCAAGGTGGGGTTCATAGGGTGACACCTTACTCTGCTCCCAGAGCTTGGTGACCTAACGAGTAAGGAATGAGGTTGTCATCTTCCGATAAGGCCAGTCCCCGCCCCCACTAAACACCCTCCCCAGCTTGAGAGGTCTCTCTCTCGTGCCTGGAATCTCCAGCAGAGCCCTTTCTCAGCATTCCTTAATCATCCTTACTTGGAGGCAGGCATGCCTTTGCTCATCAGTTTCTCCATTCTCTCACATAGAGAGAATTTGACTCTTTCTAGGCAAGAGGAGCTTTTGGACACATGGTAGCATAGATGGGTATCTATCCCTTCTGTCCCAGAAGCTTCTTCTCCCGTCCATCCTGCAGGACATGATGTGTGTGAGCTCTGTTGTGTATCAGAAGCTCCCATGGGCAGAGGAAGAAGCAGCCATCTGAGGGCAGGTACTGGGAACCCAGATCGAACACAACCACACAGATGTGACAAGAACACAGGTGTCCACGCTTCTGACTGAGTCTACCTGGCAGCAGAAACCACCCAGGGCTGGGGCTGTCTGGCTTGAGATGTGACAGAACAAATAGCTGTTGGGAGAGCTGGACAGAGGGACGCAAGCAAAGTGGCCATCAGAATCACCAGAGCAACGAGACAGTCTACTCACGAAAGCCCCCACGCTGGGTTAAAGAATTCACTTTGTTTAATAGAGAATTTCCAAACCATATGTTGGTCCCGGGGAGTGCTAGACGTTGGTGACATTATGTGGAGTGGGAAGGCCAAGCTCTTTTCCTCAATGGCATCTGCATCCTGGTGTAGAGAGTTGGAGCCAGGTGATAGATACCTTCTCTGAGATCTAGATTTTTCCAGAATACTTATCTGTCTTAGTGTCATGTTGGTAGGTTAAAATCTACCATTTTATACCACAGAAATTGGTCAACACTCTCAAGCATCCTGCCATCACCTTGCACCCAAAGGCTGGTCATTAATCACTTATAAGTTGATTATTTGTAAGTTTCTTCATGGTGAAGACCATGACCATGTGAAGACAAAGACCATAGAAACCTAGGGCACCATATTGCAAGACAGTGAAGTTAACTTTACAGTGAAGTTTCTGTGGAACCCAAGGCAGGTATGGCACACTCTGGGCTTTTAAAGTCTTCTGGAAACTCTATTAACACCCTTGGTGTTTTCTTAATCTTCCTTCTTTGCCATACAGGTCTCCACCCTCCATCCCATGTCCATAGCTGAAAGTCTGAGCATTTGACCCCAAATCAGTGAGCTGGCCTACTTCCCCCACCCCCAGGCCTTCTTCACGCTTGGAGAAGAATAACAAGAAAACTTTTACGGAATTCCTAGGATCTGGGTCAGAGCCTCTAATCACCCCCCCCCCAGAGTGGCATTATTTGAATGGGGCAGAACCTTTCAGAGGTAGGGCATTCTGAGAGGTCTTCTGGCTGAATGTGGGAGGGAGGGTATGCTCTCAAAGGTGATGCTGGGACCTCAGCCATTTTCTCCCCCACCCCTTTGGTTTCCCACTGCTGTGCTCCCATCATGCACCTCTGCCATGATGTGCTGTGTCGACTCATTCGTGGACTAAGACCTCAGCAAACCTCTCCTTGTTAGCAAGGGCTTATACACTCCACATATGCTGTCATCTTTACGACTCTTCCAGGTCCTGGTCCCAGGTCACACTCTGAACCATTTAAACAGAGACAGGAGACTATACATCTGACCGCTTGGGCAGACGGGATTCACACAACAAAGATACCGCCACAATTATTTCTTAAGTACATCAGCGTTGCTCCCTTTGAATAATTGTTACCCAGGTTCCTCTCTCCTACCTGGTAGAATTAGGACTTTCCTTATAAGTGGACAGGGGACTTAATGACAGACCAGGACTTACTGATGATTGGGACCTAGTACTGTCCCCTCGAGTCACTCCTTAGAAACATATATTCTGATCTGGAGGATGGGGCTTAAGTCCGGGTTGTCTCCTTTTGTTATGGGAATTGTACCTAACTGGAGGTCAATCTTGGAGAATAAAACACTAGCATAAACTCTCAGCAACCCTAAACTCTCATTCTATTACACAATTTTCATTCTGACAGATTCTAGCAAGCCTGATTAGCACAGGGCTATCTTCCAGTTCTACTGCAGGCAGGGCTCCTGTAGCTAAATTCTGGATTGGGTAACTTATTATTTCCTAAGCAAATTAGTAAATCCTTTATACCATCTTACGCCAGTACAAAGACTTTAAGATACACTGTTTCCAGCCCTTACTTCCTGGTTGTACTCACTTCCTCAATCAGAGCTAAAAGGCGACGTCATCCTGTCATCCTCTCTGCTGATGTCACCACTTGCCCCACCCTGTCCCTCCCATCCACATCACCGACTCCTAATCCAAGTTGTTCAGCTTTAGGTGAAAAGAGCCAGGGAACCGTACTCTCTCTCCCTCAGGCTGCTTCTTTGACCTTTGCCCTTTCACTGTCTCATTTCAGACCCTATGGTTCACTCCAGCAGAAGCTAAGCAAAGGAACTGGAATCAGTGGGTCTGCATCCTTCCCACCCCCTGGGGCCATTTGAATGTTAAACTACATCAGGTTTTATACTTTGGTGAAAGGAGCAAGGTGTCGAGATTATCCAGTGATTTCGGGAAGCTGGAGACTTGAATTCAGATCCAGCTCTGTACTTCCTGGCTGAGGGTATTGCTGAATTTGAGTCATTTTACTTCCCTGAGTCTCGGGGTCCTTACCGTCAAAAGCATGGCCCTCGCTCGGCAATTTTGCACTGTAAATTGCTGGTGTGTATAACCCATGGAGTGGGAGCCAAGGTGCAATAGTAATTAGCCAGGCCAGTTCATGTGGAACCTGGAAAAGCAAAGCGGTGACCTTAGGCGTCATCCTTCAGGCACCAGGAGGTCAAGGAAGGCTTTTCACTTCAGTCTCATAAGGGGGTAGAATTAAGATGGAAGACTTGTTGTTCAAGAGACAAGGTGGGGTCAGGAAGGCGGCTGGGAGACCAGGGAACACATGTGAAAACTCTGGCGACAAGCAGAAGCTGAGAGTGGAAGGGGTCCTGGCTACAGAGGCTGATTGGAGGCAGCTTTGTCTGGGATGCAGGGTCCCACTTCCCTACGCCCTCCACCCAGCACTGACCATTTGCTTTTATCCCCGACAAGGGCAGGAGGAGAGAAAGGGTAACAGAAAATACAAACCCCATTTTTCCTTTCTCAACTTTTCAAACACTGACTTCAGCTAGAATTAAGTCATGGCAAAACAGAGGGAAAGGAAAGGTTTTCTTGAGACAAGTCTAAGAGCAAGTTTGGACTGAGCTCCATTAGCCCCAGGCTCCATGCTGGCCGTTCATTCTGCTACCCCATGGAGCAGCTGAGCAGCACTGACTCCACTTGACGAGCCTTACCTACACACATTCTTCACGGCGAGTATGAGGAACTCTTAATGAACAGTGTCCTGTAAGAAGCAAACATGTTAGACACAGTGAAACTACAGTATATTTTTAGCAAGCCTATACGAGGTATGTGGTACGATTTCCATAGGGTTGGAGAGAAGGGTCAGCAATTAAGAGCTCCTGCCGCTCTTACGGAGGACCCAAGTTTGGTTCCCAGAACTCAGACTGGGCTGCTCACACCACCTGTAAGGCCAGCTCCAGGGAATCCTACTCCTTCTCCCAGTATGCACTTTCCACAGGCACCTGGACTCACATACACACACACACACACACACACACACACACACACACACACACACAATTTCTAAATAAATAAATCTTTTTAAAAGATACTATTTACAAAAGTAATCACAGATATAAAATATCCCAAAGTGGGGCTGGAGAGATGGCTCAGTGGTTGAGAGCACCGACTGCGGGCTGGAGAGATGGCTCAGCAGTTAAGAGCACGGACTGCAGGCTGGAGAGATGGCTCAGTGGTTGAGGGCACTGGCTCTTCTTCCAGAGGTCCTGAGTTCAATTCCCAGCAACCACATGGTGGCTCACAACCATCTGTAATAGGACACTCCTCTGGCGTGTCCGAGGAGAACCACAATGTACTCACATACATATAATAAATAAATCTTAAAAAAAAAAAAAAGAGCACCGACTGCTCTTCTGGGGGCCATGAGTTCAAATCCCAGCAACCACATGGTGGCTCACAACCATCCATAATGAGAAACAAAGAATCTATGGGGTGGAGCAAGTGGGGCTGGAACAAGAGGGAGAAAGGAAGGGAAGAAAATATCCCAACATAAGTTGTGACCATCTTTTCAGGAAAATTATAAAATTATAATTATAAAATTAGGTGATGTTAAAGAAGATCTGGGTATAACACATAGAAATGAATGTATGTTCATTGTCAAAAAGGACAATGTACACAAATTATTGTCTGTTCCAATCAAAGCTCAATAGAGCTTTTCATATAATTCAGTAAATTGAATGTTCAATTTAGACAGACAGCAAAGAGTTAAGAAAGGCTAAATGCCCTTAAATCAGAATTCTGGACAGAGAACTGGCCCATCAAATGCCAAATCTTATTACAGGGGCCATAATTAAGATGACATGAAATTGGCATAGGAATTAATAAATGATGTCTAGAACAGAAAGCTCCTACTGATCTCTGTTAAAGGCTATATGTTTGATTCCATAACAAAAATTATACAATCTCTCTCTCTCAATCTCTCTTCTCTCTCTCTCTCTCTCTCTCTCTCTCTCACACACACACACACACACACACACACACTTACATATACACACATACGTACATACATGTACACACAAGCATGTACATATAAATATCTCCCCACACACAATTCCAGGTGGCTCCAGGTCTCATGTAAACAAAAAACTTGACATTCTTACAAAAAAATATAGACTATATGTATCATCTCAGGTAGAGATAGGGGTCTTAAAATATAGAAAGAACAACTACACAGACACATTTGCCCCCCGGTGAAATGATTTCTACCTGTCAAAAAACCATTGCAATGGATTAAATGGAAAGGAAAAAATGTAGAAGACATTCACAATGTATAATTAATAAATAATTAAGATTCAGGATAGGTTAAAACACCTTAAAACTAAAACAGGCAGTCCAACAGAAATAGGTAAAGAAACCCAAAGATATCTTCCATAAGAGGAAACAAATGTAACCAAGGGACATGTGACAAGATGCTTAGTCTCATTAGTTATAGAAATGCAATTCGAAACCACAATGAAATGCAATTTCATGCCCAGCAAGTCTAGGCTGGGAAAGTAGCTCAATGAAGAAGTCCTTGCCTCCACTGAGACTCCCTTAGCTGAGCAGAGAACTGACCCATCAAATATAAAAACATATTCATCCGACCACACAAACCAGCATGGAATTGGCATGGGGATTAACAGACAGACAACTAGAACCGAGCAGAGGTCAACCCCCCCCCCCCCGCCCCAGAACCACATGCAGTAGACAAAAAGAATCCGGCAGCGGCAAGAACTCATCTGCTCCTGGTGGCAATGTAGTTGGCACTGCCGCTGTGAAGATGTCACATGTATCTCACCTCCCAGTAATTTTGCTGCTAATTACAGTTGTTGGGACATTATCATAGGCGTACAGGCACATATTAGGGTATAAGTACATTAGGGAACAAGAATGGTCAATATCCTAGACTCACCGCATCCATATCTATTAAAGAGGAGAAAAAAAACAAACAAAATAGCAAGTGTCGGTGACCATATGAAAACATTGGATTTCTTGGGCATCACTGCCAAGAATGTAAAACTGCTCAGCTTCTCTGAAGAAATGGTGTAGTGATTCTTCGACAAGTCAAAAGTAAAACACTCGCAGAGCAGTCCCACTTTGGTATGCACCAAATCGACAATGGAGATTTGAATGGACGTCTTCTGTGATATTATTGACAGTCACCAGGAGGTGAAACACAATAAGGGTTTATCCAGGGGGGACAGATAAGCGGAAGAGGTAAGCACAGGTGGTTCCTGACTCTGATCAGGGCCCTTAGCTGGTTTTCAAGTTTATAATGGTGTGAAATCAGTAGGAAGTCAATAGAAACCATGCTTTCAGTGTTGGCTTTTCCCAGGGCTTTCTCCTAACTGTGCACAGCAGTAGTGAACTGAAGTTTCCATTCAGGAGGTAAAACAGCAGAATCCATAGAGAGCTGCACTGCCAGGACATGTACTTGGTGAGCTGGGCTTCCGTTCTCAGCTGATGTGTTTGTCAGCGCATCCTTCCATGTTGCTGTAAGGGCAGCTCTAGATACAGTGGGGTGGATAGATGGATGGATGGGTGGATGGATGGATGGACTGACAGACATACAGATACACACATAGATACATAGATATGATAGACAGACAGACAGACGGGCAGACATATACACATACATACACACATATGTGCTTTACTCAGTTTTCCCTGTCTATAAAGTCCCAAGTTCTAAAAAGAAACCTCCTATTGAGTATAGCAACTTTAAACTATAAGGTTAATACAAAAAATATCAACTGTAACAGAGAAGGGCAGGGCAGTTTGTCATAGACAGAGGAATGGGAAGTCTGCTGTGAGATTTCCCCTCCTAGAAACGTCAGAGAGGCTATGTCCATAAAGGCTCATCATCAAGACCGCCTCAGCATGACCTGAATGAGGCCAGCAGCAACAGACAAAGAAGGGGAAAGCTCGTGAGTCCTCAGCCCTAGGAGAAGAACCACAGGCAGCTAAGGAGTGCTGAGAGCGGGAGAAACAGTGGGGGAACCCCCAGAGTGTACCCAACACCAAACCCAATCCCTAAATGCTATATCTTATACAGACAAGGAACTTATATGGAATATATATATATATATATCAACGATTAAAGAAATAAAGGTCATGAACTTGGGAGAGAGCAAGAGTGGGTGCACAGGAAGGGTTGGAGGAAGGAAAGAGAAAGGGAGAAATGATGTGATTATGAAAAAAAAACACATTTTAATTTCAAAAAATAAAAATATTTTAATGTGTCCATTGCTTATCTCTATGTAAGCAATGGACAGTTGGAGACATTTCACATTTCATACTAAATTTAATAAAATACACATGATGGGGTGTTACTCAACCTTTGAAAGGAAAGGATTCCCGACAGGTGCATATCCTCTGTGAAATTTGACGGCGTTGTGTTCATGAGACAACACAGAGCCTATAGCGTCCTGCTTGTGTTTATTTGGGCCCAAGGTAGTCAGATCCACAGAAGCAGAAAGCGGAAATGGTGGGTGGGGCCGAGGGTCAGAGCAATGAAGTTATTGTTTACGGTTTAGTTCTTTGTGTTGGGGTGGGGGGAGGCTGCCTGTGGAGGCCAGATGAGGGAGAGAGCTCAGGTCACTGGGTTAACTTTAAGCAACATTCCCCACTGAACCACCTTGAAGACCTGAGAGTTACTGCTGAGTTGGCACAGTTTCAGTCTGGGAAAATGAGAAAGTTCTGGGGATGAGTACTAAGTCGTTGACTTCCTGTTGCTACTATAAACACTGTGACCAAAAGCGACTTGAGGAGAAAGAAATTATTTTGTCTTACACTACAATCACCTCGAAGGAAGTCAAGGCAGGAACACACGCAGAGGCCATGATTTGCTCTCTGTGGTTTGCTCAGCCTGCTCTCTTATACAACAGAACACTCCCTGCCCAGGTATGGTATGACCCACAGGGAGCTGGACCCTCCCATACCAATCATTAATCAATTAAAAATGCCCCATAGACGTGTCTGAAGGCCAGTTTTATAGAGACATTTTCTCAGTTGAGGTTCCCTCTTCCCAAATGTGCTGTGTTCACAAAAAAAACAAAACAAAACAAAAAAAAAAACAACAAAAACAAAAAAACAAAAAAACAAAACCTAACCAGCACAAGGCATTGGAAATGGAAATATAATAAGAATGTATAATATTTAATGCCACTAAACTGTACATTGAAAACAATGATTTCAACCCCCACTAAAAGGATGGAGTAAATTGGAAACTATATATGTTTTCACAGTGCATGTTGTTGAACTTAATAACATGTTTTAAAGTTGAAAAAGAAAATCCTAGAAAGTTTCCACATTATTAGAAGAGACAACTTGGGAAACTGTATTCCATCCACTTTTGATAAATGTATAATTTTGTGAAATCCTTAAAATGTTTTATATAGAAGGCAGGTGGGGAAAACTCCACGCTGACGTCTCAGTAGTGAGGCTTTGATATTCTACTCTCTGTCTCCTTAAAAAAGAACACTCTGCAATCCTTTTACAAGAAAGCAGTGTTTGGTTATATTAAGGAGAGAGAAAAGAAATAAAGAGAGTCTTTCCCTCTGATTTGTTCAGGGAAAGGGGAAGTGGGAGGAGATGGTAGAGCCTTGGGCTTCCCCAGCTCTGCCAGGAACAGGAGTCAGAGGCAAAGAGCTGCTTGGAGATAACACAGCCTAACCATTATTTTAAGGGGGCGGCTGCTCTTTTAAAGCCAACTCCCCCGTCCCCAGGAAATCCCTGTCAGTTTCAGGAGTGGGTAGAGGTTCTGACACCACTGGCTTTTCAACCAACAAGATGTAGCTGCCACAGAGCTTGGACAGCTCTTGAGAGACTGCAGACCACAGCCTTGGCACAAATCCCCCTTCAACAGCTTGCAGGACCAGATGAAGGAGATGGAAAGGGGAACGGTTAGGGCTGAGAGATGGTTTCAGAAATACGTTCCATGAGTCTCCATGTTCCGGACACTGCGACTGCCCTAAGACTCCCTTGCCAGCCCTGCCTTCTTGTGTCCCTAGTTTATCTCCCAGGAGTGGAGGACTCTCCAAGACAACACATCCAATCACTCATTCTGTCCAGGTAGTCTGTGTGTCTCTCAGACACGTAAGCAGCACCTGCAGCCCTGCTGGGGGCTTGAGACTGGGGTGAAAGAGACAATGACCCCCTTGAAGGAGGTCCAGGCATTGTGGACCACAGAGAAAGTCATCCGGCTGGGCCTTGTGAGCCAGGCAGGCCTATCAGAAGGAAACATTGAGGTCAGATAAGTTGAGACGGGGAGTTGGTCTTCCAGGCAAAGCGGACAGAGTGAGCTCAGCATGAGGTGAATTATAAGCAGGTTTTGTTTCGTTATTTCTAGAATTATGAAGATAAAGCTGAGCCTAGCCATGGCTGTATCTCAAACATTCTCAAATATAATGAGAAGGACTCATTATATTATTTGAGCAGTGAGAAACCATGAAGGCATTCTAAGGAAGAGAGGTATAAGTGGGCTCCTTCTATTAAGATCCTTTGCTGTTTGAGCGATTTGCCATTCAATGATACCATAGACCAAAAGGAGTCACCAGGTCCAAGCTTAGGCAGACTAGGGAAAGGACATTGTTAACTTTCCACCACTGTGGCAAAATTCTGAAGACAAACAACTTAGGGAATAGAAAGGTTTGTTTCGGATCCTGGATTCAGTAGTTGCTTGGTCTTGATGGTATCCATCTATGGTACCGAAAATGCATCATGGTAGAAGAGACCTGTTCACTCCATGGTGACCAGGAAGCAAAAGGAAAGACAGGAAGCAACTGAGATCCCAATACCCCCCTCAAAGGAACACCCCTCCCCATGACCTAACTTCCTTCCAGCAGATCCTACCTCTTGAAAATTTACTATCTCTCAACAAACAGCCTTTCCTACGTAGGCCTTGAGGGGCACTCTGGATCCAAGCCACTGAAGGCATGTGCAGACCAAACTGTAAACCCAAGGCCTGCCTGCACACACCACGGCTCACCTGCTGCAGGGAGACCTGAGTGTGGTCCAAGCCTCTGGTTGTTCATCTGCAGAATGGGTCAATGTGAGTTTTCAGAAGCCTTGAGATGTGAAAGATGACTAGATCTCTAACTGAGTTAAAGCAGTCCCCATGTGAACTGTCGACCCCAGACAGGTGGCTGAGTTACATGTACATACTATTAAACAGAACACAATGTATATAAAACATGAAGAAAAGACATGTAAAAATTCACATCAAATTAAGAATAAAATTACCACTCCAAAAGAGAAAGCAAGGCTGGTGAGATGGCTCAGCAGTTAAGAACACTGACTGCTCTTCCAGAGGTCCTGAGTTCAATTCCCGACAACCACATGGTGGCTCGCAACCATCTATAATGGGATCTGATGCCCTCTTCTGATGTATCTGAAAACAGCTACAGTGTACTCATAAATAAAATAAATTAAATAATTCTAAAAAGAGAAAAAAAGAGAGAGAAAGAAAGCAAAGGTTGGAGTTGGGGCCAAGTGCTTTATCTGTCAAGTTCCCAAATTTATGCAGATTCCTCTGTGACTTATGTATTAAAAATTAATTACAAGAGCCAGGCATGGTGGCACACACCTTTAATTCCAGCACTCAGGAGGCAGAGGCAGGCTGATCTCTGAGTTTGAAGCCAGCCTAGTCTGTAGAATAAGTTCCAGGATAGCTAAGGCTACACAGAGAAACCCTGTCTCGAGAGAACAAAACAGAACAAAAATTAACTTAGAAATAAGTTGACAAGAGGCTGTGATGGCAAGTCAGTGTTGGGTCAGTGCTAACTCCTCACTTCTCACTCACAAAGCAAAACCAAGTGTCTGCCATACCATTATTTCTGGCCCATTGTAGTCTTTTAGCAAATATTTGTGAAAAAGCCCTTTTCTGTCAGACTCAGAAATAGACTGAAGGTCTCTGATGGTAGACCCCTGTAGAAGTTAGGTTGAGTTCTTTCTTCCAGCCCCATGCTCCAAGACATAAGACTCAGACTCAAATATATTTACAAATACCTTGGCCATATAGCTAGGCTCTACTCCAACAAGATTGTAACTTAAATAACCCAATTATTTTAACCTACATTCTGCTATGTGGCTGGATCCCTGTACTCAGGTACCATGTATCAAGAGAGAAGAAGATGCCCCAGGGGAGAGGATCATGAGGATATGGCCCTGAGGAGCTGGCCAATCAGAGTAAGAGCTGCCCAGGAGAAACAGCCAAGTCATGTCTCAGGGTTATGGAGGATTGATATCTGCCCACTTCTACTGCGGTTCGAGGCTTTCTACAAATATAAAGGTTTTATGTCTTTTATCTGGGAGCTAAATGATCTAAACAATCAAAGGTGGGGTAGAAATCCCCAATTGATATTAATTTTAACAACAGACCCCTCTCCCAAGGCTGTGGCACCCCTGGAGACTACCAGAGGGTCTAAACTGGGTCTTTAACCACGACCTAGTAACACAACTGCCTTTCAAGTTCTTCCTCAGATCCTGGTCCAGAGCTTACTGGCTGGGAAAGTCAAGAATGCCCACCTCTAGCCTCCATGGTCTGCTCCTCCCAAAGCCCAGGGTAGTGAGAGAAGCCATCAGCAATGGCAGCCTCGGCCAGGGCAGGGTGAGTGCAGGGATTTCGCTGTCCTCTGTGTGTTTCTTCTCCTGCTCGACTATCTTTTCAAATAGAGTACTTCTGAAACTACCCAAACGATGTTCCTTTAATTAAATACTTGGCAAAACCAAACTGGAACGTTCCCAAAGAAAATTCTCTTTTCTGAACTGTACGGGAGGGCACCTGATTACTGTGTGATTCTGAGGGGTGGAATCGGAGGAAGACTGAGCCCCTCCATTCCAGCAGGGAACAATGAGGGGCGTTACTCTTGGGGGGGGGCAGGCAGGATACAGTTGATGTCTACATCCTGTCTACACTACCCTAAAACACTTCCTGGGGCTTGGGGCCAGATTCCTTGACTTTAACTTAAATCGGAAGCTGCATCAGGGCCCTGCTAAAAAAGAAGCTGTGTGTAAAGGAGGAAAAATGTGGGAATGGAGTGGAATGAATATACAGGGCCAGGAGAAACTTTGATTGCAGTTCTTGATCTTGCAGGAGCCCCCGACACCTGGAGACAGGGTGAGGCTCAGGATCCGGCCAGATGCATATCCAAGGCAGTCATGACAGAGCCCACCCTGATTCTTTCTTGCTCCATTTTACAGAGGAAGAAATTGAGGCCAGAATGGGGACTGGGCAACCCCAACCAAGCTGACCAAGGCAAAGACTGGATCCATTCCAGGATTCATACTGATCTGGAAGCTTTCTCTTCTGCCTTTGACCCTATTTTGTGTCCATCAATACTTGGGGCTGTGAATCACTTCTTCATAGGGTCTCTCTCTTTACCTGATAGCTGGAAGCACCGGAGCAGACTAGAATGCTCCTGTTTATAGGATCAGATCCTGTTTATAGGATCACAGAGAGCTGAGTACTTCCACATGGAGGGAGAGAGCTCATGGCTTCCCAGAAGGAAAGGAATGAGAGAGGGTGGAAAGGAGGAAGAAGGCTTTTCACCTAGAGCCTTAGTTTACAAATGAAGAGACTCACAGGGGTGGCCAGTGTGGTGAGTGACTTCAGAGTCACCCAGCCTCCCTTGCTTTCCTGTTTCCTGGAGCTCAGCCTGACCCTGGGCATCACAGCCCACCCGGAGGAAACAGTCATCAGTCAGGAGGGCAGAGACACCTGTCTCCGGACATCAGCTCCGTCAGCTCAGCACCACCCACACAGTGACACACAGGCTTTAGGACGCAGGAACCCAGACAGACTCCCCTTGCTTAGCTAAGAAGCTGGAGAAACGGTGGATCATGGGGGATGGGGAATGGGGGATGGGGAGGTCCTAAACCTACGAAGGAATGCAAGGAAGAGCCTGCCCCACCCCACCCCCCACCTAGCTACATCTCTAGAGGTCTGAGGAGGAAGAGGCAGGTGAGTTCCAGGTCAGATCAGAATGACTTGGAGGTGAGCAGCTGGTGCTGAGTCACACAGCCTATGTGAGCTATCTGCAGCTGCAGGTGAGGTTAGCACTCCCTGGGTGCGACCTTGCAAGAATATGAGCTTCAAAGCCCTGAGAAATGTAGCGGAATGCCCACGCCTCAGACCAGAGGGTCATCGTGTGCTTGTACAAACACTTCCTCTGTGTAGTCTGGAGTCTGCCACCAGCAGTCTCCTAGAGAGTGAAAGGCAGGGGACCATTTCAGTGAGTGCAACTTGTGAGCTAGATTCCATAAGACATGATCTAGAGCTGCCACCCACCCCAGGTTAGGAACGAGCAAGCTGAGGCCTAGAGTGGCTCACTACCTGCTTTGGGTCGCATACCCTGAGAACCAAGACAGGGTCAGGGACAGGGACAGGATTAAAATGTAGTCTCAGCATAGTCCAAAGCGCACCATCTAGAGACAACACAGTCAGTGTCCAACACAGCCTTAATGCAGTGGCTCTCAGCCTGTGGGTCTAGACCCCTTGGGGTCTTGAATGACCTTTTCAGAGGGGTTACCTAAGACTATCAGAAAACACAGATATTCACATCACAATTCATAACCGTATCAAAATGACAGTTATAATAAAATAGCAACACCACAACATGGGGAACTGTATTAAAGGGTCACAGTGTTAAGAAGGGAGAGAATGACTGCCTTAAGGTGCCATCAGAGAAGGGTCTGAGCTGTGCCTTGCAAGGGAAATGGACATGGGTCCAGAGACCCTGTAAGGACAACAAGGGAGGCAGGAGGCAGGGTTCAGAAAGCAGACCAACGCAGCCAGCATCTCCTGACATACACTGAAAATGCTAGAATTTCACCTCTTGGGGGTCAGGGACCAAGGTGGTTCTCTGCTACAGGGAGTGTGTCAAACTGGAAACACTGCATTTACATGCACTCCTTTACATGCATGCACACATGTGTGATACAGAACTAGTTGCTAAGGCAGGAGGGCATTTGAATCTCCTCTCCACACTATAAACGAGGATGGGCCAGCTGATGCTACATGAATACCTACTGTGTGTGTGGCTGACATTCTCCAGATACATGTGGCACCTTCCAGGCTCCAGGATTGAAGCATTGACAGTTTATATGAGTACAATGTCACTGTCTTCAGTCACACCAGAAGAGGGCATCGGATCCCATTACAGATGGTTGTGAGCCACCATGTGGTTGCTAGGAATTGAACTCAGAACCTCTGGAAGAGCAGTCAGTGCTCTTAACCACTGAGCCATCTCTCCAGCCTCTCAAGTCTCTTGGGGGGAGGAGACCAGAAGAATGCTGGTTGGAGTCTTTGTCCTTAGATGTCACCTGATCACCTTATGCAGTCGTGACAAGTGGAGTAGTAATTCTAGCCTTTCTTCCAGCTCCCCAACTGGTACCCCACTGTGAGGAAGAACTCTTCTTTCTCTTCCATTCATTCAGCTATGTCTTTACATTTAGCAATACAAACCAGCAGATCTTTATTTTCTCCAGTATGGTCATCCGTGACAATCATTATTGATGGTGATGTGGAAACTGCCCCAGTTGTTGCTACTGGGAGTGCCTTCCCTCTGACTCCTTCGTCCTTTGCTGTGCCCTCATCACACCTTGAATGCTACTTTACTTCTGACATTTAAAGACAAGGCTCCAGACTCATTGGTACTTTCCCCCATGCTGGGAGCCCTGTGTGTGGTGAGTAGAGTCTGGGATGAACATGTCTTTCTTCCTGACATTTAAAGACAAGGCTCCAGATTCACCTGGTACTTCCCCCACCCCACCCCGGGCTAGGAGCCCTGTGTGTGATGTGTGAATCTGCTGCATAGATTTAGACAGTGAGTGTGTGATTCAAGCCCTTCCCAGTCCTAGGGAACTGATTATATATATCTGTTTATCATCTATCTACCCCTCATCCATCCATTCATTTTCCTTTATCCATCTGCACACATATTAAAACCCATGAGCTCATCAAACCTCTGCCATGGTTTAAATCTTGAATGTCTCCCAAAGGCCTGTAGGTCGAAGGCTTGTATTCTGTAGGTGGGTCTAGGGGGAGATCGTTAGGTCAATAGGGGTGTGCTGTTGAAAGTTGAAACTGGCCCCTGCCCTCACCCTGGGCTTTGCTTCCTGCCGAGAGATAAGAACTCTTCCTCCATCCCAGGCCTTCCAGTCATGAGGCACTATTTTGCCACGAATCATGGCACCCTGAAATCTCCAAAGTTGTGAGCCCAAATCAGTGTTTCCCTTCATAGGTTTTTCATCCTAGATATTTTGCTCTTGTGGTGGGAAGCTATCAGGGCCCTCGATTCCATTTCCGAGCCACCCTCCTCTGCTAGGTCCCCATCCCTGTTTGTAACACTTCCTCATGCCCAAGATTATGTGGTTATAGCATCCTACCATCTGGGAAAGATGGCAGACTGTGTGTAAGACACTGATCCCTGTAGATGATGGCGAGGCTGAAAACCTCTCGCAGGGACAGCAGAGTCAACGTGGAAGTATTTCACATGCTTCCTGAGTTTGAGACGGGACTCCTGTAAGCTTGCCTGTGGGGTTGTCAGCACAGAGAAGCCCACACACACATTCCCAGCCACTTGAAAGGTGGTCCATGTACTCACATACTATGTATGCTTTTAAAGGGTTTGTTGTTTTAACAAATCGTATGTGTGTGGGGGGGGAGAGAGAAAGTGTGTGTGGGGGGACCAGGGGAATTATGTGCACAAGTGTGCAATTGCCTGTGGAGGCCAGAGGCATTAGGTCCCACCCCCACCCCGAAATGGAGTTACAGGTAGTTGTGAGCTATCCAGGGTGGGTGTTGGGAACTGAACTCAGGTCCTTTGAAAGGATCGTGGGCACTCTTAACTGCAGACCATCTCTCCAGGCTCCGTACCATCTTTTTTTAAAGCTATGTTTCAGAGACATGGAGGGTGCTGGATAATGGCAGCAGTGCAAAGACTCTGAGGCAGGGGCACGTCTTCTGTGTTGGAGGCCTGCCAGAAATTCACTGTAGCCAGAACAAAGCAAGCAGAGGAAGGAATGGGAAAGGAGGTCAGGTGGGACAGAAGGCAAGCCCTGCAGGATGCCCCTGTGGGAACCACTAGTCTCTTACTGTGTGAGACAAGGATCTTCAGGTTTTGTAGGTAGAGGAGGAGTATGCCTGGTTTACATGGGATTTGGTTCTGGTTACAAGGTCAGGAGTAGGATGTATTTGATAAGAACAAGGGCAGGAATCTGATATCAACATTTGATTCAGGAGAGAGAAGGCAATGGTGACTTAAATTGGCTAATGACTGTGTAATGTCACTAGAGAGACTTTAATCTGGATTAATTTTTAGTTTGTTTGCTTGTTTGGTTGGTTTTTCCAGACAGGGTTTCTCTGTGTAGCTTTGGCTTTCCTAGAACTCTCTGTATAGACCAGGCTTCCAGACTGTTGTCTGCCCCCTACCTCTCCTCTTGCTTAGAGACTAAGAAGCCTTCTGTTGGGCCTTCTTCTCCAGCCCCATCTCTACTCTTGTCACCAGGTAGACACTGCAAATTGTCAGGGAAGGATGTACTTTCCCTACCCTTTTGCTTTGCATGATGGGCATTTCCCTTTAGTATTCCCAGACTCCCCTTAACTCCCATTAGGGTTGAAGAGTAGATTCTGACTGCTGAATTAGGGGTGGGGTCTTAGTTACTTTTCTATTTTTGTGACAAAACCCCATGATCAAGGTAGCTCATAAAGAGAGCATTTAATTGGACTTGTGGTTTCAGAGGGTTAGAGTCCATGATGGCAGAACAAAGGCATGGTGGTGGGAACAATCATCTTCTTTTGTTTTTTGAGGCAAAATATCTCTGTGTCAGTGGCTCTGGCTCTCAACCTATAGCTCATGAATCCATTGGCAAACCTCCATTTCCAAAAATATTTACATTACAATTTGTAACAGTAGCAAAGTCATAGTTATGAAGTGGCAACAAAAATAATTTTATGGCTGGAGTCACCACGACACAAGAAACTGTGTTAAAGGGTTGAAGCATTAGGAAGGTTGAGAACCACTACTCTATTCCCTAGTGCTGGGTTTAAAGGTGGGTGCCACCACACCTGGCTTAAAGTTCACATCTTGATCCTCAAGCAGGAGGTAGGAAGAAAGACAGTAGGATTGTCTCAAGTCTTTAGACGTTTCAAAGTTCATCCCCAGTGATGTACCTCCTCCAACCAAGCCACGCCTCCTAATCCTTCCCACATATTTCTACCAACTGAGGATCAAGTATTCAAACACAATCAGGTAGGGGTCACTCTCACTCAAACCACTACATTCTGCTCGCTGGTTCCCCATAGGCAAATGGCCATATCACAATGTAAAATGCATTCAGTCTAACTTCAAGTCCCCATAGTCTACCATAGTCTCAACACTATTTAAAAGCAAATGACAGCCAGGCAGTGGTGGCACCAACCTTAAATTCCAGAACTCAGGAGGCAGAGGCAGGTGAATTCTGAGTTTGAAGCCAGCTTATTTGAGGTCAGAGCTAGTTCCAGGACAGCCAGGGCTAATACAGAGAAAAATTACAAAAACCAAATTACATACTTTCAACATACAGTGGTACGGAACATATATTACCATTCTGAAACAGGAGGAATGGGATGTACCGGACCATAGCAAAATCGAAACCCAGCAGAGCTAGATCTGAATCCTTTAGTTCCATGTCTGGGGTCAGAGGGCTTAGATGGCTCCACCCTTCTGGTTTTTCCTGTCTGCAATGTACATTTCTCTCTTGGGCCGGCACTACTCCCTCTGTGCAGCCAGCTGCCTGGAGTGAAGACAGAGCACAGGCAGGAAATAGAACGCTCTGTGTTGGGCTATGTCAAACTCTAGAGTCAACTACTGCAGCCTGTCCTAACTTAAAACGCTTCCAAACCGGCTGGGGGGATGGCTCAGTGGTTAGGAGCATTGACTTCTCTTCCAGAGGTCCTGAGTTTGGTTCCCAGCAACCACATGGTGGCTCACAACCATCTGTAATGGGATCTGATGCCCTCTTCTGGTGTGTCTGAAGACAGTGACAGTGTACTCATATACATAAAATAAATAAATAAATCTTTTAAAAATGTTTTCAAACCCTCACTGCCTATAAAAAATGTTTTAAAGAAAGTATTTTATAGGACACTCCACATATATCCTCCGCTATTTAGCTCCCACCCAGTCAGTCCGCCTGCCAGTCTCCAGCTTCTTATGCAGCATGTAGACTCTGCTGGTCATTGCTGCCACCAGATACCTAGACTAAGCACCTCAAAGGAGGACGGATTTATCTTGGATCACAGTCTCAGAGCTCATGGGGAAGAATAACGTAGGAACAGCTCACCCTGTGCTGTCAGAGCTTCAGTCCCAGAGCTTGGGGTCAGACCCAGAGGTGGGAATTGGTGTCAAAGGCCTCTAAAGGCCTACTTTTACCAGCAAACTTATCTCCTAAAGACCCGGCAACCTTCAGAACAGCACCATACGCTGTGGAACAAAGGTTCAAATCATGAGCCCGTGGAGACATTTCAGATTCAACTCATAGCAGAATCTGCTTTATAAGAAAAATCCATGGTGCATGCCTTTAATCCCAGCATTGGGAGGCAGAGGCAGGCAGATTTCTAAATTCAAGGCCAGCCTGGTCTACAGAGTGAGTTCCAAGACCGCCAGGGCTACACAGAAAAATGCTGTTTCAACCCCCACCCCAAAGAAAAGAAATAGAAAAAGAAAAATCCATTTCAATCTCCCCTGCTCCTCACTATGCCACAAGCAATGTTGGAGACCCAGACCCCGGTCCTCAGGCACTGAAACATATGTGGTGTTTTGGGATAAACTGTTACACAGCATTATGTCTCCCCATGACTAATTTCTTCTTGTTCTTCCTGTCTTGGCTCAGACTCCTCTTCTTCCTGGAAGCCTTCCCTAACTTCCTGTCTAAGACATCATGTTTTAGCCTTCCAGTATCCTCTACACTGTCTCTAGCAATAACACCTGGAGCTACCTTAGAGAGCTACTCACTCCAACTGACTTGGTGTGTGTGTCAGGATGAAGCTGTGCATCCAGGGCCACAGGTACCTCTCCTCCTCTTCCCTTCTCCCCACTCCTTTTTCTCTCTCCTCCTCCTTCCCCTCCCCTCCCATTTGTCCCCTCCCCTCCCCTTCTCTTCCTCTCTCCTGACATGAACAATTCACATTAATTTGAGATGATTTTTTTACCACCTTTAGCTGGAAGAGTTCAAACCCTCCCCCCATGGCTTAGCATTGGGAGCCTCCTCCCCAGGGACTCCCATTGGTACCCAGCCCGTGGTTATCACACACCTTTGCTAACCTCCTCCCTGGTTTCTTGAACTCAGAGCTATGCCATGTTCATCTCCACATGCAGGACATGTTCCATAAAGAGATGCCAGTGAAGAGCTGTCCGCATAAGGAAGGAACAAGCGCTTTCTGGCTGGTCCGAGGACTTCAGCGGAGCAAGAAAGAATAGTCACCTGTTTACGGTTCTATTTTCTGAGATCTAAGTTCCTTTAAATCCTCACTGAGTTTGACAATGGGTTATTGTATTTTAATCCTTCTTCATCTAGACCAGGCTGAGCCGGCCACTCCTATAGAACAGGAGCTAGCATCTCATTACAGAAAACAAACACAACCCAGATATTCCCTGCCTAAAACATCGAGCAGTGATGTTTCTGGCAGGAATGGGTAGAAGAGAGTGAGCATGTAGGGTCAAGGAAGCTTTTCCTTAAGGACATTCCTTTTGTGGATTCATCTAGTCAGCACGCATTTAATGAGCACCTACTACACGCCAGGCATTTCCCATTCTCAGACAACTTGTACAAGAGCAGCACATTTGCTACCTGCTGTTGTGTCATGGATCAAGGCATGTTTGGGGTCTTAAAAAATTGCTGTCCTGTGAGAATCAACTGGGTTGCCTCTGGTCAGGGCATCTCAGAGGCCCAGTCAAACTGTCCCGTAGGGCTGCAATGTCCTAAAATGCAGCTGGAGCTGACCAGTCTCTGACCAATCACATACACATGGATGCTGTGGATTCAGTAGCAAGTTATCACTTGGTGTCCTTGGAGGGTAGCCTCACAACCAGGTAGCTCCCTTCTCCAAGCATCTGACCCAAGAGGTCCTGAGTTACTGTCTGAGTCAGAAGTTGCTACCTTTTGTAACATAATCTCACAATAGACATCAATGTGTGATGTTTTGCTCATTTGGCATAGGCTAGTAAATCCAGCCCACACCCTGGGGGAAGGGATGAGCCTAGATCCCAGTACCTGAGGTCACAATCTCTAGGCCATCTGACATAGGTATAAGGACTTAATACCCTTAACTTCAGGCTTGGACATAGCCATTTAAGCAATGCCTCCAGGTCACCCAGCTAGAGACTTCTCTGACTCTAAAAGTGGTTTGTCCTAGCTGGCTGGGGTGAGAGAGGAAAGAGAATGCCAGTGTGTATTCTTTGATTGCAGTATAACCTACTACCCACAATTCAGTGGCTTAAATGCTTGTTATGATATAGTTTCTAGGGGTGAGGATTTAGGAGCAATTTAGCTGGCTCTGGCTCAGGGTTCCCTTAGAGTTGGAGCTACAGTGTGGGCCAGGCTGCACCTCTGGGTTGTGACCTGGGTTCAGTAGGTTTCCTGGAGGGCTCCCTCACCTGGCTGTGGCAGGAGTCCTCAGGTCATTTTCTAAGAAAATGGTGGCTGAGCATTGTTAGGGCATGGTACTGGGACTTCCCCCAGAAAAGAGGCCTGTGGTGCCTCTTGGAACCTAGCCCCAGGAGCCACACCTACAATATCCCCACTGACTTACACAGACCAGAGCTATTCACTATGGGAGGTGACTATTCAGAGACTGGGGCTACTGGCGGATGAAGACCACTAGAGGCTGACCACCGCAGGGTACCACAATATCAACAGTTCCCAAACTCAACTATTACCAGTTGCTGCCATGTTCAAAGAGGTTTAGAGCATTCCCACATCTTATTTCCTCTGTTCCATCTCCCACAGTCTTCTGGGTGGGTTAACAGGAGATGGGCAGTCCACTTTGCTTCCAGACCTCAAAAGTCCCCACAATTCTCTCTGATGACATGGCCAATCAACTTCCATCTTCTCTGACCTATGAGAAGACCATGTGACCATGCTGCTGTAGAAATGTGCCTCCTATACACGTGGAGTCTCTGGGTGGCTATGGGACAGGATGGTGGCCATCCAAGCTCCTTCAGGAAGCTTCCACTCAAATCGGAGGTGCAGTTACTAGCCAGTTAATCTAGTCCTGAGTTGTTCAAGTTCTCCCAAGGAAAATCATAGGACATTAGGTAATAGTGGATTGGCCTATTCTCTGTGCAGTATTTGAGCAGTCAAGTGATTGGGCTGGGCATGAGTGTTACCATTGAGTTCCAGTGTGAGTGTTCAGATATCTAAAACAACAGTAGTTCCAAGAAGATGGATGCTTATATTTCCATCTTATATAAAAACATAGAATGACAGAGTGATAAGTCCTGGGCTCTTTCTGTCTTGTTGCTTTGTTCCATGTGGTTTCCATTTTATGGTCCAAGATGGTGGCATCGACATGCTAGACAGTCAGCTGGATAAAGTGACACATGGGGCAAAGAGCATACATCAACTCTTCCTAAAGCCATCTTCTCCTTCCTACATTTCCATAATTCAATCACTTAGACATACGTAGCTGCAAGGGAAGCTGCAAAATGTAGGTTTCTATGTGCCCATCTGAAAGTCAGAGCCTTTTCTCTCTGTGTAAAAAATACCAACACCGAGGTGCTGGGCTGATCTGCAGTGACCAGCGCGCCAGTTCTGCGGTGGGACCTTCTGCCTGGTGGAGGGACCCCGCGCAGGGAGGGAGCCTGCCAGCTTCCCTTCTGCGACCTCTGTTCCTGCGGACTGCGCTGGAGAGACCGGTACCCAGGCTCTCCCCCCAATATAACATCACTTGGGACACGGCCTGTTGGGGCTTCCGTCTGTGCCCGAGGGCGGGTTGGCGCTGTGGTCGTCTGGGTGCCAGATCGGCGGGCCATCATGACCACAGGGTGAGCGGCGCCACGGAGCGTGCCCTCCGCCATCTTTGCTCCAGTGACCAGGTAGTTGGGACCGCCAGGCTCAGAGACAGACAGGCATAATATCGCTTCGGTTTCAGGCAGCTTGTGTGTAACCTGCTCCCAGGTGCTGGGCTGATCTGCAGTAACCAGCGCGCCAGCTCTGCGGTGGGACCTTCTGCCTGGTGGAGGGACCCCGCGCTGGGAGGGAGCCTGCCAGCTTTCCTTCCGCGACCTCTGTTCCCACGGACTGCGCTGGAGAGACCGGTACCCAGGCTCTCCCCCCAATGTAACATCACTTGGGACACTGCCTGTTGGGGCTTCCGTCTGTGCCCGAGGGCGGGTTGGCGCTGTGGTCGTCTGGGTGCCAGATCGGCGGGCCATCGTGACCACAGGGTGAGCGGCGCCACGGAGAGTGCCCTCCGCCATCTTTGCTCCAGTGACCAGGTAGTTGGGACCGCCAGGCTCAGAGACAGACAGGCATAATATCGCTTCGGGTTCAGGCAGCTTGTGTGTAACCTGCTCCCAGGTGCTGGGCTGATCTGCAGTGATCAGCGCGCCAGATCTGCTGTGGGACTTCTGCCTGGCAGAGGGACGCCCCTTTCCCCCCCCCAGGAGAGATCACACACCCCTGCACAGGGCAGGAGCCTGCCAGCCTCCCTTTGGCGACCTCTGCTCCAGGAATCCACTAGGCTGAGCCTTTAGATGTGCAAGGCCTCCCCAATATAAGATCACTTGGGGCAAAGCACATTAGGGCTCCAAAGTCACTCAGGAGCAGGCAGGCCCCAGAAATCAGTGCCAGGGGAATCCTGGTAATCCATGGGGAGGCAGAAATAGCTTTGCAGGCTCACAGGAGGTCCAACCAACAGCCAGTGGCAGCAGGACCAACTAACACCAGAGGTATCCAGATGGCAAAAGGCAAACGTAGGAATGTTACTAACAGTAATCAAAGTAATGTGGGACCATCCGAACCCAACTCTCCAACAGCAGCAAGTCCTGGATACCCCACCACACCCGAAAGACAAGATCTGGATTTAAAATCACTTCTCATGATGCTATTAGAGGATCACAAGAAGGACACAAATAAATCTCATAAAGAGTTACAGGAGACCATGAATCAACGGTTAGAAGCCCTTACAAAGGAAACACAAAAATCGCTTAGAGAAATGCGGGAGAACATGGATCAAAAGATGGAGGCGCACAAGGAGACAACACAAAAATCGCTTAACGAGATGAATCAACGGGTAGATGCACTCACAAAGGAATCACAAAATTTGCATAAAGAAATGCAGAAGAATATGGGTCAACAGACGGATGCCCATAAGGAGGCAACACAAAAATTGCTTAAAGAAATGAATCAACGGTTAGATGCCCTTACAAAGGAAACACGAGAACTGCTTAAAGAAATGCAGGAGACGATGGATCAACAGATGGAATCCCATGAGGAGGAAACACAAAAATCGCTCAGAGAAATGCAGGAGAACGTGGGTCATCAGGAAGAAATCCTGAAAGAGGTAATGCAAAAATACCTTAAAGAAATACAGGAAAATACAAACAAACAAGTGAAGGATCTCAGCAAATCCATCCAGGAACTAAAAAAGGAAGTAGAAACAACTAAGAAATCACAAAGGGAGACAACTTTGGAGATAGAAAACCTTGGGAAGAAATCAGGAGTCATAGATGCAAACATCAACAATAGAATACAAGAGATGGAAGAAAGAATCTCAGGTGCTGAAGATTCCATAGAAAGCATCGACTCAACAGTCAAAGAAAATGCAAAATGCAAAAAACGCGTAACCCAAAACATCCAGGAAATCCAGGACACAATGAGAAGACCAAACCTAAGGATTATAGGTATAGATGAGAGTGAAGATTTGCAACTTAAAGGGCCAGTAAACATCTTCAACAAAATTATGGAGGAAAACTTCCCTAACTTAAAGAGAGAGATGCCGATGAACGTACAAGAAGCCTACAGAACTCCAAACAGACTGGACCAGAACAGAAATACCTCCCGTCACATAATAATCAAAACACCAAATGTTCTAAACAAAGAAAGAATACTAAATGCAGTAAGAGAAAAGGGCCAAGTAACATACAAAGGAAGACCTATCCGAATCACATCAGACTTCTTACCAGAGACTATGAAAGCCAGAAGATCCTGGGCAGAGCTCATGCAGACACTAAGACAGCACAAATGCCAGCCTAGACTACTATACCCAGCAAAACTCTCAATCACCATAGATGGAGAGACCAAGATATTCCATGATAAAACCAAATTTTCACAATATCTTTCCACAAATCCAGCCCTGCAATGGATAATAGGTGGAAACCTCCAATACAGGGAGAGAAACAACACCCTGGAAAAAATGAGATAATAACCTTCTTGAATCAAACCCAAAAGTAGATAACCACTCAAACATAAAGATAGCGTCAAGAATGGCAGATGGCAATAATCACTATGCCTTAATCTCTCTTAATATCAATGGTCTCAATTCCCCAATTAAAAGACATAGACTAGCAGACTGGATACGTAAACAGGACCCAGCATTTTGCTGCATGCAGGAAACGCACCTCAGTGTCAAAGACAAACACTACCTCAGAGTAAAAGGCTGGAAAACAATTTTACAAGCAAATGGCCCCAAGAAACGAGGTGGAGTAGCCATCCTAATATCGGATAAAATTGATTTTCAACCTAAAGTCATCAAAAAAGACACAGAAGGACACTACATACTGATCAAGGGAAAAATCCACCATCAAGAACTCTCAATCCTGAATATCTATGCTCCAAATGCAAGGGCACCCTCATTCGTAAAAGAAACTTTACTAAAACTCAAAGCACACATCGCACCGCACACAATAATAGTAGGTGACTTCAACACCCCGCTCTCTGAAATGGATCGTTCAGGAAAGCAGAAACTAAACAGGGACACAGTGAATCTAATTGAAGCCTTGGACCAAATGGAACTAACTGATATATATAGAACATTTCATCCTAGAGCTAAAGAATACACCTTCTTCTCAGCTCCTCATGGTACCTTCTCCAAAATTGACCATATAATTGGTCACAAATCAGACCTCAACAGATATAAGAAGATAGAAATAATCCCATGCCTCCTATCAGATCACTATGGAATAAGGGTGGTCTTCAATGGCAACAAAAACAAAAGAAAACCCACGTACACATGGAGGCTGAACAATGCTCTACTCAATGATAACTTGGTCAAGGTGGAAATAAAGAAAGAAATCAAAGACTTTTTGAAAGTTAATGAAAATGAAGGCACAACATACCCTAACTTATGGGACACAATGAAAGCAGTGCTAAGAGGAAAATTCATAGCCCTGAGTGCCGCCAAAAAGAAACGGGAGACAGCATACACTAACAGCTTAATGGCACACCTGAAAGCCCTGGAACATAAAGAAGCAAATACACCAAAGAGGAGTAGAAGGCAGGAAATCATCAAACTCAGGGCTGAAATCAATCAAGTAGAAACAAATAAAACCATACAAAGAATCAACGAAACGAGGAGTTGGTTCTTTGAGAAAATCAACAAGATAGATAAGCCCTTAGCCAGTCTAACCAGAGGGCACAGAGATAGTATCCAAATTAATAAAATCAGAAACGAAAAGGGAGAGATAACAACAGAAACTGAGGAAATTCAAAAAATCATCAGATCCTACTACAAAAACCTGTATTCAACACAACTAGATAATCTTGAGGAAATGGACAATTTCCTTGACAGATACCAAGTACCAAAATTAAATCAGGATCAAATAGACCATCTAAACCGTCCTATAACCCCTGAAGAAATAGAAGTTGTCATTGGAAGTCTTCCAACCAAAAAAAGCACAGGTCCAGATGGTTTTAGTGCAGAATTCTATCAGACCTTCAAAGAAGACCTAACACCAATACTCTTCAAACTGTTCCACAAAATAGAAACAGAAGGAACACTACCCAACTCGTTCTATGAAGCCACAATTACACTAATACCAAAAGCACACAGAGATCCGACAAAGAAAGAGAATCTCAGGCCAATCTCTCTTATGAATATCGATGCAAAAATACTCAATAAAATTCTTGCCAACCGAATCCAAGAACACATCAAAACGATCATTCACCACGATCAAGTAGGCTTCATCCCAGGGATGCAGGGATGGTTCAATATAAGGAAATCCATCAATGTAATCCACTACATAAACAATCTCAAAGAAAAAAACCACATGGTCATCTTATTAGATGCTGAGAAAGCATTTGACAAAATTCAGCATCCTTTCATGCTAAAGGTCTTGGAAAGATCAGGAATTCAAGGCCCATATCTAAACATAGTAAAAGCAATTTACAGCAAACCAGTAGCCAGCATCAATCTAAACGGAGAGAAACTTGAAGCAATCCCACTAAAATCAGGGACTAGACAAGGCTGCCCTCTCTCTCCATATCTTTTCAATATAGTACTTGAAGTTCTAGCTAGAGCAATTAGACAACAAAAAGAGGTCAAAGGGATACAAATTGGAAAGGAAGAAGTCAAACTATCACTATTTGCAGACGATATGATAGTATACATAAGCGACCCAAAGAACTCCACCAGAGAACTCCTACAGCTGATAAACGACTTCAGCAAAGTGGCCGGATATAAAATCAACTCAAGCAAGTCAGAAGCCTTCCTATACTCAAAGGATAAGCAGGCTGAGAAAGAAGTAAGAGAAATAATACCCTTTACGATAGCCACAAACCATATTAAGTATCTTGGCGTGACGCTAACCAAACAAGTGAAAGATCTGTATGACAAGAACTTCAAGTCTCTGAAGAAAGAAATTGAAGAAGACCTCAGAAGATGGAAAAATTTGCCATGCTCATGGATTGGCAGGATTAATATAGTAAAAATGAGCATCTTACCAAAAGTAATACACAGATTCAATGCAATCCCCATCAAAATCCCAACTCAATTCTTCATAGAGTTAGAAAGAGCAATTCATAAATTCATCTGGAATAACAGAAAACCCAGAATAGCTAAAACTATTCTCAAGAGTAAAAGAACCTCTGGGGGAATCAGTATCCCGGACCTCAAGCTGTACTACAGAGCAATAGTGTTAAAAACTGCATGGTATTGGTACAGTAACAGACATGTAGATCAATGGAACAGAATTGAAGACCCAGAAATGAATCCACACTCCTATGGTCACTTGATCTTTGACAAAGGAGCTAAAACCATCCAGTGGAAAAAAGATAGCCTTTTCAACAAATGGTGCTGGCTCAGCTGGAGGTCAACATGCAGAAGAATGCAAATTGACCCATCCTTATCTCCTTGCACTAAGCTCAATTCTAAGTGGATCAAAGATCTCCACATAAAACCAGACACACTGAAACTAATAGAAGGGAAACTAGGGAAGAACCTTGAACATATGGGCACAGGGGAGAATTTCCTGAACAGAACTCCAATAGCTTATACTCTAAGATCAAGAATAGACAAATGGGACCTCATTAAATTACAAAGTTTTTGCAAGGCAAAAGACACCGTCAAAAAGACAAAGCGGCAACCAACTAACTGGGAAATGATCTTTACCAACCTTACATCTGACAGAGGGCTAATATCCAAGATATACAAAGAACTCAAGAAGTTAAACTCCAGAGAGGCAAGTAACCCTATTAAAAAATGGGGTACAGAGCTACACAAAGAGTTCTCACCTGAAGAATATCTAATGGCTGAGAAGCACCTAAAGAGATGTTCATCATCCTTAGTCATTAGGGAAATGCAAATCAAAACAACCCTGAGATTCCATCTCACACCAGTCAGGATGGCTAAGATCAAAAACACAGGAGACAGCAGTTGTTGGCGAGGATGTGGAGAAAGAGGAACACTCCTCCACTGCTGGTGGAATTGCAGGCTGGTACAACCACTCTGGAAAGCAGTCTGGCGGCTCCTCAGAAAACTGGGCATGACACTTCCGGAGGATCCGGCTATACCACTCCTGGGCATATACCCAGAGACTTTACCTGCATGCAATAAGGACACATGCTCCACTATATTCATAGCAGCCTTATTTATAATAGCCAGAAGCTGGAAAGAACCCAGATGTCCCTCAACGGAGGAATGGATTCAGAAGATGTGGTATATTTACACAATGGAATACTACTCTGCAATTAAAAACAATGAATTCACGAAATTCTTAGGCAAATGGTCAGAACTTGAAAATATCATCCTTAGTGAGGTAACCCAATCACAAAAGATCACACATGGTATGCAGTCACTGATAAGGGGATATTGACCCAGAATCTCAGAATACCCTAGACACAATCAGCATATCAATAGATTTCTAAAAAGATGGAAGGAGAGACCCCTGGTCCTGGAAAGACTGGATGTAGGGGAACGCCAGGACAGAGTAATGAGAGGGGGTTGAACGGAGAAAAGAGGGAGGGAAGGGGGCTTATGGGACTTTCGGGGAGGGAGGAAACGGGAAAGGGGAAGTGATCTGGAATGTAAATTAAAAAAATAAAATAAAAAAAATACCAACACCAGTCAGTCCTATCTTCATTTACTCTGCTGGGCATTTGCCCTTGATCATGCTCAAGGGCACATCTGAGATGCTTTAGAAGGTATGGGCTGAAGAAGAGGATAGTCTCCGAGATACCCAAAGAGCTAGTCTCTGGATCACCTTCTGAAAAGGGAAGACATGAGATCAATTGCCCATACCACACATCTTCTGTCTTGGGTTCATCTGCACCCAGTGTTCCGGGAAGGCCCCGGGCTGCTTTTTCTTTCTACTGCTCCCAGGCTCCAGGACGGGCTGAAACATTCTCATTTCCCATAAGAGCATGGGGTGTGAATGAACGAATGAATGAATGAATGAATGAAAGGGGGATTCCAGTTGTCAGAAGGAAAAGAAACTGATAGAACCATGCTTCATCACTGCAGACCCTGGATCTTGCTGCCCATTCCAGTCCTTCCGGAAACCAAGGAGCTGTTCCCACCTATTTTTATGTCAGAACACTGCACGTGGGATTGGTTTCCCCCCAACCCCACATCCTGCTTTTTGAACTTGGGCCTCACTTTCCTCCCTAAGATGTTGTCTTACATCACAACTTTGAAGAAGGCAGAACCCAGGGAAGTTCAGAAGTCAGATTTCCCCTACATAGGTGTTCTAGTTTGCTTTTTCTTTGCTGTGATAAACACCCAGCAAAGCAACTCTGGGAGCAAAGGATTTATTTGGTCCACATGTCCACACCACAGTCCTTCAGGAAGCAAGGTCTGGGCGGGTACTCCAGGTGGGAACTGTGAAGCAGAAACTGAAGCAGAGACCTGTGGAAGCCTGAAGGCGGCTGACAGGCTCCACTGCTCACACACAGCTAGCGTTCTGATCCCAGGCCTACCTGCCTAGGAATGGTGCTACCCATAGAGGGTTGGGCCTCTCTACATCATCACTTAGGAATTAAGAAAAAAAATGTCACATATAAGCCCTTGGGATAATGTGGTGGAGTCATTTCTTCAACCGAGGTTTCCTCTTCCAGGTATGTCAAGTTGACAACTAAGAGCAGCCAATCACAAAAAGTTTTAGAGTTCAGCTGCCTCCTCCTCTAGCCCAGCAAGTTGAGGGAGCTGTTCTCTGTAAGTCTGTGTTTCTGAGAACGGAGGCTCTAGGGGCAATCAGCGTTGTGTTGCCATTTCTAACGGTGCATACTCAAGAGCCTCTGGACAACCCTGCACGGACCGGACGTCAGGTGGGCAGATGCTCAACGAATACTGGTTGACATCAACCCCAAATGAAAGATGATAAAGGCTGATAGCTAAGCCCAACCCTAACAGGTGGAGAAGCTCTCACTAGGTGCCAGGCTGTTCACTAAAGCAGGGCCCCAACTGTCTCCTTTGATACCTATAGTTAGCAGTTATGCAGATAAGAGAAAGGGGGTGGTGGCGGATCCCGGAAAGCCAGATGGCCTTTCCTAAGAAGCAAGGGATGGGTGGACTTTCTCAATCCATGACTGCGTTGCCCATTCCCCAGTTTTAACCTTCACCCAGAACTAGCACCAAGTTCGCAAGGACTCCCCAATTTGCAGCATTCACTCTGATCTTCACAACGCAATGGCTTTGTTTTACAAGCACAAAACCCACTGCTAGAGGCAGAGGGATTTGCCCTGAGGCTAGAAAAAAAAAGAACGGAGGCCAAAAAGAACCAACGCCTGAGTCTTGGAGACCTGAGCTTGGGTAGCATCCCGCCCTCGGGCCTTCCCATCCGGCCGGCCCTCGGGCCCCTTTAACCGGGCGGCGGAAGGGGCGGCCGGGGGATGTGGCGGCGCCCAATGGGCTGCGCGGAGCGTCACTTCCCGGCGGCGGGAGGCGAGTGGCGAGTGGCGAGTGTCGGGCCGGCTGGCGGGGGCGGGGCGGCCGAGGAGGCGTTGGCAGCGGGCTCGGACCCACGCGGCGCTGCGGCCCGCCTGGCCTGCAACGCTGCCACCGGCTCGGCGGCACGATGCCCTTTGACTTCAGGAGGTGAGTGAGGCCCCGGGCCCGAGGCCCTCTGCAGCCGGCGACGACGCCCCCGTTACGTGCAAACGCGACCCCGGTGCACCGTGCACGCCTCGGCAGGCCCTAGGGGACCGCGGCCTTCCTCGGGGTTCGGAGCCCTACCCCCACCCCTCGTGCAGCCCGGGCAAACACGCGCACTCTCTTTCCACAGCGCGGGGGTCCCCCAGCTTGCCCCTGACATCTTGCATTCCCCTCCCCCAACCTGGGAACCAAATCTCCTCTCAACTCCCAAATAAAAGGCGCTCAGGCATCCTCAGGCTTTCTCCCTAGTCTTCCCTAGTGGGCCCTATCCTGGCTGACAGGTGGGGCCGCGCGCCTGGCTTTGCCCGGTGGGATCTCAGGGCTGCAGCCCAATTCAATCTGGCAGCAGCTGGAGAAGCTTAGTTCTTCAGAGCCTGAGAAGCCTCTCAAGCCATGGGGACAGTGCGGGAAGAGGAGGATGCTGGGATCTCGAGGTTCTGCAGAGGGGCCAGGCTCTCTGCAGGGACTACAGTGGGCGCCTTTGTAGGGTTCTTTGCCTCCTGGAACACCATTGTACAGGGCCAGGCCTTCTGGAAGCCTGCATGGGAAGGGCCTCCCCACCAGACATTCCCTTGAGATAAGAAGGTCTGAGATGCCCTGGGCTGGTTGGTAGGATGCTTTGGAGGAAAAGGATTAGAATCCTGGCTGTACTTCTCTACCCAGCCACTTAGCGCGTTCTCAATGTTAGAAGCAAAGGCTTAGGGTGCAGTCCCTCTCTGCTCAGCTGGCTGACCCAAGCAGGTGCCTGGGCGTGCTCAAAATTTCGGTTTCACCTCTTGCAAATTGGTACTAAAAATAAGGTCCCCACCTGAAAGACAGGGGTCATAAGGCACCCCTGACCCAGTCTCCACAGCCTGGAACTCAGAAGTGGGGCATCCACAAATGAGGGAATCTGTGAGTGCTCTCCACAGCCAGAGAGCGGGTATTCCTCCATCTGTCACGGTTTCCCCTTGTCTGTCTTTTCTTACTGGAGTGTATAAAGGCAGGACAGAGTGACAACCAATCTAAAAACGGCCCAAGGTTCCGATCATGTTGTGGTATATGGGCAATCTGAGGTCCAGGCTTAGAGAGGACATTGGTCTCAGGCCTCTTAACCAGCCAAGGTGGTGTTTTAGCTCATTCTGGGCACTGGCACTGTCTAGCCAACCAGCTTCCTGCTCACTTGAGGTAGCCCTGGGCTCCATACCTGGGCTCAGACAAAAGCATACAGACACAAGGCAGCTTTGAACCAGGAGGGCTTTGAGCTGGTGTTCGGGGGCATACCCATTGTCATAGTGTGTCCATGTAGAAAGAAGGGCAGTGGGCACATCCAGGTCCCCCAAACCTCCCAGGGACGACCAGAAAGGTTCCCAACCCTCCTCTGTCCCCACACGATTCTGCAAGTTCTAGGGATTTTTGAGTTTGTTAAAGAAATCACTGTTCTGGTTACTTAATCCTGTCAATTCTCTCCCCGACCTCCATGCTGGAAGGGCTGGGCAGATCTGGGATCCAGTTGGAAGTTTGGGGGCTAGGGGTAGGTGAGATTAAAAAAAAGGGGGGGGGGACAGGTGGAGCCGGCTTTAGCCTTGGCAGGGCCTGCTTGTCACCAGCTGGTTTAAGGCATTGATATTTAAGGGGCACAAAGCTCAGATCTGGGCTGCTACTGTCCTGGGACTTTCTGGATGTGTCTCAGGTCCCAAGTGCCCAGGTGCCATGGGGTCCCAACTAATGCCAGTTTAGAAAGTCCTTGCTCTCTGGAGACCAGTAAGAATGGATTCCCCACTGTCTGATCTCCTTGTGCAGGGTGAGCTATGTGCCTAGCACTTGTGTTCTCTTTCAAACTTTGACACAGCAGAGCTCCAGGACTCCCTGTGAGGGAAGACTCCACCATTCTACAGACCTTTCCCACATACAGGGCCACTCATTGGCCTGCTGAGTGTTATACCCAGTGTTTAGCTACCTGCTACTTGTACTATCATTAGGGGATGGGTGGCACATGGCACAGCCCTATAGAATTGCCGGAGAAGTGTGTATGTGTGTGTATGGGGGGGTGTCACATGACTGGGTTCTAGGAGTATCCACTACACAAGCAAACTTGACATCCATCCCTTTGTCACTGAAGAGAGTGAGTGAATCTTCTTTTTAAACCTTGGGGAAGGAGACCCCTCTGGCAGAAGCCCTTTGCATGGATATAGATAAAGCTGGAATAGAATTTTGGTCTCTAGGCACTGAAGCCTTAGCTCTGGGGCACAAGGGGAATCTTGGAGGGCCACCACCCAGTCAAATCTTTTACTAGTGGGGAGCACAAGGGGCATGTAGTGATTAGAACACCCCTATTCCCCACCAGTTCAAGACCAAGGGGAAGCCAGCTTCTTGACTTGGGTGTGTTTTCCTGCCTGTGAAATGGGTATGATTGGCATCCTCACATGAGAGCAGGTGGTGTGTTGGACTCGGCAAGCACTGTCCTGTCCTCTGCCGGCTGTCATTGCTGTACTCTTTCATGGAAGCACCTGCTCTGTACTTAGCGAATTCTTCTGCATCTTCTCTTCCCTTTCATCAGTATCTGACCTCCTCAGGACAAGGATTTATATCCAGTTTGTATGTGGTGGAATGGTGCTTGGCCAGAGGTTCCCCTTGGGCACAGCATACCTCTTCAGTTTGTCCGGTATGGCTGCCTATGCCAGATGCTGGTGGAGAATTCTGCATCCCCCTTTCCTGTCCCAGGGCTCGTGCATGCTAAGCAAGCTGTCTGCCACCGAGCTGCATCCCAAGGCGCTCTCTCCTCATCCTCGAATTGGTCCTTCCTGAGTTTTAGGGGTTAAGGGAGGAGGCTGAGCCTTAAATGATCACCGTGTTTGCTTTGCTCCTGTTGAGGAGTTTTACTGATACTGATCATTAAACTTACAGAACTGGCTTTGTGACCTAGGTCCGGGGGGTGTTGTCCCCAGTTCCGGCTGGCTGTCGGCACTTGCTACCTGTCACTCCAGCCGCTTTGACAGCCCCCGCTCCCCTGGAGCCTGAGTCCCATTTTCAGGAAAGAGGCAATGACCAGCTCTGCCACGGTGGCAGTCCCCATGTTAAAATCCCATGATCTAAGAGGGCTATCTGTGTGCTTACCTCAAGGAGGGATAGAGATGTGTGCCACGTCACTCAGGGGGCCACCTGTGGGGCAAGAGAGCTGCCCTGCAGTGTAGGGCCCCGGTATCAGATTCAGATGCTCATCTGTGGGACCCAGTGCAAAATGCAAGTTCAGTTCTGTTGAGAAAGGGTAGAGTTTCAGTATGGAACCTCTCTGAACAGGTGACCTAAAGGTCTCCTCCCCTCAGAGTACTTGAGTGGACCTTGCACAAAGGTTCCCCCCCCCCCGTGTGTGTGTGTGTGTGTGTGTGTGTGTGTGTGTGTGTGTGTGTTTCCCTCTTTCATGTTTGCAGTGCTGGGAATGGAACCCAGGGTCTTGCACATAATGGGCAAGTGTTCTACCACTGAGCCACCACCCCCCCCCAGCATGACCTGCTTAAAATTGGCTTGAGGTTTTTCTGCACCCCACTTTCAGTCTCCAAATGAGTGGTATTGATCTGAGAATCAAGTCTGGTTTCCTCAGTGCCTGACGTGCCTTCCTCAGTGGGTCCTGCAGAAAACTGAAGTCCCTTCCTTCCTGTGGTAGGCTAAGCTGACCAACCACTGAGGCTCTGACGGTTCACTGTCAATTGAGGGAACAATATGAATGCCCCCCCCCATTTCTACCTCTGCATTCCAGGAAGAGCTGGAGACCGATGGATCGGTCCACATACTTCACGGCATGTTCATAGAAATATGACGGAAATTCAGACTAGAGGCGGAATGACCTGTAAAACCCAGGCCAAGTTTATTGAGCTTGTACTAGTGAGCGGCACTGTTGGAGTCTCACAGGGGTGACTCGCCCAACCCTCCCCTACACACACACACACACACGGCAGGCCCTGAAGACCTTCTTAGTCATCCCACCTCAGTGAGCAGGCCCAGGGTGATTGCAGGAGCTGGCACAACACTGCTGTTCGCTTCTAGAGCAGCTCCTCTGCTCCGTGGGCTAGAAGCGCTCTCTTTCCTGGTCCCTAAGTTCAGAGAGAAGCAAAACCTCCTTTAAGAATGCATCTTCTTCCTCCACTGATCCTGACTTGGCGTGCTCCTCATGAATCTTTGAACTGTCTGTAAGCACTCCATCCTCCCTCACTTCCCTCTTTCCTCTCTTCCTCTAACAGCTGATTCCAGAATCTTCTCAAATTAATCTTTGCTAAAGTTCCCATCCCAAATGTAAATGTAACTTTTATTCACCAAATGAAATTGTTGTCTTGGAGGCTTACTGCTGGAATAAACTCACTTCCTAGTGCTTTCTGAACTCTTGGCTGGCTGGTTCAGCTCAGCTGTTTTGGCCCACACTCCTGTCTAAGCTGATGATTCAAACTGGCTTCTCTTGGCTTCTGACTGAATTGCTCTGCTTGACCTTAAACTAACTCTGGCAGTCTGTTCTAACCTTCTTATTCTCGGTGTTCATGTGCTCTCCTGGAACAGTCCCTCCTCTCAGGCCATTTTGATTCCTGACTCTGGTGAGGAAGGCATTCTGCACCTCAGATCAGTGAACCAGCTCCTGGTTGGGCATTGCTTGAAATCAGAACGGAGCTAGCTGTGGGTCTGTGCTAAAGCTTTCCAGTGACTGATGCCAACCCCGAGGTGAGAAGGATTGCTCTAAGTTGGAAGAGTCACAGGCAAGTGGGCTGGAGCCCTTAGGGAGCAGGGGATTGGAGGAGCCCTTGGCAGGCCACCCTGGGGAGTAGAGTTCTGGCCCTACCTGCCCTCCTGTTTGACCTTAAGTAGTCTGGTTTTCTACTTCGACAGTGGCCCATAAAGACAGCCAGTCTCAGAGTCAGTCAGTCTCTCTCTCTCTCTCTCTCTCTCTCTCTCTCTCTCTCTCTCTCTCTCTCTCTCGCTGTGTGTGTGTGTGAAGTGCAGGGCTTTCTGGTATTCTCCCTCTGAGCTATACTGTCACCCCTATTATTTTGAGATAAGACTTGCTAAGTTGCCCATAGTAGCCTGGAATTTGAGATCCTCCTGCCTCAACTCCCCAAGTAGTAGGTTTGCAGGTGCGTGCAGCCTGTCCTTTCTGTTAATATCTTTGCTCTTCAAACTGAAATCCAAAGGCCGTCAGCATCACAGCAAACCTGGGGACATACAGGGTCTCCGTGCCCATCCTGTCTCTGTTTATCTGTGCTCTGACAACCCTTGGGGATTAGAGCCATGCTGGGTTCTCCAGAGCACTCCTCCTCCGGGCCACTGATTGGACCCCACAGCTCTTCCAGCCTGTGTTCTCCCCTAATGCTTGACTGCCTTCTAAAGTATCTGTGAAGTGCTGCATGGAAGGAACCAGAGTCCTGGTTCAGTCCAGTTGGTGCCAGATATGTAGTCTAAGGAGCCTTGCTGTTGCGTGCCTGACACCATTTCTCAGAATACAGTTTGGGCAGCACGGCCCTAATTGATCTTTTAAGGAAGGGGTAATTAGCCTAATCATCTGTTGTCAGCTTGAGTGTGTAGGGCTATTAACCTAATTACATTGGTTATATATGTGGGAAGAGTAGAGGATAGGCAGCCCTGCGGCACTCCTGTGTGTTTGCTCTGAAAGTTCATGGCCCATAGGGAAAGCAGGAAGAAGCCCTACAAAAGTCACCTCACCCACAGAGGCTGCTGGGCATACCTTGTTTCACAGCCATGGAGATCGACCCCCAGACAATTTAGATCTCAAAGTTGGCCTTTCAAGGAGGCCCTTGGGACCAAGCGCATCCAGATGGCACAGGCTCTCTGTCCAGGAACACCAGCTGCCCTCCAGGAACCTGCCTGACGCCTAGCTGGACCGGAAGCAAAGACTATCTGAAATGTTCACCCAAATAGTGGGAACCATGCCCGAGATGAGAGGCCTGGCAGTAGCCAGACTTCTAACGGAGTGAACTCACAGGCCTTCTGTGTATGTATGCATTTTTGTGCTTATAGTTGGAACGCCACATAACCCAATTTTAAAAATGCACGGAGGACCTTAATATTACAGCTGTCAGAGAACTGACGTGGGGGTCTGAGAAGTTGTCCGTTGGCCCTGGGAAATGAAAACCGAAACCGTTCTAGCTGCCACTCACACCCGGCAGCTGCAGCGCCTGCCCCCCTCCTGGAGTCCCAGCAGCACCTGCAGCCCCCCTTCTTGCTCCCATTTGGGGCTGAGTCTTGGAAGTGATGCCGATGTTTCTTAAGCACTGAGCCAGTTCACCCACATCACGGACAAACCATGCAGGTCCCGAGAGACAGACTCAGGCAGTAGTACTTCATTGTCTTTGCCTTATTTGCTTCTGTAATTACCACTCAATAAAATTGACTTTTTTGGGGGGTGGGGTGAGGGTTGGGGTATATTTCTAATGAAATATAAAACACGTTTATGAAGTCACAACCGGCCATGTGGATCCAGAACAGGCCAGGACCCTCGAAAACTCTCGCGAGGCTACTTTATAGTCAGGTGGCGTTAATTTGAGTTTTAAAATGCAGATCTGCCCTCCTGGGAGACTCGACTGGACACCACAGGGTGTTAGCTGTGGGCACATGTCTGCAGCAGGTCTACAGAAGGTAACCACGGTGTAACCGAAACTGTCTATGGAACAGCTCCCTCCATCCCCTCCCTGGTCCGTGGCAACCACAGCTCACTGCTCTGAGCTTGCCTGTTTTTGAGAGTTTATGGAGAGGAGGCATTCTGCATTTGTCCTGTGGCTGGCTCACAGCATTTAGCATTAAGTCCTGCTACATGGCCTCCTTTTTTAGTGCTGTGTAATACTCCGCTGTGGATTCGCACCGCCTTCTTCTTCTTCTTTTTTATTTTTGGTTTTTCGAGACAGGGTTTCTCTGTACAGCCCTGGGTGTCCTGCCTTCTTATCTGCTCATCTCTTGGTGGACCTCGAAGTAGTTCCCACAGCTTGGCTGTTGTGCTCAGTCCTCAGTGAACAGAGATGTGCAGACACCTCTTCATGAGGTTCTGACTTAAACTTGTGGGGAGTGACAGATGCCAAGTATCGAGGTCGCTGGTGCAGGTGGTCTGTTTTTAATTCCTGTGGTGGTTGTGTCATTGTTAGTCCCAGCAACCTGATCCAGCCCTCACCAGCCTTTAGTACCTTTAGGCTTTGGATGACATCATGCAGGGAGATGTGAGGTGAAGCTCCAGGATTCATACCCACCAACCACTTGTTAGTGGGTATGAACTTTCCCATTCATACCATTTTGTCCTTCAAAATAACGACTCTGAGATTTTTTTTTTTAATATGAATAAATGCCTAGGGATAAAAGCCTTGAATCTTTTCCTGACTTAGCTCATAACTTAAATCCCTTTATTCTATTCTAAGTTCTGCCAGGTAGCTGTGACCATTGTCCTCTGTCTGTGGGGCCAAATCTTCTCTAGGCATGACTGTCCCTTTCCCAGAACCCCTTCCTCCTACTGGATGTCCCACCTTCTAATCCTGCCAATCAGCTTTATACTGCCAGTTGAACCTTCCATACAGTGCACAAGAGATTATCCCCACACCTGCTTGCCTGTACCCTCTACTCAGACCTTTCCATTGGGGTCGCATGTACTTGTGCTGTAGAGCTGAAAGGATTTCCTGTGTATTTTGGATATTGTTTCCTTGTCAGATCAGTGGTTGGAGAATATTTTCTCCCGTCACCTAGGTTCCTTTTTCTTTCCAGTAACTGTTTCCTCTGCTGATTCCATATCAGAATAGGAAGTTGGAGCCCAGGGTTGGGAAGTAACTGGCCAGGCACACATCTACTGAGTTGTGTGCAAGACTGGAATTCCAGAGCCCACGCCTCACTGCAAGGATGATCTGCTTTTCCAGACACCTTGAGTGTACTGGTTCTCGTGAACCCTGGGGAGGCCTTGTCTGCTTCATGATCTCACCAGAAGCCGTTAGTGCATAGGAATTAGCTAAACCGTCCCCAGAGAGCTTTTGGAGTCCTGGTGTTGCTTGGCCTGCTTTGATGTTTTGCTGGGTCCCAGAGTCTGTTCACGGTGTCTCCAGATCTCCCAGGAATGTGACATAGAGTTTGGGCCAGGATGCTCTTCTCCATTACAAATGCTCCAGAGGATGACTGGCTGCTTTGAGCTGCCCCAAGCCCAACCTGTGTGGTGGATCTCTTGTGATGATTCTCTTCTCACCATTCAGTAGCTGAGGTACCCTGGACAACTGCAGGCCTTAGCTTTCCTCTTTGTAGATTAGGGTACTCCTTCATTGCAGGGATTTGGAGAGGCCCTGGCCCGGCAGCTATTTAACCCCTGTCTTCTCACTGGGAATGGTAGACCACAGTGGCGGGGCACATGGGGCGTGACCATGGGAAGCAAGGTTCTGTCTCTGCAAGGCCAGTGATGCACACTTGAGAGTTCCTGGGACAGGTTGAATCTGGGCTACCATTGCAGCAACCATAGGTGACATCAGTGTGCTCGCCTGAGAGGAAGTATCACACTGAGATAATCCAAGAGCTGGCTGTGGCTAGCTAGAAAATTGTGTCTGTGTGCAAAGGTGGCTTCAGTGTGTCTGTGTAGCCCTCATCTTTTAAGATTCCCAGATTCCTTCATCTTTTAAGAGATGACAGAAAGCTTAAAACGACGTACAGATGATCAGCTATAGACTCCAGTTTTGTTTCTGTTAACCCTCATTGTGGGCCAAACAAGTTTCTGGCTGGCCGTGCACAGTCCTGTGCCCCACTTTCTGGCCAGTGTGACCAGTGTGCTCGCTGGGTAGACAAGGGCTTTGAGCAGAGCCGCTGGGACTCTTGGCCTGTGTTGGAGTTCTGTTCCCATGGGCTGGTCTAGATGAGGGCTGAGGCTGGCTCTTGAGCTCCCCTCCGAGCAGCACTAGAGGTTGTAGCCAAGGCTAGCCAGCTCTCTCATGAGGGGTGTGCCCTACCTCAACGGCCAGCCATCAGGCTCCCTGGGGTTGTGCTGCACTGGCACCTAGTGTGCCCACTGGGCAGCTTATATGTGGGCTAGCCAGAGGCTTGCCATGGATTTTCTCGGTTCAGAGACAGGGAGGAACTCTGTCCCCACTGACTTGAGAAAGAACTGTGGCTAAGATACCACAGCTGCAGGTGACGCGTCTGAGATTTCCGTGCCTTCCTGTGACGTAAGAGATGGCTTTCTCAGCAGCTTCTTACTCTGGAAGGTGTGTTATCGCTTAATTTTCTTGGGGTGATCCCACAGAAACCCCAATGGTGGTTGTTATCTACTCAACTGTATTTATGTTTTGTTGCTATGGAAACTGGGGGTGGGGGCAGTGGTAGGCCAATGGTGAAGCTTGAATGACTATTTCCTGTCACTGTGGGCATCTCTGGGTAGGAAGGTACCATTGAGCATGTGGTAAGGAGCTGCAGAGAAAGGGACAGGACTTCTTGTGTGGGCTTGCAGAGCGCCTTCCAGAGGCTGAAGCATCCAGGTGTGGGGAGTTGTTCACTGGTCACTAGGACCTACTGTGTGCAAGGTATTCTGGGATCTGAGGCACAGACAAGCCCCTGTTCCTCACCCCTTGGACTTGACTTTAGTTCTGATATTTTATTTCTCATTTTTAAAAACTAAGTGAACTTTCAATTTTGAAGTAACTTTAGGTATCCAAGAAGTTATAGATAAGGCAGAGCTGACCACTGTCCCCACTGTGCACGCTGCCCATTGCCACATGGGTCATCCCAGCTCAGGAAGTGACAATGGCATAGGGCCAGTGTCCCATGCAGGCGCCCACGTGCCTTCATGCTGCAACTGCAGTCCCCGCTGGCCGGGGCCATTGCACAAGCCTTGGCTTTCATGACTTTGGCTGTCTTAAGAGCTCTCCAGGGGCCATGCAGCATATTTCCCTCCTGAGGCCTACTGACCTTTCTCACCAGTAGACTGGGTTGTGAGGCTGGGGAAGCAACCAGAGTGAACAGGCCTTTCTGGGTCACCCTCTCAGGACACTGGAACCACACAGCATGCATTCTGATCTTTCACCCCTGCCCTGTCTTTCTACCTTGCTGCGTGCGAATAGATATTCTGTTGGGAAGCGGAGCCCCAGTGCCAGATGGCCTTGTGTGAGTCACAAGGCAGCGACCCCACACAGCAGGCAGCTGGATTACTTCCTAGTTGTGCAGATCTGATGGCACAGGTGAGGGTGTTGTGAGGCACAGGCTCAGTTAGGACCTAGCTTCCTTTCATCACAAGTCTGCAGGCTAGGAGCTACTACCAGGACTTAGAGTGGGGAGGAGCCAATAACACAGGGTATAGGAACCAAGTCTTGAGAAACCTGGGAACCCAGGAATGGTGACTCTGGGTCTGTGATCTTAATACTAGGAAGGCCAAGTCAGGAGGATGACCCCAGGTATGAGGTCAGCATGGGCTATAGAGTAAAGTTCAAAACAAAACAATCTGTCCTTGGGTCTTTCATTTAGCGCTGGAAAGTGTTTTAAGGAGCCTGAGACCTCAGCTCTTATAGAAAACACCACCTTGAGGCATCACCATGTGGGGACCCAGCTTCCTTCATGTGACTCTTGGAAAGCAAATTACTTCTGTCATATCTTTTTTTTTTTACAGATTTATTTATTTATTATATATAAGTACACTGTAGCTGTCTTCAGACACCCCAGAAGAGGGCGTCAGATTATCTGTGTCCCTCCATTGATGGCGGCTGTACCACATTGCCGCTTTAGTGACTGATGCTGCAGTTGGAGTATACAGGTAGCTCTTTGGGATTTCATTTCCTTTGTGTATACACAAGAGAAGAAAGATTGCTGGGAGTATGGTTGTTCTATTTTTGAGTCCTTGTTTATCATAGCAGCTATGCCATTTTACACCGCGTGACCCAGCTGTGTGCAGGCATTCTCCAAACTCTCCCCCACCCACACTTGTTGCGTTTTGGATTCAATGGCCGCCATGCTAATGGTTGTGCGGTGGTGTCACAGACCATTTTGGTTTGCATCTCCTTGACATTAGTTGATGTCAAATACCTTTTTGGTACATTCTTGGCCGTCTTGCTCATTTTTGAAAAAGTGTCTCAAATGCCCACCCACCGGCCTGCTTGTCTACCCTTTAAATCTTGGGTATTAACTCTTTAATCGGATACACAGCTTGCAAATGTTTCTTCCTGTTTATCAGTTACCTTTTTCATTTTTCTCTCCTTTGCTGTGTAGATACAGAGTTTGCTATAGTCTTATCCATCCGTTTATTATCTATGACACATTATTATCTTGTTTATTTGTTACTCTTGTACCCTGATCTGCTGGCCATATTCTGCCAGGTGCTGGCTGTGCACACCTTCAATCCAGGCACCCAGGAGGCAGAGGCAGGAGGACTTTTCTGAATTTGAGGCCAGCCTGGTCTACAGAGCAAGGTCCAGGACAGCCAGGGCTACACAGAGAAACCCTGACTCAAGCCCCCCCATCCCCTCTGCCACCCCCAAAAGTCATATTCCAAGCCAGTGATTTCTTCCAGGAGTTTGGTGGTTTCTGGCTTTACATTTGGGTCTTGTGCTTCCCTTTCCTTTAATTCACATCAGGATGGTTTTCACATGTGGAGTAGGACAGGCATACGATCTTACCCTTTTACATGTGAAAGGGCAGGCTTCCCGGCTCCACTTACTGAAGGGATTACTTCACCCCTTGTGTCCTCTTGATTCCCTTGCCAAGATGAGTTGACCACGTGTGATTGGTCTTCTGCCCCCCACCCCCCCAGGCCTTTGCCTTGGTTTTTTATGTTGGAATCATACTTAGCTCATTACTGTGGCTTTATAGTATAATTTTATATCACGGAGTAGGACATCTCCATCCCTGTTCTAGTTGTTTGGAGTCCTTCGTGGCATCAAACAGGTCTTGGACTTTCTTCTGATTTCTGTGCAATCTCGGGGTTTGGCTTACGACATCATGCTGTCTGTGGTTAGAGGTGCCTTTGCTGTCCAATGTGAATGCCTTTTATTTCTTTTTCTTGCCCGATGTCTTCTGGTCCCGAGTAGAGGCATTTAGAGCAGCACCCTGCCTTCTGCTGGCTCTCAGGGGAAAGCTTCCGCATGGATTCTATCAGCTGTGGAGTTTTCAGAGATAACTCTCATGGCGAGGACCTTTGCCTCCCTCAAGGGCGGCTGCCATCCCAAGCGTGTCCTGTGTCAGGGTTGTGTGGGTCCCCTCTGCTGGTGAGATGCTTCCCATCAGCTGCCGGGGTAGGCCAGTCTCGCAGACCAGGGGTGAAACGCCCGCCTCGTGACCTCTCGTGTGACCTCTCATGTGCATGCCGAGGGTGTTTATGTTGCCCTCGGTCACCGCGTACACTGGCCTGTTACCTTCCTGTGGTCCCTCTGGCTTAGGTATTAGGGTGACATCAGCCTCATAAAAGGGTTTGTTAGGAATGACCCCTCCCAGCCTCCTTCCTTTTTGGAAGTGCTGAAGTCCTGGCCGTGGGAACTTCAGTTGGTTCTTTTTGCAGAGGCCAGAGACTTCAGCTGTGAAGCTGTCTGTGGGCGTTTTCTTCGTCGGGAGATTTATTTATTTATTTAACCCACTTTCAGTATCTTTTATTCCTGGATTCTTACTGGTCCTTATTGTAGACAGGGGAGCAGGCTTGTCTGAACTTATTCCCAAGGACTCGGAGGTAGTGTTAGGCTCCAAGGACAGCATCTCCCCTCTGCTGCTTATCTCAAGTACCTCCTCCTCCAGGATGCCTTCCTCCCCGTTCCTCCCCAACACTGTACATCCCTGACCACATTAGCCCTGCCATCTCCTCAGCTCTGAGTGTGTGTCTCAGGCCCTGTCTCTTCCTTGCTAGTGGGCTCCCGAGGCTGTGGCAGTGGCAGACTTGGACTGTCCTTAGCAGGACCTGACCTAGAGCCTTGCACACAATCAGGTGGTGGCCCCCAGGCGATGTGCTCAGCAGAGGCCTGGGGACATTACAGGCCTAGCCACCTGCTTCAGGTCACAGTGTATCTGTACCTCTCTCAGCCTCAGTGACCTCATGGAAAGATGGGCCTAATGATACTCATGCGTGCTCCCAAAACTGCCCTGGGTACAAAGTGAGCACTCTGATGTCTCAGCATGGGGCCTGGCTCCCTTGGGTCTGCTGTATGGAGAGCACCAGCACACCAGGCTGCTGGGGAGGACGGGTGAAGGGCAGACCCTCAGAGATGCCACCTTTGCTATTTGTCAGCTTCTTCTAGAAAGGACCCAAGAAGCTCGGTGTCTTCGTGCCACACAAGCTTGTTTCCTCCCGTAAAGTCCCAGCAGAGTGGACGCTCTGCTTTTTTGGATACCGGGAGACCAGGTTCCCCCATTCAGAGAATATAACCTGCAAGGTAGGTTAGGGTGCCACTGTCCCTTGAGGGTAGGGAAGTGAGGTCTGGCCATGTGCCCTAGAGGAGAAAAGATGCTGTCATCTCTGTCACCATGACTCCAGTCAGCGCTGTCCGCCTCTCCCTTCTCCTGCCATCTTCATTATTTTGGGCTTATTCCTCACAGATGCTTATAATGTTTCCTTTCCTTTCCTTTCCTTTCCTTTCCTTTCCTTTTTTTCCTTTTCTTTCCTCCCACCCCTGCTGAGACAGGATTTCTCTGTGAAGCCCTGGCTTGTCTTTGGCGATAATGTTTCTTTTAAGTCAGTGTTTGAAACTAACACGTGGACTGACGACAGGTGACTTTACACCTCATCAAAGCTGAGCAGAGTCATCTGTGTAGATCCCAGCTGCCGCAGGGTTCGGTGCCTGCCGAATCTGCTCTGTTTAAGAGGATCGATCCAGTGATCCTCCTTAGCCAGTGGATCCTTTCCCAGATGCCCCAGTGCACACCTGAGCTGGCAGAGTACCATCCCCCCCACACCCGTCCCATACCCGTGCTCTCCTATTCATAGGCATCTCTGAGAGCTTAATTCATAAATCAGAGCCGAGAACCGCAACTAAGAATAGAATAATGGTTATTGTGCACCGCACTGGAAGGACGTTACTGAGTAAAACTCGCTCACTTGAGCACAGGCCCTGTCTGATAACTCAGATACAGCTGGTGTGCTTGGCTCACAGGGCGGGAGTCTAGGCTCCCATGCTCTCAACTCCCTTCCTCCGGGGTCTGTCTGTCCACCTCAAGTTAGAACATCACCAGCCCTGCCCATGGAAAGCCCACGCATTGCTGGCCCTGCCAGAGGCATTGGACTCCCACTGTGGGTAAGAGGCAAGTGGGGTCCAGGGTGTGCTTGCCCGCCTTCCCTCTCTTCTTCCCTGTCTCTCCTTCCTCCCTCTTTCATTGAGGCTTCTGAGAAGCTAGGACTGCTTCTCCCCCATCAGCTGTTCTAGCTGCCAGGAGGATGGGTGGAGCCACAACATGAGTGGGTGTTTTCCACGCAGGTCCTGAAAAAGGAAGGAGCAGGTGGTGATAGAGAGCGCTAACAGTGACGCGTTAACTGGGCCTCTTCCTGGCAGCCTCTGTGGGCTCCTTCGGGCTCTCAAGTGCCCCTTCCCTCCTCTTCCCCACTTTGCCAGGCTCTGCAGGCCACTGCACAGTTACTTGGTGCAAAACAATGGTCTACTTTTCTGTCCAGCTGACTGACCCCTGCCTGCCCTAGTGGGGAAGACACCTGAGAACACAGCCATGTCCACCACTTATGGGGGCCTGGGCCTGGGCCTGGGCTCTGCATCGCACCTCTAGCACTCTGGGTATAGAAGGGAAGAGAGAGGCAAGAGAAGCTGACAACCTCCATAGCACAGCACTGAACCCCATGGCCCCCCACTATGAGAGGGTACCTCCCTCCTCAGGGATCGACTGGGTACTTTGTGGCTTCATCTCTCTGTTTAGACCATGTTCCTGGCTTTCTCCTAAGGGTGTAAACACAAGGAGGGGTCATTGGACCCCGAGGAATGGGAGAGTCAGTTACTCAGGCTCCGCACTCTGCCTTCAGTCCACAGGCTCCTTTTGAAATGTCTGATGAGTCCCCAGAGTCTAAGGGAGGCCAGGAAAGAGAGGACCCCTCACTTTCCACACACACCCCTGCTTGAGACTTGGGCTTCCTTGTAACAGGAGAAACAGAGGCTCGGAGAGGTCAAAAGCTTGGCGCAGAGCCACACGGCTGGTAAAGCCATGGAGCCGAGCTGTAAAGCAGTGTTCTCTGAACCCCAGCTTTTGGCTAGATTTTGACCTAGAAATCCATGTTGCTGGGTTGGGAACTCAGTGGTTGTATTAGTAACTGGCAGCTCTCCCCAGTTGCCTAGGGGCTGTGTTACCCCTGGAGGGTCTGCTTCAACTGACCTGTGAATCTACACCTTTACCACCGACTGTAGAAGTTCTTGGTCAGGCAGTCGGGAGCCCTGAACTGGGACCACCAACCTTTCTGTACTCAGTCTCAGAAGCAGCCAGTGGGACTCGAGAGCTTCCAAAGGCCTTCAGAGACAATTCGGAGTCTCTGCAGATAAGGACATTGAGGCCCCAGGGGAGGGTGAGTGGCAGTTTGGAGCCACACAGCTGGAAGGAGTGGTCACAGCTACACAGATTTTCCTCTGGCTGATGACGTAGGAATCGGGTAGCCGTGTTGCTGAGCGCTCAGTGCCAGGTTCCTGAGCCGTGTTATCATAGCGTGGACTTTCTGCCGGCCACCTTTGCCCAGCTGTGATCTAGTGAAGTGTCGAAATAAATGAAGGTGGGCTGTCATGCTCAGCAGGTGACCTGTGTTAAAAAAATACTGGGATTAGGCTGAGTGCGCCATGTGCTGTGTGCTGGGGATCTGCTGTTGGGTGCTAACAACAGACCAGGCTCATAGGTTAGGACATTGAGGCTCAGGCAACTTGTCCCAGGTGACAAGGTCAGCAAGTGATAGAGCTGAGAGTTTCCCTCAGGCTGCCTGCCAGAGCCCATGGTAAGCAGATGCTTGCTGAATGCTAGGTCCCCAGATCCCTCAGTGACAGGCTGTAGGTTTTGACTGCTCTGTTTCAGGAAGATGGAAGGGGGAGCAGCGTGGTGACAGCAGTGTCATCATCCAGTGCAAATGGAGTACCTGTCACTGTGCTTGGATCTCGCTCTGAGCCGATGTGGGCTGGAGGTGTGTCTTAGCCGTGTCCTTGGCTGAGCACAGCCGGTGGAGAGTCGCCGTGCAGAGCTCCTGCACTGGCGAGAACCAGCAAGTACAGAAGAAGCCCGGGAGGAGGTGCACCAGCCAGCTCTCTGTTTCCAAGTGCGGGAGCTGAGTTGTTGGAAACATACAGTTCTTGTCCAGATTCACCAGCAAGCCGGTGGCAGCAACTGGCTCTAGCCCGTCCTCACCTGCAAAACTGGGTCAAACTGGAGGCCAGGTGGTTTGTCACATCTGAGTTAACACTGAGTCAGGGAGGGTGTAAGAAAGTTGGTCACCTGGGCCAGGTCCCTCACCATGGAGCCACGGTGCACGTCAGTCACCTCTGACTGCTCCCTCACACCCCTGAGCATGACGAGTCAGGCATCGAGGATTCTGGGCTGGGACAGCTGGGGTGGGGTGAAGTGGAGGGTGGGGAGAACACAGGGCTCCTTGTGGGCCTGGGCCCCATCTCTGCCCCCCACTTGCAGTGTTTCCTTGGGCTCCTCACTGCACTCTGAGCCGGTTTGCTGGACTGCAGGAAGGGCTGCCTGCAGAGATCAGAAGCTGGCAGAGCCCCAGGCCCCTGTGGCGCCTACGTCAACGTTAGGACTTATCTTCTTATGAAACTTCCAGATAGACTTGATCTAGCAGGATGCAAACCAGGGCCCCTGAGCTCATATCAATAAAGGAAATTGGCTTAAATGCAAGCATATGGGAATATTTCACATAATAGCTTTGATTTCTCACACTTGTGGGAAAGTCAGCCTTGCTAAGCACTAACTACAAGGCAGTCAGTAGCCAAGGCTGAGGTGGGGTTGGGTCTTCAAGCTCCCACATGCTCTGAATCCTCCCCCAAACACACGCACATGCACGAGCGTGAGTGCACACACACTCCTTTGCTTCCTGATGGGCTGGTTTATGGAGATGACAGAATCTAGGGGAAACAAACTCAGGCAGAGGTGAGGCTGGGCAAAGCTCTAGCACTCTGAAAGTGGGGAGGCGTAGTGCCTGGGGACAGCCCAGGACTGAGACAGCAAGGCCTGTGACAGCAAGGCCTGTGGTCAATTCAGGGACCTTAGCAAGGGTCTTTCTGGAATGTCAGAACTATCATGGAATCAAACTGAATCTATGGTAGTTGTCAGGAACCTGTGATGTCTGAGTCAGACTCTGAGTAAAAAATGTTTTGCTCTATGACTCAAAGCAAGGTGTAAGTTCCTGTGCCCCCTCTTTCTCATTTGCCAAACAAGCACCCTAGGTTATGAATGTGTGACACATAGTGCCAAGTGACAACAACTTCTCCCGTGCTTCTGTGCTGAAAATGAAATCCAGGTCCGCGGGCGCGCTGGCGCACTTCCACTGAGCCGTAACCCAGCTGGAGACCGAAAGGGTGCTTCCAGACTCCACGTGTGTTTCCAGCTGAAACAGCCGAAGAAGAGCGACCGGCTGATTGTCACCATTTGATGGCTGGGGATGCGAGGATGGGGGGGTGTGGGGGTGTGTTTTGTGCCTCTGCCTTGAGTGGCATCCTTAGAAGTGCAGCAGTGGCAAAGATACAGAAGAAGGGAGTGAGGGAGACGGTTTCTGATTTTCTAGAACATAGGCGTGGTCTGCTCCGGTGTCCTTAGGCAGAGATTAGCCTGCAGGACCTGGATTCTGTCAGCTGTTATTAAATCAAAGCGGTGACATAGCGTCTAGCACGAACCACCTCCTCAGAAGGGACAGCAGGGACTGGGCTGGGGTGGAGGTGTGTGTCTCTATGGAAGAGTCGGTGGCTATCTTCGGGAAGATATAGTACAGATTAGTCACTAAGTCCTCAATGCCCTAGTATCAGGGACCGCTCTGTCTTGATCACCATTGAGTCCTTGGGGGTCTAGGGATGTGCCAGGGGCAGTGAAGACACAGAAGAATGTGGCAGAGTTATGGAGGGAGGGAGTGTGCAAGCCCTGTCTTGTGCTGGCTGAGGATGGACCTTCCTTCTGGGGACACTGGAGTGTCCCCAGAGTGAGATAAGACTTGAGAGTCACTCAGCCTGGCATCCAGCCATGACCAACAGCCAGCATAGGGGTCTGGGTCATTATGGGTTTGCCCAGTTATTTCTATATCTGAAGCATCATACAGGCTTCTGTATGATACTGTGCTCTTATGGGTAAAAGGTTCAGCTATTCTTTTGGAAGTCTCCCCCTACCCTGTGATAATGGTTTAGAGAAGAGAGGTACATGGTTCCATCAAGTACTTACGTGCACATATGTGTGTGCACACATAGGAGTATGTACATGTTTGAGGCTGTGTACTTATGCCCATTTGTGCCTCAGTGGTCTCACCTTTGAGGCTTCCCAGGGTGGAACACAGGGCCTGGGCTTCATGTCCCCTTCCACCAGGTGTGCCTAGGTGCTGTTATTCAGATAATTGCCCAGAAACCATGTGATTCGCAGTGTGCCACAGGGCCAGCTGTCATGGTAACTTGACTGGCCTCAGGGTCTCCTCTTGCTTCAAGGAAAAGCAAGCAGAGAAGCCCTGGCTCCAGCCCCCTGCTTTGTGGGATGGCTTTGGATGTTCCCCTGTATCGTCCAGGCTCCAGGGATCAAAGATGAGCCAGAGGCATCTGTCTAAGGCGTCTCACAGTGAGGCAGGCCAGCCTGGACTAAGGAGTAGATTCTTATCTCAAAAGAGCCAGAGCCAGCTGGACATGGTGGGGAAGGCCTGTAATCAGCAGCATTGGGGAAGGTCAGGAGTTCAAGGTCATCCTAGGTTGGATAGCAGGCTCTAGGCCAGCCTAATGTCTCAACAACAACAGCAACAACCCCCATCCCATTTAATAGCACCTCCATCTCCATGGGCTCCAACATGGAGCTGTGGCATGGTGCAGCAAATGTCAACTCTGGATCCCCCAGGCCCCCAACGCCCTGCAGTCTGCCTGGCTGGGGCCTAACCCTTCACTTCTCTGGCTTGGAAACGGAGGGAAGCCTGGATCCTGCCTCTCAGAGGCACTGAGAAGTCTGTGCCAGGCTTGTGTGTGCCTGGTGTGTTGGAAGTTTTGATTGTTGCTATGGGATCACATGGGACTTGCCTGCAAAGCAATTTAAGAAACAGTTACCAAAGACCAGGAGCATAACTTTATAATGGTTTCCTGCCTCCTTTAAATTATTATTAGTGGGATCTGCATATATGCTGCTGGAGTCAGACCAGCTCAGTCTCCCTTCCCACCAAAGAAAAGTTACCTTCTGAGGGTCACTTGGTCGGTGGACACTCGGCCACTAGGGTTCCTGAAATGAAACCTTTTGCAAGTTGCCTGGGGTATTCCCATATTGGACAAGGCCATTATGGGGCCTATGCCTTAGTGGGGCAGGCATAGCTTGAGTGTTACAGGTCGCTGCATCAGCCCCCACCTCCCTAAAGTGCTGTGTCCCGGATTCCTAAGGCACAAGTAGGGCCAGAAGACAGTAAGGGTAGGAGAGGAGGACATCCTTCTGCCTCTGTGACTGCCCTGGATCTAAGGCGGTTGCATATTTGCTTCTCCATCTCATTCCCGGGCTTCTGTACAGGTGGCTTGGCTGGGCCAAAAATTCATCGCAAATCAAATCTACTAAGCCAGCCCTAATCCCAGACAAAAGCTGCTGGTCTGTTTATCACTCACACAGTGACAGCTGCATACTGAGCACTGCGTGCTACTGATCGGGCAGAGGATGGGCGGCCACCTGACCTCCATGGACATGGTGCACACCCTGCTGAGGCTTGCTTTAAGTCCATGACCCAAAGTTTTCTAGCAAGAATGCCCAGAGAACTCTAGGGATGTTTAGCTTTAACTTTGCTCAGGATTCTAGAAGGTTCTCCCATGATCTTTATTCTGAGACCTTAATGATAAACAGAGCTGGTTTGGTGCTAGAGCAGGAAGCCCCAGGCTGCTGTGGAGGAAAAGGCAGTTATGAATGTGTCTGCATAGTGGGTAAGCAGATCCTGAGGCCTGGGAAGGAGCATGCCCTCCATATAGCCAGGACCACTGTCTGCAGGCCAGGGATGCTCAGGGCGGGTGCCTGCACAGGCTCAGCTATAACACCAGCCCTTCAGGCTGGCAGCAACTGGCTTTGGCAACGGCCAGTCTGTCTGCCAAGATTTCTCTTTGATTCACATTTTCCACATTGAGAGATGTTTTGAAAACCTTGACCTTCAATTCATCACATGTCTCTTATTAAATTGTAAGTCACATTCAGCCAGTTAATAAAAGGACAATGGACGGGTGACTCAGTACACGGCATCTTGGCAGGAGCTACCCTAAGCTCTCTAGCCACAGAAGACCTGACTTAGTGATGTCCGTGGCCCAGGGCAGAAGGCATTTCATGGCTGTGAGGGCTTGACAGTGTGGGAAGGGCTGCAGTAAGGCTGGAGAAGCAGGGGCATTCTGAGCATTCAGCAGGACCCAGGCAAGAAGACTGGAACCTGACTCAAACAGAGCCCACTGGGAAGGTGGGGAGGAGTCACACGTTTGACTGGAAGAGAAACAAGTGGTAGATGTGTAAGGGGGTCAGCGTGGAGGGGGCTTCTTGGAAGCCAGGGCGTGTAGATGGATGTAAGAGGGAAGAGATGGCATTGTGACATTGTAGTATCTGTCCCCCTGTGAGCACTGGGAGGCGGGAGGGCCGTGAGAGATGGAACAGACAGCTGAGGTGGATCTTCACACACTAGTCACTCGGTAGGAGCCATAGAAGGTTCTAGAACGGATGTCATTCTGAGGAACGTAGGAGCAGCTGCATGGAGAAACCTATAGGTGCAGAAAAAAGTAGCTGAAGGCCTGGTGGCATGGGTGGACAGTTTCAAAGATGGCAGAGGGTGTGCTCTCTCTCCTAGGATGACTGTCCGTCACCTAGCCTTGTTCATGGAGGCGGGGCAGAGAACTGAGACTGAATTCTAGCTTGCCTCCTTGGCCTCACCCTCACTACCTCCACTTATCAATGGGAACAGCATTCTGCCTCCCTCGGGGGTATAACAAGAGTGAAGCGTTGCACATAGGAAGTGTTAGAAGAGTACTGGGTATGCAGACAGCTCTAGGTGAGTGTCGCCAAGGGCTAGAGAGCCTACGCAGGGGTACCCCAGCTGGGGAACTTGAAAGTAGTGTGGGGCCCCCCGCAGGCCAGTAGACTTTAGGGCCATGTTGATATATGTCCATACCTGTTCACACTCTGTCTGTTGACTCTTGCAACGGTGAGCAAGGGAACCTGTGGGGCTTCAGTTTGCTCTTTGCGAAAGGGGACGGAGGCCAGTGCTTGCTTCATGGCTGGGGTCGGTCTTCATTCACATCCAGGTTGTTGCTACTTCCATAGTAGAAGTGTCATTTCCTGTCCAGTGCTTTCAGGAAGCTGCCTCTCTTCCTGTCACTTCCTTGTAGAGACTCTGGACCAGAGACTTCCCCCTTCCCCCAGTCCCCGTGAGTCTTGAACCAGACTTGTCTTGTGAGTCTTGGCCAGACTTGTATGTAGTAAGGAATGGTCACAGCCTGGGCTCCACCCCTTCCTGGCTGTGGGAAGTTGTGTAGGTCCATCATCACTGTGGAACTGCTTTCTCATCTGTAATAATGGGCTGATAATGGGGTCCCTTGACCCAAAGGTTGTGTGAGGTCAAAACAGTGTAGCATACATGAACTACTACTATGTGTCCATCTCTAGGACCAGAAGCCTCTTGTAGCATCCTCCTAGGCAGAAGAGTCACAGGTGCAGGACAGAGTATCCCAGCATCTGACCACAGAGTGGGTGGGAGGCATCTCAGCCAAGTATTCCAGGGTCGCGGTATGTGACAGTGTCAACCCAGCCCAGAAGCAGGAGCAGCTGCCCACCCTGGCCAGCCAGTGTGTGCACTGGTCATAGTTTGTTATCTTAGCCTTCTTAGCACCCTGGAAACATGGGAGCAGCAGTCCCTACTGTCCAAGGGTAGAAGCCATTGCAGGCTAGGCATTTGGTGAGAAAGCCCTGACAGGGGACATTTGTCAGCAGCCTGGAGGCATACCCAGGAAGCCTCTCTGTGGTCCTCTTGTCCTTACTCTTCCTTATAGCTTCCTGGGCTGCAAGGACTGGGAGGCAGTGCACGGCCTACATAGAAGGCTCTGCACCATGCCAGAGAATTAGCATGACTGGCATCCCTAAGTTAGGCGGACCCTAAGTTCTTCTCTGCGCCCTGCATCCCCTCTATACCCTGCTCGGGTCACGGCGGGGCCGGTCCCTGTAAATACCAGTCCACTTACTTGTGCATTTTTCCTCTCTGATCTTCCTGTTTTGATGAGACACTGCCTTTGGCTGCTCAGGTTCCCTAGGGGACTGAGGTCCTGAGGCCCAGCCCTAGCCAGTCATTCTGGAATTCTGCTTCCTGGCGCCCCACACCCTGCACATTCCACCGGGGCTAGCGCCTCCTGCTCTGCGTGAATGGGGTCTGCCTTCCCCATTCCCACGGTTCCCATGGCCACTTCCTTATCACCCTCTCCAGCTGACTGAAAAAGGCCACATTCCAGGGCAAAATTAGGCTCACCCTCCCTTTCTGTTTTCCTCCAGCGGGCAGGAGGGTTTGCCAGAGTAGACTGGCGCTGGAGCCCACGCATGCGGGGAACAGACTTGCTCGGCATGTCCCTTGAATCTATCACTTGGTTTCTTGGATCATTTAAGGAATGCACTAGGCTCCTGCTGTCTGCCAGGCACAGCCCCAGGCACTGGGCTTACAAGCAGTGCGGCTGTGCAGTATATGGGTAGGGGCCGACAGCTGCTGGGGCTGCGGGTGGGACTGTCTTTGTTTGCTCCCTGTTGTAGATTCAGCTAGTGCCTAGATGTTGCTGGTTGCTTCTGAGGGGTCACTTGATGACTTTTCAAGGCAGATGCTTGTTTGTGCCGCGCTGGGGATGGAGCCCAAAGCCTTTGCATGCATGCTCTGTGACTGAGCTGCATCTCTGGGGGGAAGAATAGGGGTTACTTATTAGAGCCCCACCTTCCTTCTAGCCGAGGCAGCCCAGGGCCACACCTGAGCACCAATGCTATGTTCTTCAAATACCCCAGGCTTCAGAACCACGGGCCAGATAAACCTCTTACCAGATGTTGCCCAATTCTGTTAGAGCCACGGAAGGTGACACCTGACAGCATCTGACAAACCCAGGCCAGGAACATTCCAGAAACGGACAAGTGCCCTTCCACAGTAAAACCAGGGAATGTCATCAGAGGAAGGGACAGACTACAGCAGTCTGAGGGGTTCTCTTCAGAGGCCTCCTCCACTCAGGAAATCCCATGATTCCTGGCTTCACATCTGAGAAGAATTTTATAACGAGCCAACATGAAGCACAGTCAGAGTTTATTAAGTGAGATTTTAATGTAAGTGTTTTGCCTGAGTACTAAGGGGAAATGAGGTTTTGGGGAAGAAAGTAAGATGCCGGAGAGCCTGGGTGTGGGCTTCTCTGAGGGCCACATGTCTTTGTCTTTACAATGGACAGGTATAGGATTCTGGTGAATTTAAAAGATACTATCTTCAAAGGCCTTGTTATCTGCTAAGAACCTGAATGAGATCTCTGGGTAGTTCCAAAGGGTACCTGACAGGGTCACACTTGAGACTGTGGTCACAGGCAGGTGGGAGATCCCCACTGTATACAATGTTAATAGCCCTGCTTAGGAGAGTCACAGATGATAGCTGGTTCATTACCATTTGGAGGGGAGGCTGGGATTTTATTTTTTATTTTTCCACATTACATTTTTTATTAGATATATTCTTTATTTACATTTCAAATGTTGTCCCCCCTTCCTGGTTCCCACCCCCAAAAAATCCCCTATCCCATCCCCCCTCCCCCTGCTCACCAATCCACCGACTCCCACTTCCCTGTCCTGGCATTCCCCTATACTGGGGAAGCAAGCCTTCTCAGGACCAAGGGCCTCTCCTCCCTTTGATGTCCAATAAGGCCATCCTCTGCTGCATATGCATCTGGAGCCATGGGTCCCTCCATGTGTACTCTTTGGTTGGTGGTTTAGTCCCCAGGAGCTCTGGGGGTACTGGGTGGTTCAAATTGTTCCTCCTATGGTGCTGCAAACCCCTTCAGTTCCTTGGGTCCTTTCTCTAGCTCCTCCATTGGGGACCCTGTGCTCAGTTCAATGGTTGGCTGAGAGTGTCGCCCTCTGTATTTGTCATGCACTGGCAGAGCCTTCCAGGTGACAGCTATATCAGGCTCCTGTCAGCAAGCACTTGTTGGCATCCACAATAGTGTCTGGGTTTTGTAACTGTATATGGGATGGATCCCTAGGTGGGGCAGTCTCTGGATGGTCGTTCCCTCAGTCTCTGTTTCACACTTTGTTTCTGTATCTCCTCCTGTGGATATTTTGTTCCCCTTTCTAAGAAGGACCAGAGTATCCACACTTTGGTCTAACTTCTTCTTGAGCTTCATGTGAATTGTATCTTGGGTATTCCAAGCTTCTGGGCTACTATCCACTTATCAGTGAGTGTATACCATGTGTGTTCTTTTGTGATTGGGTTATCTCACTCATGATGATATTTTCTAGTTCCATCCATTTGCTTAAGAATTTCGTGAATTCATTATTTTTAATAGCTGAGTAGTATTCCATTTTGTAAATGTACCACATTTTTGTATCCATTCCTCGTTGAGGGACATCTGGGTTCTTTCCAGCTTCTGGCCATTAGGTTCATTACCATTTTAACAAATATCTCTATATAGGTAAGTTATAAAGTATCTCTATCATAGTCACAGTTATCTATTACTTATTTTAGGTCTATCATCCATCTATCCATCTGTTCATCATCCAGGTAGCTACTGTATCTATCTGTCTGTCTGTCTGTCTGTCTGTCTGTCTGTCTATCTATCTATCTATCATCATTGGGACTCCAGAGTCAGGGCCCTTTTTTATTTCTCAAATCTCTATAATTTCCTTGTCTTTCTTTACTACCTCAGAGAGTTGAGGACTGGTTGCAGACCTGGGGGAGGTGCTAACAGCTGAATGCAGTGTGGTACCTGAGCCCAGAAGAAAGACAAGAGTGGGAACATTAGCAAAACCCTGAGAAAGTTGAAAGTTGGCAGCTTAGTTGATGGGATCATGCTGAGGTTAGCTTCTTTGGTTTGAAATTTTCAGTTGCATGAGATGTTAGCATCTCACTCAGGAAGCTGATGGGAACCTGTAGTCATGTTTATCCTCTGGAGATAGAAATAGTCTAAAGTGTAAAGTTTATGCTGAATTTCTTTTCTTCCCATAAAGGGAAGGAGAGAGAAGAGTAAGAGGGGAAAACATGAGGGGTCTAGAGTGTAGGCTTGCCATCCCAACTATTTTGGAGGCTCAGGCAAGAGAATCACAAGTTCAAGGCCTGTCTGAAAAAGGAGAAGAAAGAGGAGGAGGAGGAGAGGGAGGAGGAAAAGGAGGAAGAGGAGACAATGATGACGATGACAAAGAAGAAAGAAAGAAAGAAGAAGAAGAAGAAGAAAAAGAAAGAAAGAAAGAAAGAAAGAAAGAAAGAAAGAAAGAAAGAAAGAAAGAAAGAAAGAAGGGCTAGCAGTCTGTCTGTGGTAGAGCTTGCTTGCATTGGACCCTTTGAACCTACAGGTTATATACATTCACAGTTTTAGATGACCAGGGGAAATACTCAAAAATCATGTCTATCTTTACTATGTATAGACTTCCCTATCTAGTTGTTGTTCCTGAGCAATGCCATTTGGTATACTCTCCGACAGTGTGTTCTTGGGTAAGTCACTGAGAAGTGATTTCAAGTATATGGAAGGATGCATGCATTCTCTGCCTCCCCTATACATTCTATACGACACATTTGAGCATCCCTGGAGATTCTGAGGAAGTCCTGAAGCTAGTCCTCCAGAATACCTAGGACAACTGTACATGTTGGGAGAAAGGCTCCGTGGAGGATGGCATTGGGAAGGGAGACATTTTCCAAGTGTAAAATTGTTTCCGTGAAGAATTCTCCCCAGCAGGTTAGCTGGCCTTGTTATCTAATCAAGAGTCAGAGCCTGGGACCAGGCAGCAACTGACAACCAGGCTTGACCTCCACTCTCAGTGGTCCCCATGGTCTCAGTGGGGCCGCATTGGGAAAAGGAACCAATAAGGAGATCCAGTGGCCACTGTCTTGGGCTCCTGATGGGAGGTTTAGGTTTAAACAGAAGGCCAGAGTCCCCATCGAAGTGTGCCCCACTCTTCTTCCTCTGGTGGACAAGTCAGGACTCTGTGGAATGTCTTCTGACTGGCACTAGGCTCCATCAGCCTTTCCTTCAGCACGAGATTGCCAGGGAGATTCCAATTCCTTGAGCTATGTGGACTCAACATTCTGATAGCCAGAGAGAGGGACACATGTGTCTTTTTAGACTATCTTCATTCTTGCCAGGAATAGGGTCCCCCCTCCTGAGAGGAGGAGTGTGCTCCGTGCTGGCGTCACTGACTCCCGGCTAGGAAAGGGTACTTGTCCTATGATCCTTTGCTGTGCAGCCCACTCAGCAGCCACTCTCGACACCCTCACAGTGTTTGCTGTGTCTGTCACACGTCCACCGCCCTATGCACACGGCATATTTCAGTTGAGTAGTCTCATTTTTTAAAAGCTCATATGGAGGGGTTTTCAAAGGCAAACACTGATTTTATTCTCACAAATGGAAAGCAGTCGACATGGGTGAATCCCCGGCATCCCTAAGTGAGCAGCGAGGCTTGAGTGGGGATTATCGGGGTTGGCAGTTGGAGGTGGCTTCGAGGTAGAATGCTTGCCAGGTGTATGTGAAGTCTTGGATTCTGCCCCAAGCACTGTAATACTTGTTTTCAAATTATTTTCGTTATTTTACAAGGAATATGGGTTTATATTTTAAAGTTACACATTCAGGGCCTAGGAAAATGGCCTTGTGGGTAAGAGCATTTGCTATATTGGGTGTGAGGGTCTGAGTTCAAATGCTTGGCACTCACATGTAACTTCAGAATTGGGTGGTGGGGCTCAGACCAGAGGATCTCTGGGGCTCGTTGGCCACTAGCTTGACTCCAGGTTTAGTGAGAGACCCTGTCTCGGGAATAAGAGGGAGAATAACAGAACAAGACACCCAGTGTCTTCCTCTGACCTCTGCATGAACCTGTACACGTGTCTGCACGCACCCGTGTAGGGTTACGGGGTGCTCCCTGTCCATTCAGCCACAGGGCTCAGGCCACTCGGGGAGGCGAGCCAGTGCCAGGTGGCTGTCAGGCTATTCGAAGTCACAGGACATGACTCCAGGGGTGGGGGAGCACAGTCTGAGGTCCCCGGGGACTGCTGGAGCTGGTGTGAGACACCAGGTCTCACAGAGGGACACGTGAAGTCACAGAGGGGGTCTTTGGGCCTGCAGGGAGGCCAGGGATGTCTGGTTCTCAGGCTCTTGGGCACCCAGGCACTGCTCAGAGCCACGGAAGACCTGAGAATGGAGTGGGGACCCTTGGGCTGGATCTAGCCCAGGGCCAAGGGAGTAAGGCGGGGGAGCTCCGACTGGGTCCTAAGGGGAGGAGAGTGTCCTTGGCTTGTTCAGTGGGCCGCTTGGCTTGGTGGAGGCTGTGGCTGGGAGCACTGAGGGCCTCCTGTGGGAGATTAGAGGCCGGCTCTTTAGGTGAAGACTTGCTCCGTTGCTCCATGGATCCCAGTGAAAAGAGACAGTCCATGGTTTTAAGGCACTTATTGTCATGGTGGAGAGTGGTGATGAGTAAAACCGTACCCCACTTTCTCAGGGCAGGCCTGAGGTTAAATACCTTTTGCAGGGAGGCATCTAGGAAGTCTGGGAAGGGGAGTTTATTGACAAAGCCTCCAGGCCTTTAGGTACGTCATTAAAATGGAGATCTGTCGTCACATCCTCTACCCGTGGAGGGGCTTGGGGCATTGCCCTTACAAACCTATGGAGAGCTGTGGCCTTGTGCCAGGAGCCTGGTGTCCAGGATCATGGCAAAATGCCTACCATTCCTTGCAGGGTTATCCCCTGCAGGGTCACCAGGGTTTCAAGCCTGGTGCTCAACCAGGGACTAGGCTTCTTATCACACACACACACACACGCACGCACGCACGCACGCACGCACGCACGCATGCACTCACATGATACACAACTCCAATACAAAAGTGGACTGCTTGCTAGCACGCATGAGCTGCTGCTTCCCTCCCCAGCGCCTCTCCACCAAAGTGAGATGATCAGATGTTCAAAGGTCTACTGATACCAGGTGAGATCTTCTTTTAAGCTTACTAAGACACCTGAGAGAGAAATGGGAAGTGTTTGCTGTCTGTTCTGGGCATCCGCATGCCCTGAGGCATAAGCACTGGCCAGATCTGCCATTGGCACCACAGGCTTTGCTATCAGGCTGGGGACGGCAGAGCTCATGTGGCATGGCCTGCCTCTTCCAGGAGTTCAGTGCTGGTAGTTCTTGGAGGTCCAGTCTGAAGCCACTTCCTCTGGGTGGCCTTCCTTCTCCTCCACAATTTCATAGCATTTCCTAAAAAGCCAAAAGTTAGATATGTGTTCTTCTAAGAAGTATGGGGGTTATTTTTCAGTGTGCTATTGTTCTTTAATTCTGAGAACTGGATTTTGGCATATTGAGCCGATGCCATCTGAGTGACAGATGCATGTCACCAAGCCTATAGTCCTGGCACTTGGGAGGCGGAGACAGGACTATCACAAGTATAAAGCTAGCCAGGGCCACATAGTGAGACTATTTCAAAACAAACTAAAAAACAAAACAAAACAAACACTAAATCAAGCCTTTAACCCTCAATGTGGCAGAGTTCCCACCACCACCACCCCTTGTTAAGAAGCCTTTTTTTCCTGTTGCCTGCCCCGTCCTGATTATAATTCACTAGCTTGATCTCTGACCCCACTAGTCCTTAGAACATGTGTTTGGGGAAGCCTCCTTTCAGAGGGTTAAAGTTAGCACCACATTAACGCAACCCATTAGAAAAAATTCCCTACTGTGTGCACTGTTGTGCACAGTGCTGTACTCTGCCCCACTTAATCCCAGCCACATTGTATGTCAGGCCACCAGGTCTCACAGAGGGACATCATTTTGCCCAGCTCACAAAGTAACTGGTCAGATTCCAGAACCTGGGTCATGCTGACTTGTCCTTGGGCCTTAGGGGACTTTCTCTACACACCTGTGTGTGTGGCTCCTTATTCAGGCTGTTCCTATAGGTGGTGTGGTCAGCACGTGTGAGGGGAAGGGTCTAGCAACAAGGTAGTGGAGAAAGAAACTCCCTGGTCTCTAGCATGACCCTAAGCCAGACAAGGGAGTCCAGGACTGGCTGATGATTATGAAAGAGAAAATTGTTTCCTAACTTTCTCGCTGTGTTGCTGTGTTCTGTCCTGCGTGTCACATGCGTGAAGTCACAGTTTCTGAGTGTCAGAGCTTTGGATCGCTTTCACCTTCCAGATCTGTGGCTGTGACACAATGGCTAACTCAGGAATCCATTCTTTGTTGTTGTCATAGTGCCTGATATTCTTTGTGGTGTTCTAAGTTTAAAAAAAAAATTATAGACTATATTGGAAACATAAAACCATGCAGAGAGCCGGGCATAGTGGCACATGCCTTTAATCGGGAGGCAGAGGCAGGCAGATCTCTGAGGCCAGCCTGGTCTACAGAATAAGTTACAGAACAGCCAGGGCTACACAGAGAAATCTTGTCTTGAAAAACCATCAAGAAAGAAAGAAAGAAAGAGAGAGAGAAAGAGAGAGAGAGAGAGAGAGAGAGAGAGAGAAAGATGAGAATAAAAACTCCCAGAAAATAGCATATCCTTAGAAATCTTGTCTTGAAAACCATCAAGAAAGAAAGATGAGAATAAAAACTCCCAGAAAATAGCATATACTTAGAAATCTTGTCTTGAAAACCATCAAGAAAGAAAGAAAGAAAGATGAGAATAAAAACTCCCAGAAAATAACATATACTTGATCTTTTCTCTTAAAAAGTAGGCCTGTTCTGACATCTCCCTGCCCATTTCCACCTGAGACCCGCAGAGCCAGTTTGCATATGTTCAGGACCCTACCCATGACTAACAGGGGTTGGCTCCCTACTTTGAGTCCTTAACAGATCATTAATTTGAGCGAATGGATCTGCACATGCCACGCACGTGGAAGGCTTGGTGATTTGCTCTGTTGCATCCAGTTAACTTTTGTAAATGTGCTAAGACTTTCTGATATCTAATACCTCACTCAGCTCTGTGCTATCAAGGGGCAAAGCTGAGAAGGAGAGACTGGTCAGCAAGACTTGTGCAGAAGGCAGAGAGACCAGAGGCATGGAGGCAGGTATGCAGGAGTTACCTGCAGTCTTAGGAGGATCCGGGATTGCCTGGGCTCCCGGCTTCTGTCTGGCCTGGACCCACTGAGAACACAACCTGCACTTACAGGGCCTCAGTTCCTGCCTCTTTGGATACTGGCTGTTGATCGAGTCAGCCCTTCAAAGGACTGGGGGTCAGGGCACCCTCCGTTGGAAATGCTTCATGTCCACATATTCTGGGGAAGTGGGAGAACTCAGTCATGGGCAGGCACTGTGCTAAGCACTCTTGTGTTCTAACAGAAACTTCTCAGAGCAGTCCCCCCCACCCGTCTGCCAGCTGGAGAAACTGAGGCACTGGATAGTGAAGTCGCTCAGGTCACAGCTAGCAGGTGCTAAATTTTGGTTTCTTTAAAAAACACAGAAATATTATGAGAATATGTTTTCGTTTTCATCCCAGGTGTGGGATACGGGGCTGCTTTAGATTGTCCACAGAGCCTGACTGTGATTTGCCTCACGCTCTGTCAGGGGCATGGTTTTGCCAACAGCAGACAGTTTCTGCAATTGTGTGACATCTAGAATGCTGGGGACTTCTCAGAGTGTATATGAATGCTAGTGCAGGCTGGATTGTTGTTGGTTGCTGATGGTTGTGGTTCATTATGTAGTCACGCACACAGAAGAAAGAAGAAGAAATTAGATATAATGGGAGTAAGATCAAACTGGCCCCAACGAACTCGACGCTTCTAATCAGCAGAAAGTAGTCTAAGGATAACATCGCCCCTTTTCCTCTCTATCCTTTTTTTCTGTCCTATCTAGTGTTAGGGGTGTTGAAAGGGTGGAGAAGGGCGGAAGAGAAAAGAACCCACAGATCAGCAAAAGTCAACCACACTGCCCCAGACTTACTCTGGGTGTTTCCATGTCTTAGCCTCTTTGCCATGAATCAGGGTCTTACACTTCCATGTTACAGATGAAGAACCCTGGAGGTTCAGAGAAAAGTGTTTCCGAGCCACTCAGCTAAGGCACAGGTGATGGAACACTGGGCCTAGTGGGTGATAGAGATTGGAAACCCAGGCATGGCATCCAGACAATGGAATATTATTTGGCACTGAAAAGCAGTGAGTTGTAAGGTGGGAGAAGACATGGAGGGTCCTCAGTACATGTCACTGAGTGTAAGAAGCTGGTCTATAAAATCTCCAGAGCCACTAGTTCCACGTGAACAACATTCCAGAAGAGTTAGGGCGGTGTCACCATCTGTCCCCAATTCTCCAGGGTCATCTCGAGAGAGGAGCCATCTCAGAGTCAATAGCGCAAGTAAGAAAATTTAATTTTTTTGTAGATTCATTTTATCCGTGACTTCTCAGAGACATCTTTTCTAAACAGAGAGGAGTGTCTGAGCCCTTGACCAAGGAAGCCATTGGCTCCTGCCACCTACATGCACAAGCTGCCCCCAATTGTGGGTCCAGAGCTGGCCAAGTGGCCTGGCACAGAGAGTGCCTGGGCCCATTGAATGCTCATGGCCCGCCTCTGGCGAGCCTGCCCCTCCCATCGATGAGTCATGCCTGAGACTTCAGCATGCTGGCCGCCCAAGCTCCAGTTTAACTTGGCTCTTGAGCAAAATGTACTTTTCCAAAAGACATTGATTCAACTCTACTTGTATTTTGCAATGCCTGGCAGGAGGGAGGCCAGCCTCTCCCCTGCCCCCAACACCAGCACATGCTGTCCTGAGGAGTGTGGCCCACAGAACACAGTATCATCTCCCTCCTCCACCCCTCTCTCAACCCTTCCCCAGCACAGCCCTATTCCTTATGCCAGCCATCACCCGAAGTACCCGATGCCTGCCTCTCTCCAGGCCCTGACATAGCACATACTGCTGGACTAGGTTTCAAATGACACCACAAAACAGGCCTGGAAGGAGAACTGGCCACGACAAGCCTCAGCCTGTCCTGCCTTAGCCTATCCCATGGGGAAGGGGGGAAGCCCATCCTCTGCAGAGCCATGGAGCCCATGCTGTGGGTGCAGGAAGAGTAGGCTGGTGACATCCCAAGAACCAGCATGCACATCGTGGACTTGTTCTCTTCAAATCAGGTTATTTGGAGTTGGGGTAGGGGTTTGAAACCAGGGCCTCACACACTGGACCAAAGGTCTACAACCATTGTACATCATCAGCCTCTAAAACGACCATGGTTTTAGAAAACCTACAGCAGTATAGGTTTATAGCAAAATTGAGTGGCGGGTAGTAAGTCCTCACATGTGTCTGCTGCATCAGCATCCCCAGCTGGAGGTCACCCAAAGGCCATGGTTTACATCAGGGGTCTCTCTTGCATTCCATGTCCCTGGACGAGCCACAGATGGCACTCTAGTTTCTGTGACTTTGGCATTTGGGGCAGCTTCCTGGACCTCTGTCTCCCCACTACCACCTTTAAAATGGGTCTGAGTAGGCATGATCATGCACAGCTATAATCCCAGCACTAGGGAAGCTCAGTCAGGAGGATTGAGAGTTCAAGGCCAGCCTGGGTATAGAGTGAATTTGAGGGCAGTGTAGTGAGTTCTGCTTCAAAAACAAAAATAAATAATCAATAAATGTAGGAGTGCTTGTATTGAATCAGTCTCAGTGAATATCTGGAAGGCATGCATCACCATCACGTTCCCATGCTTGTTGCCTTGGCAGACATTACTAATCCATTTCAGCATGCAGTATCATGTTTCCTATGCTTGTGTTCTTAGCAGACATTACTAATCCATCTCAGCATGCACATACTATAGTGGTCAGGGCTCAGCCTCAGCTGCAGGGCCTCTAGACTTGTAGACCCGATCCCTTTCATGGAAACTTCCCTGGATCATAGGGCAATCTCTGTACTCCAAGTCTCCATTGAACTCTGCAGCTTTCACTCAAGCATCTGCTCTCTTGCAGTGCTGTCTGTTTCGGTGTAAGTGTATCTCATTGTCAAGATTCAAGACTGAATTCACAAGCTGATTGATTGTCCTCAAGCCAAATCTGATGCATAGATATTTGCTCGTTGGCCGCCTTTTCAAATTAGTAATGCCACATTAGACCTCCAGATCTCTGGGTTTCCCAGATCTGACATTCCTAGGGCCCTTTGACCCATGAACCAGTTCTTTCTAGGGCCTCTCCAGTCACTTCAGGGCCTGCCTGACCCATTTTCTCCATGAGCAGGACCTCCTGAGCCTTATTCTGCATTCTTTACTTTGGAGATGTGAGGTATGGTTGGCTTGATGTTTCTAGAAGGAAGATTGCTCTCCTCTATAAACACTAATCTGGGGAATTGGCGCTAGGCTTCTGGTTCCTTGTGTGGTTTTCCTCGGAGCCAGAACCAGGTGTGCCGGAAGCTGTGGAGTTAAGTGCAGGCTGTGATCACTGACCTCTAGCTTACGTCCATGGCATCTGTGACTGTCACAATCAGCAGGGCAGGAAACTGCTAGGCTCCAACACTCATAGTTCCCAGGCACCTGAGTGTGGCTCAGTGGGCCTTTAGTTGCTTCAAGATGATATTCCCACCTCAAGACTGCTGGGGCAAGCACTAGGGATCCCGTGATGTGTGAAACAGCTCTCTGTCCTCAGACAGTCCATAGTTTTGAGGATGAGTTACCACCACTAGTGTAAGTGAGACAGCGTAGTCTGTGCTGTTCATTCCTGAACACAACACACATGGGTATAATGGCCACATTGAGAAGGTGATGACAGGGCTGCGGATGCATCAGAAGGGACAGGCAGGTCAGCTGGCTTCAGCTGCAAGGGGGATGTGTGAGCTGAGTTTTAAAGAACTACTTTGGACACCAGTCTGCTCCTCCCATTCCACCTGAATCTGCCTCTCTGCGTTCCGGGAACCTTCCAGGCGTGTGCTGGCCACTGGGCCTTTGCTGCTGCTGTCCTTGCTGCCTAGAATGTTCTCCTTAGATATCCACTTGGCTGTTGCCCCATTTAATCCAGGTCTCTATCGTTTGGCTCCTTGTCAGACCTAGCAGGCAGCTCTCTCCTCACTCCTGCACTTGTCTCCCTTTTCTTCAAATGCTTACCAGTGCTGACGCGTGTTCATTCACCGGTTGTTGTCTTTCCTACCAGAGCTTAGCTGAAGCGAAGGCAGGAAGGTTGGGGTGTGACATTGCTGTTTTCCCAGCACCCAGCCCTGTGCCGGGTCCATAGCGGCTACTTGGTAATGTGGAAGAATGGTAGATAGACAGGAGAGCAGACGGGGTGCAGAGGGCACAACCAGCCATGTAGAAAGGCCCAGAACTGACACTCAGCCTGACACAGTGAGTCTTCCTGAGACAAGAGTAGTTTGGTACCATAGGACAAAGAGAAGGGCAGACCATCCAGGCCTCCTGAGACAGAGCGTAGCTATCTTCATGGAAACTGATGTTGCTAGCCATCCTCATATGGAAACAGCTCTCCACAACCGGCTCCAGGCTTGTGCAGCCTGCTTCATTCCTTCTCTGGGCCCCACTGCAGAGGACTGTGAGATGTCTCCTCCCTGTAATACAATGGGCAGAGTTCAATTTTTCAAGCTTGCAGTTACCTGTCAGGCCCACAACCAACCATCCCAGCTGTGAAGGCTGACCCTGTGAAGGTCGAGCCTTGACCCTGGCTCGCTGAGTGTCCATGAGCCTTTCCTGGAACTGCCCTGTGCTCTGGCTCCTCCCACACTTCCCTCCAGACTTATTTCTTCTTGTCTTTCTAGAATCAGGACCTCCATCTGAGCCTCTGCCTCGCTGGGTTTTCTGAACCTTACTCTTATTTTAAAAATGGGGCTAAATCTAATTTTTGTGCCTCAAATTGCCATCTAGTTTTGAAGATCCGATGAGGCAGTATGAGTTAGGACTCAGTAAAGGCCATTCATTGACTTCCGGGTTAAAACCTTCATCTGGTCCTTTCATCCAGTCCTAGCCAGAACTCCGCCTTCAGTTACTTCCCAAGATCACAGAATGCTGTCCTAAGGTGTTCTCGGCTCTCAGCAGCACTGAGCCCAATGACAGGCCCAAAGGACATGCAGACTCCACTCAAGGGCACCCTCTGAAGCTATCCCCACAGGCTACCCTCCCCAGTGCCCTCCGGAGTCTGAGAAACACTATCAGCAGCCCCCTTCATCCAGCCCTTGTTTATTGCTTTTAAACCTGCTGGAAGTCCACCCCTGGCGGGAAGCCACACACATGAGAATCTAGTCCAGGAATAGCTCTTGCCACTCAGCATGTAAATGCTGCCTGTATTTTTACCCCATGATGGGTCACTTTTGAAAGCCCCCGCTCATGTTCTGTCCCTCTAAGAATACATTTCCATTTATAGCATCTGTCCAGGGGGTGTGGGGCGAGGCAGTGCATCCTGTTTCACTGAGTTGGAAACACATTGAGGGGTTCCTGTTCACTAGCAGGAAACCTGAATCTGGGCCAAGCCCCAGGTATCTTTCTACTTTCAGGGTCTGAGCTAATCTGACTATTACAGGCTGGGAGACAGGTGGGGGGTTCAGGCCCCTTGCCAGCTATGCACAGCCAGGGTCCCCAGGCAGCACGGCATTGCAGTTCTGCGGCTCTAGGGCACCCTTTCTCCTTCATTCACCCACCAAATGCTCACGACCTTCTGTTAGCACGGGTTCTGCACGAGTTCTATACGGGTGCAGGAGGGCTGTGCTGAGCATGGGCAGTGAAAGCCCTGGGGTGAAAACAGTTTGGGTGTGGCCGAGGAAAATCATCAGGTGCGCCGCTTTGGTTCCTCACCAGGCTCTGATCCCAATTCGGATTCAGTAAGCCTAGCCAAGTGGTGTGTCCTAGGCCCCTCTCACATCCTACTGTCGACTCAGGGTAGCTCAGGTCTTTTAGGCTGAAGGTCTTATGAAGGGAGGTTTCTGTTGACATCAGAAATGGATACATGCTATAAGTTCTCAGGTCCCTCCTGAATGGCAGTTCACTAAGTGACCCCCAGCCCACTCTGGGTGGGTCATCCTACAGTCAAGCCCAGCATCGGAGAATCTGATGGTTTCCTGGAGGATTCTGAGGGAGCGTGTATGGACCCCACTTGGGGGTGCCATCCCTCCACCCACTTGCACGTGCCTCTGTGGGGTGCTCGAGGCTCTGGCTCTTCCAGTGTAGCCCAGCAGCGGAGTCAGGCAATATACAAGGACGTGTGTATGTGTGACTGCAAGCAGAGAGGGAAGAAAAGAGCAGAGAGGAGTGGCACAGTGGTGGCCTTCCTGGAAGGTGACATTTGAATGCAGGTGTAGGTGAGGGAGGGAGCCACGCTGCCAGGTTAACACACTCCAGATACAGGAAGTTTTATTTACAGAAGGTCGTTATTGGTTCAGAAATATTGAATGGAAAATTGTAGCAGTGATTCATATGTTTTAACATGTCCCAAGTAGCACAATGAATCTGTCCCCCTAAGGTCTGAGTGTCCCTTCGTCTAGAGCATTCACTTGTGTACTGGGCAGCCCATTAGTCACTTAGTGGTCACCCTGGTCATCTGACCCAATGTCGTGCTATCACGGGGTTTGTTTCAGTTAACCTTAATATTTTTAATAATGGCCCTAAAACTCATGAGTAGTGGCAATATAATATAATTATTCTGTTCATTGTTGCTGGCGTCTTCCTGTGGCTGCTTTATAAATTGAATTTCTCATAGATATGCTTAGGATAAGGGTATCTGGTTTCAGGGATTCACAACATGTTCCTTACAGGCAGGGAGACTGCAGAGGAGGGAACACACGCCCAAGTTCTTCCACTGATGCAAAGAAGTAAGAAAACTTCTTACTTTTGTGTCTTTTACATTTTATCTCTAAAGAATGGTCTTGGGTGAGGTAACAGAGAACCCAAATGGAAGTGGCTGAATGTGTTTTGTTTTTCTAATGTAACATAGGACTGCCCGTTCTGCTCCAATAGCCCAAGGATGTCAGCGACTTTGTCTCTGCTGCCTCAGCCCTGGGCGTCCCATCTACATCTAAGATGGGAGGATATGAACAAGGATAGTGTAGTTAGAGCAAGGAACACCTGGCCCTTTGATGCTACCATCTAAAGTCCACTGTCCTACAATACTTCAGAGCAAATGTCATTGGCTGGGCTGCTGGAGACATGGCCCAGTGGGTAAGGTGCCTGTCATGCAAGCGTGTGACCCCAAGTTTGAATCCCCGGCATCCATTTAAAAACTGGGTGTAGTCACATGTATCTGCAACCCCAGCACTGGGTCGGGATAAAGCTAAGAGGATCCCTGGGGCACTCTGGCCAGCCTTGAGAGCCGAGTGGATGAGCACCAAGTTCAGGTTGAGCTGTGTCTCAAAACCCTAAGGTGGTGAGGGATCAGGAAAATACTGGCCACCATCTTTTTCCCATCATCTCTTGATTTATGATGGAGATTTCTTCACTTGCTCTGTAGAATTCCCCATGATATAGATGTGGTTTTCTGAGTTTTCTCTAACTGGTGAGCTCAGGAGCCTCGGGTAGGTCCAAGGTTGGTTCTCTTGGCAAGAAGTTTTCTGGTAGTGCTGTGTGTTGGTGTTGGTGTCCCTGAGGCTTGCAGAGATGGCACAGCAGCCTGGCTTGTCTGTCTAAGGTTCCCATGCTCCATGGGTATCCCCTGGACAGGAGGGCTTACACAGGGTGAGTCTTCTGATCCTCATTGATCTGCATTTACTGTTGGAAATCCTTCTGGAAGACAGAACTTTGACCCGTCAACTGTTCTATGACCTAGAAGTAGATATTGTAAAAGATTCAGAATAAGTGTTTTCCTTCTAGCTGGTGGCCTAACATGTTTGTTCAGCAAGGCTGTTGTTTGGAAGACCTGGATTATATTATGTTATTTAATAGGTTTTAATCAAATTTATTGGCTTGAACATAATATACAGTTAAGTATCACCTATTTATTGATATGTGCATACCATATCACCATAGGGAGTTATGTCACCATAGCCCAGAACGTGTCCGTAACTCCCTAGAGCTTCCTTGTATCCCCACCTTCAGTGATCTTCCAGGACTCTAGATTGATTGGCATTTTCTAATATGTAATTACCCCATCTGAATCCAGTTAACTTGACTCAGCCTCCATGCACCCATCCACACTGTATCCCATGGTGTGGATGGTCCATACTTCATGTGCATGGACATCTAGGTCATTTTCCTCTTTTGACCAATAGAAGTAAAGCTCCCTGAGTGTTCATGTGCACATCCCTGTGTCCGTGTAGTTTCTCTGTTCTCCATGGCACATGCCTAGCATGGCGTGGCTGGGTCATCCAGTGTATGTGTGCTGTGGTTTTAATACAGTTTAACTGTACATGGCTTATGAAGCTCAGCTCTTCAGCGTGCAGGTGTCAGAAGGACTGGCGGATGGCTAAGGCCCTCCACTTAGCAATCAGCAAGTGCTTTTCTGCAGAGTGGGTCAGTTCTTCTGTGACTCCAGGAGGTCTTGAGGCTCAGGCTGCCTTCGTGGGAATTAGTTAAGGTCTTAAGGGACTATATTCACTAATACAGAGACCACATGATCATAAAGGAACTTGGCACCTTTCCGTCTGTCTATCTCTCTCACACATGTGCTACTTCTTTCGTGCATACCTAGAAACTTCTCCTTGCCATGTCTCTACTGTGATTCGATCTAGCATATGGTCCACCAGCAGTGGACCAGATGTGGCTCCACTGTCGTGAATGGAATTCTACACCCCAATAAACCTCTTCATAAACTATCCTGTACGTCATTACAGCAACAGACAGTAGGCTTAAACAATAGACATTTAACTTTTTAAGAACTTGCTGAATTCTTCCCAAATGGCCACACAATTTTATGTTCTCAATGGCAGTGCGGGAGAGTTTCAACTGCTTGATTAGTTTATAGTTCCATCTCTCGTGATCAGCATAGTGAGAAATCACTGTGGTTCCGGTTTGGGTTCTCCCAAGTGACTTTGATGCTAGCATCCCTTCAGGTGGTTTTTGACATCCGTAAATCTGTGAGAGTGTATCAGATCAAATCCTTTGCCCAATCACAGTGTGAGACTTTCAGTTACCGAGATTTGAAAGTTCTTTAGCCTGGACTTCAGTCTTTTATCAGACATGTGATTGACATGTGGCTTTTTTTTTCATTCTGTGTCTTGTATGTGTTCATTTTAGACACATCTCTTCCTTAAAGAGCAGACTTTTTTTGTTTTTATGAAGCCTGGTTCATCAACTTTTTCTTTCATGGAGTGTACTCTATGGTGTCTCACTTGAAAAAAGTTCCACCCAATCTCAGATCACAAAGATTTGATTACAGCTATACAGAGCTGTAAATGTAAACACCCAGGCAGTTATTTATAAAGACCAAAAGAGGAAAACAACCCAGATGTTCATGGACACAAACATATATACAGAATATCCACTAATCAGGTACTACTCAGATCGAAAGGGATGTGGGACTGACAGGTGTCAACATGGCCGACTGTGGTAAGTTTGCCAAGACAGAGTGGGTTGTCTAAATCTTCTAGAAGAAAGTGAGCAGATCTTTGTGATCTACTGGAGATTTTCTTGTTTTGTTTTTAAGACAAGGCTCCATTTGTTTTTTCTTTATCAGAGTAGGAGCTTTGCCTGTTCTAGGACCTTTACGTGTCAGTGTGAGTCTTAGAACCATCCTGTCAGTGTCTGTAAACATGCCTGTGGTGGTTTGGGTTGGAAGTGAATTGAACAAAGAGATCAGTTAGGGAGGAAGTGACTTTTGCTAACACTGATCCATTGCCTTAGTGTACATCCCCACTTTTTTAGTCTTCAATTTCCATGTGTGCATGAACACACACACACACTCCTTACACTTCTGTTGGGTTTGTCCTGAATATTTAACAGTCTCTCAGGAATTGTGGGCGTGGTCATCTGTTTACCCTTCAGTCTCTCCTTAAGTATAAATTGCCATCACGTTCTCCACTATGCCCCCAACTCCCACACAACACAGTCCTTGCCCTTGGCTGTTTCCTTTTGTGCTTTAGGAGGATCCTGATGTTCCTGAGAGTCCCTGTTCCCCTTGACAGTGTGCCACCATCTACTTTATGGCTGCTTTCTAGCCTGGTTCTGTCCCACTCTTTTGCCCCGGGGTTTGGCCTCGCTTCAGACAATCGCTATTGCAGCTGGTACTGTGGTAAGCAGGCTTCTGCTCGAACCCTTTCACATTTCAACCTCAAAAATACTCACTAACGGGTGAGGCCTTGCAAAGAAGAGTCCAGGACAAAGCTAACCTGGGCCAGCACAGCCTGCTGGGAGGCTTGTAGGGAGGGGTGTGGCCGCCACAGCAACACCTCTTCCTCTTCAGTCACACTTGGTGTTTGTGGGAAGGGAGGAGGAGAAAGGCTGGGACTCTGTGGTCACAAAGGATGTTCTGGGACTGGAGAGGTCACATGTGGGATGATGGGGCAGAATTGGAGGCTGCTAAGGCTGGAGGCCGTGGAGAGGCTACTCTGTGCGGGTACCAGGTGTCATGACAACAGCTCAGAGCCTGGGCTGGAGGGAGAAAACCATATCCGCATTAGGGACTTAAGCATCACACAGCGACTTGCTTGCCATCACACCAGTCCTCCTCCGCCCTCAGCCTGTCCCCTCCTCCAGGCTGGTATGTGGCAGCCTGGGTAGAAGGCAGATGTCCCCAGCAAACCGAGTTCAAATTCTAGCTCTGCATCAGGGGCAAGATGGGAGGAGACACATGACCTACCACATAGGGTTAGGAAAGTGATGAAATAGTGAGGCAAAGTCTAAGCCTGAAGCACAAGTGAGCCCTCATCTCGGGGTGGGTGGGGGAGGGGGAGGGGAGAGGTGGGGGAGGGACAGCACCGCTGTAATGATTCCTATCACTGCTTCTCACTCAGCCTGGACTGTGTCCAGCCAGGCTGTGTCCCATCCACAGGACACAAAGGTAGGAGTGCATATTACCATGTAGAATGTTCCTTCAGGGTTCCTGTAGCCACAATGGTTCTGAGGCTCACTCTCACCATGCTCCTCCGGCCTAGGTGCGCGCAGTTACCCGTGTTTGCATCATGTTCACACATCCCTGCCCCACTAATGCTCTGCGAGATGAAAGAATGACTGAGTGAGTGTGTGTATCACTCCCTGGCCCCACACCAAGGGCTTTGCCAGGCCAGTGGGCAGGGCTGACCAGGCCAAAGGTCTAGCTAAGTGTCTTAACAGCTATTTTGGGGGACAAATGACCCACTACCCAATGACTTGCTCTTAAACACCATGTCATTTCATTAAGCTTTGGAAACAGTGACATCCCAGGCTCCTGCCTTGGAGCCACCCACATCCAGGGAAGCACAGAGCTACGGAGATTTAACTGCAAGAACGGGGAGAAGGAGGCCCAGGGCGTACAGTTAAAATAGCTCAGCTGAACTGAGGCATTGCCCTGTGGAAGGAAGTCACAGATGAAGTCAGCAACCCTTCCAGCAAGCACTTCCCGCCCGAGTGGAGCCGGCGTGTGTGTTTATTTTGAGTCAGGCTGCGGCCCCCTCCCTCTATAGGCTGGAGGTGGACTGCAGATTGGATTTCTGTGAGTAAATCCTGCTTCTCACTGATTCCCAGCGTTGATGCTGACGTATGTTCCCACGGCAGCATTTCCTTCTTAGCGCCGAGGGAGGGCTTGCACAGTGCGCTGTGAACCAAATGGCGGCACACATTTGTGACTGCGCCTTCATGACAAGGCGGAAGGCAGATCCAGGCAGTTTGACCCTCTTCCTGTGGGTTTCTTTGCCCAGTTTTTCCACATGAACTTTTCAGATGCAGAGTGAAAAAGACCAGAAAGACTACTTAATTCCAGGAGCATGGTGTCTGTAGGGCCATGGCTATGAGTTCACTAGCCAGAGCAGAGCCCCGAAGCCTCTAGAGGATACAGGATGGGTGGAGAAATGAGCCCCTTCCTTGTTATGTTCCACAAAGAGCAGGCCTTCTCAGCTGCAGGCCTGTGGACAGTAGTTGGAGCTGTCAATGCAGCTGGAAAGCCAGTAGCATCCCTGACCTCCACACACTAGGTGCCACTAACACCTTAGCCCTGAGGTGACCAAAACTCTCTAGGAGACACAGCGGCACCATTACTCCTCACAGATTCCCTGGCATGCAGCTTCTCAAGAAGCTGCCAGGCTGTGACCAGTCTTTACTGTCAGTTTGATGGGATTTCACATCACCTTGGGAATACACGCATCTGGGTGTGTCTGTGAAGATTCTTCCCTGAAAGGTTTAACTGAGCAGGGAGGACTCAACCCTGAACGTGGACAGCAGCATCCTGGAAGACCTGAAATCCCAAACTGAATAACAAGGAGCTGAGGTTTCTCTGTGTAACCTTGGTTGTCCAGGAACTCCCTCTGTAGACCAGGCTGACCTCGAACTCACAGAGGTCTCACCTGCCTCTGCCTCCCAAGTACTAGGATTAAAGATGTGCACCACTGTGCCCAGTGCCAGGCCTCATTCTTGTACTGATCTGTTCATTGGTTGAAAGGCTAAGACTAAGAAACTCCCAGGCTGAGGGATGGGCAGGAAATGAACCTACTCTTCACCTTTCTCTGTGTGTGTCTGAGCAGTGACAAATCATGAACCTTTCTTCTTACGTGGCATCAGTGAGAACGTGAAAGGCCAGCATACATATCCCTCCGAGGTACTTCCTTTCTGATCTCCATATTTGAAATGAGACCAGACCTAACTCAGGCTGGTCTACAGAGTCAAATTAGGACACAGGTAAGCCTCAGCACATAGGCAGCGGCAAAGATCCTGTTTCTCTCCTGTATTCTTTACCCTTTCCTCCACATTCTCTGAAGCAGAATGGCTGAGACTGATCGCATCACCACAGTGAGGGCCTGACTAATCTGAGCCAGAGAGGATGCACAGCTCACTTCCTCATCTGTCACATGCCTGGGCTTCTCACTAGTCTCCTGGTGGACTAGCCTCCTGGTGGGCCGGTTTCCCAGAGACAGTCAGTCCTGACTCACTTGTTTTGTGGTTACCTCCAAACCCAGGTTCCTTTTCTGTTCTCCCTTTACCCCACTACCACTCTCCAACTTGTGTGGGAATAGATCTGTCACTTGTCACAGGTGGCCTCTGCTGAGTGACCCAAAGCTCTGCTAGGCTAGCAGCTTTTTGAGGGCAGGTACCCTATCTGCCTTGGTCAGTTCCTTTTCCCAAACCTAAAACACTGCTGCATACGGTCCATGTTTAATACATATTTGCTGAACAAATGATGGATTTATGAAGTTTCTCTTGTCTACCAGGCAGCATCCTTGGAAAAGTAAATGATCAAAGCCTTGAGACCATGGTCTGATTTGGCAGTGAGGGAGCATGAGCCCGGTCCCCAGAGTGTGGGGTGGTGGGAAGATGTTGGCTTGGGGGCTCCACACCAGGTTCTGCTTCCCAGGAGCTCAGTGACATAGTGATTCCCTCCATCTGAGCCTCAGATCTCCCCAGGAGAGTGGGAAACCCACAGCAAAGCTAAATGTGTATGTGAAAGGGTCCACCCTGGGCTGGAAGTGGCCGTTCAGCGTCGAGATTTCTAGAACTTTGTCTCCTGTGCTTTGGTCTGGGTCTCAGCTCCCTGTTACAGCTTAACTGGACATCTCCCTGTCCCAGGTCCCCCAAGAGGCCGTAAGTGCAGCTTGCCCCATGACGCCCAGCAAGCACAGCTCCTCTAATTCAGGTGCCGGCGGGGACCAAGCTTCTTCCCAAAACAAATTTTGAGTGGTGTTTTTGTTTGAATTTTTTTCCATCTGAATTTTAAAAATAATCTCTACTCATTGTGAAATGATTTTATACTTATCCCCAAATTGCAAAAATAGCAGAGTTCCCGTATGCCCTTTACCCGAGTGTCCCCAAAGGTCAGCATCTTACATCATGTTCTGGGCTGGATCTATTATGTCCCCAAAGACCCTGTGCTTAAGGGCGTGGTCCCCAGGACAGCAGTGTTAAAGCAGATTGGATGTGAGGACACCAGCATCATCGGTGGACTCAACCACTAGTGGCTTTAGAGCTCGAAGCTTTTGGGATGAAATGGGAAGTTTAAGAGCTGGGGCTGAGCAGGCAGGAGGAAGCAAGTCACTGGGGGATGGGGAGTTGTCCTGGAAGGGAATCTTGTCTCTGGTCCCTTGCTTTCTGTCTGTCTGATGACTTCCTCCACTGAGATGAGATGCCCTACTGCACCCTAGGACTTAAGCAGCAGAAGCAGCCAGACAGGCTGAGACCGACCTCTGAAGCCCTGGAGCCCTGAGCCAAAACAGACCTTTCTTTGTGAAGCCGATCTTCTCTGGTATTTCGTCACAGCTGTGGAAAGCTGTCAGACATAACCATAATGCCACCATCAAAACACAAACAATAACATTATATGGTGCTACCAGCAATGCCACAGGGCTTGCTCAAGTGTTATTTCCAGAAGAGGAAATCTATTGTGATCCCACACCAAGTTCAGCCATTATGCCTATAAGTCTCCTATATTTGGGACGATGCCCAGGTTACGTTTATAACCTCCCACCTGCGACACACGCTGGGCGTCTGTCATTTCTGCAACGACTTCTTATCATCAGATTGAGATGTATGTGGTGGACAAGATCCCCATCCCTGAGGTGATGCTATGTGGGATGTTATGTCTTCCTGACGGTAGTATCTTCCATCGGCATGATGTCTTCTGAGTTTCTCCCATTAAAGCTGCTTTCCCCCACTTTATAATTAGTGTTTTATGGGACAGTGCTTTGGAGCAACAGCAGCATCCCATTTCTCTCCTCCTTCCGCCTTGTCTGTCTTCCTCTGACTCCACAGAGATGCCCGACTTCCTGCTTTCCCAGGGCTCACTGTCTGACTCAGCATTTTGAGTCTCCTGTTGTCTCTGGCCAGCAGGAGCCCCGTTATACTTTCTTGCCTCTGGACACCTAACCCTATTGTTGAGCAAGTTCATACTATCACATTAGCTTGTCCTGGGAGACACAACATCTATTCACTCCTAATAGGCTGCTGACAACAGACCAAATAAATACCTCGGAGCTTAGCTTGCTGAACTAATGAGTTTAATTGGGGTTACTTAGAGTTGTGTGGAGGCGTGGGTAAGGAGTTACCTAAGCTTACCTGTGGCTTCCCCCCTCCCAGCATCTCTTAATCACTTGTGTATCCTGAGGGGAGCCTCGGACAACTGGTCCATGCCTCTTGAACCCTTTCCCTCAGAACCCCTCAGAGCCCAGAGCCCACCCTTCCCTCCATGATAGAACATTAATGGGTCCTATCTGTTGAGACTCTCTCGGGTCATCACAGCTGATGTGATTTCACGACAGCGATGGCCATGTTCTACCCAGAGGACGGCGGTCCCCAGAGCTGACCTAAGCAGGTTCCTGCCTTATCGTGCCTTTCTCCATTCAGCTCAAGAACCAGCCATTTCTGAATCCTTCCCAGATCAGGTTTTGGCAGTTAGCTGTTGCCTGTGTCCTTGTGTCTGTGAGCCCTGTGAAAAGAGCTGAGCTTGTGCATAACGTGCGTGTGGCTGCACAGACAGAGATGCTGAGTTTGCACTCCTGCCTCTTTTCGCAGTCCGCCATCTGCATTTGGGTTTCCCTTCCCTAGTGCTGAGGCCCCCGGGCCCTGCCGTCCTCGGTGCTGTACATAGGTGATCAGCCCCCCTCCATCTCCTCCCCTCCCTTCTTGCCCAGAGTAGACACTGATGCTCCGCCCTCCACCACCTCCTGCTCCTGCTGAGCAGCCCCTAGCAAATCACAAACTCCCGGTTTTGAAGCAGTACTTCAGATATTTCTAAACCATGATGCTGGCTTTGGCCACGGGACCCTGACGGTGACATGGGCAGAGACAGGGTGGGTTGTAGTCCCCTCAGGGCACGCCTGCCATTCCTGTCTTCATCTGGAAGGCACCTGTCAGGTTTAGCCGTACCTCCTTGCTTTTCATCCAGGAAAACTGAGGCCCAGCAGTGGACAGGGATTTCTGAGGCCGTCTCCTTGCCTGTGGCTTAGCTGTCTGGTTGTCTCTAGAGTCCCACATGGCATCTGCTAGCCCAGGTGGCTTTTTAAAGCTAGGCTGCCTGTGTCCTTCAGCTCCTCAGCCCACAGAGTCACATGCTGGGCTCCCGGCCTTGCCTGTTTATAAATGCCTCTTTGTCTTGCATTGTGTTATACAACATTTGAGAATTGGGACATTCCACGTACAGTTCCAAATTCAAGGGTTTTTGTTTTTTTTTTTTAAAAAAAATCAGAACATCTGGCCACTCTAAGCCACCTGGCACCCTGGTGGGTGCTCCCTAACCTGACGCACACTCTCATAATGTGTGAGGCGGGAGTGAAGCCCTGTGGGTTGCACACGTACTGCTCAAGGAAGAGGAGCAGTCTAGGCAATGATCCGGAGTTTACAGGACCTGATAGATGTCACTCTCACACCACCAGCAGACCCATCTACACTCAGCCGGCTTCCTCCCCATTCTGCTGCCTCCCAGCCTGCAGTCCACAGCAGATCATCTGCCTGCCCTAACCACACCTCACCTGGGAGGCCCTGGCCATGGCCTGACACTCAGGAACTTCTCAGGGGACCTCTCGGCCTCTTGCCATTCCTTCCCCCCTGCTCCCCAAATTTAAACACGGCATCCCAGGAACCCCACTTGCGTCCTGCTCTTGGTCTTTGCAGTCTTCCTGCCCTAGGCTGCACTTTCCCTCCCTCTCCCTGTGTAGACATCACTTCCTAGAGGAAGCCTCACTGGGACCCAAGAGCCGTGCTTCCTGCCATGGTATCTAGCTCACCCACCTGGACTCTCTGAATTTCCCTGCCCACTTTTGCATCTTATAAGCTGTGTGTTTACAGGCCAGGCTGATTAAAGTAGTAGGGGCCCGATCAGTCGGGTGAGGATCAGTAGGACCAGCGAACACTAAGCACTTTCCCCTCCAGGCTCATGTGTAATTAGCAGAGTAGGGTACCAGGCGCAGCAGGTGCCTTTGGTTTCCCAATCACCCAGTCAAGCTCCGCCTTCTAGCTTGAGGGTGCGTGGACTTAGGGCCTGTTGACAGAGCTCTGCTTGGAGGAGACTGCGGCTCATGGCCAAGCAAAAGGCAGAAAGCCAAGTGTGTGGAAGCCTCCCACGGGGACTCTGTACCAAACCCCTCACAGACAGGATTTCTTACCTGTCAGTAGTAGCCTTGCATTTATAGATGAGGAAATGGAGCCCGCAGGAAGTAAGACCACATGGCAAGGAAGAGCTTTTAAGATTTAAACTACAGAAATGCAGATTCCAGAGTCCTCACCCCTATCTTGACTAAGGGCAAGACAGGGCGAGAAATTTGATTCCAAAACCCCACAAACCCCCGTCGCATCCTAAGACTTCCCTGGCCCTGGTGATGTGTTTCTCAGGTGGACAACCAGGGGCAGAGCCAGCCTTACCTCAGCTGACCCGACCTTATCCTGTAGGCAAGGTCTGTCAGGGAAGACGGGGAGGTGGAGGCAGGAAAGGGGGTGAAGAGATGGCACGGGCAAGAAAGCCATGGCATAGAATGACGGTGTCAAGGAGACACCGCTGGCTCCATAGACCCAGGTGTCCCTTCGGTTCACTGTGCTGTTACTGGGCAGCGCTTACCACCTATCAACCTGAGCTAGGGACAAGACCTCGCAAGGTCCTTTGTCTTCAGGAATCAGTTACATTCTGACAGAGGCAAGACCCGTCAAAAAACATGCACAAGTATAAACATGACTGTCTAAAATAATGGCTAATGAGCTTGGGTCGTCATGGAGACATGATGGGATGTAGCAGAGGGATGTATAGGTGTGCTGACTAGATTTATGTCAACTTGTCACAAACTGTAGTCATCTGGGAGGAGGGAACCGGACCTTAATTAAGAAAATGCCTCTATAAGGTCAGGCTATGGGCCAGCCTGTAGAGCATTTTCTTAATTAGTGATTAATGGGACAGGACCCAGCCCATTGTGTATGGTGCCATTCCTGTGTTGGGGGTTCTGGGTTCTATAAGCAAGCAGGCTGAGCAAGCCATGTAAAGCAAGCCAGTAAACAGCACTCTTCCATGGCCTCTGCATCAGTTCCTGCCTCTAGGTTCCTGCCCTGCTTGAGTTCCTGTCCTTACTTCTTTGGTGATGAACAGCAATGTAGAAGTATAAGCCAGATAAACCCTTTTCTCCCTAATGTACTTTTTGGCTGTGGTGTTTTGTTGTAGTAATAGAAACCCCAACTAAGACAGTAGGACCCTGATAAGGCCTCTCAGAGGAGACTGGAAGGGATTCTTTGGTAAAAGCTATAGTTGCTGACCCAGGTGGCATGCCACCAACACCCCATCTCTGCCTCAAGTCTTGTACCCTACACCTGTCTAATCCCCCTGTTTCTTCTCCACAGGTTTGACATCTACAGGAAGGTGCCCAAGGACCTCACGCAACCGACATATACTGGTGCCATTAGTGAGTAACTGCCCTTCTCACCACTAACCCCGCCCTCTGCCTAGTTCTCAAATAGCCATGTTTCCACTCTCTGCAGAACTCTGGAGCAAGGAGGAAAGAAGGAAAGGCAGATGGGAGAGGAGACGTGCCTAGCATCCCACAGCCCTTCCCCTCTTTCCGTGAAGCATCTCTATCCTTGCTGTATAACCCTGCAAGGTAGAGTAGCCAGCTATAACTCGAAGGGTGCAGAAAAATACCAGTGCAGGTTCAGGACCCCTGATCTCAGAATCCAAAGCTGTGTCTCTCTGAGTCCTGGCATGCACTGTAAGTGGAAAGTCCACTCCTGGCCCTGCATGATGAGCGGTTTTGAAGATGTGATAGTACCTCCAGGCTGTGGGGATAAGTGGGCCAGAAACATGAGTCGCCTGCTTAGACTTGGGCTCCAATCTCCTAAAATCTAAATAGAGGCCAGTGAGATGGCTCAGCATTTGCTGTGCATGCCTGACAACCTGAGTTAGAGCTCCAGAACCCATGGTGGAAAGGCACACACACACACACACACACTCATCATCATCAAACAATAGCAGTAAATTAAATACAAAAATTTAAAAAGTAGTCAGGTAGTGATGACCTATGACTTAAATCTCTTTAATCCAGCATTTGGGAGGCAGAGGCAGGTGGATCTCTGAGTTAAAGGCCTGCTGAGTCTACAGAGATCCAGTTCCAGGACAGCCAGGGCTATATAGAAAAACTGTCCAAAAAAAAAAAAAAACCCAAAAAACCACCACCAACAACAACCCCCCCCCAACAACAGCAAACAAAAAAAGTCCAAGCCAGCAGGTCAGAGGTGTGGGAGGGAGGCTTGCTTTTACCTTCCTGCTTTTGAAATTATTTGAATTGTTAATAATTTTATCCACAAAAGGAATCACAAACTTACTCTGACTTAGTTCAATTAGAGGAGCCAGAGCATCTCAGCAAAGTGGCCATTTGCAACACCAGGCAGGGAAGGTATAATCTGAACCTGAGCCTAGCGTCATGTCAGCAGGACAAGAGGGCCCAAGGATTGGGACAAACTGGAGCATAAGACAAACAGTGACTCTGGTGGTCTAGAACCCAAAGAATTAGGGGGAAAAAGGCCTTTGAGTCTGTCATAAATGAACTGGGGAGAGGAGACAAACTTACTCAAGAATTCTGGGAACCCCGTGAATACCCCTCCTTCTCTCTCCTCAAGTGTGGGGCGGCTGTAGAAACCCACTTCCACAGAAAAGAGAATAGACATGTAAGATGGTAGCTTTCCTGCAGGGAAGCATGCAGATGGCAGCTCAGCCGTGGGAGGGAAGTTGGCATCGCCACCATTGGTCGAGTGGATGAATGAACGCCTGATGTGACGTTTGTCTTGCTGCTGAGGGATCTTCCCCACTAAGCTACAACCCTGGCGGATGGGACAGAGCCTCGGGGTCCCAGCCTGGGGGGACCTTCTGCCGGATACCTGAGCAGTACGCTGCCAGAGGAACGAGGCTAAGGGAAGCCGAGGGAGGAGGGAAGGGTAGATTACAGAAGGGCTCGGGAGGCGTAAACGCAGGGCAGGATCCACAGAAACAGTCTTCCTGGGAAGCTGGTGGTGGAGTTAGGAGATGGCAACAGTGTGGATTCCTCCACACTGACAAAGTTGTGACCGAGTGCCATGGTTATATCAGATGTGAACAGGGTGTCCAGAAGAAGCTGTGTGGGCACTGTCCTGACTTTGTATCCACTGCTGTTCCACAACAGAAAACATCACCCCCCCCAAAAAAAAATACTTAGAACAAACCAAAGTCACCAGCAAGTAAGTGGGAAGGCTTTGGCTTCGCGCCTCAGATGCTTGGTGAGGGGAGGTGACTCACCCAAAATGTCACTGCTTACAGGAGGGGCAGTCAGGATTAGGTCTTGGACACCCCCTGGATGCTTGCTATGGGACAGAGAGTCTCACAACTGCCCCAGCCTTGCTGTGTGAGTGGAGGCCAGGCCATTAGCCTGGAGTCTACTCTCAGGTAGATTGGTGACCTTTGGGGATCCCCTCAACTCCAGCTCCCTCTCTCCAGCTGGGTTTCTTAAAGCAGCAGATACCTTCTCCCGTTGTGAGGAAGAAATGGCTCTTCCTGGGTATTTGCAGGCCTTCCCTGTCAGGAAGAGCTGGCTTCATCCTCCTGTTTAGCACCTATGTGTCCTTGCGCAAGTCCCTCCCCCACTCACCCGCCCCAGGAAAAAGACTTGCTTAGTCTATGAGAAACATGCTCCTGCCCCCTCCGTGCCACACTCTAGCAGGACACCCTCCCTGAAGTTCACTCTCCAGTCTTCCATTACCCATCCTGTTGAACAAGCATATATGCACCTTGTTAAAAACCCAGGCGGTACCTGCACACTGTCCTGCCCTGGCCCCCCTCTTCCTTGCCTCTGTTGCTGGACACACCTCTCCCTCCTTCACCAGCAGCTCTACCTTCTATCCAGCTGTCTCCTGTGGCACTGAGAGCGGCCAGCCTGGTTCTAGCCTGATGACACACAGACGTCCTTGTCATGTCTTCGAATCTGTGGTGTTGCTATGAGGCAGCTCTCCAGGGTTTAGGAACACTTAATCAAAGAGGACGTACATTTTTAACTGTTCTGCCTGGCAGCCCTCATGAACGTGGTTTGATGAGCTTTTCCTTACACGAGAAGGTCTGAGGAGGCATGGGAAGCCAGCCGTCAGCTACCGTTTAATACACAAATATGTATTAAGCTGGCCCTAGGGCCAAGCCTTGTGCCAAGTGCCGGGGCAGTGCTGATGAATGGGCTTCCATCTTCATGCTTGAGGCTCGGGCAGCCGAGCCAGGCAGGCCAACTCAGGCCTGCGCCATCGCATTACGCTGTGGGATGGCTGCTATTAATAGCTGAAGGAGACAGCGAAATTCTGGGGCTCGAACGTCAGCCTGTAGATTTTGTTTCCTGCCCTACATGGCTCTTTCGACCTCGGAGAGACTCCTTGACTTTCCCTCGGGGTGTAAGGGTCTCAAGCTTGGCCCCTTCAACTTGGCAGCACCTGGCTTCCTACTAGCAAGCCTCCCCTGGGGCTACATTCCGACTACCCAGGGCCTGAGTCAGTTTCAGAAGTCTGAAGTCAGAGAGCCTCCAAGCCTTGCCCAAACATGGGTTGAAAGCTTTCATCCAGCCTTTGAGATCTGAAGGTCTTGGTTGGAATAATTCCTGCTTTCGTGGTTTCTCACTCATTCAGTTATTCAATAAATACTTCTTTCTGTGCCTTCTCTGAGACAACGCTGTTCGGCCCCGAGGCCACAGTGGTGCCATGACCTCACCTCTGGTTCCCCAGTCTGAGACAGGAGTCAGGTGCACCTACCATAAATACGTGTGGGGACAGGGCCGTTGGAGCCCACTGAGTTATGCTGTCTACCTGCTGGGTTACCCAGGCTTTGTGCCAAGCCTTGCGGAAGCACACAGATCTCAGAGAAAGGCCTCCCCAATCTCCTTGCCCCACCACAGTGTGGGCAGTTAGGACTTTGGGGTGTATCTGCAGGCATGGAGCAGGAAGGGCAGCTTGAAGACTGTCATCTATCCTAAAGTCAGCAGCTACAACCCTCAGAAAACCTCCTGTGCCGTACACTTGCTGCCGCGTCCACTGGGGATGGTGTGGACAAAATGGTGCTGAAATATGGGCCCCGGGTGGCGCTGGACAGAAAGGCACAAGGTCCAGGAGAAAGCAAGGCCACTGTCTGGGCCCACGCTGTTTACAGATTGCTGAGTGCTCGAAGCATGGCTAAAAAGGGGTGTCTGTCATGCTGTTATTAATTTAGAGCAAAAGAGGGCTTAAAGTATGTGTTTCTGCATATACATATATGAATATATATATACTTTTTGTTCTGTTTTGGCTTTGAGTGAGAGTCTTGGCTAGGCTGGAACTTGCTGTGTAGTCTAGGCTAGGCTTAAAATTCTACCAGTCCTTCCCACCTCTGTTCTTGAATTCTGGGCTTATAGATGTGGCCACTAGGCTGGCCAATAAATTGTGTGTGTGTTTGTGTATGTATTATAGTACTTATACTATATTATGTAATTATTAATACATGACGTTTAATAGTTACATGTGCTTATATGCTCAGTTGAAAGTTTCTTGTTTATATTATGCACATTTTCTCTATTTTACCCCAAGTAAAGCCTTTAAATGCCATCTCTATACAGCTTCGTCAAAGTGGGGCAGAGGTTATGAGTATTCCAGTCCCATCTCTGTGTAGCTACAGACTCATCAGGCAGTTTGGGGATATCCCGTCTTATCCTTGCAGCCCAGGTTCTCAGGAGTCTTTCTAGGGGCCTTCACCATAGAGGATTGGGGGTCCCAGTCCCTTGTCACTCAGCCTGCATTTCTACACAAGACCCACCATCAGGTTGGCACCATGGTGTCACAGTGGGGTAGTTTAACATACTACCCCACTGTGCTCAATAAATGATCGTCCTTCCTTCCCTGAAGACAGTTAGGAAATTAGGTGGCAGACAGACAGATGGACATGGATGGAGATGCTTTTCTGTTATCTATAGACCTGGGTCCCAGCAATGCTTCTGTTAGTTCAAAAGAGCAGAAATAGAAATGGAGGTCCGTTCCAGTCTGCGGCACACCTCAGCTCAGCCTGGCGCTGTGCTGGCTGTCCCTGTGATGACTGCATGTTGGCCAGGAGACATGGCCCATGGCCACTGGTCAGCATCAGGACAAGACTGCATGTCATTGACCTGGGAAGCGAGTCCAAACTACCATGTGGCTTCTGGTGGGGGAGTCTGCCCTCACCCTGCTGTAAAGCTGACAGCTCCCAAGGTGGACACTGGCTATAGACAGAGGGTCAGACCTGTGGCGAGCTGTGCCTCAGCCTTTGGTTCACTCATGTGAGAGAAGTCTAGCTGGTCACACGGTATCTCCAGGTGTTCCGTGTGGATTTGAGATTCTAGTATACATGGCACTCAAGCCCCTTGTCCACCAGCATGCAGTCCTCTTCCAGGGCGACCTCTGCATCACAGAGATCTTGAGTCGAGCAGGGCCCATTGCCTGTGTGAGAGGCCAACCTGACCACAGAGTCAGGCCAGTGGCCACTTTTTGGAGAATCACATTGAGGCCATGAACAAGAGGGGTCTCTGATCTCTGCGAAGGTGCCCTCACCCTGTGTGTACGCTGGGGCCTCTAAGCAGCTTCCTCCAGGGTAGCGGGAGGGGCAGTGGGGACTGGCCTCCCGGGTGGAGCATCCTGCACCCCTAACACTGTCTGTGTCTCCCACAGTCTCCATCTGCTGCTGCCTCTTCATCCTCTTCCTCTTCCTGTCAGAGCTCACCGGATTCATCACCACAGAAGTGTAAGTCGTTTTTCTCTGGGGCAACTGGCTTTCTGGGGTCCAGATGAGAAGAGGGGGCGGTTTGGAAAGGGATGGAAGCCTTGCAGCCGGCTTGCTTCTATTCCCAAGTATGTGACATCATAAAGGGGCTTGGACCTGGAGCAAAGCTGAGCTTCAGTGTGTGAGAGCCTCGCATTCCTGTGGGCCTGAGGTGCCCAGGTCCGCGGTGCAGACAGAGCCGAATCACACACTCATCACCACTGGCCCCGAGTTTGGCCAGTGAGCTTCCCATGACTCCTTTGATGTTGTAGCTGGAAGGTGCTCAGAGGGCTCAGGTAGCTTCCTCGCAGAGGGCAGGGTGGCCCTCCTGGAAGCCCCTCTCGTCTCTCAGGCCCACGTTCAGGAGTCAACATGGGTTTCCCGGCATCTGATACCACAGTCATGCGTTCCTGATTCCAGAATTAGCTGTCATCCACAGCCTGGTAGCCCTCCTGTGTTGGGCCCTGACCTCATGCTCCAAAGCCTCTCTGTAGCTGTGTTTATAGTTTGTGAAATTGTCATGGGGCTGGGCCCTGGCACCCCCTTCTCTCCTGCCCAGCCTTGGAATTTTCTCTTTCTGCTCATGGAATGTCTTGGTTTTCTTTGCTTCCTTCTCAGCCATGAGACAATAGGAAGCTAAACACAGGCGGCATCATGGCTATAGCTGGGACTTATTACCTTTGTCATCCCATTTTATAGGGGAAACTGAGGTTATGGGAGGTAGAGGTACTTGCCCACAGTGACCAAGTGAGGTGGCTCCTAAGTTCCACCTCCTCTTAGCTCACATCTGGATGCAGCTGCCCACCTGCGGCTGGTGTGAGAGAGCATCCACCCCATGTCACTCTGACACTGATTTTTAACCTGGGGAGCTTCTTGGGCCTTCATGGTGGGGAGAGCACCAGATACGACATTAGAAGACCCAGAACCAGGATACTGCTTTGCTGTGTGACCCTGGGGAAGTTACTGAACCTCCAAGAAGAAGAGTCCAAGAAGACTCCAAGAGCCCAAGAAGTGAGAGTAGATCAGACTCAAATTTCACTGGAAAAGCTTTGTCTGCTTTCTATGGAAATAGGCCATGTAGGGATCATCAGAAGTCCCCCACAAGTGACTGTGACCATGGGTATCCCAGGGATTACTCTGTCATGAACTAGAGGTGGGATGGGGGTTGGGGGGATGAGACACACCCTGAGACACACCGACAGTGTGCCAGGCAGGCATCGGCTAGCCTCTGCAGGCTGCTGTCCTCTGGGATGGAGGTCACTCTGCAGACCAGTGTCTTCTGAGTGGGTGGCCTCAGCACGCACCTGTGACAGCAGCCAGGTGTAGGTGTGCAGGCAGGTGGCTTTCAGACGCAGCAGCAGGTGCTAAGGCTCCAAGGGAGGCGGGGATGGCTTGGGGGTCTGGAGAACCTAAAGGCTGGCGTGGCTATAGCAAGGGGAGCAAGCAGGGGCTCGGGGCCAGGCCAGGTGGAGCCACAGCTCTGGAATTGCTTAGTCAACAGCGTTGGGCTTTGGCTGTGTGCTCTTAAGCTGCTGTCACCACAGTACACCTGTCACAGTGCGACTGTCTGCAGTCATCCTGGGGAGTAACCTCACCTCAGAGGCCCCAGTTTTTCCGTACAATAGCAAGTTTGCATAAATATACATGCCATTTACATAAAGCTATATATAATCTTGTGTACATTTTCCTTTTTCCTGTAAAGATTATTTGTTTTTATTTTATGCGTATGAATGCTTATCTGTGTGTCTGTCTGTCTGTGCACTATGTGTGTGCATATGTGGTGCCCTCCGAGGCTAGAAGAGGGTGTCGAATCCCTTGGAACTGGAGTTACCGAGGGCTGTGAGCCTCCATGGGGTGCTGGGAAGTGAACCATCTCATCTCTCCAGCCCCTTGCTCCTGTTTTTGGTTTTGTGGTTTTGTTTTCCGAGACAGGGTCTTACAAGGTCTTGCTACGTAGCCCAGGCTGTCCTCCTGAGTACTGGAATCACAGTGGGATATCACCATGCACAGTCCTCCTGTCTGCTTCAGACTGTCTTCGTGTTATTTGAACATCTGATACACATTGCAAAGCCACAGGGGAGTAGTGGGGGTGCTCTGAGGACAAAGTGTTGTGAGGTGGATCGAGATAGTGAGGGCCGGGGAGAGGGAGGACACACGACCGACCTGGTGCTTTTAAGAGACTGAACAGGATGGCCTGGCTAAAGAGTGCTTAGCCCAAGGCCTGTGGACTTTGTCACCTGTCAGACCCTGTCTCTTGGTGCCTCTGTTTCCCCTGTAACACTTGAGGAAGCCTTAGCCAGCTCTGCCCAGTGAAGGTGTGCCTTCAGCACTGAGGCATGGCCACATACAAGTGACTTTTGATGTCAGAGCTGGGGCCTGCAAAGGCTGTGTAGCAGGCTGGGCCGCTCAAGCAAGCCCAGACAGTGGACTTTGCCCACTGTTTACCTAGGGCAGGGCTGTCAGTGTCAGAGTACAGTGTGTTCCCCATGGCACCCCTCCCTGCTCAGGAACTTCCTCTTCCTACCTCCTGGATGCTGTGGTCTCAGGAGAAAGGAAGAGGGCCGAAGAGGCTCAACCCTGGCCCGATGGCTACCTGTTGCTGCGGGTGGGAGCCTAATGCCCTTCCCTTCTTGTGCTTCCTTACCATGGTACTGACTTGTCAGGGGTCCAGGCGGGCCCACGACTTAAGGCCGCAGCCTGGAAATATTTGCTTTGCCCCACTGGGCCCCTTTCTTTGTGGAGACAGCCCTTCCCAGGAAGCATGTAGGTTGGGGGAAAACGGAAGGGGAGTTCATTCTCTTTCAGTGAGGCCACGGATCCTGTCTGATGGCTTTGTGACGACAGAAGGTCAGGGGATCCCCTCTTGCCATGAGGGTGTGCATAACTCAAGGAAACAAGGTCACGGTGCAGCCCCGGCCTGTGACTCCCAGTGACGTGAGGTGTTCAATCTGGGCCCCGCAGAGTTAGAGCGAGGTGGGTTTGTCTGTGCACTTGACTTCCAACCTGAGCTTTGACCAGGCTGGTGACAATGGGGAAGGAAGGTGTCCCATGGGGAAGGAAGGTGTCCCATGGGATATTCAGAGGTATGCACCCCCCTCTCAAATGTGGGATGTCCCAGCCCTTGACTGCCAAGCCCCTGCAGGCTTTGAGAGTTACTCACCTGGTGGGGATTTGTGATAGTAAAACAGAGTTGCTCAGACACTCCACTCGGTTTAAACATAATATTCCTTTTGGTGCTTTCTAGGTATCGTAAATGGCTACATGTTAGCTAGTCTCATATGCCCAGGTTAGCATCTTCCAATGATTGCCTCAAAGTTTTACAAAACCCCTTGAAGTTTCTTGGGGAAGCTGGGCCACCAAGAAGCTAAAAACCTGTGGGTTCATAAAAGGGGCTAGGGGAAGCAGAGTGTAAGCCCAGGACCTGTGGGCACCTACAGCGCGGGCACCCTACCTGTCATCTGCCCATCTCTGCAGGACATGCTTTAAAGCCTCAAGTCGTGAAAGCCACAGCTTTTTGGTCAAAATTATTGATGGTTAGGGATAGAAGCTTCAGCAGGCAAAGCATATTCTTACACACACCTAATGACCTGAGTTGGGTCACTGGAACCTACTCCACTCCACACGCATGCCCCCTGACCTCTGTGTGTACTCACACACATCACACGCATGCACAACAATGGCAGTCCATTAAAATTAAATTCCAAACCTATTGACTGGGAGACTCAAGATTCCCTTGTAGAATCAGGTGGCAAGCTGGAAGAGGCCACTTCAGGAAGTAGGAGCTGGGAGGTTACCTTGAGCTGACTCCTAAAGCATCCCTACACTGGGCCAAAATTGGGGAGACTAGGAGTTCATCCAAGAGAAGAGTGGGGGCTCCATCCTGCCCAGCACCCCTGAACTGAGTCTCAAATGTAGCTGGTGGGACTAAACTGTCACCAAGAGCATCCTCACCTTTAGCAATGGGAGGCTTGAAGGCCCCTGGGCACAGAGGGACAGATTCGTTGATCAGATCACCCCTGAAAGGTGGGTCTGGGGAAGGGTGAGCGTGAGCTGCAGGCCCTGCCAGGAAGAAGAGGGGCGGCTGGGCAGCTGGCTGAGGAGAGCATCCACCCAGTATGCAGTAGTTGTGTTTTCCCTACAGAAGTCAGGGTTTAAAAGCCAAGGTTCCTGAGGCTTACTGGTCAACCTACCGCCTCCCTTCCCACTCCCACCCACCAGTCCCTGCGGCCTCCCTGCCGCATGGAAGTTTCCATTTGACCAGATTGTTAAGCATGAAGGCCAGCAACCTTGGGCAAGAATCTGAACTATTCAAGTGCTCTTCATAAAGCAAATAAAATTGTTTTCCATAGATGTCATCAGGCTGGCGCCTCAGCCTAGAATCTCAAGGCCTTTGGCTACATTCCACCTACATCCCCCCTCCCCCCCCCAGTACCTCCCAAGCCTTTCATCATGAACTCTTTCCCTACAAGGCCAGTTCTCACCCACCTCCTCCCCATGCGCTGGCTGGTACCCCCCACCTGGAATGTACCCCGATTCCCCCATCAGCACACACTTCCACTTCCACCTCCTGGGACTTCTGAGAAGCTGGCACCCACACTCTCCCGTGCACCCCCCACGTTTGTGTTCATTCCACAGAAGATGCCCAGGAGTTCTCATTCTGGTTGGGGGTTGTAACACTGTTGCTTCCTCAGATGTGACAGAGGAGGTGAGAGAAGGAGGTTTGCAGAACAGAAAGCCATTGGACCTATGGGCCTCTATATCCCACAGACCCTGAGGCCCTGGGGTGGCACATCTAAAGGTGATCAGAAAAGACAGTGACACTTGCGTCACACGTCTCCCTAGGGGATGCCCTGCTTTCCAGGGATCTCTGTCCTCTCCAGGCAGTGTCAGCACCGTAGGAAAGGCAAGACACCGAGTCCCCGGTAGCATCCTCCTCTCGCTGCTCTAGGCTGCGTGATCTCAGCCACTTGTGTGTACTGGAGACACAGTGATCCTGCTCAGCACTGCCTGGCTCTGTTACAGGAGCTGCCCCATGCAGAAGGCCAGCATCTTCCAGCTTCTAGGGGCAGACTACACTGGGCAGTGCTGTGCTGCGCCTCTAACCTGTATAATGTCCTTGAACCTCACAGTGGTTTGCCATGGATTCGTGTCCCTATTATTTTATCTCATTAAATGTTGGTGTTGGTGATGAAGATCGTGGCTGGAGACTAAGCGTTCAGTCTGTAGTGAGACTGTGCTCGAAACTCATGTTCTCATTGGCCACCTTAGCTGCCTCATTACTGGTGTATACAGAGTCTTGGGGGTGGCTGGGACCAGAGAGCGTGGCATCCTCATGTCACCTGCGCACCTCCTCCACCTACTTCAGATCCCCCAGATAACTTATTTTACCCCACAGTGCAGGCTGTGCACATAGTTATGGCACCATATTGTGTAAGGAACAAGGTAAGAAGTTTGTGTGTGTCCAATACAGACTCAGTGTCTATTTCTGAGGGGTTTTCTTTGTTTTGTTTTGTTTTTTGAACTTGAACTAGTCGAACCCAAGTGTCAAAACCCTGTAGAAATGGAGTATCAACTGGGAAAGCCCCTTTTTATTTCTAGGGAAACTGAGGTTATTGAGGACAAAGCCCATTGTCCAAGCTCCATCTACCAGGAGGCACTGCAGCCAGGAGGCAAACCTTGGCATCTTGGGCTCCCCTTAGCATTGTGTTTTCTCTGACAAGCAGAGCCTGTGGTCAGCCCTGGAGAGAAAATAAGACATATGCTTACACACACACACACACACACACACACACACACGCACACCATATACACACACACACGCGTCACACTACACACATACCACATACACCACACATATACTACACACACACCATATATTACACACACATAACATATACATACCACGCACACTCATGTGTGCAGACATGCATGCACGCACAGCCTGGCCTGGGAAGCCTGCAGTTTTGGCCTCTCAGTAGCCCCGGGGTGGAGGGAGGGTGTTAAGAATTCTCGCTTGTTTCCTTTCGCCCTCCTTTTCCCTCACTGGTTGCTTCTCAGTGAGGCGTGCATGACTTGCAGCAGATGCCCAAGTCCAGAACACGGTAGTCAGTGAGTCTCACCTCACAGCTATCACCTCAGCCGTGATACATGAGCCATGACTTCTGCCATTAGAAGGTTCTTTTACACCCCTCCTACCGCCATTCTTTAGACTTCTATTGTCCTGGATTAATTTGCTTCTTGTAAACTCCACCCAGGTCTTCTCCGGTTACCCTGATGAGGAAGCTGGGACTCAGAGAGGTGAAGCACCTGTCCCAGGTATCTCAGCTTCTAAGTGATAAATGTGGGAGGGAGGCCCATGGGCCTTCTTACCTCCTGAGCTGGCTATGGGGTGTCAGGCCAGTAAGTCCCTACACTGTAGTATACCCACAAAATGTTTCTTTTCTTCATGGCGAGCTGATTTTTGGCAGGCTGGTGGCCTTTTAAAATCGACTCAGCCCCAGCCAGTGGGCCCAGTCAGCCTTGGCAGCCCTGCATCAGCGACTGAGGCCGCACCTGGGGTGGCAGGAAACTAGCTGGCCTAGAACATTTGCCTTGGACACAGAAGGCAGCCTTGCTGACCTCATCAGTAGGCAGTGCAGACAACTGAACCATATATGTCTTGCAGCCAGGGGGAACAGCCAGTTCTGCCCTTACATAACCACTGGCCCAGGTTGCCACAGGCCATGCATTTTTCCTCCCCTCAGGCACCTCAGCCCCTTCATGCTGTGTGACCCTTCAGCCCTGGCATCTGACCACTCCAGTTCTTCTGGCTGGAAGACTGGGATCCATGCCTGGGAGAAGCCTCCCCAGGGCGGTGAGCTCACCTGAGCCACACCTGGGATCTGCTTCACCCTGCTGAGGTCATCTCCCAGGATTGCCAGGGATGACCTCATCCCATAATCCCCAGGCAGTGTGCAGAGGTCTAGGTTTGCCAGGTGGGAAAAGTGAGCGCTCGTGGAAGAGTCTCGCTGGGAAGGGAAGGCCTCTCCCTTGGCTGCTGTCAGTTAATCACAGCAATTTCCTTACTAGACTGACGGTCCTTTGGAATTAAGGCTGTGGTAGACATAGGTGCTGAGAGTCAGGAGGGCAAAATCTAGCTGGGCAGAAATGGATCCTCCTGACCGGATCTCCCATGGCCTGTTTGTCTCTTGCCCACTGGTTCTGTACAATACCTACTAATACCCTGAGCAACTGTCTGTCCTCCCTACACACCATGCCATGTCCTTCACCCTGGACAATGAGGAGAAGAGGAAGCTTGGGATCCAGCTCAGTCATTTTCTGCTGTGCACTCTTGGGATAGAACACCCCTCCTCTGAACCTTGGGTTCCTGCGCTTAGAAATAGAAAGGAGGATTTCTCACAGGAGCAGAGAGGATGACACAGATGCATTTCTTTGGCGTCCTTGATTGGGGGGCATCCCTCTCCCCTTCTGCCCAGCTTAATGGGCCGAGTGTTCAGCAGCCCGAAGAGCAGAGCGTGTCTGTGGCTTTCGTGTCCCCGGGTATCTATTTGTGGTTCCCACAAAGAAACAAACTGTTCCTGAGCCACCGTCCTCGTTAATTAAGCCCTGACTGTGTCACATTGGATGGGGCCTCGGTCAAAACAAATTCGCTTGCTGGGCCTGATCTGTCCTTTCCCAACAAGAGCCGTTCCCAGGTCTCCCTTGGAGTTCTAGTACAACCTGTGTGCAGGACCCAAGGGATCTCACTGATCTGGGTTAGTTCATTTGTTTTATAGCTTTTTAAAAGAGAATTTTTATCATTTTAAAGCTGTGTGTGTGTGTGTGTGTGTGTGTGTGTGTGTGTGTGTGTCCTCACTTGTAGTGACCAGAAGAGGGCATTGGTTCTCCTAGAGCTGGGGTTGCAGACATTGTGAGCTGCCTAATTTGGGTTCCGGGAACCAAACTTGGATTCCTGAAAGGGCAATAAGTGCTCTTAACCATTGAACCATCTCTTCAGCCTCATATTGTTTCATTTTTAATTGACAGCATGGAGTCAGATTACCAGCTCATCTAGTTAGAATGTCCATTACCTTAAACAAAACATTTATGCTGTCTGTGAGAGACATTTAAAATCTCTTTTTGCTAGTTTGAACTATGCAGTGTGTTGTTACTGCCATCACCATGCCTGTGTGGTAGGACAGCAGGACTTCTGTCATCCGTAACATCCTCTCTATTAGCCAGCATCCCTGGTCCCCATCCATGAGTGTTCCGCATAGCCCAGACCCTGTCTCCAACTCTGCTCAGTTGAGCAGTCTTTGAGGCCAGGCCTAGAGATGGGGTTCCTCCTCCCGTGGGGAGTTATCTGGGTAGCTAGCCTCTGAACTCAGCTCCTCTCCCTCCTTACTGTCTCTACTTCATTCCCAAGGGCCTCTGGCTTAGTGAGGAAGGGAAGATCCGGAACCATCCGCTTCTGTGCCTCCCTTGGCCCATCCCCGTGTATGCTAGTCCCAGCAGCCATGGGTTCTAGACCGCTATGGACACCTACAATCTGGTGTCTTTGGCACACGGTGTCTCCTCCAGGTCTCAAGCCTGCTGAGGCACAAGCTTTCTATGTTCAGTGTCAGGAACACCACCTGAGCTGTATCCCAGCACCAGAACATGGCTGACGTAGGTCACACTTCTTTGGTTCTCACACTGTAGCTGCCATGACCCTCTGAAGACCATCACCCTAGACGCTCCCTACTTCAGGCTTTGGCACATGCTGTGGGGCCCCCCTCCCCCTGCTGAGACTGTGCTTTTTTAGCATCTTGGAGACACAAAGACCTTTTTTTACCTAGGATGTGAGTGAGGTCTGGTTCTGCCTGTGACCTTGATCAAAACAGAGGCTAGATCTGGCTTGATGCCATTTCTTTAACCTGAGAGGCCATAGATGCCTCCAAACTGTTGAATGAATGTGGGTTGCCATTGTTCCTGGTCGTGAGGTGGTGTGGCTGTCTGGGGCCACCTGCCCTGTAACTCTAGTGACAGAATAATGATCTCATTGCTTGCCCCTGCAGCCTAAAGTTTTGCTCCCTGCAGGCCATTTGGAACGTGACAGATGTGGTCACATGAAGGATGGGAATGGCTAGATCAGCCCAACGGGCTAAGTAGAGCCATGGGGTTCCAGTGTGAGGGTGCAGGAGGAAGAGGGGGGAAAGTGCTGTGCACGCATGTGGTAAACTTTAGTTAAGCCTTTGGCTTCGTGACACTTGATTACAGTAGCCCTAGGAATCCAGTACAGGCGTCTGGTCCTGTGGGAGACCTGGACTTCACCCCTGTGACTTTATAAGGAGGAGTTCCAAAGGAACAGTCAGTGAGTGGGTGCTCTGTGCCTGTCGGTGCTGGGCCCTGAGCTGTACAGGACTCTGCTTCTTATCTTACTGTTCAGCGTGGTATTCCTATAGAGATGACCATAGGAAGTGCTGGAGCCAGGATTTGAACTTGAATCTGGACAGATGTTCTTACCAGACCCCTCCTCTTCCTGAGTAACTGCTCTCCCTCCTGGTGAAGCTGTATTGGAGAGTGACTTTGAATCTGGAGCCCTACCTCCTGGGACCTGGACATGTGCATGCTGTTGTACCCATGCGGGTATCTGGATCATTGAGCACTGGCCACCAAGCGAGGTGGCCCCTGGCTGTCTGTCCCCTACGGGCAGAATCAGTGTCTCCGTCTCAGTCTAGATTTCTGTACTTGTCTTTCCCTCAGGGTGAATGAGCTCTACGTCGATGACCCAGACAAGGACAGCGGAGGAAAAATTGACGTCAGTCTCAACATCAGTTTACCCAATTTGCACTGTGAATGTGAGTATTCCAATAGACCTGTTTCAGCTAGCCAGCCTGTGGGTGATCTCTGTGCAGATATGCTGAGCCGTCTGGGGTGAGCATGCATATATACATACCTGCAAACCACACAGAGCCTATAGTAGCCCCCACTTTTTTTTTATAAATATAATTAAGCATGTGTCTCATATTCCTCTGCAGAGCAACCACATTGGCGCAGGTGGTGCGGGGTGGTGGAGTCTCTGATTTGTTAGATGGGGCTTGAGCAGGCAAGAGGATGCACCCAGATATATGTGTAGCTGAGGTCTGGCCTGAGGCTTCCCTCCCCGCATGAGACTCTGGAGTGTGGTGACACCATAAAGCTGCCTCCCCTGGCAACAGTGGGGCCAGGACTATTATTATCCCCATCGGTGGCTGATTGCCACAGACAGTTCCTATGGGAGCTACATGCCCTCTCAAACAGTTATGGCGAGATGCCAGTTGTGAAGCCCCAGCCTGCACAACCCAGAGCTGCAGAGGCCAGAGGGACACTCAGTGCGAGGGTTCCCTGGCACCTTCCTTTTTAACTATAGATCTCTTCATTTGTTGTTTTAATCAAAAATAGAATTATTTCTATAAAACAAAACACAGAGAAAATCTGATTTGGAGGCCGACCCTGCCCCTTTTGCTCGGGTGAACCTTGGGTACAGTTGTCTCTTTCTCCTTTAGCATAGTAGAACCATTTCCAGAGTTTCCAATGAGATGGTACCTAGCCATACTGGTTATTGTCTCCGTAGTGAAAGTTTGAGACATCCTCAGCCCCACTAGATCTGCAGCCTGATGTAGCCTAGTTAGCCTCCTCCCTTCCGATCACAGGACATGGTTTAGGAACACAGCCCACAGGGACAGAACATTGGGTGGGCCCCAACACAGACAGGGAGACATTCAGCTCTATTCCTGCTTTTGGTGAGAGTGACATCACAGCTTTTAGCCCACACTGGGCGCAGGGCCAGGGAACCTGTTGAAATAGGTCACTTTTATTTATTTTTATGTTTTCATTTTTTTCTCTCTTCTTCGGAAAATAACTCATCTGGCAGCCTTTCCTTCAGGGCTGCTTGTATCTTTGAAGCAAGGAGATTCTTAGTCAGACCTTAGGACTAGACCAGCAGAGCAAGGGCTGAGGGGATGTGGCTCTAGGCTCTGTCCCAGATCCAGACAGTGTGACTTCAGACAGGACAGGTGTCCTTGACTGCTGACTATGCCAGCTCTTGGGCTGTGGTCCCCTTGGGTCCTGCCAGCTCTGTAGGGTTATGTCATGAACCCACAGGAGCTCAGCACAGTGGCTTTTCTTTCACAGACCTTCAGGGCGGTATACAGCTCCAGTGGTTTGCCCAGCGTGCTAAGGATCCCTGGTTCCAACACCACTGACACAGAAGACTTTCAAAAATGTTCTACACAAAAATGCCTATTCATCTTTGTACCTCTGGAAAACCCAAAGAAACAAAGAGAGGAAATCACCTATAATTCCACTACCCAATGACAGGGTCTGTGGACATTCTGACACCATTCTGTCCCATTGGCTTCTCTCCTGTGCATTTCTGACCATGGCTGAGGTCAGACTACAGGTACCTTTTCATAGCCTGCTTTAGTCTGGGGCAGAGGGTGAGAGCCCTTGCCTGGCCCCAGGTTCCATTCCCAGCACTGTAAATGTGTTATGACAGTGTTACTCTTCTTTATACACCGAATACAGGAGTTATTTTTTCAGGTACACTTTCAAAATGCAGAACTGTAGCTCAGTGGCAGAGTGTTTATTTAGCACGAGTTAGATCTTCAGTACAGAGGGAAATAGAGATACATTTCTAAATGCAGGGAAGGACTCCTTTGTGTTCGTTTTTGGTGTCCTAAGCAGCCTGTGCTGACAGCAGAGGCCTCTTTTCCCTCTTAGTGTGTTTGTCTGTAAACACAGACACTGTTTATGTGCACCTGCAAACACAGTCACTGTCTGTACCTGCAGTTTCACACTCACAGATTCAACAGCTGCAGGGCAAAAAACATTTAGAGAAAAAAATATATATATATTGCATCTGACCTGAAAATGTACAGACCTTTTTTTCTCGTACTTATTTCCTAAACAGTAGGGCTCTGGAAGTCATTGCGTTACCATTTTGTTAGAGTAAAATGCCAGAAATCACCAGCATGTGGAGAGAAAGGTGTATAGGGTCCTGGCGTCTCAAGCTTCAGCCTGTGCTTGGCTGGCCCGTTGCTGTATATTGTGGTGGGAGCATGGAGTGGGCAGATGTCCCACTTAAGTCAAAGAAGCAAAGGAAAGAGGGCAAAGAGCAGTGATGTCACTGTCCCCTTCAAGGATCTAGCCTAATAACAGTAAGGACCTCCCACCAGACCCCCACTCCCAAAGATTCATCACGGCCCTGAAGCGCGACAGACTGAGGGCCGAGCTTCTGTCACATGGGATGCAGTCTGGTCTCTGCAGTCTGGCCTCAAGCGGAACTGTTGAGTCAACCAGGATTGCTTGTGTTTCTTTAGCTCTCTCATGACAGACCAGTGGCATCGTTTGTGATGGCCGTGTCATGTGCCCCTCCACTCTGGCCACATACTTCCCTATACCCACTGAGGATCATGGTTGTCCCCATTTTCCCTTTATGCCTGGTTGACTTTAAAATAGCTTATTTTAAAAGAGCTATTCTCTCTCTGAAGCAAGCTTCTTCTGGTGTGCCTTCCAGGAAGCTAGCCTGCTACATCCCCATGGTAGATGAGAGCCTCTCTTCCTGAGCCTACTGGGACCATCTCATGGAACACAGTAGAGCAGCCTGCTCCTCGTTACAGTGCAGAAGCTGAGCCCCAGTAAGGCTACAGAGCCATGCTGGAGTCAGGACAGGCTTGGGGGGTGGGGGGCACAGTCTTTCCGTGTGAGCTGAGGAACCTCATAAAGGGGTCTGTGCCCCTGGAGGCTGTAGCTTGACCCTTCCCATGATGCCCCCTGGTGCTTAGGCAGGAGCATGGGACTTGGTAGTTATAGACACTGAGTAATGGAAGGTGTGGATGAAAGACAGATTATAAAGAAGGAATGAATGCCTCTTTACCCAGTGACCCCAGAGTGTGAGGCACCGTGGGTGCGGGCGCGGGTGCGGGTGCAGGCGCCGGAGCAGGCGCTGGCGAAGCACATTGCCACGTGCTGCCAGTCAGATGCTGGGCTGAGAACTCGCCACACCTACCAACTCTTTGATCCACACACTCTTCCACTGAAAATTCAATGAGCATCACCTCATATGTCAGAAAGTAACAAACTGAGGCATTGAGGGTAATGAGTACCTGAGCCACGACCACACTGGTGAAAGCCACCGCAGGATCCAGGTGACCAGCGTGGCTGACCCCTCTCGCCCCACAGCCTTCATTTGGTCTTGCGTGTAGCTGAATCACGCTGGACTCTGCGTCCTTGGCTGGTCTAGCCCTTGCTTCTTCCTAGCTTCCTTCATCCCTTTCCAGCCTTAGGCAGTGGTAGAGGATGCTGAGACTCCGGGGGCGGGTGGGACTGTTTCGGGTGCTGACTACAAAGGAGTGGAACTATCTTGAGTACGGTGACCGGAGGCGGGTGGGACTGTTTGGGGCCGCTGTGTCTCTAGGGAGATGTGGAATACTTTTGAGCACTGAGACTCTGAGGGGAAAGGACTGTTTGGGAACTCTGTGACTCTGGGAGGGATGGGACTGTTTTGGGTGCTGTGACTCTTAGCCATGAAGCCCCTTTCTCCCTTACTGGCTGGCTTCCCATTTGGGTCTCCTGGGCATCGTGTTCATGGAGGACTAATGGGACTTCCACGGAAGCGGGCTGGTCCCCGCTCTACATGGGTATGGTTGACTGCTCTCTTTGACCCCCACAGTGGTCGGGCTTGACATCCAAGATGAGATGGGCAGACATGAGGTGGGCCACATCGACAACTCCATGAAGATCCCACTGAACAATGGAGCGGGCTGCCGCTTTGAGGGCCAGTTCAGCATCAACAAGGTACGGAGGGAGACACTGCCTGGGCCCTTTTCCTGCTCCCTACCCTCTCCACCCTGACAGAGCCAGCACATGACTGCCTGAGAATTCTCCTGAGACTGGCTAGGCTCCGCATTCCCTGAGATTTTAGAGCCTCCGATGGTGTGTTCAGAAAGAGCCACCCCTCACTGAAGTGGAAAGCACCAAGGGAGGTGAGCCAGGACTTGCCTGGCTTCAAGTCCTCCTCCTCTCCAGCAAGCAGAGGCCCCAGGACACTGAGGTTTACAGCTGTGATGGCAGTAATGCCACAGTGGCATCCACCCTGTCACAAAGCTCTCGGGTGTTAATGAGAGGGCTCACTGATTGTTCCGGGTCTGTAACACACACCTTGCTTCAGAGTCAGATAGAGGCTCTGGGACACCGTGAACAGATGAGCAAGCTCCCAAGGTGGGCAGAGATAGACAGCCAGAACACGCCCATTGCTGCCTTACATCTGCCGATCAGCTCAGTGTAGGTTGTCCCCTTGGTGGGCTACGTGGGGATGGACCAGAGGAGGCCAAGACTTGATGTGGAAAGGGATATAGAGTCGGCAGGTCTTCCTGTGGGAGTGAACACTGGACAGCAGTGTGGGAAGTCATAGTTTAGGCTGCAGCAACTCCTAGTGGGGACCCCCAGCAGTGTCACCTTGGAAGTGTCAGCGAGGCAGAACCTTGGGCTCTACCTCCAGCATCCTGAAGTCCTCCCAAGACTGCAGCCACCAACTCTAAGGATGCCAAGTCTTCTAAGGAGGGTGTAGAGCCATATTATAAACCTGGGGTCCATTAAACCCCTGAAACAGTACAGATTTATCTGCAGATACCCCAAAGAATGTGGAGTAAGTCCCATCTTTTTAACTAGGCTTTAAATTTAGCATTTCCTACTTTAGTTAATACAATTTAAAAAAAGGATTAGCAATACTTGTGACTTTGCTGCTGGAAGCTGCTGGTGTTCACACTACATTACATTTGTAAAGAATTTCCAGGTACTGCACACACAGCCCCACTTCGAGAATGGCAGCCACCAACACACGGGTAAATACTTGAGGAAAAAATGCACCACTTTGATAATATAGTCAGACAATGAAGCGGGTGCTTCGGCGAGACTGCGGGGAAAGATTTCTGCGGTGGTATTTTAAGATTGCCTGACACGCGTCTACGTGTACTCACTCCCCAGTCGTGAGATGTGGTTCCTTGCCTTTGAGCACGCACACTCCTGACAACTCAGGTATCACACTACTCACCTCTTGGCAAACATGTCCTCCGTTCCCTTGGATGGACTGTGTTGTGGATCCAGCTAGCTCTGCATGAACCAGAATTTGCCTTTTCAGGTCAGACAAACATGTGTTCAAAAAGCCTAACTCTGGTGTCCTGGCTAAGGATTCTGAGTGCTTCAGGTGAATCCACCCTCATCTGTAAAATGGTCGAGGTGTCGGTGTTAATACCTACTTCATATGACAAAGTCAACATATAAGGGGCTTCGGGAAGTGACTGGACAGCCCGCCTGCCTTGTAGCCTGTCAGAGGCTCTTGTACCGCCCTTGTCAGCGTATGCTCAACATCACTTTGGTATAACTGTGTTTATACACTGCACATGGACAACCGACATGCAAGAAACTAGGAGAGTGGCCAGGGCATCTGTGGAAGGATTATCCAGTCCTTGTGCTGTGACCGCTGGATTCTTACCTGACTCTTAACCAGAGCATAGGAGTCAAGTAACATTTGAGAGGTCAGGGCTAGGTCTGAACCCGGGCACTCTGGCCACTGGGCTCTGCACCTCGCATGTGGCTACTGCTTTTTAACATGTATATTACATCGCTATAACTAGAGTGACCATGTTCTCCAGGCACAGCCCGGATCACTGTCCACCCAACCCTTTGCAGAATGTGGAGTCTCTTCTGACATCACCTCTCTCCTTTGCCGGAGTCTTGTGTCTCTGAAGAGCTGTCATTTAAGATAGCAGTATGAGGGCAGTATGAGGGCAAGGAGAATGGCTGTCCCTTCCGTCTCCCATCATTAGACACAGACTTTTCCCATGGTCCCTTTATCCAACCATCAGGACATTGACCAATAGCCAGATGCCAGAGTTCACTGCAGGTGCCCTGGCCGCCCCCAGCAGCCTAGACTGAGCCTGCCCAGTAGCCTCACTAATCATGGCTGCCCCAGGAGAGAAGGCAAAGGGAAGGCAGGGGGCCTGACTCCAGTTATATATTTTTAAAATCCATCAGAGACGCTGACGTAGGTGCCTAAGTCACAGGTTCTAAAAGCGTCGCTTTCTGTTTCTCCAGCTCAGCGTGTGCTAGTGTGACTCAGACCCCTGTGGTGGATTTGGTGTAGAGTGGTGTGGAGTAATGAGTCACAGCTTCGAAGGGCTGGCAGCAGGTGGCAGATACCCAGGAGCCAGCCTTCTCTACTCTGCTAACCCTGGGGACACAGACACCAAACCCAAGGTGTTCTGTACCTGTGGCCTGGCCCACTGCCCAGAAAACCTGACCAGACACCTTCAGCCTCAGGAGTTACGACTGTATCATTTAAAGGGCTTCTTTTTTATCATGGCCTCCTCTGATGTTGGAATGGATCCCAAGGCCTTGTGTATGTGAGGCAAGGTGTTCTTCCTGATATAGGTGTCTAGCTGAGCTACACCCTAGACCTGTGCAGATTTTGTAATGGAAATGAATCCAGGTACTACTTACGCTGTGAAAGGAAGCGTGAAATTGTTTTTAAAAGCAGTGGCTTTTCCTCACACCCTGTTGCTTGCCCATCCAAGGCCCTTTCTCCGTGAGTACTGAAGCATGCTCATCCTGTGTGCCTGCGTGCCTCCTGTCATTCCAAAAACCTCCTCATCATCCCCATTCTCTGATGGGAAAACTGAGGCACAGAGTGATTGGGCTTGAGCCTGAATGCCAGATGTGGAGAGTCACTTTTATTGGGTCCCTGAGGTAGACCATGCTAATGCTCTGCTCACCTGAGAGACCTTCCTAGGTGGCCCCAGACTCCCTGAGATGCATGCTACTGCTGAAGCCAGGCCAATGCTGGTGAAGACTCCCTGAGGGACGCTCACACGCCAGGCTGGAGCAGTGACCCCCCACCCCGCCCCAACCCCAGCAGCTGGAATAAGAAAGACCCTGGTTTTCAGTGTGTCCATTGGGATTTTAGCTCACCAGCCTGCTTTTTCTTTCCATACCTTCCCTCCACCTTGACCAGCTTCTGGTCAGGGCTTTCCCATCTCTCTGGCTTGCTTCTTCTACTGCTTGTGCTCTGAGGCCTTTCCCTGTCTTCCTAAGAAATTCAGACTTCAGGGCCTCTGCACAAGGGATTCCTCCCCCCACCCACCCCCAAGACCTCCCTGAACATATCTTGTACCCGAAATAGAGCTGAGGGTACTCCCAGCCTGAGCGTAGCCCTAAGCAAAGTGGGGAAAGCTTCGTGGACAAGCATTCCAGGAAGAAGCGGCAGGCACAAAGGCTCCAGGACAGGGCTGTGCAGGATACCGTTCCCAGTGCCGGAGGGGGGCCGGTAAGGCTGCGGGGTGAGCAGAGCTGAGGGTGGTGTTGATGAGACCTAGGGAGGTGAACTGAGTGGGACCAGTGGCCAGAATACATCACAAGAACATGTGGGCTCTACTGGGTCACTCGGTTTTTCCATTACTGAAATACTGAGGCAATGATGAATACAGAAAAACTTACTTAGACCTAGAGGCTGAAAGTCCAGGATGAGGTGCCCGTCATGTGGCCTCTGGTGAGGGTCTCTCGGTGGACGGCATCACAGTGGTGGACACGGCAGAGAGGATCCTAAAGGAAGGGTGGCGTGATGGGACAGGAAGCAGCAAGAGGCCAGGCCAGGCTTCCTCTTTAAAATAAACAACCTAGGTCCCTTGAGAATCACATCTGCCACTTCTGAGATCAGTGTCCCTCAGTGACCTAAGGAGTACCACCCCCACCTAGGCGCCACCTTGCTCATGGCCACAACCCAGCATGTTGTGTAATAAACCCCCTTCAAAGAATAGACCGGTGCCTAGAAGCCTTGGAGGGTTTAGGGCTAAGGTGTGGCCTGATCTGATAGGATTTAACATACTTTCTCTTGTGGCCCTGGGGAAGGGTCTGCAGGGAGAGGCAAGGGTGAGCAGACACTAGGAGCCAGGGTAGAAGCTTCTCTGAGATCCTCCACAGAGACCTTGGATAAGGATAATGATGGCCTACAAGGCCACTGTCACTGTCTCTGTCTCTTTGTGGTGATGAGGCTGACTTGAGTAGGTATGAGCTTGATTTGGGGTTCTCTGAAGTCACTTCGGTGTCCTGGCTCAGAGTGCACCCCTCACCCACTGCTGAGCCAGCAACCTCGATCTGCAGAGATGGGCAGAGACTGCTGTTGTGAGCCCAGGCTCTGTGTCAGGGGCCCACATGGGCACTTCACATGCGCTCTTGCCCTGTGGCTATGGGTTGTTGCAGATGCTTCTTTCAGTAGCTTCTGTGAGTGTACTGTTCTTCAAAGTCATACCGTTGAAAATGCTACAAGCCAGGGCCCCAGTGCCACTGTACAGCTGGCCTGTTGCTCCAGGCCATGCACAGATAGCACAGCCCTTGCAGTCAGCCCCCTCGGACAGCCACCCAGATAGATGAAACCTGCCTCTCTCCCTCCAGGTCCCCGGCAACTTCCATGTGTCCACGCACAGTGCCACAGCCCAGCCACAGAACCCGGACATGACACATACCATCCACAAGCTCTCCTTTGGGGACACACTACAGGTGAGCAGGGGACAGGGTGTTGTGGCTGTGAGCTGGTCCCTAAGGGTCACACACATGAGGTCCTCTTTGTCATGTGTTCTGAGGATGTGCCTGTGGTGGCTATGGTGTCAGTGGCACCACCAAGCACACAACAGACTCAGATGCTGAGGCTGGGACCTGGGCTTGGAGGGAGGTGGACTCCAGGGTTTGCCTCACTCCCCTCAGAGCTGCCTCAGTCTGTTTTCTGGTGCTTTTACTGAGCAGCACAGACTAGGTGGTGTTTAACAAACTGAAGTTTATCTAAACTAGAGCTCTGAGGCTCCGAAGTAAGAACATAGTACCACCATGGAGCTATGAAGAGGGCCTCTCTCTTCCTCCGTCCAAATGTGGCCAGGTCCATGATGGGCACTGACACAGGCCCAGACGAGGGAGCGCCAGACACATTACCCTCTCTCAGGAGGCCCTTTTACGCCATATGCAACCCTTCCTTTTTATGTTAACAGACACTTAAGCTGACTTTCAGGAAAATTAGTAAGCATGTATCTGTGACCCCAGAATGACACATCCAGACATGAAATGCCGAAGGCTTGAGTCACCTATGAGAGCTGCTCTCAGTTGGCTGAACGCCCAAAGTGATCTGACTGAGGAGGTGGGGAGCAGGGACCTGGGTTTGTGTACGGAAGACCTATGCTTGGTTGATGAAGGGGACGCTGACGAGTGTGGCACCTGCACCCCAAGTATACATCTGTGATGAGGAAGAAGGACACTTGAAGCAAGGCTGTAGGCACAGACATGAGGGAGGGGCTGTAGCCTGGGTAAGGAGGGCGAGGACCTAGGCTAAGGCAGCGGAGAGGGCCAACAGGGCTACATGCAGGCTCAGAACCCAAGGGCGACAGCTCTGCTCCACGTGAGTACACAGATATTCTAGCTTAGAGCCAACCCATGTCCATCTGCTCACTTGAAAAATATTTATCAAACATCTACCGTGTGCCGAGTCTTGCATATGTTCGTCAGGCTGAGGGTGGGTCCTGCCTGTGTGACTCTTCAGCCTAGAGGGCAGGCACGCCACCACATCTCCATCCTTGGGGATCAGAAACCAAATCTTCACACTTCCGGCCCCAAGGCAGCAAATGGACACACACCCCTTGAGTGGGTTCAGCCTGAGGGTCAGATCATTCACCCGCTGCTCCTAAAGCGTCTTCTCTAGAGGAACCTCTCCTATCTACTGCTCTGATGTCCCTCCCTCCCACTTCTCTGAGGTCCCATGGGCCTCTGCCCAGCCCAGTCTCTAGGCTCAGTCCTTTGCAGGGTCTGCTTATTTGACCCATTTCGGGCCTTCCTCCAAATCCTCCCAGAAGCCCTTGCTAACTAGGTCCAGTGGTTGGGTTGCCCTTCATGACCAGATGGCCCCTGGTGAGTCCCCACAAGCAAAGCCAAGCTTGAAGGTGGCAGCCTCCTGTGGACTGTCTCTCACCATGCTTCTCTGCAGGTCCAGAATGTTCACGGGGCTTTCAATGCTCTCGGCGGAGCAGACAGACTCACCTCCAACCGTGAGTATCTCAGCGTGGAACAACTCCCCTCCCCTGCAGAAGTCCTCGTCCAGCAGGTGGCATGGGACTAGGGAAGCCAGAGGGGCAGAAGTCAGGTGCTTGCTGCAAGCCAAAGTCATAGCCTCACACCATTCCCTTCCCACAGCTGTCCTGTGAGGTACACAGACTCATTCCTGTCTTTTGGAAAGGGAAGAGGGTAGCCTGTTCCTAGGGAAGGTCGATTGCAGCCCTGGACTATTGCCAAGCTCTGACAACAGCTGCTGTTACTGCTACTAATCACTGTTTTTCCATTGTCCGGAGTGGAGGCAGTCCCCTGGATCCTATGGAGTGGTTACAGAACCAGGGTCCACTCCATGAGAACCAGCTCCATAGGTGGCCAGTGGGGGAACCAGCTGGCCCCACCCATCCATCCCAAACCCTACTATCAACCATTGGCTCCTTCCAAAGTCTTAGTGCTGAATCTCTACTCGGAGCCAAAAATTACACACACACACACACACACACACACACACACACACGTACCTCCATTCTTACACATACCCAGCCATATGTGCATGTGTGTGCATGCACACACACAATATGATAAAAAAAATATGTTCACTGTGTCACTTTGAAGAAGCATTATTAGTGTTAGCCCTAGCATGTGGCAGGGACCTGCATCTTGGAGCATGGGCAGCTGCTAGCCATGATGCCTCAGGACTGTTAGGCAATCAGACACTGACTGCACATTCATCAGGCATGGTACCAATTCTAGAGACAGGGAGGTGAGTGAATGAAGCGGGCAGCCTCTACAGGCCTCCATTCTGTGCTGCCAACTCGGAAAGATGTTCACGAGACCTGGTCCTGAGGCAGAACCCCGTGTTTCATGAGGACATTCATCTGGCATGTTTCTCCTGGGGTAGAAAGGTGAACTGGTGCTCTGTGCACAGTAGACATGAGGGTGGCGCTCTCTGTCTGTCTGTCTGTCTGTCTGTCTGTCTCTCTCTCTCTCTCTCTCTCTCTCTCTCTCTCTCTCTCTGTTTTCTTTTGTGACTACCTATGTTTTGTACAAATAACAAAAAAATATTAGAGTTCTGATTTTTGCCAAGGCCTTCCTTTCTTCAAGTTTATCCTTGGATAGTGGGAATTTGAGACCTGCACTTCAAGGTGGTCTTCAGCCTCCTGGTTTAGGTATAGATGTGAGCCCATCTCATAGGAGTCTCCAGGGATGAGGACCAGGATCGGCCTTTAACCCCATGTGAACCTAGTACTCAGAACTCTGAGAGCCATTGTGGGCATGAACAAGAGGTGTTGGGTCTCCTGGGCTTAGTTTTCCTGAGGAGGGGAGGGGTCATCTCCATTCCTGGAGTGCTGCCCTTTTCTGAGGAGACAGCTAGGGCCGGAACTAGTCAGGGCTGGAATGTTCTGTCCATGATCCCCACTCTTACACAGGAATCTGAATCTGACCTGCAGAGACCAGGATTAGAACCCAGAAGACAGAATTCCCATGTTCTTTTAGCTCCATGGTTCCTTGTCCAAGGTTCCAGAGGGAATGAGAGGGATGGACGTTGGGACTCGGTCCTTGCTCGGGAAGGCCGAGGCAGCTCTGCTTCCGATTAGCTCATGCTTATCAGTAGCAGATCAATCCATTCGTCCTTTGTCCAGTCATCCTGTCCGCTCATTCATTCAGCAGAACTTGCCCTGTCCCAGGCTCCGTGCAGGGTCGGGGGAGGGAATGTAAGGCTTAGTCCTTGCACTCGGTGTCTTCGCCATCCAGGCTGGGAGGAGACGGTGGGGAAGGGGGTGCGGAGGGAGCTCTGGGTAAAAGGGTTAAAATATTACAGGGCCGAAGGATCAGCCGTTTATTTGAAAGATGCTGACCAGATTTTGTTGTTTGCTTTGGCAGTGCTGGGATTGAGGCCAAGGCCACGTTTACGCCAGGCAGGCGCTTGACCACTGAGCCTCGACCTCAGCCCTCGGGATCGATCAGTTCCAACCTAGTTCTTTCTGGAGTGTTCTTTTCATTTTTCTTCCTGAAACCCAGAGCCCAGATTATTTTAAAAGTAAAAACCATGCAGACAATACCCACAATGAAATGGGGTCTTTCTCAAATCCCACCTTTCTCCCTGGAAAATGTCATGGGTCTGGGGACGTGAGAGATGGTGGGGAATGTAATTTTACTGGTCTCTCTCTAGTCTAAGTAGGGATGAAACTGAAGCTGCCCCATTTCCTGGAGATCTTTCTAGATATTTCTCTGTGTCCATGAGTTGAAGAGGATACGCTCCTCCCTGGCCCCTAGTTCACAGGAGCACGCTGGGTCTTGGCTTGGATCTCAGAGAGGATGCCTTCTCAGCACCCCTCATTAATGGCTGCCCCATTTGTAACTGTGCAGCTCAGAGCATTGTTTATTATGGAATGCAGATCTAACAATCCCAGCAAGCGGCATTCCAGAGAAGAGAAAGAGGGGAGGACGCTCCATGTCAGGAGGACTTGAGGTTACAGGCAGAGCACCTGCCAGGCGATGTCCACCCCATCTCACCTTGTGTTGTGCCCCCTGCAGCCCTGGCCTCCCATGACTACATCCTGAAGATTGTGCCCACAGTGTACGAGGACAAGAGCGGCAAGCAGCGTTACTCCTACCAGTACACAGTGGCCAACAAGGTGAGCGGGCCGCGAACTGACTGAGCATTGCAATTGCGCCCTCTGCTGGCCGAGGGCTTAGGTGATACCCGGACATTCTGCTGAGAGGAATTTCATGAGGTTGGGGCAGGGAGTGGGGTAGTCCTACCAGACTCATTCTCGAGGTAAAGATGAAATAACAATTTTTGCCGTGGTAGTGGCCTCAGGGTCCAGGTGAGAAATTCTAACAAGGAGATACGATGTAATCTGTTTGAAATAGGGAGAGGACCATTCCTAAACACCCCAGCTCTGACACCTTCTGGTCCTGGTTTCTTCCTGTTGATCAGCACACAGTAGAGGCAGGGAATCATATCAGGATGGCTGTGGATGTCCCAGGACCCCAACACTCCAAGAGACACACAGGACTTATGGAAGGCCAAGGGACATCCAAGCCAAAGAAATGAGATGGCTCAGCAGTTAGTAGCTTGTGCCAATGGAACATAAATGCTTGGAGTAGGTTGCCCTGTTTCTGCTGTTGCAGGGCTACCCAGACCCTTAGAATATATAATGGACTGTTTAGCTCAATTAACTATCATCATGGTTGAGGTGGGCATTGCCGTTTATTGAGTACTTGGAGGCGACACGCCCAGCTCCCTGCCTCCATCACTTCTGTCAGTCACCATGGCTGCCCTGATGTAGGAGCTGTCCTGCCCATTTTACGTACTGGTCACTGAGCGACAGGTATTCACAGAGCTGTATAGTTGCAGTGAAGGGCTTAGAACCAGGTTCCCCTTAGGCTCCAGAGCCTGCTGATTGCTCACCACTCAGTCTGATAGGGGTTGCCCAGGCTTGCCCACTTGGACAGTCTCTTGGTGATGAGTCCCTGTGCTCCGATTCCCTTTGATCCATAACTCTCTCTCTGGGAGTCTTACTGCTTACATTCACCATTTCAGATGGTGTCTGTCCTACTCTCTGGCAGCATAACAAAATCTTAAGAGTAAGTGGTAAATAAAGAAGTTGACTTCTCTCATAGGTTGGGAAAGAGGAAGTTAAAGAGATCGGCCCCAGCCTGTGGTGAGCCTTCTTGCTGTGTTGTCCAGTGTAGGGCAGGGCACGGAGAGACGCAAGCATACAAGCTTAGGAGCGTCTTCCTCTTCTTACAGGAAAGCTAATGCAGCCGTCGGCACTTACCCTCATGGCTTCACCTGACTTAATCACCTCCCAGATTACCGCCTCCAGTTACCACCAGTGTATACTTACTTCCAGGTTCAGCCTCTTGATGTACACGAAGGAACTGTAAATTTAGATGGAGAATAGCCGTGAATTGCCTTGCATGCACAGGGCTCTGGGCCTAGCCCAGCACCGCAGCACATGTATGACTTCTGTGGGAGCGTATTTAAACCATTGTACTCATTATAACCTTCCCGCAGTGCCGCCACGTATAAGCAGGAAGCAAGGGGGCCCCGGACCACACAGCCCCATCCCAGCTCAGTCCTATGTCCTTGGTTGTAATAAGTCCGTGGTAGTTACTTCACAAGATTGTTGTCAAATGAAGCAATGTTTTCAGAAAGCGCTCGGCCCACTAAGAAGCCTGGGTTGTTGGTGCCCTGCTGCTGCTAGGTTTCATTCTCTCTCACCCTCAGCTCTGGGCTGTGGCCCAGGCAGTCACCCTGGGAGAGCTGAGTTTCCTCTGCTACAGGCTTCCCCCATCAGGGCTTTGGCAGGGGCCTGGTGGCTGGACCAGCTCAGTCAGTGTTCTCTGTGGCTTTGGCCCCAGCCTGTTCTGTGAATGGAAGTGGCCGTCCAGTGGGTTAGGACTCATTGGTACCCATGGGGTCAGTCCAGCTACTCAAGCAGTGCTGGGGACCCCATGCAGGGGTTGGGCTTGGGGCCCCTGGCATCCATCTCCATTTGATGTAAGCCAGAAAGACAAGCTTCTCAATACCCTGAAGTACTCAAATAATATCAAATAATATGAGGGTCATCAGCTCAGATCCCTGGGTGGAGATGAGAAAAGCCCTCCAGGAGAGGATGAAACTGGCCTGAAGATAGCTGTCACTTTAGCTCCTTGGTGGCCATTTGGCCAATGCTATGTGCATTCTTACAGGCCACGGCAGGCTGGGCACTGTCCCTTGCCCGTTCTCTGTGCTGGCCCTACTTTGTGGGCAAGTTCACACCCACTTGGTTCACACGTCAGGCAAGCTATCTTCTTATTCATCAGGTGTGCTTTAGAACGCCCCTTCCTCGGTGAGCCTTCTCGATGCCCCTGAGCAGAACTGGCTCATGCAGGGCCGCTGAGCACCCTCCTCCCTCCTCCCTTCTCCCTCCATGAATACTGTTGGAAGCTAGTGCTGTGATGACGTCCTCATCCGCCAGCCTGTGACTCCTCTAGGGAAGGGGCTTCGTCCCCTCTGGAATCTTAGGACAGCAGAAGTGGCCAACATAATAAATGAGTAGATTCCACGTGTCTGGGAATTCGAGGAGGAGATGCTCAGGCAAAGCCCACTTTCCTCTTCCGTGTCACCCTCAGATTTGTGCTCAGTTCTGGCTCGACTTTTAAGCTATGTGGTCTATTTTCCATAGCTGAAGGGACCCAGCGTGCCCTCGCTGTGCTGCCCGTCCAGGGCCTCCAGAGCAGCTGAGAGGAGGCTGCCTGGACACCCTCTGCAGCCCATACCCTCCCCCACCTGAGGCTGGTTCTGCTTGTAATATCCCGTCGCCCTCCTCCTCTCTCCTGCAGGAGTACGTTGCCTACAGCCACACAGGCCGCATTATCCCCGCCATCTGGTTCCGCTATGACCTCAGCCCCATCACAGTCAAGTACACAGAGAGAAGGCAACCGCTGTACAGGTTCATCACCACAGTAAGTACCCAGGGCCCAGAGTCAGCCATGCACGGCTGTCGGCTCCCTTGCTGGAAGCAGATGGAGCCTGCCGGACCCCAGTTGAGCACAGGTGACTTTGACTCCCTGACCCGTGAGAAGTGTTACCAGAAGCAGGCTAGAACCTGCAGCCGTTTCCCTAGCTGATATGTTGTGGGGGGTGCCGCTTAGCGCATCTGATGCCTGAAGGAAATCTCCACTGGCTCCAAGATACTGGTGATTTTTCTTTTTTGTGGAAAACATTTTCAGCATTGGGTTTTTTGAGACAGGGTCTCACTATTTCAGTCCTGGCTGTCTTAGAACTCATTCTGTAGACCAGGCTAGCCTCGGACTCAACAGAGATTCTGAGTACTGGGATTAAAGGCCTGCGCCGCTAGAGCATGTCCTTTCAGTTTCTTCTTTATGTCTTCTTCTACGGCCCTGGCCCTGCCGTCCTGGGTCCAGTGTGGTCTTTGTTTTTCCTTCTCTCTGCCTTGTCTTCTACTCTGAGCAACAGTAGAATGTCGGTTTTCTTTTACACTGACTATCTCTATCACATGAACAGTTTCCTGGCCTCCAAGTCATCACGCTTGGGTACAGAGCCAGTGGGTCACAGTACCTGTTCCACCCAGGAGGCTCCAGAGATCTGGGGTAAGCCACAGTCAGCAGAGGTGACAGACAGGATGGCTCTCTACCTGTCATATTTGGACACTGGGCCTAAAGATGTATGTAACTCTGGGAGGCCTTGTGCAGGGGGAAGCAGGGTCTTATGTGTAGCACAGGCATATCAGCCCCTACGTAGCTAGGAGTGCCGCTTTGCCCAACTTTATACTGTTAATAATGGTTTGAGATCTTGGGTCTAAATCCTGGTTGGTGTGTTTCCTGCCATAGCAGAGTCTGCATTACTCAGGACTCTTCTAGAACAGACAGGATCTGTGAAGCTGGTTTGATTGCTGAGTCGGCACTAGGCATGGCTGTATCTGCTCACGTATCTCTTCAGTCTTTCAGTCTGTTTGTCTTTCTCTATCCTGGCTTCCTTCTCAGACAGAACTTAGCAGTGGAAACTTTCTATTTCTCTGTTATCCTAGGCCAAACCCCAGAAAGGACAACGTTGTCCTGGCCCCAGCTGAGGCCCTTCTGTCCTCCTGGCTTAGAGAATGGAATTTTCTGGTTGGCCTGGGCTAGGTCTCTTGTCCTCTCTGGAACCAGAGATTGTGAGGCGTAGCATTACTCGAGAGGAAAATCAAGGCCAGTTTCTGGGAGGACAACAAGTAGACGCTGTAAGGCATATGGTCAGGGAGGTATCTGCTGCCAGGCCATTGCTTTTAACCAGTGACATAAGAATAATGATCTTTGTTCTCAATTCCTCCTGGGCCTGTGAGGTTCAGGGAGCATCCTGGAAGGGAAAACTGCAGATAAAAAGAGCAGGTGAGGGCAGGAGAGATGGCTTAGAAGTTAAGAGCACTGACTGCTCTTCCAGAGGTCCTGAGTTCAATTCCCAGCAACCACATGGTGGCTCACAACCATCTGTAATGGGATCCAATGCCCTCTTCTGGTATATTTGAAGATAGCAACAGTGTACTCATATACATAAAAATAAATACATCTTTAAAAAAAAAACAAAAAACAAAAGAGCAGGTGGATCTGAGAGTCATCAGCCTCCAAACAGCCTTCCGCCATTCTGTGACTGCACAGGAATCCAAAGCTTCTGTTGAACAAACAGTAATGGGGGCGGGGGGAGGGGGCTGGAATGGGCGTGCCACACAAGTGTGCGAGGAACAGTCAACAGCATCTGCATAGAAAGACTTCACGGCAGCCAGTAACACCTAAGTGGCCAAAAGGAGCCAGGCTAGAGCTAAGGACCTTGCTTAGGACTGTTGTTCCGGGGCAGACCCAGTGACTGCCTTCACTTGAACTTGAAAATAAATTGTGAAGACCCGCTCAAGCCTACCTGTCCGACAATAATCAAAGTCTGCCCCTCGACACAAAAGATGGAGAGGAAATAAAATTGGGGACCCACATGTAGGAAGAAAGTTGTAAAAGTTTTCACCTCCAAATCAAGAGACTTATGAACAAATGCTTTTTTACCCAAGATTCCCCAGGGGAGCACATGCTAAGTGCATGTGGGCGCTGACTTTCCCTATTCTGGTTCCACCGCATACCCAGAGTAAGCCAGCCGCCAAGATATAAGCACTTGTCCCCCATGCTTCCAGGCAGGTGTGGCCTGTCCTCAGAAGCCCTGGGGGCTGTACTGTCAGCTGTAGCATCTACACACCGCACTGCCAGGCTGGGAAGGTCCCTCCCTGGGCTCCAGGACCCCCAGTCCCATTTGTTCATGGGAAGCAGCTGAACCTCTGAGCATCAAAACCCCGCAAGTGGCTGACAAATGAGACGGCTTTAGTAACTCCTTTACTGTTTGCTAGAATTTGCCATGTGAGGTCTCAGTGAGCCTGGCCCTCCGGGAGCTTCCCAGAACATATAAGAACACAGCACTGGGGCTGGAGAGATGGCTCAGTAGTTAAGAGCGTTGACTGCCCGTGCAGAGGACATGAGTTCGATTCCCAGCACTGACAGAGAAGCTTACAACTGCCTATAATTCCAGCTCCAGGATCCAACCCCTTCCTCTGGTCTCCTGTGGACACGTATGCACATGGCGCACGTGTATACTCACAAACACTCATACATCTAAATTAAAAACAACAACAAAGAAAGAAAGAAAAGAGAATGCAGCGCTGTGCCGTGAGAGCCTTGCTCCCAGCTTCCAGTGGCAGAGAGGAGGCCGTCGCACCTCTTCAGCAAAGCCCTGACATAAAGGGAGGAGAAGGCTGCCTTGGGAAGGGCCTTGTGTGTTCAGAGACACCAGTCCAGCATGCCTGTCCAAGGCCAACCAGCTCTCTCCTCGGGAGAGACCCTGTTAGGTCAAGGTACGCCATTGACCTTCCAGGAACTGGAGGTTCCACAAGCCACAGAGAAGCTCTTCGCACCCAACACCACCATGGTTCCTCCCTTTGCTTTTCTCCCTTCAGTGACCCCCGCCCCCCAGCCTGTCAGCCGTCACCATTGGGTCCACGTCTGCTGGGATAAGGCCCCATAAATCTCCAGGCTTGCTAACCATGCCACTCTGTGGAACCTCCGGACATTGGCTTCGTTTGTTTCCGGCAGGCCCGAGGCTGCCATCTTGGTTGCCACGGCAACTCTAAGGGTCAGCTCATGAACCAGCTGGCACCTGGCAGATGGCGTCATTGTGGACCTTCAAAGCCTCTTGTCAAGAGACAGCAGATGTGAGGGTGATGCTGGCTCTCAGACACACTGCACAAAGACCCCTGGAGCCTGTGGAGGGTGGGTGGTGCTGTGGCAGAGTGGAGACACCTGCCACGGCCTTCTCTTCCTCGCCTCTTAATACCAAACACTTGTGTGCAAAGCTCTAAACTCCAAGTGGGCGCCCTCTGCAAATAGCCCTGGGGCGGGAGGGGGGGTGTCTCATCAAGGGCTTAGGCCAAGATGTCATGTGATGGCTTCAGAGGAAGGGCAGCAGCTGTGGATGGCATGAGGGGCAGGCTTCCAAGAGAAGCTTTTTTGCATACCTGGTACCTGGCTGATTCTGGGGGGTCGGGTCTGCAGAAGACATGCCGTGCTATACACAGTACCAGACTTCCCAAGGCTTCTCTCTTTGGACCTCACAACACCACAGTCAAACCTACACCTGTTCTACCAGAACATTCTTCCCCCAAAAGTATAAGCATTGCATTTGGCAGTATGCACGTGCTTGCATCTCCACCCCTCCATATCTGTCCCCGCTGTCAGCTGAGTTTGCCTTTAAGTGGGCTGTGGTGACAGATTGGATGACTTGAGGTGTCAGATCTCTGTCTCTGCATGGCTTATTTTATCCTGAGAGAAGGAATACCCAGAAGCCTTAAGGTGCCAAATTGAGCTGGTGTGACTATAACAACTCTCGCCCACTGGAAAGTACCAGAGATTGATGGCGTGCTCCCATTGACCGTCATCGTGCAGCCGTCTCAACTGCAGAGACACTTGGGGACCTCCAGATGAGGGAATTTTGCTGGAGTAAGCCCCACCCACCCATGTTCTTCCCACATCCCCTTCCCCCCCAATGCTTTCCTTCCCAGGAGAAACATGCCCCATGCTTGAGATTGTACCTCACAGCTGCCAGGGCCAGTTATAGCCTCCAGGGGTCATTTATCAGTGTCCCCAGCTTGCAGCATAGGGTCTGGCCCAGACTCGGGTGTTCACAGATGTGTAAGGGACAGCTGTTTAAGAGGTGATGGTCGGTAGCTACCTTTATTAAGCACCTACTACGTATCAGGCAATTTGTAATTATCCCCTTAACCTTTCCAGGAAACTCTGAGTAGATTCTAGTTTGTGTTTTTGACATGAGTTCAGCTAAGGCTCAGAGAGGTAAAGAAACTCTTCCGAGACCACACAGCTCATAAATGATGAACTGGGACTTGACCTCCATTGCCCACCAACATTTTCTCCTCACCACTTCCATCTTCACAAGCAAAGGCGTCAAGAGCATCACAGACACAGAGGCCCCAGAAGTCATGAAGTGAAACCGTTAGTACGGGACACCAGCGTCACCATACCTGTGTCTGTTTGGTGTCTTCCTGCCTTTTATAGCAAGAGCTGAGGAGGCAGGAAGATTTGGTTGGAAACAACAGGACGGGGACATAGCTCAGTGGAAGAGCACTTTTCATTTGGTTGGTGGGTAGGTCTAAGGCGTTAGCTTGCTTGGAAAAGCAAGTGTCATGCGAGTGAAAAGACCTGAGTTCCACCCTAGAACCCATGAAAGGAGCTGGGGTATGGTGGTGTGCGCTGTAATCTCACGGCTGGGAAGTGGAAGTGGCAGCTCCTGAGGTACCGGCTGGCCGGCTTGCTCAGCACGTACCAAGCCAGAGAGACCCTGTCTCAAGGTAAATGGCACTTAGGGGTCTGGCATGCGCGATTGCACAGGGGGAGGAGTTTTACACTCCTCTAAGGTTATGTAGGTTAAGAAAAGGCCACTTGGACAGGGAACAGCCTCACAGCCTCTTCCCAATGGCCTGTATTCTCTCCTCTGCCTGCTTCTCTTCCCTGAACCAAGAGCTGCAGGTCCCCTCCCACACCTCCACTGTGATGTGCAGAACAGACCAAAGCCCACAGCAGAAGCTCTGTGATTCAGGGCTGGGAAGGGCCTTGGGATCAGGTCCATCTGGGGCAGCTGAGCGCAAACGGAGCTGTGTGCAGGGCAGCTGGAAGGAACAGGGCAGAATGAGGCGAAAGGTCTCATACTCGGGTCTCTAAAGTCGGTTCTACAGGGTGAGAGGGATAGGAAGGAAGGCAGTGGGCACCATGGTGGGGGGGATGTTTTCAATGATGCATAGCTTCCAACCTCCCAACCTCTGTAGGCAGGGGCTTCAGATATCCTCATTGCAGGATATTTGCAAGACCCTTGTAGGAGAACCAAGAAAACAAACACTTAGGAGTCCACGAGGAGATGCAGAGGGTGGGACAAGGCGGTCTACCAGGGAAAACAGACCTGCAGCCTCTCAAACCTGGGCTTGCTGATCCCTGCTTTCCTGGTGGCTATGTGACCTTGGGCGGGCCACCTTCTCTTCTGTGGCACAGTCACAAGCATTGAATGAGAAAGAAAGAAGGAAACAGTGCCCCGGGGCAGGATCTAGCTGCTCAGCCAAGGTGAAGCTTTGTGGTGGGGTGGGAATGGGTATCTTTCAGTTAAGCACCCTTTCCCTCAGACCCTTCCTTGAGTTGGGCCCCAAGGATAAGAGGTCTGGAAGACGTGACACACTGCGTGGCAACCACCGTCCCTCCCTTCCTCCCATCCTCAAACTCTCCTTTCCCGATGGCCCCCACTCTGCCTCTGCGACTTGGGTGTTCTCATCTTCGGCTCCAGCCTGTCTGCCTCTGGCAGCATAAGATGAGACTCGGTTCATTATTTATTTCCTCTGACGGTGCCTTTTCCACAAGCTCTGAAACCGCACTGCCTGCCTGAGGAACGATGAGCAGTTCCTGGCATTTGCCGTCACCTCACAGCCATGCGTCTTGTAGGTGAGAGAAACTGAGGCCCAGAGAAGTAAGCTGGCCTTCCTGGCCAAAATCACAGAGCTGGCTTCCACCCAGGAGTGGCTGCCCTGGCGCCTGCTTTCCATCCCTACCCAGAGTGGAGGTAATACAGGCTTTTTCTCAGCAAGCCACTGAGCAGTAAACACAGGCTCAGAGGGCAGTGTCAGTCCTGGTAGAACAAGAACTCAGCTCTCTAGCCCAGGCCTTCTATAGCGTAAGGAACTGAGGGCCACAGTTATAGCGTAAAGACATACATGTTTTAAAGTTAGGCTAGGGTATAAACTCCAGGACAGAACACTTGCCTGGCGTGCTCGAGGCCCAAGCACTGAAAAAGCAAAATCAGTGAGCTGGGCTGGGAGGAATGATAACTCAGCATGTGAAGGCGCCCACCCCGAGGCTGATGACCTGAGTTTGACCCCACGCACCCACGTGGTGGATGGAGAGACCTGGCTCCTACACATCGCCTTCTGACCTCTGTGTGGTCGCCACAGTCTGTGCGTTTGCATGCACATCAGTAAATGTAACTTAAAAAGGAATTACAAAGTGAAATATTCAGGTAAGATGACTTCATTCTGGCCACCACAGAAGGTTGGGAAGCTGTAAGGTCTCGGAAAGAATTGAACTCGGGACCTGTGGAAGAGCAGTTGGTGCTCTTAACCACTGAGCCATCTCTCTCCAACCCGAGATCCAGTTTCTGGAAACAAAGGAACTAAGATACAGACACTAGGAGGCAGACAGCCACACTGATGGGAAAGACATAAGCCTGGTTCTATAGACTCAAAGGCCAGTCTGTCTTTAGCAGCAAAGTACCTCCAGGCCCTAGATGGCACTGCCCAGGCTCAGAGATTTAAGGAGCCACAGTGGGAGTGGTGAGGTTGCTGCCTGTCTCCCCTTCATGAGCCTCCACCTACATACACACACACAGCCTTGCACCAACTGCAGACACCTGCTAAGAGCAGACCAAGGAACCCACCATTCCTTTGCTCGCTCTCAAGCCCATTCAGCTATCCCTCCTTCATCCTCACACTCACTCTGTCTTACTTAGCAAATGCGTCTCCTCCAATGCCCGCTCTGTACTCCTTCTGTCTTCTCTCCCTTGGCCTTGAAGATAAGAGAGCAAGCAATAGGGTTCACACCATCCAGACACCAGGGGCTCCCTGACTAGGGAAGTAAGAAGGGTCTCTGACCAAAGGAACCTGGCCCAGAGGGAGGCTCTTCATCCTGAATACTCCCTGACACATCCGAGCCATACCGTCCTAGACAGCAGTTACCTGTTAAGGTCCAGGCTGACTGCAGAGCCCCAGGGCCAGCATGGGTCTTGGACAGCTTCGAAGTCTTCAGAGAATCTTGCTATGCTGTTCCTATGTGATTGACTTGTCTTCTTCCTAAAGTGCCAGGAAGAGAATGGGAATGGAGACAGAGGCCTCTAAGGAGTAGCCTACTAGGATTCCACCCAGTTGTTTTTTTTTCCCCTGATTAAAGTGGGTCTCAGGTTCAGAGTACCACATTCAGCAACAGAGTTGGAGCCTGAGAGATGAGATTAGGCATCATTTTCTGAGCACCCACTGGATTCCAGGTACACTGCAGGTCGCCTCTGCAGAGTGACTGTCAATGAGGTGAAGGTGCTTTTCCTGTTTATAGATGGGACAACTGAGGCCCCGGGAGACATTTGTGTGGCAGCCACGGCTCAAGCCCCAAAGGATGAGCTCTCTCTGCTGTGCAAGCCAGGAAGGCCCCAGCACACTCCCAGTCCTCACCTCCTACCTGTGCATGCCTCCCTACCTCACCTCGCTCCCCAAAGAGGCTGCCAGCAACAGACTGGGAAGTTAGTGTCTCTGGCACCTTCTATTCCATCTCTATACTCATTCATTTACGTGGACCTTGGCCGCTCCCTGCAGGTCGGGGCGATGCCGAGTGTCTGTTGTCCTGCCTTCTCTTCCAGCCATTCTTAGCATCCCTCCTGTGCTACCTCTAGCTTCATCTCACAACTGCTCCATTCATTTTTTTTTCCATGTTGCCCAAGACATCATCAGTGGTCAGGGAGGACCATGACACCCTCATGTGGCCGGCGGCTTCATTTCCCATGTAGGAGCCCTGGCCTTCTCATGACAAAAGATGGCCATGATTGACAGTTTCCCCAGTGAGTCCCAGTGTGGTTATCTCCCAGCCGGTAGCTGCCATGTCCCTTTGTATGTCAGGATACTCCAAGCTTCAAGCCTCCTGCTTGTGCCTGTACCTGTCATCCACCTCATTCTAGTTGGGACTAAGGATGGGCATGAGATGCCACAGTGTCCTTAGGGCTTGTTTTCACAGTCAGCCACAGTGTGAACGTACTGAAAGGGAATTTCCAGAAGTAAATGGTTTGTAGGTCTTAAATAATATTATTATAAGCATACTATTTCTATTTTATTTTCATTTGTCTTTTATTGTGCCTAATTTGTAAACTAAAAACTTAGTAAGTACTAATATTTTAAATGTGTACATTAAGTATTAAGTTTGAAACTAACTAGTTCTGTACACCTCTGGGGGTCTTATGGTGCATCCCCTGAGACTGAGGGACCACTGAAGTGAAAGCAAGGGCGGGTCCCTAGAATCCTCTCTGCCCTACAGAAGTCCCCAAATTGTATCAGAATTTCTTTCTTCCTTGTAGTCCGCAGAATCTAGTCCCTTCAGACATGCCGAAGGAGTGTGTTAACTGACATCAGTAGGTAGACATGGAGGCTCACTGTAGCATCTCCCGGAGCCTTCAAGCTGACAGTGACTACGCTGGGATTGGGCTTTTGCTTAACTTGCAATGCTCGCTCAGTTTCCCCAAAGGGGCATCTTGTGGGCCTCAGTCATAGGTCGTCTCCCTCTACCCTGGGCCAGCCCAATGAGAGCAGACCTCAGCCGGTGCCAGGTGTGTGTGAGTCATAGGAACTCAGGCTCCGCGCTGTGTGCGGATGGAGGCAGATGGCGGGGCTATTTTTTATTTTTTTGCTCCATTGCACTGAAGTCACATTTTCCTACCCTCCAACTCAAGCTCTAAAAGCATTCTGTGGTATAAAATCTGCCATCATCTGACCCACGCTACCGAAATAAAGCAGCTCCCTGCCGTCATCTTCCCTGAAATGTGCCCCTGCGTCATGCACCGGGCTGGTGGGGAGAGGCGCGGCCTGTTTAAAAACACTTCATCATAATCCCCACCGCGTCCCCCATCCTCTTCGCTCCCTGGGGGGCTGCTCGGGTTTCTCAGGCTGTTATTACTGGAATGGCAGCTGCTCTGCTTCCAGACCATCCACACAGACCTGCTCTGTCTTAGACCTCGCACGCCTCCGCTTAGCTCATCTCATGAAAACACCATTTAAAAGAGAAATGCCAGTGTGGCCTGCTCTCCTGCCACCAGCTCTGCGTCCTCTGGCTTCCACCCCTTGGCATTGATTGATCCACTGAGGCAGCACTGCCACCCAGAGTCCTGCGACCGTCATGTGTCACTGATGTCTGTCCACAGATGCACACCCAGAAAGTGTGTGCACCTTTAATCCCTGCACATGAGAGGCAGAGGCAGGTGAATCTCTGTGAGTCTGAAGCCAGTTTGATCTACAGGGCGGTAATCAGGGCGACCCAGAGAAACCATGTCTTAAAAACAAAACAGTAAAAGTAATGCATATGTATGTGTACAGAAAGCATACATTAGGTTAAGTTGCAAATGGAGTTTTGACAATTCAGTTAGTGCAGCTGCTCCTCCGTGTGTCAGAATTACATTCCATGTTCTCATCTTAAGTTGAAAATAGCAAAATAAAAAGTATACTTAGGGGACTAGGCATGTGACACATGCCTTTAATCCCAATACTTGGAAAGAAGAAACAGGGGATCTCTGTGAGTTCCAGGACAGCCAGAGCTATGCAGAGATACCCCATTTAAATGTGTGTGTGTGTGTGTGTAAACCATATAATTTATATATTGTCTTATACATTAATACATTGCATATTAAATATAAGTGTTTATATAAATATTTTAATGTTATAAATAAATATAAATACATAGCAATATAATATTGTTATGTATTTAATAATAATAAATATTAATATAATATTTTATATAATTATATAGTATAAATATTATTTAACATAAATTATAATTTTAAAAACATGATATATACATGTATGTATGTGTATATATATATGTGTGTGTGTGTGTGTGTGTACATATGCTGCAGAGATGGCTGGGTAGGTAAAGTGATTGCCCTGTAAATGAGGGATCCTGAGTTCGAATCCCTAGAACCCATGTAAAGCTAGGCTCAGTAACACACACATCTGTAATCAATGGTAGAATGGGGAACAAAGACAGGAGAACTCCTGGAGGCTCTTGGGCCCAGATCCTGTCTCAGACAAGAGGACTAACACCCAAGGTTGTCCTCTGACCTGCTGATGAGCTGGGCATGATTGCATCCACATTCTTATACATGAATGCACACATACACATTATACATACACAAAAATGACTTTTAAAAATATAAATTTAATACAAGTGACCTACCCAACACCATGGCTTTGCCCACTTACATTAGCCTAATCATTATTCAAATATATATGAATGTCCTACAGGCTGTGCTGTGGTCCAGCTAGGCCAACAATGGCCGTCTGTCTACCTTCAGAAAATTCAAGAATCCAGTAATTATTCAATTCACTAGACTGGATGTCTCAGCTGGTCTTCAGTATATGCTAGAATCCTAAAGAAGTAGGTGTTAATGCCCATGAAGGAATGGACTTCCCAGCAAGAACAAAAGCAAATAGGCAAAAAGAGAGCTACCTTCTTCCATGTTCTCTATATAGGCTGCCAGTGGAAGGTGTGGCCCAGATTAAAGGTGGGTCTTCCCACCTCAAAAGATCCAGATTAAAGATGGGTCTTCCCACTTCAAATGATCTAATTAAGAAAAAAATCCCTCACAGATGTAGTCAGAGGCACCAAGGAGTAGGTCTGTTTTGCAGCGAAATGTAAGGGCGTGGCCTTCAGTTTACTGAACGTTGTCCTGAAATGGAACGATGGTGGTTGTAGACCTGCCTTAGCACCAAGCTGGGCAATACTAAGTCAGATCTGAGGGGGCCCTGCGGGCATCAGGCAGGGAAGCGAACCCTTGAAGAGGTGAGAATGAAAACCCAGTTCAGTTTGGCTTCGTCAGCCTGGGTCGGACTCCAGGGAGTCTAATGCCAGGGCTTCCCTGTTGGCATGTTTAAAACACAGTACAGTTTGGGAAAAGGTTTCAGGTAAAAAACCAGTCCAATTCCAGGTGCCCAATAAAGCTTTAGGCGTGACTGCATAGGAACTCCTTTGCCAAGTCCATGTGACCATGAGGGTGGCTTCTATAGCTAAAAAGGCCTAGAATCTAGTGTGGTCTCTGACAGATTGCATAGAGGTAAGCAGGCTATAAAGTACATGTGGCGTCTCCCCTAAGGTTGGGTTTAACTGGGAGCTAAAGATAAAGGTCTAGTGAGGGAGAGTCTGGGATAATCATTCTGGGAGATTTGGGTGAGGTCTACCACCACAGATAGCATAAAGGTCACCAGGTCGTTAATGATACCCATTTCCAGACCTCTGGGCAGGAAACAGGTATTTTATCTTGTCCATTGGAGAGAGGCTCCTGTGTGTTTAACATTCCTGGTTCCCTAGTGCTCTGTGGGCACAAGGACCTTCATGATCCCAACACAAATCAAAGGCTGTATGCTATTCATTCGGCTGGGGCATTTCTTACTGAAGAGGCAGCCAAGTTAAGAGCAAAGACTCAGCTGGGTGTGGCAGTGCAGGCCTGTAATCCCAGAACTTGGGAGAGAGGGACAAGAGAATCAGAAGTTCATGGTCATCCTTGACTATATGAGTTTGAAGTTAGCCTGGGCTGCATAAGTTCCTGTCTCAATGTAGTTAAGTGGGCAAATTTACAAAATGAGTAAATAAAAAACACAGGCTCTAAGATTTTGAGCCCCAGTTCAGCCATTTGTTGAACATGATTCCAGATCTCTGAGCTTCTGCTCCTTAGCCTTGTGATAGACATTTAAGGGGGTTTGGGGGTGGGGGAGGTGTGCACCAGGCTGGAGAGATGACACAGTGGTTAAGACCACTGACCATCCAGAGGTCCTGAGTTCAATTCCCAACACCCATATGGTGGCTCAAAACCATCTGTAATGGTATCTGATGCCCTCTTCTGGTATGAATGAAAACAGCACTCATACCCATGAAATAAAGGACTGGAGAGATGGCTCAGCAGTTAATAGCACTGTTCTTCCAGAGGTCCTGAGTTCAATTCCCTGCAACCACATGGTGTTTTACAACCATCTCTAATGGGATCTGATAACCTCTTCTGGTGTGTCTGAAGACAGTTACAGTGTACTCATATACATAAAATAAATAATTCTTTTAAAAAAATAAGTCTTTGAGATGGCTCAGTGGTTGAGTGCACCGACTGCTCTTCCAGAGGTCCTGAGTTCAAATCCAGGCAACCACATGGTGGCTCACAACCACCTGTTATGAGATCTGATGCCCTCTTCTGGTGTGTCTGAAGACAGCTACACCATACTTACATATAATAAATAAATAAATCTTTAAAAAAAATAATAAATCCATCTTTAAACACGCACCAACATCCTCTGGCACACCTGGAGATTCTTTGAAGTCCCAGGCCATGCCAGAGCCCTGTAAACAGTGTCCGTGCTGTGGCCGTGGAGTGTCATGGCCGCCGCTGCCTCTTCCACCTCCTCCCCCTCCTCTGGCCGTCCCCAGCAATGGAAATTTTCACTTCCGGGCTACATTGAACAGTATTTGATGACAGTGTTTGGTGCCAACAACAGGGCAAGTCCATACAATTCTGGCATCTGCCAGTGCATGGGATAACTTGCTATGATGAAGAACTGTCTGGACCCAAATGTCAGGGACACCACTGGAAACCTCATTGGCAGTACCCTCTGAGGCTGTGACCTTGCTGTTTGGAGTTTGCTTGCTTACTGCCTATCAGCAGAAGGAATGCAGGCTCCAAAGTCCCAGTGTTTCCAGTCCTAACCACCCAGGCTATTTGCCTATTCGGTCACAGCAGACACTGAATCTGTCAGATCCAGACTCCAGTCCCAGGTGACCTGCATACATATGACCTTGGGGGTCAGAGGCACCACATTTCAGACCCTCCATCATTTATCTGAGGATAGGATGATAAGTAGCTGGGAAACATATAGTAGTAGAGGTGAATATGACAGGCACCAAGGTCAAGACAGACATGAGTTCAAATCCCAGCTACTTACTTGGTGAACTTTGGGAAGTGCTCTCACTTTCCTCACCTGTGGAATGGGTCTAATAATCCCCTTCCTCCTTCAGAAGTTTCCTCTGGGAACTAAATGAGCCCACACAGGTGGTAATTGCTTTTATTGTTATCCAGCTCATCACCCAACAAGTGGTTCTCTTTGATTCCCTGAATACCATCAGTGACAAGGCAGCAAAGGAAATGGGCATCATGGGTAGTGTGTCTGCATGAGTGTGCTTCCTGGTGCCCCTCTGACACCCTCCATTCTCTCACCCTCTTGCAGATCTGTGCCATCATTGGTGGCACCTTCACTGTCGCCGGCATTCTGGACTCCTGCATCTTCACAGCCTCAGAAGCGTGGAAGAAGATCCAGCTGGGCAAAATTCACTGACATCCTGCCCAGCCCAGTGACCGAGGACCAGGAACCCTGCTAGCCCTGCCTCTGGCATCCTATCTCCTGCCTTCTCTGGCCCAGCGTGTATGGGAGGAGTGGGGTGGTGGTAATGGGAGGCACCAGGTTCCGCAGCTACCTCTCTCCCCATGTTTTAGATAAAGTAACACTGCCTGGAGTCATGTGTCCCTTTCCCTGCAGAGCCCCAAGACCAGAGTCAGGCATGGGGAGGTACTCCAGGGACGCTGGGGACCTCTCGTGGGAAGGCTGTAGTCTTTTCTCTGTTAGGGAATAGCCTAGAGTCCGACAGACAAGCTTTCAGACAGGCTCTGACAATCTTTAAGCCCCCACCATCTGGACACGCTAATAGCTTGATTTGTCCACCCCAGCAGCCCGCCTGCGCTCTCAGCCTTAGGATCAGACTGCCCAAAGGTACTGCTGCTTGGCGCTTTCAACATGGAACGGTACTTGGCAGGGACACCCGTACACACGGCACTGTAGCTGGAACTTGCTTCTGCCTCATTGCTTCACACCCAACCTAGAGCCTGGGTCTTATCTCCTACCCCCAGCCTGCCTTATTCTATGGAACAGATGCCCAATTGCTTGACAGAATGGTGGAGACTCAGATTTGCCCACCAGTCCTGAGGCGGCTTCCTCTCTTCTTTGTTCTTCTGAATCCCCCACCAATGTGCCTCAGCTGCTGTGCTATGTGGCAATAGCATTTCTTGGTGAAGGGGCTGGTTCCCATTGCAAAGCCCCCCCCCCAAAGGTAACATTCTACAGTGCCAAGGGATAGGGCCATGTGACTGGAAGGTCATCCTTGGAAGACCACATAAGGCACAGTTTGTACACTTCTGTCCAAACCAGAAGCATCCTTCCCCATGAACCACAAATGATCATGTCCCGACATCCACCTTTGGTCCCAAGGCCTTAGCTGGGGAAATGAAGCAGGCCGGCTTCTCTTTGCACCTCTACCTTGCAGGCTTCCAAAGATGCCCAGCATCTGGGATGCACTTGCTATTGGGGTCCCCTGTTAGCTGAGCACATGCCAACTCATTCTTAGCCCCAGGGGGCTCCAGTGTCACCCCCACTTCCTCCTGAGGTAGATCCCTTTCCTGTTCCCCCCTCACCCTTCCCTCTTTTTCCTAAGGGGAGGGGCAGTGGTCCAGGCATGAATTCCATGCAGAGAATGTTAGCTATGCTCTCATGTCCAGAGAGGGAGAGAGCTGCAGGCCTGGGCTGCATTTATATCAAGATTGTTTGCATACTTTTGTAATGAAGGGGAGTTGCCAGTAGAAAGTTTTGGGGGTGTTTTGTTTTTGTTTGTTTTTGTTTTTCTTAAATAATTTCTTATGGGTAGCTGAATTCTCTGCCATTTGTAATTTTTGCCTCTGATTCCAATTAGCAAAACTTCCCTTTTTATATGAGTTGACTCTTATTGTGTTTGTAAACTGCCCTTGAGTTATTTCTGGTATCTGGCCACTTGGCTAGATGTCTTATCTTCTTTTAAACATTCTGTTCCACAGTTTAAGAAACCAGTCCCTTTGGTGTGTGACTCTGTCACCTGTGGAGGGTGGGGCAGGGTGGGATGGGGCAGGAACTATGTGGCATGCGTATGAGTTGAAACCCCACTTTTGTGAGGACACAGGGGATGTCAGTTTCCCATGGAAGAGACGCCTCTGGCCTGTTGTTCTTGTAAAGGTCTTCTCAAGGGGACATATGTTTTGATTCTTTCCTACCCACTGGGTTCAATTAGATATTAAAAAGCTGCTTTTCAGAAATATTGCTGTGACTCTGCCTTGGTGGTGACTGGGTAGCCCAGAGATCCTGCTGTCACTGAAGGTCCACGGGTGAGGCACCCAGGCTGGCAGTCCTCTCGCCCATAGTTTTGCCAAAGTGTTTGCTAAAAACAAAAGAATCATTTCCTGATTGTTCTCAAGCAGTAGCATGTCCAGAAATTTTGAGAGATCCACCTGGGGATGCCACTTGTCTGGAAAACAGAACACCAAGAAACTTTCTCCGTGGATACTCTTTGGTACAGGATTAATGAATTAACAAATGTATTTGAAGTTGCCATAGAACATTGAAGAGATAAATTTTCATTTTTATGATTTCTTCTTTTTTGATGATCTGTACCAAAACGTAGATGAGGGTTTGTGGAGCAGTCTCACGGAAGACTGAAGGGGGGGGGGGGGCTGCAGTGCTTCTAAGACGCAGTGTGGAGGAGCATCCCAGGGAGAGGTTCAAGTGCTAGAGAGATGGGTGTCATCATGGAGGAAGCCTGGGAAGAAGGGAGGTGTCACAGTGGGGCTCAAAGGAAGGAGGTACAGCAATGGGTTTCAGTCCTTCACATCAAGGCAAGCTGCTTTTATTTCCTAGAAAAAATGACAGGCCATCAGAGGTTTGAATCCTTTTTTAAGAGAAAAATTTTGGGGTGAAGGGGATGGCTCATCAGGTAAAGGAACTTGCTACTTTGGTCTTTGCTACTTTGTGGGTTCTTTTTCCCACCCTTTATCCCCTTGCCCCCCAGTTTCACCTGCTATCACTACATAAGAAAGGATAGAAGGGAGAAACAAAGAGAGATCTCTGAATCTAATTCTTTTCTTCTTGTTCATCCTTTGAGCAGGACTACTAACAAATTGCAACCAACCCCCCCACCTCCCACTCCCGAACAACCAACAACCACCTACAATGCCCTAGCATTTATAGACCCTCTGAAAAGTTCCCAGAATTCTAAATATCACACAATCGCAGAAACTGTCTACAGCTGGCAAAACAATGCCTCTGCTAGAGCATGAGGCAAAACATTGGCCGCTTCGGACAGTCGGGAGCGGCCCCACGTCCTACGCCTGGGGCCAAAGCGAAAGCAGCTCTTATAGTTTTGTGTTCTTAAAGAAAACAAAGCCGGGCGGTGGTGGCGCACGCCTTTAATCCCAGCACTTGGGAGGCAGAGGCAGGCGGATTTCTGAGTTCGAGGCCAGCCTGGTCTACAGAGTGAGTTCCAGGACAGCCAGGGCTACACAGAGAAACCCTGTCTGGAAAGGGGGGGGGGGAAGGGGGGAGGAGAGGAGAGGCCAAAATTCTAAAATTGTCACTACAACTACCAGTCCTGACGACCCACATGATGGAAGAATTAGCTTGTCCTTGTTGCCATAGGACATCATGTATGAATGTAGACACACACAAGTAACTACAGAAATGAAATTAAGAAAAAAATGTAAGGGCCAGTGAGCTAACTCAGTTGATGTACCTGATGACCTGAGTTCAATCCCAGGACCCATATAAAGGTGGAAGGAGAGAGAGAGAGATCATCACAAAATTTGTCCTCTGACTTCAGTACGTGTGCCACAGCACGTGACTACCCTCCTATATAATAATAAAATTTATTTTAAAACTGGTCTTGGGCTAGAGGTGTAACTTGGTGTTACAGGCCCTAGGTTTACCTCCCCCCACCCCCAGCACCAAAGCAACAACCAAAGAAACCTGGCAAATGCTTCTAGAAGGTTTGTTATCTGAAGATAGACACGGTAGCATGTGAATGTGAGTGGGAACTCGGAAAGGAGAACATTCTCTGAAGACCCCTTTTCCTCCACAGCTGCTCCCTGCCAGTTAGTTCTTTGCTGGTGAGGTCATGCATTTCATTCTAGCCCATCACTGGGAGGACTGTGCATTCTCAGCATGCCAGGAAGAAACAGAGGCGTAATTACACGTTGGCCACACAACTAGCAGGTGGTAAGGTTGAAATTCCAACCCAGATCTGCCTGACTATGGGGTTCTGAAGAAACACAGGGGGAGAGGGGGCTTCCTCAGCCCCAACGTCATCAGAGCTGTGTCAAAACAGAAAACCAAAACGGGGGGAGGAAGGTCAAAGCAAGAGGGTTTTTTTTTTTTTTTTGGTCTCTTTTCTTTTGTCTTTTATCCCTTTAAAATAATGGTTTTCAACCTTATTAATGCTGAGACCCTTTAATACAGTTCTCATGTTGTGGTGACCCCCAAACATAAAATTGTTTTTGTTGCTACTTCATAACTGTAATCTTGCTGCTGTTATAAATTGTAAATACTCTTTTGGAAGTAAAGATTTACCCACAGGTTGAGAACCATGGCTTTAAACCATCTGTTGATGGAGCGGGAACATAATAAGAGGCAGAGCGCTCCCACGTCTCCTATCAAAGCTCTGTACAGGCTTTGTGGAGATGCCGAATAATCACTATTTGATTGAACATTTGAGGAAACCAGCAGGGAAAGACATGAATGTCCAGGAGAAGAGTCCTAACAAAGGAGCCAGAGAGGGAATGATGTCACTCCCATGAAGATCTGCTGTGAGGACAACTGTGACCCTGCTGGGCACAGTCATGCTGGCACCCGCCCCCGCATTTCCATAGAAACATAGAAAGTGACTGATGCTAGGCACAGCGGCACACACCTTTAATCACAGTACTCATTTGAGGCCACTGAGAGCCGCCTTTCCCACCTGGACACACTGACAGTGGGTGGCACTCCAGTCCTCACGGTCTCTTTAACCTCAGCAGCACACTTTGTTCAGATGGGGCCTTCCTTCAAAAATCTCCAACACTGACTGCAGAGACCTCTAGAATAAAGTTCTAAACAGGACCGCAGTCGTCAGGGCTCCAGGAATAACTGGTTTTGAACAATTTCTCTTCCATATTATCAACTCTAATAAACTAGGAATATGCACAGGACCAGTGTGAAAGTGGCTTTTCGGCTTTGGGCAAGACATCTTTTCTGTATCTTAGGGCCTCCATTTGTTAAGTGAACATTACAACCTCATATCCAGAATCTAGCCCAAAGTAGGTTTTCAGCCCGTGCACCATGAATGGATGAATGGCAGGGCTAGAGACGATGAACAAATACTTTGCACAGAATAATCATTTTTGGGTCTCTAAGATGAAAACGGCAGAAACTGGAAGCCCTTTCCCTCCCTCCTCGCTACTACAGTGCTCAGAGAGGGGCCTTTACGGGCAGATGCCTCCTTCACAGCTCAGGCACAGTCAGGAAGGACCAAGACTTTCTTCACTCCCAGAGGATGCTCAGCGTGTCCCAATCTGACAAACCTGCAGGTGGCGCCCGCGCTACCAGCAAGCTTCCAACAGAGGAGGAGCCGAGCTCTGAGGAGGGGCAGGTAAGGACCCGGAGGTGGACGGGGGCGGCTGCGGACCCGCGACGGTGAGCTGGTTCCTTCCCAAAGCTCTCACTCAGTTTTTTGTTGTTGTTGTTTGTTTGTTTAAAAGTAATAATACAAAAAATAAAAATAAACGATAGAGAAAGCACACTTCACACTGTCGCCATTGTGGCGCATCGCACATATTTCCATCAAACAAAGCTAACGGTTTGCATCCTTGTGATTAATTTTAGGAGTCTGAGCGCTGAGCACCAGTCCCCAGCATAAAAAACCTAAATGTGAAGAGTACAGTAGATGCAAAGGCTGTCTTTTGGACTATCCCGGAGTGAGCCCACACATCTGACTTTTCTTAGGAAGAATGATAATAACTGCTATGTGCCAGACGCTCTTCTGAACACTCTAGGAAACTCGTTTAATTCTCACGACAACCTACTAAAATCATACTCATTCTACAGATCAGAAAGTCAGCTATAAAGCTGGCAGTTCTCAGGTCCAGCAAGAAAGACACACTTGGGACCAGGTATGACTTTATGATCCAAGCAAGGACTAAACAAACAATGGAGGGGGAGGGGAGGGAAGCTCAAACATTGGTTTTCCCTAAAAATCTTAGAAGGTGAAAGAACGCTTTTTTTTTAAAGTTCAGATTTGAGGGATAAGGAAGTGTAAGTCGGTGGTAGAGAATGTGTTAAGTATGTTGTTACTAGAGTCAATCCCTGGCACCAATAAATTATTCTATTTTAATTTAAAATAATTCAGATATAACCCTGACCTTCAACCCTGTGTTTTTATAGAATTGTAGTAGGGCCCAAAATTTTGCATATAGAACTTCCTAGTAATTCTGAAGAAGCCAGTCAGATGGCTTTTGAAAGGTGTGTCATGGTGTTTAAAGAATTTGGACAATATACAATCACATGGGTAGAGTTCACCCAAATTGAACCAGACACAAGTGGAAAAGATTTAGACTTTTTTTTTTTAAAAAGTTCATCTATACTGAATATGTACAGATTTTTCATGTCCTAAGCATAGGATGTGTGTGTGTGTGTGTGTGTGTGTGTACACATGCAAACATTATGATGGAATAGACTTAAATATCCATGGATGGAGGTTCTGTAACCAGGATGCTGAGGATGACTGTGCAGTACATACTCTGTTAAGTTTCAAACCCTGACTGAAGTGCCTATTTAACATATTAAAGTGCACCTGGCCTCCAGGTTCTCCTAGAATCCCTCGGGATGCTTTACATACTCTACCCTCTACCCTGAACTTGAGCTGGGCTGCTTCTCCCAGAGACTCTTCCCTATATAATCCAGACATTTTGGTTTACCTACCCTTCCTTTTTGTACCTTTGGCCTCCTGATTGCTGTTCCCCTCTTTCCCTTCCCTCTTCCCTTCCTATCTCCTCACACAGTTTAGGGTCAAGACTATTCTGGACTCTCCCAGATGTGTCTGCTTCTGGCTATGACCTATGTCTCCCATTTATCTACAATAAACTTTCTCCTTCATCATACCTAGAAGCAGTCATGTCCTTTTCTTTTCTCTCTCTCTCTCTCTCTCTCTCTCTCTCTCTCTCTCTCTCTCTCTCTCTCTCTCTCTCTCTTTCTCTATTCAATACCCATGTAATTTCTACAGACTCCTTTGTGGAGGGAGGTGGGAGTGAGAGTTGGGAGTGGGGTGTTTGGGGATGGAGAGAAACTAAAAAGACATCATCAAGGAATCGGGGCTGCATGTGGCTCAGTGATAAAAGTGTTGCTGTGAAATAGGAGGCGGGTCTAAGTCTTGATGAAAATATTTAAAAAAAAAAAAAAAGAACTCAAAAAGAAGTTGAGAACCATCTCATGGGCAGGCAAGCTGAAAATCTCAGCTGCAGCCAGGAGGAGAGAGGTAAGAAAAGTCCAAGAAAAGGTTTAAGAAAGTAGTAGGCTGGGCAATGGAGGGCTCAAAGCAGCTTGTGTGAGGCAGGGTAAAAGGGCAAGGGAAGAGCTATCTTCCGGGAATAATGCCCAAGGTGTCATGACAGGCAAAGTCGGCATTTTAGCGGTTTACTCCCCTTCCTTTGAAATTTTACGTCTTAAAGAGGGGCAATTTGCAGTGCTTCCCTTTCTTTAAAATTGGTGTGTTATCAAGGAAACAGGAGGTGGGAGGCCGAGCAGATCTGGAGGGAGTCTGTCCTCAGTGGGTCCGAGTCAGCGAATGCCTGTCTAAGTACCCAACAGAATATGTCCTGGTTGGTTGGTTGGTTGGTTGGTTGGTTGGTTTATGAGAGAGAGTCTCATACACTCCAGGATCTCCTGGGCTCCACCTCCCCAGTACTGGAATGATAGGAATGAGGCATCAAGCCAGGCTAGAAAGGGTCCCAAAGTCCTGGTTTCAGTCCCCGACACAAAGCCAGAAACTGAAGCCAGAGAAGCATCGATGAACTTCTGTTTCAGGCCCTATAAAGCGGTTCCATTAGGGGTTCCAGCCTGAGGTCCTGCCTACTCCGCTACCGGAGAGACCATGCCGAGACTCAACTCCAGCCGCAGGGGGCGCTGTTCCGCTTTCCTGCGACAGGAAGCAGAGACACGTATCTCTTCTGTGCTTGGGCTACGAGAAATGTCATTTCCGGGCCTGCGCACACGCCACCGGACCGGAACCGGTGACTGAGCCGTAGTGGTTCCTCCAGAACCCAGAACCGGCCCCGGCCTACCTCCTGCGCCGTTCTTTGCAGACCAGGCAGTTCCATCCCTTGCTGACCTCGAACCGCAGCGTAAGCCTCAAACGCCATTTCAATGCCCCCTCCCACGTGCTCCAAAAGACCATGTCTTCCCCGCTGTCCAAGGAACTGCGGCAGAAGTAGAGCGTCTGCTCCATGCCTATTCGCAAGGACGACAAGGTCCAGGTACATCCAAGCGTCCTCGAGTTCTGGTTGCCTAGGGTCATATAGCTTATTCAACCCCTTAACTGCAGGAGTCGCATACCACCAAGACCTCAGCAAGGCGGCAGAGTGACGGCAGACGTGCTTGACCGGTGCCACTACAGCGCCTGTCCTGCCTAAGAGCGTTCAGTTCTTCGATAATGGTGATACAATAATATGCCAAGACTGAAAACATCTTTCTCAATTTAGCCCACCGGCCTTTAGTTTGCCAATATCTTTGAAGGGGACAGTGTTGTATTGCCTCTTGAGTTTAGCGGAATTGGTGGTCAGGGATCAGTAGGAATTTACCATGCAATTATACTAGGATGCAGCAAGGGAAATGAGTTGGTAGCTGCAGATCAAAGATACAAAAATATCAGAGACCATGTTTTCCCTGTGACTGGAGCATAGGGTGTGACTGAGTTGGGGCGTGGCGGGATGAGGGCTGGGAATGGGGAATAACACAAAATAGGCAGAGACTAGATTGGTCGCTAGAAGAGTACTGTTGTTCACTTAGCAGGCATTCATTGTGCTGGACATTAGCAACATTAGGACTGAGGCAACTCTGCTCTGGGAAGCTCACCATTGTCCAGGGCTTCTTGGGCTGGATAGTTGTGGAAAGCCCCCTTTCCCTTTTTGCATTACAGAATGCTAATACATCCCTGGCGTCAGGCCACTTGGTACCAGGAGCATTGAAACCCCCTTTGCCCTTGTCACAAGCAGACTATCTCCAGGTACTGCTAGATGATCTTCCCCAGTCAAGAAGCATCTTTTCAGGGAATGAAGTGAGATAAAGTGAGGGGCTTTGTGTATTGGACATTTGATGGTCGAGGGGTAAATTAGTAAGGAAATATAACTGCAGTGAAGTGGAAAGACTGAGGGCAAGGCCAGTGACAGGCAGGCCGGGCTGAGCAGTTCCGAGTGTACACTGCTCTTATAGAGGATCTGAGTGGAACTCCCAGCACCCACCTCAGGCAGCTCACAACTGCCTGTGATTCCAGCTGCAGGGAGATTCCATGCCCTGGGCCCTATGGACGCTGCAGTCATGTGACATACACAGACGTATACACATCATTATACATATGCCTTTAATCCCAGCACAGAGGAGGGAGAGGCAGACAAAGCTCTTACAGTTTGAGGCCAGCTTGGACTACAGATCTAGTTCCAGGGCAGTCAGAGCTATATAGAGAGACCCTGTCTTGAAAAACCAATATGAACCTGAAAATGTTTGCCTTATGTAAAGGAGAAAGTCAAGCGTCTTCGGGCCACCACGACCTTGGAAATCCCTCTCCTTTGCAAACAAGCTGGAAAATTCATGTTCTCTTCTTTCTCCACATATCCTTCGTACTACTACTCTGCTCCCCATTTCATAGTCTGGCTTCTCAAAAGAGCTGTCTACACCTGCCAGGCATGGTGATCTGTGCCTTTATTCCCAGCACTCAGGAGATAGTGGCATGCCAATCTCTCAAGCCAGCCTGATCTACAGAGCAAGTTCCAGGACAGCCAGGAGACATTGTCTCAAAAGACAGACAGACAGACAGACACAAAGAAGGATAGACAGAGAGGGGCCTACACTGTGCTCCTATTCACTAGTGGATACTCTCCAGTCTCATCCCTGTCCCGGCTGCTTAGGCTGGGGTTACCAGTAACCTGTGTGGCTAAGTCCAGTGGCCTCATTCATTGGAGGTGGCAGCACCACTTCCATGTAAGCATGTTCATGCTTACAGTTGCTGGCAGCGTCTCAGATGCTGTCTTTTTCTCTCCTCTGATCCTGAACTCCTGGAGTTCAAGGCCTGGGTCCGGTCTAATATTTCTCTACCTATATACATACATTAAGAGGTAGCATTCTATTCTCCGAGTTTAAGATGTGTGCTCTGTGTAGCAACTCCCCACTTTCTGGATCTAATTTGAGACATGATGTCACTATTTAGCTTAAGCTTGGATTTCTGTTTGCTGATTGTGCTAGGAAGCAAGCCTGCTAGGCAAGCGCTCTGCTGATGAGACCCAGGCTCAGACGTCTAGAGCAGTCTGGTCCTAACTTTCCTGCTGCTTCTAAAATCTGATTTTCTTCTCAGCTTCTATATCTTAATAAGTGACATATCTCACCAGATGTCAACTTGACATGACACTCAGCCCTCACAGAGTGTGGTCATCTCCCTGTAATTCTAACACTCATTGTCCTATTGTGACAAAAGCCATTTGTATCAGATTAGTCACTTCTCATATCTCCTTTTCTGATCAGTGAAGGCACTTGTGTATTTTTTGTTAACCCTTTACTGCCTCTCACACTTAAGCACCTTGTGCCAGAGAGCTGTCTTGTTTGTTGACTGGTCTCAGGCCAGAGCCTGGCTCCTAACAGGGCTCTGTCAACACTTCTTGAATAGGAAAAAAAATGTATTAACTAGATGGATAGGAAAAGTATAATATAAAGGAGTTTAAATATATATATTCATACCTCATATATGTGTATATGAATTGTGTTTTAGGTAATGAAGAAACTGAAACTCAAATGACACAGAACATGTTGCTGAGGATGACGTTGGATTTATGATCTTCCCGAGTGCCGGAATTATAGCATTTGCTGTCATGGAGGACCTCTGTGATGCCAGGGCCTGTGAGTCGTAAACACATTTCCCACCGCCGACTTCGCTCCCAGCCACAGGGTCGTTTTGTGGTCGTGGGGCTGAGGTCTGACCTAAGACATCAGACAACCACAGGACAAATGTACAGTACAAAAAAAAAAAGCTAGCTCTGGCTGCCAAGACCGTTTTGTTCAAAGTTCGAATGTTCAGCCCACGTGCTCCTGACAGCTTCTCCGTGTGTTGTGCTATCCTAGGTGGTTTGAGGACGCCACAAAAGTCAGCAGGTCAGCAAGGTAGTCCTAGTGTGCAGAAACCAGTATGTCATCTACATTAAGTGGGGACAGCATACGAAGGCCAAGGGCACAGCTGTCTACGTGGACATCCAACCCAGCAAGGTAGGGTTCCCTGGCTGGGTGTGCACGTCAGAGTTTTCTGAACAGGCTTAGTAGCATCAGCTAGGGACTACAGCAGCAGTTCAAAACCTGTGGGTCAACATCCCACAGGGGTTCTTATCAGATATTTACACTACCATTCATAACAGTAGCAAATTTACAGTTAGGAAGTGGCAGTGAGATAATTTTATGGCTGGGGGTCACCACTACATGAGAAACTGTATTAAAGAGACACAGCATTTAGAAGATTGAGAAGCCACTGTTTTAGAGGCACTTCTGTCTTGCCATTCTTTTTTTTTTTGGTTTTTTAAGACCGGGTTTCTCTCTGTAGCCCTAGTTGTCCTGGAACTCACTGTGTAGACCAGGCTGGCCTCCAATTCAGAAATCCACCTGCCTCTGCCTCCTGAGTGCTGGGATTAAAGGTGTGTGCCACCACTGCCCGGCACTGTCTTGCCATTCTTGATGATGCTATACCCCCAAGCAGATGGCAAGAGATACCCCCCCCACACACACACACACACACACACGCGCGCGCATTCTAAGTACCACTTGTTCACTAGGAAGAGTCCTGAGAGAACAGGGCAGAGCTCTCTTCCCGGGCCTCCCCACTCAGTTAAGAAGCGCTGTTCACCTGTTCACTCTCATTTCACATGTTGGAGAAGCTTTCTTCTCTGAGCTCCAGATCTATAAACTGCCTGGTTAAGGGTCTCATCTTCTCAGTTCCTGCACTGTTATCCAGTAGCCAGTGAGAATCCAGATTTTTTCCTAAGCAGTGCATCTTGCCAGCCAGGGATGTAAGTAAAGCTTCCATCCCTTGTCAACATATCACTGAGCTGAGGGAAGCCCAGAGACTTCAGGGTCTTAAGGGTGGCTGGCAGGAGGAGCAAAGGGAGACTTACAACTCTGTTTTGTCCCCTGACAGGTGGTTGTCATTGTGCTGGAACCAGATAAAAGACCGGAAAATCATTGTTGAACGCAAAGCCAAGTCTCCACAAGCTGGGAAAGAGAAAGGCCAATGTAAGGAGCTCCCTGAGAATGCAAGAGTGGGCATAAGTGTTGCACAGCAGGGGCTGGCCAGAGAGCCCTGTGCAGGTTCTTTGAAACTTTTCAAAGTGCGAGGTGTTTTGCTACTGACTCTGTAAATCTCCTCTCGCAGTTTTGATAATTTACGAATAAAAATTGAAACCATTTCCTCATTCCACGTGGCATTTCCATTATTTTATAAACAAAGGCCATCTCAACTATCCCCTCCACCAGTCTCTCAAATATTTATATGTGGAGCAGCACAGTACAGTGATAGGCCTCATTCTTTGTACCTGAGGACGGAGCAGGGCAGGGCTCTGGTTTCTGAGGCAGGGGGTTGCCTGATTGGTATCAGGATCAGAACCCCACTGGGTTCCTACTGCTGTTGGTCTGCACTCCAGGCCTAACAGACGGTCCTCAGACTTCCTGACTGCCGCTCCCAGATCCCTTCCTAACCATTTGAACCAAGTCACTTACGGCACCTTGACCAGACTCCCTTCCCCAAGGCCTAGAGGTTTAAATATGTCTTCTAGTTGAAGTGTTGCCCTGCCGGAGCTAATGCAGGACTAGCAGCCTGTGCTGAGATTCAACTCATTTTCTTTGTCCTTGTATTTTTGGTTTTTACTCAGTTCCAACATTTACAAAGTGAGATCCCAGAGAATTCCTGTTAGAGCTGGTTGCATGGCGCCCTCTTTCCCTCCTGCATGGGGCTGAGGCTTGACCTCTCCCTGCCTTTATCTGGCTCCTACTGACATTAAATTTCAGGATTGAGCTTTAGGATAGATGTGAAATACTGTCACCCCGGGAAGTCAGCCTTTGATCAGAATGCATTAAACAGATTTTATTCCTTTGCATGCTGAAATGGAACACAGGGCACATGCTAAGCCCCCTAACTCTACTTCCTGTTCTCCCTGTATGCAAAGCAACAATTGATAAACAAGGCTTGGTGGCACACACCTTTTATGTCAGCTCTGGGAAGCAGAGGCTGGTGGATCAGTGAGTTCAAGGTCAACCTAGTCTGCAGAAAGACAGTATCTCAAAAAAAACCAAAAAAACAAAAAAAACCCCTACTCTTTCTTGTTTCACTTACTTATTCATCAATTACTGTAATTTTTACATAAGGTCTCACTATGTAACCCTAGCTGGCTAGTCTTGAAGTCATAATCCTTAATCCTTGCCTTCAGAATGTCTGGATAGCAGGTAAGCAGTGCCCGGCTTTAAGGCTGTGACTATTGAAGTATCAGACCACCCACCGAGCCTGACTGCAGGGTTGACATGTTTATTACCCTTACTTTCCATCCTCTCATTTGTTCGTATTCCTGAGGGCAAAGTATGAACTTTAGTAATTCTTAAATCCACACAAACTTGATTTGTGTCTGTAGACTATATACCCAGCTTAGAGAGTGGTTGCCTACCACATCAGCGCTGTAACCTGCTGAGTGAGGTCAAGTGATAAAACGAGCAACTTACCTAGGAAGTTCTGTGTCTGTGTTTTTTGTTACTTAGGGTATTGTGAGATTTATTTCTATTTTATGTTAGTTTGGTGTCTTGCCTGCATGTATATCTGTGTACCATGTGTATGCAATGCCTGAGGAGGCCAGAAGAGGGCATCACAAACTCCAAAAAGGTTGCAAGTCACTAAGTGGGTACTGAGAATGAAACCAGAGTTCCCTGGAAGAGCAGTCAGTGCTCTTAACTGCTGGGCCTGCTCTCCAGACCCACATTGATGGTATTTTTCTATCGAGTTTTGTCTACACTTCCAGTCAGCTTAAGTTTGGGAGTTCAAAAGTTGGATGATACTAAATTTACAGTTGTACAAGAGTTCTCAGAGGAGCAGAACCTATAGAATGAATATATGCAAAAAGGGCATTTATTAGATTACTTACACAGTGTAGCCTGGGTAAACCCTAACACTAGATAAGAGAGAAAAAAGGATAGAGAGGAAACGAAGGAAAACCCTGAACAAAGTCAGGGATCACAAAGGTGTTGACATTATATGATGAATAGTTGTTAATTATGATTGTCTGTTGCAGTTCCATGAATAACAAGGTTAATTCTGAATTATCAGAAATAAATTCAACAGTTTCTGAAAAACAACTCTTTATGCATATTGAGGGTCAGAGGTTCAGGAAAACCTAATAATTCCATACTACTCTGATTTGTGAACTGAAATATATGGGCTTTGGATTACTTTAGTCATTTTATCTGATGTATTATCTGCCATTCCCAATTTACTGGCATCAGTATAGGATGTAGGTGCTTCAGGAATTAATATGTGGGAAAATCCAATTTTTAAAAAATATGTAAACTAAAGATGCTTGCTTTTAGGATGTTTGTTGTCAGTTTCTCCCAAACAGTTGCTACAAACTCTTTGCCAATCTTCATTGAATACCCAACAGTGGCATAATCTCAGCATTAGTATAAGGTGTCATCAATATCCTAACAATTGATGTAGTTCTATTCTACCTTTTATGATTAGATCAGAAACTTTTTTGATGTACATCTTTAATTTTTTACTTTGTCAATGTTTAAGAAAATCCATCTTGCAATACTATCTTCCCTTTGCATAACGATTCCAGTAGAAGGATGAGTTGAAGGCAAAATATCCAAAATACAATCAAGCTTAGGATCAATTCATTCCACGTTATACATCTTGCAGTCTCTGTTCTACCAGAGTTAACTCTCTCTGCTTCAGCTGTTAACCATCTTGGACTGTAACATTTGAGACAAATTACTTAACTTTTGAGTGTTGTGCTCATTCAGGAAGCATTTGTATACCCCAAAAGACCACCAGGAGCTGATTCCGATGCAGTCACATGAGGGTCTTTATTCAAGCTCAAGATTGGGCTCATCACAGTCAGTGATACAGCAGGATGGGAGGGTGGAGCCCTGAGCCCAGTTTCAAGCAAACATTTATAGAGGCAAGCAAACAAGCAAGGGGGTTTCCAGATTGGCACACATCTGATGGGGGGGGGGGAGGACTATTATGGAATTTGTTGCCCTTTAAAATGATTGGCTGGGGCTGGAAGCCAAACCATAAACTTAGCTTCTGCTTTTCTCCTGATTGGTGGTCGTTAGGGAGTAACCTGAAAATTAGTGCCACATGTAGGCTTCTTGGTTAACTCGAGTTCAACCTTAGGTCAGGTTCTCTAAGATGGAGCCCGAACACAAAAAGGAGTTGGTCTGGTCTCTCATGAGTAGTTAATCCAGTGGTAAACCATGCCAATTAATATCTCTGTTTTAATATTCAAAGCTTCTTCCCTCCACGATGTTAACCACTGCAACTGTGGACCAGCCTCTGGTACATAGCTGTCACCAATCTCTTTCAGTCTTGGGAAATAATTCTATTTTGAGTAGCCCAGTTATTTAGGATTTGTTTCACATAAGGTGAGTGCATCCTTATATGAAGTCGTGACTTCTTTAAAATGTCTTAGATCTATCATTTCATTAGGACACAACTCTGTTTCACACCAATAGCAGGCATATGCTGTATGACTACCGGGAAACTGGTGGTCATCGTGTAACCCAAGGCCACCCTTCTTCTAACTCTGGTGGCATGGTTGGTTTGAGATTAACCCTTTCTTCCAAAATGGGCTGTTTCATCAGGTTGTCTTGCTTTTCTCTGACCCGACGGCCCTCTGCCACAGTGTCTTTCCCTCTTTCCTCCTGCAGGAAACTCTTGCTCTCTTACTCAGTCACCAGGATTGAGCCCCTCTGTTCTCCCTTTTCCAGTGCTCCTCGCTTCCCCATCGCTCCCACCTCCTCTCACAATTTTCCAGTTGCACAGCCAATGCTGCAACCCTTTCAGAAACGAGAGAGCAGAGATCTTTTTGTTTTCCCATTTCAGCCGTTTTTTGTTTCTTGGAAAGGGGCTGGAGAGACGGCTCAGTGGTTAAGAGCATTTGTTGCTCTTGTGAAGGACCCAGGTTTGTTTCTCAGCAACCCCTATGGCAGCTCACAACAATCTAGAATTCTAGTACCAGGGTATCAAATACCCTCTTCTGATTTCCAAGGGCACTAGGGATATATCTGTTGCATAGACATACGTGTAGACAAAACATATTTACATGCAATAAATCTTTTTATGGTTTTGCTTTGTTTTTTGAGAGAGAGGTTCTCTGTGTAGCCTTGGCGGTCCTGGAACTTGCTTTATAGACCAACTGGTCTTGAGCTCAGAGATTCTCCTGCCTCTGCCTCCCAAGTACTAGGATTAAAGGCGTGTACTAGCACATCTGGCCACATACAATAAATCTTTAAAAACAAGCAAACAAAGCAATCACATAACTTCTTACTGTATGTTGTGTGAACATTCCCTTGGAACAAGGCTCATCAGACAGGAAGTAAAGGAAACACTGAAGGCTCAGGAAGCTTCTGAGAGTTACACGATTCACAAGACCTTTTCCCCAAGTAGTATGAACAGTAACAAATGCTCAGGGGAGGAAACTGGGCAGCTGAGCTGCTTGCAAGTTGTTCAGGGAATTCCAGGGATGTCTGTGTCACCCGTGCTTCTGTAAGTAGCTCTAATGTTTACCAGCTCAGTAAGGTGGACTGTGTAGAATGAATTATTTGGTTTGTCACCCATGCCTTATCTGGGGTGAATGGACATTTGCTCCTGTATACCCAGGAAAAGTCACATAATAACTATATTCTGATTCTTTGTATCTCTTACCAGTAAATTCAAATTATATTCTCTCCTAGGAATTGGTTTCTACCAACATATTCCAATATAAATATGCTTTGTGAGTTGTAACCCCATATAGGCATCCAAATTCCATAAATTTTGTTTGTTTGTTTGTTTGTTTTTGGAGACAGGGTTTCTCTGTATAGTCCTGGCTGACCTAAAAATCTCTCTGTAGACCAGGCTACCCTTGAATTCACAGAGATCCATCTGCCTCGGCCTTCTGAGTGCTGCTTTTAAAGGTGTGTGCCACCATCACCTGACATAAATTTCACGATTATTTTAAAGAAACAAATTATTCCAGATTACTAATGGTGAGCTGAGTGACTATCAGGACATGACCAGTAGATGGACCTCCCCTTCAAACTGAGCTCTGATCCCAGCTTGGCCTGTTCCTAACTCCATGTTCCTAACAAACATGCAGATTGTTCTAACAATATATATTCAATGGACTATTAGTCTGCCTTAAAAATAGATCTGTTTGTAATCCTAACATTCAGGCTGTTGGAGACAAGAGAATTTCAGGTTTCAGTTGTAGGGCAGCCTAGTCTATATAGTCAAACACCCCCTACACACACACACACACACACACACACACACACACACACACACACCACACCTTGAAGATATTATGCTATGTGTGGTCCCTCTTATAGGAGGTTCCTGGAACAGCAAATCACAATGAAAAGAAAGAGCAGTGGTTGCTGGGGGCTGATGGGAGGGCCGATGGATACGAGAAACATCTAGAGAGCACCTAGGCCATGGCAGGAGGATGACAGGGTTGAGCCTATCCTGAGTTTGTTTGAACAATAATGTAATGTAATAATGCTTCCATGCATTATAGCAGATATTTTATTTTTAAAGATTTTGTTTAAGTATGCAGATACACTGTCATGTCTTCAGACACACCAGAAGAGGGCATCAGATTCCATTACAGATGGTTGTGAGTCACCATGTGGTTGCTGGGAATTGAACTCAGAACCTCTGGGGAAGAGTAGCCAGTGCTCTTAACCGCTGAGCCTCCTCTCTAACCCCACACTGTAGCAGATCTTAAGGAAACAAGAAGTAGTGTGGTGAGGAAAGCCAGAAGGAGCTGCCTTCTCCACCTCAGTTCTGGCTGATCTCACCCTGTCTCGTCTGCTCAGTTTGGCGGCACGGTGGTTTCGTGGGCACACTCTAGGTCTAGTATACACAATGGTGTAGTGAGGGCATTTTATGTCTAACAAACTCCGAGAAATAAGACAGCTGAACAGTGCCTAGTCTTCAGGAGCAACTGGTATAGACCTGCAAATGGTCGACGTTACAATGTGACATTGTCATCTACAAAGTTCACATCTGAGAATCACACAGTGGAGTGACAGTCACCCATCCCCAGTCCCACCAAAAGATTTTAAAGAATGTTTAAGATTCTGGGTTTGGCCACATTCAGCACTATCCTCTGCCACAGGCTGGACGCTGAAAGTTTTGAACAAGGTCATACACAGACACACAGATGTGCTAACAGTAGGAAATGGGCCTTGGCGGTGCTTGGCTTGGGACTTAACATCATAATTCCTGCTGAGCTAAGTTTTGCAGGAAAGAACCACCAGCACAAAGAATACCAAACGATTCAAAATAAATGTCTCTCCCTTAAACGAAGAAGCAAAATACCTAGAATGGAATTCTGAAAGAATAAGTTATTGGTTTGTTTCTAAGGCCATTTAGCCAACGAGTCTTAACTACTAAGTATGCTGGACAATTAAAGTCTGTTTTTGTTTGTTGTTTATTGAGGCAGGATTTCTCTGTGTAGCCCTGGCTGTCCTGAACTTGGCATTGTAGACCAGGTTGGCCTCAAACTCACAGAGACCCGCCAGCCTCCACCTCCTAAATTCTGGGATTAAAGGTGTGTGGCCACCACAGCTGGCTCAGTTAGAGTCTTAAAATCATTTGAAAAACTGGTGCAGCTGCTGAAGGTTCCAATTAATTCAGGAATCCAAAATCAGAATAGAAATCAGAATTCTACTTGATGAAGAAATGAGGAAAGGTAGCTATTGCCAGGAAACGGAGCCACAGTCCAGCACACCGGATTTGGCAATAGATCTCCTTTCCATCTTGCTCTGTCTGCAAACTTCTTCAAAACCAACCTCAGCTCAACATGGTGGTTCACCCACAATCCCAGCACTTGGGAGCTGGAGGCCAGCCTGTTCCACATAACAAGTCCCTGGCCCCAAGAAAAAAGAAAAAGAAAAACCCTCCGAGAACTGCTCCCCTCCCCAGCCTCAGGAAGTTCATGGTGCAATGGGCCTACAACAATTCTGGTGAGTGCCACAACTCTAATATTTCTGGCAAATTCCTATTCTTATTGAAACTGTTGTGACAACAGGCAGGAATGCAAAGTAGGGCCTGGTCATCCTCAGTTATCTGTCTGCACTGTGGCCTATTTGCTGGTCCATCTTCTCCGGAGATGTGACCTCTCTCAGACAGCTGTCAGATGTACTTCTGTAACTTAGACCCTGGCACACTGTACAAGACATACAGCAGCACCGACGGTTAAGAGCCTTACAACGGTTAAGTCACTTACAATGTGACTGTGATCAAGTATTCACATGCAGTAGAGATGGCAATTCTGAGTAGTTGTCATGGGCTGCAGAAGAATGCAAAGTTTACAATCAGGAGCCTAGCATACAAGACTCTAGAACAGTAATCCACTATGATAGATTTTACATCTTTATGTCTGCGCGTAAAATATAGATAAAGCTGTAAATAACTCATCACCAAAATGGGCCTAAGTCCAAAATGGGCCTAAGTTCTTGCCAGAAAACTTTGCTGATCCCCTTCCCTGCGGCTGGCACTACACCTCAGACTAGCCCCAGCTCACAGCCGCCTTGAGATGGGCCAGGTAAGGGCGGGGCTCCAGTCCAAGGGGCGGAGTCCGACGAGCAAGTCACGGCGAGCGCAGGGGGCGGGGCTTTAGCGCGCCGATCACGTGAGCCTCTGTTGACACTTCCGGGTGGGACGCGAGCGAGGCCGTGGACTGATTCGGCTGCTGGGGCGCAGGCATGGCATACCACGGCCTCACTGTGCCTTTGATCGTGATGAGCGTGTTCTGGGGCTTCGTGGGCCTCCTTGTGCCTTGGTTTATCCCCAAGGGTCCTAACCGGGGGTAAGTGCTCCAGGTCCGAGGTGGTGGGATCCTTCCCAGTGGTAGTGGAAGGATTACGGAGGATCACGGTGAAAGGATCATGCGTGGAGAGGACTACGGCGGGAGGATGAGGCGGGGTGGACCACAGAGGGGAGGATCGCATGCGCTCCTCAGAGCTTGTCAATGTCCCCGGCCGGAGGGTGAGGTCACCTTTGGCAGCCCCTCCCGGAAGTGAATTTTAGGGAGTGCTTTTTGTCTTGATGGACCGAAAGCGCACACATCGACTGAAGCGAAATTGGGGTACCTCCCAAGCCACTGTCGCTGCTTTGGTGCTGTCTTTCATGCACGGGAGGCTTTTTGCCTAAACTTCAAAGAAAGGGATCTGAGAACAGAAATCTCCCTCTCTGCCCCCATGCTGTCGCAGTTGGGGACTCTGACAAGCTTGCTGCATAGCGTTAAGTTCAGCCTTTGCGTCTAGTGGGCCCAACCCAGGACAGGGTGAGCCTGATCTAAGCGAGGTTAAATCACCCAGAGCCGAAGGTATTGTTTAGAAACCTCTGCGTCATTCCTTACAGGGCGCTCCTGCCATTGCTTGTAAACGAGTGTTTACAGTGGTTGGCCAAGAAAGATTTTCATTCCCCCACCTAAGGTTTTGCCGAATACCGCTTTCTGTTTGGAGATAAACTTCTGTATTGCAGTGTAAACCTCTTCAGAGGAGCCTGGGACACCATCTTTTTAGTTCCTCTTTTGATTTAAGTAATTTTTTCCCTTTCAACTCAAGATCATGTGGAGGTGACACGACCTTAAGTAAGAGTGTGTCAGAAACATCTCTTACTTTAATGGATTAGACACTGAATCGTGGATACATAGTGTTTAGCTCCACAGCACTTTGTAGAGTAGACAGTGTATATCAAGTGGGGGCATTTTGTTTTCTTTTTTTTTTTTCTTTTCTTGGTTTTTTGAGACAGAGTTTCTCTGTGTAGCCCTAGCTGTCCCGGAACTCACTCTGTAGACCAGACTGGCCTTGAACTCAGAAATCTGCCTGCTTCTGCTTCCCAAGTGCTGGGATTAAAGGTGTGCACCACCACTGCCTGGTGGGGCATTTTGATTAATGGAAGTTTTACTGTGTTTTGTGATATTAGCTTCTATTGCTGTCTGGAATATACTGACTTTAACATTTTTTCTATTAGCCTTAGAAAACACTTTTAAAGATTTTTGTATTATTTACTTTATGTATATAAGTGTTTGGCTGCATGTATGTAAAGGCATCACATGCCTGCAGTGCCTACAGAGGGCTTTGGATCCCTTGGAATTGGAGTTACAGATGGTTATGGTGCTGAGTTGAACCTAGGTCTTCTGGAAGAGCAAGTGTTCTTAACCAAAGAGCCATCTCTCCAGGTCCTAAATCAATGGCTTTTGAAAGGGAAATGGTAGGTGAATTTCTGTCATTTGTAAGCATCAGGTCCCACCTCTCGATAACACTTCTACAGGATCGTCTTCAGTTTATAGCAGCTGATGTGGTATCTGAGTTCTGGAGCTATCGAATTAATTTGTATTAACCAAATTTATTTAGACCCTTTTTTCCTCTTGGAGTTAAAACCAACAAAATGCCTCTTGTGTTTAAACCAACCCTGTTTCGTTCCACCACTGTCTTCCTGGCCTTCATCCCAGAAGAGCTCTTATTAACATGCCTAGTGTGGACCACTCCTTTCTTAAAACTCTGCTCTCCCCATCCTTGGCATCAGGTGCCACTCCTGTTACGGAGAGCAATGAAACCCATGGTGCTCACCACAGTCAGGTTCTATTTGACCTGCAGTGAGATCATATCTGGGGCCCATTTGCAGGCTCCACTGCAATCCTTGTGTTTCTTGATCTTGGCAGGATTGAGCAGGTCTTGAAATGGTGCCTCCTAGGACTTATAGGCTTACATTTTAGGAAACACTGCTCCAAGGTGACTGAGCTCTTGTGACCTTGGAAGATTTAGTTAGCCTTTCCATGTTCCTATGTTTCACTGAAACATGAACATTTTAGGGTTAATGGATACCAGATCCCTTCTACATTCTCCTCCCCAAAAGATTATAAATCAAAGGTGTTTTTTTTTATTTTGAAGTTATGCTAGAACAGACCTGCTAATAAACTCTGATGATTTTTTTCCTGTGTTTGTGGGGGTGGGGGTGGGGGGTGTAAGTAAGGGTTGCTGAGAGGTGAACCCAGAGCCTCCTACCTTCTAGACAAGCACTAGACCACTGAGCTGTACCCCCAGCCACCACGCTGAACTGAATATTTAGTACAGGAAAGCATTTCTGACTTGTGGGATTAAGAGATTTTCATTAAGGAAATAAGGAACTGTGCAAGAAGAGACTGAAACAGAGGGCTTCTCTGTTGAATCTGAGAGACCATTCCTTGCTCAGTGTTCTGAAAATGGGTGGTGGGGAGGGTATGGGACCGGATGAAACAGCAAGAAGGTGGCTGTTGGGGACAGGCCCCTCCTGAATGTGTGGACATTGGGGAACCAGTCCCTTGCAATCCTTTGGGGTTTTTTTCTGCAGTGGGACATGGTAGGACAAAATCTAGTTTGTGCCTGCTGTTCTGAGCACACCTGTCCTTCATGATCTCCCTCTTTTCTCTTTAGGAGCCCACAGATTCACCAAAAGCTTCAAGCCCTCCTTACCAGATGTGGAGGGTCACACAGGGATTAATAGACCAGGGGCTATGCCAGCTCCAGTTGTGACCCCCCCCATAAACATTTTGAAGCATGTAGAGAGTCACATATGAAAGGCTGGCTGGTGGCCTCAGGGGGTAAAGGTGCTGTTGTTGTGTCTGACCACCCCACAAATTGTTCTCCAATCTCCCCTTGGCATGCTGAGACCTGAGTTCAATACCCAGCTCCCACGTAACTCCTGCTCTGGGGAGCTCACTCCGGTCTCTGAGGGCACTTGCACTTGTGTGCATGCATGCATGCATATACACACATGATTAAAATATAATCATTTTTGTTGGTTTTTGTTTGTTTGTTTTTCAAGACAAGGATTCCCTGTGTGGTCCTGGAACTCATTCTCTGTGTGGCCTTGAACTCAGAGATTGCCTACCTCTGCCTTCTGAATGCTGGGATTAAAGTGCTCTACCACTGCCCAGCTTAAAATAGATCATTTTTAAAAGGTCACATCCCAAGGCCAGACGTCATACTAGATTTATACATGTTTGCTTTATGAGTGCATGTGAATGTGTGCATATAGTTGTATACAGTTTTGCTAAGGCATTTGAAAATGGATTGCAGCTTAGGAGTCTCCACTCCTGCATAGCCCCTAAGTAGCTGGTTTTTTTATTTTGTTGATTTTTTTTGGTTTGTTTTTTTAAAGAATTATTTATTTATTTATTTGTATAGGAGCTCACTGTAGCTGTCTTCAGACACACCAGAAGAGGGCGTCAGATCCCACTACAGATGGTTGTGAGCCACCATGTGGTTGCTGGGAATTGAACTCAGGTCCTCTGGAAGAACAGTCAGTGCTCTTAACCACTGAGCTATCTCCAGCCCCTGGAGCAGTTGTTTTAAGGGCAATGCTTTCCTGTGGCAGCTAATACTGGGCGTGTAATACAAAGGCTCCTCAGCTGTTTTGTGTTCTCTGAGATATCTTTTGGGGAAGAGAGGAGACAGCAGAGATTCTAAGCTAGGCTCAGGAACAGAAAAAGAGGAGCAGGAACTTTATTCCCTTCAGGAATAAAGGGTTGAAAAGAAGAGTTGGAAGGCTGGTCTTCTATCTGTCTATCTGTCCATCTTTATGTAGCCTAGGCTAATCTCAAACTAGCCATCCTCCTGCCGTGGCCTTCCAAGCGCTAGGTTTGCTGGTGTGCGCTACCATAGGCAGCTGGGCGAAGAGCTTAGATTACAAGTGACTACACAGGTTCTCAGTTTATAGTACAACTGTCACATCTCTTGTCTCTAAACTGCATCTGGAGGTGCTGGAGAGACACTCAGCTGAGAGCATTTGCTCTTTTGTAAGGACCAGAGTTTGGGTCTCAGTGCTCACATCGGGCGGAACCACCCGTAACTCCAGCTTCAGGCCATCCACACTCGGGCCTCCATGGACATCTGCACTCACGTGCACTTCCTCACTCAAATAACTAAGATGAAATGCATCTGAAGTCTCACCAACCTTTGCTGCCCACACTGCTGTAAGCCTTGTCCCCCTGTGCTGCACCCTCAGCCTTTTTGACCTCATACTCCCGATTGGATTGCCTTTTCACCACTCTGACTCGATTTCCCCAGCCTGTGGAGAGATGGGGCAGAAATCAGGCCAGATTTTACCAGTTTTCTTCTGCCCCCTCCTGATAACATTTTGGGCAGAGGCCTTGCAAAGGCCATGAGATAGCTAGATAGATCTCTTTGACTTTATCTCCTGCTTCCCAGGCTGGCCTTGCTTGCTTGTCTGTTCAGCCACCCAGAACTCCTTCCTCTGAACCCCCAAGGTCCCTCTCAGCTCATGCCCGAGTTTGCTGTCCCACTTGCCAAAGCCTCATCACACCTGTTTAACCCTGCCACAGCCCAGACTCATCTGTCTTCTTTCCTTACTTTGTTTTCTGAGGTCAGCAGCTGCTGATCCTTCACCACGTTCATGATGATTGTTGTCTGTCTGTCGTTCGTCTGTGTGTTGTCTGCTCTCCCTCCTCCCCAGCCTGTAAGCTTCCTAGGGAAGGATAGGAAAGACTTAAAACACACACACACACACACACACACACACACACACACACACACACACGCACACATTAACTTACTTTTTATTATATGTGCATGGGGTATTTTGTCTGTGCGTATGTCTGTGAACCACATGCATGCAGTGTCTAGACATGCCAGAAGAGGGCATCGGATCTCCTAGAATTGGTGTTACAGACAACTAGCTATTATGTGAGTGCCAGGAACCAAACCTGCATCTACTGAAAGCGGGTGCAGCCAGTGGTCTTAACCTCTGAGACAACGCTCCAGCTACCAGGGTAGACATTTTAAGTCAGTTTAATTCATTGCTACTTCTCTAGAGCTCGATATACCCTTGGTACTCAGGTAGATCTGAGGAGTGAAGGAATGTATCAATATCAATAGCTTAACCACAGGAAATGTAAGCACAGAACTTCTAAAGGCTTAGCAAAAATAAGCAGGCATTTGTCTTGTTTGCTCCTGGGGTGTGGCAATCACCGCTGTGGGAAACAGCCTCACCTGAAGAGTATAAAGAGGATATTTCTGAAAGATTAATCTGAATGACTGTGGAGAGAATAAAAGGACTGGGAGAAAGTTTTGAATCTGCCTGGAATAAGTTAAGCAAACCAAAGCAGTGAATGGAAAGAGAGGAATCCACTGGAGAGGGAGCTGCTTCAAAGGACAGGCCCACAGCGTGGGTGGGTGTGCAGCGGAAGCTCGAAGGAGATGAGAGTTAAGAGTAGATTAGTTGGGGGAAACGACAGTGCTTATGAGGAGTACTGTGTCTGGACTGGATCCTAGGCTTCCCTTGTGTTTGCTCTACCACTGAGGCCCCTAGCCTTGGGGGCTAAGATTCCGAAGTGGAGTGCTTGATTTTTATTATTTTTAAAATTTGTGTGTGTGTGTGTGTGTTTACATGTGTGTATGTGTTTACATGTGTGCATATGCACGTGCTTGTGGGTACCCATAGAGGCCAGAGGTATCAGATCCCCCGAAGTTGGAGTTAAGGGCAATTATGAGTGGTGGGAACTGAACGAGGTCCTCTGCAAGAGCAGGATTTACTGAGTTGAATTTTAGAGTTGTTGAAATTCAGCTGGTCGGAGGCCCAACTTTTTATAAACAAATAGAGGCGGGGAGAGGTCCAGCTAGTGAGCATAGTTTTAGCAATGTTAATTCATTGCCAAGAATACTGTCAAATATGGCGGCTCTGTCAAAATGATTTGCTGGTCCAGACCTCTCAGTTTCTGATCAAACTGTGGTTTCTGCATACTTCCTCAAGCGCATGTGTTTGATTATGGACTTACACCTGTCCTTAGTGCCCCTGGGGCACACTGTGATGTAATGGATGTTTGGATAAGTTCAGGTCCATTGTCTGGAATGCCGTATGCATTCTTGCAGTCTGGGAGAGCAGGAAGGGGTGTAAACCATTCTGCAAGGACTCCGTGCTCACTGATGTCTAATATTGGCTTTTTCTGTCTTTCTTTTTTTAGAGTTATTATCACCATGTTGGTGACCTGTTCAGTTTGCTGCTATCTCTTGTAAGTATCTTGTCTCCTGTACATAGTTGTTCTTAAAAGCAGATATTCTTGGTATTTATAATGTGTTAATTGACACATTATGGGTCATTGGTACTTAATATTTGTTTAATATCTACAAATAGTATCCTCAAATTGAATATGCTTAGAATTTCACATTTTCAAGCACTCAGTGTGTTAGGTAAGAGCTGAAGACAGGAGTACAAATGTAATTTAATTGCTGCTAATACTTACAATTATCTGGAGCTTATAATTATACTACTTTATATCTTACTATTGTGAAGTATTTATTTAAGTCTACTCATTACTTACGATCTCACATGAATGTAATATCTTTATTTTAATTAAAAGCATTTGTTATTATTACATATATACAGATCCTTTACGATTGGGCTACAACTGGCTTTAAGCCACTGTCTGAGTGCTGGCAATCAAACCTGGACCCTATAGAAGAGCATCAACTGCTCGGGTTTTTTGGATTGTTTGTTGTTTGAGAAAAGGTTTCTCTGTGTATCAGCCCTGGCTGACCAGGCTGGCCTCAAACACACAGAGATCTGCCTGCCTCTGCTTCCTAAGTGCTGAGATTAAAGGCATGGATTACCATTTTGTTTTGTTTTTTAACAGCTGTTACCTGCTGAGCCATCTCTAACCTGCTTTTAAAAAAATTTTTTTGAGATGTGGTACTGAAGTCTGAACCCAGGGCCTTTTAAGCCCTGAGCCCCCCTCCCTAAATAAAGTTGTTCTTTCATTTTTTGTTTTATATATATCAAATAAATAGAATTATTAAATAAATATATAATACTAAATATATAAATTTTTATTTTTACATTTTCCCTTGAGTACAGTCTCACTATGTAGTCCCAGCTGGCCTTGAACTCGCAGAGATCTGCCTGTCTCTGTTCCCCAAGGTCTGGGATTGAAGAGTGCACACCTCCACTCATTCCTTCTCAAGACAATTGTTTATCTGATGAACAGAAGTGGAACTATGATTATAATAAGGTAGAGGAAGGATAGTTTTTTTTTTAAATCATCATAAGCTGCATCAGGGGATAATAATTCACCTCTGTCTGAATGGATCGATATACTATTGGATGAAAGCTGACTTTGTATGTGTAGGGTAACTTTTCCCTCAGCCCACGTTGGGATGCTGCTCTTCGATCATCATGAATGGAGAAATGGCAGAACGTCCTTGAGCTAGTTTAAAGATGCATCTTACAGTTCTCCACACTCTCCTCTCTCCTTTCCTGTAGAATATGGACTAAGCCAAATTACAGAGGGGAAAAAAAAACCCGAGTTTTAATCAGCTCTTGGAGCAAATAACTACCACAAAGTGCTTAAAGGGATATGATTTCTTCTTTGTTAAACAACTGAAACAGGCTATACACACTGCAGAAAAGCCACCCCTTTAGGAATGTCCTCGTTCAGTTTCTTTCTTGTCAAGATCTCACACTATAGCCGAGATAGTTTGGAACTTACTGTGTAACCCAGGCTGTCCTTACATTCACAGCAATTCTCCTGCCTCAGTTTCTCCCTTTAGTCAACTTGACAGATAATCTAGAATATCCTGGATATAGAGTCTCAGAGAGGAATTATTTGGGTTGGGTTGGCCGATGGACATGCCCATGGGAAATTTCTGAGGTTAATTGGGGCAGGAAGACCCCCCCTGCACATGGACTATACCTTCCTTGGAAGGTATCGAGAGTGAAGAAAGTGGGCTAAGTACAGAAGCTCACAGGCACTTTCTGTCTCCACTCCTGGCTGGCTGATATTGGTGCTTTCAGTTCCTGACACCTTGACTCCCCTGTCATAATGGACTATGCCCTGGAATTGAGAGCCAAACAAACCCTATCTCCTCTAAGTTGCTTCTTTCAGGTATTTTATCACAGCAGCAGAAATGAAACTAGGGCGCTCCCAAATGCGGGGTTACAGGCATGAACCACTGTGTCCACACACTCTCTTCTTATGGAGAGCTCGCTAGCTCTCTGAAAATTTGCTCATGTGGTGGGGGTAGAAATGGTGCTAGTCAGAGTATTGTTTAGTGTAGCCACGAGCAAGAAACAGCAATTCCAATCCATCCTGAGATGAAGGGCTGGTTCGCTCTGTGCCTCTGCACCTACAATGTCTAGTATGTTGGGGCTTCCGCACTAAGGTTCTTAATGAAGTGTGCAACGAGGAGAGTTTATTACTGAGACGCTTGGCCTTCCGCACACCCCTTCAGTGACTCCTAAGCAAGGCTTTAGGTTTCTGTAAAATGTCCTACAGGTGCTAAATGATCACGGGGTGCCTGGCCACGCTGACACTAAGCTTGTTGGTGGCATTGGCTGAGGTTTCCCTTCATCTTTCTGTTTGTTTTGGCTAGAGACTGAAAGAGTTTTCTCTCTATGGTGGGAGTCTGAGATGGACCAAGTGGAATGGCATTCTTACAGTAGCTAGCTGTAGGGGAAAGAGCAAGTTCATGTGTCAACTACAAAGAGACAGCGACTCCCCCCCATATCCCTGTCTGCCTTGGCATTTACCATGTAGACCAAGGTAGCCTCAACTCACAGAGACTCACCTGCCTCTTTCTTGGAATCACTGGGATTAAAAATTCATGCTCAGCCTGATTTTGACTTTCTAAACCTACTGAATTCTCTCTGTAATTTCACAACCTTTAAAAATTACCAACTTGCAGGCAAGCCTCCTTCACCCCTCAGGTTCTCTTCTACCTCAGATTATTTTGAGGCAAATGTAGTTTATTCTCTAACCACCACATCAGACAGAACCACCATATGTTTTCATGCACCATAGGTATTCCTCTGTCTCACCAAGTAGCCTGTGCATTACTTCCCTGATTGTCTTATTGATTTTGTAGTTGGCATGAATATGAGCCCCAGAGGTGCGGCACCTTGTGCTTGGTAAATACATTCCTGAGGAGGTGCTGCATTGGCACTCCCATTGGCATCCTTGGGTAAAAGCCAGGGGCGCTGATAAATAAACATTGTGTTCTGTCCAGGACACTTCTCCCTTGTTCCCGTGAATAAGCTTGTGGTCCAAAACTTACTCAGTAGTGCCAGTATTAAAAAAAAAAAAAAACCACCCTGACCACAAGGAAGGGAGAGAGATAGAGAAAGGGATAAAAAGAGAATTGGGCAGAGCCAAACCTGAGCAGTGCCGATGCTGGCATGTAGCACAGTCATCTCTCTTCCCTGGGCCCGCGCTTGCCATAGTTCAGTCCCTCAAGATCAGCTGCAGCACCAACAATATTAGTATTGGCCTTGATTCCCTCAAGAGAGATCTGATATCTTTCACTGTGGTGTCTTCTGTCTTGCTGATTTTCTTTCTGTTCCTGGCTTCAGTGTTCCCATAGGTGTGTGTGTGTGCCTAGGAAACCGTGTGGGTAAGGTTGGTTGTCTGTGATCCAGGGTCTACTGGGTGTATTGGAGCAGGACCCACGTAACTGAGGCGGATTACTGTTTAGATGAAATGTGGCTGAGAAGACCCACACAGCACAGTCTCTGCACCAGGAGGCTGGGCTGTGAAAGCCGAAGGGCTGACTGGTGGAAAACCAGCCTCATGCTCCCTAGAGAAGTCCCTTTGAACAAGTCGGAGGGGAACTGTCTGAAGGCAGCACAGGGGGAGGCAAAGACGACTCTGACCTCATTGCCCAAGAGTAGTCAGCTTTCTGCTTGAGAGAGCTTGGAGAAGTGGGGGAGGAGCCAGCGTCACCTGGAAGCAGTGGAAAATACCAGAAAAGAGATGTGACTGAGGCAGGTAATTAGAGCTACAGGGGACTCAGGAGAGGTTGAGTGAGTGGTGAGACTTGGAGCAGCCTGGGGTGGTTTTGTTTTCTGCAGTGCTAGAGTCAGAGCTGTGGCCTACGCACACCCTCTGTGCAGAGCTCAATCCAGCCCCAAGGGAATGAAGTTTGGATCATGAGGGGTGAACCTGGGAGGTTTGGATTTCTGGCAAAACTGGGGTAAGCAAAGATAGGAGACCCATTTAACTTATTTCCTGTCTATCTGTTAGGTGGGCCTTGGGTCTGCAGACTTCCCACAGTACTAGGCAGTGTCAGGTTTTTTAGGCACTACGGCCCCTCTAGCTGCTGACACTGAAAAGGCCATGGCTGTCTGTGCTTCCCACTGAAGACAGGCAGTCGCTGCGGCCCAGGGCTCAGTTGTCTTTCCTCGTTCAGTGCTCGGGGTTGAATCTGGAGCCTTGCCTGCTCCACGGTTCAGCTATACTCTCAGCGTTTCCTTGCTGCTTCTGGATTTTGAGATAGGGTCTCAGTAGGGAGCCCAGGCTGGCAGTGAACTCCTGATCCTCCTGCCTCTGCCTTCTGAATTCTAGCATCACGGGCCTGCGCTACCACCCCATGCTTGACTGGATTTCGAGAACTTCTTTGCTTCATTAAATTTTTTGGCTTTTTTATTCAAAATAGTTTTGCTATTGAATATGAATTTCCTTCTTGACTGTGTCTTTTGTCATTGATCTTTTTCCCCCTTTCTTTTAGAGACAGGGTCTTACTGTGTAGCCTTCCCTGGCCTGGAACTCAGTCTGTAAACCTAGTGAGTGCTGGGGGTCTTTGCCTTTAGTTTAACTTAGTTTCGGTTTGTTGAGACTTTTCTGATTACATAGTCCAGGATGGCCTCGAACTAACAGCTTCAGCCTCCCAAGCATTAGGATTGCAGGCATGTAGCTCGGTATACCCAGCAGTCTTTATCTAATGACTGTCTTCTAAATATATAAAATCAATATAATTATTAGTGTGCTAACTTTAGATTATTTTATTGTTTTGATTATTTTATCAGATTTTTTTCCTGACTTGTTTGTTAAATATTAACTGAATGCTAGTGATTTTAAATTTTTTTTTTTTTTTTTTTGGTTTTTCGAGACAGGGTTTCTCTGTGTAGCCTTGGCTGTCCTGGAACTCACTTTGTAGACCAGGCTGGCCTCGAACTCAGAAATCCTCCTGCCTCTGCCTCCCAAGTGCTGGGATTAAAGGCGTGCGCCACCACCGCCTGGCTGATTTTAAAATTTATTAGCTGTACTTATTAACTTAAAAAATATAATTTGTATGTGTGTATGTGTATGTATATGTGTGTGCATGTGTGTATATGTGTATGTATGTGTATGTGTGTGTATGTGTGTGTGTGTGCGCTTGTGCACATGAGTGCATTGCCTGTGGAGGCCAGAAGAGGGCATTCTAGAACTGGAGTTACAGGAGGTTGGTTATAAGTCACCCAGTGTAGTTGCTGGGAACTCAATTTGGGTCCTCTGGAAGAGCAGCAAATGCTTTTAACTCCTAAGCCATCTTGGAAACACACACACACACACACACACACACACACACACACACACACACACACACACACACACACGGAAGCACACATTGCCACCACCTTTTCTTAATACATGTTTAATTTATTTACTTGGGCTAGAGTGGGTGTGTGGAACTCAGAAGACAGTCCTCAGGGGTCCATTCTTTCCTTCTACCCTATGAGTGGTGGACATCAAACTCAAGTTGCCAGGCTTGGCAACAAATAGCTCTGACCTCAGCAGTCTTACTGGCCCCTCTGAGTAATTCATGATTCCAAGCTTCTAGAGTGATATTCAGGTTTCTCAGACTCTCTGCTCTGGGTGGGCCTGGGCTTTGGTGTTTCTCAGCATGGTGAGGTCTGCAGGTGAAAGGCCAGGCTCCTGTGGTTTGACATCTCTGTCCTCAGCTTTGGAGAGCCCCGCAGGCACTTCACTGTCTCCCTGGAGAGTCGCCATCACTTAGTTTGCCCTCTGAGGATTGCTTCATTTCTCTCCTAGGCACATTTATGATGCTTATGAACGGGAAGGGAAACCATGGGGCGGGGCCCAGCGCATTGCCCTTACCTGCTGTATGGAGGCGAATATTAGAATCTTTCCCATTATACCCTGGCAGATAGGGGGATTGTTGGAGCTAGGACTGTGCCCCATTCGTATTGTGAGGCCCCAATTTCAATCCCTAGCTCACACACAAAGGGCTCCTTAGAAACTTTGGTTTGAAAGGCCCACTTTAGAAAATGAGTTGTCTTGAAGTCCTAGGGGGAAGAAAGGGAAGAGATTTCAAGTTTAAAATTGGGAAAATTAGGGCATATTCCTGTGGTAGCAAAGGGGCCACGGCAGTAAAGTTGGCAGCCAGTTAATAGAAAACATGTTTGTGTCTTCTCATCTGGGGCTTGGTGCTCTCTGCCAAACCCTCGGGCTATGCCAGAATTGAGTTCTTTGTGGTAATAAGACTGGAGTCCCTGTTTCCTCACTGGCTGTTAGTTAGCCACCGCCCTGCCCTACAGACCACTCACATTCCATTCGGCCCTCGTCTTGAAAGCCAACAGCGGCATCTCCTTTGTGTGTGATTCCTTTCACCCTTTAGTCCCCCCCCACACACACACACCTTTATTTATTTAGCCAGGGTCAGAGGACCACTTGGAGTGGTTTCTGGTCCTGGAGGGAGGGAGGGGCTGTCAAGCTTGGCAGCAGGCAGTATCACCTCCTGAGCCATCTTTTTGTTCACCCTGTAGTAGTTCTAGAGTTGTGCCTAAGGGGCAGAGCATTAGCCCAGCATGCAGGAAACTGTGGGTTCCTTCCCCAGCACTAGGGGGAACAGTTGGAAAGAGGGAGGGAGAATAGCCAGGAGAGGCAAACCTTAGATGGGGTCCAGATGTCCCTGGGGAAGGGAGGGCCCAGCCTGTGAGGGAACTGCGTTCATTGATCAAGCCAGGCCTAAGTTGGTGTAGAGCTGCCAGGCAATGGATGATCCAGATGGCAGTGAGGAGGGCAGTGCCCCGTGCCAGTCTCTGGAGCATGGGCTCCACAGGGGGCTCTGGTTCCATGTTGCAAAAGCGGCAAAAAAAGTTACTGCCAGGCCAAGGACTTCCAGCTCAGAGAGGTACGGGAGCTTCTCACAGTTCTCATGCCTACCCAGTGGCCTCCAGCCCGTGCCTTCAGTGTCTCCTCAGTTCTGTCCTCTGAGAGGGAAAAAAAAAAATCAAGCTCATTTTAAGAGTCAATATGGGAACTCCATAGTGTCTCCTTGCCACTACCAGACAGCAGTGAGTTAATAAACCAGGCAGTTTTTGACAAGTAACTTTTCAGAAGTTACCCAATTACCCAGGAACATACATGCCCCTGTTTGAGCCTGCTGTCTGGCATGGTGCCATCTACAGGAGCATCTGTCACATGTGCTGTGTATTAGAGGGAACCTGGGAGATGTGGGGTTATCTTAGACATCTGTCAGCTGTGGGGCCAGGGGTATGAGTAGGGTGCTAATGGCCCGGTGCCATAGCCTCTGAGAAACTCCGAAGTCAATCTCTTGCACTTCCTTCTGTGGCTTGGGCACATTTTAAGCTGTCTCGCAGATAAAGAAAAGCAAGGGCTTGCCAGCCACTGCAAGAGCCCCTATTATCTCTTTAATTTCTGACACTTGGAGGCAAGTATTTTGGCTCCATTTTACAATGGAAACAAGCTTGGGTTGTAAGGTCACTTGCCTAGAGCCTTTCCGGCAGCTTAGAATGAAAATCCACCAACTGGTACTGTCCAGTACCAAATCACCCAATTTTCTGGTAGCTTCGGTGTGGCTTCCCTGCCTCTCAAGGTGTTTGTGCCATTCATTTGGAGAGAGGGTTTGATGCCGTGGTCACTTGCATATGTTTCTGCTGTCACCCACTGGCAGAGGTCACTCCAGTTGTGACCCAAGCTAGGAGGACATTGGATCGAGGAGCCATCCCTGACCGGATTTCCCCATTCCAACCAGGAAGCTGAGGTCCCACCTGTGCCTCCCCAGGAGCTAGGCCGCACCCATGTTCCCTTCCCTGTTCTTCCTTATGTATGTGGAACAAAAGCACTAAACAGGATTATTTGAGGGCTGGGTGCGGCTCTTGTGCAGAGCAGTGTACTCTAGGCCTGGAGAATTCTGCCAGCTGAGCTGGGGGCACTGGGTTGACTGTGGGGAACTCACTCCTTTGCCGTCCCTGGTGAATCAGGCCCCTCGGCCAGCATCTCAGAATCCTCAGAGCCCGACATGACCGTGCCCCTGAAAGTGACTGTGGCATAGGTGGGACCACTTTAGACAGCTGAGCTATACATCGAGTTCAGGAACAGCCTGGACAAATTTACTACAACCCTGTCTCAAAATGAAAAATAATGATAGCCAGGAGTGGTGACACACACCTTTAATCCCAGCACTAGGGAGGCAGAAGCAGAAGCCGACGGATCTCTGTGGGTTTGAGGCCAGCTTGGTCTACAGAGGAGTTTCAGGACAACCGGGGCTACACAGAGAAACCCTGTCTCAAAAACCCAAAGGAGAAAATAATAATAATAATAGCGATGAAAGTCTGAGAATGCATCTCAGTGACAGAGTGCTTGCCTAGGTCCTACTTTCAATCCAATAGGCCCCTAAAAAGAGGAGCTCGTGTCTGCCCTGCGTCCACCCCAGTCTGCAGCTCCCCAGCTGTCGCTGGGCCACCGCGGTCGCTCACACAGGCACCTCTCAGTTGATGGTTATTAGGCCTCTGGGCTGTGGAACCATGTGGAACAGTTTGGGCAAGCGGAAGGGTACAGCTCGTTCCTTCTGGTTACACAACAAGCCGGGTTTCGGCCAGAGCACAGGCCCTTCCTCCCTCCACTGCTCCACCAGGTCACAGCGGGTTCTCAGCCTTCCAAAACTCTGTATGTTTATCAGCTCTAGAGGAAAGTTTAAGTCCATAGGTAGCCAGAAGGGCAAGCACTGAGTTCACTCAGCTGGTTGGAGAGGGAATTTCCTCCAAAATTTCAATGGAAATAGCCTGTATTATTTCTCCAGGTCTTTCCCTTACAGGTTGTGTTGTGTTTTGTGGTGTGTATTAGGGTTGGGGTGGGGGAGTTGAAATTGATTTTTCCCTCCCCTTTTCATTTGAAACATTGAAAATAGTGTTGGGGGCTAGGGCTTTAGCTCAGTGTTGCGGTACTTATTGTGAACAAGGCCCTGGGCCCTGTCTATCTTTCCAAAAGCAAAACGAAACGAATTATCCCACTGCTACAAGCTGAATGGATGAGGCACTGTGGCTTACTTTTTGCGCAGGAGGCTCCCTTGAGTCTAGGACTTTGAAAGGAGTCTGGACAAGATAATGAGATCCACAGCCCCCGCCCCCTCAAAAAATGCAGGACAGGGAGGATATGTTAAATTCTGGAAACTTCCAAAGACTAACTTGAGCAAGCAAAGTGACCTTCCCTCGTTCTTGCTTCTAATTCTTTTTTTTTTTTTTTCGAGACAGGGTTTCTCTGTGTAGCCCTGGCTGTCCTGGAACTCACTCTGTAGACCAGGCTGGCCTCGAACTCAGAAATCCTCCTGCCTCTGCCTCCCAAGTGCTGGGATTAAAGACGTGCGCCACCACCACCCGGCTTTGCTTCTAATTCTTATTCTTTACTGTGAATAGGACCAAAGGCTGGATTCTTACTTCTGTAATCCACAATCAATTTAGATCTAGCTAGCTAAACTCCAGTCCTCACTTAAAGCACCTCAAAGGCCGGTCTTCAGCATTGGTTGGGCCCCATTTCTGGTCTTCGGCTGTCTGCTCTGCCTACCTGGTATTGTGAACACCCATGAGCTGCTTAGCCTGCCTCTGTCTGAGGCTCCTTAACTGTGAGTACTGTGTGGTGATACCCTTGCAGGAGACAGGCACAGCTACACGCTGCCTCCTGCAGGTGCCTGCAGTTCTCTTAGAGACCTCCTCTCAATTGTCACTCGTAGCCAGGCTCCCGTGAAGAATTTTAAGATGAGTCAAAAGATGAAGAAACGTTGGTATTTATCAAGAGACAGGTTCTGCCAGGCAGTTTCTGGGGAGTAACAGTGGTCTGGTGGACGAACCTATGGTCCCAACACCTGGGGAGGCGTGGGTCATCTTTGGCTACTTAAACTTAAAGGAGTTTAAGGCCAGACTAGGCTACCTGAGACAGTATCTCATGATTGTGTCTTCTTTTTTTTTTTTTTTTTTTGTGAGACAGGGTTTCTCTGTGTAGCCCTGGCTGTCGTGGAACTCACTCTGTAGACCAGGCTGGCCTCGAACTCAGAAATCCGCCTGCCTCTGCCTCCCAAGTGCCGGGATTAAAGGCGTGCGCCACTACTGCCTGGCTATGATTGTGTCTTAACCATAGAGATATATTTTATATTGGTAGCTTCTGAGGTGCCATTTTCAAAGGATTCTTGTAGTAAATGAGACCATAGATGGGTTCTTAAGCTGTAGGTCACAAGGGTCGAAGTGGCTCTAGGCACAGGGAAGTTAAGACATTTTTGACTATAAACAAGCCTAATCTTGTTGGTGAGAACCACAGGAAGTCACAGATTGCAGCTAAGAAAGGGATAAGATTAAAGGCAAAGGTCAAAGGTCAAATATGCTTTGGCCTTCTGCATAGTTCGTTCCTAGTTTAATGTTCTTATTTGAACTATCTCTGTAAAAAAGGAATGTTGTCTCTCTATGTAGGTAGTCTTCACAGCAAACTTTAATTGTGCTACTAGTGAGAGATTTTCAACCAGCCTTCTCCTTCCCACGGGACTTTAACTTTCTCCTTCTGTCCCGCTCCAAGGGTTTTTTCAGAAAAGCTCCAGGTGACTAATTCGAGGTTGACACACACACTATATCCCTGAAATGCTGGGAGGTGTGTCTGTGTCTCTGTGTGTGTGTTAGTGCAGAGGGCGTTGTATCTGGATTAGAAGTTACAGGCGATGGTGACCTGCCTGGTGCGAGTGCTGGGAAGCAAGCTTGGGTCCTCTGGGAGAGCAGCATTTGCCCTTAGCCACTGATCCATCTGCCCAGCCCCAAGATGGTGTTTCAATTGTTCACTACACACTCTTGGTGAGGAAGGAGGATGGGGACAGCGTGGGCTCTAATTTATCTTTTTAATTTGATGTTTCTAAGTGTTGCCAGTTAGCTCAGTCTCTTATGAAACACAGAGCTGTTCCTGCACACAGCTTGCCTCTCCTGCTGGGAAATAGGGAAACCCTGGGCTTGGGTGGAATTTTCCATGACACTCTGGCCACAGAGCTTTTCTGCAGTGCAGTGTCCGTCTGTGTTCTCTGTTCCCCCCACCGCTCTGTGTTTGTTTGTGTCTGTCTGTCTCTCTGTCTGCCTGCCTGCCTGCCTGCCTGTCTGTATGAAGCCCACTGAAAGGCTTGGTGTTGTGTTTATGTTTAATACCCTAGTTCTAAGGGTGATCAGAGACTCTCATCTGAATTAACTCTTTGTTTGTAAAGCGAGTCAGCTTAAAGTATCTGCTTTGGCCTGGTTTCCTTCCCTATCACATTTCTCATCACAAAACAACCTTCTGTGGACTGGGGAGCTGCGCACACCTTGTGTCTGTGGGTGTGCCAGCTCCTGACTCTGCTGGCTGCTTCTCCAGCAGTCTCTCCATTAGTGATTAGAATCAGCCTTTTGCTCTTATGATTGGAAGGATTCCAAAAATGACAGCCAAAGGAAGAAGAGACCCAGCCTGGTAATGGCCTAGTTGGGTTTAGCCGATCCCCTTCTTGGACAGGAGTTTAAGAAGAGACCACCATGGTTATCTGTCTCCTTTCCTCAGAAAGCAGCTCCCTAGACTACATTCAGGAGATCAATAACATGGGGTTATATCACTGAAACTCATCCTTCTAGGGCCCATTTACTCTGCACCCCCACACTCATCCCTACTCCTCCCCTGCACAGACGATCTGGATAGAAACTAAAGGCAGTGTGGTTCGACATCGGTCCGGTCTCTTCAGATGTTCCGTTCTTGCATAGCCACCCTTTCAGCCCCATTTCCATCCCTCTCCCCTGCTCTTCCTCCCTCTAGAGCAGTTACCATCTGATATTACATAAGATCTCTGAGGAGACTGACGTGTCATCTTCCCTGTGCTGCTGGGACATGGGGCCTAGTAATTGCCCATTAAATATTTGCTAAGTAAGACAGAATGGTTGACTAGCCAGACACCTGCAGGCTTCTTTTCTTGTTATTCTTTGCTTTTGTCTTTAGCCTGGTTCTCAGATGTCGTCGGGCCAGTGAATTGCCTTATCAGATATAAAATGGCTTATGCAGAACCTTGTGAACAGCATAAGAAAAACACTGGGCTGCTTTAGTTTCTGAGCTAATGTGAGAGGCTTGTATTTCCTCTGTCATTTGTGGGTAGTACAGAGGCGCACCTGGTGATTTAGATGCAGAAGTAAATGCCCTTTGGTTCCGTGTGGTAGGGCCCACAAAATGCTTTGACATGTTTTATTGTGACGGTGATTAGGAACCTCATGGGCTAAAATCAGATCTTAACTGTACCCCTAAAATAGTACCTTAATGTCCGCACACTGGAGAAAATAAACCTGTTTGCCTGGAAGTTGTAATAGTGACAAACTGTGAGAAGGTGAACGAACTTGGTGGCAAAGATGCCTTGAATTTGGGAAAACTCAGATATTCGGCACAGTAATGAAGTCGTGGAGAAAAGGCAGTGACCCCCCCTGATGGAGCCTCCCGACTTTGTGGATTGTCTCAAATGAAGACACAGAACAGCTTGGGAAATGGTCTCTGTCCCAGGAGAGCAGTGTGCAGTGAGGGCTTGGTTTCCATCATATATGAAAATAGGTGTACTCTAGCCAGTTTCACACAACTCTCTGCTTTTGTTCCTCCCCACGAATTTTAGTTGGCTGATTGCAATTCTGGCGCAGCTCAATCCTCTGTTTGGACCACAGTTGAAAAATGAAACCATCTGGTATCTGAAGTACCACTGGCCTTGAGGATGAAGACACGCAGCACAGTGACCAGGCACTGAGGTGACTATATCCTTGCCCTTTCTTGTGAACGTTGCCAGCCTGTCAGCTAGCGTGTTTGCTCTGTATGGCTTCTTCCTCAGAACTTCATGGCTATTTAAAGACAGCTGAAGAGTAGACTGGTTTGGAAATATATCTGGGCTAAGGAGCAAGGACACAAGTAGAGCAAACCTTCTCTTTGTGTGTATCTTAGGGGGTTCATTAGTTGCTCTTAGGTTCTATGATTACCCTGCCCTTAAAGTGTAGTTCAGGGCTGGAGAGATGGTGCAGAGCCTGAAGAGCCGAGGTCGATTCCTGGGACCCACCTGCTGAAATCTGCCACTTGTCCTCGGATATACCCTTGCATGTGGTTCATGACAGTAAGCTGGCTTCCAGCAGATTAGAAAGCGAGTGTTCTCAGTCTAATAACACCTAGCAACAGGAAGATATGGCTAGACTATTGAAAATCAATGTCTTAGAATTGCTTTGGGAGACAAGCAACTGTTGAAGGTTGGGCATTGTATGTGCCCATAATTCCAGCACTGATCTCAGAGGTAGGGGGATGATAAGTTCAAAGCCAGCCTGGGCTAGACCAGACTAAACTATAGTGAGACCAAAACAAGAGGAAGCTGGCTCAAGACTGTGGCTTTCATTTGATGCTGAGACCAGGTGGTAAACAGTGGTAGCATGCAAAAGTTTGTCCACTCGCTGAGTGGCAGGTCCCTTGTCACCTGATTCCTCTTCTGTGTTACTTTATTAAATGGAAGTTAGTGTCAAGTGTTCAGAAGAGAGCTGAACCATAGTCTCAGCCTGCTTTTTAAAATGATTGACTTAGGTACATATTTATTTTACTTTTATGTGTATGAATGTTTACCTGCATGTTGGTCTATATAGCACATTTGTGGAGTACCTGAGGAGGCCAGGCGTGGGCATCGGATCCCCTGGAACTGGTGTGAGCTGCCATGTGGGTGCTGGGAGCCAGACTCAGGAAAGTAGCCAGTGTTCTTGAAAACTAATCCATGTCTCCAGCCTCTGAGCACTTCTTGAGAAAGACTGCCGTTTGCCTAGAAGCTTTGGAGAGTTCTGGGCTGTGGTGGGCTCAGCTTTCGTTCCTTTAACCTAAGGTAAATAGTTTTAATAGCACACCCTTTGGGATGTAATATAAGATGTTTGCTCATAGCTTTGGTCAAGGTCACCAAAGATCCCTTGAGTCACAAAACCAGGAACGTGAAGAATAAGAACATTTGATCTGCAGGTTATGAGCAGCTCTCCACGGTGGCCTCCCCCCAAGGCCTGCCCAGCCTACCCTGGGACCTCCTTTCCTCCTTTCTTCTCGCTCTGCTCCTGAGCTGGAGGTTCCAGGCCTGCTGTTTCCATTTTTTTTTGAGACAAGTTTTCTCTGTATAGCCCTGGCTGACCTGGAATTCACTCTGTAGACCAGGGTGGCCTTGAACTCTCAGAAATCCTCCTGCCTCTGCCTCCCAAGTGCTGGGATTAAAGGCGTGCGCCACCACCGCCCTGCTGTGCTGTTTCCATGTTCTTAACTTAGTGCTTCTGTCTCTCGATGCCCTACTGCATTCACTGCCCTTAGAAGGCAAGTCAGCAAGTGTGTGTCTCTGGACATGGCCCTGACTTTGCCTTAGCTCCCACCAGCTCTTAATGCTTTGGATGTTTCATTACTCAGCCTGCAAATCCTGTGCTCGCTTCCTGACCATGGTTTCTAAGTGGGTTCTTTCATTTCTAGATGCATATGGCTTTCTAATTGTTAACCACTCTTTTGGTACATTCCCTTAAATGGTTAAATGCCTGTGCATCTGACTGGCTTAGTCTGGTAGTTGAATAAGACTACCTTTCCATATTGTAATAAAGAAGAGTTTGAAATTTATCTAAAGTAAAGATTTAGAAACAAGAGTCAGGCAGACAGAGACACATTCATTCACATACCCTTTTTTGAATGGGTTTCTTCATTCTGGCCTTTTTATTATTATTGTTGTTGTTGTTGTTGTTTTGGGTTGGTTGGTTGGTTGATTTTTGTTCTGTTTTTGTATATTTCTTTTGTTTGTTTTTGTTTATTTGCAAGACTGGGTTTCTCTGTGTAGCCCTGGCTTCCCTGGAACTTGATCTGTAGACCAGACTGGCCTTGAACTCTTGGAGATCCACTTGAGTGCTGGGATTAAAGGTGTGCACCACCACTGCCAAGCTGGCCTTGGCATTTTTAAGTTACCTTCTCCTCAGTCCCTTCCCCCATCACCATTCTCAGGTTTTCTCTTGGCTACCTTAGGGTTTGTTTTACACACAATACCATGAATTCTGAATTGATCATTCCAGCTCCATCCGCAGCTAGTTATTTCCACTTCATGGAGAGGATTCCATGCTTCCTTGCTCATCCAACCACAGAACCACGCCCTGTAGCACCACACTTAACTCTAGTTCAACTGTCACCAGTGAAGCGGAATCCAAAGTAGCTCATAGGTGTGTGTGTGTGTATGTGTGTTTATTAAAAAGTGAAGGTCATTTTCCTCCTTTGTGATTCTTTGTTTAAGAAAGCCAAAAGAAAGGCCGATGAGATGGCCCAGGAGTTAAGAGAGCATGCTCTTCTTACAGAGGGCCCAAGTTCAAATCCTAGCACCCAGATTGAACCACACACAACCTTCTGCAAATCCAGTTCCTGGAGATCCAGTGCCCTCTTCTGGACTGTGAGGGAACTGCACACACATGAGCACATAACCCCACACACACACACATACAGATACACATATATACACATAAGTAAAAATAAAATACATCTTTAAAAAGTCCAGAGGGTAAGGAAGTCTGTCAGTGCGCTGTTCATAGAAGATTCCCATAGAAGCATCTGCATGCTCAAGCCAACTTTATCTTCTGCCTAGAACAGAGTGTCTACAGAACAGCTAGTCTGCCAGCCCAGGCCAGGAACAGAAAGTGACCACAAGAACAGTCCGCTCTGACGTTGGCCACCTTAGCCTGGTGCTCTTCTCCTAGTGCACTGTAAAACCATCCTTGAGTCAGTTCCACTTTCCTCTGTATTTTCTGGTGCTGGGGATTGAACTGAGTGAGGGCCCAGGGCACGCTGAGCATGCCATCTGTCTGTCATGCTCTCTGTCCCACCCTCTGTGAGGGAGCCACAGCCCCAGACCTCCTTTTATTAAATCTTGAGTTGTATGCATATTGTTTGCCTGTGCTGGGACTTAATGGGACTCCAGAAGGTGGCTATGAGTATCTGGGTGTTGTTGCTGGGAGCCAAGCTCGGCTCCTGGAAGAGCAGCAAACGCTTGTCTTTTTGGTTGTGAGCCCAGCTTTAATGGCAAAGCCACCTCTGCAGCCCAGCAGCAAGCCCTCTCCACTGCTGGGCCATTGTCCAGCCCCACTGGATGCCTTAAGGACGGCCTGCTCCCACTGAGCAGCCCAGCATGTGAAGATCCTGACATTAAACATTTGCCATCTTAAATGGGTAGCATTGCCACTGTCACCTGTACTCATCAGAACGGGGAAGAGCCTGAAAGGCAGCCTGGAGTCTTGCAGATACGACACAGAAGGAGCTTGCTAGTCAGGAGGCCTGCGAAGACAGAATGGAGGGTGCCCACATTGGCACCCAGCTGTCTGCCCTGAGAGGGAAGTGAAAAGCGCAGGAACTCACTGAGTCCCGGCTCTGTGTTAGTCGGCCCCGTGTCTCCTGCTTTTGGCAAGTCACATTGCTGTCTGTGTAGTTATACGAGAGTAACATCATTGGTAATTGGACCTGCTCTAGAACCTACCCAAACCTGAGTGATGAGTAAGCCAGTTCCTCATCTGGGATTTTAAAGTTAACTTAATGTTAGGGAAGAAGGGCGAGACCGAGTCTCACTCTGTTGCCTCACACTCAGCACCTGTCGCCTTAGCCTCCTGGGTGCTGGGACTGTGTGCACAGTGCTCAGCTTTGGTTAATTTTTAAAATACTAACCACACCCCTAATCCTCCTTTCCACTTTGTACTGCTGTTGCAACAGTGTCTCACTAGGTAGCTCTAGTTCAACTGGAGCTAGTTCAAGACTGGCCTAGAACTCACAGAGATCCACCTGCCTCTGTGTCCCGAGGGTTGGGAGTAAAGGTGTGTGCCACCAGCACCTGGCTCACTTTTTTATGGTGAGAGAGGATCTCACTAAGTTGCTGAGGCTAGCTTTCTGATTCCTTGCTCTGGCTCCTGGGTAGCTGGGGCTGCAGGCCTGGCTGCTTTCCTCCTTCCTCCTCTAGCTCTCCTCTGCTCTCTTCCACTTTTAAATTTTATACATACGGTATTTTGCCGCCTGTGTGCTGTAGCCCTGGCTACTTTTATTTAGTTCCCGTCCCTGTCCCCACATCCCTCTCCCTTTCTTAAATCCTGTATGTATGGATGTTTTCCTCAGTATGTTTGTGTGGGCACCGTGTGCATGTAGTGCCCTCAATGGCCTGTAGAGGGCATCAGGTCTCCTAGGACTGGAGTTACAAATGGTTGTAAGCCTCTGCGTCTGTGCTAGGAATTGAACCCAAGTCCTCTGGAAGAGCAGCCAGTGCTCCTAACTACTGAGCCATCTCTCCGGCTCTTTGGGAGGAGGGTGAGGGACCGAGGTGTCAGAGGACCTTAAGCGTTACTAGAACTCTTTGTTTTGCAGGCCACAGACAGAAGCCTTCTATGCAGCATCACCTGCACACCAGACCTCCTTCCTCGATAGCCTACTTCGGGCGTCACCTGCCTTACACTTGAAGACCTTCCTCTGCATACAGTATTTTTTTTTCCTTCACCTTTTTTACACCTTGAATTATGTGCCTACGTAGCTGACTCTGAGATGTCTGCACTCCGCTGAGAGAAAAGGTGCTGCTCTGGGAAATCTGTTACCCTTGTCTTGAAGCCTGTGGCCTTGAACATGGCTCTTGCCAGCTCACAACATGAGAGTCAGCGATGTGTTTAAGAATCGCTGTGAGACAAAACTCGGCGGGACAGTCAGGAGGACCTGCTCAAGAGAAGCTCTGCCCCATCAGATGCACACCAAGCTCTATTTTCAGGATGAATTTCTTACTTCTACATCTTTTGGAATAAATTATTCTTCTCCTTTCTATGGAAATCTGGCTCCAGTGTTTAAAAAGCTCAATTTTCTAAGCTCTTCTGTCTCTAGATAATGCCTTTTCAAAATGAGGTTGTTGTCTAACCTTAGGTTGGATGTATAATCCATCCGGGCCCGGTAATTTGAGACCCAAAGAGACTGGTAAGTACTTTTCTTGATCATTCATTCAGTAACTATTTGAGTGCCTACAGCAGGCAAGGCATTGGAGGAAGCAAAAATGTTGGAAACAGGGTCCCTGCATGCTCATGAGCTCATAGGTTGTTTGGGGAGAGATTGTTCCTATGCATAGAGCTGTAAGATGACGTCATGCTTGACCTTTGGTGAGAGGCAGGTACATACCGCTTAGTCCCTGCTCCTTGGGCTGAGATAAGAGGGCCACTTGAGCTCAGGACTTGGCGGCCAGCCCAGCCAACACAGTGAGACCAGTTGAGGGCAATGTCCAGTCACAGGGACAAGACAGTAAATATGACTTGGGTAGGACTTTAACATTCTCAGAAATAGGACAAAAGAGATCTAGGCTGATTAAAGGCTTGGGTCGGGGGTGTTTTAATAGCAGACATCTTAATTTGCTAAGTTAAGGCTGTGTTAGTTTTGTTTTGTGGTGCTGGATTGAACCAGGGTCTTGCACAAACTCTGAGTTTTAAGAAACTCAAAATTAAAATAGATTGAAGTTCCCTGAGCTCACAGTTCTCTGACAGCTAGCCAAGAACTACTTCCTGTTTTGCAGTTGGTGCTTTTCTGATCGCCCTGATCTTGTGGCTTCTGCTCATAGGACCAAAGAGAGTTTCAAGTTGAAGTGTCTGCCCTGCTCACTCACACTGACACTGAATTCAGGCTAGACTGAGACTCACTAGGCTGACCTTGGATTTTACGATCCTCCTGCCTCAATCTACCCTGCTTTCTACCCTCTCTGTATACCGGGGCTTGAAGCTAGGGCCTCACACATATGTGAGGTGAGTGTGTGGTGTGAGGTGACTCAAATAGAGGAGTGCTGTGGCCCTGAGATACAGTCCCAGCTCTTCGCTGTCACTCGAACTTAAAGGTTTGTCTACAGGGTTAGCTGGGGATTGTAGCTCAGGTAGATGGCCTAGCATGTGCAAAAGCCCTGGCTTCCTCTTAGCCCACCCTCTTGTCCCTCCCCAACACACACACACACGTTTTGTACCTCCATGCTTTTCCAACCAAGGAGCCTATGTTTTTATATTTAAGTATTTATAAATATTATAAATATAAAAATATTTTTACTACATTTATTTATTTGGGGGATGGTAGGATATGCCTTGGTATGCATGTGGAGGTTACTTGCAGAAGTTGGTGTTCTCACTCTTTCTATGGTGTCAGTTATGGGGATTGAACTCAGGTCGTCAGGCTTAGCAGCAAGTACTTTTACCCACTGAGTCATCTCAGTGGCCCTCAAAGAACCTCTTTAGTTAATTTCCTGGAGTCTACAAAACACTAAAGATTTGAGGTTGAAGTTGCCATGGTAATGCATATAAGTGATTTGTCTTCATGTATGTTTGTGCACTCTGAGTATGCCTAGTAAGTGCCCTTAGAGGCCAGCAGAGGGCATCTGATCTCCTGGCACAGGAGTTACAGATAGTTATGAGCAGCCATATGTGTGCTGGGAGCCAAACCAGGGTCCTCTTAGAAGAGGGGCAAGTACTCTTAACTGCTGAGCAGTCTTTCCAGCCCCAGGATCTGTGCTTTAGAATTTCCACCCTAAAGTACTTTGTCCCTGGCCACCCACCCCTGCCTCGCTCAGACTGGCCAGTAGCCTGCTCTGGATATCTGGTTGGGGAAGGCATCTGCCATTACAGATCACCATGCTATCTCCCTCCAGAGCAACATGTGTGACCTTTAATGATTCTTTGTCATGAAGAAAGCAACATCAGGTACACAGGGCTCTTCAGGCTTCCAGCTCTAAGCACTCAGAAGTGTTAACTACTGCCGAAGCCGTGTGCCCACAGAGTCCCTAAGAAGCCTTGCGGCCCACTATCTCTGATTATCCATCTGGAACCTTCTGTTTCCCACTGTGTATCCCCCTTTCCAGCAGATGGAAGTGTCTGCCCAATTGTTTGCTGCAAAAGACAGTCTCTTTGTGTTGCCAGGGCTACCGTCCACTGAGCCCTCCTCAGTGGCTTTGAGGCAGGGTTCTTCAAGCTGCGTCACACTTGGTCCTGCCGGGGTAGCTGCACTTGGTCAGGTGGAGAACTATAGCTGTGGTGTGATGTGTGCCTTGCATGATGGTGGAGGGCAGTTTTGGGGGTGCTTCTCATGGATGGCTGGTTTAATGGCAGCGTAGTTGAAGGCACTCACCATCCCAGCTGACCTATGTCTGAGGGTTGTCTTTGCAGATCCACTTTTACGCTTCTCCCTTGTTCTAATCAAATTACTCATCAGGAAGTGGTCTGGATTACACTGCTGGTTTGCTTGTGAGCTCGTTTCCAATTCGGTAGGGTTGCTTCCTGCAGTCATCTACGAGGATGGTTGCTGTGTGTTATTATTATCTGCACTAACACAGTGTCAGTGACAGATGTGTGTGTGTGGAGGGGTCCGGGACTGAACTGGGCCAGCCAAGTGTTGATGGTTCTGAGGTAGTGACTGTCTTGCTCCAGAGTCCTCAAGGGATGAGAAAGGCCTTGACCTATGGGGTTGTCTCTCAGTCTTCCTGTGACTTTCTCCTCGTGAGGCCTCATGGCACCAGTGTGAAGCAGGAGAGGATGAGAGGCAAAGAAAGGAATTTGGCCAAACTGGAGATGGCAGACTTCTCAGAAAGATTGCTTGCAAGCCTTGAAAGGGCAGGTGCTGTTCTTGTCACTCAGTCATGTTAGTGGCTTTGAAATGAAGGGGTAATGACATCTGTTCAGACAGAGGGGAAGCTCTGTAAGGGGTTTTTGCCCAAGAAGTCAGTTTATTCTTGAGCCCCAGTTTCTTCATTTAAGAAATTTTAATTTCGCCTGTCTGTTTAGCATGCCAGGGATGCTCGCCTCTTGATTTTTGTTGATGTCAAGCTGACCTTTGAACTCTGTGTCCTAAGAGGTGGGATTACAGGTTTGAGCCAACATGTCCAGCGTCTACCTGACTTTTCTGTTATGCAAAGCTATTACCAAATGAGGTTGAGATGGTGATACTAATCTGTAAAATGTAATACACATAGGATATTTGCCCAGTAAATGGCCAAGTCCTCAGAGCATGGTGGCAGCACTTTTCTGTTAGAATAGAATGACCCAAAGGGACAGCTGACTGTTCTGTGGCATTTTATTCCTGCCTAGGTTTCTCTTTTGATAGGTCATTTGACTTAGAGGGCTCCAGAAAAAACAATAAAAGGCACCGGCCTGAGCACTGAGATCATGCCATGAGTGGCCAGACCTCACCATTCCTGGCTTGCAAATTCTACCACATCACCTCAGGGATTCTAGTATAGTTTAGAATAGCCCTTCTGTTGCTATGGATGGACCCCAGGGCCTTGAACATGCTAAACAAGTACAGCTCTTTTTGTAGCTTTGTCACTAGTCAACAACGTGTGTGTGTGTGTGTGTGTGTGTGTGTGTGTGTGTGTGTGTGTGTGTAGTTATTTATATATATAAATAAAGATGCTTTGTTCATTTGGTTGGTTGGTTAGCTTTTTCAAGACAGGGTTTCTCTGTGTAGCCCTGGCTGTCTTGGCACTCACTCTGTAGCTCAGGCTGGCCTTGAACTCAGAGATCTGCCTTCCTTTGTCAAACCTGACACCACCACCTGGCAGTATAGCTGGCTTGCTTTATTTATTTATTTATTTATTTATTTACTTATTTACTTATCTATTTATTTATTGGATACAGGACTTCTTGTGTAGCCGTGGCTGTCCTGGAACTAGCTTTGTGTACCAGTATGGCCTCCAACCCAGAATTCTGCCTGCCTCTGCCTCCCAAGCTTTTGGGATTAAAGGTGTGCACAGCCACCACCAGGCTAATCTATTCTTTTTAATGTAGCTTTAAACATAACTCCTTTGTATATCTTTCTAGGTTTTTAGCAAAGGAAGGCATTTTGTCCATAGCAAATCAAAATTAGAATTTAAAAATTACCTTCCCTCTAACCCCTTGAGATAGGATCGTATTCTATAGCTCCAGCCTGACCTTGAACTCAGAGTCCACCTGTCTCAGCTTCCTGAATGCTGAGATTTCAGGCATGGCTACTACACCTAGCTTCTGAAATAATTTCTGTTTGAAATTATTGTCGAGACCCTGAAAACTGATTAGATTTCATTTAAGCGTTGGTACCAGAGCTGGAGAGCTGGCTCAGCAGTTAAGAACACTGCTACTCTATGGAGCACTCAAGTGTGGTTCCCAGCACCCATATGGTGCCTCACAACTATCTATAACTCTGGTTCCCGGAGATCCGATGCCCTCTTCCCACTCCACAGGCACCCAGCATGCATATGATGCACGTATGTACATGGAGGCAAGCATCCATATATATAAAAACAAGTAAATCTTTTTTTTAAGTCAATGCTTCGTTAGATCCAGGCATTTTAAAATGACTATAGCTCACAGCCCTATTCGAGAACAGATGTATTTACAGTGTAAATGCAGACTTAAGCGGCAAGCATGTGTTATTTTTCCATGCTGTGTGTCTTCTAAAGCTTTCTACTTAAGTGGATGAAGTTGTAGAAAATCCATAATTTTAAAAAGAAAATGACACAAAATACTACAAAAAGGATTTTTATCATGGAACAGCTGGAAACAGCATTGCCGTCCTAAGCCAAAGGCTGATCAAGAAGATGCGAGCCGGGCAGTGGTGGCTCACGCCTTTCATCCTAGCACTCAGGAGGCAGGGGAATCTCTGAGTTCAAGATCAACCTAGCATACAGAGAAAATTCTGTCTCAATAAAGCCAAGAATGAATGAATGAATAAGTAAATGAAGATGTGGTGGTGCACAGTTAGTACAGATGAGGGAGAGGATGGGTAAATAGAAGTTGTCCCTCCTACCGCCACATTTTAATAACCGATCTGGTTTTGTTTTGTTTTGTTTTTTTGTTTTTGTTTTTGTTTTTGTTTTTTTGAGACAGGGTTTTTCTGTGTAGCCCTCGAACTCACTCTGTAGACCAGGCTGACCTCGCACTCAGAAATCCGCCTGCCTCTGCTTCCCAAGTTCTGGGATTAGAGGCGTGCGCCACCACTGCCTGGCCAATCTGTTGTTTAAAACTGTATCTCTACAAGAGATGGAAAGAGAGCAGAATAACATCTGTAGCAGTTACTTTTCTATCCCTATCATAAGACACCAGGACCAAGGCAATTTACAGAAGGGAGGGTATATTGAGTACTTAAGTTCCAGTAAGATGAGAGTCCATCACCATCATTGGCTGGGAGCATGGCAGCAGGCAGACAGGCATGGTCCCGGAGCAGCAGCTGAGAGCTTACATCTGATCCACAAGCAGGAAGCAGTTCACTAGGGATACTGAGAAGATTGTGAAGCCTGAAAGCCACACACCTTCCCCAACAACTTCTAATCTTTCCCAAACAGTTGTACCAACTGGGGACCAAGTAATCAAACATGAGCCTATGGGAGTCATTCTCATTGAAACCACTGTGCCTTTAAATTATTTCAAATGATTTTATTTTATTTTTTTACTTTTACAGCACATTCTTTAGCAAAAACGTCATCTACTTAAAGACTTGTGGGGGGAACTAGAGAGATAGATGGCTTGGGTCCTGATTAAAAGGGATTTCTGCTCTTCCAGAAATCCAAGAGTCAGTTCACAACTGCTCCTAACCAGGAAATCCAATAGCTTTTTTTGACCTTTCAGACTCCTGCATACAGGTAGTACACACACACACACACACACACACGTTTCATTTTTAACTTTTGAAAACGTTTTTGTGTGTGTGGTTATTTTGCCTGCATATATTTCTGGGTACCATATGTGTACCACCTTAGTGGCCAGAAGATGGCATCAGATCCCCTGGGACTGGAGTTGCAGGTGGTTGTGAACCACACCGTGTGGGTGCTGGGAACCAAGCCCAGGTCCTCTGGAGGAACAGTGGTGTCTTCACCACTCAGCCATTGCCAGCCCCTAAGGAAGCAATACATTTAAAAGGCAAGTGTAAGCCATATTTGTAAGTCCTTGGGAAGTGGGAGTCTCAAATCAGGGACTAGCCTGGGCTGCAGAGTGAGTTCCAGACCAGCCTGTACTACATAGCAAGATCCTGTCTCAGCCAACACATATGTAATAATGAAAAAAAAAAGTTTACTGATAAATGATAATAGCGTATTAAAAGACAATCCCTGTGGAATGTAAATGTTCACAAAAAAATGCACGGTAGGAAGTAGCCCACAGTATTATCATAAATGATTACTTCTTTCACAATTTTGTATAGTTTTCAAATTGTCACAAAGCACACATTACTTCTTAATGTATGCTTTTTAAAAGTCTTATTTATTTTATATATGTGAGTACACTGTTGCTGTCTACAGACACACCAGAAGAGGGCCTCAGATTCCCTTATAGATTTTTGCAAGCCACCACGTGGCTGCTGGAAACCAAAATCAGGACCTCTGAAAAAGCCGTGCTCTTAACCTCTGAGCCATCTCTCCAGCCCAATGTATGCTTTTCTTAATGGTGTGTGTGTGTGTGTTTCCAAAAAAGTTAGTACTTCCATCCTCCCCCACACTCCATGAGCATTCAGGATCAGGGGAAGTGAAGTCAGATTTATTGAGACACAAAAGCTATTCTGAATCAGCAGAGAGCAGTGGAACCTTTGACCGGCCCTGGCAGTTTAGAGCCTTCAGGGTGTGAGGCCTCTCTCTGGCTTCCTTTTGTGTAGGTGCTCACAGTGACCTTGTGGGGTGATGAAAGGGAACATTGATGTTGATTCTGCCCACATAGAAAGTGGAACTGTGGGGCTGCAAATGTGCTGGGGTCCCACACAGGTTAAAGAAAGCCCCAGTGTTCCAGCCAAACAAGAGTCTGTTTTAGACTATCATCAAGATTTTGGCTTGGTTTACAATGTGTCTTCACACTGATCAAAGAACACTACAATCGGGTAGATGTTTTATAAAGTAAGCCAGTGTTTGAGGAAGTATGGTTTAGGAAGCTAAGAGTGACTCTCTCAGCAACCCCCCCCCCAGCCTCCCCACCTTCCCCCACCCCACCCTGCGCTTTTTAGCAGGTATTTCCAGCCAGCCCCTGTTTGTACAGGAGGAACCTACTTGCAAATGATAAGCAAACTGGTAACTCTACCCTGTGCATCAAGGGAAATGCATGATAAAGGGTTGTTTATAGGGCCAGAGGGGTAGTTCAGAGCTTGCCTAGCAAGCTTGGACCCTGGGTTTGATCCCCTACAACCTTTTGGGGTGGGGGGACTTTGGGGGGGGTTGGGGATGGAAAGTGGCTAGAGAGATAGTACAGCTTCTCTTCCTGAGGACCCAAGTTTGGTTCCCAGCACCCACACTGGGTGGCTGAAAACTGCCTATAACTCTAGCTGCAGGGAATCTGACACAGTCTTTTGACCTCTGCTGGCACCTGTATATATGTGCTTAGATACACACAGAATTGAAAATTTTAAAGTAAAGCTTTTTGCTTTATGTGTTTACCCCAACTCTCACCCCATCCAGTGCTTCCTAGGAAAACAAATTTATTAAGTAAGGGCATTAAAATCACTGATGTTGGGTGAAAGGATTTTGAAGAAAGAAAAATGCCTGTAAAGTGACAAACCCATAGAAAGAGAGCTTACAGAATTCCACGCTGAGAGGAGAAGAGGGTGCATGGCCCAGGAGAGGCAAACATGCAGGGTTGTGGTAAACTGAAATACATGGAGGCTGGGAAGCAGCTACCTTGACCATAACCATCAGCTCCTACAGAGCAGCCAAGGTGACGGGCTGGCTGTAGGACATGGATGGGGAGGAGAGGGAGGGGTTAAGGGTTGCATCCAGGTCCCTGGTAGAGGGGACCCTCCAGCATTCCAGCTGCCTTGACAGAGCGAAGTTCAGCAATAGACAAGTCTTGTTGACAGAGCTCAGGCATCTGCATGGGACAGTGACTGGGGCTCCGTTGCATGGGGTCTGGAGGGCAAGAAGGTCTAACTGAAGATGAGAATGTAAGAGGTCGGCACAGACAACTGGGGTATTCGTGATGGTGTGAGGAAAGGAACTGTCCAGAGGTCCTCACACTCATGCACTCCTCCCCCAGAGGCAGGCTAAGGAAGGAGTCCGTGAGGAGGAGCCCTCTGAAAGGACCACAGCCCAGGTAGCTATCAGCACCTCCCTCCACTGTACCAAAAACTGTATAGACATTAACCCATGGAGTAAACAGACCACAATCCTATTGTAGCTGGGAAAACAGGTAATGGTGCATGGAATTCTCATCTCAGAGTCTTTGTTTCCTGTAAGTCCTAAGTTATAGAAGTCCATTTGGGGGACTATAATGAAATATGCAAGGCAGGCTACTTTATGAAGAAAAGGGGTTTATTTTAGCTTATACCTCTGGAGGTGGAAAGTGTGGGGCTCACATCTGCTGATGACAATAGGGACAGTGTCCAAAGGCAGCACAGATGAGACATGTCCTGCCTATAAAAAGTACCAGGTGATTCTGGCACAGAGGCTTCATCCAAAAGGCTTTGATCCCCATCATTTCCCAAAGGCATCAAAACACCATGATGAGGTTCCTACCATTCAGCTGAGATCAACATCTGATACAAAAGGCTTTGGGGGACATTTAAGAATAAACACAACCAGCCCTTGTTCAACAGCCCTATACCTATGCCTCATCCCATTTCTGAGACCTCGGGAGCTTTTAGAGCTGTTTTGTGGGTTGCCATTACACACGGTTGTTTGGCTAGCCCGTAACAACATGGCAGTTCTATTTACCAGTGGTTGGATCTCAGGTGCAACAGCCATTGAGGAAATGGCAGGAGAGATGACTCAGTGGTTAAAAGCACTACTGCTCTTGAAAAACAAACAAACAAACAAAAAAACAAAAACCAAACTCCTTGAGTTTGGTTCCTGACACCCACATTACACCACTTATCCCACCTCTAACTCCAGCTCCAGGGGATCCAATGCCCTATTCTGGCCTCTGTGGACACCCATGCTTAAAAGTGCACACACCCTCATATAGATGCACATGATAATTAAAACATAAGTGAATAAACCAAAACACAAGAGAGTCTGCTCTTAGGGCCCAAGGCTGCCAGTGAATGCCCTTCACATTCTTCTAGGGTAAAATTCCTCCCCTTGATCAGTCATGGCCTTTCTTCCCTCTCAGTTGCATGGCACTTACAGCTTTCCCTAGCTCAGACAGATCCCTTGTGTCTAAACATATGTGATACCTCCTATTGGAAGCCTACCGGGGCTGAACCTGGTGGCACTTGCCTGTAATCCCAGTTACTCAAGGAGATTGAGTGAGGAGGGACTTGAGTTCTAGGCCAGTGTCTATGCTCTGGAGGGACACCTCCCTTCTCTTAGCTCAGCTCTGTAGAGCCTAGGCTCTCTCCTTAGGGTACTTGGCCTCTCCAACTTCTCACAGCAATCTTTGCTTATCTCTGTGGACACAGTTGTCATTTGGTTGATTTGTTTGGTTGTTTGGTTGGTTGTTTTGAGACAAGGTCTTACTGTGTACCCCTAGCTTGCTTAGAACTCATGGCATAGATGAATCCTCCCTTGAATACTTAGAAATCCTGTCAGGATTCTAGGAGCAAGCCACCACACCTGGCCTATTCAAGTATTTGATTCCCACAATCGTGCTTGCAGGAGGTATTCAGCGATGCTCATTTACTTAGTGTGTGAAAAAAAAGAACCTCATGGGAGATGACTTCTAATTTAGTAAATTCTGATCTTTGGGAATTGAGTTAATACAAAGCAATGCTGCAAGTGCTCTGAAGTTACAAAGACTTTTCCATGCTCCTTCCTGTGTTGAAAGTTGTGATGCAGGCAGTGGTGGCGCACGCCTTTAATCCCAGCACTCAGGAAGCAGAGGCAGGCAGATTTCTGAGTTCAAGACCAATTGGTCTGCAGAGTGAGTTCCAGGCAGCCACGGCTACATAAGAACCCTGTCTAGAAAAACTGAAGGAGGTGGGGGAGGGACCCAAAGCTTTGTGCATGCGTTTGTATAACACAACGGCATAGTCACTGAGCTGTGGTCCCACCTCCACCTGTTCTTGAACTTGTACTCTTCCCATCCCAGCATCCCTAACATCTTGAGACTGCAGGCATGCATCACCAGCACAGTCTCCGTCTGTCCATAATTTTTGAGCCAGGGTCCTGGCCTTTCGGTTCCTTATTTGACTCTGAAAATTATATAGCTGGTCCTGCATACGAGGGTGCCTCTCTCTGAGCTCCGTGGATCCTAGCTGAGATCCATAAATTCCTGTATCTATGGTGTTCTTTAGCCCCCCCCCGAAATGTTCAGAACCATTTTTATTAGTGATAACAGCCAGTTGTAGTGGTGCAAGCCTTACTCACAGCTTCTCAGAAGGCTTGGGCTGAAGGACACAAGTTTAAGGCCTGCTTGCGCAATTTAGTGAGACTCTGCTCCAAAATAAGAATAAAAAGGAGCTGGGGGCTTCTCTAGTAGAGCAGAGCCCTGGGTGGGATTGAAGTCTTTGTACCTCAAAATAATTACAATATTAAGAGCTAACATGTAGGCATTGCTTGCTGTGTGTGAGGCTGGTTGTATATGTTGCCAGACTGTAACTGGGTTGGATCAGGGCAAAGAGCAGCATAGCACTTTGCCTCCTTCCTGATCTCAACTCAGTTACCGACCCTCTGAACAGAAGAAACCCACCACTGGATCCTCCCTTTTCCCATGGTGTTTGCAGGAGCCTTACCTCCCTTGTTAAGAGGAGGGTTAACTGCTGCATACTTTGCTCTAAATTCCCACATCAATTCCATCATTACTCCTCTCTCACAGAGGTGGCTGCCTCCACTGCCAGGCTGGGAAGAGGGAACTCCCCTGGCAGACAGACAGGCGCTAGTTGCTAGGAGCTAGTGAGTTCCAGCCAGCTCTGTGGGCAGAATCTTCTAGCTCTCCTAACCTAAGAGGAACAATTGTCAGTGTAGTATTAGCAGGTGCAGTCGGGAACTGTTTGGAAAGCCAGGCTACCTCCCTGCGGGGACCTAGAGAGAGATGCCTTGCAGGCTAAGCTAAGCACTGAGATGGGGACTTGGCCCTTCATCTTAGCAGTGCCTTCTCTTGACAAAGTCTGCAACTGCTATTGGGTGTTGTTAATCATGTTTGTGACTTGGTGATGTAGTTGTGGTATGTTGAGCTCATTAATTACTTAGTGAGCCTAGGCTTTGCGAAAACAAAAGGAAAACTAAAACCTAAAAAGCAAGCTGATGGTCTGTCCTATCTCATAGCTGATGGGCACTTCCTGGGTTTTTCTCCATCTCAGGGAGACTTGTGACCCTGTAAATTTGCATTAAATCAAACCTTTGGTTGCAGAGGACCCCGGCTCTACCCTGTGCTCTCTTAGCTTTGTATTGCTTCTTTCCCTTAGAAATCTTTCTGAATTGTTTACTTCCTGCCCTTGAGAAGCTAGTCTTGTGGTTATACCAGTTTGGGTTTTGTTTTGTTTTGTTTTTTTTGGAACAAGACTTCTCTCCTAGTTCAAACTATTATGGCTGCAGGTCTGGGTTCCTGCCTCTTATCATCTGTCCCTCCGCTTCTGGCTTTTATCCTCCCACTTTGGCCTCACCAACAGAATGTCTTATTATACCTGTGTGTAGGGAGTCTTTCCACAACAAATGCTAGATTGTTCCCACTCCCCGGCCTCCCGGTTTGCTATCACTTACAGCCACTGAGCTGAACATACACTGTTCAGCTGATAAAACAAAATTAAAAACCCGATTCATTGTCCAGGAGTGTTCAGTCAGCAAAAGAGATGAAACAATTTTGACAAGAATGCTGCATTGGAAGATAAGCGAACAAGCTCAGCTGCTTGCCACCGCTGCTCTGCCAGGAGACATTTTTCTTTTCTAACTGCCTCCCTCTCTTCTAATGGTCACACTCCTCCCTGAGAGGTAGAGATGAGGGGGCCTCCTATGCACCAATAGTCTTTCAGATCAACCTGGGAGGCAGTGAGGAGAGGGACGTAGTATCAGATGGGCTAGGAATTTGCCCAAGTGTGCTAACAAGAAGGGGCACTGAAGCCTGTGGTCCATCAGCACTTCCATCAGCACGAGGGTCCCTTCTAATGAATTTTGTCATCTTCCCTCACTAGGATCTGAGGTCCTTCGGGGCAAGGACAGGGTCTCGTGTACATATTCAGTATTTCACAAACAAATATCCATTTCTCTCCTTTCCTTGAGTTGTCAATAAAGATAGGCTTGTATGTTTAACTCAGTAGTGAGAGTGCATGCCCATGTGGTGCACTGAAGAAATAACGCCAGCATATACAGCATGAGTAATGCAAGGGGAAGGGGAGAAGACTGAGGGTTAAGCAGACTACATGGAGGAGAAGGGGGTTTTGCACCTTGGAAGATGGGCTAGGGTTTGTAGTCGGTTCATCAGATACACAGGTCTGCCCTATGCCATGGCAGGCCTGCTGCTGAGTGTGGGGTAGGCTAGAGAATCAGGAGAGATAAATAATGGGGTATTTTGGGCTGAACTTGGTACTTTCAGGGAGAAATGAGAAACTGACACTCAGAGCTATCAAATAAGGACACTGTCCCATTGAGAGATCACAGTGGGGACAAGTTCTCCCCCAAAGAATACTTCTTAGATGAGATGAATGAGGGATAGGATCCAATTACCAGCGTCAATGAATCTCTTTTAGGCTACTCAGCAATACTGTCATCTTCTCAGGAAAAAGTCAGTGCCAAATATCAGAGCGACACAGCTTTTCCTGGAGACCTCCCAGGTTGGAGTTAATTAGTCCCACTTTTGAAACTGTGACGTCCGACCATATCCCACAGTCCAGATTGTCCAGGAAGAAACATTTAGTCCCAAAAGGTTGACACTTAAAAAGATGCGTCGGGAGTCAGCAGGCAGAACCTAGTCTGCTAATGAGGATTCACACACAGTACAATCTTTGGGTCCTAAGGCAATGTAGGGCTGGGTGTGCTGGTGCTCATCTGTAATCCCAGCGCTTGGGATTCAGAGGCAGGAGGATCAGGAATTCATGGACAACCTAGCCACATAATGCCCTGCCTGCAAACAAACAGAAATAGTAAGAAAATGCAAGGCTTTTGACAGCTGGGTTTTTTTTAAAAATAATTTCTTTGTTTTTTCATGTCATCCGAATTTTCAGTTGAACTTGCTAGCACTACTTTGCATGGCTGGGCACTGCTTTAATTCTCCGTTAGAGCACACAAGATCATAAAGAATGATGGAGAGCAATTTGAAACCCTGGTTACCTTGGATCTCATAGCTCAAATTAGGACAAAGTTTGTTTGATTGTTTTTGAAACAGTATCTCACTGTGTATCTCTGGCTAGTCTGGTACTCACCGTGTAGACCAGGCTGGCCCAGAATTCATATAGATCCAACTGCCTCTGCTTCCTGAATACTGAGATTAAAGGTGTGTGTTACCATTCCCTGAATCTTTCTGTTTTTGAGAGAGGAAAGCCCTGTGTTACCCAGGCTGGTCTTAAAGCTCTAGAGTCAAGCTACTTACCTGCATGAGCCTCCTGCACTCTAAGGTTTAAAGTGAGAGAGATGTCCACGTATACAGAGACTACCTGTGAAGCCTCCGCAGAGCCCAAGCAACTTAACACTTATCGAATACATTTTTGTACATTTGTTTTTTGAAGCAAGGTTCATAACTTACTATGTGGTCCAGACTGCCGTACTGGAATAGTGGCATGAACCAGTGTGCCAGGTTCTTTCTGAGCTTTTGAATAGTATACCATATATGATGCTGCCTATTGAAAACTACATGACTTTGAAGAGTTTAGTGGCATACAGTGTATCTCTTATTGTGATTGTGCTGTTGTCTCACCTTTGTGGGAAATCTCCATCTTCTGACTCAGCCTGTTCTATGACATACGTTTTTTCTGAGGCACATTGTTACACACTTTTGGAAGCGGCATGCCAGCTGGTCACCACTTTGTGGCTAGGATTAAAAACCTAACCCTCAAGCCAACACTATCCCAGAATCTTTCTGCCAACTTTGTGGTAGAATCTGGCTGCATCAAGCCCCCAAAAAAACACCGATCAATTAGGAGCCTGTGGTTTGACTCCATTCAGAGCAGGAAAGTCACAAACCTTGATGGAAACTCCATCCCTCCCTAGATAACAGAAAGCATAAAGACTGGACAACAGTGTAACTGACCAGCACATGCCACTAATGGCAGAGTCCTGTGATAGGATATGAGCCTGTTGCATACTGTATACACACATACATATATAATATGAATATAAAATGATTATTTTAAAAATAAGTCATATAAAGCACTTACCAGAGTGTCTGACGTATAGTTAGCACATAATGAACAGTAGTAGCATTAGACTATTCCAAGGACATCATTTGGAAGACCAGTTGTAGGCTGAATAGCAAATGCCTGTCTGAGAGGTAGTGTGATAGCAGAAGGGCTAGCCTTCTGTGGGAAAGCTTCCAAATATGGAACTCTGAGAAGATAAATAAGCGAGGGTCAAACTCCTGGTGTTTCAAAGTAAGAGCCCCACAGAAACAAGTCCAGGGAGCCTGACTTTAACTTCTCAAGCCAATTTTTCTATTGGGTTTTTTTTTTTTAAATTTTCAATTCCACCCAATGGGGAAAATTAGAAGGAGCTATGGTCAGACTTAATGAGGCGGTAACTACTCATCGAATCATTGGGTATCAGGATCTTACTTGTGGTTGGCATTCTGAGAGACTGATTTACTATTTTATTTTCTTCCTATGGAGCTACAGTTACCTATTAATCTGAGGTCCAAAAAAGTTTGTTTTAATCCAGCATGGTGGTTCATGCTTGTAATACATGTGCATGGGAGACAGAGGCAGGAAGATTGTCATGAGTTTGAGGTTAGCTGTTAAATTGCTGCGTTGCCTAGAATTATCCTTACTTGCTATTCAGTCTACAACTGGTCTTCCAAATGATGTCCTTGGAATAGTCTAATGCTACTACTGTTCATTATGTGTTAACTATACGTCAGGCACTCTGGTAAGTGCTTTATATGACTTATTTTTAAAACAATCATTTTATATTCATATTATATATGTATGTGTGTATACAGTTTATGTGTGTATGTGTTTGCTTAAATTAAACTCATGTGTATGAATGTGAGCATGTACATGTGTTCCAGTGTCCACACTGTTTGAGATAGGGTCTCACCATCACTGTGTGTCAGGCTGGCTGGCCTGTGAGTTTCTGGGGTTCTCTTGTCTCTGACTCCACATCTCCATGAAGGATACAGATGTTCCTGATACACGGCCAGCTTTAACATAGGTTCTGGAGATTCAAATTCAGGTCCTCACATTTGTGTGATGTGCTGTCCCCACTAAGCCATCTTACCAACCCTATGTAAATTATTTCACCCAGTTCTTACACCAATCCCATTTTTCAAATGTAGACATTTAGCTTCATGGTATACATGTGGTGAAGCAAGGATTCCAATCCAGGTTATTATTAAGCCAGTAACACAGGGACAGGCTATATAATTTGTCTGGCACGGAGGTCAGAGGACAAGAGACATTGCCAGTCCCACCCAACCTTTGTCAGGATTATAATCTAGGCAAATTTTTTATGCCCAAATCCATGGTTGCTTGCTTTTGAACCAGGGAGAAAATTACAATGTAGTTCACACTTACCTTGAATGGAACCACACCTGCCTCAGGCTCCCCAGTGCTGACGTCACAGCTGTGTGTCATCACATCTCATCCCAGTCCATGACTATGATAGTAAGACTCTACCACAATGGTTCTCAACCTGTGGATTGTCACCCCTTTGGAGGTCAAATGACCCTTTCACAGGGGTTGCCTAAGACCATCAGAAAACACATTTATATTATGATTTATAACAGTAGCAGAATTACTGTTACAAAGTAGCAATGAAAATAATTTTATGGTTGGGGTCACCACAACATGAGGAACATTAGGAAGGTTGAGAACTCCTTGCCTGGGTCTATGTGAATGGGGGAGGGAGGCTCTTAATTTGGCCGGGAGCATAAGGTGGTTGTTTTGAGACCTGGTCTTATGAAGACTGGGCATGCAATTCAGTGTAGCTAAGAATAAACTTCAATCCACCTGCTTCCACCTCTCCAGTTCTGAGATCACAGGGACTAACCACAACACCCCCTTCCTCCATCCTGCCTGCTTTGAAGCCACGAGTACTCCCAAGGGAAAACTGATATTTGAAGGGAATCTGATGAGAGTTCTCTGTCCTTTAATCTTTTCCTATGCTTAAGAAAATACGTTTTTCTGTGTTCATATGTGTGTGCGGGTGCAGACCTGTAACCCTGCACCCAGAAGACTAAGACAGGAAGATCCAGAGTATAAAAAGAATTCTGGAAACACAGGCTGTGATAATAAGGTAGCTTATTTCCTTGAACAATAATTCTGAGGTTTTTTTTCCTTTTGAAAAATGGTTCTCTTATTGTTATATGTCTGTTGGGAGAACTATTAGGGATAATGAACCTACCACAAACTATACATCCAATAAACTGTCAACAGGATTAAGTCATCACATTATCACGTTAGACAGCCTTGTCCATAAAGCATCTAGTAGCAGTTTGTACAGCTGAATACAGGTCCTATTCCAAAGATGCGTGAAGCTGACTCAGGGTCTGGGGATCCAGACTTAATAAATATGAGTTGATGAATGAACAACAACTGAAGGCCAATTTTATCGGGGAACAGGAACGTCATTTACTAAACAGAATGTCGATACGGCCCCCTACTAATTAATATTCCTTTAATCCCCCATGGTTCAGTTAAACTGTAAAGTGGGCATTCGGACTCCTTGGTCCTCATCTTAGTTCTAAGCCTACAGAGTGAATATGGACGCCTCTGAAAAGAACATCACAGACGAACGAGAGCTTGCTGCTCGCCATCCCCAGCGGCCCACGCCCACGCTCAGCATCAGCCTCCGAGCCCCCACTCCTCCCTCTCTTCCTGGTTTTCCCCAGCAACCCGCCCCTCTGATGTCACGTGACAGAGCGCCAGCCGGGCCGAGCCCCTGATTGGTCAGACTTCAGGGCGCCTCGCGATTGGCCTGGGGCGGCGGGCCCCCGCCTCCCTCCTCCTCCTCGCCGCGGCCCACGTGAGGGGGGCGAGTCACGCGATTTCCGGGAACCCGTCAGGAAGGACATAAACAAAACAAACCGAGGCAGCATGGAGAGGGGCCGCGGCCGCCAAAGCGCGGCCGGACCCAGTGCCTGAACCGCCTTCAGCCTCAGGTGAGTGCTGAGCGGCCGCACGGGCGGGCGGGATGCGGCGGCAGAGAACCGCAGGTGTGAGGCGCGGGTGCCCGGCTCCGGGCGAGCGGGGCGGGGGCCGCCGGGCCGTGGGCGCACGGAACGGGGTCGCCGATGCGAGCCGGACCGGGCTGCCCCCGCGGCCGACGGTTATATAAGAGGCGGGCGCGCGCGGGCGGGCGGCCCCGTTAGGGCCGTGCCCTCTGCGCTCCCGGGAACCGGGGACCGCGACTGCCGGCAACCGGCCTGTCAGAGCGGCGAGCGGGTGGGAGGGGCCGGCAGGGAGGGGAGGAGAGGGGCGTGTGAGGGAGACCAGCACAGCTGCTTCTCGGAAGGCCAGGGACGGAGGAACGGACAGAGAGAACTCCGGGCCGGGGAGTCGTGGGGCTGCTGCTCCCCCCCGGCCCCTCCCCGGAGGCTGCGGGCGACGGGGGCCTCCCTCCCGGGATTTGTTTATATGTCCTCACTAAGCAGCTTGAACGGCCCGGAGGCGGAGCCCTCGCTGCCGAGTGGCGGCCGATGCTGTCCAATGGAGGAGGCGAACGGGGGCCGTGGCGCCAATGGGCGCAGGGAGGCGGTGCCGCGGGCCCCCAGTAAGTTAGACTGTGCTGGGGGTTGGGCCGGCGGGGCGGCCATATTAGATGGGAGGGGACGGGCCTTGGGGGGCGGGGGGGAGTCCTGGAGCGGGGCGGAGACCGGGCAAAGGGCGAGGAGCCGAGCGGAGCCGAGCGGGGCCGTGGGCAGGCCGGGTGTGGGCTAGAGTCCCGAAGGCCCCGGAAGCCACCCAGAGGAGCCTGACCCGGCTCGGCCGCTCCCGAGTGGAGGCGGCTAGGGAAGTACCGAGGGCTGTCTAGCAAGCCAGGGGGCGGTTCCTGGGTCTAGATGGAGCTTAGTCTCTGGCTTCTCCTTCTTGGTTAGCCCTCTACTGCTTGATAAATCCTGCCTCCTTTAACCCAAGAAAGCAAACAGTTCTGCTGTTTCTGAGCAGGCCTGAGTCTTAAGACTACCTTAAGGAGTTATTTCTGTAGTTAGGGGTGTGTTTCTGTACCGGGCCTCCCGTGTAGAGGCAAGCATTCAGAGGAACTTCTGCTTTTCTGGGTAATGCAAAGAGAGAATTGGGACTGGAAAAGCAGACAAAATTGAGGAATGAGCGGCATTTCTACTTTTTCCCCCACATGGATACCTTCCAAAGATCAGGCCCCAGTGCTTCCAAGTCTTGATTTGTCTCCCATGCTCACATAAATTGGAAGCTAACATATATCAACTTTATGAGAAAACTGAGCCTTGAGAAAAGTATTTAGGTCTGATGAGTCTTTAGGGCTTTTGTCTTTCCAGTACCAACAGGTGAGAAAAAGGATGAAGGTCTGACTTATTTTTTAAAAAGCAGGAATAGGAATTCTTTGTAAATTTTGTGATCTATGGTAAAATGATTGTCACTTGATTCTACTTTAAAATATATTTTCAGTGTTACCTAGTTTAAAACAGCTGAGAGATACACAAAAGGGGGAAATTGTAATTGTTTTGGAACCATGGGAGCTTTTTAAAATGCTTTTTAAAGCTCCTTTTAAGATGAGCTTATAACTTGTGACCACATTCAGGTTGTTAAAGGTAGTAGGCTATTGATACATCTTTGGCCAAGTACTTAGTAGTAGGAATACATCATAGGTATATCACCCTAGGGGCTCTTCAAGAGTTGAGCTGAAGAATATTAACAAATAGTAAATAAATTATTTGTCAACTTTGGTATTGGTTTTATAAGACTGACCCTCAGTTTTGTTAAAACTCAGTAAAAATATAATCCCAGGTTAGTTGATATATTTTTAAAATTAGATAAAATTTTTAATTTTTTTGTTTCTGAGGCAGCATTTCTCTACATAGATAGCTCTAGCTGTCCTGGAACTTACCCTGTAGACCAGGCTGACCTGGAACTCAAAAAGATCCATTTCCCTCTGCCTCCTCAAGTGCTAGGATCAAAGGTGTGGGCCACCACCACCCGGCTATGTATAATTTTTGTAGTAAATACAATAGTAGCCTTATATTTTTATCACTTAATGTTGTGTTGCTAAGTTCCAACCTATCTTAAGGCCACAATCAGTTATAAAAGGGTTTGACTAAAGTTAAAGTCAATCAAAAGTTGTTTCGATGATATCTAGAATACTTAATCAAGGGGTGTTCATTGTCATTTTGTTTGAAAAGTTAGTTTTCATTCCTTATGTGGTAATTTCTTAAGAATGGCAAATATACACTAGAGCTTATTTTTGGCTAAAATTCTTTCATATGCTTAATATACTTTGGGGTTTACAAAATGTTGTTGTTGTTGTTATTGAGACAGGGTTTTACTTTGTAGTCCAGTTGGTTGAATTCCTGGGCCTCAAGCATTTCTTTCCTGCTGGGACTACAGACAAGTACCACTGTGCACAGCCCAGGAATTTTTAGTATAGTTAAGAATAGAAAAAGAGATACTTCTAGAAGCAATAGTGGATTCTCTATTTACCTTGTCATTCTGTATGTTGCATAACAAACTGAAAATAAACTTTGATGAAGAAAATAACCTGTTTAATTGGTGCAAGTTCTAGAGTAAAAGGATAACTTATAAAGGTCCTTGGTGGTGGTGGTAACTAAATCCATTGGATAATGGAAGTACAGAGACATTCTATTTTAACTGTAGTAGTGTAGTGTAATATTTTTATTTTTGTGGGGTTTTTTTTCCATCCTGTGTAGCTCTGGCTATCCTGGAACTCATTATGAAGGCCAGGTTGGCCTTGAACCCACAGATAACCGCCTGCCTCTTCCTCCCAAGTGCTGGGATCAAAGGTGTGAACCACCATACTTGGCAGTGTAGTGGTTCTTAAAATAGTAAACTGAATTCACTGTTAGCTTTTAAAGCTTAAGTTTTAGTCAAGACTGATGATAGGATTTTGAGAGCCATCAGCATAGGCTTATTTCCAGTTAGGTTTGTACGTGGCTGTTTTGGCAAAGGTCTCACTGACGTTTACTACATTTAGTAGTGTCTCATTTTAAGGTAAACACATTGGCTGGTCATAAATCTGTCATACTATTTTTTTTGCTTCTGTGAGGTGGGACCTTGCAGTGTTGTCCAGGTTGACTTTGCACTTCATGATCTTCCTGTTTCAGCTTCCTGCATTACTGGAGTCACAGTGATATGCCACAGTGCCTAGTTGTTGGTTCTAATTATACCTGGACAAGAGTAGTTGAACTTTTTACTGAATAGGATTAAATAGTAAATATTTAATAATCTCTGTAATGACTGTTTACCTCTGCAGTTTGTATGGTGATGACTGATAATATAGAAAAATATATTTGGGCTATATACCAATAAAACTTCTTTACAAGAGTAAGATGTATGTATTGGTAGCCCATGGTCATTGTTATCCTCTTTTTAAAGATTTTTGAAGATTTTGCAGAGGGAATTGCAGAGGATGTAAATACACACTTCAGATAGTATTGGATCAATAGTATTGTATATATCTCCTACCTTGAGAAAGTTTCATTGTAAGACACACATAGGACACAATCTTATTGCAAAATTTTACATCCATGTGGATGTCTTGAAAAAGTAAGTATTGGTATATATTAGTATAGTTCTGTTTAAAGTAAGTATTGGTATATATTAGTATAGTTCTGTTTAAAGTAAGTATTGGTATATATTAGTATAGTTCTGTTTAAAGTAATTATTGGTATATATTAGTATAGTTCTGTTTAAAGTAAGTATTGGCATATATTAGTATAGTTCTGTTTAAAGTAAATATTGGTATATATTAGTATAGTTCTGTTTAAAGTAAGTATTGGTATATATTAGTATAGTTCTGTTTGGTTTAGAGGTGCTGCCCCCTCTGCCCCATTTCTGAGACTTCCTTTTTGGTATATATTCCAGGATGGCTTTGAACTGGCCTACAACTTTTGTTGTTGTGTGATTTTTGTTTGTTTGTTTGAGATAGTGTCTCCTGTTGACCAGGCTGAATTCAAACTATCCAGGAATATGACTTTGAATTCCTGATCCTCCTACATCTCCCATTCCAGTAGGGGATTATAGGTATTCACTACCATGCTTGAAAGAGTTTTGTATTTTACTGGTTTGTGATAATTGGGGGTTTTGTTATTGTTGAGACAGGGTCTCTCTGCATAGCCCTGGTTGTCCTGGAATACTCTGTATAGACTAGGCTGGCCTTGAACTCAGAGAACTGCCTGCTGCTACCTCCCAAGTACTTGCGTTAAAGGCATGTGCCACATGCTACATCTGGTTTGTGATGATTTTTATTTTATATAGCAAAGTCCCTTTTGGTGGGACGCACAAATTCTTTTTCAAAAAAAATGTATTGAATTTGTTTGTGTGTACAGGTCGCATGTGCTACAGCATGCACAAGACGATAAGGCACCAAGTTGCAGGAGTTTATCCTCCTTTTTTCATCTCATGGATCCTTTGGATTAAACTCCAAGGTTTCAGGCTTGGTAGCAAGTGCCTTTATTCACTGAGCCATCTTGCCAGGCTGTAAAATCATTCTTTCTGGCTAGTCTGAGTCATTCTCCTGGGACAAAATAGACTAGGAGATTTGGAACAAAGTAAACTAGGAGATTTGCAGAGGACTTCAGTGTTGCTTCATGTCTGTAGTACTGCTCTGTTCCGTCACTAGCCACATCCACATCTTGTCTGCTCTTCACCAAGTTTATGACTTTTCTCCCCAAAATCTGTATCTGAAGTCACTCTAAGCAGTTCTCTAAGCTGCTGTTGATCTACTAGTTCCAGTTTATCCAACTCTTCTTTCCATCTGTCTGTTTTAAGACTATCTCAGGCTAGGCTTGTGCTCTATATAATTGAAATTGGCCTTGAACTCCCAATAGTCCTGTCTGCACCTCTCAGGTTCTGTGATTAGAGGCATGAGACACCATGTTTAATTATTTTGTCCTTTCAACACCAACACTGATGTGATATCTTGTGTTAGAGACTTGTGTTTTCAATTAAATATCTTTTCTTTCTTAAGATAAGATCTATGTAATGTAACAGTGCTTGTCCTTGAACTCACAAAGGTTCACCTGCCTCTGTCTCCTAGGTGCTGGGCTTAAAGTCTTAGTACTTTGCTAAGCTTGCTTATCTTTTAGTTTTCTCAGACAGGGTTTCTCTATGTAGCCCTGGCTGTCCTGGACGTCACTCTGTAGACCAGGCTGGCCTGGAACTCAAGGTATCTAACCGCCTGAATATTGGGTATGTGCCACCACTACAGGCAAACAGTTTTGGTTTTTTGTTTGTTTTTGTTTTTTGGTTTTTTTTTTTTTGGTGTCTCCATGTACCTTCTTGAGTATAATACTGTTTTTGAAGGTTTGCTGCTGCTTGCTTTTCCTGATGGACCTATCACCTTCTCTATTACAGACTTGGCTGTTCACTGAGCAATTTGAAACTCTACAAGAATAAAATTTAAAAAGAAGTCCTTATGGTTGTGAGGGAAGAGTTAGGAATAGCATGGATGTCTGTTCCTAAGTTTCAGTGTAGAAGGGCTGGAGAGATAGTTTAGTGGCTAAGAACACTGACTGTGCCTGTAAGAGAACCCCTATGTAGTTCCCAGTACCCACATGGCACCTCACAACTATCTGTAACTCCTATTTCAGAAGATATCCTACACCTCTTCTGGCTGCTCCAGGAACTTCCTACATTTGGATCACAGATATACATCCAGGCAAAACACTTGTACACATAAATACAATAAATACATATTTTAAATAGAGACTCAGAATACCTTAAAACAGCAAGGCTTAGTGTAGTATAAAGTCAGATGGAGGAGAACTGAGGAAATAGATAGCTCAGTGACTGCAGGTACTTATCACAAGCCTGATACCATGTTCAGTCCTCTGGTGGAAAGAGAACAGTTTCCTATAAGGTTTCCTCTGACTTACTTGTGCATTCACACAAAGAAATGTAATATAACAAAAAAAAATTAAAGTCAGACTTTTACAATGTTACTATCTGGTGGTGGTGGTGGTGGTGGTGGTGGTGGTGATGGTGATGGTGTGTGTGTGTGAGAGAGAGCGAGCATGGTGGCATATGTTTGTAATGTATGTGTGGGTAAAAGTGATACTTTATTCAAGTGTCTTCCTTAATCACTCTCACATTATTTATGCACTTGAGCATGCATGATGTTTGTGGGTGGGATGATTCTCTCCTCCCACTTTATGTAGGTTCCAGGGATTGAACTCAGAGTAACTGGTTTGCACACCAAACACCTGTACCTACTGAGCTATCTTTCCCCCCTCACTTTTTCTTTCTATATTTAGCAAAGTGAACAGATTGACTAGAAAAAAGAAAAAAAGATTCCCCAAGAGTGGGAAGATTGCAAGGGAGATTACTTAGAGACTAAACTCACAGAACTTGGAGGTGGCTTACTGACTGGCTAGTAAACTCCAGGGAACTGCTCATCTCCCTCATCACACATAGTTCTAGTGCTGGGCTTACAGATGCCTCCAGCACCTGACTTTCACACTTTATCCACTGATCCATTTCACAGCCCAACTTTTACAGGTTTGTTTGTTTGTTCGCCTGTCTGGTTGGCTACCTACCTTCCTTCCTTCCTTCCTTCCTTTCTTTCTCTCCCTTCTTTCCTTCCTTCCTTTCTTCACATCTGGATTTCTCTGTGTAGCCCTGGGCTGTTCTGGAACTCCCTCTGTAGACCAGGCTACCCTGGAACTCAGAGATTCTCCAACCACTTTAATCCCAAATACTGGGATTAAAAGCATGCACCATCATCACTCAGCCTTTTACAGTAAGTCTGATTTTCAGTAAGGTTTTTGCCTGTACTCTTGGAAGTGAGTTGTCTATAGAGTAGGAGAGAAGATGACAGCTGCATGGTTAGGTTCCTCATATCTGTCTGTCCCTCTTTTTTTTCTTTTCTCTCACTCCCAGCCCCACACGCTCTTAACTTTGATTAGTTCTCTTTTCACAGTGCTTTTTTTTTTTGGAGGTGTGTGTGTATATGTATTGAACTGCTCCCCTAGTTTTTAGTTTTTCTTTTAGTCTCTGACTAGTGTCTACCCCCCCCCTTTGCTTCTTTCCTGATTTATAGGTGCCCAGATGCCTCCTTTCTTTTACAAAGTTTTACTGTTTCCTTTTATCTTGCTTCTTAAGTTTTTAATTAATTTCAAAATTTTGTTTCACTTATTTATTACCCTTTCTAAATTTCCTTTTCTTTCTGTTGCATTTATTTATGAATGTGTACCTGTGTTGCACATGGCAGAAAATCGGAGGAGTCAATTCTCCCTTTCCACACTGTGGGTCTTAAGTAATTAAACTCAGATTGTCAAGCCTGGTAGTAAGTTCCTTTATCCACTGAGCTGCCTAGCCAGCCTTCATTTTTTTTTTTAAACTTAAATAAAAAAATTTTTGAGACAGGGTCTTATTATGTAGCCTTACTGCATGATTACTATGTATGTCAAACTGGCTAAGAACTCACTGATATTCAACTCTCCTCTGGGGACTGGGATTAAAGGAGTATGCCACCACATATACCTTATTTTGTTTTTTGAAAGAGGGACGTATAATATAGTCTAGGTTGGTCTGAAACATTCTGTAACCCAAGCTGCCCTTGGGCTACTCGTGGCAGTCCACCCTTCTGAGTCTCTTGAGTGCTAAGATTATAGGCATATGCCACCATTCCCAGATAGATACCTTTCTAAAATCAGCATTATTGAACATCACGGGCTAGAGAGATGGCTCAGCGGTTAAGAACACTTGACTGCTCTTCCAAAGATCCTGAGTTCAAATCCCAGCAACCACAGGGTGGGTCACAACCATTCGTAATGAGATCTGACGCCCTCTTCTGGTGTGTCTGAAGACAGCTACAGTGTACTTACATATAATAATAAATTATTCAAAAAAATCACATAAATCTTCATTCAGACTCAACACTGCCCTTTCCCCCCCAAAAAAGAGATAGAAGAACGTTCACAGAATTTTGAGCTTTAATAAATACTACCATCTAGCCACTGCTGTGACTAAATCTGTAATGCTGTCACACTGTAACGGTACTTCATAGTGCCTCCTTTGTGGTTAGCCCTCTTCCCTCACCACTGGCCCCAGGCATGAAATTGATTTGTCTTGTTACGATCAGCAATGGAATTTCCTATGTATGAAGTCATACACTGCATTGTCTTTTTGAGTCTGACATCTAATGCTCTTGAAATGCCCCGTGTCAGTTTGGTCCTTGTCAGTTATCCTGTGTCTATACTACAGTGATTCTCTGCTCCAGGAGAAAACCTGGAGTTGATCCAGGTTTTAGGCTGTTATTGATGGTGATGAAAAATGATGAAAACATTTTTGTGCTTGTCTTTTAAATAACTTTTCTAATATTAGCCACCTTTTACTTGGCATCCCTGCAGAACTGTTGAAAGGAAATTCCTGGAGTTTACCTTAATAAATTGGCTTTGTGTGAGGTCTATAGTTTGGAGCGTCTTTCAGCTTAGATGCCTGTGTGTAAATGGTCTGGGTAGAGTGGAGCAAGTTAGGGAGCACAGTGTGGAGGAAATAGTCTCACCAGGGTTCAGTGGTCATCTTAGGAGTATGTGCCTGGTGTTGTTTCGTCTGATTTTTACCAGCAAGAGAGTGGTAGAGAATTAGAAACATTAACTGAAATTTCTACATTAAGTGTTGGTAGTTAAATTTTAAATGTTAACCCACCCACCAAACCAAGCAACCCTTGTTTGGGAGCTAAACAGAAGCATTCTATGGACATGGTTTCTGGCTGTGGTCCATTTTGATACTTGTGCTTTAAAACTCCTGCCTTTGGTTGACTTCTGCCTTCAGGGTCTCACATATCTTAGGCTATCCTTGAACTCACTATGTATTGAGGCTGATCTTGGAACTCCTCCTGCCTAAATCTCCTTAGTGCTGGAATTACTGGCATACATTGCCATGTCTAGTTTATTTGGTCCTAGGGATGGAACCCAGGGTTTTGTGGATGCTGTGCAAACACCCAACCTGCCAGCAGAGTTACATTTTCTCTGAGCTACATCCTCAGCCCAGTCTTCTGCCTTGAAATGCACTCTCGACTGGTAGAACTCCTCCCTCTTTTAAATAGCTGAGCATAATAACTTGGTTATTGTTCAAACCCCCAGGTTTACATTTTATTTTAGATGCATGAGCTCATCATGGCACATATGTGGAGGGGAAAGGACAACATGTGGGTTCTAGGGATTAGCTGGCAGGTTTGTAACTGTTTTGTGAATTCTAAGAACATTTTTTTGATTAAGCCAGCATAATTCACAATCACACTCAGAAAACAGAGACAAGAACATTTAATAACCTTGAATGGCCTGAGTAAATGTATTGATTAAAATTATAGTTCTCCTCTACCCTAGAACAGTGGTTCTCACCCTTTCCAATGCTACAGGCCTTTAATATAGTTCCTCATGTTGTGGTGGCTCCCAACCATAAAATTACTTTTGTTACCATAAAATTACTTTTGTTACTACTTCATAACTGTAATTTTGCTACTATTATGAATTATAATCTTGATATTTGATATGCAGGATATCTGATATGTGACTCCTGTGAAAAGGTCATTCAGCCTCCAAGGGGGTCTTGACCCACAGGTTGAGAACCACTGCTCTAGGAAGCTAGGATTATAGGTTTATATCACAGTCTCAGTTGAGTATCCCTCACTTTAATTCCAGGCAACTGAGTTTTTGTAATAAGTTTAAGGATTAGATTCTGAACTTGGTTCGGGTTTATACCTTTATAACAGCAGAATCCCAAGAACTTGATTAAATACCAAAGAAGGAATCTGAGAAAATGGCCTTCACTTATTGTCTTTTTTGTGTGTTCTGGCTATACAGTTTAACACAGAATTATAATATCCCTGCAAAGTAAGATGGAACAGTTCTTACATAAAAAGGCAATTAAATGTCTATAATGATGTTCCCAATATTTACTTAAGAAATAGAACCCTTTTCTTGAATGGTGATTAATCACAACATTTTGGAGGCTGAAGTAGAAGGATCATTAGTTTGAGACCAGACTGGGCTATACAGTAGTGAGGCTATGTCTCAAAAATAAATAAATAAATAAATAAATAAGAACAACAACAAAAAAGGGAAAAGACTAGGCTAGTCAGTAGCCTGTTCTACATAGCAAATCATAGGCTTCATAGGCTTCATAGACCCTGACTCAAAAAGAAATTATCTTTCAGAAACAGTTTTTTGGGTGGTAGTTGTTAGGATTGTCTTTGAGCTTTTCTTTGTTTGGTTTTTTTGAGACAAGGTTCACTCTGTAGCCTAAGCTGGCCCCAGAACTTATGGATTCAGAAGGTGTAAGGCTGACCTTCAACCTTGAGCAAGCCTGCCTCAGCCTCTTGAGCTTTGGAACATAAGCTTAAGTCACTGTGTCTATATTTTGTTGTTTGGAGATTGTGTGTGTGTGTGTTTTCACCCGCATGCATGTGCGTATCCTGTGTATCATGTGTGACATGTGCCTCCTGCATCCAGAAGAGGGCATTGGATCCTGGATCTGGAGTTAGAAGTCATCATAAGGTTTCTGATATGGGTTCTGGGAACCCCACTCAAGACTTCTCTAAGAGCTGCAAGTACTCTTGACCAGGGAGCCATCTCACCAGCCTCAGTTTTTCCTCCCTGAATGAAGATTTATTCTTGTGTGTGTATATGTCTGTGTATGTCACATGCATGTGGGTTTTGATGGAGGCAGTTGTGAGCAATTCAAAGTAGGTACTAGGACCCAAGCTCCAGTTCTCTGGAAGAGTCCCAAACTGTTAGGTTGAGTCGTCTCTCTAGCCCCTAGAGTTAGTATTTGAGACAGGGTCTTAATTTAGAGCAGACTGAAACTCAGTACTCAAGTAAGATGGCTTGAAATCATCATGCTGCTGCTGGGGCCTCTGTCTCTGCCTCTCCCTTGTGTAGGAATTTCAAGTATAGGCACTGTGTCCATCTTAAGCAGAGTAATCTAGAATCTCCTTATCATAGACATTTTTCTGGTCTCTAAGCTAAAACAGCACTCAGCTTTTGTCTTTGAATTGAGAAGAGGTGACTGCAAACTTGACTCTGTAGCCCTGTGTCTAACCTGTCACAGACCCTGTTGCTGTGGTACCATGTTCATGTTACAGCTTATGTTATCATTGAAAAGTGTGAAATCTGAAAAAGGGAAATAGTGTGTTTCGAAGAGCAGCCCAAGGCACTGAGGACAGGAGTACTAGAGTTGTGAGGGTGCCTTCAGGTGTCTCCTTGTCTTGGTGCATGCATGTGCACATTGCAGCTTGCACCAGTGCTGGTCTTCAAGCTGCTGCTCTTAATCATAGTTTCTCTTCCTGTATTTATTCTGTAGCTTTCTGTAGAACAATTGAGAAAACCATCTGTTAAGGAAGATCGATTATTTTAAGCAGTCTGAACAAATGACATCTATGTCAGTTCAAAGCATGGGTTGTTTTTTTTACTTTTTAAATCTCACTCCTTCACCCTCTCCTTCCCAAGAATTATTGCAAGTCTCTAAAATCAACTCAAATGCATATAGGGCTTCTGGGAATTAAAAAAAAATTCAAGAGTTCAACTTTTAATATTTTTTCTATCTGGTATTAGTGTTTTTAAGACAAATTAGGAAACTGTTGTAAGATACTTTGGCACACATCCAGAATGCTCAATAAGTAAGTATTGAATGTCAGACTTCTCTCTGGTGACTTCATTGAGTATGAAAGTCAGAGTGCTTTACCTCTGACTCATTGTCCCCAAGGATCTGTGGTCTTCAGAGATTTTTCATTCATTGTCAACCAAGCTGCCCAATTTCTAGTATTGGTTTTGGCACTATAGTGAAATAGACAAGGGAATATGATGATTAGTCTCAGAGACATCTCATGTCAGTGAAATCAAGGAAGAAGAAAAACGTGAGCAAAAATACACAAGTCAAAGTTTCACTGTGAGAGAGCCTTAGGGGAAGTGAAGTTGGATTGTAAGCACCTCAAGGGTGCCAGGGAAGCTGGTGAGGTCAGTATTTAAGGTGGACAATAGGGGTGGGAAGATTGTTTCACTTGTTATCTTTAATATTTCAGATATTACAGAAGACTTCGGAGTACAGTGCTAAGTAAGATCTGGCAGGCAAGGGAGATTAACTTCAAAATAGGCCTTTTGCCAGGTGTGACAGCACATACTTGTGATGTAGCATCCAACTGGCATGGGCAGAAGGATTAAGGTCAAGATCAGCCTGAGATTCTTTAGGGAAATAGGGCTGTGCATGGTGACTGGCATATACCTTTAATCCCAGAGAGGCAGAGGCAGGAAGATTTTTGTGAGTTGGCCAGCCTGGTCTACATAGTGAGCTCCAGTTCCAGGCCAGCCAGGGTTATACAATGAAACCTTGTCTCAAAAATAACAAAAATAGAAGTAAAACCTAAGGACTAGAGAGAGGAAAACTGTATAGGCAAATGTTAGAATGATTCAAGGTAATGAGAACCAAGTAAAGGTTACAGTTAGATGGATGTATTTGTGTGCTTAGTAGATCTTTATTAATAAATCAACAACATGATTTAGTAAAGTGGTCAGGGAAGAGTTGAAGCTGAGATCAGTCCTCCATACCTGACTGTCAGAGAGAGATAGTTTTGTTTTGTAGTAGGAGCACTTTGATGGAGTTGCTGGCATAGTATCTGTGAGATGGTGGGCTATTTGCACAGAAATACCCTAGCTGAAGGTGGTAGGCACATGCATGTGTATGTGGAGGTTGAAGGGGATTTGGGAATCTTTTAGACATTGGGGAATTGAGAGTACAGGCAGGGTCTGTGGTGGTAGGTTTGTTCAGAGGCATCATTTAGTTAATGACCTTAGGCAGATCTCTTTCTCTTACTAAAGTGTGTTTTTTAAATTAGTATAAAATAGACAACATGGGAAAGTGATGAACTTTCGCCAGTATAATTTTACCAAAACAGTGACTCCTGTCACTTCACTAGATTCTGTCATGTGTTTTGAATCTGTAAACAGCAGTATAACTGTAAACTGAATATTTTGTCAATAATGGTCACTAAGAGTGACTAGGTTAGAATTGAAGTCTCTGCTTCTATCAAAAATTTACCCCTGCCCTTGTGCTCTGGAACAGTTTAAATAGAAAACACAGAATGCCCCTAATGTCTTCTAGTCATTAGTTTTTAGAAATAAGAAGTAGCCCTTCTAACTTAAATTGATGCATTAATGTCTTCCCTATTGCTTAAAAGGGCCTTTTATCCTAGCCTCCCAAAGAAATTGAACAAAGAATAAGAAATCTTCAAGGCTTAAGTTCAAGGAGAGAGATCACTTTTTTTTTAAGAAAAAGATTATGTGTATGAGTGTTTTGCCTATGTATATGCATTTGCACTGTGCATGTGCCTGGTACCCACAGATGTCAGATGAGGGCTTTGGATCCCCTGGAACTTCTGGGTTGCAGATTGTCATGTGACACCATGATGGTGCTGAGAACTGAACCTCTGTAATAAGTGTTTCTTTTGTTGTTTCGTTTTTCAAGATGAGGTTTCTCTGTGTAGCCCTGGCTATCTTGGAACTTACTCTATAGACAGACTGTCAAAGATCTGCTATCTCTGCCTCCAGAGTGCTGGGATTAGAGGCATGTGCCACCACAACCTAGCTAACAAGTGCTCTTAACCACTGAGCCATCTCTCCGCTGTCCTGGAACTCACTTTGTAGATCAGGCTGGCCTCGAACTCAGAAATCCTCCTGCCTCTGCCTCCCAAGTGCTGGGATTAAAGGTGTGCGCCACCACAGCCCAGCTGAAGATAATCTTAGTTCCTCAGGATTTTCAGCAAAATGTGGCTTTCATTCTTTTTATTTATTTTTTTGGTTGCAACTCTAGTTTAACCCCTATATTTTTAAGATTCTGTGAAGCTAATAGAACATTTGAATTGACCGCAATAAAGGGGTTTACAGGGTAGGAGTGTGGAAGAACACAGTGGCTCAATAATGGTTGGACTACTCAAATGACCTTTTGATCTTTAATTTTAATAATATTTATTCTTTGAGAATTTTCATATACACATAACACTGCGTTTTTATCATATTAATCTCAACTCCCCTCTAGTCAACTCCCTTGATCTTAAAAAAAAAAAGTATCTAATTTGTCTTGTCTTGCCTTGTCAGTCTCTAAGATCTACCAGCAGTGGGACTTGAGAAATAAACAGTGAGAGTCTTATGCTATTAATTCTTGATAACAACCTATAATTGTTGATTTGGGGATTTACATGTCTGTAAGAGTCTAAAGGACTCTAGCAAAGTGTAAACTGTAGTGAAGTTCTTCCACAAGACAGGACTGTGTTGTGTGGGGCTCTTGACCCTGACCTTGCCCCCCCAGTGCATCCTTACAGAAGAGGCCTTTGCTTTGTCAATGGTGTAAAGGTCTTGTGACCTCTTAGGTCTGCTGTACTAGCAAACAGTGGCTTAATTAATAGTGTCTGAAGGATTATTTTGACCAGAGTAGAGTAGTTTTCAAAAGGGAAAGAATTGTTAAAGAGAGTAAATGAAGTGTAGCAGGATGGGACCATGTGTGGCAGATGGGCTCTGGTTTGCTAAGGTACTTAGATAAGCTGCTTTTCTTGCCAAACAAGGGAATTCTGTGGTTCACCCATTGTATAACCTTTATACGACTCCTCCTCCTCCTCTGTTCCCCATCTTTTCTTTCCTTCCTTCACATGTTTCCTAACTGTTGTTCCTTTGTTCCCTTCCTTTCTTCCTTTAAGCCTCTGGAAAAACCTATTATTTAAATTAGTTATTGGGAAAGTTCCACTCGTTTGTTTTTATGAGCTGGGATCTCTCTATACATACCCTGACTGTTTTAGAACTTGGGTGTAAACCAGGCTGGCCTCACACTCACAAAGATCTTCCTACTTCTGCTTACTGAATGCTAGCATAGTAGATGTGAGCAATGTACCCAATCTTAGTTTCCTTATTTTAGAATGGTTAGTGTGTATAGTTTAGAGATAACAGATACCAAGACCTCTCCAATCATGTAGGGGGGAACAATCTTGAATACAGACTAGTAAAGTTTAGGACAGATCAAAATAAACAGTGGTCTGTGAATTACATGATAGCATATAATACATTTGTATTTCTTGCCTAAAATACTTAGAAATTTGTACACATACTTTCCAGTATTTATTGCTTTATTCTCTATAGCAAGGAATTAGAACCAATCTAGTTGTCTGTCAACGGGTAAATGGATAATGAAAATCTGGTGCATACTGTATTAATTAAGGCCACACAATCTCAGAAAGAAGGAATCCACATGTCCCCTCATCAATTCCTAGCCTGTAATGTGTATATGCATATACATGTAGATCAAAAAGGGACAAGTATGGGATGAGGTGATGAGAAAGGATGGAACTCAAGTAATGGACACGTGAGTTATGAAAAAAAGATAAAAAGCTAGAAAGCTAATTGTTTTTCTAGTTTTAACTGTCAATGGATTTTTTTGTTTTTGTGTGATAGTTAAGTACATAAAATATAATAGATTATTTTTTAAAAGATTTATTTATTTTATGTATATGAGTACAGCATTGCTCTCTTCAGACACACCAGAAGAGGGCATCAGCTCCCATTACAGATGGTTATGAGCCACCATGTGGTTGCTGGGAATTGAACTCAGAACCTCTGGAAGAGCAGTCAGTGCTTTTAGCCACTGAGCCATCTCTCCAGCCCAATATAATAGATTGTTAAAGTGTAAATCCAAAGTGAATCTCATAGCTTCAGCATGGCTGCTCTAACTCTGCTTATTGAGATGGATAAAATTCAGGTCTTTCTAATCTTTCTGTGTGATATCTTTTATTTACAAGTTCTTTATAATAAAATGTTACCAATAACAGCTTAGAAATGTAAAATATACGTAAAAGTATTACACATTTATTTGTTATGGGTTCTCACTGTGTGATCCTGGCTGATCTGTTACTTGCTGTGTTATTAAGGTTCACCTCAAACTTGTGCCAATTCTTCTGCCTCAGCCTCATGTGTGAGTGCTGGAATTACAGGCATGAGCCAGCATTCCTGGTACCATTTTACCATTTTTAAGTGTGTAAGACAATGTTGTATAGCCATCACCACTGTTTCCAGAACATTTTATATTTACCATCTAAAGCAGAAACTGTTGATTAAACCACAACTTCTAGCCCTTGGTAACCCCTGTTCTACTTCCTGTCTTTATGAATTTTCTTTGTTCAATGCTTGTGATATATAGTTGGCCTTTTGTATTAGATTTATTTTACCTCACATACTGTTTTCATGGTCTGTTGTAGCATCTGTTAGAATTGCATGCATCTTTATGATCGAACAATATTCTGTTGTATGTCCATGCATGGCTATTTCAGTTGTTTTCATGTCTTGGTTCTTGTGTTTAATGCTGCTCTGAATGTTGGAGTATACATCTGTCTGGATTTTGCTGTTTGAGAATAGAGTTGCTGGATCATGTGTAATCCTTTAACCTTTTCAAGGAACTGCCAGATTCTCCCTTACCATCTGTATCATTTTACATCTCTATTAGCAAGCAGTTCATGAGGGTTCTGATTATTCCTGTCCTCTTCAACACTTGTTATTTTTTTCATTTTTTAGATAATAGCTATACGATTGGGTGTGTTAAAAATTTTAAACATTGTTCTGGTGATATTGGATGACTCAGAAAGCAGTTTACCACTTACTGTGGCAACTATTTTCAAGTTACTAAAAGGAGTCAGTACTAAAAGGAGTCAGTAGCCTAAACCAAGGCAATAAAAAGGAGTTCTGACTGTCATGTATAGTATCTGCTTACTCATTCATAAGAGATTTCATTTATAAAGAGGGTCTTGTGTGCATATGTGTGTATTTCTTTCCATTTTATCTTAAGAGAGAGAGAAAATGATTTATTATGTCTTCAGAATAGCCTGGGATTTGAGCAATGATCCCTCTGCCTCAATCCCCAAGTGTTGGGATTATTGGCATGAGCCACAATGGTTCCAATAGTCTATAAAGAGACTTCTATGTTTCTTGATGAGACTAGGGAGTATACCAAAACTCAGGAGCAAAGGGTCTTGGGGATCACCAGTTAACTCTTGGATTTGCGTTTGAAGTCATTTATGATGAATAGTTTACCGAGTACTAGGAATAAGCTTTTGTAAGCTCACCTTTGACTGTGTATACTGTCTTGCTTTAGCTGTTGCCTTGTCTAATATATATAGCAAACCTTAGCATATGTTCAGAGAAAGAAAAACCTGAGAGCAGGAACAGAGCTGTGAAAGAGACTGAAACTATATTCTTGGTGTACTCTTGTTGCTCAACATTTACTGACCCCACTCCCTGCCTCCGAGAGCTGGCTCTCTGGTGCAGAATTGATTATGATACCTAGGAAATGTTGCTGTATATTTTTTTAAAAGTCAAGTACAAAAACTCTATTGGCAGATATTCTGATGGTCCAGTTTTGTCTCCTCTGATAAACACACACAACTGTCCTGAGAACTGGTAAGCCAGTGTGCTGTGAGCAAAAGGAGAGGGGTAACTGGGAAACTTGAACTTCTTCCTTGTTTGTATTTTATCTGGAGAAAGTAGTCTTTGGGGTTGGGAGGAAGGTTTCATGAACAGTTTTAGGAAATGGTATGTGCTGTGTTCAGCTCTTGAGATTTACAGTGCACAGGAGCTCCTTAAAGTTCCAAGGAGTCCTGCAGTGATGGTAGTAGGTAGTTTTGTTCAGTGTTTTCAAGCCATAACAGTCCTCTGGTTGAGTAAGTATACCTTGGAACAAGTATTTTAGTCACATTTTGGGAAATTATAACTCTTGCTTTTGATGTATTTTTATATCAAAAATTGAAATGTTTTTGAGACCTATGAAGTATAAAGGTTCCCTTGAGTGCAAGTTAGACCTTCCCTTAGTGTTATTCTGCCACCTTTTAAGTACCTGGGCCTTTTTAAGACTCAGCAGATACTAATGTCCTATTTGTAAATGCTGGTCATTAGAGGGTACAATTTTAGAGCAGTGTCTCACTGTATCACTCATCTCTCTCAGATGCTGTGTGTTAGTAAATGCTATAGAATAGATACCTTATCTTTTCTTCCACTCTTGTTTCACAATTAAAGAAAAATAACCCACATCACAGATCTAAGTGGTAAGACTTATTTTATTTTATTTTATGACAAAGTCTCTTGCTTTGTAGTCTTGCCAGGCCTGGAACTCACTAGACAGGACATCTGGCTTTGAACTCAAAGAAATCTGCCTACCAGTCTTCTGAGAGTTGGTATTAAAGCTGTGTGCACAAGCCCTTTCAATTTTTTTTAAAAAATGTATTGTCGTACATGCTGTGTGTGTGTCCATGCATGCCAGAGTGTACATGTGGATGTTGGAGAACAACTTTGTGTAGTCACTTCCCTCCTTCCACTTTTATGTGGATTCTGGGAATGGAACTCAGGCTTGAGAAGCAAATGCCTTTGCCCTTTGAACTATCTGGTCAGCCCTTTAATTAGTCCTTAAAGTTAGCTTACAAAGTAATGGGTCTCATTACACCACCTTTGTACATTATACTTTGTTCATCCATTTTTCCCGTTGTCCTACCCCATTCCTGCTTTCATGTCATGTTTTCCATTGCCTTTTCTTCCTACCTCCCTCCAAGCTAGAGTTTTGCGGTGTATACCTTCCAGGCTGTCTTTGAATTTACCACTCTCTACTGCAGGTTTTCTGGGTACCCGGCATTACAGACATGACATCTCACCAATTAGGTATTTTCTTTTCCTTTCCTTTTTTTTCCTTTTTTTTTTCTTTTTCCTTTTATAGATGATCCAATGCTGTGTAATGTGCAAGGGAAAATTGTGACTAACTGAGTTGCCCTCTTCTGGCTGCTTTATTAGGCCAGGCTGTTAGGGTAGCATCATTAGTAGACACCAGTAAGTATGTGTTGACTAGGATATTATTTCTTCCCACATTTTCAAACCCTGGTGCTTGTAATGGTAAGTTTCAGGTTTTAGAAAGTAACAGCCCCAAATTCAGCTGCTGTAGACTACCAGGTTTTACTAGTTCACTTGATTGAATGGCATGGCATGAAGGAGTTGTCTTCTTGGAACTAAATAATGGGTCTGGAAAAGATGACATAACTTGGGAAGATGAGAGTAGGACTATGCTGCATACTTGTAGGGCCTCATTGGGAGGTTACCTGAGCAAAAGCTTGTCTGGCAGGTATGTGCATAATCTTTTCTCTCTTTGGACCGGTGGTTTGTGGGACCTTAATGAGGTCCCACAGTGGTTCTCAACCTTCCTAATGCTGCATGCAACAGTTCTTCATGTTGTGGTGACTCCTATTCATAAAATTATTTTTGATGCTACTATAATTTTGCTACTGTTACAAACTGAAATATAAATATTCTTGGAGGTAGACCTTTGCCAAAGTCCAAAGGGATCAAGACCCACAAGTTTGAGAACCACTGCTTTAGACTGTTGCACTGGACTGAAAGGCATTATTGATTCTGTTTCTGGGCCTACCCTGCCAATGTTTCCTTAGCTGGACCAGTGTAAGTAGGAGTGAGAGAGCCAGCTATGGAAGGGCCAGCAGACATCCAGGAAATACAAATGGCTGTCAATTCATTAGCCTAATTAACTGAACAATTAGCATTCCTTCTCCGCTCTCATTTGTTCAAGCAAGCAATCTTTGAAATCGTAGCAGTGTACTACTCTTACCCTCTAACCTGCTGAATGTGAGAACTGCGGAAGACAGTTCAACTTAAGGAGTGATGCTGGTTTTTCTTTTTAAAGAAGTGACTTTGTGTCTGGACTGAATGAGAGCTAGATCAGGACTCTGGTTCTTAGCCCCTATGGAGTTCAGGAGAGCATATTAAAGTGCATTGCTAAGCTCCATTAGGGCCTGTGTTTCTGTATTTCTAATACATCCAGGTTGTTGTTAGTTCTGAGATTATACCCCAAGAATTACTTTTTGGAGAGGATGAAGGTAGGTGCTCCTTTTCAGTTTCTTTCCATTAAGGTTTTCATAAGCAAGGAAAGAAAGCCTCCACCTCTTTAAGACCCCACCCCAGGTAATTACAGTCAGCTTAACCCAACCCTTGGAAATACTGTGCAAGGTAGTTCCTGTTCATTTACCATATGCATGCCATTAAAAGTGGAGTAACTTCTTTCTTTGGGAGGAATAGGACAATAAGTAGAGAACTCTTTGCAGCCTAAAACAGTAAGTTTTAAAGGACAGCTTTTACACATATATAAATCAAAGGATAACGTTGATTATATTATATATATATTAGCATTCCTTCTCCGCTCTCATTTGTTCAAGCAAGCAATCTTTGAAATCGTAGCAGTGTACTACTCTTACCCTCTAACCTGCTGAATGTGAGAACTGCGGAAGACAGTTCAACTTAAGGAGTGATGCTGGTTTTTCTTTTTAAAGAAAAAATTCTTTAAAAAGAATTTATATATTCTTTAATATAAATTCTTCTCAAAATTCTTTGAAAAGAATTTACAGATGTTATGTTTAATGTAGAGGAATATGTTAAATTCTTTCTGTTTATTCATGACAGTTTTATACTTATAAGATCTATAAACTGTAGATCACTTTTATAGTCCGTGATTATACAGTAAAATGTTAAGATTTATTTTTTTACAACAATGATAAAGGGAATGAAAACTTGACTTTAGAATTAATATATCTTTCAAATCACAGAAAAGATGAGGATATATTAAAGTTTTTTTAAAGGCTGTTACTAAGTTATTTTTTTACTTATCTTTTTGATAGAGAGTCTTTCTGAATAGCCTGGGCTGACCTAAAATTTGTTTTGTAGCCCAGGGTATCCCAGCCTTGTGATCTTCCTGTCTCATCTCCAGAGTGCTGCCCCACACCCATTACAGGTGCATGCTATTGTTTGCAGTTGCTAGTTGGTTATTGACAAACCTTATTTCAGAAATAAACAATGTTAAAGGGTATATTTCAGAATAGTAGATATTACAGCATGACAAAATTCTTGAAAATTCAACTATAAGACTTATTTAAAGCACAGTGTTCTTTATTAATGTTCATTTGAAAGGTCAACTTGTTTTCAGTGGAGCTCAGTGAAGTTACTTTCTGTTGTTTGACAGAACCGCAAATTTATTTTTTTAAAAAAGTGGTGACCCAAGCAGTTGAACTGAAGGTATTCTGGGAAAGTCTGCTGTTTATTGTGAAAATCATCTTTGATCTTGGAATTAAAAGTAAAGCTGGAAAAGAATTTACCAACAAGAAAAAGAAGAAGTTTGGAATTGGACTCACAGGATCTGGGCTTGGAAATGCCTCAGGTACAGTGTACAGTGTGATTCTCTGTGGTGATAAAAAGGGCATGGTGTTGCTGCTGGAAGCCTTCTGCACCTTAACACAGCTTGGCACACCGGCTTCAAAGACAGCTTATTTGTGCACTCACCTAGGTGTGAGTATGTGCTCTTCGCTTTCCTTATTTGCTGTAGCCTTAAAGAGTTCAGTGAGTTTGACACAAGCAGCACGGTGGGTAAGTAGGGTCCTACTAAACCTACTGGCCTTATGAGTACAGAGTGACTTACTCAGAAAGTTAATCTGCCACCCAAATCCTATTTTTGGTATTCTGATATTTTACTTTCCAACTTTCCTATTTACAAGAGTTGATAAGTGGTGGTTTTATCTACACATAGAAGCACACACATCTTTATGTTCTGTAAATACATCAAAGAGTGACTGGTATATTCATATTCTTACTCCCTAAGCCCCGTGTATGTATGTGTTTAGCTCTTTCTTTCTCTTGACCTGGTCTTGCTGTGTAGGTGAAGCTGGCTTCAGTTTCACTCTTCCTGCCCTGACCCTGAAAATGCTGAAATCATAGGCATAGAGTACCACATCAGGCTGAAACAACTCCTTTTTATTGGTCTCTTTGAGTTTGAGGCAATCACTGAAATAAAAACCAGAAGCTTATTTGTCTGTATTTTCTTATCCAAACTTTCCCCTATTTCTATTCATGGTTAATTTTCACTCCCACCCACCCCCCAGTTCAAGTACTGGGAAGAAATCTAGAAATGATAAGCAGGTAGAGACTCCTAAATGGGACTGTACACGACAATCAACCCCTTGGGCACAGGGATCAAAAATCAGTCAGGATAGCTTGTGACTCTGCAGCAAAGGCTAACAAGGAAGACTTGGTAACTGACACTTAAAGGACCAGAAGCCACTTCCATCCCAACCTCTGTCCTCAAAGAGCCACAAACAAGGTGTGGTTTGATGTCTACTGGCTGCTTGAATTAGGATTCTAAAATTTGTTTGCTTAAGCTAGATTTTTGTAAAAAGAAAGACCTCAAAGTTTTGGAGGGTCTGGTGAAAATCAAACAAAACTGAGCACACGTGATGTGGGAGTACCTACGAGAATAGAGAAGGCAGGTCAAGGTAGGAAGAGAGGAGGGGTGTAAGTAGAAAGTAAGCAGGTAGGCCACTAATGCTTATAAAACTCTTGAAACTTGTGGGAGAGTAAGAAGAATGTTTTAAGTTTTTGTAGTTAGATTTCAGAGTGTGACTTCTCTTTTTTATTTGAGTCAAGATGTGCAGCTGAAGTGGTTTGGATAGGTGATGAAATGTAAAAGGGAAAGAGGAAAACAGGAGAGCAAGTCCATATTTCTAGCCACATATATAAAATCTTAGTTCTTTTCCTCATAGAGGTCCAAATTCAGTGCTAGGAAAGCTCTTGGTATGCTACACAAAAGAGACAGGGTTATTTCTTGAAATAAATTATGTACTGGGGTAAGGATGGGCTTATGTGTAGTAAGTTGGGCTTGAAGCTGACTGTAAATGAAATGTGAAAATGGTTTTGTTATAGCCCAGCGTAAGCGGAATGGACCCGCCTTTTGGGGATGCCTTTCGAAGCCACACCTTTTCAGAACAGACTCTGATGAGCACAGATCTCTTAGCCAACAGTTCTGATCCAGATTTCATGTATGAGCTGGTAAGCAACATTTTTTTTTTTGGTTTTAGTTTTAATTGATCTGAATCAAAATGGTGTTGTAGAGTTTTTATTTATAAATATCTGAAAAGATAAAAGAATGTTCATGATGTGAACCCTCATACAGGTAAAACCATTACCCAAGAGACTGAGGAAGGAGGATTGTGGGGGCCACACAGATCTGGTTTTAAGGATAGGGATGTGATAGGGTCTGGGTTTGATTCTTGTGACTAAGTCTGATAATTTTAGAAAGATATCCAGATTGATGAAAGTAGTATATGAAGAGATTATCTGTCTAGTTGTTTATGAGGAAAGTAAGCTGTGTGTGTAATACAGTAAACTGCTAAAGGGCTTTTAAGCCCACAAATTAAGGAATGATACGTGCACAAGATGTATGGTAGAGATACTAAGACAAATTAGCAACTATAAGTAGTGTCATAGGGTATTGACTTGTTACTGAGGTAGACACAAAGTTCCCAAGGTAAAAAAAAGAACTATTTTGTGTGTAGGGATAGGTTTGCTTGCACATGTCCGTGCACTACATGTAGTACCCACAGAGGCCAGAAGAGCATATGTGATCCTGTGGAACTGGATAGTTGTAAGCCACCAAGTGGGTGCTAGGAATGGAACCAAGGGCCTCGGCAAGAGCATCGAGCGCTCTTCTCTGAAGCCCCGACTCTTCCTTTTTTTTTTTTTAAGACAGGCTCTCACTTGTAGCTTTGGCTGGCCTGGAACTTGCTATATAGACTAGACTGGCCTGAAACCTCACAGCTACCTGCCTCATGAGTGCTTAGATTGAAGATTTGTGTCACCATGACTAGCCCAAGGGTCAGGGGTAGGGGACTTGTATTTTAACTGTGTATATGAGTGAAGGTGCCTAAGGAGGCCAAAGGCAACAGATATCCCTGGAGCTTGGAGTTAAAGGTGGTTTTGAGTTTCTAGGCAACAGTGCTGGGAACCTAGTTTGGGTTCTTTAGAAAGTCAGTAAGTGCTCTTAACTGCTGAGCCATTTTTGTAGCCCCCAATATAATTTTAATTACATGTTATTTAAACAACACAGAAATGCTTACAAAATTTGTAAAGTTGAGTATATAAGTCTGTGAGTTCATTAAAAATCATTGAGTGTTCTATACCTAATAAAAATAGGGTATGGTATATAGACTACTAAAATGAAGCTACTCACACATAAACAGGCACATACACAAAGTAAAAATTCATTGGAACAAAGTAAACTGGAAAACTGAAAACCCATTCCTTTTCTGAGCCTTCACTCTTCAGATTTTCCCCAAAGGTAACTACTTCTAGTAGATACAGATGAGTATGTAAACATTTGAATATGCCTTTTACTTTGGATGAATGACATATAGTTTACTCACTCCCTCCACCCCACATTTATTTAGTCTCTCTCTCTCTCTCTCTCTCTCTCTCTCTCTCTCTCTCTCTCTCTCTCTCTCTGTGTGTGTGTGTGTGTGTGTGTGTGTGTGTGTGTGTCTGTCTGTCTGTCTGCACACATGTCACAGTGTAGATGTTTAGGTCAGAGAGTAACTGAGACTGGTTCTCTCCTTGCATCGTATGGTCCCAAGGGTTGAACTGAGGTGGTCAGGCTTGTCATTAAGCCTTTACCCACTGAGCCTTCTCTTCAGCTGAAGTTTGCTTTTTCTAAACAAAAAAAATATGTGATGGATAACCTTTTGTGTTAGTGCATTGGGGCTCAATTTCATTTTCCATGGCTATAGAATATAACTACATTTTATTTATTTATTTATTTTTGAGACAGAGTTTTACGATGAAACTCTGCCTGGCCTGGAACTTGCTATATAGACCAGGCTGGCCTCAAACTCACAGAGATCATCCTACTTCTGCCTTCTGAGTGGATTAAAGGTGTGTGCCACCACTCCAGGCCTTTTACTACATTATAAAATCACATTTTTTTACAGTGTGTGAGGACTATTTGACTTCCCATGCAAAGAATTGTTACCTAGGTCTTATTCAAGTCCTAACAATTTTACAATTAACTTTCAGCACTCTCTGGGCTCTTTGTTTCCATATTTAATTTTCTCCTTAAGTGGAGGAATTCTGTGATGAAGGTAAAGTCTTCAATATTTGATTCTTACTTGAAGTTCATTTCTAAAGAATGCCTCTAAGATCAGAAGAGGCCTTAATGTTTGGGCCCATACTTCAGCCTCTGAAAGAAAGTATTTTCCCACTTGTTCTTGCCCAGTGAAATAAAGGTATATAGATATAAGGGGAAGGTATCATGTCAGTAGCCTTTATCTTAAAACAGACCAGAGGTAGAGTATTTATTTTGGCATTTGCAGGTATGGGTGGAAGTGAATATTTTCTTCCTAAAGCATGGTATGTGACTTCCCGTTTTAAACCTTCCTTAGGATAGAGAGATGAATTATCAACAGAATCCTAGAGACAACTTCCTTTCTTTGGAAGACTGCAAAGACATTGAAAATCTGGAGACTTTCACAGATGTCCTGGACAATGAGGATGCTTTAACTTCAAACTGGGAACAGTGGGATACATACTGTGAAGACTTAACTAAGTACACCAAACTAACCAGCTGTGACATCTGGGGGACAAAAGAGGTGGATTACCTGGGCCTTGATGACTTTTCTAGCCCTTACCAAGATGAAGAGGTCATCAGTAAAACTCCAACTTTGGCCCAGCTCAATAGTGAGGACTCTCAGTCTGTTTCTGATTCTCTTTATTATCCTGACTCACTCTTCAGTGTCAAACAAAATCCCTTGCCCCCTTCTTCTTTTCCTAGTAAAAAGATCACAAATAGAGCAGCTGCCCCTGTGTGTTCTTCAAAGACACTTCAGACTGAGGTCCCATTGTCAGACTGTGTCCAAAAAGCAAGCAAACCTACTTCAAGCATCATGGTGAAGACCAACATGTATCATAATGAAAAGGTGAATTTTCATGTTGAATGTAAAGACTATGTAAAAAAAGCAAAAGTCAAGATCAGCCCTGTGCAACAGGGCCGGCCCTTGCTGACCCAGGTCCACATAGATGCAGCAAAGGAGAGCACCTGCTATTGTGGAGCTGTGGCCAAGAGACAGGAGAGAAGAGGGGGGGAGCCTCATCAGGGTCATGGCACTCCTGCTTTGCCTTTCAAAGAAACCCAGGAACTGTTACTTAGTCCTCTGCCCCAGGATAGTCCTGGGTTGGTTGCCACAGCAGAGAGTGGCAGCCTTTCTGCCAGCACTTCTGTTTCAGATTCATCCCAGAAAAAAGAAGAGCACAATTACTCTCTTTTTGTCTCTGACAACATGAGAGAACAGCCAACCAAATACTATCCTGAAGACGATGAGGATGATGAAGATGATTTTGATGATGAGGACCATGATGAAGGATTTGGCAGTGAGCATGAGCTTTCTGAAAATGAAGAGGAGGAAGAAGAGGAAGAGGATTATGAGGATGACAGAGATGATGATATCAGCGACACGTTCTCTGAACCAGGTATCAAACTCTAGGAGCCTACTAAATTGACCTTTCTATTCACTGTTTGAAAGGAAGCTTTTGTTTGGATGGTTGCTATATTTTAGTTTGGGGATTAAATAAATAAATAATGTCTTTATTTGGATCAAAAGTAGCTTTCTTCTAGCCACATGATTCTAAAACCATTATTTGCACTTATGATCATTTGTGCCTATGTCATAGTTTATCTTGATTCTTTGAGGGCTTATTCTTATTTTTCTTTCTTTCTTTTTTTGTTAAGTGGTCTACTTTGCCACCCTCTTGAGCACTTAAGTAAAAGCTCCAAGAGGATGTTGTTTTAAAATAGGTTGTCTTGTTTTGCATGTGCTTCTCTATTGTGGCTAAGATAGGTGCATACAGAATAGAGTCAAGTGGTATCAACTCATGTCACTCATGCTCAGTTAACAAAAGCCTACTCAGTGAACCGTTTGAAGACAAGCATTTTCTTTGTGTCTGCTGTATTAAGAAAATATGTAGTATGCTAGATATATTATATGCTTATAATTCTAGCACTTGAAAGCAGAGGTAGGAGGATCACCAAAAGTTTGAGGTCAGCCTGGTCTACGTAGTTGGTGCCAGGGCAGTCAGGACTATATAGTGAGAACTTGTCTTTAAAAAGCAACAAATAGGGAAAAAACAAAAACAAAAAAACCATAAGATAAAAAAGTTCATGCTACAGTTTGAAGAGCATGAAGGAGGATGCTTCATTTTGTGTACAGTACTTACAAATGAAACAAAAACAGATCTTCGGGCAGCTGGTTCACTCCAGCATTTACATGTTTGGGTTAAAGCCACTGTTGACTTATAAACATTTATGAAAATGTAGTGGCCAAGTAGCACACAGTTAAAAATACTACACAAAGAAGTGAAGGTTTTAAATTTTAAGCAAAAGTTACTTGCTTCAAAATTAGTCTTGATACTAATAATTCTGCATAAAACCAATTTAAAATTAAACTTTGTGACATTATCAGACTCTTTTTGTTTAAATTGATGATTTCTGGCATTGTAGGCACTCTAAATAATGACATTTTTCTGAAACTGTGGACAGTGACTATGTCAGAGTGCAGCACTGTGTCTGTGTGCCTGTATGTGTGGGTGTGGGTGTGCGGGTGTGTGTCTACATGTGCAAGTATATGCATGTGCAAGAACAAGTGGGTGGGTGTGGTTGTGACTGATGTAGTGTTGGGTTAAACCCCCAGCCTCACATATGCTAGATAAGCCTACCTCTGAGCCACACCTTTCCAGAGCATTACTATTCATCAAATACTTTCTCATTTTTGATAATTTTTTTAAATTCAAATACTTAGATTTATGCATTTGATACCACAAATTGTTTGGGTATTTTTTAAGTAAGTAAAAAGTACTTCAAGTTTAACTTGGAGGAAAAAGAGTTTAATGCCTTCCCCCCCCCTTTGGTTTACTTTAGAATCCTGGATAATCTAGATAGAATTGTCTTTTCTCTTTGTCAGGACCATTTTTCTCATAGTACATTAATAAAATCTACATTGAGATGTATAAGGGAAATTTGGCTGGGTATAATAGGAGTAGTTTCTGTAACTCCATCCGTTATTGTTCAGGTGTGGCTCTTGAAGACTGGCGGATTAGATCTAAGCATGAGTGTCTTATACAGAATTAGGGTGGGGTGCTAAGGGGTGTATTAGCACAGAGAGGATAGAGAACTAAGGGGAATGGAATGTGAGGAAGGAAGTGCCTTCTCCAGTGGTGCTTACTAGCAGGTGGATTCTAGGATCAGTACATCTCAGGACCACCAAGGCGCAAGCAATAGGTGTGCTGTTCTTGCCATATTAGTTGTGATTTTGCTTTTCCTTGACTTTGTATTACTTTCATTGAGATGTATTTAAGATACACAGCATGGTATTTTGATATATTTATTACATTGTTGTTATCACATACTAACTAACATTCATTACTTGACATAATTATGTTTTATTTGATTATTAACTATATTTTCTGTACTGTCTGTACATTAGATTTCTAGAACTTACCCTGCAAAACAGCAATTTGCTCTTTGATGAATACCTCACATGTCCACATGTTGCTGACAACCATGTTCTCTACTTCTACATGTTTGACTTTAGTCTCACATGTGGAGACGTTGCAGTCTGTCTTTCTGTGCCTGTTCTGTTTTAGTTGGCATAACAAGTAAATTCATCTTGTCATAAATGTAAGCTTTAGAGGATAAGTTATTTTATATGTACTTGCATTTGTTTATCTGTACATTTGCTTGGATGTTAGAAGTATTGTGGTAAATGTAGGAGTACAGGTAACTTTCAAGAGGATGCTTTCTACTTTCTTATTAATATTTTTGGAGACATAGTCTTATTATATAGCCCTTGCTGTTCTGAATTTGCTGTGCAGACCAGCCTGGCCTCTACCTCACAATTTGTGTGCTTCTGTCTTCTGAATATCTTCTGATTAAAGGTATGCATTTGGCCTTTTAAAACAAACCAAAGAAAAAAGATTTATTTTTATTATTTTGAATTATGTTTGTGAGAGGCTGGAGAAATGGCTCAGTGGTTAGGAGCACTTTTGTTGCTCTTACAGAGGACTGGAATTTAGTTCCCAGCACCCAAGCAGTGGCTTACACAACTATTTGTAACTTCAGTTCAGGGGGGCCAGTGCTCTCTTCTGAATACCTTGAACAGCAGGCACACATGTGGTATATATACACATACAGGCAGAATACTCTTATGCATAAAATAAATCTTATTTTTAAAATATTATATATATGTGTGGGTATGCTCACCTGAGTGCAGGTGCTTTCAGAGGCCAGAGGTGTCAGATTTACTCAAGTGGGAGTTGCAGGGAGTTGTGATTGACCTTGTCACGGATACTAAGTATCCAACTCAGGTCTTCTGAAAGAGCAGAGCCATTTCTTCGGGCCTTTTTTTGAGGGAAGTGGGACTGCTGGGTCATTTGGTATTTTTATTTTTATTTAGTTAGTTTAGATCCTGGTGTTCAAACTCAGGGCCTTGTGTATTCTGTACTGGACTTCCACTGAGCTATATCTGTGGCCATTGGTTTTTGTGTTGTTTTTCTGTACTGGGCAAACCCTGTTTGTTCCAGTACTAGACAGATATCACTGAGATACATCCCCAGTGTCTTGGCCTGCCTTTTTTGAGCTACGGTCTAGCTCTCTCCTTTATACTGGCGCTGAATATGTAATCTGGGCTGGTCTCTAACTTGGAGTCCTCTTGCAACACAGGCTTCTGAGTATTGGGATTGTAGGTCCATGCTGCCATGCCAGCTATTTTCATTTTTTTGAGGAACTTTCATACTGCTTTCCATAAAAATCATACCAGTTTACATTTTCACTGATAATGAAAAGAGTTCTCTCTTCCCCATTTCTTTGACAACAGTATCTGTCCAACTTCTGATGGGTCATTATGGCTTATGTGTAGCATAGTCTCTCTGATTTTTATTTGTGTTTTATTGATGATTAGTGGTATTGAGAATGTTTTCATATGCTTGTTGGTCATTTGGATATCTTTTGAGAAATGCCTATTTAGGATCTTTACCATGTTTGTAAGATGGGTTATCTTTTGTTTTGTGTGTGTGTGTGTGTGTGTGTGTTTTAGATAATAACTTAATGTTGTATATATTGTTAGTATGTATTTCTTCTGTTTTATAGGCTGTCTCTTCACTGTTTTGATTGGTTTTGTTCACAAGCTTTTTAGTTTGAGAAAACCCCATTCCTCTGTTTCTACTTGCATCACTTATGCTTATGGAATCTTACCCCTAAGATTTTCATCTACCAGATCAATATCATGATTTTTCTATCACCTTTGTTATTTGGGGTAGATCTGCCTTCTCCATTCTGCCTCTGTCTCCTCCCTGGTCTCCCTCCTTCCTTTCTTACTCTTTCTTTCTTCTTCCTCTTCTTCTCTGTAACACTTCCTCTTCCCCTCCTCTCTGCTGTTTTCCTTCACATTAAACTTAAGGTTATTATTTACTTAAATTCTTCCTAAACCAGGCCTCCATGAGATCCAGATGTGTGGCATTTTCTCAATTAGTGATCAAGGGTGGGAGGGCCCATTGTGGGTGGTGCCATCCCTGGGCTGGTAGTCTTGGGTTCTATTAGAAAGCAAGCTGAGCAAGTCAGGGGAAGCAAGCCGTAAGAAACATCCCTCCATGGCCTCTGCATCAGCTCCTGCTTCCTGACCTGCTTGAGTTCCAGTCCTGTCTTGCTTTGGTGATAAATAGCAATGTGGAAGTGTAAGCTGAATAAACCCTTTCCTCTCCAACTTGCTTCTTGGTCATGATGTTTGTACAGGAATAAAAACACTAAGACAGGAGTTAAAAGGAAAAACTTTAGTTGGCCTTTGGTCTGTAGTCTGTTGCTCTTTATTCTGTAGTTCCTGTCTGTTCCTCTCTCCCTCTTTTGCTTTCCCTCTTTCTGCAAGGTCTTACTGTATTGTCCTGGCTGACCTGGTACTTGCTGTGTAGCACAGGTTTTTCTTAAAATCATGGTACTCTTGCCACAGCCAATTGAATTACAGACAAGAACCACCATGTCTGGCAATAAAATCCTTACCATTTTTGGTTTTTCTTTGTCTCTCTCTCTCTCTCTCTCTCTCTCTCTCTCTCTGTGTGTGTGTGTGTGTGTGTGTGTGTGTTATCAGAAACTTAAAAAATGATATGGTTTCATCCTTCATAAGTTTGTGAGACTAGTTCAGTTTTGTAGTTTTAACAATTTGACCTGGAGAATGCTTTTTATTCTCTAAATGAGTCTGAAGTTCACTGCTATGGGATGGAAGTTTCTATGTATGTCCATCTTGTCTTCAATGTTGTTCAAGTCTGCTATGTTCTTAGTCATTCTTTTTGACCCATTCATTATCAAAGTCATAGTATTTAAGTTCCTCACCACTAAATTAAGCATTTTTTCTTGTCAGTAATGTTATTATTTCCTTTATATAGTTAGGTGCTTTGATGTGGGTATATTTACAAGTTCTTCTTAATGAAATAACCCCTTTTATCAGTATATACAGCTTTTAATTATTTTTACTGATAGCTTGTTGCTTAAAGTTTACTCCAAGTCTAGCACCACAGTGCCATGGACCACCTTCCCACCTCACTTTAACTTCATTGGCTCTTTTGCCTGAAGTGTGCTTATGTATTTTAGGCTGGCATTGAACTCGTGTTCACCAGCCTCACCCACCCAAGTACTGGATGAGAGGCATTTCCCTCTAACACTTAACTTTACTTTGTAGTATCATTAAGTGTTGATAAGTAGGGATTTATTCAATTTGTTGGTTTTTGACTCTCAGCATGTAATTTTGAAGTGCTGGCAGCAAATCTTGGGACTTGCATATGCTAGGAAAGTATTCTACTACTGTTGGTACACTTCCATTCTTTGTCTTTAGTTCTTTGATATTCATATTCATTCTCTCTCTCTCTCTCTCTCTCTCTCTCTCTCTCTCTCTCTCTCTCACACACACACACACACACACACACACACACATATACTGAGTAAGTACATTCTCTTCATACCCTAGTACACGCGTTCTCAACTGGTAGGTCATGACCCCTTTGGGAGTCCCATATCCGATATCCGGCATACTAGATATTTACATTATGATTCAAAACAATAGCAAAATTGCAGATATGAAATAGCAACAAATTACTTTTGTGGTTAAAGGTCACCACAACATGTACTAAAGGGTCAGAACATTAGGAAGGGTGAGAAGCGCTGCCCTGCTACTGCTCTGCCTTATCTCTGCACTTCCCCTTCCTCTGTAGTTCCTCTTTTTCCCCTGATGTCACTTGTACTTCCATATTATAGATGATTTCATCTATCTATGTAAAATCTAGGAAATCAAAATGAGAGAAAACACATGTGTCCTTATAAGATAAGATAGACAGATCCTTCATGGGATGTATCTTTCTTTCTCTTTAGCTCAGAGCATTCCTTTAAATATCTTCTGTAGAGCTGGTTAGGTGATCACAGATCTCTTTAGTCTGATTTTATCATTTAAAAACTAGCCAGCACTTGTGTCCAGTGCTGGCTTCTTTTTTTGTTTAGCTATTTATATTCTCTTGAAATTCATTCAGGAATTTGTTTATGTCCTTTTCGTTTCTTTAAATATAATTGTTGTCTGGAATTTCATCTAATTCATTGTCATTGGAGGATATTACTATCCTATTGGTAAATTTTGGAGGGGTCATGCTGCCTTTTTGTTTGTTGTTTTATATTTATGCATCTGAGATTAGGTTGTTGATTGACTTCTTTTTTTTTTAAATCACTCTTTCTCTTCTATTAGAAATGTTTAAAACATTTAAGAGAGGCTAGGATGCAATAGGATTGAGATCCCATTTGGCTCTGCTATCCTGGTGCTTGGTGCACTAGTTAAGTTTCCAGGACTCTAAAATATTGTCTACAGAAAAACATCACTCGCAAAATATAGACCTACTATGAATTTATAGTCATAGTTAAATAACAGTCACCCCTTAAGCTCTAATTATTTTAGGAAATAAAGCAACACTGATATCATGATAGACTAAGGTGTCAGTTTCTGTCAGATGAGTAGAAATGGGAAAAAAAGAGTTAGTGGTTAGTATCGGGTCAATGCAGAAAAAGTAGAAGAAGGAAAAGTGAAGAGAGAAGGTGAAATAGGGACACAGCCTATTAGGCAGCCTGCCTAAAGGAGAATGAAAAGAAAGATGGAAAGAAGTACAACAGAATAATCTAAAAGATTCCCAGGGCCCAGCAGGGTGAGATAAGGAAGCCCTGCAAATCAGGCTAGCCTGTAATTTTTGGGAAAAACCTAAAAAATGGAAGGTGAAAAGGCAAAGAGTATAAGCTTAGGAGAAAAGAAAGGAAACCAGATGAGTAAGGGTAAAAAGGAGAACAGGACGTACTGACTTGGTTAAATTGGCACTGGGTATTAATTAAAGAAATATTAAATATAAAGGGAAGAGCTTGGTGGGATATAGTGTCTGAATGCAGTCTCCCCTGATTGCTGCTCGAAACCTCAACTCTCAGTGGTCCTTCCTACTCATCCAGATGTCTGTTAAACTCTGAGTTGTTCTTCACAGTTAGGGTCACAGGTCACTGGTCTGTCTTTGGGATGGTTCTTCTAGTGTTCAAGTCTTCTTGGAACTTATGCCTTTTATGTTTCTTTGCTACCTCTGTCTCCAGTCATGTTGTTGAATACTTCATGGTTCTGATGCAGACTTCTTTAGTCAGTTTTAGTTAGTCTGCTTGCCAGGTTTCAGCACACAGTCCAGTAATGCTTTTCCTATGTTTTACAAGAGTATGTGTTGGCAAGCTTTTTGTTGTTACTGTTTTTGTCTTGTGTTTTTTTTTATTTTATTTCAGTAGAGTCAACTTAACCTTTCTAGTAGTATGTGGCTTCCTCCTTCCCTTAGCACCACTACAAGGTCTCAACAAGAGATGAAGGTGGACTCCTTTGAATGTCTTGTCAGACAAAGCACATCATTCTTGCAGTTGCTTACCAGCAAAGATCAAACTTTGCTGGTCAGGAAAAATTCTTCCTTAACTTGGATTGTGGCCATTATGGTTTCCATAGAGTCTGAGGGTTTAGCAGGTGTGTGATGCCCTGCCCCATCAGGGTCTTTTTGGTTTTTTCAAGACAGGGTTTCTCTGTGTAGCCCTGGATGTCCTGGAGAACTCACTCTGTAGACCAGGCTGGCCTCAAACTCAGAAATCCGCCTGCCTCTGCCTCCCAAGTGCTAGGACTAAAGGTGTGTGACACTGCTGCCCGGCCCCATAAGGGTCTTTATGGAAGACTGTGTCTGGACACCACTCCCACTGTAACTGGCAGATTAGAAAGGTCCTCCTTTGCTTTATATATACATTTCTGTTTCCTTACTGTTAGACTACAAATGTGCAGCTACTATCTACATCTTCAAATGGCTGGCATCTAGCTTTTCCCAGTTTATTACCCAGAGAGTCTTCTAACAGACCACACTGTCTGGAAAGGCACCATTTGCATTTTCTCAGAATTTTGATTTATACAGAGACTACATGTTTTTTAGTCTGTGTAGTCATATCCTCTTCCCTTTTCTTTCATAGCATAAGCCTTGATTGGAGACTGCTCTTCTTGAGCAGCTAGGCAGTGGCTTTATGTATTAGTAGGTATTTAGTGGAATCTGGTGCTCTTCCTGGATCTAAGTGATAATGCCGCTTAATATCTGAATGAATATGCCATTTAAGTTCATTCACTTTCCGTTGACTTGAAGTGAATCTTTTGGTTAGGATTGCTTGTGCAGTACTCTAGAGGTTAGTGATTGACATGAACCATAAAATTAACACAATTTTGTAGAATTTATTTGGGCTTTAAAAAAATTCTGGTACAAATTATTTCTTTTCTTGAAAGAAAGATTTAAACCAACTTGAGGGATGCAAAAGGAAATTGTGGGTGAGAAATAGGAAGATATTTTTTGAATCAATAAGTAAGGCTAGTATTCTCCTGTCAAAGCACTAGTCTGGGGTTGAGTGATTGGTTTACAAAGGCCCTTTTGTGATGACTAACTCCTGAAATTCTGTTTCTTGGCAAATGGCAGTGCAGTTGATGAGCTTGCAAAGTTCCAGGAGAGATATAAAATAAAGTTTCAGTCTCTCTTCTGAACTGACTGCCAAGTGCTAATAGAGCCTAATCTGTAGACTGCCTACAACTGTTTGGGTTGTTTAATTGCATGGTTCAAGAACAAAAGTGAGAGCATCTTTTGTAATTCTCACTGAGCGTTTTTCACAGTTGACTTTACCTGTAGTCTGTTTAGACCGAAGCTGTGTGACTTGACGTTTTGTAAATATGGCATTCTTACTTCCTTTTTGTTTTCATTGTTTGGTTCTTTGAGGCACGAGATCTACTATAGTCCAGGCTGGCCTAGATTTGGTATATACCTACCATTGACTTTGAATTCCTGATTCTCTCACCTCCGCTTCCCAAGTACCAGGATATAGTGGGCACTACTATTTTAATTTAATTATGTCAGCCAGAAATGAGTTAGATAATTATGGCAGTATATCAACAAAAAAGAAGCGGGGTAGAGAAAGGAATCAAGAAATCATTTATCAAAACATGTTTTAGTATCTTTTATGTTAGGCATTGCATATATAGGTATTAATTATATGGAGATTAATGGAATCCTTGCCTTAATAGAATTTAGAGTTGGACAGCTTTATTTGCTCTTAGGATTTTTCAGTCATTCCTCCTTACCATTGCAGTGGTGGGGATTGAACCTTTGGCCTTGCACATGGTATGCCATAGCTAGCTCCACCATGAAGCAGCCTCCCCAGATCCTCTGAAAGTCATGCTTTTATTTTTATTTTTTGAGACAGGGTCTCTCTGTAGCCCTGGGTGCTGGAACTCACTATGTAGACCAGGCTAGCCTCAGATTCACAGAGATCTGCCTGTACTTGCCTCCTGAATACTGGGATTAAATGTGTGTACCACTATACCAGGCTCTTTCAGAGTCTATTAATATGTTTATGTGCTCTGTGGCTTAGCCAGCCAGGGATGGAGGATCATGGTTTGTAAAACTTAACTTGGCCACAGATTCATTTTGGGTGGTGGTGGTTAGACTTCTGTTAAAGGAAAAAGTTCCTCTGGGCATATTTTGTGAGAAGAATGAATGGCCTTGGATGTTAGATCAATGAGTAAGCCTGTCATTTTTCTGTATTTTACTTGGTCACCATGACCTTTGTATTGAAGAGCTTATGGCTGGAGACACTCTGTGAGTTGGGAGTGGAATGGTAATAAGTTTATGAGACATGTTAGTAGAAAAGGTTGGGTCAGAAAGCTGGCAGGTCCTAAATACTCCTTGGGAGCATTGAACACACAAGGAAATCTAATACCGGATGGGGGGGGATGAGGAAATAAACACTGCTGTGACTCTGAATTCAACACAAAGTGAGCAAGACTTTAGACCACTCAGCCAGTTAGGTAGGGGAGCGAGATGTGGACTCAGAGCTGGGCTCCTTGAATCCTAAGAGCTGACCGGCTCAGTTCTGCTATTCATTCATATTCTCCTCCATCATGTCAGTCTGTGCAGCTGAGGCAGTCACTTCTTAGAAACAACAAATGAATTGCATGAATATTAAGTGAATGAACATGTCTTGCCACCTGCAGACGAGCAAAGGTAGATGCTGACTAAGGGAACATACTGAAATATGGAGGGAAAAGGGCTTGCTTAAGAAAGTGTCGCTATGTTTTGGACTGGGGTAGAACTAATTGTGTAAAACACTGGTTATAGGTGCTGGTAGGGAGACAAGATTCTTTTGGTTGTCTGTGTGTCTGTTTGGGGTTGTGTAAGCCAGTAATTTTTTGCTTAGTTACTGTGGAGCAAGTGCCAACTAAAAATGCCTCAGCTGGTGGCATAATGTTACCCCTTCCTCTTTTCCAAAGATCAGTTAATAACTATAACAAGGTAAAATCCTTTATCTACAATAAAATATACACTCTACACCATTTTAAAAAGATTTTATTTCATTTCTCTATCTCTGTTTGTATATTGTATATGTGTAGGTGCCATAGTACATATATGGAGGTCAGAGGATGACTTGTAGGAGTCAGTTCTCTCTGTACACCATCTGGGTCCTGGGGATCACACTCAGGTTGTTGAATCTGGCAGCCAGTGTCTTCACCTTCAGAGCCATCTCACTTGCCCAGGCACTTTTTTTTTTTTAAAAGAAAACCTGGGTTCGTTGTCATACTGCATTCCACATTGTTTTTGGTGAAAGGTAGTCTACAATGGTTGTGACGTAGTGTGATCAGGGGTGAAGTGATGAAACAAATTCAACAAATACAACAGCATCTACCTCATCATCTCTCTGTGTGCACTCTTTGAAGGCCAGCAAAGGAAGAAACGTCACATTCTCTACATTGTTGGGCCACACAGAATGTACTGTAAATGTTAGTAATGAAGCATAGTTCATCGCTCCATCACCCAGACACCATTCTGTGAATGTATCTTTTTCCGCCCTTTGAGGACAAACCTTATACATGCCAACTAAGTGGCCCCAACCGCTGAGTTACAATCCAAACTTCTTTCCTTAAATCCAGTTTATTGAGGTATAACTTTCACACAGCAAAACTTGACTCTGCTTGTCATGCACCCTTGTATAAGTACTTTGGGTGTGTGAGTTCTGACAAGTGAATGTAGTCACTCATGTAACAACTGTCACAATCAAGATACAGCAAGTTCCTTCACATTCCTGATTCTACTTGAACATTGAGAGCCACAGTACCTCCTCTGTCTTCTCTTATATAAATAGAATCATACTCTCCTGATTGTGACTCTGAAGAAAAGTTGGTAAAATTCTAACATTCAAACAGCTTTCTCCCTAGTGTACAGGTATCCTCACTTTGTAGGAATAGTTCCAGAGTCATGTTTCAGAAGGAAAATGTAATCGTTTTACTTTGCATATACGTCCCTCAACCCCCCACCACTGCCCTGTGGAGTGCATCTATGATGATCATTCTCTGAAGACATTTTAGGTTACCAGGTTTCTTACACTTTCTGGAACTTTTCATTAGTAAGGGGAGTATACCCTTAAATGGTATAGAATAAACTAATAAGTCTACTAAAGAATGACCTAGAATAGACCTTTACGTTTGCTTAGGAACTGTCTTTTTTATAATTTTTCAGAAGAAGTAGCATAAAAGAAAGAAAAATCACTGCTGCTGTGAAACTAGGATGCCACTGTAGACACAGCTCTTTGTGAGCAGTGTTGTAGATGCAAATATTAAAAGGAGGACATTTAGACTCCCGGAGGATCCGGCTATACCACTCCTGGGCATATACCCAGAGACTTTACCTGCATGCAATAAGGACACATGCTCCACTATGTTCATAGCAGCCTTATTTATAATAGCCAGAAGCTGGAAAGAACCCAGATGTCCCTCAACGGAGGAATGGATTCAGAAGATGTGGTATATCTACACAATGGAATACTACTCTGCAATTAAAAACAATGAATTCACGAAATTCCTAGGCAAATGGTCAGATCTTGAAAATATCATCCTTAGTGAGGTAACCCAATCACAAAAGAACACACATGGTATGCAGTCACTGATAAGGGGATATTGACCCAGAATCTCGGAATACCCTAGACACAATCCGCATATCAATAGATTTCTAAAAAGATGGTAGGAGAGACCCCTGGTCCTGGAAAGACTGGATGTAGGGGAACACCAGGACAGAGTAACGAGAGGGGGTTGAATGGAGAAAAGAGGGAGGGAAGGGGGCTTATGGGACTTTCGGGGAGGGAGGAAACGGGAAAGGGGAAGTGATTTGGAATGTAAATTAAAAAAATAAAATAAAATAAATAATAATAAAAAAAAAGCACAGTATAGTATCTGAGGACCATTCTATAGTGGCACCTTTTTATTTACAGACTATTAGTTTCTATAACCAATTCCATGTACATAAGGTCTTACATATTTAATACAAAACAGTACTCTTGTACACATGGGATAAATGTGACTTGAACTCTTCTAGGCTAATTCTATCTAACTCTAAACCAACATGGTAAACTGGGGTACTTTTGTCCATAGTTGACAGCATTGTTAAACTTTCCAAAAATTCAAATTACATACATAAGTGTGAGTACTTCTCAGTGTATCACCAGCAGTGACATCTCTTCCAGACTTTTTATTATCTGAACAAATTTATAAACACCCAGTATACTTGATTTGTAAAATACTAGACATCAGTGAAGTTAAGTTTCTACATGGTGCCTAGCACCATTTCTTATTAGTTACTTATTGTAATGGCACGTGATTCCTATGTAGTATTTAATTGTGTTCTTAATCATGCGAAGATACTACAGTATCCTATACTAATTTTAAAAAACAAAAAGAACCCCATACCAGGTAGCTAGGTAACGAAGTGTTTATTAATTTCTGGATATTATGAGTTTGAGATCTACGTACTGTAATTTATAAACTTGATTTATCGGGGGGTTTTTTTGTTTGTTTGTTTGTTTGTTTGTTTTGTTTTTTTTTGGTTTTTCAAGACAGGGTTTCTCTGTGTAGCCCTGGCTGTCCTGGAACTTACTTTGTAGACCAGGCTGGCCTCGAACTCAGAAATCCTCCTGCCTCTGCCTCCCAAGTGCTGGGATTAAAGGTGTGCACCACCACCGCCCGGCTGATTTATCGTTTTTAAGATGACATTGATACTTCAGATGAAAGAAAAATCTCACGTTACAAATAGAAGGATTTTTGTTTTATTCTGAGAGACTTAGTGAATGTCTGGAGCTTGACAATTGTGGGACCTTTTTTTAAGGTTATGAAAATGACTCTGTAGAAGACTTGAAGGAGATGACTTCCATATCTTCTCGGAAGAGAGGGAAAAGAAGGTACTTCTGGGAGTATAGTGAGCAACTTACACCGTCACAGCAAGAGAGGATTCTGAGGCCATCTGAGTGGAGTCGAGATACCTTGCCAAGTAATATGTACCAGAAAAATGGCTTACATCATGGTAAGAGGCTTTGAAAAAATATTTAGTGCCCTTTTCTCTTTTGTAGGGTGTGGAGATACTTTTTATTTTGAGTACATAGCCTAGACTGGCTTCTAAGTCTCTGTGTTGCCCAGTTTGGCCTTGAACTTTGAATACTTTGCCTCATCTAGATTTTGGGACTATAAAGTATATGCCACCGCACCTGTCTTTGTCACTGTAAACAGAGATAAGGAACCAAAATGCTTAGCATGCTTGGGTTTTCAGCCATTCATAGGCAACTTGAGAGGGCATCAAAGAGAGCTTTTCGGTCACAACCACTCCTTCTTACACACAGCTTCCACCGGTGTGGAGAACCATCATTTCTGGTCCCTACTTCCTCCACATCCTTCAATAAATGGCCAAGAGATTATTGGTTATTGACCGGTCAAAAAAATAGGCAACACACTGAGGAGAAAGGAGAAGACTTTTCTCATCAGTCTCTTCCCATTTTCTTCCACCCCAGACCTCATTTAATGGGGATATTAACTTTAAATGGCTGTGAGGAGAAAAACAGAGGGAAAAAAAGAAACATTTGTGGAAAAAGAATAGAGAGGAGTTTATAGGAATCGAAAGAAGCTTATGGTTTAGATAGATCAAGCCTAGAGTTGTGGGTCCAGAAAGCTGTGATGGAGTAGAATTTCTTCTATTGTTTCACATTAACATCAAGTAGTCTATCAAAAAGGCAGAGAGAAGGTAAGAATGAGCTTAGTAAAGAAAACATAGTCATGCCACAGACTTCACTTGCTGAACATTTTGGAAGATGAGAACTAGCTCCTAGCATGTTTGTTAGTTTGGCCTTGTTTTCTCAGTCCCAGGTCTGTACTCTCCTCTCCCTCTCTCCCTCCCTCCCCCCCCCCCCGTGAATTTTTACATTCAGGCTTTCTTTTTTTAAATTAGAAATGAAGAAAATAAGATCCCGTAAATAATTCCATGTAGCTCATGATAAATCTTAGGGAAGTCATTGGGTGTACTGTACTACTTGAGAGGAATGCACTAGTGTGTGGTTCAGTGGTCAGTGCGTACTTAATATGCTTGAGGCCCTGTGGTTATTTGGTTGGGGCACTTGGAAAAGGTGGAGGAGAGAGGGAAGTGAGCAAGGAAGCTGAAGAAGAGCTTTTGTCTTATCTTACTTATTCCCAGACTCACGACTTTGTTTAGGTAAACTCTTCCTGGATTTCTGTGTGCAGTTGAACTTGTGTTCCAAGCTGAGATGTAAGATACTTAGTCCTACTATTCAAAGAGTTAGGACTCCGTTACACTGGGAATCAGACCTAGAGGAGAACAGCAGTGAGGCGGTGTTGAGACAGTGGGGTCAGCCTGTTTTGTTCCTAGCTGGAGACTGGATCCAGGGCTTTGTCTATGCTAGCCAATGGTTCTGTTGCTTACTGAGCTGTAGCCCTAGGATATTGTCATGTCTCTAGTCAGAGAGAGAGAGAGAGGGAGGAAGGGAGGGGGAGGGAGGAGACCGACCTCCACTAGTCCTTCTAAGTTAGGACCTTCTGTGCCCCCTGAAATATACCAGGAGATCTAAAATGGAAAGCGGCTGTTTCTAGTGGCTATAGAAATTGTATGTCTTGTTCACTAAAATGATGTAACTTACACTCCTTTCAAATGACTTGTAGGGAAATATGCAGTTAAGAAGTCACGGAGAACTGATGTGGAAGACCTCACTCCAAACCCTAAAAAACTGCTCCAGATTGGTAATGAACTACGGAAGCTGAATAAGGTGATCAGTGACCTGACTCCAGTTAGTGAGCTTCCCTTAACAGCAAGGCCAAGGTCAAGGAAAGAAAAAAATAAGCTGGCTTCCAGGTAAATTCTAATGATGTTCATCCATGTGCATAGTCTCTGGGAGGTAAGATTAGACCTTGAGATTTTATAGAAGAGGTGACCTTCAGAAATTACTTATTAAATAACTACTGTACTGAGTTGTTTTTTGTTGCTAATTGTTTTTAAGTGAAAGATGGCATTTATGCTTTTAAGAAAATGTTTTGGATGTAAGGCAAACACAGTAAGTGCACAGTAAGTATTATGGTATAACTGAAAAGTTTTAAAACTTAGGTGTGCATTTTTGGTAAGTAGAGTTGGCTATATAGTTAGCAATAGAATTAATTTAAGTATGCTATTGTGAATTTGAGATATGTACTCAGTTAAATAATCACTAACATGGTCAAGATATATTAACATTTTCATCACCTTAAAAACTTTAAAAGCCTGGTGGTAATGGCACATACCTTTAATTGTAGTACTAGAGAGGCAGAGATAGGTGGTCTCTGAGGTCAAAGCCAACCTGGTCTGTAGAGCTAGTTCCAGGACTAAGAAACCCTGTCTTGAAAGCAGAACAAAAAAGGAGGAAGATTTATAAAACAACCTTTCACTATCATCCTTTCACAACCGTTGATTTATTTTATGTGTATGGGTGTTTTGCCTGCACGTATGTCTGTCCATATAGCCTGTGTGGGCCTAGTGCCCACAGAAGCCAGAAAAGGTGTTAGAGCCACAGATGATTGTGAAACACTATACGGGTGCTGGGAAATGAACCCAAGGAAGAGTAGCCACTGCTCTAAACTGCTGGGCCATCTCTCAAGACCTCAAGATCTTTTTATAAATTAACAGTGTCTCATAGTGATCTCTCCTGTTCCAGAATGTCACATGGATGGAATATACTGTAGTAGCCTGAATCTGTCTGTCTTTAACCTAATGGGATGCCTTTGAGATCTGTCCATGGATAACTGGTTTCTTTGATTACTGTATAGATAGTCTTTATAGAAGTAGTCTACATTTTATCTGTTTACCAGATGAATGCCTTTGGGATCTTTCCAGTTTTTGGCATGTTTGAATAAAGCTACTATAAACTTTGCAAAGATATTTGTGTGGTTATGAATTTACACTTTTTTTTTTGATAAATGCCCAGGTCTATATAGCCTGTCTTTGAAAAAAAAAATACCCTACCAGTCATCTGTGCAATGGTGGTGGACATATTTAATCCCAGCACTCAAGGGGCAAAGGCAGGTGGATCTCTCTGAATTCAAGGCCATTCTGGTCTACAGAGTGAGTTCCAGGACAGTCAGGGCTACAACAGAGAAACCTGTCTCAAAAAAAAAAAAAAACAAAATAAAACAAAACAAAAAAGTATCAAACAAACTGTCTTCCATAGTAGCTCTGAGAACTGTCTTAACCCACTAGGACAGACAGAGCTCTGCCTGCTTCTCATCCTCTACAGCAGCGGGGGCCTTGTCTGTTGCTGTTTCTTTTTTCTTTCTTTTTTTTTTTAAGTCACTTTAATAAGTGTCTACATAGCAGCTTTAGTTTTGGAAAGTGTACTTAGTTTTTTAATGTCTATTTGGCTGAATGGTGATGTGTGGTTTATAATTAGGTTATTTGATAAGCATAAATAAACAAGCAACTTAGTTACTATTATAAGCATTTGAGGACTTGAGAAATGGCTCAGGTTAAGAACACCCGCTCTTTCAGGAGACCCAAGTTCTGTTCCCAGCACCCACATGATATTCACAACTGCCTATAACTCCAGCTCCATGAGAATCCAACGACCTCTTCTGGCCTCTGCTGGCACCTGCACACATACAGCATTATACTCACATCGACATACAAATAAAAATCAGTCTTAAAAAAGAAAAGAAAATGCCTTATGGGTGCCAGTGAAATGGCCTCAGCAGATAAAGTACTTGCCATAGACAGCCTCATGAACAGGCTCAGTTCCCAGATCCCACAGGAGAGGGAGAACCTCTAAATAAAATCTGTCCTCTGACCTCCAGACATGAACCATGCGTCTGACACATAGACTCATTCACATACACTCTCTTGCTGTCTACCATCACCATCCCCACTCACACTCTCTCTCCATGCTGTGTTCTCTAACACGTACCACACACTCATGTATACTCTCAGTCTCTTAACATAGACACAAGAAGAAGAAAAGTTCAAAGAGAAAAATGTCTGATAGTGATAAAAAAGCATTCTCATTTAAAAGAGTTTTTTCTTATTTAAGGAAATACATTCTGAAATCTCTTAAAAGAGAAAATGAACTAATAATAGCTCTTCCTTTCACAGAGCTTGTAGGCTAAAGAAGAAAGCCCAGTATGAAGCTAATAAAGTCAAGTTGTGGGGCCTCAACACTGAATATGGTAAACCTCAGTCTTTAGCTTTGCTTTCTCTCTGGTTTGCATATTCTTGCCTGAGCTCTGTACACTGTTTAGCTCTCCTCTGTTGTTGTTGTTGTTGTTGTTGTTGTTGTTGTTGTTGTTGTTGTAGAGGGTTTGAGACAACATAGTCCCAGCTGTCCTGGAACTCACTATATAGACCAGGCTGGCCTCGAATTTACAGAGATTTACCTGTTGTTGCCTCCTGAGTGCTGGGATTAAAGGGGTGCACCACACCCAGCATGGCTCTCCTATTTTGCATTTATCTATTCAGAATGCCACATGCCCACATCAGTTCATTCTTGCCTGTAAATGTGGCTATCTGGATCTCTGGTCCCTTAGACAAATGTCACTACTGTTCTCATGAGCTAATCCATGGTTAGGTCTTTCTTGTTGTAATTGTGTTGCTAACTGGTGTGGACAACTGACTTGAGTATTTCCCTTCACTTGAACTGTGTAGATCATGTAGATCTGTGCTTTTCAGGTTAGTTGTACATTGGAATAAATCCATGTATATTTATTAAAATATAGAGTTCTGGACTTTCTTAGATTTTCTGAATTGTAATAGAACCCAGAAATTCTCTTTTTCTTTCTTTCTCTCTTTTTTTCCTTTTTTCTTTTTGGCTGTCGTTGAATATCTCAAGTCTGTAGCTTTGGCTAGCCTAGAACTTACTATGTAGATCAGGCTAGTCACAATCTTGCAGAGACCCTCCTGCTTCTCTTTCCTGAGAACTGGGTTAAAGAGATTCACCATCATAATCCAACATAATCCATATTTTTGACATTTCCCCAGATTCTGGATTTTTTTTTCTTTTTTTTTTCTTTCATGGTTAGAAAGCCATCTCAAGGCTTTGTGCATGCTAGTAAGATGAGTGTTCACCCACTGAACTGTGTTTGCAGCCCTTCCATTTTCAACTGAATACGGTTTTATTATAAAATTAAAAGTAAATTCTCTCATGTTAGTGACATTCTAAGTGTTTTTGTTCTGTCTTATAGACAATTTATTGTTTGTAATCAACTCCATCAAGGAAGACATTGTAAACCGAGTTCAGAATCCAAGAGAGGAGAGAGGACCCAGCATGGGGCAGAAGCTTGAAATCCTCATTAAAGACACACTCGGTAAGGAGAACATTGTTAGAGAACAACAGCTTATGATGTACAGTGCCAGTCAAAGAGGAGTTCTTTTCCCCTCCATTCCTGCCCCATCTGCCTCCACCTCTTGGTAGGGATTTATCTTCCTCAGTATTTTCACAGGGTTCTAACAAACTTTCATATCTGACTTCTTATCCCTGACCAGATTGTACACTGTGGAGAGGATCATGGAGGCAGGCACAGAGAGGCTAGGCTGGTTGGTGGCTTGTGGGAGGAATATCTAGTACATAAATTTGAGATGCTACAGGGTCAGAGCTCAGCTGCAGTAAGAGCAAGCCACCTGTCAGATCACACTTTCTGAGGGCTGCACGACTTATTGCTGTCCCAGAAAATCCCAGACATATCACATTAAAAGACCAGGTGTTCATTTTGAGTATAATCAAAAACAATCTCAGATGAAGAACAGGTCTTAAACACCAATATTGTTCTAGAAAATCACCTAGTGCCTGTGAAATTACATACAGGAAGTAGTAAGGCAATTTGCTTGGCCTGAGAAGATGGATGATTTCATGTATTCTTTTAAAGTACTTCCATTATTCTTTTGCTTTAAAAGCATCTCATTTTTTGTGTAGTAAGTTGAGGGAGAACTTAGTTTTATAAGATAAAATTACTTCTTACTCTTTCGTTTTTAATGTAAAACCTTTTGTATATCCATTAGTGTATGTTCTCTTACACTAGACAGATAACTTGACCTGTTACAAAATGCTTGGCACACATTTTCTTTCCTTGCTTATCTTGAGATTGTTTCTCCTCTTCCTCTGGCATAAAATATTTTCTATTAAAGAACTGATACTGGATTGGTATTTCCTGGTGGGTTGTGTTTTACTTTTGCTTAGATACAGACTGTCCTCAGGCATGTGCGCCTCTGTTTTTCTCAGTGTGCACTTTGAGGTCTCTGTTACTTGACTTTGCTCTGCTTCTCCTGGGTATACTTTAATAATCACCTGTAGGTCAGATCACCTTGCTTATCTCTTCTCTTTGTTGCTGCTTCTTTAATCTTTTTATCTCATTTTTTTCATTTTCACTTTTTCTTATTCAGTATTCTTGTGACATGTTGTGGAGTGTGAGTGCATATGTATGTGTGTATGTGCCCTGGGCATGGAAGTAAGGGTCAAGAATACTACCACTGGATGTAATGTATGAGAAAAGAAGGAATAGGTGGAGGAGGGGGGAGGAGAAGGAGGAGGAGGGGAGAGGGAGGAAGAGGAAGAAGAAGAAGAAGACAAAAAGAATGCTACCACTGAGCTCAGCTTTCCAAGGGGAGAATTTTTGTGGAGTTTGTTTTTATTTTGTTGTTTTGGGGACAGGATCTTGCTATGCACCCATGGAGGGCTTGCTTGGATTTTAGATGTGCATCTTGCCTGTCTACTTGTTGTTTCATGTGGAGAAATAAAAATTAATCTCTGCTACCACAGATGTAATGATACACAGTTACTAGATATTACAGTTACTTGAATTCATGCCATGATCATCCTGGCCAATAACAAACAAATACTCATCCTAAAATATTTAAATGAATGAATGAATGAATGCTTGACTGCTATCATCCCAGAGTCTCTGTCAGGTTAAAAGCATTGGGGTTTCATTGTATTGCTGGTTTGCTAGAACATTTGGAGCAGCTGTTTGGCGGTGTGCGCGTGCATGTGTGTGTGAATTTTTCTTCTGGAAATCTTGTATCTCTTTTATGGAAAGCTATACATTGCAACTTTGTTGAGTTAGCTGATCATTTATATAGTTCTAGAAAATTCTATTTTTTTCCAGATCCTTAAATTTACTAAAATTGTGCAAAAGTAGTATTTTGTTTTTAGTTTCCTCTCTGCTCATGGCAGGTGCTCTATTTTAGGGAGAGAGAGAGAGGGAGGGAGGGAAGGAGGGGAGGGGGGAGGGATGGAGGGAAGGGGAGGGGAGAGAGAGGGGGAGGGGGAGAAGGAGAGAGAGAGCAAGAGAGCGACTGAGTTGAGAGTGTTTTGTGCTGTTCTTTATTTCTTGGATCAATTACTTACAGATTGTTGTGTGCATTTTTCCTGGAGAGACAAGAACTAACATGTTGATACTAGATGAACATGAACAACAGAGCAAAGTAATGGTCCCTCACAAGTCCACCTTCTTGAGCCAGGAAATTTATTTGGCTTAGAGAGCATGAGTAAGGAGTTGCTTGCAGGAACATCAGTTAGCTCTATACAGCTGTTATCTTCACAGAATTCCAGCTTATCATGGTATTGACCTCCTAGCACCTGCATTATAGAGGCAGAGGTAGAGGCAAGATGGTCATTCAAGCTACATCAAGAATCTAAGGCAACCTATGCTACACAAAACTCTGTCTCAAAAAAAAAAGTGACATAAATTTCCCCCAAAGATAGGAAGTTTTTTGCTTTTACTAGATCTTTTGGCTTATTACTAGTAGTATTATTTGTTGAGTTTTTTTTTTTTACCTGCTAAATATATTATTGCAATTTTAGATATTTTGTGGGCATATGAAAAGATGTGTTCTCTGTTCTATGTCACAATTCCTGTGTATGTTTTGTTGACTGGTTTTCTTAACCAAGTCACCTTTCTCTTTTATGTTGTCTTCCTCTTTGCCTATATGTCCATATGTTCTTAATAGAACTGAAAAAGGCTCTAACAAATGTGTTTTGAGTTTTATCTCCTATTTTGTTTTGAAATATTTAATGTTTGAATAGGAGTTAGTACTACTAGATCTTCATTACTCACTAAGATGTGAATCCTACAGTGGAAGAGGATGAAGAAGTAGCACCGTGTATGTTTGTATTTCATTGCCCTCATTCCACCAATGGTGATACTTGGCTCTTATTTATTTCTGTTCCTGTGTACATATGTGTTTGAGGGGAACATTTGGAGCTAACTTGTGTTATGATTCTTTATTCCTATTTCAGCTTGCATCTCTTAAAACAAAAAAAAAATGGTTTTGTTTTTAAAACAGAGTCACTCTATGTAGCCCTGGCTGTCCTGGAACTTGCTATGTAGATCAGGCTGGCCTTAAACTCACAGGTGCTGGGATTAAATATGTGCACCACTACATCCAGCAAGTATGTTGTCTTAGCCACAGTATCAGAATTCTATCTAGACCTATGAGTACTGATGTGATCTCCAATGTGGAGCCCAAGCTTACAAACCCCTGCTGCCTGCTCACTTATACCTGCCTGCCGCACCCTTTCTGTGTGTGATTGTGTGTGTCTGTTCTATTGGAGAATGATTCATTGGATTTAGTTACATCTCTTTTGTCCATATTATTTCTCAGTCCTTTTTTAAAAATGAAAATTCAAAGTAATTGATTCTCTAAGTGCCCCAACATTTGGATTTACCTGTTTCTTCATGGAAAGTGGGGTGATTTTTGTGTCTGTGTGTTCAGGTACACAAATATGCACAGTGTACATGCATATATTGTGGGGTCCTGTGTGGAGACCAGATGTCAACCTCAGATATCTTTCCTCAGAAGTCATCCACCATGTTTTCTTGAGTAAGGTTTTAGACTAAGCTGGATGGCCAACTAGTCCCAGGGATCCTCCTGTCTCTAACTCTGCAGCTCTGGGATATACAAACTCATAACCATACCAAACCCAACTGTGAGGTACAGATTGTAAACATTTGTTGAAGCAGAACGTTTTGGATGAGTGAATATATTAGTATATGCTAAGTGTTACGATGGGTTTATGCTCTGAACCACACAAAAATACCGAGGAAGCATTTTTTTTCAAAGTCCATTTAGATTGTTTTTAGAATGACTGCTTTTTGTTCTGCTGGTCATCTAACTCAGGCCCTCCTGCCTGGGGAGCAAATGATTCACTGATTGAGCCCAAGATAGAGTTAAGTTTATTGGCAAGACTAGATCTCTCCTGTTCAATTAGCCAAGAGTGTGGTATGAGTCTGTTGTATTAGTGATCATCCTGAGCTTGACTGAATAGATAAGGTAGCATTGATATCTTTATGATTTGTTATATGTCTTTTAGTCAGTGATTAATGTTTCCTATTTCCATTCTTTTATTTTTCTTATGTGCTACCATTTCCCCTTTTCACTCTTACACAAGGTCTCACTATGTAGCCCAGGCTATCCTTGAACTCATGTTCTTCTTGCCTTAACCACTCAATTGCTGAGATTACTTGTGCTATGCTGCCTAGTTTTATTTTCCTAATACTTAAAAAAAAACCCTTATATCTGTAACATTCCTATACTTGTGCTATTTAAGGACTAACATTAAATATTTTTCTGGCCACCCAAAATGAAGAGGATGAGGAAGTCAGCATACTTGTGTTGTTCATAATTTCTCTCCCTCTTCTGTTCCAGCTCTTTTCTTATTCATTTTTACTTAAAAGAGAACTTATATTGTGTGCAGTAATTTTAAAAATTGTCAGATGTGTCTTTTGTGCTTACAGTTGTAGTTGCATATATGTATATACTATAGAACACAGTGAAGTCCAAACAGGTGAAAGACACAGGCAGCAAACTCACAAGCTTAAGAAACAGCCTGCCAGTGGGTCTCAGGTTTCTTTGGGGATTGCTATTTGTCATCTACTACATTAAAGTGCCTCATGACTCTTGGTGTGGGTGTCATTGGGAGTGAAGTCTGCCATAGGATGGTTCTCTGGGCTGCAGTAGCAAGTAGTGGAGCCCTTGTTTTGGGGCCAGTATCAGGTTTCAGACTTCTTCCCTTTCCTTTATGCCTTCTCCATATTTGTGTCTTAAAGTGTGCCTTTTCTTCTCTTCAGGTCTCCCAGTCGCTGGGCAAACCTCAGAATTTGTTAACCAAGTGTTAGGGAAGACTGCTGAAGGCAACCCCACTGGAGGCCTTGTAGGACTAAGGATACCAGCATCAAAAGTGTAATCAGCCTCATTGGACCACTGGTCAGAAATGTCTGTTTTTGTCACGTTATCCATTGTAAATTTTCATTCTGTTTTGCATGTCAGTTAGCATTATGTAAACATTTATAATTAGATTACATTGTTTTAAGAACTTGTAGCATAAGTGAAGCATGATCCAAAATACTTGATTATTGCATTTTCAGAGCATAAACCAGTGATCCTGCTGCTGGCATTAGAAAGAAGCTCACATATTAGGAAAATGTGAGGTACAGATTGTAAACATTTGTTGAAGCAGAACGTTTTGGATGAGTGAATATATTAGTATATGCTAAGTGTTACGATGGGTTTATGCTCTGAACCACACAAAAATACCGAGGAAGCATTTTTTTTCAAAGTCCATTTAGATTGTTTTTAGAATGACTGCTTTTTGTTCTAATTTTTTACAGCCATTAATCTCACTTGTACATGGCGCACCCAGCACTCACGTGTGTACCATGTTTAGATGTTTATTTTCAGAGCTCAATATGATATATATAAATGCATATATATATATATATATATAATTGTCTGTGCAAGTAAGAAAAAAGCATATTCTTTGTGCCTTGTATTTTGGGGAAACTCTAAAACTGGTAATATTTTGTATGATGAAAACCCTAATGAGGAAAACCAAGATATATAGATGAGAAAATTATGGGTTTTAAATGTCTTTTTGTTCCAACTCTTTTTCAGATTTTTTGAATGTATATAGGACTATGTTGAAATGTAGATATATGCCACAGAGTCTGTGTATTGTATAAAAAAAACAAAACAAAAAAACAAAAACAAAAAAAAGATGGCTCTAGAAAACTCCTATTTCGGTACTTGACCGGAAGAAAATACTTGCACATTATTGCGATTGTTTTATTTTTTCTACCAAAGACAAATGCAACTGGTATGGCAGACTGCCAGTCTAAGTAAAGTTTTGCACAGCTTACATGATACTGTATGAATGTATGAAAAAAAAAAGAGAAAAAATTTAAAGGTCAGGGTTAGGGATCTTACTCAACTGTGAATTTTATTTCTGTTTGGGTCCAATTATCTACAGAAGGAGCATCCATACATACAAATATTATTTTGCTGTCCTCTAGTTTGCTTCCATAGTAGATAAGTTGGTGGCCACTTAGGTGTCTTTTTTTCTGCAGTTATTGTAGGAAATTTTAATATATTTCATATTAGTAAGCTATTGATAAAATAGTTTTTGACTTTGAAAATTAAAGTTTATTTAGTGTATTGTAGTATACTTCCACCAAACAACCAAAATACAGATTATTTTTATTGTATTATGTATATATATGTGTAAAGAGAGAAAAAAGCTAAAAATATCTAATACTTTAGTTGCCACTTTTTCCAATTGATGTATTATTGTGCATGTAATATTTTCAAAGATCAACACAAGCTTAAAACAAATTTATAAATTTTTATATTTTTGTACAGGTATTTTCTTCAGACTTACATGTGACTTAACTTCTGTAGTTTCTAGACTTGAGAAACATGAACACGTTTAGTTTTTAGGTGCTCTTCCTTGCTCACGTAAATGGCTTTATTAGTCAGTTTTTAACTGTGCTCAAGCTTTTCTTCTTGATGAAAAATTCCTATGTCAAGGTGGCATTATAAACCTTCCCCACAGGGCCTTCCATCTTGTCTTTCTTGACTGTTTTATCTCAAATCTTGTGTTTGGAACTATGGAAACTGGTGGCTTCAAAAGTAAAAACAAACATATCTAGAAGAAAAGCCTGAAATGTCAGACATAGTTGCTATTTCTCCACCACCTTTTGATAGAACTAAGATAGTTGTCCTTGGTTTACACAGGAGTTTCATTCCTTTTTCTTTCTCCTCCCCTTTTGTAAGCTATAGCACATGAAGGTTCAATTAGAGAACACAGTTACAATCCAAAAATGTGTCTTACTTGCCTCTGACATCATGAATCATAAGAAACCAAGACTTGTCTTGACACGTTAGTTGAAACTGTGACAAGGTTCCTGTGTGTTTGGTGGGAATGGACCTGTTAGTTCACCCATCCTAACAGATAAGAAGTTCATATGGCATGCTTAGAAGAAAGAATTCCAGGTTTTACTTTTAGGTAGGAAAAAGCAAAGCATAGGCTCACAAATGGAAGTATATGAAGTCTTGAAAATGTTCCAGAATATGGCAATTTTGCAGTCAAGTGAATATCGCTTCATGATAGCGATTCAGTTGGTGAAGTTCATAAAATTGCCCCTTTCTAGCTACCCTGTTAGGAATTCTGGTTTTTTGATACCCCTTTCTTGTCTGCAAACCAGAATTTGATTTTTTGGTCTTGCATTTCAGAAACTTTGAATCTGTTTAGTAGATTCCATACCCGTGCATTTCAGTGTTTTATATGTACTCCTTAAGTTAAATAGTTGAAGCCTTTAAATAGTTGAGCTTTTTAATGTTGACACTTTATTTTGTACCTATTTATATATGTATGTATATCTTAGAAAAGCACTTTGTTATAAAATTGCATTTTATATGATTCCTGCCATTTGCTGCTAAACCTGGGCTGGTCAGAACGCTGCAGCGATACTTGATCTAAATAAAAACCTGGCAGTAAAATGTAGAGTGCAAGTTAAATCCTCTTGCTGTTTAAGATGACTTAGGCAAGCTGTGCAGCTTTACATTTTAACCAGGGGACTCTGTGGCATTTAAAACCGTCTAGAAATGGTTGTACTTTTAATGCCAGTAATGAACTGCTTCCTCTATTGTCTTTAAAATACCTGTACCTAGTGTATCACAGACGGTTCTCACAAGTATGTAAAAACCCAGCAGTTGTACATGTTGTATTTTTTAAAATCGTGGCATGTATTTTTGCGTGGAAATCATTAGAGTGAGAGCTGTCTAAAGGTTTTCTGTGTTCATACATGGTATACAGATAGCTCATGAAGTCCAGAACCTTCCCTAAAGTGAAGGCATTGTGAATTCTCCTCAGATAAACCCACTGTTCCAAAGGCAACCATAAACTGACTATAGTACTACTACAGTAAAAAAGAAAAATAACAATGAACCTTCTGCTTCCTGGTTTCAGATACACTGGATTCTTTAGTCTGTGCCCACAGGAGAGCATGCTGCCGGGCTGCTCCTGTTAAGGTCGCGTGTGAGTTTTCCAGTCAGTGTGGTTGCTTGCAGTGCTGTACCATGTATGGGTTCTTGTCCTTTCCACGTCCTTCATGAGAGATTTGGGTGTGGCTTGCTCTTGTGCCTTACTTGTACACTTAAATGATACATCTTCATTCCTTCCCAATCCCCAAACCTTAACTTTGTCCCTTTTGTAAGAGAATCAGAACTATTCCAGAAGCATCATGAAGGATTTCAGATGGGCGTGGTTTCATAGTTCCCTCTCTTTGTAGTTGTTTTATACTTGTATGAGAGAACAGTTTTGAATGATCTTCGAGTAATCTTGCTACATCCCTTCTCTCTGGCTTTTGTGAGGTTGTCCTGCGTCTCTCTGATGCTTGGCTTCATTCACACCTTAGCAAGAGTCTGCATTTATAGACAGGTGTGTTCACTTCATCTGCTTGAAAGTGATTATTTTGTTTTCCAGAACTTTCTAGGAGAAGAATACCCATTTTTGTTTGTTTTTTACAACAGATGACAAGTCTCTTTAAAAAAAAAGAAACTGAAGTACAGTACTTTTGAAATATAATGCTATTGGTATGAATTTCTCTTTTATATATAATATTCATACAATTATCTGATGTTTGCCTTCATTAATAAAGCTGTTAGTTTATTCACCAAAATGTCAAGAATGGATGTGCTTTTCTTTATTCCATACATTTAAACAATATTTTAGCTGCTAAGATTTAGTTAACTTCCTAAGAAATGAATTCAAGTTGCCTTCAGCAAGAATTAACAAAACTCATGCCCCCTTTCTTTATATAGTCTTCCTAAAATTCTGTTCAACTACTTTCTGGTTAATTATGTGACAGAATGTTAGCATCTCTAAATCTTGAAACTTGAATTTTGAGAATGCATTGAATTTCAGTGTTAATGGAAAAGGTCTCAACTATGTCTCTAGTGGAGTCTTTTGTGGAATACTATTTCCCATGGAACTGCGACCACTTGCACAACTTTGCACAGAACTACAGTCTTGTTCTTCCCTGGATCGTGACAAATGAGTCTCACACAGTGCCGTAATACTTGTGGATTCTACCGTGATCTTTGTCATCTTCAATAAGGGCATTATGAGAAAATGACTCCATGTCTTTTTTTTTTCCCGAACACAGTGGGATGTAACGATGTCAGAAGTAGGGATGGTGATTTCGTTTTAAGGAATAAGCATGTTGGAGGAATGTGATGAAAATGTACTACTGAGAGTTACACACTTTCACAGGCAAGTGGGATTATGTGTTGAAGCATAGTCCCCATGCTTAGTAAACTGAAATAGAAATTACACCTAGGAACTGCACTATGCCAAATTGCCATTTTGTTTTGAAGAGACTTTTGGAGGTGGCAATAAGGTGATGGAACCTCACAGCTACTTCCAAATAGTATTTTGGAGTTGAAGACTTTGTGGCTAGTAAAGAGCACCCAAGTGTGTGTCTCAGTGTGCCAAGTGTGAACTGGGCTTGCCTCTTTAGTTAACAGTGTGAACACCTAGTGTAGTTACTCGGTTCTGGGTGCCGGGAGTGGGACTGATTCTGTGTCTTGCCCTTTGTCCTTTGGGGTTCTTGTTTGTTTGTTTGTTTTCAGATCCTAATAACAAAACTGTTTGTGTACTGTATCTGCTTCTCCACATGTTTGGCGACACTGGACTTCCCACTGCCCACTATTGTCTTCTTGCCCTAGAGTCTGTCCTATGGCATAGCATTTGTGGTTCTCAATGACTCTGGAGCTGCCAACACGGAAGGGCAAGAATACAAAGCATTTGCTCCTATGGTTTGGCAGCCTCTTCGAATAGTTGCGCTTAGGATCCTGTCTGTGATATGATCATAAATACTCTGTAGTTTTGTTTATTCCCTGCCCCCAGCTGGAGCTGTGACTCTATTGGATTCAGTCTTGTCTCTTGTCTAGAAAGAATTGTTATCTTGTTCACGCATGAGCTGTTTAAAAATGACTCAACGTTGGTTAATAGCTGTGCAGTTTTCCTTTTAGGAGAAGGCCATGCACAAGTTACTTTGTTTTCTGTCACCCTCTAACCTGTCAGCACTGTAGTCAGACACAGAATCATCAGTGTATGCAGCACCCTTTGTAATTTAAATAAAAAATATGAAAAGAAAAGGTTTTGAATTGTTTGCCTCATATTTTGTCTTTTCTCCTTTCCGTTGCCTGTGTGTGACACAGCAGCCATCTCCATTCCTCAAGACAGCCTGTTAAAAGACTATTCCAGCCTCACAGAGCAGAGGGAGCGGACCGTGCTGCCTCTCTTTGGGGCATGTACAAAGAGCTAAGGTTTATTGATACCCTAAGCTGGCTTTTAATTTATTTCAGTGAGATTTAGCTATACAGAAATTATTTGATAGAAACACTTGCTTTTCTGCAAACAATAGTTTATACTTAATTTGTCCTTTGATAACTTGGACAAAAGATTTCTTCAAGAAAAACAAGTATCAAAACCATCTTTAGGCTGGGGAGCTGTGAGCCTAAGGCAGTGGAACCTGCCTGGGTGAAGGTGGCATAGGAGTAGATGTTCTTCAGCAACAAGCATTGTTGAGAGCCTGCTCTGCTAGGATGGATGTGTAGACGGCTGGGTTAGAAGGATTGAAGAGATCCCCACAAAATCAGTCCACCAAAGAGGTTGTCCTGTGGCCAGAAAACACAAGCAAAGTTGAAGGCATAACATCCTATGAGGATGTTAAAGAAGACACTGAGGGCTGGGAAGATAGTAAGGTTTTCAGAGTGCCAGGTGAGCTTGAGGACCTGAGTTCTATCTCCCACACTCAACAGCAAGGTCTGATGAGGACACTTGGTAGATCCCTGGGCCCACAGGCCATCAGAGCTTTCTTGGAAATATGGAAGCCAGTGACCTGTTCCCAAAACAGGACAGCACCTGAGGGATGACTCCTGAAGCTGACGTCTGGCCTACACAGACACATAAGACTTGACCTTTTTAACACCCTTCCCCCAATTTGAGTGATACTGAGGCCATAAAAAAAGCAAAGTAAATGTTCTTTCATATGGGTGGATTCTCCTTCACGACTTAAGTTCGAAGACCACTTTTGACAAGGGCCCTTCTCAGAGTGTTGGGTACTCTTAGGAGCTAGGTGAACTGGGTCAGTGCAGTCTAAGGAACTAAGTCTTCCATGATTATAACATCGATGAGATAGATACATCAACTAGTGAGTTCCTGAATTCCTTTGTTCTTTTTTGGGGGGGTGGGGGATCTGATTCTCTGTGTAAAAGTCCTGGCTGTCCAACCTTCAATTTGCTTTGTTGACCAAGCTAGCCTCAGACTTGCAGAGATCTGCCTGCCTCTGCCTCCCAAGTACTGGGATTAAAGGCATGCACCACCGTACATGTTTAACTGGTGAATTCTACAGCTATAGTGCAATGAAGAATTTGAAAGAAAAATATGGAGAAGTTGTGTCTTAATTCAGCTAAAAGATTCAGAATTAGAAAGTAGCAGACGTCCTTACGTATAGAGGTGGCACCCTTAAGCCTTGCTAGTTGTTGTCTTAATAAGAGCCTTAGCTACCGTCAGTCCCAGTGAGGGTGGTGGCCTTGTCGCTTCTACAGAAGAGTCTGACAGCACTCAGATGATAGGACAAGCCCTATATTCAGACAAGGATAATACAGAAGTTCAGTTCATACTGCAGTTTGCCTGAGGCATTCTGAGGACAATTCATACTTACCTCAGGTTTACCAGGCCAGTATTTGAAAGAATGCCCATGCAGAGGAAAGCAATCTGTTCAGAATATGAAAGTCAAAAAGATCTAAAGCTAGTCAGTGTAGAATAGTCAAAGGCAGATAATGAAAGGAGCAAAATTAGAGGCAGAAGGGATTTAGGACTGGGTACAGAGGACGTGCAACTGCTCCTTCAAGATAGCCTTGAGCTTAGGATTGTCTCATTGGAACAAAATGACTTGGAAAGTAGAGATATGGGGAGCTCCTTGCTTTGACTGCTGCAGACAACTGATTGCATCGAAATTTCCCCAAGAAGGATGATAGGCAAGGATCCAAATGCATGAAAAAATCTGTCTAGTGCTGACTTCGGGTTTTCTCTTTAGGGAGCTTTACTCAGAACATTACAGTGATTTGAAAGGCAACCTAGCTCTTTTCAAAGTTTTTTCATCTTAAAATAGTGCTTGGATTAAAGAACAGAAAATGTACAAAATTGAAAGAAAAGTGTACTATGGAGAATACAGAAGAAACGTGAATGAAAACACACTGGATTCCAGAACAGGACCTGTCAACAGCTTATGAGTTATTGGTACTGAGTCCCATTAAGAATGTGACACATCTTAGCAAAACAAACCAAGAGTGTGTTAAAGTTGTGAGAGAAAAATAGGTGAAACATGGTGTTGGAAGAGGATAAATCAAGTATTTAATCCTCTATCATACAGAAGTCTCTATAGAAACATTCAGTGCATGAGTAGACAGGCAAGTAGATTAGAGTTTGAAAGTAGTCTGAAATATACGGAAAAACAGCACAGCCAGTGGGGCATCCAGAGCTATGGCGAAACAAATGGGGCCCTTGTTTAGTGTTGGAGCCACTGAGTAACATAGAAAATATGAAGTTGGTTCTGCATCTCACACTGAACCATATACATCTACAATGGCTAAGGATACAAGTGTTTTTGGAAATCATAAACACTAGAAAGCGATGTGGACCATCCTAAATCCTTGTCAAATGGAAAGGACTTTTTAACATAGACCCAAGTCCAAGAGTCATAAAGAGCTTACGATGCTTTGGGAAACTATGAAAACTTAAATCCTCTTTACGGTAAAAAGCACCATCAGCAAAGTCAAAAGTCTACAAATTCTGCAACTCGTGTGACTACAGAAAGGGCTCCTGGAAACTAATGTGGAGCAGCTTGATGACCCAGTAGGAAAATGAGCAAAGTAAACATGATACCTTTGAAACGTTTCTCAGTCTCATTATGAGAGATACAAAAGAAAGGAGGGTTTTTTGTTGTTTTGTTTCTTGAGAAAGAGACTAAATGATAAGAATCCCAGTGTCAGCACACCAAGCTGGTCGGGCTAAAGGAAATAGGCATTTCCACAATTTTGCTGGTGCAATGTAAACTGATATAACCAGTATGACAAGACAGGGCTTCACACCACAGTCCTGCCTGGTCTGGAACTCACTATATAGACTAGGGCTTGGAACTCTATACAGTGGGGATCTTACTGCCTCTACTTATTGAGTGCTGGGATAAAGTCATGTGCCACCACATGCAGGTAGAAAGTATATAAGACAGCATGTGTGGATCTAAAATACATGTCTGGTAGCTGCGGTGTTAATCAGTACCTGCAATTCGAGTAGTTGGGAGATTGAGGCAAGAAGATCAAGGGTTCTAGGTCATCCTTGGCTACATAGGCATTTGGAAACCAGCTTGGGCTACATGAGTCCCTTCCTCAGAAAAGCAAAGATAAAATACTTAAGGCCTTTCTCCTGTCCCATGTGTTCTGTCCTCCTCTTCCTCCTTCCACTTCTATAGCCTAACAAATCAAGTGCAGTTATGTGGTAGAAGCACTTAATAGAAATGGCTGTACATAGGGAAGTGCTCCCAGAGTGTTGCTTAGCAGTACACGAATAGCAACTAGCAAGCATTCAGTTCAACGCTACGTTATCAACAGTGCTTGAAGCTGTTCATGTCTTACCTCATTCCACCCTCCAGGCAACCTTATGTGATGCTACTGCTAGTCACATTCCTGAGGAAACTAGAGCAGGGTTGCTGACTACAAGCTTGGAATCCAGGCCTTTGATACTTGCAGCGAGCTACTGAGCACCTTTTAGGAAGTGGGTGGTACAGGGTGCTTTGGAACAGACAGGCAACCGTGGAGACTGGGGGCTGTGTGTGCAGTTTGAGAAGAACATTTTAAAAAGAGGGAACCCCACATCCAAGACTACAGAGCCTGGAGAATCCTGGAAGGGTTGGGGAAAGGAAAGTGGCCAGTAGTGTTGAGGGTTTACTAAAAAATAATTTTAAAAAGCACTACCCTTCTTTGAGGTTTGCACTGACATTGTTTCTATCAAAACTACATCACACAATCAGAACTACTCCTACGAGATACTTAGAATCCAATTCTAAACAAAGGGCAGAACCAGAGTCAGAAATGTGTGAGGAAGGCGATGTAGGTTCTGTATATGTTAAAGCCCCAGGATCATGGTTGTACTAATGGAGGTGCCCCAGTGATCTGTATTCAATTCTGCACCTTTACAAATTTTGTCTTACTCCATAATGCATACTTACTGTAGAAATTTTATTTTAAAATTTAAAGGAAAAAATGCAACTTTGGTGACATCCTAATTGGTCCTTTTTTCCCTATTCAAAAGGTCACTAGCATGGCGGGTTGTTGTCGTCGCATCCCTAGTACCAGGAACAAAACTGAAGGCCATATGGCATGGCAGCCCATCATCACCGGAGTTGTATTCTCCCCCTCCCACCCCCTACCTCAACCCTAATGGTTCTTCATAATCACATTTTACTTTCCATTTAGTAGGAGCAGACCAGAGAAGTTGTGCGTGTTCTACGTGACAAAGTTCCAGATCTATGCTGGCGACCCGGTTTGATCCACATGGGGTCTCCCGCGGCGTCACATTCGGAGAGGTACGGAAAGGCGGGCAGGCGCTACGCAGACGCGCTCAGCTTGGCTGCTATCGCTCGCCGTAGCCGCGTTTCCAACATGGCGGCTCCCCAGGATGTCCACGTCCGGATCTGTAACCAAGAGATTGTCAAATTCGACCTGGAGGTGAAGGCGCTTATCCAGGTACATATTCTTAGGCTCCTGTCCAGCTCTCGGTGGCCGCCTTGGCATTCTCCAGAATATTCGCTCCCGGTCCAGCTTCCCAGGCCCGCGGTCCCGCTCCAGGACGGCTCCTCGGGCACCATTCGTTCTGTTCCCCGAGATCACTGACCTTCAGCCTTCAGGGCTTTTCTTTTGTGAACTGTTGGTTTGCCCACCCCTAGGGTATCCTAAAACGCCGCTCCGGTCCCTTAGACTGCAGTGGTCTTGGGCTAGCCCGCCCACCGGCAGTCTCGGCGGTAGCCCCGCCCCTCCCACGCCCACTTATCTGAGTTAGGGACCCAGAGGGCACCCTAAGCCACCTGACCCGGTAGTCTCTCCCCGAAGCTAACTAACTTGACCTGGGACGTGGTTGTACGTTTTGAATGAAGAAATCAAATATTGTGCCAAGTCCTGGGTCAGAAGGCAGGCAGTGCCAGTACTAGGGCCTGACTGGGGAAAGCGTTTTAGAGCTTCCCTACCCAGAAACAGACCGGAAAGTGAGGCGCTTATCTGGAAGCAGGACTAAGTAGGAGACAATAGTACAAGAAATCGAACACAAACAAGAACAGGGAATGTAGAAATGGCTCCAGAGTTTGGCAAAAAGAACCCAACTGTCTCAGAGTACAAGCTGTGACAGCAAATTAGAAAAGGGTAAGGGCGCATGCGACTTTGCTGGTGAGGACTTGCCTAGCGCTGTGTTCCATCCCCAGTGCTGCCTAAAGGGCAGTGCCAGGCTGCTGGGGTAAGCTTTGCTTTACAAGCCCCTGTAAAAAGGAGGGTGGAGTGTTCTCTCCTAAGCCAGATGTACACTGTGCCACATTAGCAGTTTATCCTGTACTGTGAGCAAGTGTGATTTCGTAAGTAAGCTAGAGAGCAGGTGAAGAAACGCCGAAAACTTTGCATCCTGACTTCACTCCTGAGATGTGTAAACAAAAAACTGCCTGGCCTAATTCTAGAAAAATAAACAAGATAGAGTTTATACAAGTGAGATTACCAGAGGCTGGGGGTAAATTTAGCTCAGTGAAGTTTAGCCATGTGCAAGGCTCTGGTTTCAGTCCTCAGAATGTGTCTATACATACATACATGCATACATACATGCATGCATACATACATACATGCATGCATACATACATACATACATAAAACAAAGTTGCTAGTGTGGTGGCTCCTATAGCACTTGGGAGGCATAGGCAGGATCATCATGTATTTTAGGCCAACCTGTACTTCTGTCTTCAAAAAAACCTTTACATCCCAAATTTTGAAAAGTTGTGTTTTCATATTATATCATAATATGAAATTACATAATAACACTTTATATTATCATAAAATTATATCATACTACTTTATATTATCATAAATTATATCATAATATTTTCTATTATCATAAAATTTCCTGTTGGCTAGGACTCTTGTGACCTATGTGCTTTGGGTTCTTATGGTTACTAATAAGTAAGCATAGTCCCATACATTGTATTTTTATGGTGTTCCAGCTATTCTGCTAAGTGTTCTACGCAGAGAAATACAACCTTGAAGTAGGTAAGATGAAGAAATGGAGGCACAGAGAATTTACGTTTTCTGAGTTTGCACTGATAAATGGCTGTAACCAGGGTTTGAATATGCATACCCTAAGTCTAGAGCCTGCTCTGAAACTTGTCTCTCGTAATTCTGACTTTCTTTCCAGAAGCAAATTCTCAGTCCGTCTTTAAGCATTTTTGACTTGCGACAGATAGTTTGTAAAATCAGACTAAATTAGTGGAGTATTAATAAATTCGGAGTGTGTGTGTCTGTGCGCGCGCGTACGCACACCCACATGTTTTGCTGCTGCTGAAAGCCAGGGCCCTGTGCATGCTCTGCAAGTGCTGCACATCCAGCTATGTGTATAGCAAGAGCTATGCATCCAGCCTGCGTTTTCATATTAGGCTTGGTGTTAATCTTAAGAGGGATGAGGAAACTGAAAATGATGGGTTTGCTTCTGTCTGGAGGAGAGCAGCACTGAGCAGGGTGAGGTAGCGCTCGGGCAGCTGTAGCTGCAGGCTGAAGCAGCTTCCTCGCTGTGCCGATGAGGGCATTTCATTTCATTGACGGGAGAAAGGCCCCTCATCTCTTCATTGTCTTCCAGGATATTCGAGATTGTTCTGGACCCTTAAATGAGCTTACTGAACTGAATACTAAGGTGAAGGAAAAGTTCCAACAGTTAAAACACAGGATACAGGTAAGCGAGGCTACAGAACCACTGTTAGCTAAGGGTGGGTAGCAGGGGTGGGAGCTCCGGCCTAGAAGGACTTTTGCTTGAGAGTTGACTGGGTCCTTCACATGCCACCTGGAGAGAGTAGGAAACATTGTGACCGTGAGGGTGACTGGACTAACGAAGTCTGGAACCTGCACACTCATTCCTTGCTACGACCATCGCCAGCATGTCCTAGGTGCTTTCGGCACTATTACTTTGTGCAGCAGTCTCCTCCCAGCTTATGGAGTCCCCGCCCATGGTGTGCTCGTGCCCACACCTGACTTTCACTATGGTGAGTGTGCTGTCTCAAAACACAAGAGAGCGAGAAGGAACCATGTGACTAGCAGAGCCATCTCCACTGCTGAGCCCCAGGGATGAGTGCTACACGTCTGCCCATCACTGGGTGGGTCTAGAACCACCTGGCCTTGCTGCATGTGGTAAATGACCCCAAACCGTCCTTCAACAGATACCATTCCTTAGCAGATAAAAACAGTCTCTTCTAGCACTGGTGGAAAAGTTAGCAGGCTGGGGAGCTTAGACAGGGCTTCTGCCTTGAGCTGACTTCAGAATGACAGCACTGTCACTGTACCTAGGTGATCTCCATCTCCGTTATTGCTTCCTTCATCTGAACTTTTAAAAAGCATCTTGCTTTCTCTGTGTTATGTTTGTAAGTGTGTATGTGTGGGTCCACAGCTGTTGTTGGTCTCTGTTATGTGTCTTGGTTATGTCCTCTATTTCTTCTCTACACCCCTCCTCCCTATAGGTAACTGCTTTGATCTGTTACTTCCATGTCTTCCCAGGGTTTGTTTTGCTGATGTCTTCCTACTGTGAGAGTGGACATGCCGCAGCTTAACCACGTGGGGGACCTCCACCTGAGCAGCCTACTAGCCTCTTTATACAGCTGTAGTTTTTTCTAGCCATTTCTTTACTAACAGGTATCCATCTGGGCTACTTGCCTGTCTTGATTCTTAGAGCTAATTTGTTTTCTTAAAGTGCCTTTCTTCAAACTCTACAACTCTTAACTACTACTGTTGCCTAAATACCTGCATGCTTACCTGGTGTTTATTTCCTTCTCTGGGTCTAAGTAAATATCCTCACCATAGATTTACGCATTTGTCATGCTCTTGCCCTGGCTCCAGTCTCTCCTTCAGCATAAATGTGTTGCTGGCATATAACAGGGTGATAGGCCAGTGAATGAGATCTCATCTGCGTTTCCTCAGCATCTGCATGCTGCCTAGATCTGGAGATTCAAAAAGCACTAAGCAAATATCTGTTGTATTTCAGCAAGGTTATACACTAATAGAGAACGGGCCTCCATCTTCAGAAGTAAGCTGTTCCTACAGTCAGTCAATATTGGGCAGGACTGTGTGTAAACATGTCTTTGTGGGGTGTTTCTTCAGCTGGAATTCAGCAACAGTACACTTTCATCTCTCCAGAGAGTCTGGGTTCTCTGACAACTGCCAAGCGGCCTTTTCTAAGGAGACTCTACATTTCTCTTTCCCCGCTTCTGTCTCCCTTCTTCCTTGTCATCCATTCTTCCTCTCAGTGACCTGCTGCCAGGCAGAGAGAGCAATGTAGCAAAAAATAGAATACAAGCTCTTTGTGCAGTGACTGCGTTGTAGGGAATGGGGTGGAGTCTAAACAAAAAATTAATGCAAATAACTGGTGAGATTTGTACTTTTTTTTTCTGAGACAGGGTCTCACTGTGTAACTCTGGCTGTACTGAAACTCATTCTGCAAACCAGACTGGCCTCAAACTCAGGGAGATCCAACTGCCTCTGCCTTGAACAATGGGATTAAAAGGTGTGAACCACCACGCCCAGTCACACTTTTCCTCCCCCAATTCACAGTCAGTTTTTTCTTTTTTTTGCTCTAACAATATTTGTAGGACATAAACCTGAATGTAATTTCTGAGCTGTTCAAACGACATAGGTAAGCATGCTTGATCCAAACGGGCATATGCAAATTTGTATAGGGATAGGTAGATTGTTATCTGAATAAGCTAATATGTGGGTGTTTTAGCTCTGTAGCATGTTTACAGTGTGTGAGACATGAGGTGCTGTGGCGTCTTTACAGTGGTGAGCACTCCATTATCTCGGAGTTCTTAGGACCGATGCTGTTGGTCACATCTGCCATCCTTTTGCCTGTGGGAGCCCCTTCCCTTGGTGATTGGTTATTTGAGATCATGAGCTCTCATCCCCTGCACACCTCTTCCGGAGTGCCTGCAGCCTGGCCAGGACAGGACACATCTTCCGGTCCCCAGGATTGTCACAGGTCTGGGGACACTGCTTGTGTTAGTTTTGTTTCCATTCAGTCAAACCACTCAGGAAAGACAAATCTTCTCTCTGTCCCAAGTCCATAGGGCACCACTTCCATTCCCTCCAACCAGAGTAAACCAGAATCATATCCGAGTTTTCGCTCTGCTGGAGAGTGGCCATCCCGAGACTATTTTATGGCTTCTGGAACCTTCTGGGTTTGTGGAACTTCTGTGTCAGCCCCAGGTGGCCTTAGGCTTCCTTCCGTGCTGTGTTCACATGTGAGCTCAAGTCCCCAGAGCTCTGTTGGAGTAAAGTACAGAGATGGACAATGTTTGGAAACATTGATAGTGTGGTGTCCACCTGGCGTTGCAGTGGGATGGTGGGACGAGAAAACATCTCATTCAATGTTTTCTTCCTCCTTTATTTCTGCAGGCTCAAGGTGATAGGAGTGGTGACCCCTGCTCTGACCAGGGCAGCCATTCTAGAGTTGACCACTCCAGCACCCAGTTTCCTGCTCACCTTTGGGCTGCCAGGATTTGCTTCTCTTTCTTGCAGACTTGCCTATATATTTAAAGGGATAGTTGATTGTTTGTCCCCCTCCCACTCGCAAATGTCTGTTGTAAAGGGCGCTTCAGTTGCTTTTGTGCCTCTGCTGGAAACGGAAGTGGAAGCGGAAGCGCTCTTGGGTTTTCCTCCTGGCTAACAGCTGTCTTCCCCTCCAAGGAACTTGAGCAGTCAGCAAGGGAGCAAGACAAGGAGTCGGAGAAGCAGCTGCTACTTCAGGAAGTGGAGAACCACAAAAAGCAGATGCTCAGGTAGGCAGGGCTCCCCACAGCCACCTGCTGGGTTGCTCACTTACTGTGGGGCTTGTACATGTATTTGTCTGATAAGCCTGGCTTCATGGTAATATAGTGACATCACTAACACACACAGGCTGCACGTTCTCTAGATCCGAAGTCTCAAATGTAGAAGAGGGGATAAGTGGAGTCTGCATGGGAGTCGGAGCTGTGTGTGTTTACAGTGCTCACGGTGTCTGCACAGTTACCATTGTGTGGTACCATGTATATATTCGAGGAGTTTTACTGTAGGTGTGGGAGCTGCATGTGGTGTTGGTTCTTGCCTGCCACTTTGTGAGTCCTGGGGTGGGGCTCAGCTTATCAGGCCTGAACACGAGTACCTCTGCCCTCTGAGCCATCTCCACAGCTCTGGTTCTGTTGTTGTTTGTTTACTTTTTGAGACAGGGTCTCTTGTATTCCAGGTTGGCCTCAAACTCAACGTGGCGCTGAGGATGACCTTGAGTTTCTGATCCATTTGTCCCTGCTTCCTGGGGTTAGAGCATGCTTTGTTTTACGTCCACACTAGGCTGACAGTGTTTGGTGCAATTACTACACTGCACACGTGCACTCCTAGTGAGTTCAAGTGTATGGCCTTAGAATCCTTGGTGGCATAAAAAGCCATTGCCAGTGAGCCAGGCACACTTATCCCATTCACTCCCATGTCCCTGTCTATCTCTCCTGACAGCTGAGTGTCGTTCACACAGCTGCCAACACTGAGACTGCAGCCGGAGAGTAGTGAAACCATAGGCAGACAGCTGTGATGTGACAGAGGGAAGCTGTGGGAATCCCAGCATACCTGAGACTCGAGAGGCCATGGAAACCGTGGAGCTGGGGAAGTGTGCCTGCATTAACGAGACCCTTTGGGGAAGGGAGAAACAGTAATTCATATTGCCAGACATTGTTTAAGAAGATATATTCCCTGAATTAGAGATTAAGAAATGTCACATACAGTCTTACTTATAATTAAAGATTAGCACATGGTGGCAATGTCACTGAAACTCTCAATTCTGACATAAACGTATTTACATTCTGTGCATCATTTACTGAGATAATGCCACCCTGAAAGCTAAATTTTGGTCCATTTTGAATAAGCTCACTTTTAGTGAGCTTTTCTTGTAGCAGTTATTCTTGAGTAAAGTTCACCCAGTATTACAAAAGTAATCATATTTTTTAGAGTTTAATTTCTATTATCTTAATCATGTATATATGTGTGTATGTGCACATAAGCGTAGGTGCCTATGGAGGTGAGGGACATTGAACATCCTGGAGCTGGGGTTATAGGCAATTGTAAGCCACCTGGCATGGGTACTAGGAAAGAAACTTGGGTTCTCTGGAAGAACAGTACTGGGGGCTGATCTGTCTCTCTAGCCCCCAAAGGTAATCACGTTTTTGTGACTATTAAAAATGTGGGTTAGGGAGCTAGCTCCATTGGTGCAGCGTTTGCCTAGCGTACACGAAGTCCTGGCTTTGACCTGCAGCACCACATAGATGGTGTGTGTGTGTGCAGTGTAGTAAGTTGCACGAAACAGTCAGCTTAGTGTGGACGTAAAACGAAGCATGCTGTTCCTGGTGTGGCTTACACATTTGCGGAAAGAAAGCAGGGACTTGATGTTGAAGTAGCAGTTGTGTGTGTTGGCTGTCGGGGTGGCTGTGCTGTCCGGTATTTGCTTACTTCCCTCCTAAGATGGGGCTGGTCACTCTGTACAGTGTTTGCTCACTTCCCTCCCTAAGAAGTAGGAGCTCACTCTCTCTCTCCCTCACCTCTGCACTCCTTGGAGAAGGCCTTTGTGAACTGTTTGAAGATGCGACTGGTTGTTTGAAATGGCAGGTGTGGAAGGGGCTAGTAAGTGCTGTGCAGGCATGTGGGAGCCCATCTGAAAATCACCTTTAGTTCTAGCACTCAGGAGACACAGCCAAGAGGATTTCTATAAGTTCAAGGCTAGCCTGGTCTACACAGCGAGTTCCAGGACAGCCAGGGCTACATAGAGAGACGCTGTCTCGAAAAAGAAAAAAAAAAATGGAAGGAGAAAGTCAACTCCACAGAACTGTCCTCTGACCTCCACACGTGCACTGTGGCGTGTGTCATCCTTCCCAATCATACACACATGGAATTTAAAAACCATTTTTTTTAAAAGAAAGCCACCCTATTAGTCAAGCGCTCTGTTCTAGTATTATATGTATCCAGGGCCTAGCAAGCTTATTTTGAGCCAGCTGTGTGAGAGTTCCAGAGCGTGGGTTGGATTCTTGGAGGGACACGGTTGGCTTTTTCCATTTGTCAGGGAAGAGTGAGAATAAATCCCACCAGTCAGGGTGCCCTGTGATGTTTGTGCTACCTGTCAAATAGGCAAAAAGTAGCAAGCCCTGGAGGAATGTTGAAGGATATTGGTTCTTGCGGCTTTGACCCCTCTAGCAGGCCCTGCGGGGGAAACGGTGGCCTGGGTACTAGGGATGGAGGGAGAATGCTAAGTCACTCTTCAGGCAGTAAAGCCACTGTGGTCCCTGTCTAGCAAAGTACCATGTCTCTGGTTTCCCAGGTGCTAAGCAGGAGAGGGATTACCACAGAACATTCTAGAGACGTTTCCCAGAGATTGAGAGATGTTAGGACCTGTGCTAAAGTAGTTACCAAGAAGAGGAAGTGGTAGGAGGCAAGCTTGAACTCTGGCTCGTACCAGGGAGGCTGAACTGGTTAGACAGAGTAGTCCGGTGGAGCCACCATGACCTCATGTGTGACCCTTCCTCTTCCAGCAACCAGACCTCATGGCGGAAAGCCAATCTTACCTGCAAGCTCGCCATCGACAACCTGGAGAAGGCAGAACTTCTGCAAGGAGGAGACTCCTTAAGGCAAAGGTATCGTCTGTTTGTCCTTCTGGGTCTGATGTCTCAGCACCTCGGGAGGTGGCCTTTTGTTTCCGGAATGTTTGCACTTTATGTTATTCTATAAGTAACTTTTTTTCCTGTTTTGAGACGGGGTCTCATACATCCCAGTCTGCTCTCAAACTTGCTGTGATCTTACAGGTGTGGGCCACCACACCGAGTCTGTGCAGTTCTGGAGATGGAATCAAGGACTTCGTGCATATGCGGCAGCATCTGCCAGCCAAATTACATTCCCAGTCCTGACTAAATTTGAATAAACTTGGTTTGGGGTTTTTTTATTTGGTTGTTGGGTTGGTTTTGGGTTTTGTAGTAATGGGGGTTGAACCTAGGGCCTCATGCACTAGGGCCAAGTGTTCTACCACCAACCCTTCCCAGTCCTCCCATCCCTGTCCTCCTGATAGTTTTTTAAAAGACTTATTTTAACCACACATGAATAGTATTTATGGTACTAACCAGTCCTGTTGGTGTGTCTGCATTTTGCCTTTTCAGTATTATATGAGATGCATCAAGGCAGGTCTTTGGTTCATTTGAAGAAGTTCTCTGGGAGTGAGCAGACATTTCTGAGTCTCTCTGTACCTAGTTGCTTTACAGACAGCAATGTGGTTTCCTTTCCCCTTATCAGGGCTCAAAAATGTAGGTTCAGCGTACATCTTTAGCCACACTGACTGATGTTTTAGAAACATGCAAGCAGGTTGGAGGTGGTGCACACCTTTAGTCCCAGCACTTGGGAGGCAGAGGCAGATGGATCTCTGAGTTTGAGGACAGCCTAGTCTATAGAATGAGTTCCAGGACAGCCAGGGCTACACAGAGAAACCATGTCTTAAAAAATAAGAGGGGGGCGGGGTGAGAAAAGAAAGGGAAACAAACAAACAAATAAGTGTATGTGTGCTAGCTGGCTGTGTTACCACACGCCTGTCATCCGAGCACTTGGAGGTGGGTGAGGTGTTGCTAATTGCTCCTTCCTCTGGACTTGCAGGAAAACTACCAAAGAGAGTTTGGCCCAGACCTCCAGCACCATCACAGAGAGTCTCATGGGGATCAGCAGGATGATGTCACAGCAGGTGCAACAGAGCGAGGAGGCTATGCAGACTCTAGGTAAGGAGAAGGAAGCTGTTCCAGAACTCACTCCCTGGCCCCTCTGTGCAGCTCTCTGGCTCTCCCCACCCGGAGCTTCCCAAGTGTGTCCTTCCTAAGGAGATGAGGAGACAGCTTGCTCCTGTCGGGGAAGACTTCTGCCCCTCCTCTTCCTCCAGTTACGCAGCTGTGCTAGAGACACTGTGCGCCATCAGTGCCTCCCAGCGGGAACATCACTAGGCTCCTGTGCAAGCAGAACTGGCCGGCCTCTCTGGAGATGGTGTCAGCCGTGCTCACGAGGGGTCCGGGAGTCTGGTTTGCAGCACGGACTCATGGGTCTAGGATTGCCAGGCAGGTTTGGGAATTAGGGCCACTGGCAAGATCGTTCATGTGAGTTCCTTTCAAATGTACCAGTCAATGGCCAAGGAGAGGCTGCTTGACACCACTGCATTCCTGCCAAGCACCTTCCTGCCATGGCTCCTTGTAGAGAATTCGCCCCTCCAGGGCCTTTCAGTGTAGGAAACAGGAAAAGAGCGTGCTGTTCATAAACTTCACATGTCCACCAAAGTAGACGACGAGGCGTGGTGAATTCATGAACCATCTTGCTCTCACAGCTGTCACTCAGCCATCTTGCTTCATGTCTACCCTTAGTTCATCCTCTACTGCAAACATCCAGGAAAATAGCTCAACATATCTAAAAGCTACTAATAAGGGGGATGAAGAGATGGCTCAGTGGTTAAAAGCAGAAAGTGCTCCTGAAGAAAACCCAAGTTCGTTACCCAGCACCCATGTCAGGCAGCTTTTAATTGTGTATAACTCTGTGGGCATCTGGGCTCACGTGCATACACCCATGCGGATAAGCGAGGAGTTGACAAGAATAAGACTAAATCTCACATCAACACCAACCCCCCCACCCCCGCCCCCTCGAGCCTGCACACACACACACACACTCCCCCCCCCACCCCCCCGGCTCAGGCACTGGCCTGTTGATAGCCAGCCCGCAGCTTCAGCTGTTTATTACTCAGGAGGCACACACACACACACACACACACACCCCACACACCCCACGCACCCCCCGCACCCCCCCATCCCCCCCCCCCCCCCCCCGGCTCAGGCACTGGCCTGTTGATAGCCAGCCCGCAGCTTCAGCTGTTTATTACTCAGGAGGCACACACACACACACCCCCCACCCCACCCCACCCCCGCCCCCTCGAGCCTGCGCACACACACACACACACACACACACACTCCCCCCCCCCACCGGCTCAGGCACTGGCCTGTTGATAGCCAGCCCGCAGCTTCAGCTCTTTATTTATTACTCAGGAGGCACAATCTATTCAGGCTCCTCCCTCTTCTGTTGCAGTCGGCTCTTCACGGACTCTCCTGGATGCAAATGAAGAGTTTAAGTCCATGTCAGGAACCATTCAGTTGGGCCGGAAGCTCATCACAAAATACAACCGCCGCGAGCTGACGGACAAGCTTCTCATCTTCCTTGCCCTGGCCCTGTTCCTTGCCACGGTCCTCTATATTGTGAAGAAGCGTCTCTTTCCATTTTTGTAAGCAAGAGCTGGCAGCTTTGGCCTGCGCACTCCTGCTTCAGGACCTGGGACTCTCAAGGACGGCTGGGCTGCCAATCTGGGCTTCCCCTCTCGCTCGGGTGCTCAGTGAACCCAACAGAGGGAAACACAGCAGCCCAGCAGCCTCCTGCCAGAGGCTTGACAGGGGTGTGTGGAATAGAGGAGACTGGAACCTTTAGGACGGAGGCGCTCCAGCTCACCCAGCTTCCGAGGACTGCGGCTGCCACATAGAGCACTTCAACTCTGGGATTTGGTGCGCCTCCCCTCGCCAAGTCCAGAGGCGTGAGTTCTGGGTCTGGTGGAGGGAAGAAAGGAGAGGCCCATGAGAGGGAAGGTGACAGCAGCTCATGGCTGTTCCCTAAATAAACCTCATTTATTTAATAGAGTGGTAGATGCTTAATATTAGAAGATACCACTCTGACTATGTGCATGTCTCCTCATGTTCTGATTCCTAGGACTGAAGATAGATTACTCATTTGACAAGGAGTTACTGCGGCAAAGGGAGGGCTCAGAGGTTAAGAACACTGGCTTCTCTTTCAAAAGACCAGGATTCCGTTCCCAGCACCCACGTGGTGGCTCACAACCACCCCTAACTCCAGTTCCAGGGACCTGATGCCCTCTGTAGGCCCCAGGCAGGCACATAGGGCGCTTATATACGTAAGGCAAGCATTCAAGCGCATACTTGTTTTTTAATTTATTGAGGAGGAGAGAGATGGCTCAGTTGTTGGAGGTGCTTGCCGGTAAGTCTGACGCCCTGAGTTCCCTCTGCCGCACGGGCGGAAGGACGGAGAAAACCAGCCCCAGGGAGTTGTGCAGTTGTGGCATGTCCGTGTCTCTGCATACACACAAATAGAGGAAAGGTAAGGAATCATGGGGCAGCTGCCACAGGCTGATTCCTAGACATCACCAGGCATTACACATGTGCTTCTAAAGCTGACACACTCCCTCCAGCAGCAACAGAAGAGACGTGTCAGCAAAAGGTGTCACAAAAAGCCACCCCTGGAGCAGCCACTCCAGCATCTCTAAGTGCTTAGACGGTCGTTCTCCCGGCAGCCTGGCAGGGCCTGGGGCATTGCGGGGTCTAGGAACTCTCTGACTCCCTTCTCTCTGGTCCAGACTAGGCATGACAGAGTGAGAAGCCAGTACTGTTAGCACCCAGCTGTGCCCAGTTCTGTCCGTGTCCCAGGTATAGGCTCCCAGCTAGGTCAGCCCTAGAGGTCCCTATGCTGTCAGTCTGACTGGCATTGTCCTTGAAGTCATAACCTGTTCATAGCACTGGAGGGTTTGGGGGTTAGAGTGAGTGAAAATCACAGGCCTGGAACTGGAAATGTTCAGACCTCATGGCCCTAAGCAATTTACATTACTTTGCTATGATTTTTCCCTGTTCACACAGTGGAAGTCCGAGTCCAAACAGAGCTGGTGTGGATGAAGGGGAAATGGGAAGTAGCAGGTGTGGCAGACGTCAGGAGTCAGAGCCTTTGTTGTGAAGGGACAGGTCATCTTGGGACCAAGTGTGTGCTGTTGGCTGTATACATCAGACTGATTTACTGAGTACATTGTAAGTGGGAAGGTGTGTGCGTGTGCGTGTGTGTGTGTGCGTGTGCATGTGCGTGTGTGTGTGTGTGTGACCGCGGGTGATGGAAACTCCTGGCCCAGTAGTACAGAATCTCACACACTCACACTGAACAGTCAGTCTCCTGACTGGGAACGCTCCTAAGGCAGTAGTGGTGGATTGCATATACAGAGAGCATGCACTGGGCACACCCAAGTCATTGGTTCCATCATGGCAGTGTGAAGCAGAACAACATGAGATTTCTGTAAAGATGGTGTGTGACTAAAAACCCATGAACTTTCAGTTCTGAAATTTTCCATTTTATATTTTCATCCGTGGTTGGCCATAGATAGCTAAAGCCATAAAGAGCAAAGTCACAGATAAAGGAGGACTTAACACACACACACACACCACACATGCAAACACACACACCACAGATACACACACCACACAGATACACACCACATACACACACCACACAGACACATACCATATACACCACACACACACACACACATATATACCACATATACCCCCCCACATACACACTCATACATTCTTAATTCTTGACTTCCAAAGGCACTTAGAGGTGCAAACTATGCACACAAATCATAGTCAGATTGATCTGAGAGCGCAGCAGCGATGGGAAGCTCTGATTCCAGCTGTACGTGCGGCAGGTGGGGGTTCTCAAGCAGGGATTTGTCTTGTCTTAACATTTCTTTTTCCCCATTAATTGTTAAAATCCTCAAACTGTGGAAATGTGTGAGCTCTGCGTTCCCTAAAAGTGTCCCTTTGACCCTGTTACTTGCCTCCTGAAACCAGAGTTTGTTTTGATCTATTTATATGAATCACCAGGATCTCCTCTTGAACCTCCATCACGGCCTGACCCTTCCTCACTAAATTAGCTGTGCAGAAAGTGGCCTTCCGCACTCAGCCAGGAGGGGGCAGTGTCCACACTTACTCTGCACTCCTGCAGTAGTAGAGCTATATCCAGTGACTAAAATGCTCTAAAGGCTACCTTAAAAGGAGGGAGGGTGAAAAAAAGACAACTAAATACACAAGGCCCCTCCGTGGTTTGGTTGGGCTATGTTCCATAAGTTTCTTTAATATTCAATTAAGCAATAAGGCAAGCTCACATACTACATTCTGATTGGCCAGTGGTAATGGAGTTAAAATCCAGAGCAGCCTTCAAAGGACTCTTCATTCCAGAGGCATTTTGCTGAGCATCTCCTGTCTGCCACCATGTGTCATGGAGCTGCAGTATGTGGGCACGGTGAACAGATGCACATGCTAAATATGTCCTCATGTCAGAAAACTCACCAAGCTTTCTGTATCCTTGGGTTCCCCATCTGCAGATTCGATCAACTTTACATTTAAAAAAGAAAAAAAATTTAATTGAGAATGGGCTGAAGCGTTTAAGAGCACTGACTGCTCTTCCAGAGGTCCTGAGTTCAATTCCCAGCAACCACATGGTGCCTCACAACCATCCATAATGGGATCAATGCCCTCTTCCATGTGTCTGAAGAGAGTGATGGTGTACTCACATACATAAGATAAATAAATAAATCTTTTTTAAAAAATTGAAAATAACATCTGGCCATATCTGTGTGGCAGAGGGCTGCTCCAGATTCCTGACTCCCTGAGTGGCATTATCTACATAAAACAACCAAAAGTCACCATCCATTCCAAGGTTCCTCCCTTTGCTCCTTGAGCACCTGAGATGCTGGAGGAACATCAGTCCCTGTCACAGATGCTGGAGGAAGATGCTGTCTCGGTTTGCAGGATTTTCATGAGCACATACAAACCAAGTGTGGTTTCCTCCTAACTTAGTTTGTAGCCTGGCCCGAGGCCCTGGGAGCAGGACAGTCATTGTCTCCATCACTGTCCTTTCTCCCTTCACCCACCCCATCTTGAAGCCTTGTAACAAATCAGGAAGCAAGATTGAACCAGTCATTCTGGAGCCATCGCATAGCTGGCTATAGATGACCTCTAATGCCCGGGGGGGGGGGAGCTAAATTCTGCAATAGGATTCAATTTAAAGGTGCTTTAAGGAACAAAAATATTTTAAAAGGCTTGTTAGGGGGATTTTTCAAGACAGGGCTTCTCTGTAACCCTGGCTGCCCTGGAGCTTACCCTGTAGACCAGGCTGGCCTCAAACTCCTGCCTCTCTCTCCTGAGTGCTGGGATTAAAGCTATGTGCCAAGCTTGAAGAATTTTTTTTTTTAAGACAGCAATATAAATTATTTTTTCTTCCTGGGTTCACAGTGGTCTTTCCCGAGCCAACGGTGGTCTTCCTTAGGCCTCTACTCACAGCTTTGCCCAAGCTGCGCCTGAGCAAGGGCAGAATAAAAATAGCTGTAGCTATCTAAGAGATAGACGGCGTGGTGGTGCCGTCAGGGATGAAGGGCTGCAGCCTGGGGCTGGGGGGGGTGTTATCATCACACAACTGTCCCTACAGCCTCCAACAGTGGGCTCAGGCTACACGAGTCACCCAGGGACCCACAGCATTGGGCCTGGTGCTTATGTACTTGGCTCTTTAAGTGGACCATGGTAGCAAGAACAGGGAGACCTGAGTCCTAACTGTACTCTCCCTGGCCTGTGTCCTAGGGCTGTACTATAGTCCTTGTCTGTGACTAGGGCACCTCTAGACAGTAACAGTGTCTCAGAAGTCCTGGGAGGATCACAGGATAAATACAGCCGCTGCTCCCAAGTCACTTATGCAGGAACTCTTATGATCACCACCAAGCAAAAGCAAATGGTTTCATTCCTCTTTCTCATTTGGAGTAAAACGTGCTTAAATAAAGAAGAAGATGCTGCGGTTGGAGAGGAATCAGGACCAGGGGTGATGGGTAATCTTTGGCCGTCAACTTGACTGGATCTGGGATCAACTAAGATGCCCCTGGGTGAGACTGGAGCTGGAGGCCCAGTGTGGCAGAGGTTCTGGGAGTCACTCAAATGTAAAGAAATCTGAGGGAAGTGCTGTGTTCTTGCCTGCCCACTCTCCTTGCTGGTGAGTGCATCTGGACAGCTGCTGCTGCTGCTGCTGCCTCAGAACCCAGTTTCTTCAGCTTCTAACAGAGTGAACAGCAGTGGCTCTCTAGGAATCCTCCTGTCCTTCAGCACCAGATTGGTACTGCTGAGGCACCCGGCCTTGTGGACTGAGCAGACTCTCAGCTTCTCCAGTGTACATCCCCCCATTGTTGGGCTACACAGCCTACATTATGGAATCCACTCTAGCAAAGACCTTCTAGAACGGGTACCAGACCTACTGATTCTGTTCCTCACTTGTGAGATTCTCATTCTGGGTTTCCATCTTTCCTCCTTCCCCTGTGATCTTGTCTGCTGGCAGGATATCCCTAGATAAAGTGAATCCACAGAGTAGCAAAGTAATAGGAACTGAACTATGAACAAATAGTCAGTTTTCATTGAAGGCTTGACTGGTATGGTCCTCCCGAAAGTAAACCCACAAGAGTGCTCTCAACCAAAATGTCATGGTCTCAAACAAAGGTTCTTGGCACCTATAAAAGGTGCTTCCCTGGTGAATTAATCAGGATTCTCTAGAAAAACTATTTATAGAAAGGTGTGTGTGTGTGTGTGTGTGTGTGTGTGTAGGGAGGGGGGTTGTATATGCTTGCCTCAGGGAGTAGCACTATTTGGAGGTGTGGCCTGGAGTAGGTGTGTCACTGTGGGCATGGGCTTTAAGACCCTCATTCTAGCTGCCCGGAAATCAGTCTTCTGCTAGCAACCTTCAGATGAAGATGTAGAACTCTCAGCTCCTCCTGCACCATGCCTGCCTGGATATTGCCATGCTCCCGCTTTGATGATAATGGCCTGAACATCTGAAACTGTAAGCCAGCCCCAATTAAATGTTGTCCTTCTAAGAGTTGCCTTGGTCATGGTATGTGTTTACAGTAGTAAAACCCAAAAAGAGAGAATATTTATGTATGTGTGTGTATATATACATATATATATTCTCTATAAATATGTATGTGATATATATGTATATCAATCCTTCAATGAAAACTGACTGGCTATTAATACTTCAGTGACATTAATTTGATATTTTGTGGATTTACTTTATATATCTATACACAATATATATTAAGAGAGAGAGACAGAGAGGGATTTTATAAAATGATTTATAGGCTTTGGTCCTACTAATCCAACTAATGCCTATGAATTAGAAGTCCAAGAATACAGAGGTTGTTAGTCCACAAGGCTGGAGGAAGTCACTCTAATGCCAGTGGAGGGATGGACTCACTAATGAGGCAAAAGCAAGCAGAGCCCTCCATGTCCTTCCAGGAGAAGGCATGGTCAGGTTAGAGATGAATCTTCCCACCGCAAAGATCCAGATTCGAGTTGATCTTCCCTCTTCTGATTAAGCAAAAGTCCCTAACAGGTTGCCCCAATTTGGGTTTTTTGTTAATTCCAGATGTAGTCAAGTTGACAAGAATACCAACCACATCTGGCCATCTGCCTCTGTGAGGTGGTTGGTTAGAGGACCAAGTGTGGTTGTAGGCATGCCAAGCTCCTGAGCGGCGCCTCCCATCCATCCTACTCTTGGTAGATGTGCAGCTGGGGACACCAATGTGTCCTGAAGACGGAAGGGGACATCACACTCCCTTCTCATGTCCGACAGCCTGGCTGACCTTAAGCCGGACAAATCCATTAAAGGGTAGAAGTGCGTGTGGGGGTCCCATGTGCCCTTAGGAACACTGTGGAAGTGGTAGCAGAGTGAATGCGCAGCCTCAGACTGGCAGAAAATTCTGACAGTCTCCATATTGCTGAAAGAGCTCTCCAGATTCAACAAAAACTCCATCAGAATTCCATTGACATATGTTTCACAGAGCTGGAAACAAAAATCCTAAAATTTATATGAAAACACAATAGACACCCCCAAATACCCAAAGCAAGGGAAACCAAGTGCATATTTCTCACCTCCCCACAAACACAATTAAAAATGGACCAAAGCCTTTAACAAAAAACCTCAACTGCCAATACTGCCAGGAGAAAACTTCAAGACACAGACGAGAGCTTTCCGGAAGAGTTCAGAAGCACAGGCACCGACTCCTCCGGTCAGAGTGCAGACTGCAGAGCCACAGGAAGCCCTTGTCAATTTTACCTTACCCAAAGAGGAAATATCTAGAACATGTAAAGCACGGTGGAAATTAAACATCAGAAAACCCCCAGATAATCCGGTCAGTGCGTGAGCCAATGACCTGAATGGACAGTTGAGAGAAAGGAAGGAAGGAGGGAAAAAAGGAAGGAAGGAAGGAGAGAGGGAGGGAGGGTGGGAAGGAAGGAAGGAAGAAAGGAAGGAGAGAGGGAGGGAAGGAAGGAAGGAAGGAAGGAAGAATTATAGATGTCCAAGAGAGGTTCTTTAAGGCACTCCACATCCTTAGCCATTGGGGAAATATAAATAAAAATAATATTCTGATATTTTATCTCACCCTAGTCAGAATGACATCAAGAATAGCATTAAGAAAGCAAATGAGAGATGGAGAGAGAGGTAGCTCAGGGTCAAAAGCACTGGCTGCTCTTCCAGAAGACTCATTCAATTCCCAGACCATGTGGCAACTCACAACCATCTGTAACTCTAGTTCCAGGGGATCCAATACCATCTCCTTGCCTCTGTGGGCACCAGGTACATTGTACACAGACACATACAGCCAAATACATAAAATTTAAATTTAAAAAGAGGAAGAGAAAAAATTAGAGGGAGACTAATCCTGGCAAAGATTTCTCATTCATTGCTGGGGGAATGTGAACTGTAGAGGTCTCTCAAAAAACTAAGCACAAACCAGACGTGGTGGTACACAACTTTAGTGCACTTGGGAGGCAGAGCCAGGTAGACCAGCCTGGTCTACAGAGTGAGTTCCAGAACAGCCAGGACTATACAAAGAAACCCTGTCTTGAAAAACCAAAATTAATAAATAAAATAAATAAGCCACAACCAGAATGACCTGGGACTGGAAAGATAGCTCAGTGATTAAAAGAACTTGTTGCTCTTTCAGAAGGGCCAAGCTGACTCCTTAGCATCCATATTAAGTGGTTCACAACAGCCTATAACTCCAGCTCCAATGAATCTGGTTCCTCTTTTGGCCTCCCGAGGCACCTGACATGTGACATACAGTCACACAGACACATATATAAGCATAAAAATAAAAGTAAAAAGACCGTATGACCCAGCTAGACCTCTCCTGGATATACCCTGTAAGGATATTAAATCCTGCCACAGATTTAAAATCGCACATCCATGTTTGCTATTACACTGTTCACAATAGCCAGTAAATGGAACTAACCAAGATGTCCATCTACAGATGAACCGATAAGAAAAAAGTGATATATACAATGAAATTGTATTTGACCGTGCAGAAAAATGCATAGAAAGAAGATGCATAGAGCCAGAAGTTCTTGTGGTAAGTAAAATAAACCAGAATCAGATACTGTGGGCTTTCGTTCATATGCAGGTCCCAGATTTTAACTTTTATATGTGGGTATGGGGACGAGTGTCATACAGCTAAAACACATGTGTCCAGGTGCTGTCGCTAGGGGGAAGGAATGGAAAAAAACACAGACTCACAGAAGTGGAAGATTACATCAGGGCGGGGCCTGAGGGCTAGAGCAGGGCGGGGCCAGAGGATTAAGCAGGGCGGGGCCTGAGGGTTAGAGCAGGGCAGGACAGTGTGGACAAAAGCAAGTGGACAGGCAGGAAGTGGCAGTGTAGGAGGTGAAGTATGAGGAGACCTGCATAGTCACGTGGGTCCCTGAACAGAGCAACTCGTGGGGAAGGCAGAGAGCAGCTTGCCATCCACTGCTTGAGTTGGACTGGAGAGAGACACACCGGCAAACACACATATAGTATAATTTTATTTTATTTTATTTATTTATTTTTTGATTATTATTATTATATTATTATTATTACTATTATTATTAGTGGCTGAGATGATAAATTTTAGCTGTAGTTGGTCTGGCTTGTGGTTTGTCCCCACATTCCAAAAGCCTGCTTCTGACAATGTCCACAGAGGCACTGGAAGCAGCTAAACACCCATCCCCAGATACAGGAGTCTCTGCCCCTCCCCCTTCCCACTTTTGGTGGGCTGTAGGGCGGGGCTATGGGATGGGGCTGTCCTTTAGCCCCTGTCTGTGTTGCCCCCCATATCCACTTTTCTTTTGACTTTTTGATTCGCAGATATCTGTTTAACCTATGTCCTGGGACTAAATTATCTCTATCTAGGGAAAACGGGGAGGGGTGTGGTAAGTTGAGTGCTTTTTGTACAATCACCCTTCAGTACCTGTGGGTCTGATCTACATTTTCTTTATTTACTTTGTCCAAGTCTCGTCTCAAACTCATCATGCATCTAAGGATGGCCGTGAACTCCAACTCCCCCTTCCTCCACTTCCTGAATACTTGGACGAGAGGAGTGCACAACTGTGCTCACGGCTGTGGGGTGGGGCTTTGCACATGCTAGGCAGGCACCTATCAACTCAGCTACATTGTCAGCCCGGTTTTCATTTATTATTATTTTTCTTTTTGAAACAGTGTCTTTCCTGAGTTAGGCTGGACCTTTTTGTGTAGCCCAGGATTCCTTGAACTCAGACTCTCCTGTCTCTGTCTCCTAAATGCTGAGACTCCTCTCTGATACTCTATCGTTTCCCTGTGTCATGCAGATCCTGCAGTTTTCGATCTGCAGGGCCTTCCTTCCCCTCTACATGCTCCAGCAGATCATAGATGGGGTAGATGTTAGGGCGGGCCAACTCAAAGCCCTAGATCTGGGCCTGAGCTGGTCAGCCGGCCAGCTCTCCCAAGTGCCACAGCTGGGGAGGGGCAGGGCCAGCGCTGCACAGTCCTTGGACAGCCGTATGGTTCTAGGCAGCAGACCAGGCCAGGGATGTCCACGTGGCTTTGGTGGTAACATGGGCCACGGACACCAACGTAGACCCCTACAGCAGCAGGGCCACAGACCCGGACATGGCCCTAGCTGGCAGCATGGGCCAGGACGTCGCCATGGCGTTGGGTGGCAGTGCAGGCTGCTCACATCAGCTCTCCAGGTCTGCCTCTCTTCGTAGTGCACAAACCATTCTGCTTCTCTTTTTCACCCGTCTGTCCACCATATTCTTGCTCACAGTAGTGGTGTCCAGTGGCCACTTGGTGGGCAGGCCTCTGGGTGTCTTTTGCCCACCCCGCACTACGTAACCACAGACTGTTCCAGTAAAAGGATTTTTTTTAGTGGATGGAGAGACGATTGAATGGTTAAGACCAGTTATAGCTTATTCAACTTATTTTTATTATTTTTTTTGTCAGCTTGACACAAACTAGAGTCACCTGGGAAGAGGAAACCTTGCCTGAGGCATTGCCTCCACAGACTGGCTTGTGGGCACAGCCATGAAACATTTTCTAGATTAATGATTGGGGGAGGGCTGCCTCCGCGCACTGTGCGCAGGTGTCCCCGCCTTAGGCAAGAAAGGCGGCTGAGTGAGTTACAGAGAAGCCAGTAAGCCCATCCCTCCAGACCTCTGCTTCATTCTGCCTCTAGTCCCCTGCCTTGAGTTCCAGTCCTGGCCTCCCTCGATGATGAACTGTAGTAAGCCAAATAAACTCTTTCATCCACTCCACTGGTCTTAGTCATAGTGTTTATCAGAAAACAAAACTGGAATGCTGCTTTTGCAGAGAGCCTGACCTTAAGTCTCAGACCCACATCTGTCATAACCACTGTAACTCCAGCTCCAAGGGGATCTTCTATCTCTGTCCTCTAGGAGGCACCTGCATTCATGTGTGTGTGCGCGCGCACACACACACACACACACATATTCACAATTAAAAATTTTAGTTTTTATATATAATTTGATCATGTTCCCCTCCCCCAATTCTCCCAGATTCTCCCCTCCCCCCTACCCACCCAACTTTGTCTTTTCTCTCTTTAAAACAAATAAACAGAAATAAAACAGCAACAACAAAGAAAAACACATACATACAAATGAAAATAAAAATAAACAAGCAAAAAACAGATAAGACAAAAAAATCTAAACAAAGCAAAATGAGAAAAAAAGGTCTTCAAAAATGCCATTTTGTGTTAGCTCCTCCTGGCATCGGCCTGCCCTAGGTTGTGGTTAACATACACAATGGGACTCCATTGGAGAAAACTGAGTTTTTTCTTCTGCCCGTGGGTATCAACTGCTTACCCGAGTCCGCCTCTCCATCTCAGTACTGGGCCCCATCTGGCTAGAACCTGTGCAGGCCCTGTGCATGCTGCCACGGTCTCTGTGAGTTCACATGTGCATCAGTCCTGTTGTGTCTGCAAGACCCTGTTTCCTTGGTAACATCCATCACCTCTGGCTCTCACAATCTTTCTGCTTCCTCTTCTGCACAGATCTCTGAGCGGCGAGGGAGGAGTTTGATGGCGATATCCTATTTAGGATGACGTTCCCAAAGTCACTCTCTGCACACTGTTCAGTTGTGGGTCTCTGTATTAGTTCCCGTCTATTGCAGGAAGACACTTCTCTGATGAAGGTTGAGGAAGCCACTGCTCCACGGGCATAGCAGAATGGTGTTAGGAGCCATTCTATTGCAGGGATTTGTTGTGGGAATTTTTAATCCCAATCCAGGACTTCTACCCCATCTTTGATCATTTAGTTGCCAGATAAAAAACACACAACTTTTATTATTTACCATAAACCTTAAACAGCACAAGAACTGGGCAGATATCTTCCTCTATGCTAATAGAATCTACTTGCCTATAGATAACCTTGAGTTATTATTTACTATGTTTTTTTAATTAGATTTCTTTCTTTTTTTAAAGATTTATTTATTTATTATATGTAAGTACACTGTAACTGTCTTCAGACACACCAGAAGAGGGCATTGATACCATTACAGATGGTTGTGAGCCACCATGTGGTTGCTGGGATTTGAACTCAGGACCTCTGGAAGAGCAGTCAGTGCTCTTAACCACTGAGCCATCATCTCTCCATCCCCCCCACCCCTATTTACTATGTTTTATCTGGTCTGTCCTTATCTCCAATTGGCCAGCCCTCAGGACCATGTTTTAATGACGGTTCCCCAATCAACCCTCTCCCGCTTCCCTGTCCTGGCATTCCCCTGCACTGCAGCATCGAGCCTTCCTTGGACCAGGGGCCTCTCCTCCCTTTGATGTACAACAAGGCCATCCTCTGCTGCCTATGTGTCTGGAGCCATGGATCCCTCCATGTGTACTCTTTGGTTGATCCTTTAGTCCCTGGGAGCTCTGGGGGTACTGGGTGGCTCATATTGTTGTTCCTCCTATGGCGCTGCAAACCCCTTCAGCTCCTTAGTCCTTTCTCTAGCTCCTCCATTGGGGACCCAGTGCTCAGTTCAATGGCTGGCTGAGAGTGGCCCCCTCTGCATTTGTCATGCACTAGCAGGGCCTCCCTGCTATATCAGACTCCAGTCAGCAAGCACTTGTGGGCATCCACAATAGTGTCTGGGTTTTGTAGCTGTATATGGGATGGATCCCTAAGATCCACTGCTCCTGAGGTCTCCAAGGCCTCCTACAGGTTTTAAAGTCAACCCTCTAAGGGTGTCTTATGCTCCCCTGCTGGGACCTGTGAGGAGTTAGCACTGGGCAGGACTCAGCTTCTGTCTGAGCAGAGTTCAGGGAGGGAAGACGGATGGTGGAGTGGTGTGTAGATGATCAGGGAGCATCCTACAGCTGGAAGCAAGGGAGGGGGTCTGCAGAGGACTGGAGATCATCCTTCAGCTTGGGGAAGGGCCTGCATGGGTCCCTGGAAGAGGTCTGAGCTTCCAGAATAGTCCTAGGATGGTTCATCATGGACCAGTGGTAGACTTTTGACAGTATTTAGCTACTTTGGGAGGAAAGTTCAGCGGGCCAAAGAACGGTTTGGGAGTGTCTTGAGTGGGGGGAGTTTCCTCTGGAAGCCCCCTCTGAAGCCACTGTGGGAAGACAGAGACCAAGGTGAGGGGACTAGGGAGATGACTGCTGGAGATAGGCTGTCACGTAGAAAGCATCCGAAGTCTGATTTGTGGAGGTTCCAACCTGAAAGCAGAATGCTGCCTGAGCCTTGCTTGGAGATAAGGCGCCCAGCCCAATGATAACAGTGCCCCGGGAGCCAGGCAGCCAGGCGCTGGACAGGGATCAGATGGGCCAGTAGTGGTAAATATAGAACATGAAAGCTACAGTGCAGTCCCAGCCCTACCTCCAACATGCGGCACTCACATATGACAGACTTGGGGCTGCCACCCACGCCTTTCACCCCACCCTGGCCCAGTACACCTTTTGTTTTTGGTATGTTAAATGGGCCCAAGGTACTTAGGGACAGAGATAGAGGCGTGGACAGTGTGCTGGGCAGACCTCCTCGTAAGAAATGATCACACTGACCATTGCCGGGCAGCAGCTGTGGAGCCTGTGACCTCGTCGTCCTGATCAGACTCTGGGACCCGGAACCATTTTGTGGCTTTCTAACCCTTGATCAGCCACTGTGGACATGGTTCCTGGGCCTCCATGTCCACTTGAAGCCCCATGGAGGGGCTAGTAAAGGGCCTTGATCAAGATCACACATCCTGGAAACAGAGCTGAGGGCTGCCTGGCTTGGGCAGTGCCCACTCTGCCATCCCACACTGGACTCTACTTTCCAGGAGAGTCTTCAAGGGATCCTGGCTTTTGTGTCTTGGTGGGAACTGCCCAGGGACCAGTTCCCTTCTTAGCTGAGCTCATAGGAAAAGGAATCTGTATTTATAGATACAATGATCTTCAGGATCCCCTGTTATACTTCCCACAACAGGGAATGGTGGGGTGGCTAACCTTGGTTTATACTCAGGGAAGTCAGGCCTCAGAAGTGGACAAGATACTGAAGGATTCTTTTCTGTCGTTGCTATTTTTTTTTCTAGCCGGAGTTTTTCTGTATACTCCTGGCTATCTTGGAATTCACTCTGTAGACCAGGCTGGCCTTGAACTCACAGAGATCCACTTACTCTGGGACTTTAGTGCAGGGACTAAAGGCTTGTGCCACCCCTTGTACAGCATCAGGCTCGGGACCTGTCAGCCGATAGCAAAGCCACTGATTTCCCAGCAGACTGTGGGTCTCTTTGGGAAGAACTCCTCCTGCACCTTGCCTTTGGCTTCTCCCAAGGAATCAGGTTCCCATCTGTCACACCAAGGGTTCTTGCTCTAGCCATGGTTAGCCTGGGCCTCCTGGGCCAGGACTTTCTCTTTGGATGATATGTCTGAAGCCCTAGGTTCAATCCCTCCTCACACAAAAACGAACACTAAAACCAATGGGGTTTCAGGTAACAAGGAATTAGATCATGTCATGGAAAGGATGGAGCTGGACATGACCAAGGAAACAGCCTTTGAGAGCTAAACAGCTCTTATGGGCCACCTGGGATTCAAGAGTAGGAGTATTCTGTAACCAATGGAGGTAGACAGGGCACAAGGATGAGTGTCCTTACAGTGCATCCCGAGGCACCAATGAGAAAACTATTTGTCACATTCACAAAATGTTAGGTAGCACTAAGTCCAGGAGGATGGGGGGGGGCAGAGTTTAGAAGCATGAATTTTAAGGGGACACAGCCTGGTTCATAATCTCACACCTCTAATTGTTACTATAGTCTTGGCCCTGTCATACTATACTTGCTTGTTTATAATTCTTTTTGTATCGGTTTGCAACTGCCATGATAATGCCATGTAACAAAGTGTACTACGGAATTTCAGTAGCACACAGCAGCAAGCAGGAGATGAGTTCTTTGGCTGTCATAAGCCATCTGGGGACTAGACGAGACTGGCCAACCTTGGGCATGCCTTGCTGTCTCCCAGAACCTATAGCTTCCTGCCCCTTTCTCAGAAAAGGTGGAAATGCAAACATGAGAACCCATCTCAGCGGCACACACATTAAAATTGGAATACAGAGGTTCTCACACTCCTGAACAAGGAGCTGTATCCCTGGGCATGCACCTGCTGCTCTAGCCTCTGCTGCCACATCGCTGGCTAACACTCCATTGACATCCCTGTTCCTATGGTCGGTGATGTGTTTGATGCTCATAGAAGCCAGGGAGGAAGGAGGGTGGCAAAATGGCCCAGCAGGTGGAAGTGCTATCACCTAGACATGATACTGTTGCAGGTGACCAAGGTTGCTATGAGTTCTTATGTGCAGGAGCCACGACAGCGGTTCACAGCACCCCTTGCAACTCCCACCATGAAGTGATACACCTAGGGCAGAGGTCCCTCACCAGAACCAGCACTATGTTGTTTAGACTTCCAGCCTCCCAAAATTAGTCTTTTAAAAGTAACCAATCCCTCCTCTCCTCAAAAGTAACCAATCAGAAGGGGAAAAAAAAGTAACCAACAGCAGGTCTTTTGTTATCGTAACAAAAAGCAGATGCATGCATACAGACCAGCCTGGCTAAACTTAAACTGGGGGAGGGGGTATCTTCTTTTGCATCTAACTAGTTACAGTGTAGTGGTGACTTTCAGATAATGGAACACAAATGAGAATTCTGGCTTGTGTTCTTAAAGGATCAAGAGTACCCACCCTGCCCCTCTCCCCCACTATCACTGACTGGAACGTGGTGATAATGATGATGGTGGTGGTGGAGCCATCTCAGACCTCGAATTCACTGCTGCACATGGACAATGACTTTCAGAATAAGATAAGAGAGTCTGATTCCCATCAGGCTACAAGTCAGAACAAACTTTGGGGCTGAGGACATAGCTCAGTAGTAGAGCACTTTCCATGCAAGCTCACGGCCTTGGGGTTAATTCCCAGAGCACAAAATCCAACAGTCAGAGGAAGCAACAAGTTCTAGGTGGAAACCACAAGATCTTGCAGCAGCAGTCTATGGGAGGCTGTGTCAGTTGGCTTTCTGTGACTGTAACTAACACCTGAGGTGACCCAGGGCTCGTTTTGGCTCACGGTGTAGAGCTTCAGACTGTAGTTTTGACCCTATTGCTTTGGGTGAGGCAGAGCATTGGACTGTGGTGGTGGCACGTGGCAGGGTAAATCTTCTGCATTTCCTATAGGTATCACCTCTTGAAGATCCCACCACACTGTGCGTACAGAATACCTAGGATCCAAATTACCCCAGAAAACAACAGGGAGTCGTAGCGACTGTGGCAAGTTAGAGTTTGGGTGTCCCCAGTCAGATTGCAGCTCAGTTTCTCCAGTTTTTGTCATATGGGAACAAGATCACCCTCCTTAGCCAGGTATCCTAACTTTTCAATTCTCAAAGTCTGGATTCATGTGTGGAGGTCAAAGGGCAACTCTTGGGAGTCAGTTCTAACCTGGCACCTTATGGAATCTGGGATTCAGGTGCATCAGGCAGGCCTGTATGCAAGTGCCTGAACCATCTTATGGCCCCGAATCTGATTTTAAAGTCAGCATGCTTATGAACACAGGGAACATGGTCCTTGGTAAAGCACCTACTTTGAGCAAATAAAATCCAGCAAGAGCCAGTCCTCTCCATGTGGCTGCTGTCTGCACCCTGGCCACTGGGTCACTGTAGCTGTATTGACACCTCTGTTAGTAACTACCACAGTCAGTCCATGGCATCCCATCACCTGGGAACAGCAGCCTATGTCTTCCCTCTAATCCAGTCTCCACACTATTTCGAAAGAGTCCCCTGTGGTGATCTTGTTCAAACTGTCATGACTTCAGGTGTCTAGAGCCAAGGTTGTTCCTGGGCATGTGGCTTGCCTGGGTGCTCAGGTAACACTGCTCATAGTCTGCTGGGAATGTAGGATGTAAGCTGATGCTAGTCTTACAGCTTGGGGATGGGGCTGGGGGGGGTCACTCTGCAGCTAGACTGACTCCTCTTTTCCCAGCATCTTGCTTCTTATGGCCAAGCATGCCAGGGACAAACTGCCATCGCAGGGGGCTGCTGGCCAGCAGGTGGGCCTGGGTTCTGAGCCCAAAATATAGACAGAGTCCACTTCTTATTTCTGGTCGAGCACATGGTGTGTCCACCATGAGCGTAGAGTGTGAAATGAGCATGCACAGTGCATGGGAGGCATGCATGAGTGCCCAGTGTGTACGGATAGCACATGCTGTGTCCTTTTCGTGTATGGTGAGCATCTGTTGTGAGTTCTAGTGGATAGTTTTTCCTCCATTGTCGCTGATGGACCAAATAGTAGAAACACTGGTGTGCATATTGCTGCTGTGAACCCAGGCCTCCCCAACACTACTTCTGCTTCCTTCTTCCACTTCTTTTGGTCGTGTGCTCATAAGTAGATTTGCTGTAACTTATGATTAGCCTTTGTCTCACTGTCTGAAGCTTGCTGTGCTGTCTGTCCCAGAAGCTGCACCATTTGATAGTCCCTCCATCATGAATGCACCATTCCCCTGCATCCTTCAGGAAGGAGGGGACATCCAGCTCTCTCTGCCTGGGAGCCCCTGACTGACCATGCTGGACAGATTCCTCTGTATGTGTCAGCATTTGTGGGGCTTCTTTGGGGAGATGTCTGTTCAACTCACTTGCCCATCTTAAAATCGGGGTGCTTGTTTCCTGTGTCTAATGAGTTGCGGCAGACTGTTGAATGTTTTGGATTAAGATTCATAGCAGAGAGCTGGACATGATGTCACAGGCCTTTAATTCCAGCACTTGGGAGGCAAAGGCAGGCAGATCTCAGTGAGTTCGGGACCAGCCTAGTCTATATAACCACTTGCAGGATGGTGAAACCCTGCCTCAAAGGTGGGGTCGGGGGGAGACTCATAGTGGATGCACTGTCTACAGACACTTCCTTCTTCCCACCCCACGCAGTCTTTTGTTCTGTGCATGCCGTTGTCGTCATTTGACACATAAAGCCTTTATTCAGGTGCAGCCAGTCTATTTGTGTGTGTACCGTGGTATCGCTGCACCAATTCTTTCTTTACAGGCCCCCATTGTTGCCTCTCTCATGTCCATTTTCTTGGCTCCTCAGTGACATTTCAGGGGACCTGTTCATATGGAGTGGGTGCCCCAGTCAGCTGGGACCTTGCCTTTGAAAATGCTTCATTTCTAGTCCTTTGGAGACGGATGCTCCCAGCTGGCACAGCCTGGGGAAGATAGCAGTGCTGCTGCTAAAATGAACAGGAGCATAAAGGGAGCCAAGCAGCAGGGCTCAGAGGCTAACCGCTCACCTCACCTGCCACGGTCCCTGCAGCTCAACCTGCACTTGACTCCAGACCGCAGGTCCCAGAGGCTGTGGATGAAAGCAAAAAATGAATTCCAGGTCTTGATTTCAGCCCACAGCCTGGACAGCTGTGTGGGAAAGGCCCCTCGTCTCACGAGAGAATGGGCAGTCCAGCCATCTGGTTGGGGCTCCATCCACCCTTCCCCACGTGTCTCTGGCTTTGAAGATGATTCCCACAGGTCCAGAGTGTTAATTTTCTAGAGGGTGACTGTCAGGTTTAAAGCCCTCGTTCTCCAGGTGGCTCTGCCCCATCTGTGAACACCGCCATGCCACTGGGGGCTCAGTTTCAGTTGCAGCAAGATGAGACTCCTTGGGGTTTGCCCTTAATGGGAACAGTGTCACGGAGAGGGCAGTAGGACCACAGGTGGTTCCACATAGTTTGATACCTTGGAACTTAACTGGGAATTTCGTTTCCATGGATGCTACTGCTGTACCTGTCTAGCCTTACTTTCCCCATAGAATGTGCCAAATTCTCAGCTGTAAGACAGAGCCTTGTATTTGTCCATTATTTGTTAGTGTGATAAAACACCACAGGTTGGGCCGGGTGGGATGGCACAAGCCTTTAATCCCAGCACTTGAGAGGCAGAGGCAGACAGATATGTGAGTTCAAGGCCAGCCTGCTCTACATAAAAAGTTCCAGGCTAGGAAGGGCTACACAGTAAGACCTTGTCTCAAAATAAACAAACAAACAAACAAACAAAAAAACCACAGTCAATCTATAAAGAAAACAGGTTTCTTTGGCTAATATGTTTAGAGACCAAAAGGCCAAACCACATGGTACAGGCTCGGGTGAGGCCCTTCCAGCTGCATCATGTCGTAGCAGATGAACAGAGCTTGATCACACAGTGAGACTGGATGCCAGCAGGCAACTGGGGTCCCATATACACTGTGTTACTCCTTTCCAGTGACCCAAAATCTCCCTCTCTGTTACAGGTACCACTCACTGCCCCTTAATATTGCTACATTGACCCAAGGTGTGGCACTAGTCCACACAAACTTTATCACACACACAGGAAACCTTTAGGTCCCATCCCTGCATGGGTTCCATATTTATTGTGCCCTGCAACCATGACCACTCAAAGGCCCCGTGGGACCATGCTCACGAAGGCACTGGCTCTGGAGACAGCCCACTCAGATGTTTGCTGGATCTGCTTCTTCCCTCTCTCCTGTGAGCGGGGACTCAAGCCACATCAGTAAAAACTGAAGAGGGTGACAGTGTCTATGCGCGGGGTGACTGTGAGTGCTCCCTGCAGCATGGCAGGTACAGCCTGGTCCTTTGTAACTGCAGATGGCATGAACTCTGCTGACACCGTTCCTGCTGTCCCACACCTGCTGCTGAGCCAGCACACAGGTGACAGATCTCAGAACTCAGGACCCAGTCGCACACTGCTCAGCGTGTCCACTCTGAGAAGTAGCATTTGAATCCTGAAGGCATACAGGCTGAGTAAGAGGAAGGGGTGTTCGGAACAAAAGGACCTCTGAGGTGTGGCTAATGTGACCTGGAGCGAGCAATGGCAAGACAGGGTGGACGAGGAGGTAGGGGTGGGGGCGGGGGATGGGCGGATTGAAGCACTCACATCCATGAGGATCTAGGTTTAATCCCAGACACACAGGGAAAAGTACACACACACACACACACACACACACACACATACTTTAAAAAAAATTAGTATAAAGTGCTAAATAGTCAATATTTGATCCAGATTCTGCAGTTGTATTCTAGGCTCTGGGAATTTCCAACAAAGCACTATTGTGTAGAGCTTCTGCTGCAGCTATACAGACATGACCAGAGCACCAAAGGTCTGGGGAGAAGGCAGCAAACCACCTCCTCTGACTTCGGCCTATAGTGCCTAGTCTCTCTCAAATATGCTATGCATACTTACCTGTACGTTAAGGCTTTATCTTGTGTTGCAATGTACATTGTAAAAGGTGGATTATAAGAAAGTCAAGCTTATTTACAACGTTTTTTTGAAGGAAAGTTATCATTATGCAGCCCAGGGTGGCCTTGAACTTGAGATCCACCTGCCTCAGCTTCCTGGGTGCTGGATTCTGGGCCTCTGCCACCATGCCCATTTATACTGTATAAAAGTTTGAGTAGTGAACATTTGAAGGAATGAGGTCCAAACTATCCATTGCCCAGTATGGTGAATTTGGCATTGAGCTACGTGTACTTCCCATGTGATCTTATGTACAAAGTTCACGTGAGGCCTGAGGGAGAGTCTCCTGGTGTAGTGCTGGAATATGCCACTGACCAACCCATGTGGTATGTATCCCTCCACCTTCCCATCAGTCCTTTCCCCAGGATGATTTGGTGTGATGGACCGATGTGGGTCAGAGAGACAGAGTTCTCACTCAGGTCCTGCAAACTTCTTGGTTCAGTGGGCCTACTTCACTTCCATTTTCTCTTGAAACAGCAACTAGGCTCGTCATACAGAGGGATTGTGAACCAGGAATGGGCACATGTTGGAAATGTGACATTTGGCATAAAATTGCCATTAGATAGTATAAAATATCTGTGTGTTCCATACATACCCATCCATCCATCCATTCATCCATCCATCATATCCATCCATCCATCCATCCTTCCATCCATCCATTATATCCATCCATCACATCCTCAATCCCCTGCATACAAATATACAGAAGTCATAAAAGCTAATGGAGAGGAGTCTTTTCTTCCGGCTGCCATCTGCAGCAGGGAACCAGGCAGCTCCAAAGCCTTCTGTGCTTCTCCTGCCAGGAGAGAGTGATCTCCCAGCAGCAACTTCACTTCTGAGTGTGGAGGTGAGATCTCCACCTTCTCTCTGGAGGGGTACAGCTAGGAGGGCACAGGGCATACGATCAGTGGAGTAGCTGGGACAGGAGTCTTCCCTTCTGGCCGCCATTTGCATCAGGGAACCAGACAGCTCCACAGCCTTCTGTGCACAGACCCTGCCAGAAGAGAGTTGGTCTCCCAGGAGTACAGATGCAGGCTTACAGGCCCATAGGAGAAACAAGCTCCAGCCAGAGACAGCAAGACCAACTAACACCAGAGTTAACCAGATGGTGAAAGGCAAGCGCAAGAACCCTACCAACAGAAACCAAGGCTACTTGGCAACATCAGAGCCCAGTTCTCCCACCACAGCAAGTCCTGGATACCCCAACACACCGGAAAAGCAAGGGTTGGATTTAAAGTCTCATCTCATGATGCTGTTAGAGGATGTCAAGAAGGACATAAATAACTCCCTTAAATACAGGAGAACATGGGTCAAATGGCAAAAGCCCTTAAAGAGGAAACACAAAAATCCCTGAAAGAAATACAGGAGAGCATGGGTGAACAGGTAGAGGCCCTCAAAGAGGAAATACAAAAATCCCTTAAAGAATTACAGGAAAACCCAAACAAACAAGTGAAGGAACTGAACAAAACCATCCAGGATCCAAAAATGGAAGTAGAAACAATAACTTATCAGTTAAAGAAAATGCAAAATGCACAAAGTTCCTGAGCCAAAACATCCAGGAAACCCAGGACACAATGAGAAGACCAAACCTAAGGATTATAGGTATAGAAGAGAGTGAAGATTTCCAACTTAAAGGGCCAGTAAATATCTTCAATAAAATTATAGAAGAAAACTTCCCTAACCTAAAGAAAGAGATGTCCATGAACATACAAGAAGCCTACAGAACTCCAAATGAACTGGACCAGACCAGAAAGTCCTCCCGGCACATAATAATCAAAGCACCAAATGCACTAAACAAAAAAGAATATTAAAAGCAGTAAGGTGAAAAGGTCAAGTAACCTATAAAGGCAGGCCTATCAGAATTACACCAGACTTCTCACCTGAGACGATGAAAGCTAGAAGATCCTGGACAGATCTTATACAGACCCTAAGAGAACACAAATGCCAGCCCAAACTACTATACCCAGCAAAACTCTCAATTACCATAGATGGAGAAAACAAAATATTCTATGATAAAACCAAATTTATGCAATATCTTTCCACAAATCCAGCCCTACAAAGGATAATAGATGGAAAACGCCAACATGAGGAGGTAAACTACACCCTAGAAAAAGCAAGAAAGTAATCTTTTTCCAACAAACCCAAAAGAAAGTAACCACACAAATATAAAAATAACATCAAAAATAACAGGAAGCAACAATCACTATTCCTTAATATCTTATAACATCAATGGACTCAATTCCCCAACAAAAAAGATAGTCTAACAGAAATATTTTTCATGTAAGTCTTCAATTTTATCAGAAAATGTTTGTGATTCCTCTTTCAATTTAGTAATTTTTTTATGTCTACAATTTTAACTGTATTATTTCCCATGATAATCTTTAATTTTATCATTTTTTCTATATATTTCTTCAATTTTATCAGAGATATTTTCCATGTAAATCTTCAACTTTATCAGGAAATGTTTATAATTCCACTTTCAATCAACGTCGAAATATTTTTATGCTTACTATTTTATCTGTTTAATTTTCCATGATAATCTTCAATTTTAACCTTTTTCTATATTTTTCTTCAATTTTATCAGAAATATTTTCCATGTAAATCTTCAATTTCATCAGACAATGTCTATACTTTTACTTTCAATCAACTTAGGAACATTTTTATACCTACCATTTTATCTGTATAACTTTCCATATTTCTTAAATTTTATCAGAAATATTTTCCTTGTAGATATTCAATTTTATCAGAAAATGTTTATAATTCCACTTTCAATCAACTTAGAAATATTTTTATGCCTACCATTTTGTCTGTACTTTTCCATGATAATCTTCAATTTTAATGTTATTTTATATTTTTCTACAATTTTATTAGAAATATTTCCCATGTAAATCTTCAATTCTATCATAAAATGTTTCTACTTCCTTTTTCAATTAATTTAGCAATGTTTTTTATGTCTACCATTTTACTCTTTAATTTTCCATGAAAATTGTCAATCTTAATGTGTTTTTCTATATGCTTTTTCAATTTTGTCAGAAACATTTTCATGTAAATCTTTAATTTAATATAAAATGTTTTTACTTCCTTTTTCATTAAAAAAAAAAAGCTAATGGAGAAAAAAAATCGTAGCAGACAGAGGCCACCAGGACTGTGTATAGATAATTATCTTAAATGGAATTCCCAGATGTCTGGGCATGGTAGCGCATACCTTTAATCCCAGCACTCAGGAGGCTGAGGCGGGTGGATCTCTGTGAGATCTCTGCCAGCCTAGTCTACCTAGCAAGTTCCAAGGCAGCCAGAGCTACATAATAGACCCTGTCTCAATTAAAGTAAATAAAATGAAATAAAACAAAATAAATGGAATACCCAAGATGGACTTTCTGATAAGGTAACATTGGAGTAAAAACTTGAAAAGAGGAGACAGTCACCAGGCAGCTATCGATCTAGGGAACAGCTAGTGCAGAGCCCTGAGGCCGGAATGTGCGAAGCTCCGCTAACGTTAAGGAAGCCAGAGACTAGAGTATGACAGTAACGAGGAGTTACAGAATCTTACTATGTATTCTGGGTGTCAGTTCACACACACACACACACACATACACACACACACACACGCATATGCACACACACATACACACATGCACACACATACATACATATACACATCATACCCATACACACACATACACACATGCACACGCACCTACATACATACACACATACATATATACATACACATACATAAATACACACATCATACACATACACACACATACACACACACACACACACACACACACACACACACACATACATGGCCAAACAAATTCCAACTCCAATTTGCCCTGTCTCCCACTCTGTGTTGCTGTCTTAGGGAATGCTGGCTTAAACCTTTCTCTCTGGCCTTGTGCTTTTTTCCTACCCTAAGGCCTAGGAACATTTTCCAACATTATTCCTAGATGTTGGGGAGACTTATTTTGCACATGTTTATTTACAACCCGGATGTGATTTGTGAGTGGTGTGAGGTAGAGACTTGATTCCATTTGGTCTGTGTGTTCTGGAAACTTACAGCCACGTGATCATCAAGTGCCTGCCTCAGAGGCTTGGTGGGGCTGGGCTGGGTTAGCTCTAGGATGTGAGGATCATTTATAGAAAATCCACGCTTTCCCCACTGACCTTCAGAAGCACACTTGTCTCCTGTCCTGTGTGGTTCTGATTCTGGGCACTCTTCTACTTCACTGACAGTCTTGTCTCCCTTACGTCACGCTGTGATATTACCTGCTTCCTTGTCTAATAGGGAAAGAGCTCCCTGCCTCACTTATTTCGAATATCTTGTCTATTCTTAGACCTTCATACTTTCTCTGAATTTTCCTACATTTTTAAAAATATCTTCTTTGCTTTTATTTTATGTGTCTGAGTGTTTTGCCTAAATGTATGTCTCTGTACCACATGAGGACAGAGTGTTTGGAGGCATCAGATCCACTGGAACTGGAGTTACAAATGGTTGTCACTTCATGTGGGTGCTGAGAACCAAATCCAGGTCTTCTGCAAAGGCAGTCAGTGCTCTAACCATTGAGTCATCGGCCCAGTTTCCCCTCTCATCTCTAAACTTCTGAAGTTACAGAGGGCATGCTGGTATCCTGAGCACTTCGGGATTATGTGGGTCCATGAGCCCTTCAGGGGCTTCTTAAAGCACCAAGCACTCATATGTTATAAACCTCAAGTGTTCCCCCAGGAGCGTTTGTAGGTGCTTGTACTAGTCAGTTAGGAAACTAGACTGAGAAGGGTTCACCAAGGACAGATAAGGTGACATTTGTAATGTTTGCTGGATTTAGGGGGGGTTGAAGGGGAAACTTCTATTTTATTCTTATTTTATGTCTATGGATGTGTACACCACCTGCACGCAGTACCTGAGGACATCTTCTACGTGAACTGAAATTACAGACGGCCTTGAACCACCAGATGGGGGCCGGGAACCAAGCTCTGGTTATGTGCAAGAGCAACAAGTGTCCCTAACCACAGAACCATCTCTCCAGCCCCAAACTCCTCTTTCAAAGGCGAGGAGGGGTCTACACCAAAGTCACCAGGGAGTCATGCTTCCTACAGAAGTTTACAAGGTTTCTACCGGCCTCCTTGGCTGTCAGTGGAGAAGCCTGTAACAGCAGTAGCAGCAGAGTCTACCTGTGCCAAGTGTGGTCCTCACCATGCTGGACGTGAGTGGGGCTGGCTGGAGGCTGGCTGATCTGCCAGAAAGCAGAGGGCTGGGGTCAGCCTCGGCTTAGCTATTTCTTGAGTGTTAGAGTGTTAGGAACAGGGCAAGATACAAGACCTTTTAAAGTCTTTCTTCCCTTCCACTGTACAATGAAGCCAAGGAGTGACCTTACAACTGACACAGACAGCCACTGTGGGCTGGGTCTCCCTCCCTCCTTTTCCTGCAAGGTGTCACCAAAGTGCAGTCTAAAATCTGGGCAAAGAAAATGTCTCAGACCCTTTGTCTTCTGGGTTAAAGCAAGGGGCTTCCTACCTGCCCCCCTCTCTGCCGACTCCCTGGGATCCTAAGTGCTGCCAGGCTGTGTCTCTACCCTGGATCACAATGAATACAGAATCACCAAGGAGCAGGGCCTATAAACCTGACTCCAGATTTCTGCTAGGTCAAGAACTGGAGCCCGCGTCCTGGTCATGGATATGATCTATTGTGAAGCTGGGTAGGTGGGGGTTCTAGGGCGGTGTGCGTTGTCAGGTTTGAGGACTTCCTCTGAGTGCCTAGGGACCTTCTGGATTCAAACCTGAGTGGCCTTAGGTAGGTGATGTCTTTAAATTGTCTGGCTGTCAATTTCCTCCTGGGAAGATGATAACAGGGTCAGCAGTTAGTGCTATCGCTCCACCCTACCCTAGCCTGTACCAGAGGGTATAAGGCATAGAGCCATCCTCACAGTCATATACACGGGGGGGGGGGAAGGGGGGGCATTGTGCTGGCTCTGGCTTACCACCTTATGTTACCACCTTCACTGCTCACAATAATCTAGGGGCAGACTTGCCTCTGAAATGCAGGGAATGGAGCCAGAAGGTTGGACTAGCAATCTAGCAATCCAAGAGCTCAAGCAACTAGAATGCTTTCCTGTTGAGGAAGGCATGGGGAGTTTTGGGGAGGGAGGATGAGGAAATCTCCCACCAAATGGAAGCTAATCTCATCACAGTGTTGCTAAATTGACTAAAAGACCTCTTTGGTGTCTGCTCTTTGCCAGCCCTGAGCAGCACATGGAAAGATGCCCTGGAGCTGGGTTGCTGGGATTTGGAGGCAAGCTCTGGCCCTGTGCCCTTGGGCAAGCTCCTGTTCCTTTGGGGATGGGGGACAAGATGACTTTTTCACCTGTTTTCCCAACACGACTCAGAGGGCTCAAAGCCTCAAAGCAGTCAGTTCACTGCTCACCTCTATGGATGACTCAATGACACCAGGTCACAGCTCCTTTCTCCAGGAGCCCGGTCTAAAAGACTGGGGCCCATGGGCTGCTGTCTCCAGCCAAGACCTGCTGGGGGTGGGGAGAGTTGAGGGGAATTGTTTTGGAAAGTCTCAAAGACCTGAGGGGCCACATGTGGGTGCTTCTCAGGTCTGGGTCCTAAGGTCTCCTCTGTTTGGCTAAATCGTGATATTTAGATACACAACCTAGTGTTGGCTTCTGGGGCAATTTAAGCAAAATGAGAAGGCAGGGTCAGTAGGGCAAGGCCCAGAACCTGACCCCTACTCCTCTCTCTCTCTCTCTCTCTCTCTCTCTCTCTCTCTCTCTCTCTCTCTCCTCCCCCTCTCTACCCCCACCCCCCTGCGCCCACACAGACAGAAGCCGCAATAATGATGTTAATAAAGAAGGCGGAGCTATTCTAATTAAGAAAGGAAGTGTTCCAATCAGGCAAACCTTGGGTTGGGTGCGGCAGGGGCCTGGATGGGGAGGGGTGACCTGGCTTCACCAGCTGGACCCCGATTCCAGAAGCTCACCTCCTCCACTGCTATTTTTCTCAAAATATTTTTAAACTGTGCAAAGTTTTTTCGAGAGTTTTGTTTTGTTTTGTTTTTTGAAAATAAACAAGTGAAACTAGCTCCCGTCTCAGACCGACGCCAGACCTGCACCTCCCCACGACTGAGGTCTCCCCCTTAACCTCTTGACGGCCCCTCCTTCCCATGTTTTTGTCCTAGTTAAATCTTCTTTTCCTGCACACATCCTTTATGTGACAATTGAAAAACAAAACTAACAGGGACTTGAATCGGGGAGGGGAGACCGAGGAGGGCACTCAGTGTGTTAATTTAGGGCCCCCGTGACCCAAGGTCGCCTTGACTCAGGGTCTGAAAACTCCTTCAGTGCGCAGCTCCAGGGCTCAGACAACTGTTGCTGACCAATGAGAGTAACAAGCCGGCGTGGGATTCATTTGGTTTGTGAGCCCCAAGAATAACCAGACTCTTCCTTTAGTAGATAATAACTCCTCAGGACCCAAGCTGAATGCAGTTTCTCCTGCACTGAATGCAAATGCAAGTGGATTAGGTTCCAGAAATTCTAAGGAGAATTCCCCTCTCCCGGTCTAGTTTTAAATGACCCTTTTATTGGAACCAGAAAGCCACAGCCCTCTTGAGCTTCCGGAGTAGAAATAGGCCTGGCCAAAGTAGCTGGTGGCACAGGCCTTTAATCCCATCCAGCAGAGGAGAAGGTGCATTTCTGAGTTCAAGATCAACCTGGTTTACTGACTGAGTTCCAGAACAGCCAGGGCTACACAGAGAAACCCCATTTCCAAAAACAAGCAAGGAAACAAGCAAAAATGTCAGTCTTTAGATCCCTGAAAGAGAGGAGTTGCAAAAGGAGACATCACTGAAAAACCCTCCAAGGCTCAGGGCACTGAGGGGAGTGAAGAGAGCAGAGGTGATATATAATGTTAAGTGAAAAAAAAACTTACTAAAATGTTATTGGACACAAACATAAGATGCTGAGCCTTGCAGGACCCAGAAAGCCAAAGCTTGATCTTAGTAAGAGCGAGAATGTGGGCGATTTCTAGAGGATTTTCCAGACTGAATTAGACTTATGTTGGGCACCTGGGCTGATGAGTGGTAGAGCGCTACCCTACCTGAGCTGTCAGAGGCTCAGAGCATCCCTCTGAGAGATTGGACGCACTGCCTTGCACCCAGCAACAAAGGACCTGACAGAACACACTGGCAGGCGTGTTCAGCCTTTTGACATTGTAACAGGGATGCTGTCATCTACAGAGTGCAGGAACTCCATAACCTCACTTATGAGTCTCGCAAAAAGAACAGACAAACAATCATACTTTAAGGACACTTACAGTTATCCCAGGATGCAAGCAGGATGGATTAGTTTAGACCCAGGAAATAGAATGCTAGGGGCTGAGCTGATTACGTCCACCTAGCTGTGGGCGGCAGCGCTGCCTGCCTCAGGTGTGTAGGAGTGGGAATGGGGGGGGCACACTTTTCTCTTTCTTCACACGGCCCAGCCCAGAACACATGGGCAACTATTTGCATGCAACTGCATCTGCATATCCTCTAGGGCCCTAAATGGCAGCCCTCACGGTCACCTCCTCCACGATGGGCCTTAGGAGGTAACACTGGCAAGCTGCTTGGTTTCCATTGCGGCAAAGTGCTGACTCCTGACCCAGCCTCACCAAGCCGGGCATCATGGGCTCACTGCAGAGTCCCGCTCCTAAACTCTATAGCAATATCGTGGCTGCTTATAGGGGTGCTGGCCCCGCGGACTTTGCCACCTCCAGAGCAGCGGACACAGTCAGGATCCACTCTGATTTCGAAGCAGAGGTTAGTTATCTGGCTCTGAATACGCTGAAGTAGGAAAACTTGAGACGCCCAGTAGGCAAGTCCCGCAGCTACGTCTTTACCCCATTTTACCAGACCGCTTCTCTCATCTGTAAAACCGGCAGAGCAGTTACGTTGGTCAATCGAAGCTGTGTTAACTACAGTGAAATTACTGCCATACCGAAAGAAGATGCCAGTCAGGCTGGAGAATCGCCCCCTAACGCAAGCATGGACTCTCACAGTCCCCTCCCCATCCCATGCCGAGATAGGTGTGGGCACCATCTCCCACCCGGTTTAGGTTGGGCCTCTGTGCTCAGTTCCTGAGGCTGACAAAGGACCCCAAGGGCTTCCAATGAGGGGCAGAGTCGGGGAAGCTGGACAAGGGTCCTTGGCTCTTCCATCGGTAAAAGGGCTGTAGCGTTAAGGAAGACAACTTAGGGTGCTGCTCTTCCCTCGACGCCCAGCAACAATGAAGCAGGTTGGGCTGAGGCTGGGCGCTCTAGGGTCAGCTTTTACTCCCTCTTTGATGCGAGAAGACGCTGACCCTCTATGCCTATTGGTTCACAAGCAAGCCATAAAAGCCCTCACACCCTCCGCGACTAACCTTGAAAAAAAGGCTGCCCCTCCGAAAATACCGGACGACCTCAGAAAACCCCTAAAGAGGGGCGCGGGATGCCTTAGCTTTTATGGGTGCAGGTTCTATTAATGTGTCCTACGCGGAGACCTGGAGGAGGCCTCTGCGCTCGCTCGGAAATCCTAAAAGAAGCACAGGAGCGTTAGCGCACTCACTTTAATGGGAAGAGGGTTCTCATTTCTTACAGCAACAGGTAAAAACATAAATACGGGTAGGTGGGCGGCGGCAAGACAACCAGGGCCCGGGCGCCCGGCCCAGGCTCTGGGTCCTAGTGTGGAATCCATCGAGGGTGCCCGTGTCCCTGGAAGGGCTCTCCCATGGCGGAGACACCAGGCTACGTCAACAAAGGGGGATGGATCGGAGAAAGGTCCCAGGCATGCGCGAGAGTGGGTGTGTAATCCGAGGGACGGGACATAGTAGGAGCCTTTCCATCCCCCGGAGTCATCGCCCTTCTCCTAAAGGTGGGAGTCGGTCCGGGGCGCCCCAAACGGGCTCTTTCCCTACCACGCTCGGATGCCGTGCAGCGTGGAGACACCCGAATTGCCCTGCGGCATCCCGGGACTCTGCACGGTGTTCAAGTCCCCGACGCCGAAGTTCACGAAGTTGCTGTTGGCGGCGGCGGCGGCGGCGGCGGCGGCGGGGGCCTGCGCGGCGGGGGGCGCGGCGGGGTAGGCTGCGCAACTGTAGCCGGGACTGCAGGCCGCGCCTCCGTAGCCCGGGTAGGGGTAGGCGTTGTAGCCGTAGGCGTTGAGACCCACGCCGTAGGCGGGAGCGTAGGCCGCCGAGTCCCCCAGGCAGGGCTTCCCGTCGCGCACTAGCACCGGCACCGCGATCCTGCGCGCGGGCGGCGGCGGCGGCCCCAGCAGCTCCAGAGTCTGGTCCTGCCGCTGCCGCTTGCACTTGTAGCGGCGGTTCTGGAACCAGATCTTGACCTGCGTGGACGTGAGCTTCAGCACGCTGGCCAGCTGGTCGCGCTCGGGCGCCGACAGGTACCGCTGCTGCTTGAAGCGCCGCTCCAGCTCGTAGACCTGTGCCTGCGAGAAGAGCACTCGTGGCTTCCGTCGCCGCCGCGCGCGTGGTCGTTCGGCGCCGTCTGTCTCGGCTTTGTCCAGCTCCACCGCCTTCTGCAGCGCGCACAGCTCTGATGGGGAGGAGAGGCAGAGAGATGATCGGTTAGAGCAGCGGGCCCGGGGAGCTCAGGGCCCTCGTGGGGGTGAGGAGGGGGTGTCACCCTAGTCCTGAGCGGGACGCCCAGCTCCACTTAGGCTCATCGCCAAGAGCACGGGGCTCGCACGGTTCGACGTTGGCGCAATTGAGCATCTGGGAAAAGCCTAAGTGGCTTGGACACCTTACAGTGCTTCAGGACAAAATAAAACAAGAGAAATCTCTCGGGCTCACCATCCCAAACCCCTTTCTCGGATAGTTCGCGTTCTCATGGTAGTCTGTGGTTTAGCTTTTCTGGCTGCAAAGAAAATAAAACCATAAGGATGCTCGGAGTGAATTACATTAGGAATACTCCGGTTTGACCCTTGGGTGGTCAGCTTGTCTTTAAACAAGCAGTTAAAGAACTAGGAGGCCCAAAGCTTAGGGTCCCCAGCAGGGCTGCCAGCTGACATTCGCGCGGCTTCTGGATTTCCCAGTAACCGCGGGAGGACAGAGGCCTCTACACCGGCCCTGCAGGATTCCGGTTGGTAGCAATCAGTTCTGGACCCCCTCTAGTCCTCCTCCGATGTTCCTGAACCTTCTCTCTGCTCCTAGAGAAAACCTAGAAGTGCTTTTCTAACTCGCAGAAGCCATTGGGCCTCTCTGGCTTTGCTCAGATCCGGAGGAGCTGGGCCTGGGTCTTCCCTGATCCTTCTGTGAGCTGGCCAGGAGCCCCTCTCCCTACTCTGAGTTATCTGGTATTCGGGCACCTTCGGAAACTTGCTCTTCACTTCTCGGTGTCTTTATTCGTTCCGTATTTTCCAACACTTCCCAGATAGGAATTTCTATCTGATCCTGCCTGGAAATTGTACCGGAAAAACAAAGCCAATCTCAACTCCTGGCACCCACAGCATCGCATCTCAAAATCATGACCCTGTCCCCAGACTCCTCTCTTTTGGCACAAAGGAGGCAAGGCCCAGAAAGGCAGGGTGGGCTACACAAGGCCCAGGATCCGCAAGGCTAAGCTTTCTGTTTAGCAGTTCTCAGTGTCTCAAAATACCTCCAAATCTGAAAGAGATTGTAACTCTCCAATACAAAGATTTGTTCTACCGCGGATTGTTAGATAGCTTAACTTTGTAAAAGATCCAAGAGCAAGGCCCTAACCTACTGGGGTTTTGTAGGCCGAAAACTTTCTAACTCTCTCTCTCTCTCTCTCTCTCTCTCTCTCTCTCTCTCTCTCTCCCTCTCTCTCTCTTCTGATCCTCTAAATTCGGCGTTCCCTCTAAACTTCCGATTGACTGCGGAGCGAGAAGATCTTGGACAACCTGGAATTCTACACTCCAAAGTCCCCGCGCCCAGCCTTCACCCAGACAAGCTATTACTATCAGGCCCGGGTTTCCTGGCTCAGGGTTTTGGGCATGAAAGCGATTACAGAAAGAAAGGGCTTGGGGTTCTCCTTACCTTTCTTATCCGCCCGAGGGTCCTTGGCCGGGTCAGGGTCACCGTAGGCTCGCGGATAAAATGTGGGGGCAGCTGGGAAGGCAGGAGAGCACTTGGGGGGTGAAGGCGCGGGGCCCAGCTCCGCGCGTAGCTCTGCCAGGCCGGGCGCTGCCGCCTCGGGCCCCGAGTAGGCCTCGGGCTTGAAGGCGGCCAGCATGCAGGAGGCGGGCGCCAGGGTGGCCTCGAGGCGCGCAGACAGGTCCCCAGCCGCCAGGCTGCGCTGCTGCTGCTCCAGGTTCAGGATGTCTTTTACTGAGAAGGGCGTGGGTGTGAGCGCAGGGCTGGGGAACATGGTGGCGACGCCGATCTCACAGCGCCAGGTAGGTGGCAGAGAGTGGCGCTGCCCACCCCCGGGGACAGCCTCTCCGCATGGTGCCCGCCGCCCGCCCGCGCACCCGCCTCTCTGCCCTGGATGTGGCGCGCGGCAGCAGGTAGCGCGGAGCACCAGGGGCAGAAGAGGCGGGAGCAGGCCGGAGTAAGGGGGGTTCAGCCTGCCATTGGGCCAGGGGCCTCGATGACAGGAGCGACGGGCAGTTCTGCGTCACCTAATATAGACATAGGGATAGGGAAAAAAAATCCTGCTCAGCTTTTTTTAAAGGGGCCGCGACACATTTGGAATAGTCTCCCACTCCTGCAAGAGATTGCTTCTCGTTAGCCTGAAAATCCGAGCCAGACGCACTCTAAGAAAATACCTGATTCTATTGTGCTGGGTCTAAACTCAGGGTTAGGGTGGGTCTAGGATTTGAATAAATATTCTTTCGCACCTCTCACTAAATGGGTTAGCGAGGATGGATGGAAAGCCACAAGAGGGGAGTTACTTTCAGGGATCAAGACTATGACTACAACACTGTTTACTGAAACCTGCATAGGCAGAGAAGCACAGAGGACACAGTTGTTCTCCGATAGTCACATCAAGTTAGGAATTGGGTGGGGGAGCGGTGTTTAATTTGACCTACAGGACCAAATTCAACCCAGGATTCCAGACAGTCCCCAAGGGGTTCTGAGCTGAATGGAAAGGTGAAGTGGCTAATTGCGGGGTGGGAGTGGCCACCTGTTTCAGACTGAGCTGTTCATCTAGGCACTTCTCCAGAGAGAAGCATTCACTGGGGAATTGACTCTTCCGTGAGGAAGCCAACCCCGGTTCAGCCCAACTTCCCGAGGAGACCTGACTTCTGGGGTGTCTGCCTGGATTCTCCTGAAGCCCAAAGCTGCTTCATTTTCACCCCTCCTAGACCACCAACAAAATTCCCAGACCCTTGCTAGCCCCAATCCCCCAGGGCCTACGGAGACTTCTACTCCACAGGGCAGAGGACAGAGTGGGGCAGGTGGGGGGGTGTTCAGTTCCGTGTTGCTTCTGTCAGGGTTTAAGGAGCCCACGTTCTGTGCTAAGAAAACCGTTGGATCTAAGGAACACTTGACACTTGGGCCCTCCCAGACTCCACACAGCAGAGTGAAGCTTTTTTTTTTTTGGCGGGGGGAGGCTGTAATCTCAAAAAGAGAAGGTGCATCATTTCCAGGCAAAACCTACCCCACCGAAGGTATTATCGGTAAGGCTAACCACTGGATGAGCTTGGATTCTTCATCTGAAGGTTATAAATCCTCACCACACCCAATTGCAAGGGAAATGTCTCCTCGCAAATCAATGTGGTGAGGATTCGTCACCTATCTTCGGATATAAGGACTCCCAGAGTTGACAGATCTGTGGGTCAGGAAGGCAAAGGATATGAAGGACTAGCTGGCCACCAAGAAAGAGGCTTTTGGAATAGAAAAAGGGAGTGTGGGTGTAGGGTCAAAGGTTACTTAAACAAGCCACTCCTAAATCATGAATGAGCCCAAAGTCCAGAGATCTAAAATTTTGTGAGTTCAGAGTGTGAACTGTCCCTCCTGGAGGACAGTGGGCCACTGGACACTGGCAACCATCTGGGTCATAGTGAAGCCACCATAGGCCTGATTTTTGTGTTCCTTCCTGCCTCTCCTCAAACCCAAACTCCCAAGGCCTTGGGTCTTCAACTAAGGGAGAAGGAGTCCCAGCTCCAGGCAGTCTGTGCAGCACTGAAAACTCAATTCCAGGTTCCAGTGGTCAGTGTCAGACTGGGAGCCACAGTGAGATCTCAACCCAAGGACCACAGAGCTTTCTGAAGCTGCTAGCTCCAACTTCAGAGGGAGCCTTTTTGGAGATGTGGGGTGCAAAACCCCAGATGTCTCTGTCCCTCCGCTCCTCGCTCCACTGCGTTCCCTTCTCTGCTGCCTTTGCCGGCTTATTTTTCTTTTCCTTCCTTCCTTGCCACAACTTTCGGTCACAGTTACTGTTTTGAACCAACCTATTCCTATTGGGGACCCTCCTGGCTTTTGAAGATTGGTTTGTATGGGTTGGAGGGGTGTCTATCACCCAGGCGGTGACGTCTGGCAAACGAGCCACATCCGATCAATTAAATGTCTTGCTGAAAACAGCTTCGGGCGGGCGAGGGTCCTAGGAGTCCTGTTAAGTGAATCGGCTGGCCCTGTGGATCGCGATGACAGTTTGAAAGATTAGTGTGAGCCGACGCCTGAAATATTACCGTTTAATTGGGGGTTGGGGGGTGTATATCGGGGCCACATCCGGGATCCCTGTTTTAAGTCTTCTTCTTTTTTTTTTTTTAAAGATAGTTTTGAGAGGGGACATTTCCTTTGCAAATCAATGTGGTGAGGATTTATCACCTTTTTCAGATATAAGGACTCCCAGAGCTGACAGATCTGTGGGTCAGGTGTCAAGAAAAAGGAAGAAAACTCTTCTAATTTGAACAAAATCAGTGACTTTCCTACCCCTACAACCTTGGTGAAAAGGCCCTGGCCTTTCTCTTCAGAGAGGAAGCAGGACAGAGTGAGACAAATAGACAGAACAGAATTGGGGTGACCCGTGGGGGTTTCTGCAGAGAGCTGTTCAGAGCACTTTCCAGCTTGGCTTCTGTCCTGCTGTCTTCAAATCAATACCAAAGGATATACATACATTTCAGTGTGTGTGTGTGTGTGTGTGTGTGTGTGTGTGTGTGTGTGTGTGTGTTACAATGGCTGGGAAGGGGCTTGTCTTTCTCCCCAAAAACTGCTGGCTCAACCTGGCTTGCCTTCTAAGAAGCACTTGGCTAAACACAACCTTCCGTTGAGAGGGGCAGAGACAAAGGAGACTGGAGGAGACAGAGAAAATCTGCGGAGTTATTTCTTTGCCTTTTAAAGTCTTGGGTGCTTTAGGATTAGTCAAATTCCGGGGTAGCTCCAGCGCATCCTGCGTAAATAAATTATTATTGATTGAAAAGCGATCGACTTGGCTCGAGCGGGGGAGGGGGACTTTCCTGCAATCAGCAGCGCCGGCCGCGAAAGGTATATATGATTAATTGAAAGATAAGCTGCAACTATCACCCGGAATGTCATTAATGCGCCGGGGAGACGTCCATTGGAGACAGGCAGCGTTATCCGTAGCTTTATCTTCAACAACGCCTCGCTCTCTTGGCCCGCGCCAAGGAAACAGATGGGGGTTTCTGTCTGGGACGCTCGCCCCATGTTTATATTTTGGGAAGAATCGCAACTCTAGGGAGTCCCCGGCGGGCCCCCTGATAAATGAACATTAGCACTTTTTCGGACTACTGTATCAACAAAGGGGCCGCGGCGCGGCAATAATTGGCGAGAAAGCAAACAGAGGGCCGAGAGCGCGACTCTGCTCTTCGTCCGGCTGATGGATGAGCCGCTCGGCCGCCTCCTGGCCTGGCCTGTGCTTCCTTCCCGCGGGTCGCGCAGGGCCGGCGGCTCTGCAACGCGGTACGCCTCTGGCTGCAGGTACTCAGCCATCCAAGCCGGCGGCGCCCTCGGAGGTGGTGCGTCTTGGGTCCTCTTGTCAGACCACTTGGCTAATAGAAGAAGGTCGCAGGAGAGAGTGACTCTCGCTCAAGGCTACCTACCCAGACTAGAAGCGGTGATCGATCGCCATTTCCTGTTTGTCAATGGGAAGAACACAAGATACCTGCTGCCAAAGAGAACCTGGGAGTCTCCCTACACTGTCATTCAGAAGGAGAATTCTTCACAAGGGAGGAGGGGGGACGGAGAGAGACAGAGACACAGAGATACACAACTAGAGACAGAAACAGAATATGATTTGATATGTAACCACCACATTTTTTTTTTTTGCTAAAGCCTTACTGAGATAGATTTCACTCATCATACTCCACAATCAGTTTGAGGTCACTCACGCCCAAGAAATTTTCTGCCGTCAACCTCCACACACCCTTCTCAGCTCCAGTCACCACTAATCTACTTCCCACCTCTATGGATTTGCGTCTCCAGAGTGGGTCATACAAACAAGCTCATACAATGTGTGACCTTTTGTGTCTGCTATCTCTCAATTAAGCATAGTGTTTATCCGATCCCTTCACGTTGTGACATTTATCTGCACAGCTAAATAATATCCAGTTGTGTGAATATGCCATTTTTGTTGACTAGTTCATTAGTTGATTGCTATTTGGGTGTTTGCGCTTTTTGCTATTCTGAATAATCTACCTTCACGGACTGGGAAAACCTTCCTCTGTTCTCCCTATTAGCAACCCTACCCTTCCTCAGTGGGAACCGAGTTTCCTGTGATAGTCTGTTCTCGCTCCATCTATTTTTTTTTTTAAATAAGTTTTCAGATTCTCATTTTGGGCTAAGCTCACCGTATCTGCCAACAGTCCTGCTTTTTAGGTCGTCAGACAGAGCCCTGGAAATATGAACTCCATATATTTGAGGTCCTGGTCACAAGCTTAGGGCTTTTGGCTCTGCCCCAAGGTACAAGGACTGAGCCAGGCAGAGAGTGGCCCCCAAAGTGCTGTTTTCAAGGCAAAGCTACCCTGGTTATAGAAAGAACTGAAAAGCTCAGAGGAGAGAAGCAGAGTGACCTGGCAAAGGAGTGTGTGCCTTTCTGTCTAGAGAAGTTAGGACTTCCACCTGTTTCCTGAGGACTCCAGACTCAACTCCCTTTGGGGTATTTGGCCTGATTTTCTCCACCCCTTCATCTGCACTGACCAGGTGGGTAAATGCTTGCCAAACAAGCAAGCCCGAGACCTGAGTTTGATTCTCAGGAATCTGACCTCCACAAGTGCACCAGGGCATGAAAGCACTCAGATTCACACACAACACACACATGACGATCTTTAGTGTTAGCCATGATAAGGATAATAATTTGGAATGTTTGCATATTTTTTGGGGAATAGTGAATAGGAGAAAAGATCAAGAAACCATAGGAGATTGTTTTTAAAATGTTGCCAAAGATGCCATAAACAGAACGAAAGAAAAAAATAATCTAGAGAGAACGATAGTAGAAATGCATAATGAAATTATGAATTATAATAATATGTTCAGGTAAATCAATAAGTAAATTACTCAACAGAACAATTATAATATCAGCCAAGACTAGTAGAACCTTTCTGGGAAAAAAGGAGGTTGGAGAAGAAAGCAAATAAAAAAGAAATAAAAGTTAAGAAATATCAACTAAATCAGAGAGGTAAATGGTATATATCAGATTAACACATGTAAAAAAAAGCTTCCCAATAAATAATAAAGTTGAGCAAAATTAGGAAAAACCTCTACACATCCATTTACACTGTGGACATAATGGAGTGGAAGAGGGACTGCCCAGCATCCCTGAGGCCCGAGCTCCACACCATCGGGTCTGCTGGTTTCAGCCAAGTGACCTTTCTGTGTGGTTCAATGGAAGAATATATTGAAAGGCCTCTCTGGAGCAGTCTGGTTCGGTCAACATGTAAAATGCACAAATATGATGCAATGTTTTCATGTCCAGTAACTTTTTGCAGAGACACATGCATATGCAAATAGAATACTTCCTCTGCACTTTAATTTTTTTAAGAATGGAAATATTAAAAAAAAAATCCAACCCAGTATATTTATTTGGGGAGATGAGTTAAAAGTCATATTGTACCAAGTGAAACTGCAGATGTAGGAAGAGAAAGAATTCCATTTATATTTTTATTTATCAGCATGACTACATTTTATGATACATTAAATATCAAGCAAGATGCAGGCTCTTTCCTTTCTGGTATACTGTGTGTATGTAAGCAAGCCCTCTATCGCTCAGCTTTGATTTTACTTGTTTAACATTTGTGTGTGGGGGGTGAGGGGTGTCAGAGGACAACTTGCTGGTGTTAGCTCTCCCATGAATTCAGATCCTCAGGCTTGTTAGCAGCCACCCTTTACCAATCACCAGCATCTATCTGTCTGTCTGTTTGTCCATCCATCCATCCATCCATCCATCCATCCATCCATCCATCCATCCGTCCAGGGTCTCAAAGCTAGCCTTGAGCTCCCAAGAGATTGCATTGTCCTTTATCAACACTCTCCATTTCTGTGGCTGTTTGGTGTTCTGTAGCCAAGCCTGGTCTCAAACTCCAGTCCTTCAGCCCCAGCTTCCTAATGTTGGGATAACAGTGTGAGCCCCTATACCTGTCTGTACCCTATTGGGAAGCTAGCAGTGTCAATTTTTTTTTAAAAAAATTGAGGATTAACAAAATGTTAATGGAAGCTTTGAAGGAAGAATATGGGGGAGGGGAATCTAAAATTAAACATCATAGTATATTATAGTAATCTTGAGAGAACAGAATTTTGCTTGTTTTCTTTTTCTTTCTTTCTTTTTTTTTTTTTTTTTTTTTTTTTTACTTTTGGAGCTATGGAAGTATCTGGACCAGAATTCTGGAGTCAAACGTTAAAACTGTAAATTTATATGCTTTCCCTCTCATTTTGAAATTTTAAAAATTAAAGGAAGTGAAGTTTGTAACAGAGAACCCAAGTGGCAGTCCATAAACTCACCACGGTGGGTCAGAAAGGATGGGCCAGGGCTGTGTGTGTGTGTGTGTGTGTGTGTGTGTGTGTGTGTGTGTGTGAGAGAGAGAGAGAGAGAGAGAGAGAGAGAGAGAGAGAGAGAGAGAGAGCGCTTTGTCCAGGCGGCTCGGATTCCAGCCTCTCTCCAGCAAAGTTGCCCTCTGGCTTTTCCCTGAAGTGGTTCTGGTCTCAGAGTGCCCACCTGAAGGCTTGCTGGAGCAGGCTCACTGAAAGACAGCTCCCACACCTCTCAATGCACCAAGCGGGAGTGGGAGAAGGAGGCTGGCCAAAAGGTGTGGTTGAAGACTCGATCACCACACCTAGGTACTGGCCCAGCTGAGAGAGGAGTTCAGAGGCTTAGGCCTGTTTGTCTATCCTTCCCTGGGTGAGTGGGAAACTCTAGGCACTTCTCTAATGAACCCCGACTAGATCCAGAGTCTTACTAATCAGATTGAGGTGACTCTTTCCTATCTTGGGGCACAGGAATTGGTACAAATATTTCCTACATGGTCCCCTTATATACGGTGGGAACTTTTTTAGTCCTAGAATCTTTCACTTGTCACAGAGCCACTTTGGACCTCTTGACCCCCTAGGGACACCACTTTCAGATTCTACTTTCTCACTAGGAAAGGTTTCCAGGTAGGAGTGTTCCACCCCAGCCTTCCCCAGAATGACCTCTGGTTCCCTCTTTTGCCTAGAGCTGGATTGAGCTGCAGCAGGAGCCGGATGCAACAGCAGCCTTCCCAAGCCTTCGGAAAGCTCAGTCCAACTGCCCTAGGCTAGGAAAAAAACATACACCACATGTAAGCAGCAGAAAGCTTCTGGGTCCTCCTTTCTCCTCAGGGTGAAACATATTAAAAAACAAAACAAACAAAAAGAAAGAAAACAGAGCTGAATGTTAACAATATCCCTCTTTCCAAAGAACTTTGTGAACTCGATCAATCTGGACTGCTTCCTGTCCCTGCTGGGGAAACCTGTACCCTGTCCAGTTGTGGTTGGTTTCCTTAGCAGTAGATAAAACAGATGGAGCAAGGACTACTTTTATTTAAAAAATAGGTACAACATCACAAAATCAAACAGCAAACGTGGAAAGGGGGAATTTATACAGCAGCCCCTTAGCCTCCAGTTGCCTTACCCAAGACATTTACATACATGTATGTGTGTATATATGATGTATATGCACACATATATAATATAATATATAAATTATCTATAATATATATTATACTTGTTTTTGGGGACTGGATTCAGGGCCCTCATATGCTGGTAAAGTTTATTCACTTTATTGAGACATAGTAAGTCTGAACTACAATTAACAGGGTAATAAGTATACTGTCCCGTGAGTCTGGACATGTGGAAAAGCTCATGGAAAGTTCGGAGAAATACAGGAAACGCTGACATTTTAAATGAGCTCTTCTCCGTTAGTCGATCCAGTGTTTGTCACAGACTTAAAGAAGCTCATCTTCCGTATATTTTATTTGTATGTTTATGGAAAACTCCAACAGCAGAATGTGGTATTTCAAATTCTCTGCGCTCCTTTATATTTTTGCACCTAAAATTTGTCGTTAGTTTCTTACTGCGCACACTTTCCGCCTGCTTTTGATGTTTCCAAAACGCGAAATTTCTCTTTGGTCACTTGGGGCTGTGATCGGTTTGATGGATCCGATGGGAGCCGCTTTCCGACCTCTGCAGCCATTTTCTTTATCTTCGCCTTCTTTCTCCTCAACTCCGGGTCCCGCAGTGCCAGTAAGAAGGTCCTCCACCTGCCCGGACCGACCGCTGTAAACTGCGACAGCATAAACGGCGGCTCGCAAAGGTGAGGACTCCGCCGGTTCCTATGGATCGCGTCTCAGAAGGTGATAAATTTGAAAATTCAGGTGACGTTGAAGTGGGTCAAAGCTTTAAGATGCAGCGAAGAGAAAGCAATGCCTTCAGAGCTCGCTCTGGGAGGCGGCTCTGCAGACGCCTCGGGCGTGAGAGCTCAGACTGAACGACGCGCGGCTGCGGGCCACGCGTGGGCTTTCGCTCCTAATTTCGCGGATGAGCCGGGTCTCAGAGTGTGCCGCCGGCTGTGGTCCGAGTCGAAGAGTCACTGCCTGATCCGGGTGACTGAAACCCAGCCGGCAGCCGCGGAGCCTCCGCCTCCCTGCAGGACTGCTGGAGTCTCCGGTGGGCGCGGCTGTAAGCGGTCACCGCACGGTCCCAGGATCATCGCTACCTTTTCTCCCTTCGCACCATCTTTTTCTTTCAGACCTTGCTTTACAACCCTTAATGTGCATAAGATAAACTGGAGTCCCACGGAACAAGCTGCGTTCTCCCACGCGGGCCGAGCGGATTGTGAACCAGTAGGCGACAAAGTGTCACACGAGGGAAAGCCCAGACAACGGACCGTCGGGAATCAGGGTCTACCCGGAGCCTCCCTGGGTGGCCCGGGGACTTCGGGACCATGGAACTCCGGGATATGGGAGCCACTGCTCCCACAGGATTCGGCCAGCGCAAGAATTGGCGAAAAGCGGGATGGAGACGCTAAAGGAACACGGTGTCACACGCCACGCTTTCAAGGTGCACATGACGGCTCCAGACACTGAAACTCTTAAAAGGAGAATTTAAACTTGGGAGGAGGACGGATGGGACTCAGAGGCACGCTGGTTAGTGTGAACGACACCCGCGGACACTTTGCGGGAGAGCTCACAATTCCGGAGTGCCCAGGGACTTGGAGGTGGCTCCGCCCCGCCTCACTTCAGTCAAACTTCAGTCTCTGCCGGGTGTAAAGGCATCTTTGGGTTCCCAGGGCTCTACTCGGGCGTCGCCTGTACAAACCCTCTGCTGTGTGGCCTTGTATCTCTAGGTAGGGGACATCTTTTGTCTCTCGGCAAGAAGCTTTCCTCCGGGGAAGATAAAGTAATCGATAGGGTCTTTTTAAATAGCTCCGAGTTTCCTGTCGGGCCAAGAGTATCAGCGCGCACACCAAATCTGCTCTGGTATGTCATCTTATCTCCCTTCCCCGCTGTTGTCCCCAAACGCTGCCTGTCAAGACAGACGCCACCCGCATTAGGACCCAGACTGGGGCCCTTCCGCTCGGGGTCACTCGCGCTGTCCCCTTGGCTCTGCTGTCCTTCGTGTTCCTGGAGGGTGGGAAGGAGATGCTGCAGCCCGCGTGAAGATTCTGGGACATGGAGGGGGGTCACTGGGTGCACACTGTCACTCAGAAGGGGTGTGTGTGGTCTGTTTTTTAACCACGAACACCGGGGAACAGCGGAACAGCGCGTTGACTGCTTGTCTGTGTGAAGGAAAATCAGGCTCATTCTTCGAAGGAGCTGTTGGGTCTCAGAGCGCTCCAGGCTGGCCCCAGTTTTCCCTAACCCCAGGATGACTTTGGGTCGGAAAGGACAGGGTCGGGCCTCAGAATCCCGCCATTCTCCTTTGCTCCAACTGCTCCACTCCCAGTCTGCAGGGAACCACAGTGGGGCTGCTTTACCACCTTAGCCAACACAGGAAGGCCGAGGTAGTGGCCTCAGTGACCACCGCTTGGGCAGTTTTCTTCTTAAGGTAGTGAGTGATTCCTGGGGACATCTCTGGGCCAGGACTCTGCAGCCTGTGCCCTCGTGGTTCTCAGACGCTGACCAGACAGGTAGACCCAGATACTCTTTGAACATCTAAGCATCCTAGGTGCCTGCCCTTCATTTTTCTTTTTCTATATTCAGTCAACTGTAGAAAAAGAAAAAGAAACCTCTCAGATGCCCTCCATTCCCACCAGTACTGGTTTCCACCAGTCACATCTATCTCAGGCATATCCAACCTCTTTTATGTCACACTGACACACAGGGCTGGGGAACTACTGCCATTGCCTGGGGAAATCACTTCTTGGCTTCAATACAGGCTTGCTCCCTTCCAATTGCCCAGGATCATTCTGGATTACTCCAACTGCTGAGAGAGGACCACCCACCAAAACACAGCCCCGGGATAATCTAGGCCTTGGGAAAATCTCCCTTGTCATTTATCAGGGTTTATTTACCTAAGATAGCCGTTTCTGTACGGAAACAAAGTAGGGACAAACCCCGTCTCCCTCCTGCTAAGAGGCGTTTCGGAATCTTACTCTTTAGGTCAGCCTCCCAGTGGGCCAGTCCATATTATCCCAGCCCTAACTGAAACTGAGTCTTAGCAATAGCCAAAGATTGGTATAGGATCCAGTAGTGTTTTCATAGGGCTGGCCCTGAGCTTCTTGTGCTGTGGTGAAACCCACAGGCTGCCTCACTGGTTTGGGAGTCAAGACCCTGATCTGACAACTGGTCCTTCCCTTCAGGGCAGACCTGGAGGCTGTTTCTCCCGCTTAGGCACAGTGTTCAGTCAGAGCTCTGTTTGAAGAAACATTTGAAGGGGAGTCTTTCCTTCTAATAAAAAATGGGAGATGGGAACAGCTCTCTTCCTGTCCTATGGATGTCACTAGGGACACTTAGACCTTTTCTTGAGGGGAAGCTATGCTGTCTGGTTGGTGGAGGCGGTGGGAGGAGAGGTGGGGTAGCTGGTCCTGCTCTATCTCTGTGACCCACCCCTCCATCCCGCAGGCAGGCGCAGCCTCTGTACCCGCACACACTAGGGTTCTGTGCGACCATCAAACAGAAAGGGCAACAACATTGTGCAAAAAACAACTTTCAGGTTGTGCATATATTAAGCAAATGAATTCTGCATTGAAAGACAGTGGAGTTCTGTCCCTGAGATATCTCTCACTATAAGCAAATATGTAGGCAAGTATCCCAACATCAAAATCGGAAGGGATCAAACCCCACATCACGCTGATGGGTAGAGCTTCAAATATGGGTGCCTCATGTGCTGTTCTCATTCCTGTTCTGCTGGGGTCTCTTGGCATGTCACATTTCCTGTTTTTTGTTTTTTATTTTTTGCATGTCACAGAACAGTGAGTGGTGTTTGTTCTGAGGACTCTGGTGCCTGCCTTTCACACACACATTTCTATTGTGTGTGCAAACACTCCTGAGTAGCATTGCTGGGACACAGGATATTCACAGACTCATTTTCCACACTGTGACATCTCTCTGTCCATTCTGACAGGGTATGAGGCCTGTGGCTTCTCAACAGTCAATGCTATGCATTTTAAAATTTAAGCCCTTCTGGTAGTGCTGAGTTAGTTATCTGGATGTACTAGAGAATCGAGGTATTTCCAAAGGCTTAGTGGTTTTTTGGATATATTTGCCAAGATGCCTGTGTGCTTCTTTTGTCTTTTATTCTCATTAATGTGCTGTTATTTAATTCTTAAAACTGCTCATTTTAATTTTTTTCTGGTGCAGTAATTATAACCATTGGATATATTATGTAATGCTTTGGTAAATATATAGTTTGCCAAATGCTTAAATCAAGTTAAACGTACAAATACCATTCTTCTTGGCTTTTTTTTTTTCAAGACAGGGTTTCTCTATGTAGCCCTGGCTGTCCTGGAACTCTCTCTATAGACCAGGCTGGCCTCAAACTCAGAAATCCGCCTGCCTCTGCCCCCTAAGTGCTGAGATTAAAGGCATGCGCCCCAACAGCCAGGCTCTTCCTGGCTTTCTGTACTCTGGGTTGCCATGATGCACAATCTCTCCCACTGTGACCCAGCACCTCACTACATAGTTACTTGCTCCCTGCTGATCGCCAGCTTCTCTTCCCTGCCCACCCACCCCCTAGCTGCCTTTTGTTGTTTGCATTTGAGACTCACTATGCCCTGACTGGCATGGAAGTCACTATGTAGACCAAGCTTGCCTCAAACTTATAGGTGCCCCCCTACCTGGCCTGGCTTCTGTTTTGTTTTTTAACTCTCCTAAAAACATTGGCTGACCCTTGGCGGTGTGGGTGTGGGAGGAGAGAACCCTCTGGGCGTGTCACCAAAGTTCTTCAGGCCTTGAAGTTGAGGTCCTACTAGCTCATGTATCGGGTGTCCACAGCTGAGCAATCTTCTTGTCTCTGAACAAAATGACACTCAACGAAGGGAAGTCTTGAAGACAGAACCCTGGACTAGTTCTGCTTGCTTTTCTCAAAGTTGCTAAACCATCTCTGTCTACATTTATTACCATGTCCTTCTTTGGTAGACAGTGACGGGTCAGATCCTAAGCAGATTCTAAATCCCATGGCTGTTGTGTTGGGTCTTGTACTTGGTAAGAATGGGATCTAAGGCCTCTCCAGCAACAGTCTCAACCCCAAATTCCATGTGCTCTTTACATTTTTAAAAATTAAAATGTATTTATCTTGTGTGCATATGCCATGACAGCCCACACAAGGGGCTCAGAGGAGAAGTTTCAGGAATGATTTCTTTCTCAGTTTGTGGGGCCCAGGAATCAAACTCAGGTTGTCAGCTGGTGGCAAGTGCCTTTACCCCGTGAACCCTGAGCCTTCTCAGCTGTCCTCAAGCTTCTAAAAAACCAGTCTAAGGTGGCTGCAGGTCAGAAACAAAACCACAAAAACCCGACACCCTTTCTCTTGGAATATGAGTGAAATATAAGCATCACTTAATACAGTCCTTCTGCAATTTGGTAGTTTCAAAACACATTTTTTTTTTACATATTAGGTAAAGACAGCATATGATTTTTCTAAATTATTTTGGTTGATTAGTTGATTGTATTAAGACAAGGTTTTTCTGTGTAGCCTTGGCTGTCCTGGGACTCGCTGTAGATCAGGCTGGCCTTGAACACACAGAGATGCCTGAGTTCTGGAACTAAAGGTGTCCACCTCCACCTCCACCACAGCAGGCTTATTTTGATCATTAAGTGTCTGTAACCCATTGATATTTTTCTTTGAATCTTGTAACTATTGGGCTTTTCATTTCCCTTCTTGCTGATGTTTGATGTCTCTTTTTCTATTAGCTAGTGACCCTTTGTCATGTTATTTTATGTGATATTTTATTATTGTTAATTAATATTATTATTACTATTTTGCCATTTTTTATCATTTTCCTGATTGTCTTCTTAAGTTTTATTTAGGTTTTAGGGTGCTTGGTAATTTATAAAAGGGATATTCATACATGGTAGGGCTTTGGTTCCTAGTTAGAACTCACCATGGGCTGTGGTACGGCAGGGATGGGGGCAGTCCAGTATTAAGTTCACAGGACAAAGGCCATAAGCTGATTTTACACCAGGAACTTATGATAGGTGTCCCTAGAGACTAGCCTGATCTAGGCATTTCCATTCGGGACATCAAGTCTGAGGGCAGATAAGGGAGTGTCAGTGAATGCTCCAAGGTCAGAAGGAAACTTCTAGTACTCTCCCTGAATAGAGAAAAGCTTGAGGGCTTGCTGCAGGGTAGTCAGCACCAACAGATTTTCCCTAGTCCCAGATTGTTAGGTGGTCCCAGACTCCCAGACTCCTGAGTGTGGGGGTAGGGGATGGGGGGTTCGGGGGTTGGGGGGGTTGGGGGTGGGGGTTGGGGGTGTTGGGGGGTGAGGAGACTTCTAGGGAGACGGACTTTTCTAAGTTTGAAAGAAGGTTCCAAGCAATCCAAGATCCCCCTCCCCAGCCTGTTTCCTTGACCCACACTTTCCAGACCCCTTAGGTCTGCAGGAGACTAAAGCACCAGGAGGACCGGGTGAGGAGCCTGTCCCAGGAGCCCTGTGCACAGCCAACCACTTCTCTCTGGCACAGGGCACAGGGAACTGTTTCTCTGACTTACAGTTTCAGACAGAAAGCAGGACTTGTCTGGATCCGACCTGGTTGTGCTTGGAAGGAAGAAGAAAGGGGTGCATTTTGAGATCTGCTGCATGGCAGTAAGAATGTGGCACAATATATAACAATAATCACTAGAATATTATTGGCTATATAGTAATGCATAATGTTTTACACAAGTTAAATATGTTATAATTAAGGATAAATGTATTAAAAATTTCAAAGTAAGAGTCAATCTGAAATGTCTCAATATAAGAAATCAGAGTTAGGTAAACTGGTGGATGTGTTAACTTAATCTAATCATTCTACAATGTACACACATCAAAGCATCACATGGTACTCTTACGCCCTATATGTATATGTAATTATAATAATTAATTAAAATTATAATTAAAAATAAAAATATAATATAATAAAATTAAATAATAATCAATTAAAATAATACATGAAAATGAGGAAGGTATGGACACCCCTGGTCAATGGCTGGAAAAATTATCTGTGGTATGTTGGAGGACCACGCAGGCCAGGATAAATGTGAATTTATCCTCCTATAATCTTTCCTTCCATCCTCCTAGACCATCAGAGGGATCAGTGCACATGGAATATGGTATACACATGCAAAAGGAAAACCGACAACCAAACAAAAACGTCTCACTGCTGAGAACACACTTCTGAATTGCCGGTTATCCTTAGTTTTTGGTGGTGCTGAGGATGGAGGTCCTGCCTTTTGTAAGCTAGAGAGTGCTTTGTCACCCAGCATGCAGCCCTGCCTACTCCTTAAAACTAGTCCTGACTCACCTGGAGCCTTCAGCGCTGGAGAGTGAGCTGAAACTGAGTCGTGTTTAAGAACCGTCTGGAATCCTAGGTCACTGCAGATTCTTGGTCTCCCTTTCAGAAAGTGAGCGGGTGTGTGTGTGTGTGTGTGTGTGTGTGTGTGTGTGTGTGTGTGCACACGCGCCAGAGTCTGTAGTTAGTAAAATCACGGCTGGCAGGCCGCTTCCCTGGGAGCAGGCCCGGGTGAAGCTGCAGACTATATTCCTGATCTCTTGCTCTTCTGTCTTTCTGAGGCTCCTCCTGGGGTCATCCAGGCCTCCTCATTTCTAGAAAGGCAACAAAGCTGCCCTCAGAAAGCTTACTGTCCCCTGCAGCCCCCAGGACTGGTGGGGCTCAGACTCTATAAGATCACATCAGGAATTCAATCCTTAGCACCCACAAAGGGCATCAACCAAAGGGAACAAAAGTAAATACTTGGGGGTTGGAGGGATAAACTGTGCTCAGAACCCACTTCAATATGCCCTGGTCATGGTGGGCAGAGCAGGGAAGGTCTGATCAGGAGGATCCCTGGTGTAGCTGGGAAGACAGCCTAGCCTAATAGGTGCTCTCCAGGCTGAGAAGAAATGTCCTATCAGTGGAGGTGATAGGATTCCTGAGGATGGCTGCAGAGGAAGTGCTTGGCCTGCATACACACACACACACACACACACACACACACATAAACACATACACACACAAACACACACACACATACACACAAACATAAATATATGTGCACAAACATGCATATATACATACACACAAGCGTGCATATACATATGAACATGAATATACTCATATATGAATAAAAATAAAAAGTAAGAACCCCTTGGAAGAGGAAATAAACAGACTTAGTTTCTTTTCTTTTTTTCTTTTAAAAATTATTTAGTTGTTGTATGTAAGTACACTGTAGCTGTTTTTGTATTTTTTTTGAGACAGGGTTTCTCTGTGTAGCCCTGACTGTCCTGGAGACCAACCTGGCTTTGACCTCAGAGATCTACTTGCCTCTGCCTCCCAAGTTGGGGGATTAAAGGCAAGCACCATCAGCACACAGCCAAGATTTCTATTATGTTAAAATTACATATATCATGAATAGATCCACTCCTCCAGCCTCATTGTGTGACCCTGACTGGCCTAGAAGTTAGTAGACCAGACTGGCATCAAACTCACTCACAGAGATCCACCTGCCTCTGCTCCTATTAAAACCATGTGCCACCACGCCCAGCTATGAATATATTCTTTTAAATTTGATTTATTTATTCATTCATTCATTCATTCACTCATTTATTTTATGTGCATTGGTGTTTTGTCTGCATGTATGTCTAAGTAAGGATATCAGATTCCCTGGAACTGGAGTTAGAGACAGTTGTGAGCTGCCGTGTGTCTGGTAAGAGTTGAACCCAGGTCCTCCAGAAGAGCAGCCAGTGCTCTTAACCCGAGCCATCTCTCCAGCCTCTTATTTTTAGCTGAAACAGAATTACATCACTTTCTCTTCTCCGTTTCCTCCCTCCATCTGCTCCCAGATATCCTCCCTTGAATCACTCCTATGTCCCCCTCAAGTCTGATAGCCTCCTTTTCTTTATTATTGCTACTCATATATGCTTGTGTGTATGGGCATATATGTATGCACAAATACATAAATAAAAGTACAACCTGCTGAGTCTGTTCTTGGTGGTGGTGTGTATCAAGGCTACCACTTTACATTGGACAACCAATAAGGGGCGCTCATCTCTTGAAGGGGATAACACTTCTCCCAGCAGTCATTAGGTGCCTATAGTTCTTTGTCTAAGGATAAGACTCTGTGGGATTTCCCCTTCCACATTAACATGCTCACTGGTATTGATGTTGTTCAGGTCTGGCTCAGGAGCTGTAATGTATTTACTGGGGCATGGCTCCCATGTCCTGCTGATTTCTGCAGTGTCCAGTTGTGGTTTTCTGCTGGTTTCCATTTGCTATGAAGAAAGACTTCTTTGATGAGGGTGGCTGCTACATTTCTTCAGTAAAGGTAGTTTGAGCATACCTCAAATATTTAAAAAATGGATGCATAGTATTCCATATCCATAAACCAGAACTTATTAAACTATTTTCTGTTGGTAGATATTTGGCTTGTGTCTCTGATCTATCTATCTATCTATCTATCTATCTATCTATCTATCTATCTATCTATCATCTGTCTGTCTGTCTGTCTGTCTGTCTATCTATCTATCATCTATCTATCTGTCTGTCTATCATCTATCTATCTATCTATCTATCTATCTATCTATCTATCTATCTATCTATCTGTATTGAACCCAGTGCCTTCTGCGTCTCATGCTCTGAGATGCAATAGAGCCATAGAGTGTCTCAATGTTCATTCATGAGGGGAGGGCTGGAAGACAGGTCAAGACTTTGGTTCAGATACATGTTGGGTTCTCCGTTCTACCCTTTGTGTCTATCTCAGAGTTGAGAGTATTAGGACAGGCATCTGAGATATGGGAGAGACCACTCAGCGAGGGGGATGACTCCCTGACTATAGGTTTCACCTCCAAAAAGCTCTTGCTGCTGGCAGAGGCCTTGGGGAAGCTAGTTCCATCCTTGACCATTCATCCTACCTTGGGGACAGTCTAAGCGGCTGTGACCTGGGGTGAAATATTCCAGATCCTGTTACTGGCTCCTTTTAGAAGCCTTCACTCTCGGCCTCCTCGCTTCCTGTGACTAATTTCTGAAATCCCTGTGACTGAGAAGGTATAGGATGAAGTTTCCCACTCCTGGAGGGCTCTGGGTCCCAGACTGGGGCCAGGGGGTTTGATGGTGGGTGATAGCTAGGACTTCTGTGTGGTCACATACAATCCTTCAAGAGCAGAAGCGGGAATCTTCAGATTGGGTGGCAGCAGCTGTGGGGTACAGGGATAACCTCACTGATGGCTGGGTAGATAGGACTCTCTCTCTTGTGTTAGATTCCAGAAAGCAGTGTGCTCCCTGATGAAAAGGCCATGGTCCTTGTCTTAGGGAATCTGCTGGGTCTGGCTCTGACAGTCCTCAGCTGCCCCATAAATCTTCCATCAGTTCCATCCAGCCAAAAAGATGTCATCACTGTTTTCTCCTAGCGACAAGGAATAAAAGGTCAGTAACTCCCCCAGCCCCGCCCAAGACTAAGGAGACAAATGGAAAGTTTTCATCGGGAGGTGCTGGGCTGTTTATGCAGAAACGATTTGTGCTAGGAAGCCAGCTTAAGTGTGAGAATAGTGATTGCTTTAGGCGCCAGTCATGCCCGGGACTCTCCCACACTTAGTAGACAGAACTGAAGAAGCTCAAAGTTAGAAGAACTACCAGCCGTCACCCAGTACACTCACAATTAGTTCTTGAGACAATAGAATCTGTATTGTAAATAATTCAAATGGAAGTACCAAGAGTAGAAAAGGCTCCAGATCCCTGTGAGTTCTGCTATCCTGTGTTTAAACTCTCTGTCCCGCGTCTCTCTCTGCCAGGGCATCGCTGACACTGGCTGCTGCTCAAGTAGGCTTGCCTGGGGAAGCATCAGCACGCATTGCAACAGTGTTGCCGATTGGAACCTGATCTGGAGATGGTGAATATTTCAAGTTGCAGAGTCACATTGAATGGACTGTGTGACTTGTCAGAGGTCGAATTCATCTTGCTTGCACAGATTGTACACACTGAGGGGCTGGCACCCCCTTCTGCCTTGGAGTTAGAGGGCCAGTTGTCATTCTTCAGTCTGGTGCCTCAGTGATGCTCAGGGCAGCCTGGGGCTTTCAGGCTCTTTCACAGAGCCCCAGCTGGCAGAGGGTGACTCCACTGTGCAGCGTGTCCAGTAATTTGCATCAAACAGTGACAACGACAACAACAAAACCTAATCATGGACGCCATCAAGGAGCAGAGACCCCAAGGCAGCTGAGGAAGTAAGGGTTTGTCTGCCTCATTCATACTCTGAAGCCTGGGGCAAGGCAGTCTGGAAGACCGGACAGTCACCCGGATCATACTTCTGGATTGTAGTGTAGATGTAAGTCCCCAGATGAGGATGAAAATGTCCCAACCAGGCTCTGCTGGTGCAGCCGGCTTCCTGCATGCCAGAGCTCAGCTCCCACAGAGTCAACCAACCTCAGGTTGAATCTATTTGGAACAAACTTGTTTAGGGCTTTTCTTATCATAATTGTTCAAACAATACAGTACAAGTACTTACATAACATTTGACCAATGCTAGACATTGCAGACCCCCCAGAGAAGAGTTAGACAGTATGGGAGGCATTGTCTGGGTGCTACGCAAATATCACACTATTTTATAGAAGGGGTCTGAACATCCCTGGGTTTATAAAGAGGAAGAGTGCCTGGAACCAACCTTGCTTAGACAACTGCACACACACTCATACACACACACGCACGCACGCACGCACGCACTCATTATGGAACTGGGGTGACAGCTCAGTTGGTAAAGTGCTGGCCATACAAGCCTGAGAATCTAAATTGAATCCCTCAGAACCCCTGTGGGGGAGGGGAAAAGCTGTGCATAACAGTATGTATTTGTAATCCAGGCAATCGGGAGTCCCTGGGTCTCACCGACCAGACAGCCTAGCCTACTTAACAAGCTCCATACCAGTGAAAAGCTTTCTCAAAAAGCAAGGTAGGGTGGAGCTGGAGAGATGGCTCAGTAGTTAAGAGCACTGGCTGCTCTCCCAGAGGACTAGGGTTCAATCCCCAGCACCTGCTCACAACTGTCTATAACTCCTGTTCCAGGGATCCAACATTCTCACACAGACATGCATGCAGTCAAAACACCAATGTACATAAAATAAAAATAGATAAGTAATAAAAAGCAAGATGGGGGCTGGAGAGATGACTCAGCTCTTCCAGAGGACACAGGTTCAATTCCCGGCATCTACATGACAGGTCACAACCATCTTAACTCCAGTTTTAGGGGCTCTGGCACCCCCTTCTAGCTGACACCAAGCATACATGAGATATGCAGACATACATGCAGGCAAAAGACTTACAGTGTTAAGTCAATTTTTTTTAATAAAGCAATGTAGCTGGAACCTGAGAAATGACAGGTGAAGCTGTCCCTTCTCCTCCACATGCACATGCACACATATGAACACACATGGACACACATAGTCCCCCAACTCATTTATCTTACTTAATATAATTTTTCCATGCTAATATTTTTAGCAATAAAACCCAAGCTGAAACTGTGGTCTGGTTTCTCCTGTCCAGCTTCCTAAGAGGCCTGCCTGTCCTACCTGGCTTGTGTTGACTCCCCCCTCCCCGCCCCCCTCTCCCGCAGACCCACTGTGTAGCAGCTGTGGCTGAACTCCAGTCTACTTGCTAACCCTTGAACCATCTCTATCGAATGTAAGAATATCCCGGTTGAACTGTTGAGACAGGGCTCTGACCTCAGGTAAACGACCAGGGACCCAGGGAGAGGAAGGGAATGGGAGGGAAGGGGTGTTTTGGCCTCTACCTGGGCTTGTATGATCTAATCGCTTGCCTTAGGCCAGTGGTTTTCAAGCTCATGTGCATATCAGAGCCATCTGGAGCCATGTAGAACGATTTCCATGTAGAACGATGGCTGCTCTCTGCCTTGTTTCTTTGACAGCTGCTTGGGTAGGCTCTGAGATTTTGCTGAGCCAAGGTTAACATTTTTAATATGAAAGAGGGTCTTGCGCTATATACCCCAGGCTGGCGTAGAACTATGTAGCCCAGGGTGGCCTTGAATTTGAACATCTTCTGCCTCTGTTTCTCCAGGGCTGGGAATAAAGGCGTGCTCTTCCTGGGATGACCTTGCAACTTGCTTCAGTCAACAGAATGTGACTCATAACCCTAAGGAAACCCCAGTACTCTGCTCCTTGGATGTCTTGGGCTTCAAGCACTTTCCTTTTTTACCTGAGACCTTGCTGTAGTCATTTAAAATTATGAGAGGACAAGAGACCAGGAGGAGGAGAACCGTAGCTCCTGCTATTACCAGTGTGAGTGACATCCTGAATTTTCCTGAACCAGTTGATCAGCAAATTCAAGTTTCCCAAATGAGGTACTAATGACATTTAGGACCAGATGATTCTTTGTTGCTAGGGGTGGTGGTCATAGGGGGCATCACCCTTGGCCTCTCCTTAGTAGAAACCAGCAGTACCCATCACTATTGTCTTTGGGCATTCCAAGCAACCTGGGTGGTTGGACATGCAATCAATACACTCTCAAACTGTGATAAATCCCTAGGTTTGGGGTAGTCCCTTTGTGGAGAACCGAAAGCTGTTAATTAGTTTCTCTGATTTCTTTCTTTTCATGACAGTAGCCAAGGGGTTGGAGAGACGGCTCAAAGGGTGGCTGTTCAGGGTGGCTGTTCAGGGTGGCTGTTCAGGGTGGCTGTTCAGGGTGGCGTGAGGGTACTGGAAGCCACACCCACTTCAGCATGCCACACCCACTCCAGCATGCCACACCCACTCCAGCGTTCCATCTGTGACTCCTCTTTTACCTTTTTTCTGAGTCACTGTGACAGAAGCTGTTTGATCTGTGAAACCTAAAATATCACCATCCACTCCTTCCCAGAAAATAGATAAATGCCACTCTCATCTGAAGTACAGTGGCTGTCTCTCAGTAAGACTTGTTTGCTCTAGACTGCAGAGGGTCCATTCCAGCTATGGCGCATGAGAAAGTTTTGCCTATTGCCTATTCTAAAAAAAATTCTTTGACGATTTGTTTTTTATGTGCATTGGTGTTTTGCTTGCATGTTTGTGTGAGGGTGTCAGATCCTCTGGAACTGGAGTTACAGACAGTTGTGAGCTGCCATGTGGGTGCTGGGGATTGAACCAGGGTCCTCTGTAAGAACAACCAATGCTCTTAAACTTTGAGCCATCTCTCCAGTCCCTTGCCTATTGTTTTAGTTAAGGGTTCTAGTGCTGTGATAAAACATCTTGACCTAAAGCAACTTGGAGAAGAAAAAGCTTGTTACAACTTATAGTTCCACATCATAGTCCTTTGAGGGAAGTCAAGGCAGGAACTCAAACAGGGCAGGACCCTGGAGGCAGGGGCTGATGCGGAGGTCATGGAGGGATGCTTACTGTATTGCTCTCTGTGGCTTGCTCAACCTCTTTCTTATGGAACCCAGGACCACCAGCCCACAATGGGCTGGGCCTGCCCACAATGGGCTGAGCCTGCCCACAAAGGATTGAGCCTGCCCACAATGGGCTGGACCCTCCCACATCAATCACTAATTAAGAAAATGCCCTACAGGCTTATCTACAGGTCTGGCATTTTCTTAATTGAAAGTCCCTCTTTCCAAATGACTCTAGAGTATATAAAATTGACATAAGCTAACCTGGACATGTACGATAAAGGAGGCCTTTGATAAGTGACAGCTGTCAGTGACCCTGTCATAGGTTGTATGCCTTATTCCTTCCTCAGTCATCTTCTTCTATGGTTTTGGACTTTGCTTCACCATAGTTATTTGACTTCGTTCGTGGTAATTTTGGTTTACCTTTGACCAATAATAGTAGCTAGTTCCAAGATGGTGCCCAACTGGCTTCAGTTCCTGTTTTTCAGAAAGGATCAGAACCACTGGAGAGGAACTGTTCTTTCAAAGCCATCCCACAATGCATGGAGCTGACCTGGCATCCAATGAACATTGTAGAACATCTACAGAAAAATGACATCAGAGCCCAGGAATGAAGATACTGTGGCTTCCTCTTTGCCCTCTTTGGGTGGCCCACTGGAAGCAACTGACTGTCACCTTGGAGGACACCCAAACAATCCTGTGGGAAGGGCCCCCTGTCATAAACCAGACTGACCTTTTCAACTATGTGCACCATATCAGAAGTGAACCTTCCAGTTTCGGTTTAACAGGCCTTCATATGACTGACACATGCTGACACCCTGATTCTAAGCCACATGGTGCAGCTTAGCTAGGTTTCTGACCCCACAGAAGTTTTGTAACATTATACCTCTCTCTCTCTCTCTCTCTCTCTCTCTCTCTCTCTCTCTCTCTCTCTCTCTCTCTCACCTTGGAGATATTCGTGATGCAGCCATAGCTAACTAATACATAACTCTTATGTTTACCCCACATTGGCTAACTGCTGCTTTGCAAGTGAGAACTTCCTGTTTGCCCAACATTTTGCTCACAGAATAAATGACAGAAAACACGATCAGCTGGCCATTACTGCTAGATGTTTTGAAAATTCCCGGCATTAAGTGGTTTACCTCTAATCTGACCTGTTACATCACACAGCCCATCTTCTGGCCATATGAACTATGATTACGATATGTCAAAATTAATAACACAACATACCACTTATTACATATTTGTATCACTGTCAAGGACTCACTGAAGAAGGTGCAAGTATCAGCTCTATTGTGTTCAGGTCAGAGATGGGTCTGCATATCCCCACCAAATTTCATGTTGAAATTTGAAATTTAATCTCCACTTACTACTCTGAGGTACTACGAGGTGGGACCTTGGAGAAGCAACTAGGTCCTAAGAACTCTGCCTCCATGAGTGGATTAATCCACTTACGGTTTAATGGATTACTGGGCTAATGGGTTATCTTGAGAGCACGTCTGTCACACAAGCCAATTTGGCTCTATTTCTTACCTAGTCACCTCTTACCGCGTGGGTCCATGCTACCTCTGCATAGTCCCTGCCAGCAAGAAGGACCTCACCCGATGTGGCTTTTAGACTTTGGGCACCCACCATTAGAACTGAGAGATGAAAAAACCTAATTCTTTACAAACTAGTCGCAAGCATTCGGTTGCAGCGCTAGGAAACAGACTAAGATGTGTCTTTGAGATGGATTAGACTTAGAGTCTGAGTTAGGACTCAAGGTAAACGTGATTGAACCTGAGGTCCCAGCATCCCAGACGCTCTCCTTTTTAGAGACCCACGCTGCAGCCTTTGAACCGGTTCCTCCTGGTCCTTCCCGGTGTTCTCTGCCCTCTTCAGCAGCAGGGGAAGGGAACACCCCTTTCTATTTCAGGACCCAGCTCAACTGTCATCTCCATTGTGCCACCTTCCCTTGACATTCTCAGCCACTTAACAAATATTTATCTAGGGACCAGCCATTGACAAGTCCAGCTTAGCAGTCTGAGGGTTCAGCAGGAAAAATAAAACAAACAAAAAGACGGAAAGAAAAACAAGGATCTTGCGTTTAAGGATCTTGCTCCCGAGGAAGAAAATAAACAGATAGACACGGAGAAGATAGTTCTCGAGCCTACTGCCAGGTTAATGGATTGTTTCGAGGGGGCAAAGGAAGGAGAGGAGAGAGGGAAAGACCCCGTGTCTAAGTATATGGCTCAGGCATCTAGACTGACTTCCTGGAGTGGGAGGACTCGAAGCAAACCCGTGGGTGTGAGGTGGGCTGGGCACGAGGCAAGAAAACAATGGCTGTCTTACAGGGGGTTTAAATGTTAGGCTGTATATCTATCTATCTATCTGTCTATCTATCTATCTATCTATCTATCTATCTATCTATCTATCTATCTATGTATACACACACACATATATATCTAAGTATATATATGTTTCTCCTTTCTTTTGTCTGTGTTGGGGGACCAAATCCAGGACCTTGTAATATGCGAGACAAGTGCTTTGCACAAGTCAGACTCAATTCAGACACCTACCTCTGGGCAGTTGTCTCCTGAGTCTGGACCATAGTGGATGAGCCTGGGATGAAGATAGGAAGTTGAAAACTAATATACAGATGTTTAAAGCCAGAGGGATGGGTGAGCTTAGGCAGGAAGACTGTAGGGGGAGGAGCGAGTCCAGGAATATAAGCAGGGAGGGTGTAGAGGAGGATGAGGCGGCCCAGGAATGGTCCTATCTTGGCTCAAGTTATTTTTCCCCCTCCTAACTCTGCCACGCTCTATTTTTTTGCGCTTGTTAAAAGGGTGTGCTCCTCAGCAAGGCTGGGAGTGTCTTGGGTGCAGATCCCATGTCTAATGTTGGTGTCGCTCAGTATGATGCCGGGTCACAGTGGGTGGTCCCAAGTGGAAGCTGGTATCACAGGATCATACAGTTGAATGAAGAGTTGCTGTCAGCCCGGAGGGGAGGTCAGGAGTTGTCAGCATGGAGTCCATGCTTCCAGTCCAGCACGTGCCCCACATGGATAGATGTTGGCTCTTGGATGCTGTAGTCCAGACTAGGACCTGTGAGCCTCCAACAGGGGATCCAGATAAGACAGTGGGATGAAGTGAAACTGAACCTTTTGACAGAAAATGGAATACGGGTAATGCGGCAGTCGGTTGAGCCTTAGAATTTGTTTTTCAAGACATTAAGGAAGCCAGGCAGTGGTGGCGCACGTCTTTAATCCCAGCACTTGGGAGGCAGAGGCAGGTGGATTTCTGAGCTTGAGACCAGCCTGGTCTACAGAGTGAGTTCCAGGATGGCCAAGATTACTCAGAGAAATCCTTGTTGAAAAGGAGAGAGAGAGAGAGAGAGAGAGAGAGAGAGAGAGAGAGAGAGAGAGAGAGAGAGAGAGAGAGATATTTAAGGAGCAACTGGGTGAACACAACATCAGTGATGGTTATCTGAGGGGAAGTCAGAGCCTCAGCAAGGAAAACGAAGGATTGGGGATTCAGTTTTATTCAGCAGCAATAAATATCAGGTCCTTTATATTTGTTCTAAGCGTTACCTGTTTGAACTTTTTTTTTAAGTTTTAAAATTTATTTTTATGTGCATTGATATTTTGCCTGTATGTCTGTCTGTATGAGGGTATCATATCCTCTGGAAACTTAGTTGTGAGCTGCCATGTGGGTGCTGGGGATTGAACCCAGGTCCTTTGGGAAAGCAGCCATTGCTCTTAACCAGTGAGCCATCTTTCCAGCCCTGTTTTTTTAATCTTTAAAATTATTATTGTTGCTGCTGCTGTGTGTATGCATGCACATGTACTATGGCGCATATGTAGAGTCAGAGGACAGCTGTACGGAGTCAGCTCTCTCCTTCCTCTTTTGTGTGGTTTCTGTCACCCACTGAGCCCTGCCTCTGGTCCCTGCCTGTGTTTTAAACAGAGACTTACCCTCAGCCATGGAGAAGGTGATCATTGTGGTGAGCCTTCAAATAGAAGTAGTTCTTCTCATGCTAGAGGAGGAGGAAGAGACTCTAGGGAGAGGGAGAAGGGTGGGAAGAGACAGCAAGGCGTGGGCAGCTTCACAGTGATGTCAGACTCAGGAGAGGTCCATTTTCGTGGGAGGAAACAGAGCAGAAGAAAGGCAGACTGCCACACAATCCTCCTGCCTCTGTTTTCATTGACGCTGAAGGAGAGTCAACCCTGGGTTAATCCTAGTCTTTTATTTAATCACCTATCTATCTATCTATCTATCTATCTATCTATCTATCTATCTATCTATCTATCTATCTATCTATCTTTCTATCCATCCATCCATCCATCCATCCATCCATCCATCCATCCATCTATCTATCTATCTATCTATCTATCTATCTATCTATCTATCTATCTATCTATCTTTGTGACAGGGCTTCTCTATGTAGCCCTTGCTGTCCTGGAATTCACTATATAGACCAGACTGTTCTGGAACTCAGAGATCCTCCTGCCTCTGACTCCCAAGTGGTGTGATTAAAGACCTGCAGCACCATGCCTGGCTCTAATCCTTGTCTTTTAAAAGATATTTTATCACCTGCAGATATCTTGTCAGACTTGTTTTCAGTAGGTTGTTAAAACCAGTGCCCAGAGTCCTTTTCCTTGTTCTCCTGCTTGGGATGAGTACGACTTCTCAAACCTGCGGCACAATGATGTCTCCGTAGGAAACCTCTCATCAGTCCCTGTTTCTATTACTTGTTGTTTGTCGTCTGCCTCTTTCCTTAAATGCTCATTTGTATCCTTTGAGACATTTTATTTTCCATTGTGGTTTGAGCATTGTGTTTGCAAAGGCATAGAATTAATTTGAGACTCACATAATATATAAAAGCTAAAAAACCAAAAACACACACAAACAACAACAAAAAGATCCAACACAACAGACAAAACAAAACAAAAAAACCCTCTCGATGACTTTTCCTTATTTACACCCTCCAAGGAATTCCATCAACTCCTGACTATCTGCCCATGGCCTCTGCTCTGGTGGGTGAGATTGCTCTGAGTCACCTAGCTCCTAGCTTGCACATAGTGGTTTCCAAGCCTACAGCGAGTACATGCAGAACCTTGTGTTTTGTTTCCTTATTTGTCAAATGAGAATAAAAATTCTGACTTCCTCTCCTCCCAGATTATAGCAAAGACAGGTGGGATAGGCTGTGCGGAACACGGGACCAACACAAACACAACCTGCTGCAGCCTGTTTCCCCTCGATTGATTGCCATCCTGGGACTTTCAGAGTCATCCAAACTCCTGGGAAGGAGGGGGTTGATGTGGGCTCACAGCCCAGGGGTGCAGTGCCCTGAATAACTGCATCGAGAACGCTGAACATGCTCTCTCTCTCTCTCTCTCTCAAAAACTTTTATTTATTTATTATATGTATAGGTGTTTTGCTTGCATGTATGTCTGTGCACCACATCCATGCCTGGTGCCCATGAAGGACAGAAGACGGTGATGGATCCCCTGGAACTGGAGTTGTGGGTGCTGGGAATTGAAGCCAGATCCTCTGGAAGAATATTCTCGACATCTCTCCAGCCCCTGTAAGTTGCCTCGGAACTCTTCTTACTTCTTTGTCTGCCTCTCTTGTTTCAGAAAAGTTCTAGTTACTTCTTTTCCTTTAGCTTCTGTGTTTGTAACTTTCCCCACAGACTCCCATGGAGTATCGGGAGGAAGCCTGGGGTAGCCTCCGAGCAAACCTCCAGACCCTGGCCTCTCTGCAGCTGGGGCCCCTTCGCAGAGGCTTATTTTGGCCTCCATGAACTGCGCAGAACCAAGGCTGACCCCACTGATCTGTGGATGTGTGGCCAAGACAGGTCCCAGCGCCCTGCCTGGGCTGCGTGTGTGAGGCGAGCCAGCGTTGCAATGTGATGGCATTGTGACAGGGTGAGGGAACAGATTGCTGCCTGGGACTTCCAGAGGTGATTAGATTACAGCAAAGCCGCCCCGTGGCACGCAAAGGGCGGAGCCTCGGTTCTGTCCACCCACAGTCACCTGCTGACTTGAGGAGCGATTTAGGAGAACCGGGTAGTAGCCAAAAGGTGTCAAGCCAAGCAGCTCATTCCACAGTACTCATGAATTTTAAATTATTATTATTATTATTATTATTATTTTTACATTTCTTTCCTTGTTGTTTTGTTTTTTTGTTTATTTCGAGACAGTGTTTCTCTGTGTAGCTCTGGCTGTCCTGGAACTCACTCTGTAGACCAGGCTGGCCTCAAACTCAGAGATTCACCTGCCTCTGCCTCCCAAGTGTTGGGATTAAAGGCATATACCACCACTTCCCACAAGCTTTTCTTTTTCTTTTTTGCTCCTCTAGCCTGGCTTTTATTTTAATTAATCAATTAATTTTTGGGGGGTGTGTGAACTCTGGTGTTTTGCAGTTTTGCAATACAGTCCATCTGGTGAGGATTGCCAGTCACCTGGCCCTCGGGCTCCTGCTCCCGTGCCCTTCTCATGAGCTCTGTGGGAAGGAAGTTCAGTCCTTTTGAGGTAGGGGCAGTGGGGTTTGGAGCAAGGACCCCAGGTTTCACTTGGCTTTTTGCTAGGAGACCTTGCTTAGTCTCTGGCTGCTTTTCTCCTCAGACTAGTTTTTTTGAGGCAGAATCTCTCTACATAGCCTTGGATGTCCTGAATTATGTGGACCAGGCTGGCCTCAAACTCACAGGAACAAGCTTGCCTCTGCCTCCTGAGTGTCTTCAGACACACCAGAGGAAGGCATCTGATCTCATTACAAATGGTTATGAGCTATCATGTGGTTGCTGGGAATTAAACTCAGGACCTCTGGAAGAGCAGTCAGTGTTCCTAACTGCTGAACTGTCTTTCCAACCCTAATGTAAGTTTTATATTTAATTAGTTTTCTGTTTTCTATTCATATTTTATATTTTATATAAACACGTCCTATTTCTATTTATAAATATATTTATATAATATGTAAATATATGCATATATAAATATATAAACATATATAGCTATAATACATAGCACAAAATATATTTATAAACACATAAGATATATATTTATAGATATGTAAATATATAAAATATAAATATATACTTTATATAATGTAATCATATTTTATATGCAATTAATATATACATTATTTATATAAAATATACTTTATTTTGTTATTATTGATCTTTTAAAAATAAGTTTTGACTATGTAGTCCAGGCTGTCCAGAAACCTGCAATCCTCCTGCCTCAACTTCTTTTTTTTTTTGGTTTTTTTTTGAGACAGGGTTTCTCTGTGTAGCCCTGGCTGTCCTGGAACTCACTTTGTAGACCAGGCTGGCCTCGAACTCAGAAATCCTCCTGCCTCTGCCTCCCAAGTGCTGGGATTAAAGGCGTGCGCCACCACCACCCGCTGCCTCAACTTCTAAGTGCTTAGTTTACATGCCTGTATCACCACATTCACCTTGAAAGATATTTAAAGCATTTATATGTGTGTGTGTGTGTGTGTGTGTGTGTGTGTGTGTGTGTGTGGTGTTTTGCTTAGATGTGCCTGTGCACCCACTGGGCCAGAAGGGCGTCCCAAGCCTCTATGTGGGTGCTGGCAATTGAACCTGGGTCCTCTGGAGGAGCCACAAGTCATTACCAGAGTCACCTCGCCAGCCCTGAAAATTTGGTTGAAAAAGCCCAAACCCTAGTGTAGCTTTTCTTATCCTGGGCTGTTTATTTTCATCTAACATTTTTTTTTAATTTGTTAATTGAATGGAGTCAGGTTTTTCTTTTTGATTTGATAATTTTAAAAAGTATTTCACTCAGAAGGCAGAGGCAGGTGAATTTCTGAGTTCAAGACCTCTGTGGTTTCTAAAGCAAGTTCCAGGACAGTCAGGGCCACACAGAGAAACCCCTTCTTGAAAAAACAACCACCGACACAGAACAACAAAACAAAACAAACAAAATAAAACAAACAAATAAAAAACCAAAACAGAAAAACAACCAAAAAATAAATGCATGCATGCATGTATGTATGTATGCATGCATGCATGCATGTATGTATGTATGTATGTATGTATGTTTGTATGCATGCATGTATGTATGTATGCATGCATGCATGTATGTATGTATGTTTGTATGCATGCATGCATGTATGTATGTATGTATGTATTCATTGTGTATATGAGTGTATGGGTAGACATGTTGCTATGGATTGTGTATAGAGGTAAGAGGACAACTGTTGGATTCTTACTCTCTCCTTGTTGGGGCAGGTCTCTCCTGCCTCTACCACTCTGTGTACTTCAGGCTAGCTGGGCCATGAGCTTCTAGGTGATTCTCCTGACTCTACCTTCCATCTGGCTGTCAGGATCCTGGGATGACAGCCCCTCACCACCATATCTCTTTTTTTCTGTTGGATCCAGGAATTGAACTTGGGTTGTCAGGCTTGGGAGTGTAGTGTAGTGGGGATGGCTTAACCACTGAGCCATCTCCCTGGCCCTTTACTGGAAATTTTATTCCAGCCTTGACCCACACAGTTATAGCTGAGAAGTTATAGTCGAGGTGGAAGTGAATGGCAAGGCTCCTCTGAGGAACTCATGAAATGGTGACATCATGCCAGCGACTATAGTCTTAGCAACTAGTAGAAAGCATAGGCCATATTTCCCCGAGAGAGGTGCCCATTGCTCTGTGTAATCTTTCCTTAAGTCTGTTTCACATCATCGAGGTCATATAAGCAGTTTTAAAATAGAATGTAATGATTTGGATATAACGTCATAAACATTTGTTCCATGTCATTAAATGTTTCTTTCCAATTTGACCTTGAGGGTTGATCTTGCTCTGGTGACCGACGGTGACACACAGTGTCAGGGACCCTCTTTGGACACGGCCTCTATCTTCAGTGGGCTGATGGGATCCTGAGACCGGCCAGCTGTCTGCCCGTTTGCAGCTTGCAGCTTGGGGCCCTGAGCTTTGTGCAGCTTAGGTTTGCTCTGCACTGAATACTTACAGTCCCACTAGGGGGAGAGGGCGTGGTGGATCTTCTCTGTGCGTGCTTAGAAAACTTGTGTTTGATAAAATTGTATAATATGTCATGGTCACCCCAAACCCAGTGTTGTCTGTAATTATGCTCTCCTCAGAATCAGAGAGTGGCTTGTCAGAAACACACGAGGAGTCTTGTTATGTGACACTCGTAGACTTACTGAGGGTGACAAACATTTCCTGATCATATTCCTTCTGGTTTGTACTGGGCTGTTCCTCTCACTTTCCCCAGACACCCAGAGGCTTCTAAATGGTGATTCCACAAGGGATCAAGTATCTTGGGTGTTCCCAGGAGAAATAATTCTGTGACTCAGCTCCCATCCTGCTTCTGCACACCTCGTGGGTGTGCCTCATGGTATCTTCACGCTGCGGCTCTGACAGAGCTGCTCCATGGTCAGCCGTGGTGTCTGCCCTTCTTGTCTGAAAGCATGTTCCTCGGGAGGGACTTGGGTGCTCAGAGTGCTTTAGGGAGCATAGCCAGGCGGCCAGGAGGAAGCTCAGAGTGTGTGAGGAAAGACACGAGCCTCGGTGGGGGATGGCTTGCCTGTCGGGGATGGCTTGCCTATCACCCGGCAGCTAAAGAGCTGACAGGCACATGCGCAGAGCAGAAGCGCCGGAGCCATCTGTGCCAGCCGCGATCCCTCGCTAGATTGGTTTGAACAAGATGGCTGAGCACAGCCAAGCCTGTTGGCTTCTTCCAGAGGGCCACAAGCCATCTTTGGAATGCCATGAGTTAGCACTTTGAGAGGTCAGGACATTAAAACTGAATCCATACGCTTGGCATTGGCAGCCACAGATGGACCATCCCTGTCCTCAGGGCCACGATGAGACCTGGTCGTCCCAAAGCTAAAAGCCAATAATGTGCCAAGTGACTATTGATATCCAGAAGCAAGAGGCACAGGCAGACTCCATGGGCAGGACTGTCTGCCGCTCAAGCGTGAGGGCGTGTGATCGGATCTCCGCTCCCCACCTAATAAGACACATATGCCTGGGACCCCAACCCCGGGGTTCAGAGACGGGAGGATTGCTGTGGTGTGCTTTGCTGGTCAGCCAGCCTAGACAAAAACCATGAGCCCTGGGTTGGGTGAAAGACCCTATCTCAGGGGACTAAGGAGACACTTCTGGTCTCTACACACAGAGTTAGAAAACAAGCCAACCAGCCTCCCTTGGACCAGTTTGTCCTATATCTTCACTTGTCATCGCTAAAAGCAGGAAGACCCGGTTCTCGATGGAAGCTCAGATTTTTCATGGGGCTTCTAGAAAAAAAAATCATCTTTTTCCCGACAGAGCGGTGATTAGAGGTGTTTTTCATCAGGTCCCTTTCTTCCAGTTGCTCCTTCTCCTCCTGCTTTATTCTGGCTTAGAGTCTCAGCCCAGGCCACCCAGGGGCAGTGGGCCATGGATGGGGGCAGGCATGCAGCTGCTTCCTCCAAATTCTCTGGGATTCCATGGGGGGGGGGGCGCTGGATGATTACACCGCTGTTAACTGGGATTAGTTATTTTCGCTCCCCGTATTTATATCATGGAGGCTGCTGTGTGATGCTGCCAGATGCCCATGTGGGCAAACTGCCCTTCCGCCTGCACGCACCTGCTGCTCTGCTAATGCCCGGCAAGGTGGCAGTTGGTGGGGAACAGACCTGCCAAACCCACATCCCCCTTCCCAAATGTCCTGACTGGTGACCTGAGCCATGGGCCTAGTCCCAGCTTGGTAGTGACAGACGAAGGCTGCAACGCACTTGGGAGAGGTAAGGCTGGAGGGCTGGCAGCAGTCCCTGCAGAAGATGCCTGCCACCTCCCTAATCCCCTGAAGTCTTCAAGTCTAGGAGGCCTCTTGCCGGTCCCTACCCCTGCTCTGTCCTGACAGACTCTTTGTGTGTCTTCCAGTTTGCCTGTGAAGCCTGGGAGTCTAAGGCCTTCCTACTTCTGCTTGGCTAACCTTGGTTAGGTGGAGACCTCTCCCTTCTACCCTGCTTGTCAGCTCAGCTTGCAGGACATGGAAAAGTTTTCTGAAAGGGAGACCTTGCTGTGTGAGGGGCTGCATGGCACGGCCCAGGGAGGGATAAGCCAGAGAGTGGTCTAGAGAGCGGAGCGCTGTTTCAGCCCCACTGCAGCAAGCCAGGTGTCTTCCTTGTACCTGAGAAGGCCGCTTGTTGACTTTTTCTTTCTGGCAAACATGGATAATTTCTTACCACATCAGAAATTCACCGCAGATGAGTCTCGGGATTCTGACACAGATCCACTCAGCCCCAGACTCAGAAAACCCGCAGAGGGTTTAGAGTGGGTTTCTGCAGTGGCCTGCCAACCCTCTGTGCTCAGTGGACTCTGTCTTTCCCAGAGTCCTTCTCTGTTGTCACTTCTCAGGGTAACGATCACACATATGGCAATAAATTAGCCCTCCTGGGTATATTTAAAACTGAAAAAAAATTAGGGGCCAGTGAGGCTAATAACCTGAGCTCTAGTTCCAAGGAAGCAAGAAAGAACTGACTTTGGAAAGTTGTCCCTGGACCTTAACACATTCTCTCTCTCTCTCTCTCTCTCTCTCTCTCTCTCTCTCTCTCTCTCTCTTTCTCACACGCACACACACACACACATACACACACACAAATTAAAACATTTTAATTTAAAAATAATTTAAAAAGTTAGGGCTGAGCAACGTGGTGTACATATTTAATGCCAGGCTACCTCCTTGGTGTACCATGGCCAGGCAAGCTAAGGACAGGAGCAGAGCCCTTATGCAAAGTCCTTGGGGCCAGAAGCACTGCAGACTCTCTTAGGTGTGGCGATGGTGGATTTTGGAAAACTCACATGGACTTTACTGGCTGGACATCCTTGAGATAGAAAATGCCCACAAATCTGAAACTTGTTAGGATTTTGAGGCATTTTTAGAATGAACAATTTTGTATTGGGAACACTCAGCCTCTTGTGTTTAGAGACATAAACGTAATAAAGATAAACATTAAATAAACACACATTGAAACATGATTTTTAACCCCAAACGTTTATTTTCCTTGTCCCATAATGATAATCTAAGCAATCATGGATTTGAGGTTTTAGTTTATTATAATGGACTTCAAAGTAAATGCTTAACAACTTAAAGGAGCCCTTTAAGCCCTGTACTCGGAAGGCGAAGGCAGAGGCAGGAGGCTCTCTGTGAGTTCGAGGCCAACCTGGTCTACAGAGTTTTTTGCAGGACAACCAAGGCTGCACAAGGAAACCTTGTCTCATAAAACAGAAACAAAAACAAGCAAACAAAAAATTCAAAAGACTGGTAGATTCCCGTCTGAGTGAAAGAAAGGCAAGCCGGGGTGTAGCTCAGTGACTGCATGTGCCCAGTGTGTGCCAGGCTCTGGCCTAGGTCTCAGTACAGAAAAAAGGCTGTTCAGGAAAATGTGGGGAGTCAGGTTCAGTGGGGGTGGGGAGTTATTGAGCGCCTCCAGTCGAGGGGTGGGGGAGAAACTTTGTTTTTGTGGATTGACCCCAGTGCCTTGAACATACTGGGAAGGGTTTCCTACCACTGTGCATATCCTGAGTCCCAAAGAAACTTCCTGCTTGACAGAGGGAGGGCAACACTATACATTTGGGGAGAGGAGGGCGGAACTAGAATCTACTCTCTTAGTCTGTTTTCTGTTGCTATACCACGACATTACAGTCTGGGTAAATATTTAAAGAAAAGAGGTTTTCTTGGTCTTGGTTTGAGGAGCTGCAGGTGACTGCGGGTTCTGAGGCAGCAGAGGACAGTCTCATGGTTCTTCATGGTGGAAGGCAGGGAGGCACCACGCAGGGCCTCGCTCCTCTCCTCTGGTACTCTTCTTCCATCCCACCATGAGCCTTTCAGACCCTAACCCCTCCCAAAGGCAACCTCTGAACACCGTGGTGCAATTACATTTCTGCCTTGGTATCTCACGGGGCAGGGTTGGGGGGATTCAAGGCTGACTTGCTTTAAGAGAGGAGCTATGCCTCTCACTCTCCCTGCCTCACCTGGCAGGCGGGGAGCCTTTGTACTGGTAAGAAACAGGGGCAGCGAGGCCTTAGCTGCAGTTGTGGTTTTCTTTTTTCTTTTTCCTTTCTTTCTCTCTCTCTCTCTCTCTCTCTCTCTCTCTCTCTCTCTCTCTCTCTCTCTCTCTTTCTTTTTTTGCCACGAGGTATGTTTTATTTTCATCAATCCTACAAATAATTTTCTATAATATCCTAGGGCAAACCGGTGAAACTTGGCAGTCCGATTAATGGAGGGGTCCCCCCTTCAGAGACCGGCGGGCCGGTGGCATCGGCTCGGAGTGCCCGGGTTCACAGTGCAGCTTGTGGCTTGTGTCCATCTTGCAGGTGGCTCTTCCTCCACATCACGAGGGGGTCTTGGAGATGATGGGGTGGCAGCAACATGAGTGGGAGCACCTGGAGCGTGAGCTTGGAATGAGAATCCACGAGTTGTAAGAAAATGGCAGACAAGCCGGAGATGGGGGAAATCGCCAGCTTCGATAAGGCCAAGCTGAAGAAAACCGAGATATAGGAGAAGAACACCCTGCTGACCAAAGAGACCACTGAACAGGAAAAGAGGAGTGAAATCTCCTAAAAGTCTAGGGAGATTTCCCCAATTGCAGTTTTCTACACAGACAGCGGAGAGGAGAGCTTAGCTGAGTCCTTCCTAGCCCCTAGCTCAGAGGAAAGTCAAAGGGAGATGGAAAGGACTTGGACAGGTATCATTCTATCGTTTGGTTAGGACACTCTGCAGTCCTTCCTGTGCATATTTTATTAGCATGTGTTAATTGTACATCACACGGGGACTTCGTTATGATAGTTTCACATAGATAATATGCTTTGACTGTATTTAGTCCCCCATTATCACCCCCTCCCACTAACGCTCTTCCTCTGTCTAACAGTCTGACTTCTGTTTTGATGTCTTTTTCTCTGTTGTTATTGCCCCAGCAAGTTTCATCAGGGTTGCTTTTGGGACAAGGCTGAGAGGCTGTTTACAGAAGCTGGGGCCCCTAACCACTGACTGCTCAAGAAAACATTTCTCCCAGGGCTGGAGAGATGGCACAGAAGTTCAGAGTACCGACAGCTCTCACAGAGGACACGGGTTTGATTCCCAGTGGCTCACAACTGCCTCTAACTCCGGTCCAGGGGGATCCGATCCCCTTTTCTGGTCTCCTCTATGTATATGGTGTTCATACCCTCGTCCAGGCAAGTAAACACACACAATAAATAAACAGGGGTAGGAGAGATGGCGCAGTGGTTAGAATCCAAAGGAAGGACCCGGATTAAACTCCCAGCACCAATATGATGGCTCACAAATATCTACTATTAACCGCAGGGGACTTGCTACCCTCTTTTGGCTTTTGTAGGCACCAGGCAAGCAGGCAAACACGTGGTACACAGACAGACATAAATGCAGGCGAAACAGACACACATAGAATAAAATAATTAAATAATCATTAAGTAATTAAAATAATTAAAAATAAATCTTAAAAAAAAAAGAAAAAGAACATTTCTCCTTCCCCCAGTAACCACTAATTGCCTATAGATGATTGCAGAGAGGAGGGGCCTGCTTCGTGACAGGAATGAGTCCAGTCGTGCGGGTCTTTTGTGAGTAATCACAGTCACCAGGAGTTCCTGAGTGCCACAGCAGTGACATGCCCAGAAGACAGCGTTCTGCAATACTCTACCATCTCCTGGCTCTTCATTGTTTCTACCCCGTCTTCCAGGATGTCTGAGCTTTAAAGGGGGCTGACGGTGATGTCCTGAGTATCGGGAAACGTCTGTCAGTTGCCTTTCTCAGCACATGGACAGTTATGAGCCTTTGTGGTCACCACTGCCCTTTGCAGAAAACAGGAAGACGTTTCTACAACCAAAGCTGATGGCAGTGCTGATTTGTAGGAATAAATATAATTATTTAGAAAGCAACTTGGCCAATGCAAATGTCTCTATAGCAAAGCAATCAATGTCTATTGATTGCTCCCCCTCTAGGGCTATGGTCTCTGAGCAGGGGCTTTTGGCCGAGTTTGCAGTACCAAGTGTGAACGCTTCCCTTTGGAGCATGCCTTACTTCCAGTCAGAAAGCAGCTGCATTGCCTGTAATAGACTCCCTACTATTGGACCGGAGCGCTCATCTTGCCTGGTAGTGTGGCACGAGGGTGCGGTGGGGGGGGGGGTCCACAGCTGAGTCAGAGCGTCTATGACAGTTCTTCCCTGGAAGCCTTTTTTTTTTTTGGTTTTTTGAGACAGGGTTTCTCTGTGTAGCCCTGGCTGTCCTGGAACTCACTCTGTAGACCAGGCTGGCCTCAAACTCAGAAATCCGCCTGCCTCTGCCTCCCAAGTGCTGGGATTAAAGGTGTGCGCCACCACTGTCCAGCAAACTTGGATTTTAAAAACTACATTATTTCTTTGTGTGTCTGGACACACATGCTGTAGCATGCATGTGAAGACTCGAGAATGACCTCCACCCACCATGTATGTCCTGGGGACTGAACTCAGGCCGCCAACCTTGGAAGCAGGTGGCCAGCCCTCTGAGCCATCTTTCTGACCGCCTTCAAATGAATGTCACACAGCTGAGGACATTCCTGGACTGTAAAAGCATATACAAATGCCCTCCTGGGGTGGTTAGTACTGTCAATGAGATTTAGAACCACCATAGAAACAGGCTTCTGGGTATGAGGATTATTCCAGAAGGGGTTAACTGAGCAGGAGCACCCCATCCAGGATGTGTCTGGCACTAAAACTGGGGTCTTGCACCAAATAAAGAGGAGAAAGAAATGGAGTTCCAGTGTTTGCAAACCACAGACCCGTGTGGCCTCCCATCCCTGCCGCCATGACAGACTGCTCTTCAGGCTGTGGGCAGGGATAAACTCTCCCTCCAGGAGACTGGAGTTTGGTCAGAGCAAGGAGAAGAGTAACCTACCCCTCCTTTCCAATCTCTTTTTAGAAAACTAATCAAGATTGCCAAGTTCTCTGCCTTGATGCATTAAGAGTTCTTCTTTATTACTAAAAATAACACTGTTTTTAATATCTTAGTCCATACAGAAAAATGTTTTCTAAATAAAGATTCTCAGAAGTAGGAGCACTGTGGTGACGTGTCAGAGACGGAATGTTGGAGACCGCCTTTTATGTAACTGACAACATCTGTGTACACACACACATACACACACACACACACCCCAACTCAGATGGAATACCTGAAAAAGATCCTTTTCGTTATTAAAGGGTATTTTTTTATTTTTACATTTTTCTTTTATGTGTATGGGTATTTTACCTTCTTTTTTTAACTGTGCTAAGTGTGTTTGTGTGTGTGTGTGTGTCCGCGCGCTCGCGCGCGCGTGTGCGCGTGCATGTGCACACATTATCTGTGGAGGCCAGAAGAAGTCACTTGATCTCTAGAGCTAGAGTTGTAAACATTTGTGAGCCACCATGTGGGTTCTGGGAACTGAACCCAGGTCCTCTGGAAGAGCAGTCAGGGCTCCTAACTGCTGAGCCATTTTGTCCAGTACTATTTTATTTTTGAGAGAGGGCTTCAGTGTGTAGCAATGGCCATCCTGGAACTTACTATAAAGAGCAGGCTGTCCTCAAACACCCAGAGATCCGACGGACTCTGCCCTGGAGTGCTGGGATTAAAGGCGTGTGCCACCGTTCCAGCTCTTTCTTGGTCTTTCTGTTTATGGGGTGTTTTGTTTTCTTTTGTTTTTTTGACTGCTGTGACAGCCCTTTCCTTTCTCTATCCTTGCCCTTCGAAACTCAGAATGGTGTTTCTTTCATTTCAACTTTGGGAATTATAAAGTCTGGAAACACAGTGTGTAATTTCATGGTGTTTTCTTGTGTTGTCTATGATCATTTCCCTTTGAATGTCTTCTCCATCCTCAGATTAAAACTTCTGGGACCCTCAGTCCTTGGTTTTTCTATTAAGTCTCCCAAACTGACAGTCTAACTTCTTTTCTTTTTTTTTTTGAAGATTTATTTATTTATTATCTGTTAGTACACTGTAGCTGTCTTCAGACACTCCAGAAGAGGGTGTCAGATCTCATTATGGATGGTTGTGAGCCACCATGTGGTTGCTGGGATTTGAACTCAGGACCTTTGGAAGAGCAGTCAGTGCTCTTAACCTCTGAGCCATCTCTCCAGCCCCGTCTAACTTCTTTTCAATCGTTCTTCACCCATTGTCACTTCTGTGACTTTTGGTTCTTTAATCCTTTGAAATACCCTGTGTGCATTCTTGTATTTAAAGATTTGTTTACTCTAGGGACAATTAAGCAAGAATGTTTGCTGAGGGGCAGGAGTGATGGCTCAGTGGTTAAGAGCACTGGCTGCTCTTGCAGAGGACCTAGGTTCAATTCCCAACATCCACAGAACAGCTTGCAACTGTCTATAATTCTAGTCCCAGGGGGAACCCAACGCCCTCTTCTGGCCTCTGTGGGCACTGCATGTACATGGTGCACAGACATACACATAGTAGAACATCCATACACATAGAATATTTATTATTATATAAATATATAATATTTATATTATGAAAATAAATAAATATTTTTAAAATCTTTTTTTTTCTGAGTAAGTTCTCATTCGTGGCTTTCTTGCTTGTGTTATGGTGTGTGACCATGGTTTCGTGGGAGCAATACTATTCCTTCCTGCTCACACATCAGTGGCTGTAACTCAGCATTTTCCAATGAGCCCTGCATTGGGTCTATTTGCTGGGTCTCTTTACCCAGGAGCCATGTTCTGGTCTCTTTCATGGTGTCTAAAGGGGTTGGCAGCCACTGCCTTTAAGTTCGCGTTGAAATCACAAGAAGTAGATTGGAAGCTCTATTTATTTTTAAATAGTAGATAATTCTCGTACCATTAAGGCCACCCTCTCTAAGGCACACAATTAGGTGACTTTCAAAGTTGTAAGGGCCACTGCCGCTGCCTCGTGCAGCACATTTTAACTGGCCCAGAGACAAGCCCGTACCCATTAGGCACCCCTTCTTGATCCACCCCCAACCACTGGCATCCACTTATCTACTTTTGGATTTGACTATCTTGGAATTCATATAAATAGTGTCATATGATATGTGCCTTTGTGTTTGGTCTCTTTTGCTTGGCTCGTGTCCAGAACCCTTCCGTGTTGTGGCACATGGTCAGTACTTGGCCTTTTAATTAGATCATAATATTCCACTTTATGTATACATCAGATTTGGTTCATCCATTTAGCTTAACTTCTTTTTTGGTGAGCAGGGAAACACCTTTAATCTTCTCTGTGTAAGGAATTACAAGAACAGTAAATTAAACCATATGTTGAACCCAAATTCCCTTTATACAAAGTATTAAAATATAATTGTATTTCTAAAAAGAAATCATAGGTATACAGTTGTAGTCATTAAGTAAGCTAAGTTAAAAGCTACACAATAAAGAGAAACATCAATTCGGCAAATGAATGAATGAAGGCACTCCTGAATTCCCCAGTTTCGTTGAGCATCAAAACCCACCAATCTTTTAGTCCCTATCTTGTACATTATTCTGTATCCATTTTCTCTGCATCTGATTAGATCCCTGATTAGATTTTCTTTCATTTTCAGTGTGACACTCTCCAAAAATATATATTATTGGCAGCTGCTTTGGGGGTTGAATGTGTCTTTCTGGGTGTCCACTGTTAGTGCCTCTGTAGCTGGAAGAAGCATCCCTTCTTCGTGCATACAAAAACTTCTTCCCTAAATTAGTTATTTTTATCATTGTTGTAACAAAATACTCAACAAAAGACATTTCAGGAAGGAAGGGTATTGCAGGATATTTGATCACACTGAGAATCCCAAGATTGCAGTATTTACTAAAAAAAACAAAAAACAAAAAACCAAAAAACCAAACCAAACCAAAACAAAACAAAAAAAACTATCTAGTTGTGGTGTGGCTCAGTCCTTAGCACACCTTTAATCCCTCTGACTGGAATACAGACAGGTCCTTAGTACATACCTTCAATTCCAAACAAGGAAGGTAAAGTTAGTTTGTAGAAAGAAGCGTCCATGTTCAAAAGTGATGTCTAATTGAGTGGCAGACAAAGTGACAAATCAGAGAAAGATTTGATAGGATAGGATGTGCCCAACCCTCATGAGAAGGGAGAGGAGAGAGAGAGAGAGAGAGAGAGAGAGAGAGAGAGAGAGAGAGAGAGAGAGAGAGAGAGAGAGAGAGAGAGGAAGGAGGCAGTTTTACCAAGAGAGTTTGACAGAGACAGGTTGAAGAGAGAACAAACTAGATACAGGTGAAGACAGAATGAGCCAGAAGATTAGAGTACATTGCCAGAGTTAGTTTGAGGCCAAGCAGAGCACTTCAGGAGAAGCTGAGAGAAGCCAGATTGAATCAGTCAGCTTGGAGAAGAGTTTGAGCCAAAACAGCTGAGTTGAATCAGCCAGTTGGATTTCAGAAAGAACTAGAAAGGGTGAGCTTATTCAGCAGTAAGTCTCAGAGGTTGAAAACATTTTAGACCTAGATAGATGGTATGGAGGCTAGAATCTTCCAGGACTAATCCTAGGTTAGCAGACTGAGGCAGTAAGCCTCCAAGACGAGAATTACATCCGGAGAATAAAAGATGCTTTTACAGAGGTTTATTTTGGCTCACACTTAGAGAGTTTGTCATGGGAAGGCCTGGTAGCAGGCGTGGGAGGCAGTCGGATACACTGAATCTGCAGTTGGGGAGATGAAGGCTGACCCTTTGTTTCCTATCTTCTTTTCAACCAATCCAGGGGCTCAGCCAAGGGATGAGACTGCCCACACCTTCAGGGTGTGTCTTCCAGGCTTAACTATGCCTTTTCTTGTAGACACGGCCTGAGTTATGTTACTATGGTGACTCTAAATCCCATCAAATTGACAGTCAATATCGACCATGACAACCCTACCCCTCCACACTCAAACATTGCTTCATATCATGGCCCTCCACTCTTGGTCCTGAGAGTCTTTTTTTTTTTTTTAAGATTTATTTATTTATCACATGTAAGTACATTGTAGTTGTCTTTAGACAATCCAGAAGAGGGCATCAGATCTTGTTACGGATAGTTGTAAGCCACCATGTGGTTGCTGAGATTTGAACTCAGGACCTTCGGAAGAGCTTTCGGTGCTCTTAACCACCGAGCCATCTCTCCAGCCCAGTCTTGTTTTCATCTCACAATGCAAATGCATTTAGTTCGCTTCTAAAGGTTCTCGAAGTCGTTGGCAATCTCTCACTGTTGAGGAGTCCAAAACTCAGGGCTTCTTCGGAGCCACAAGGCAATCTCTTAGCTGGCTGTGAAGCCTATAGAAAGCAGTTATACGCTGCTAAAAGACAGTGGTGCGGAGTGCTCATGTGCACTCCGAAGGAGTTTGCTCAGCAAATATTCCTCCACCACTATGTCTGGGGACTGCACTATGCACTGGGGGATCCTGTGGTAGAAAGGCGCCCACTTTAGGGAATCTTACCATCAGTGAAGCTTCACTAGTTAATGTCTACTGAAGCTAGTAGAGGGCAGTTCTCCACTGCCTGTGTGAGGGACGGAGGGACTGTTCTGGGGTCCTCTGGTTCCTTATTAGTTACTCTGGGACAATGTTCTTGACAGAAAGGACTTCAGGGGCAAAGGCTCCCTTGGGCTATGGCTGCAGAGAGATCTTGGTCTATCTCGGCAGGGAGGGGACAGCACTGAGAGCCCGCATCAGGGACTTCTTTGGTGACTTCTTTTCTCATGGTGGCAGGCAGGAAGCAGAGAGCCTGGGTGGGAACCAGAGTTGGGTCTGCCTCTCAGAGGTTAGTTTGTATTGATCCACGTCACCAATCAGATCGTACCTCCAAAGGCTGACAGCCTTCAATGGAAGGAATCCAGTGTTACAAACAAGATTTAAACCTTTTCAAGGGGATACTCATATCCCTGGCATAAAATGGAAGGTTTTCAAACAATCCACACACTCTCCACCGTCTCCGTGTTTCTTGGAATTTCTGGGTAAATTGTGTTGCTCAGCCTTGCATGTGTTTAGTACAGACCCAATCTCCTCAATGTCCTTGGTCCATGCTTGTGAATATGCAGATATTGGTTTGATATGCAGACATGGAGCCTCTAGCACAGAAGGATGCCTGAGATTGAGAGCTGGGGAATGGAGAGCTGAAGGGGGAGAGCTTAGATCAGGCTTGGAGGAAGTTCAGAGAGAAAAGTGACCTCACTTTTGTCATAGGCTCTGGCATGGAGCTGGATCCCAGGGCCTGTGGGAGATGGATTGTAAATCTTTGGGCCATTGGCCCAGTGCCTGACTTTGTCTGTGGTGTGGACATTATTCTGTAATAACCACTGGTATGGGAGGCCATGATACTGGGCTAAGGCATCATGTGGGAGTGTTTGGACTCAGCATTGTTTTCTGGGTAATTCTTAGTTCCAGAATGTACTGGGAAAGGTCTGTTTGGCCCAGGAGCTCTGATGTCAGAAACCAGGACCAGTCATAGGATAGCCTAGGCTAATGAGTCTAGGGAAGAGAACTGTGAAATGTCACCAGCTGAAGCTCAACACATTACAGAAGGTTCCAAACTCAACTTGTTTGTTGTTTGAGATGGATTATGCTATATAGCCCAAGGTGATCTTGAACTTGGGGTCCTCCTGCCTCTACCTCTCATGTGCTATGGGATTCCAGGTCTGCTCTACCACACCTAGTTTTCAACATATATTTTTATATCTTTTCGCCCTGTCCCATGTTCTGTCACCATAAGATGATAGAGGTCCAGGCCAGGGAAGTGACCTGGCCCAGCTGGATGTCTGTGTCCTCTCTGGACTTTTGGGATATACTGAGTGGTGTGGAGACACAGGGGCCAGGAAGGGAGGATGGAACGCCTTGGGGATGTTGGCAGGAAGGGAGACCAAGGGTGGAAATAGGCCTCGGGGGAGGACGTGTGTCACAGGACTTAGCCATTTCTAATTATGAATGTCTTCATGAAAGAACAAGCCACTGGTGCAGCCAGGGCGCCCTTTTTCAGTTTAAGCAGAGGTGGGAGTTTTAGGGATGTTGGATTAAGTTGTGCTTGGGCGCCTTGATACTAAGAAGCCATCTGACTTCTGAAAAATGCTCCCTGCAGCCTTGGGGTTCATGTTTGGAAGGTAAAGAGGGTCCTGCCACCTTCCAGATGTTAGGCAAGTTCATCGGGGTGATACTGTGTGTCCTCGGTTATGCTCAGCACCTAATTAACCAGACTGCCTAGCACGTAACAAATACACAAGGAACAGGGGGACCCTGTAATGACAGCTCTGGTAACCCTACACTCCCTCCAGACGGACACTGTGAACTTAAAGCAGAATCTAGTGGCGAAACCCCTGCTATTTCCCTTAGCAGCTCAGTTGGTTTGCTTTGTTTTTCAAGACAGGGTCTCTCTGAGTATTCCTGTCTGTCCTGGAACTAGCTCTGTAGCTCAGGCTGGCCTTGAACTCACAGAGAGCTGCCTGCCTCTGTCTTCCAAGGGATTAAGGGCATGTGACAGCACTGATTGACCAGCAATTCAATTTTTATTGCTATCTAGCTTATTTATCCCAGTAAGTTTTCCTCTGGAGGAGTGTATTCTCTAGATATATACATTTTTCACATTCTTCCAGCCATTTTTTTCTCAGCGCGCTACACCCCTTTATTATTGTAACTTTAGATATTCAGGTAACCATGTTTGATTTATCTACCTGTGTCATTTGTTTACTTTATTTTAGAGACAGGGTCCCGTGTAACCTAGGGTGGTTCCTCCATCCTACTGTATTGCTGAGGATAATTTTGTTCTGAGCTTCCTGGCCGCCCCTCCCGAGGGCCACTAGACCCTGTTCATGTGGTACTGGAGACCAAACCGGGGGCTTCCTGCATGCTGTGAGTGCGCTACCCGATGCGCAATCTGCCCAGCTCCTTGTGACCTTTCAACTTTTCTCCGCGGCCCACAGGTCTCCCTCGGGCAGTCTCTGCCTCAGTTTTTGGCACTTTGCTAGTTTATTTCCAGGAGCCCTGCCCGCTCCCTGCCAAAGTCGTGTTGTCTCGGGCTCAGAGAATTTCCCACCTTTGTTTTGCAATGAGGGAGGCGAGGCGGCGGCGCGTGCCCTGCTTTTCCTTTCTCTAGAATCGCTCTTTGAGTGTCAGGAGCAGGCTGGCTCAGGTTATCTAGGCTTTGACAGTCCAGGCTGGGAGAGCCAAAGACGGGTTGCCATCCAAAGCTCAATGTCGCCTTCGTGTGAGAGTGTGTAGGAACTGCAGGGCTGGGAGGCGGGGCCTGTGCCACCGGGGAGGGCGTGGCGATGAGGAGAAACAGGCTGTCTCTCTGGATTTAGAGATGGGTCTGGGACAGCTAGGCAGCAGTCCCCCCCGCCCCCTCCGGACTGCAGATGGTCTCGCTTTAGTTTTGTTTTTTAAAATTCTACTCAGACATCTAGTTTATTTCCTTCTGCGGACAGGGAAGCAGGGTGGGGTGTGCAATACCCACCGCATGCCTGTCTTTTGCTGGATAGCTTACAGGCATCGATGCTAACTTTCATAGCAAAAATCTTGCAACTGCTGTCTAACAAATGAAAAACTTAAGGCCCAGAGATACCCAATCGCTCGGCCAAGGTCACCCGAGTGTCAGATGCAGATGGCCTGGGTGGAGCCTTGGTGCGTTCTACCCTTGTCCTCTTTGCTCTGCCAGGTCCATTGCCAACCAAGACTGTCAGAGCAATGAGGACCTGAGCCCAGGATGCTTGGCACATCTTTTGTGACTCCAGGACCCTGCTACTGTCCCCAGAGCTCTGCTCCCTGACCCTACTGAGGCTCCAACAGGCTGGCACCGGGTACCAAGGCAGCCAGCTTCCTATGCATGCAGGCGCCTCAAGGGCTAAGCAATCACAAGGTGCCTGCTGTCCTTTGGCTCAGTTGTGCCTCCCACCCAGTACTGAACTATCCTCTTGGTAGCAACGTGTGCTTAAAAAACTCAGAAAGTAAGCAAAGGAAAGGCAAGCAAATAAAATCTCCATATTCTTAGCTCCCAGATATCACCGTGACTGTCGTCGTTGTCGTCGTCGTCATCATCATCATCAACATCAGTAACAAACGATAGAATGCATTTAAATGGCAAAACAGTTACCTCAATATCATAGCAAGCAGAAATAAGAAATAACTTCCTGGGAGTCCTTCCCGAATTTTCTTCAGCCATGGACTTGGGGACGCAAATTTTAAATACGCCTGTTGGACCGCACTGGGCACACATCATGTCTTCGCTTTTCCTCCCGCGACGTTTGCGGGGCCCTGTCCCAGCACAGTTGCCTGTGAAGAGAGAGCCACATCGGTTTCCCCTATTTTCTTCCCACTTTCCACTCCCGCTCCAAGCTCAGCATACGCGGTCCTAAGCAGCACTGCTAGAGACCCAGTTGCTCAGGTCCACGACCCTGCGGTCCAGCTGCGGCAGTCGGGGCTGCGAACTGCTGCCCTCTCGTGGCCAGCCAGGGGAACGCCTCGAGAGTCCCAGCCCTCCAGGATCCCATTTCATTCCCTAGAGCAACCGCTCAGCAGCCTGCTCTTGGTGTCCGAAAAGGGGGAGAATCTTTGTTCTTCATCTCACATGCTCACCTAGGGGCCAAATGTTGCCTCAGCGAGGCAGCTGTGAGCAAGGATGCTTGACTGGTACTCCTAAGTTGGGGGAACTGAGATAATGCCAGGTGCCTGCTGGGTGTCTTGCACAGTGCTAAGAGACAGGGGATTCCTTATGCTTGAATTGAACCAGCAAGGGCAGGTGCACTTGGCTTTGCCATGTGATTAGGTAAGCTGAGAGCTATTGTCTATATACCTACCCCTCCCTTCATCTACCCACCTAACTCACCTATCCACTCATCTATATATCTATTCAACTACCCGAGAGTCCTTCTTTGGTCATTTGCAATTCTTCCCCGATTATCAGCATCCTGAGCGCTGAGTTCTGCCACTTTGGATACATTTGACATTCACTTACCACAAATTTAAACTGCATGTAACAAAAGCTAAGTTAAGATGTCAGAAGAGAGAGCAAAATAATGTCTATGAAATCCCTTGTGTGTGGTATTCTGTGAGCAGCATTTATTAGATTGTCATTTTAATGAAGTATCTGCTCTTGAGAGGAAGGTGGGATGCAGGATCATACAGCAGCCGGAGGGTCTCAGCGAGCACACACTGTCGTGTGACATTGTAAGGCACACATGAGCACAGTCGTTATGTGCAGGCCGCAGGCTAATGCCGTGTGAGGGGAGGACTGAGGGCTTGGTGTGTCATCATTAATCTGACTCTCAAGAGTTGGGATTGCAAGACAGAAGAGGAAGTGCCCAGAAAAGGGATACCTCAGCAAAGATGATTTTCAGCCATGAAACCCCCACAGCAGGTGGGCCCCCTTCCTGTCGGAGGCTGGGTAACGTCAAGAGACACTTTAGCCCCTGATTTGTATGTTTTTTAATGATATTATCCAGGAGTCCTCTCTGAAACCAGACAGAAACAACTAGATCAGCTGTTCTCAACCTGTGGGTCGTGACCCTCTTGGAGTGCCTTTCACAGGGATCACCCAAGGCCATCTGCATGTCAGATGTTTACATTACGATTCACACCAGTAGCAAAGTTACAGTTATGAAGTAGCAATGAAAATAGCACAGGGGTCGGTCACCACAGCTGACAGTGGAGGAGGGATCCAAGATGCTGACTGGACCAAGTAGGCACCTTCTACTCGCAATGGTGGGGCCATTGCACATGTGTCTGAGATCAAAGAGGATAAATAGCTTGCCCAGGATAAATAACACACCACAGACTTCTCTCATATTCTTCTTGAAGGTTTAGCTCCAGATAAGAGCTACTACTTTATTTATTTATTTATTTATTTGAGACAGGGTTTCTCTGTGTAGCCCTGGCTCTCCTAGAGCTCACTCTGTAGACCAGGCTGGCCTTGAACTCAGAAATCTGCCTGCCTCTGCCTCCCAAGTGCTGGGATTAAAGGTGTGCGCCACCACTGCCTGACTAAGAGCTACCTTCGTATACCTGAGTCTTTCAGGTTGGCCTGAGCATCTGGGAGCTCTTTCTTCCCCATCAGGCAAGACCTAAGTGGCTTCTCTCTTTGTCAGAAGTGACTGTCAGGACTTCCTGTCTTTAGAAGGGAACCTGAGCCTAAGCCCAGTCTCTCCCAGCTCTCAAATCCATTGAGTAAACCAGTATCTCCATGAGACGACCCTTAGAGAACCGATGGAGACAGAGGTGTGCTTCCTACCCTGGGATGCCTGATGGAAGTGTGTTGGCTTTTCTTTGTAAATAACTCTCTAAAGGTATTTCATTTGATTTAATTGTATGTGTGTGAGTCATTTGCTGTTTGCATTCTGGGTACCATGTATATTCCTGGGGTCCTTGGAGGACAGACGAGTGTCTCAGCCTGGAACTGGAGTTACAGGCAGTTGGAAGCCACATGAACGCTGGGAACCAAACTGGGCTCCTCTGCAAGAGCAGTGGGTGCTTCCAACCAGAGTCGTGTCTCCAGCCCCCTTTAAACAACTCTTTAAAATCAAAACAATTTGACTTTACAAATCAGAAGAAATTAAGAGCTCAAGTCCTCAGTGCAGATAGATCTTCTGTGTCCCGGAGGGTGGCAGTTAGCCTGGGGTAGAGCACCTACATCTGGGTGGGCTGGGAATCTACCTTCATTGGTGCCCTTGGGGGAAGCAGAGGCCTGGGGTTGGACTGCTCTGTGAACCAGGGGTTGGTTGCTGCTCTGTGACTGAGGAGGAGGGCAGGAGCAAAGCCTCCAGCAGACAGAGGGATGGACATATTCCCAGGAAAGGCTGGGCAGCCTTGGTGCAGAGGAGGGCAGCTGCAGGGAAGTTGACTGCAAAGGGAGATATGATATCTGGGCCTTAGGGTAGCAGGGAAGCCACCCGGAGTGAGGAGAGTATGGCTTTCTTAGGGTCCCAGGACAAAGCATGACACCAGGCAGGCTGCACAGAAGCTCCACTCACCAGTATCCCAACCCCACTTGTGTCAGGTGGGAGCCGTCACCCCCAGGCGGGAGCCGTCACCCCCAGGCGGGAGCCGTCACCCCCAGGCGGGAGCCGTCACCCCAGGCGGGAGCAGTCACCCCAGGTGGGAGCACTCACCCCCAGGCGGGAGCCGTCACCCCCAGGCGGGAGCCGTCACCCCCAGGCGGGAGCCGTCACCCCCAGGCGGGAGCCGTCACCCCAGATGGGCACCGTCACCCCAGATGGGCACTGTCACCCCCAGATGGGCACCGTCACCCCCCAGGTGGGAGCCGTCACCCCAGGTGGGAGCCGTCACCCCAGATGGGCGCCGTCACCCCCCAGGTGGGAGCCGTCACCCCAGGTGGGAGCCGTCACCCCCCAGGCGGGAGCCGTCACCCCAGGCGGGAGCCGTCACCCCAGGCGGGAGCCGTCACCCCAGGCTGGAGCCGTCACCCCAGGTGGGAGCCGTCACCCCAGGCGGGAGCAGTCACCCCAGGTGGGAGCCGTCACCCCAGGCGGGAGCCGTCACCCCAGGTGGGAGCCGTCACCCCCAGGTGGGAGCGGTCACCCCTCCCCACCCCAGCACAGTTCACTTGTATTAGGTCAAAAACAAATTCAGAAAACAAAACCCAATGGGTCAGCCCTTCAGACTCAGCATCCCTTCCCCTAAAAATCGGTGAAAACTAGTCTCCCAGGTGTCCCAAATCCTAGGCACAGGGATGCCCTTGAGGATCCTTCTTGTGGCAGAAGAGGAAGGGGGACGGAGAAAAAAGGGGATCAATGTTTGTTTGTTTGTTTGTTTGTTTCCTAGTGAGGAGGCTTGAACCCATGGCCCTAAGCATGCTCCTGAACTCTGCCCTCAGCTCTTTTTTGTCTTGTTACTTTTAATGTTTTGAGACAGAGTCTCACTAAGTTGTCCAGGTTGGTTTTGAACTTTAGATCCTCCTGTCTTAGCCTCCCATGTACCTGTGATTATAGGCCTATGCCACAAGGCCCAGCTAATGTCAAGAACCGAGCCCTCGGTACCTAGTGAAGGACATCCAGGAGGTAGGTGTGGGTGTCTCGGACTCCTGCCCCGTTAGAACACACCATGAACTCCCTTCAGGAAGAAGGGTAACGACCCAGCTGCATTTTCACCAATTTATTGGTGGGGCAACCAAGATGGAGGCTCCTTTGGTTTTGAACCTGGGAGTGCGGTACTGCAGAAGGCTGCCCCAGTGGCTGATGGACCCTGTGGCTGTCCTTGCTCTGAAGGAGCAAGGAAGCAGGGGACACCTGGGGTGTGTGTACAGGCTCTGGGGTGTGAGATAGGACGGTGGGAGGCGGGAAGGGGCTGAGATAGGACAGTGTGTGGGGGGGGCTGAGACGTGGATACTCAGCTACTACATGGGATTGGGGTTCTCTCCTTTCTGTTTTTCTGTTTGTTTTTTATTTTGTTAGGCTGTTGTTGTTGTTGTTGTTGTTGTTTGAAGACAGGGTTTCTCTGTGTAGTCCTGAGTGTCCTAGACCTCACTGTGTAGAGCAGGCTGGCTACGAACTCACAGAGATCCGTCTGCCTCTTGCCTCACAGGTTATGAACTACTATGCCAGGTATGGCCTACTCTACATTTAGAGTTTCATGTAAGTTGCCAATAATAACAATCAGATTTTATGTTGCTATGGTTTGTGTGTCCCCCCAAGAGTCTGTGTCTGGGAACTTGGTCCCCAATAGAGCAGTGCTGAGGTAGGATCTGTGAAAGGTGACAAGGTTCCTTTGGAATGGATCGAAGTATGGGTGGCTTATTCAGATGCTGCTTTCTGATTGTGTGATGGCCTACCCCATGGTATGCTGGAAGCAGGCCCTTGTCAGAGGTTAACCCCATGCTCCTACACTTCCCAGCCTCCAGAGACAGGAGCTAAATATGCCTCTGTTCACAAGGTACCAGGTCTAAGCCACTCAGTTACAAGATCATAAAATGAATTAAGACAGGTTAAATTCAGACAGAACCCTCATTTCTGTAAGGCGATCGATCCACTGGCAGACAGTCACCCCTCAGTTTACGGCCTCCAGGCACCGTTGTCCCACATTCCCTCCCATCTGACCTCTGACCAACGTCACCCCCTTGTTATGTGATGTGGCTAGATTAGCTGTCTGCTATCAGTTTACAAATCTGAGAAATGGGAACAACACTAGAGCCTGCTCCAAGGGGCCTAAACTGCTATGACTGCTTTCCAATTTCAGGTACAGTTAGGCTGCGGGTAAGTGTTTGGGTCCGTGACAGACTGCAGTGTGATGGTGGGCCCCTAAGAGGGTAATGGAACCCATTAGGACCCAGAGCTTAAGAAGGTGGGGACATAGTACAGAGCTCGGTCAGGCTCTGCACACTGAGTGCTCCGTCAGACGTGCAGAAACGTGCACTCGGGGGCTAGCCGTGCTCACGGGCAAATCAGGATGGGCAGAGACCTGGGCTCTGGCTGAGAACACAGCACCTATTTAGTGACTGCTCCTAAGGAGCAGGTCCCCAGCTTTTTGCAGAGGTGGCTTTTCCAAGCATGTCGCTGTCCCTGGCTACCTTCCTGGGTGCATGGGAGAGATCATGGAGGCTGACCCTGCCCATCCAGCTGCCGGGTGGACCTCGGGGGTGGCGGAAACCAGCACCTGCAAGTGCCGCCGCTTCAACAAGAAAGCTGAACAGGTGGAAAGAATACAAAGTTTCAAAATGAGGGAAAGCCTACAGCCCAAGATCTGTCTTTGTACAGAGCCGCAGTTTGTATTTAGGGTGTTGTAAAACAATCAAGACATTTTGGCAAGTAAAAAAATGCATGCAGTAAAACACTGTAGTAAGTTGGAGGTCACTTGGTGCTGAGGAGAGATACTTTTTCTCTGTCTTTGGGGTCCATATGTGCAGTGCTTTGGGTGATTATTAGTGTTAGCAGAGGCTCGGGTCTGCCCTGCACTCCATACTCAGGAACAGACTCACCCCTAGCGGCTCCCGGTCCGTGGGCTCTATTCGCAGTGAGTGCCCTAGGGGATGCAGCATTTGAAAATCTTCTGTCTGTCAGTCAGTCAGTCAGTCAGTCAGTCACTCAGTCAGTCTGTCTCTGTCTGTCTGTCTGCCTGTGTGCACAGGACAGGTGTGTCTTCCCCTACCGCTTTCTGTCTTATTGTCTTTAGGTAAGGTCTCTCACTGACCCGGAAGTTCCTTGTTTCTGTTAGACTGACTGACAGCAAGCTCCCTCTGTTCTCGGCCACCAACACTGAGACGCCAGGCGCGCACAGTCACGCTTGGCTTTTTGTTGTTGGACTTTTGTTTTGTTTTGAGACTGGGTCTCCTTACGTAGCCCTGGCTCCCTGGCTGTCCTGCTTACTATGTAGACTAGGCTGGCCTCAAATTTGCAGAGATCCACCTGCCTCTGCCTCTCAAGTGCTGGGATGAAAAGCCTGTGCCACCACTCCCGGCCTTTGAAAATTGTTTACACTCTAGTTTTACCATACTGAGGTACATTTAGCACGCAAATATGATTATCTTGCAATCACCTCCAGCATTCTGTACAGTAACACACTATGCATGTCTGGAGCCCAAGGGCAGGGCTGGGTCAGACTATTGGACCTCTCTATCCAGCTTGTCTCTGTACATTACAGCATGGAACCTAGGTGCAAGGTACACTCCACCATGGGAGTCCGTGAGCACGCTCCATGATGGTAACATAAGAAGGAGAGAGTCTTGCAAGGCTGGGGGTAGAGTGTGGCTAGCGTGTGTGAGGCCTGGGTTCTAGTACTGACAAAGGAGATGCAATGTGAGGAGAGAGGGAGGGAGACAGAAAGAGAGGAAGGGAGAGAGGGAGGGAGGGGAAGAAGGAGAGAGGGAGGGAGGGAGAGAGGGAAGGAAGAAAGAAGGAAGGAGAGAGGGAGGGAGAAAGGGGGAGGGAGATAGAGACAAAGGGAAGGAGAAAGAGGGAAGAATGAAGGGAGAGAGGGAGGGAAAGATGGAATAAGGGAGGGAAGAAGGGAGGGAGGTCAGTCATTACAGGATGAAATCTGCCAATTGGCTAACCACACATCTCTCAGAATGTGTGGCCACGACGGATACATGACTGTCTATGTTTCTTGGCTGTGGCACTCCCTTCCAAAATGATCTGTCCTGGCAGATACAAGGTCTGCGGAGAGGGTGAGTGTGTCAGAAGGCCGGCCAGGGGAGGAGGGGTCTGGTCCCTTTGCCCTCAGCTGCACCTCAGAGTTGTGAGTTCGACTGCTGGCTGGGACCTGCCAGGCAGCCTGTCTCTCTGGTCACCAACACCTCGGCCTGTCAGGAGGAGGCTCCTTCCCTCTGCTCAGTACAGACACTGCAGCCCCAGGAGGGAGGGGGACACAAAGGCCATATCTAGCCCTAGTCTCCTGCTGTGTGGCTGTGTCTGCAGTCTGGGCTCAGATGACAGAGACAGAACTGAGCTCTGGATGACAGCTGGACTCTGAGCTGTCAGCCTGTCACCCAGGGAGGGTGGACACACTCCGGCTTGTTGGTTCTGCCTAGAGAAGCCCGGCCCTGACGCTGTGCAGAACCTCTATTTATAATTTCCCATGATAACAGGCCCATTCATCCCCTCTGCTGGCCCTAATTGTGCCGGAGCGGGGGATGACAGCTTAATTATGAACCTCACAAAAATTGAACTTGGACTGTGTCAACAAAGTCCAATCGCTGTCACCCAGGGTAGCTCTTTGCCCTTCATTGTGGCAAAGGGCACTTGGGAAAAAAAGAAAAAAAAAGAAAAAAAAAGAGGAAAAGCTTGGCCGAGTTCCAGTTCCAACAGACTTATTTTCTGGCTCCAAAGCATCCTAGTTTGGGAGACAGAAGCCCTTTTCTGCTTGCTGGGAGCAGTGGCTGGCTGGTCACTGCCTGGTTGGAGTGACGTTTTTTGGTCCCCAGAGACTCGAGATGTGAGCATTAAAAGGGGCTCTGGGGACTGCTTGTTTGGGATTAAAAACTGGGTGCAATTCAGCCCACAGATGTTTCATTTGGCAAGCAGAGTTTTCTTTTTTAAACTCTAAAAAACTTTGTGGTAAAATCTACATCACACAAAATTAACCATTTTAGAGCCCACGGTTCCCTGCCGTGTCAGCCTACTGGTGATATTTACAGTAAGGCCACCAGCTGTCTCCCAAGTGTTTTCACCACCTCAGAAGAAACCTCTGTACCAGTTAAGCCCCGATTTCCTGTTCTATCCCCACAAGGCCCTGGCTGCCGCTGCATTCTGGTCCCAATGCCCTGGATATGTCGTGGATGCAGACCTCTCAGTGTCTGGCTCGACCACCACACCGACCACCACACCTCTCCCTCCCGAGGCTCCTTCGTGCTGTCTCCGTCAGCACTTAACTCTTTATTTTTTTAAAGCCTGAAAAACAGCGGAGGTTTTACACTGGCTCCTGGCAGCCTTATCAAGACACAATTCATGGCTGTGTCGTGCATGAAACCTCTCCTTTCTCTTCCTTGTCCACTGCCGCCCATTGTGTCACCGTGACAGAATCAAACGAGTTGTCAACAGCGAGCTTGAAGTTCATTCCACAGGAGTGGCTTGGTGAGCTGGGCACCTATGAGTCCCTGCTACCCAACTCCGAGGACTTGGGAGTCTGGATGCCCTGGTTAGACAGAGGAAGGACCGGAGGTCACCCAAGCCACTGTGCTTATGGAGGTGACAGGGAGACAGTGTCTAGGGAGAGCCCACCTCCTCGCTCCCCACCTGTTGGTTTTTTCTTCAGGTATGGAGAGAGTAACGAACAGCATTCCTATCTTAAGGGAGGTGTGACCCGTGCTCACGAGAGGTCGTGCCCTGGTGTTTGGTTATCCTGTGTTTTGGCGGGATCTTTGTGTTTCTCTTGAGAGACACACCAAACACTGGCATGGTCTTGGTGGGTAGGGCCTGCCCCCTCCTGGGCATGTGCTGTACTCTTTTAGGCTGAGGACCTGCTGGGTTACATAGGTGCCTAGACCAGGCCTGAGGGACTCCTGAGGGAAAGCCTGCATGGGCTTCCAAGTAGGGAAGGAGAGATTTGAGTGCTTTGATGTGACTGTACCTGAAACCCTGATGGTTTTCACTTCCAGCTGGAAATGGCAGCCAGGGCCTCACAGGCACTGAGGAGCAGGCTTTAGTGAGCTACACCCCCGACCCCAGATCTTTCAGTTTCATAACTCAGTACGGCAGCACACGTTGATGGGAATGTGTTCTGAGACGTGCGGCTAGGCAATTTGAACACCATGGAAATACGCATGTACACAAACCCAGCTGTCTAGGTGAGGCACTAAGCGTGACTCCTCGAGACTCCTAGGGAGGGTGCAGTAAATCTAAGCGGCTGGGACTGCTGAGAGCATGGCGTGGTGTGACGCACTCGAAGCCAACAGCGGAGATAGAGTGGTGGTGGCCACTTACCAAGCACCGTGAGTGGACCACAATCACAGGGGCTGTCCTTGGTAAGCCTGGCATCAGTGCAGGTTTGTTTATACCAGTGCAGCTACAAAGTGCAACCTTGCCCTGGCTGCAGTGCAACAGGCCTGGCCACAAAGGGCGGCAGGCTTTCCCCCCCTCTACTACATTCCTATGGGGCCACCATCGCATAGATGGACTTCTTTTCTATTTCTGTGAAAAGACACCATGACCAAGGCAACTTGTAGAGGAAAGAATTTATTTGGGGCTTTCAGTTTCAGAGGCTGAGTCCATACATATCACGGTGGGAAACATGGCGGCAGGCAGGCAGGCATGGTGCTGGAGCTGTAGATGAGAACTTACCGCTGAGATCCAACCATGCAATAGAGAAAGCTAACCCGGCCTGGAGTGGGCTTTTGAAACCTCAAAGCCCATCCACAGTGACACACCTCCTCCAACAAGGCCACACCTCCTCCAACAAGGCCACACCTCCTCCAACAAGGCCACACCTCCTCCAACAAGGCCACACCTCCTCCAACAACAAGGCCACACCTCCTCCAACAAGGCCACTCCTTCTCCAACAAGGCCACACCTCTTCCAACAAGGCCACTCCTTCTCCAACAAGGCCACTCCTCCTCCAACAAGGTCACACCTCCTCCAACAAAGTCACACCTCTTAATGCTTCTCAAACAATTCCACCAACTGGGAACCAAGAATATAAACCCGTGGGAGCTATTCTCATTCAAACCACTATAAGGCCCCTTTGTCACCTGAAGAACAACCATAAATTTTATCTTTTGTCCCCTTAAATTGCACCAACCCCTGAAGTCTACAAAACATGGCTTGCTGCTGTCATAGTTACTGGTCATTTATGGAGGACAGGATGGAGGTTAGGGAGGTGACTCCCATTTTGAGTATCTGGCTTTGGCTTTTAACAAGCATAAACACCTGTGCACCCGTGTTTAGAGTACCCAGAAAATCTGGGAACAATGGACGATGGACTGAGAATCCTATCACCATCCCTGAAGCTGTAAGAGAGTTTAGGGTCCATTCACATTCATTGTCTGCATTTCTGTTGCCCCTGGCAGAAGTGGAGAGCCGTTCTTAGCATCTCCCTGCGTCCAGGGGCGTGGAGATGCCACAGGCTCCGACACTCTGGTGCTGGGGATTGGGGGAGCAAGCTTCCATAGAACTTTGTCATGGCTGCAGTGAGGGGAGGACTGCGCTGCTCCTCTTTCACGACGGCCCCTCTTGTTCATGCTACCACTAGGTGGCGCTGTGGAATAGGGAACGGCTCCTCTGGCTGGGCGTGAGAGGGAAACTACAGGGAAGGATGCCAGCTGTGAACGCGCAGCTGCTTAAAGTGTGGGTACCACTCAGGGCGGGTAAGGAGGGTGTGGGTCCTGAGAGAGAGGCCTGAAAGTCACAAATCAACGAAGGGGCGGTCACGGAGAGCTGATAGAAAGGAGGGTGAAGCAGCCAGATGGGAGATGGCGGGAGTTCTGGAGTTGTGGGAGTGGGGGTTGGGGGTGAGGGGGTGCGGGCTTGGACCCAGGCTCACAAAGGTAGTATAATGGCAGCAAGAAGCTATTCAGAGGCTGGAACCTGAAAAGGGACTGAATTCCTGTCCACAGCCTAAGCATGGAGTCTCAGAGGCAGAGGCAGGAATGGACTATGGGGGTAAGCTCAGGGAGTTCACTGAAACTGAAGCGTAGTGTGTGTGTATGTGTGTGTGTGTGTGTGTGTGTGTGTTTTCTTCTGCTTCTGTTGAGTCAAGCATGTCCTGAAGACAGTGGTTCTTTCCTCCTGTGATGAATTCTAATGCACCCAGATCTGAGGAAGCCCAGATTTATAGGTACCAACCTTACTGTGGACACACAAATAGGGTGCTAAGTAGGGGCCAGTCAGGAAGAATGGTGGAATCTGGTGTGGGAAGGGACAAACCCTGAACCATCAAAAGTTGCTAAAATTATAGATCTACAGGCCCGTTTGCTGTTTCTTTCCATCCTGGATCCGTGTGGCCCACCCACGGCTTCCTTGCTTTCTTGGGGGTGTGTGAGGAGAGGGTTGTTCTTTTATCAGCTCCTGCTGCCTCACAGTATCAGCAGTCTGACTTCACACCTGAGAGTGCCACTCGTCATACTGGGAGCCCTGCCCCGCCCTAGTATCAAGTCTGAAGACTGGGGGTCCCTGTCTGTGGTGCTGATGAGGATACTAAGGAGGCCTTCATGCTTCCCTGGCTCCCTTCCCCCCATGGCTCACACGCCTGTGGAGAAAAGACAAGATTTCCTGCTGTGAGTCTTAGTGTGTCCACTTCCATCTTTGCATCTCTCCCCTCTGCCCAATACTTTTTGGCCGGCATTGAGGTGTCCACGCCCTGCAAAGCACCATGGGATAGGAACAGAAGCAGAATGGGGTCAAGAGGCCAGGAAAGCATTTTAGAGCAGGCAAGTCTTGAGCTGGCCTTCAGAAAACAGACAACCATCAAAGGGAAAGCTGGAATCTAAGTGCTTGAGACTTGAGGTGCAGCCTGAGCAAAGTCTGGCAGGGGACTTCTGCCTCCTGGTGCAGGGAGGAGAGGCAGAGGAAAGAAGGGCATCTAGGGAGGAAGGGCGCCCTCCCCAAAGACTGGAGAGCTCTGACAGACTTCACATGTTTGTCTTGTCAGGGAGGCGCTGGGTGGTCAGGTCCAAGGGGCCTGACCCGGGGGCAGCTACCACATCAAGCCTGTCTTGTCTACCAAGTACAGAGGCTGTCAGGGCAGGCAGTGGACACGGGGGCATCTGCACAGGCAGTAGATCCAGTTGCCTAGCTCAGAAGGAAGCCAGTGTGGGCACTGTAGTCGAGATGCTCCAGTTCCTCCCGCTGTCAAGGTTGCCTAGCTGTTCTCTCTTAGCCTGGGTGTGTCTGAGAGGTGTTTCTAGACGACAATGGTTTATTCCATTGATGGATTCAAACTCTGAGGGAACTGAGAGGCAGTGGAATTGTTGAAGGCGAGGCCTGGTGGGAAGACTCAGTCACTGCCTGCAAATGCTTCTAGAGGGCTGTTCCTTGCCCCGGCTCCTTCCTGTTGCTGTTCTACTGTTTCCTGTCCATTATTTCTAAGAACCCCTTCAGTCGTGTGCTCCGGTGGCCATGATTATCAGTCCTGATGTTCTTACTACCCACGTGCACTGGAAGCAGTGACGGAGCGCTTTGAAAACATCAGCTAAAACCAACCTTCTCTGTCAGGCTTGCTCTTGTCAGACATTCTGCTGCAGTGATGTGCAAGTGATGAATCCATTCTTCATCTGCAGGGTCCAGCAACTTCAGCAGAGAGTGTTCGGAAACAAACTGCATTAGTGAGGAGTGCTTACGGCCTTTCCAGGTCGCTTCCTCAACCCAGCCTGGCAACCGTCTGCATGGCATCTTAATATCTGAGATAAGTGAATCATCTAGAAATGGTGTAAAGTGCACAGGAAGTCCTGCAGATGCCTATGCCTGTGTCCATTTTATAGAAGGGACGTGAGCATCCCAGGGGTTTGGTAGCCTCAGTCTTCCTGAAATCCATCACACGGAAACCAAGAGACAACCATGTGTGAATCCAGCCAGGGTCTCCAAATACATGTACTGAGCGTTTCTGTTCCCAGGGAGCCCCGCTGCCATGCTGAACAGGGGGTCACACTCAGGAAAGACCAGTGCTGTCCGGTCAGGCTGCTGCCTGAGGCTCTTTCAAGAGCGGCCCTTGGCATTATTCAATAGCCACACTATGGAAGCAGCCTGCGGAACTAACCAGCGATGGGTAGATGAGGAGCAGATTGTAGATACGTGGTGGAACTTATTCATCCATGAAGAAGCAGGAAATTACGTCAGTGCAGGAAAATGGGTAGAACTCATTGTGTTAAGCAAAACAGCCAGACACAGAAGAGCAAAATAGGATGTCTTACCACGAATATGGAAACAAGAGATTGAAGAAAATGATGACCTGGATATGGAAGAGACGGTTAGGGAGCAGCAGGGCCTGGATGGGCCAGGGAACACAAGGAGAGGAAGAATGTAGAAAGATGAGCAGACATGATTAATGCTCAATGCCCGCCCGTGTGAGGATGCAAGAGTGCATCCATTTGTTTGTATAATTATTATGTATTAATAATTATAACAAAAAGAAATATGATGGGTCAAAGTCATGGCACATGCTCATTCCAAAGTTTCTCAAACTAGCATTTCTGGGTTTCAGGATCACTTAAAACTATTGAAGAGTTCAGTGAACTTGTGTGTGTGTGTGTGTGTGTAAGTATACTCACAAGTGCATGTATGCATGGTGTGTATCTTGGGCATATATCTCAAATAGTTGCCATGTTATAAGAGAAGTCAGAATTTCTTTGTACATATTATTATTGATTCATTACATATTAATTGAATTATAAAAATACACCAATATTAAACATTAACATGGTGTGATATATGGAGGATGAAGGCTCATTTGGTAAAGTACTCACCTTGCAAACATGAGGCGCTGAGTTCCATCCCAGCGTGTAAACAAAAAGGCTGGATGTAGCAGTGCGCCTGTGATCCCGTCGATGGGGAGGCAGAGGTGAGAGGTCCTGGGTTCACTGGCAAAACCAGTCCAGTCAAACTGGCAAGCTCCAGGTACACACACACACACACACACACACACACACACACACACACACACCTATCTAAAGGATTTTTAACGAGGAGTTGCCTTTGGTCCAAGTCAGGTGTTTTTGCTGTATCTCCGTGGAGATATAGCTTTCCCAAGATTCCTGGCACCTCCCACTCTGCCCTGCCCAGGTGACTGGGCTCAGCCTCTGTCCAGCAGTGGCGTGGTTCACTTCTGTGCTGCCCAGCTCACTGTCCTGCCATTGTATGCTGAGGCCGTCACCAAGCCAGTGACCCCAGGGGATGGTGTTTCTGTGAAGATGGTCACAGCATGGGCGTTCTTGGTTTCTGGACTCTGACTTGCCTCTATGCTATGGGTTGGATGGTCCCTTCAAAACATGCTGGAACATAATCGCTGTTGTACAGTGAAGAAGTGGAGTCTTTGAGAAATGATGGATTAATAGTGTTGTTGTGGGAGTGGTTCCCTCTCTGCTTCACACAGGGTCTTTCTCACCACAAGATACCACGCACTAGGTGATGATGTAAGAGGGGAGGGCCCGAGACCAGCACCACCGTGGCCTTCCCTGCTCTAGAATTATGAGGAATAAATCTCATCTTTGTAAGTGATTCAGACTCAGGCGGTCTGTAACAGTAGCAGCAGGACAGAGACACCCGAGTTTTTCTCCCAGGAGGAATACCAGCAGAGGCTGTCCTGTAGGTGGGGTGTGATGACTGAGGAGGGACCAATCCCAGAAGATGTTCATTCCTGCAAAGACACAGTTTAGGGACTGTCAGCTTCCTTACCCTGTTTCCAGTGCCTGGACTCTGCCTGATTTTTTCTCTAGTCTAAGCCCTCCTGAGCTGGCTTCAGTCCTGAGTGCTGTGAGCTGTGCAGACAGTGCCATCTTTCTGCAGGGTGCAGGCTTGACCTCCAGTGTTGGCACAATGCCTCATGTCCTTACCTCACTGGGACTCCAGGAAATCCTTCTCCATCTCCCCTCCCAGCTGTCGCCATACTCCCTAAGCCCTCGGACTCCTCACATTCAGATCCTGTAGGATGGTGCAGGCTGTACAGTGGCGGCTGCTCTCTGTTCTTTCCTATGTAGCTCCAGCCTGACAGTGGGAACTCTCGGGAGTTCTCCCTGCAATCCAGACACTGTCTCAGAGCCTGTGTCTAAAGAACATAGGGTTAAAGAGAGTCTCAGTCACAGGCAGGTGCCTTGGTCAGCTTCAACAGCAACCTCTCCTAGGTCCCATGGCCTGGGTCTCAGGCCCTGTGATGGATTGTATATGCTTGGCCCAGGGAGTGGCACTGTTGGGAGGTGTGGCCTTGTTGGGGTAGGTGCGGCCTTGTGGATGTGGGCTTTAATACCTTTGTCATAGCCACCTGGAAGTAAGTATTCTCTGCTAGCAGCCTTCCGATAAAGATGTAGAACTCTCAGCAACTCCTGCACCATGCCTGCCTGGATGCTGCCATGCTCCCGCCTTAATGTAATGGACTGAACCTCTGAACTTGTAAGCCAGCACCAATTAAATGTTGTCCTTTGTAAGACTTGTCTTGGTCATGGTGTCTGTTCACAGCAGTAAAACCCTAACTAAGACAGGCCCCCTCTTGAGCAGTGGTTCACACTGATCACACACCCTGGGATCGCAGGGAGGGATAGTACTCCTATTTGGACCACATGGACTGAGGAGAGTTACTGGCAACTGACTTGAGGCAGTTATTAGAGGCAGGAAAAGCAGAGGTATCTGGATGCTTTCCCACCTCCAGCCTCCCCAACCTGATTTAGTTTTTCCCTTCTACACCGCCCTAATTCAAACACCCAAGACCAGTCAACTTTGAGTGTTACAAGAGAGGATCTGGAATAGGCCATTCACACTTTAGTGAGATCTGCATTCATCTGATTAATGCTTTCGCCTATTCTTAGAAGGAAGACATAGCCAATGGTGGAAGCCACAGGAAAACAGCTTGACTACAAGGCCGGGAAGGGTCTTCTAAGATGAGGTGAAGAGGAAATAATGCCCAGGTTAGGGAGTCTCCCCTGTCCCCGGAGGTGTGCACGCAGGTCAGGGAGAACCTGGTGGGTTGTTGTGGAGGAAGCGGCATGCTGAATGAGAGGCAACAGAGACCAGAGAGCTCTGGGGAGGGGGTGGGGGCTCAAAGAAGACAGCTTAGAACCCTGAGGCCCATCAGTATCTGGATCACCTCACCACGCAGGGACCTTCCAGACTGCAGGGGCCTGGTTACCTGCTAGAAAGTAATGATAGCCACGTCAGAACTAACACTTATTTTATTTTTACTTATTTAAGTTTTTTAACGATTTATTTACTTTTATCTTTTCTGTGCATTTGTCGGTTTGCCTGCATGCATGTCTGTGTGAGCATGTTGAATCCCCTGGAAGGGGAGTTACAGACAGTTGTGAGCCACCCTGTTGGTGCTGGGAATTTAACCCAGGTCCTTTGGAAGAGCAGCAGTCAGTGAGTTTTTGAACTACAGTCTCCTGTGCATTGCCTTTGCTCCCGAGGGAAGCTCTGAAGGGAAGTTATAGGAACTTACAATCGAGGAGCGCAGACGCTTGAGCACCTCAGCCAGGGCGAGCAGAGCAGCCCTCCCGTGCTCCCTGCAAGTGTTCAGGTGTCCCATGGGGAGGCCTAGAGGATGCTTGCAGGACAAAGGCAGAGAGAGTAGGGCCAGGCCTTCCCAAAGTCCAACACTGCTAGCGGCCCACATTTGGTGTCTGAGAGCCTTCAGGAAACAGTGGGAGGGTTTGTCCTGCTGTTGTATTTCTGAATTTAAAGTATGTTGTCAATCTCTGGGGAGGAGGTGGGGCACTGGAGATAGCCCTGCCAGCACCCAAGTTTCCCTGAGATTGCTTCCCGGGACTTTCATGCACTTCATACTCAGCTATTTCCCCCACCCTTTCCCTTTGCTTTGCTTCCCTTTGCCCTTCGACCTCTGACCTGGCAGTCCCAGACTCATGCCTACCTTGATGGGTCCAAGCCAGGGAGGATTCTTGGAGGCTCTGCGCTTGGTGTGGGGTGGCAGCAGCTGGGACAGACCCTTGAGTTCCAGCCTTGGGGCTGGCAGCTGGGGTCCACTCTCCCTGTTGACTGCCAGTTGCCGCAGCAGGAGGGGATGAACTGTGGGCACGGCACAGACCCTTCTGATCTTTTACCTTTGATGCCTCCTCGAATTTTGTGTATATTGCTCTCCTTCTTGTTTGGGGAATCATTCCCAACCCCTAATGAACGCATTCTATGATATGGATTACCCCTCTTTGCCGCACTCCACCGCCAGCAGCTCCACCCTGGACGTGGGCCATTCTTAAGTGAAGTGAGCTTCTACACCATGGTACTGGGGCGGTCGCTAGCGGAGAGACTCTTGAGTGGGTGGGTATGTAGTTAGGGCATGCTGGGAAAAGGCAGGCTTCAGGCCTGGGGCGTGGTGTGAGCTTTGATCATGCTCCCTGGAGTGTGTGCAACTTAAGACTCAGCAATTGCTCATTTCTGGAATCTTCCACTTAATTTTTTGGGCGGTGGTTGACTGCAAAGAACTGAAAAATGGGGTGCAAAGCAAAAAGGTAAGGGAGAGGGCCACTGGCAGCCCTTAGGTGGAGCAGGAAGGTAGACCAAGAGGTTGTGTTTGAATGGAGGAGGAATGGCTGGAACCTTGCACAGGTGCTCTGTAGCCAGTGGTATTTCCAATTACAAATGGTAAGCTGAGGTTCTCTAAGGGTGATGACCTGCCCGAGCTCCACAGCCAGTCATGAAGGAGCTGGGTCCCTCCCCGCCCACAACTCCATCTTCATACAAGGGCCCCAGTGTTGATTCCAGCCCGGGCCTTCTGAGTTCCAGATCCTCCTATCAGATGCCCCTCAGCCCTGCCTACTCCTGGCCACAGTGACCATGACATAAACGCGGTCAGTGAGAACCTCGGGAGGAAAATCTTTTTTCCCCTGTGAGTGCCAGCAGAAAGGAGGCTGTACGCCTGCAGTTGGTCTCCTGGGATGCCACGTGGCATCCTGGAATGAGACTGGCACAGAGGGACCCAGAGCCCTGCCACAGAAAAGGGGTAACTGAGTCTTCATGGTACTGTCTGAGTCCAGATCCAACTATATCTGAAGCTGGCATCTATGACCTTCTTGGTGGAACAAGCCAGGAGTTTCCCCTTCTTGGCATAAACCAGTTTAGACTGGATGGGTGCCACTGGCAACCAACGTCATTTGGTATAATTGCCAGAACTTGCTGTAGTCCCCATTGAAATGATTTTTATTAGCTCGTTCCTCTCAGAGTGCCGTGTACACACAGGCCTCCTGATGGGCATTGACCCTTAATTTTGTTGTATTATCTCCAGGCTGGTGGGTAGATTTGTCTTGACTTTCTAACATATGTTTATGCATTCATGTATACACACACGGACCTTTTGAACTCTAGATAATAGTTAGAACCTCCTCGTGACTCTTCTGGCCGTGTCACGTATGTGGGTGCCTCCAACGTCCCTCTAAGTTTTGTAGATCCTCATCTGTTCTTGCATTTGACTCTTGATGCCCTTGAAATACAAGCAAAGTTTGGACGGGCAGATGCTGAGTTTTGGGATTGCTTCCTTTACTTCAGGGTACCCGTGTAACAGGGCACCAGACGCCCATGCTGTGGGACACTGTGTTGCGTCTGGTTTCTGCTCACCTCTGGGACATGCCCTGAGGTTGCTAAGCTGGCTAGTTGCCAAAGGCTCAGCCCTTCAGCTCTCTCGCTCTCCTGCCCCCTCCCCCTTCCTTGCTTCCTTTTGGTTTTTGAGACCTGGTTTTACTACATAGCCCAAGGTGATTTCTGGCTCTGGATTCCCCGCCTCAGCTTCATGGTTCTGGGACTGCAGGCTTGTGTGGCTCCAGTACTCCAGCTCTCTGCATTGTTCCGGAGTCTGGGTTAGGTAGCTCGAGACCTCCGCCCCCTTCTCTTCCTTAAAGCTAGATTTGGGAGTCTAGGAAGTTCTCTACAAAAGGGCTGGCTTGACTTGGGCCTGCAGTGGACCTGAACTGACCCGCTGTGGGGTGCAGTACTCGACCTCCTGTACTGACCTGTGGTGGGATGCTGCACTCGCTGACACACATGTGACTACTAACGTCCTTCATCTTCATTCGCTCTGCCACAAGTGGGAGCCCCAGGGAACTCAAGGTTCCCTCAACCCTTGCCACTTAATCCGCTTTGCTTCGTTTATTCTTTTCCAGGGAGGGGACAATACAGCAGACTTGTGTCCCCAAGCCAGGCTCTGTGGGATGCACTCCCAACAGGTCATCAACAAACTTTCAAGGTGTGGGAAAGGCTCCGTGCAAATTCTTCACTTCAGGAGGTAACGGGACAGCGGGCTTTGCAGGAATGATGACTGCGCATGCGCGCTCAGTGCTTGACTCTGGCCCTCAGAAGCTGTAGTGTGGACGCACCTTAGAGTATCCCTTGGTCAGATACAGCTCCTCACCTTCCCAGGGCCAGGCGACCATCACAGTAAGGGAGAGGGACTTGGGCCCGCCCTGAAGCCTAGATCCAGAGACTGTGTATGAGGCTATCTCCTGCTCTCTGTCCTTCAGATGTCTGTGGTCCATTGGGCTTCTCTTTCTTCCAGGGCATTTGTGTCTGGGTCTTTATCTGGGGAGAACTCAGATTTGTGTGGGTGTGGTCTCCAGTTTGTAGCTTAACCCCGCCAGTCATATCATAGCCTCAAGGCAGCAACAGGGAGCATGTGTCTCAGGCAAGACCAATGAGGCCTTTGGGAGGTTTTCAAACAGCGATCTGAATGCTGATCATCTCACGAAGACTTCTGCTCTGGGGTCCATCTGTCTATCTGCAGCACTATTGTCCTGAGGTAACAGGGCCCTGTGGTGAGAAATAGCTCTACACACGTCTGCATTCCTATCAGCTGCTCAGCCCTGTATAGTGCTCTGGGACCTCTCCCTCCTGCCCTGGTGTGTGCTTCTGATTGACACTATCTGAAGAATCGCCCTTAACTTAATTGGCCACTGGGGCTATTCATTTTCGCTCATGTTTTAAGTTTTGACAAGCCAATGTGTGTACTTAAGACCTTCCTCACGGCTGGCTCATGGCTGGCTGGAATGGAAACTGCCTGGCCATGACCTCCCACTCTGCGCTGTGAGAGTGCAGCAGGTGTGTAGTAGCTCCGGGGACACACCCTAAGTGACAACCTTATCACCTTAGCGCTTGCTTGCCTCTTCTTTAATCTTCCGTCCTGCTGCCTGGGATGTGGGTGTGATGGAACCAGAGCAGCACGATGGCTCCATCAGGCAGTGATCGGGGAGGAAGAGACAGAGCTGACTGACTTGGAGAGCGCCCTGGTGTCTCCAGACTGCTAGCCAAGATAGAAACAATGTTTCTGTTTTGATGAAGGGATTTTGGTTCGGGGTTTAGTTTCTTGCTGCAGAGCCTAGTTCTAGAGACATAAATTAGGAGTGACGTCATGCCTCGCACCTGCCTCCATCAGTCCTGCTGGCAGACACAGACGATGAAGGCTTCTGCAGCCGGGCTGGACCCCTGACCTCCAGGTACTGCGGGACACAGCTGCTGCTCCTCGGGATGGGCTTACTTCATTTTAGACACTACCCGTTCTTCTCCTCCCGTAGAGCACTGGGCTTCTGCTCTCTTTGCTCACCTTCACCCCTGCTGGATGCTAGCTCTATGCTTCTTTTATTTTTTTTCCCAGTTTCATCATAATTTAAGGTTTTTATTTAATAATTGTTTATATTTTCAGAGATTATAATTACATTTTTTTCCTCACTTCCCTCTCCTACCTTCAAACCCTTTCCACATACTCCATCTCTGGCTCTTTTTCCAACTCATTACCTATTTTCTTTAATTGTTGATATATAATATAATATGTGTGTATATATACACACACATGTTCATATATACACATATGAATATACATGTGTATATAATTCTACATGTATAAATACAATCTTCTCAATCCATGTAGCATTGCTCATATGTGTATTTTCGTTTTTTTTTAAAGATTTGTTTATTTATTATATGTAAGTACACTGTAGCTGTCTTCAGACATTCCAGAAGAGGGCATCAGATCTTATTACGGATGGTTGTGAGCCATCATGTGGGTGCTGGGATTTGAACTCAGGACCTTTGGAAGAGCATTCAGTGCTCTTAACCACTGAGCCATCTCTCCGGTCCTATGTATATGTTTTTAGGGCTGACCATTTGGTATTGGATAACCAACTGGGGCACTCTTCCCTGGGGAAGACTATTCCTCCCATTCTGGGTGTTCCTTAGTGCCTGAAGTTTATTGTCTAGGGCTGAGGTCGCACGAGCTTATTACTCTTTCCACATGAGCATGTCTGTTGATGCTGCTGTTGTTCAGATCATGCTTAGGCAGCCACACTGGTGAGACTTCATGGGTGTAGCTTCTGACACGTCTAGGAACAAACTCCCGATTCCTCCTCCAGACCGGTTCCTCCTCCAGACCCGTTCCTCCTCCAGTCTCTGACTGTTACAAAGAGAAGTTCCTTGATGAGGTTAAAATGCTACAGTGATATGTTATTATAAGGATAAATCTTTAGAGTGTAGTTAGAGGTTATGATGATTTAGGAAAGTGGTGACTGTAGGTCCTCCTCCAAGACTCTTGACTTCACTAGCCCTGGGTAATTGCCTAGATTTCAGGACCATGCCCGATTCCCCTCTTGTTGAGCTGGTCTTAAGTTCAGTGAGAGAATTGTTGGTTACAGCCAGCATACTGTTGCCACTACTGTACCTTTCCGGTCATCATGCCATGCTGGCTGTTGCTGATGTTCACACATGTGCCTTCCCTCGTTTGGAATTTTGCTTGATGCCTTCTGGTGCTTGGTTTGGGGGAGTCATGAGAGTTAGTCTTCAAGAAGGGACCTTCAGGTCAGCTCCAGCTCAGGGGCCTCTGGGCCTTGTTTCTGAAGTGTTTGGCATCTTCAGCAATAGGGACCTATCTTCAACCTCCTGGGGGTGGTAACCAAGGGCAACAGTAATCAATAGCCTAATATGTGTCATGGATGGTACTGACCAACAACTCAAGAGAGGGCTTCTCATGCCTGGTGTTGGGGTATTTGTTAAGTAGTCTATGACTCTTGGGGAGGGCATTGTCAACCTAGATAGTGATAAGTATATTTATATACCAACTTACATGTGTTACAAGTTGTTTCATTTGTTTGTTTGTTTGTCTGCTTTTTGGTAAATAGTAGTATGATTCTTTATGACTTTTCCAGACATCTTTATTAGTATTTCCCTCCCTCCCTACTTAGAGTTCCCTAATTTTTCCCATTTCCCTTTCAGATCACATGCCTCTTGCTATTCCACCCCCCTCACCTTCCCCCTCCTCTACTCTGACGTTTTCCCCCTCTGAAGATTTGGAGTTAGGAACCCCAGATGAGAGACAGCATTCAACATCTGTCTTTCTGGGTCTGGGCTATCTCCCTGGATATGGTCTTTTTGAGCTCCATTTATTTGCCTACAAACTCCATGACACCATTTTCCTTTACAACTGAACAGTATCCCACAGTTCCTATGCACCATGTCTTCATTATCCACTCATTGGTAGAAGGTCATTTATGCTTCCATTTCCCAGCTATTGTGAATAGAGAACACACAAACATGGCTGAGCCATTGTCTGGGGAGTGGATGCTGAGTCCTTTGGGCATGTTTAGAGAAGTGGTATAGCTGGGTTGTACGGTAGGCTTACTTTTTTTGGCATTTGAGAATTCTCCACACTGATTTCCTGAATGCTTGAACCAGCGAGCGAGGATTCCCTATTCCCTGAATCCCCTCCAGCTTTTGCTGTAGGTTGTTTGGTTGATCTTTCCATTCTGACTAGGGTAAGACTGAACCTCAAAGTTGTTTTGAGTTGCATTTTCCTAATTACTCGAGACAATGAACATTCTTGAGATATTTCTCGGCCATATTTATTTTCTCTCTTGAAAACTCACTGTTCAGATCCCTGGCCAATTTTTTTTTGAATGGATCATTTTTATTTTATTTATTTTTGCTACTTTTGAGTTCTTTATATAGTCTGGATATTAATCCTCTGACAGATGTAGCTGGCAAAGATTCTCTTCCAGTCTGTGAACTTCCTCTTCACTGGATAGCTCTTTTTCAGCTGTGTAGAAGTTTTTTTTTTTAGCTTAATGAATCATTGGCCTTAATTCTTGGGCAAATGAAGTCCTATTCAGAGAGTCTTTTCCTATACCTACATTGTGCTGGCGAGTTTGTGTCAATTTGACACAAGCTAGAGTCACTGGGGAGAAAGGAGCCTCAGTTGAGAAAATTCCTTAGTAGGATTGGTCTGTAGTTAAGCCAGTTGGGTATTTTCTTAATTAGTGATTGGCTCGGGAGGACCCAGCATGGTGGTTAGTACCACCCCTGGGCAGGTGATCCTGGGTTCTATAAGAAAGCAGGCTGAGCAAGCTATGAGGAGCAATAGGCATGGGTTAGTATCACCAGACCACTGTCCACATCCGAGCTAAGCTCAGACTGCAGGAAGTATGTCAGAGCATGTGGCATGTGTACACGTGTGTGTTTACGTTTATGCTCTGGGTCTAGTGTGCATGCATGTTCAGAGGCCAGAGGGTGTCTTTCTCTGTTGCTTCCACCTTATTTTCAGAGATAGAACCTCTCGTGGAACCTTTAGCATGGCGATTCAGCAGACTGTCCTCACCCTACCCCCCAGTGCGGAGACTAGAGGCACTGCTGTGCCCGACTTTTTACATGGGTTCTGGGGGCTGAACTCAGGTATTATGCTCGCCGAGCAGGGTCTTTAATCACTGAGACATCTCTCTCATGCCCTACACTCTCTTTTGGAATAGAACTCTTGACTTTTGTTTATTTTTGAGATGGGGGTCTTACTGTGTAGCCCTGACTGTCCTGGGACTCACTGTACAGACAAGAATGGTCTGGAACTTACAGAGATCCCCCTGCCTCTGCCTCCAGGATTAAAGGCATGTGCCACCATGCCTGGAGACTGTTGGCATTTAATAATTTACCATCTAGGGTTTGTTTAGTTTTCTTTCTCTCAAAGCTTTACAGGAGAACTAATTGTACTCAAACATATCAATTTTAAGATTAGGGTATAAGACATCACTGTCATTGCAGAAGGTTCCCTTGTGTTCCTCCCCTGCAGAAATAACCACTCTTGACTTCTGTCCCCATAGTTAAGTAGCTAAGTGTTTCCTGTTTCTGAATGTAACATGACTGAACTGTCCTACCTTGCATCCCTTCCTCCTGCTTTCACACACTCATGAGACTCTGAGTTATCTGCTCCTGTGTCTATTGGTTATTTGTTCCTTTTCACTGCTGAGTAGTACTCCTTGAGTAGGCATATCACATTCCCTATTCATAGATTTCCGCTGGTTCTAGTATACATAAAGTTGCCATCTTTATGAACACTGTCTGTCAGCATTTTTTTTGTGCATGCATATTACTCTGAGGGGAGCCTGGGGCAGGGTTGGAGGGCCATGGGATAGGTGTGTTTAATTGTATAGGGGACGCTCTGGAATTTTTCAGTGTAGCTCTACGTAGGTGTCACCACTGTGTAGACTTTTAGGAGTCACTGGGTTGTAGGCATTCAGGATTGTCATTCTTGGCTTTCTATGTCCTGTAAGCTGGGCAGTAGCTATTACTGTGTCTTGTTTGTCTTTTCCTGGTCACTGTGGGTTTCAGGTTTCATTATGTATTCATTGGCCATTGGACATCTTTTGTGAAATGTCTGTTCAAGTCTTTTGCTTATTTTTTTAAATTTCCTTATGACTTCTCTTTAAAACAAATCCTTTTAAAATGATATTTTTATTTTATGTGTATGAGTGTTTTGCATGTATGTATGCATGCATATACATATGCATACATGTGCATCATGTGTGTGTAGTGCCCACAGAAGGCCAGAAGAAGGCATCAGATTCTCTGGGGCTGGAGTTCTAGATAGCTGTGAGCCACCATTGGGTACTAGGAGCTGAACCGGGGTCCTATGCAAGAATAACAAGAGCTTTTTAACCACTGATCCATCTTTCCAGTCCCATCTTTAGTTTTTTAGATCTACTTTGATCCTAAACTGTCCTATACCCAAACCCCGTGGCTGAACTAAAATGTTCGCCTGTCATCTCCCCTGTCTCTGGTGCTGAAAGGGTCTGTCTGGATACTTCTCTCTCTCTCTCTCTCTCTCTCTCTCTCTCTCTCTCTCTCTCTCTCTCTCTCTCCTGGCTACTGCTCTCCTCCAAGGATCCACTGACATCCTTCTCTTTAGTTTACTCCTCACTCTGATGGAACCTGACCCCAGGAGCTTCTTGTGAGACATCTGTGAGAGTCTGCATGATTGAGAAGCACCTTGATGACCCCTGCCTGATGGGAAAAGAGGAGCAGGGGACAGGGAAGGGGGATCAGACTGGGTTTAAATTGCCTTTCACTTATATGGGAAGGTGTGGTGGTTTGAATACACTTGACCCAGGAATATACTCAACTTATATTAGGAGGTGTGGCTTTGTTGAAGTAGGTGTGGCCTTGTTGGAGAAAGTGTGTCACTGTGGGTGTGGGCTTTAAAACCCTCATCCTAGCTGTCTGGAAGTCAGTCTTCTCCCAGTGGCCTTCAGATGAAGATGTAGAACTCTCAGCTCCTCCAGCACCATGCCTGTCTGGATACTGCTAGGTTTCCCTCCTTGATGATAATGGACTGAACCTCTGAACCTGTGAACTAACCCCAGTTAAATGTTGTCCTTATAAGAGTTGCCTTGGTCATGGTGTCTGTTCACAGCAGTAAAACCCTAACTAAAACAGAAGTGTTGGTCCTTTGTCTTCTTACTTCTAAAGTTTCTATTGAAAATTGGATGCCCCACTGGCACCTGTCCCACCTAAGTGATGTTCTTTACCAGTTGGAAGCATTCAGGTTTCACTCAGGAGTTTCAGAATTTCCCAGGGGTAGGGATTTTCCATGGATTGCCCTGGGTCCCCTCCAGGCCTATTCTCCAGTCAGTGCAATTTCCTAGATAATTTTCTCCCGACCTGCTACACTGCACCACCTCCCCACCCTGAGAGGCCATGTCTCTAGGGTGGCAGTACAGGGAGATGGTAGAGATGGTGGAGGAAAGTCACTGGAGCAATGTGCTGGAAGGGGATTGTGGGCTCTGGTCTTTTCCTTGTTTGCTTGTTGGCTATGTGCTACCCACCTTCTACCATCTACCACCAGCTATCTACCATCTACCATTGGCATGAAGTTCCCAGCAAAGGCCTAGAAGCTTCTAAAACTGCAGACCACATTTGAAACCTTTCCTATCCATGAGCTGATTATCAGATTCTTTTCCTTTTCTTTTTTGATGTGTGTGTGGTGTAAGTATATGCCAGTGTGTGTGTGTGTGTGTGTGTGTGTGTGTGTGTGTGTATGCGTGCATGTATCTGTGCGTGTGCGTGTGTGTGCATGTGTGCGTGTGTGTGCATGTGTGCATGTGTGTGCATGTGTATGTGTGTGTGCATGTGTGTGTGTGTATGTTTATGCGTATGCATGCATGGGGACCAGTGGTTCATATTGAGTACTTTTTGTCAATTGTTCTCTTTCATACAGATTGAGTCAGGGTCTCGCATTTAACCCAGAGCTAGCCCAGCTAGTCAGCCTGCTCAGGGGTTCTTCTGTCCTCTTCCTGAAGACTGTGATGGCAGGTGGTCCACACCTTCCCAGTATTTGCATGGCTGCTGGTCCTCATACTTGCCTGCAAGTTTTTTATCCTCTGAGCATCTCTCTCACTTTGTATCTACGAGCTTCTAATGAGGCTTCTTATTATCCCTCCTAGCTGAATCACTGAGAGCCTTTGCTAGGTTTTCTAAAAGATTCCATTACATCAGTGAAGAAATGGGATTGCCACGAATGACTTGGGTGTGCCCATTGTTGTAGATAGGAGACCCACAGACTGGGTTGCAGCATGTGACAACAGAGATCACAGGGGACTGGGGTGAGCTAGAAGGTGGGCTGGCTCTTTTTATTTTTGAAGTGGGAAATCCATATTTTAAAGGCTTGTACACATCAACAATCAATGTGGTGTTTAAAAAGATCAACTTGTAAACTGGGGATGGTGCTTTGTGCTTGTAATCTTAGTCCCTGAGAAGGTGAGGCAGGAAGATTGCCATGAGTTTGAGCCTACCCTGGGCTACATAGTGTTCCATGACAGTGTAGGTTACAGAGTGAGATCTTGTCTTAAACTACCCCGTCACTCAAAAGACTCAAAAGAAGAAGAAGAAGAAGAAGAACAATAACAACAACAACAACAACAATAACAACAACAGCATGCTAGTCAAGCAAAGCATGCTTTTTGGCACAATTTGACTGTGAGCTGCCTATATGGCCTCTACTACCTGCCTCACAGCAAATCACCACTACATTTATTCTCTTAATTTACTTCTCATACTAGCCCTGAGAAGAGGACTCTTATTAAGAGCAACTCCTGGGTAGAATTTGTTACAAGATCTAAACCGGCGTGATAGTGCAGCCTTGCAATTATGTCATCTGGGAAGAAGTGGTTCGAAGGAGAAAGGCCCTCCTAGACTCATATATTTGCATGTTTGGTTCCCAGTTAGTGGAACTCTTTGGGAAGGACTAGGAGGTGTGGCCTTGTTGGAGGAGGTGTGTCACTGGGGATGGGCTTTGAGTTTTAAAAGCCCTCACCAGGTCTAGTGTCTTGCTCTCTCTGACTCTAACTTGAGAATAAGATGTAAGCTCTCAGCTCCTGCTCCAGAGCCATGCCTGCCTGCCTGTGAAGTGGAAACTTAAGGGTTTTTTGGAAAGTCTGTTAGATGGTGTTTTGCTGGGGCAAACACATAAAGGAACATTTTGTTAAAGTGGACACAGGTGTAAAAGGCTAAGGCAGACTCGTAAGAAAACATTTCATTAAAGCAGACATGGCAGAAGGATGCTCTGCTAAAGTAAGTACATGAAAGGACACATGATGAAGGATTGTTAATCACACACACACACACACACACACACACACACACACACACACACGTCTACCTTATATTACAGAGTCGATCTACATCTGTTGGGACTCCATAGAGAGAAACACACCAAAAAACTTTTGGTAATATACTGCAGTTTCTTGCCACTTCCACAGACTCAGGCTGATTGGATGTACGTGCTGAGGCAAGGCACACGGAAGACACTTGATGTTTAGAGGGTATAAACAGGACACCAAGGAGTGATGGAGAGGAAGCTTGGCTTCTCAAGTCTTTACTGGTCTTTGCTTCCCTGAGAGAGACACAGACGAAAACTTCTGGTGTTCCTGTTGGTCCCTCCTGCTGACCCTAGCCAAGGCTGAGGCCTGCCTGTCTCTGCTAGGTCATATCACTACTGTTGCTAACCTCACTCTATAGAACTAGACTGATGGTGTATCTATAAAGTGTTTGTGAGTGGATGGAGCTGCCGCTGTCTGCTAACCTGCGAACTAAACTGTCGATTTCCAGACAACACAGATGAGAGTTGCTCCAAAAAACCTTTTTAAACATGTCCTCTTCCCCCATATCCTTTATTTTCCACTACCTCTGGTGGGTGGTGGGCTACAAAGGGGGCTAAAGAGTTAAAAAAAATCATTAAAAATAAGGATTAAAGGCCAGGCAGTGGTGGCACATGCCTTTAATTCCAGCACTTGGGAGGCAGAGGCAGGTGGATTTATGAGTTCGAGGCCAGCCTGGTCTACAGAGTGAGTTCCAGGACATCCAGAGCTACACAAAGAAACCCTGTCTCGAAAAAACAAAAGCAAAAACAAAACAAAACAAAAAGGTTTTTAAAAAATTAAAGTTACCTGCCTGTTACCATATTCCCTGCCATCACGGACTAACTCTCTGAACCTTAAGAAAACCCTCAATTAAATGTTTCTTTTTATATGTTGCCTTGGTCACTGTGCCTCTTCACAGCAATAGGATGGAAACTAAGATACTACAATGTATAGGGAAACATTGTCTCAAAAATTAAAAGAAAAAAAAAATCAGGTAAGGCTAAGTGCAGGGCTCTGTGGAAATATTTTTACCATGCAAGTGTTGGCTACTAGGTAGCTATGGGTGCATGGGGTTCACACTAGGAAGATCTAAGTGAGCTGACAAGTCCCCAGCTGTGCCATCTTTGGTGTCTATTATGTTTTGTATGTGGCTTTCCCCTAAGGAGTCAGGAAGTTTGGTCCCTGGAGTGCCAATATTAACATGTAGTGGCACCTTTAAGGGTGGGGGCTGAGTGGGAGGTTCCTATTGCTCCATCCTTTAGCATCTGCCTTACCCTGTGACTCTTCCCCTGCCATGTGTTCCCAAAGGATGCTACCTACTATGAGGTGGTGGAGTCAGGCCTGTGCTATCCCTTTAGGCTTCCAGCCGTGGTAACTTGAGCTAACTGAACATCTCTTCACAAATACACGGGCATTTCATTTTAACAGTGGAGAATGGTGCTTATGCTGCGCCAATGCTCTTCTAGAACCACTCTTAGAAAGGACCAAGCAGGCAGAGGTAGTCGAGTGGACTTGTGACTGCCACACCCTGGTTCCTCTGGTGGGTGAGTGGTTCCGAGTGGTTCCCCTTCCTTCTCACTTTCTCTTTGCAAGTGTCAGGTGACTCCAGGCTTGAGGTTCTCCTTTGTACATCTGTTCTCCAGGAGACCCTTCCCAGCCTTTCCCCAAGAAATTCCACACATTATCGATTCTCTGTTTCCTGGGTTAATCTTCAATTCTGCTTGACTGGAATCACCTAGGAGACAGAGACACACTTCCCGGTGTGCCTATGAAGTCATTTCTAGAGCGGTTTAGTGGAAGAGGGAAGACTCACCCCATACTTTCCTTTGGCTGGGGTCCTGGACAGAATGAAGAGTGTAAAGGAGAGAACACTGGCCATTGTTACTCTCAGTCTTTGCTTTATTACTATGGAGGCAATGAGATGAGTCATCCCATGCTCTTGTGGCCTCGACTTTCCATCATGATGGATCAATACTCCCTCCAATATGAACCCAAACCAATCCTTCCTTCCTTAAGTTGATTTCCTTATGTCTTTTGCTGCAGGAATGAGAACAGTGAGTATTACGCTTTGAGGGCCTCTGGTCTTGGAGTAGAAGTATGGAGTCAGTATATGGACTCTCCCTAAGGATGTTTGTCTGAAGAGCAGTGGCTGATAAAGGAGCTTAGGACATTCAAGATTGGCAGGAAGGGGCCTCAAGGGTGGCAAAGCTCCTGCTGGCTCCTGATAGCTATGAAGGTGTCACAGGTATGACAAAGCCACAGGGTTACCTCTACTTTGTAATTAATTAAAATAGCCAATTAAACAAAAGAGAGATGTGGTCATCAAAATGGCATCCCTCTTTTGGCACTTGGATGACTTTCCTATACATTCCTGTTTTCTGTTAGCCTGTAGGGAACACAGAGGGATCTTTGCCCCACCCTTTGGGGTAGAGGGCTGGGGTTTAATGACTGTCCCGTTCCCTTCCTCTGCACTGTGTACTGCACAGGTAAGTTTCCATGGGGCTCCACTTTGGTGGAGGCAGGGGTCTAGTGTGACTGTAGCACTGACCTACTAGATAAGGGGGTGCTGAAATGTTCAGCCTGTACCTTCTCCGCTTTCTCTTTATCTTCATGGCTACTCAACATCACCTGGCTTTGCTTCTTGGAAGGGGACAGACCTGTCTCTTTCTTCCCAGCTCAATGGGTCTATTACTGTCCTTGTCCTCTGGGGAGAGTGTAGGTCACTTTCTGCTTCTTGTAGCAGTTGCTGGGGACTTGACTGTTTTCACACTGGGCAGTGTAGCCTATGGCCTGGTGGCACTCAGCAATTCTCCATCTGAGGTGGGCACCAGCCATTGGAGGCTGAGCAGGGCTGAGGAGGCTTCCGGGAGCTGGGGACCTGCCCAGCCCAGAAGACCATCTTGATTTCCTGGTGTTGTTCTTGGTTTAAAAAACTGGATAGGTTCTTGGGTTTTTTGGAAGTTCACCCGATTTCTCTGAGGAAGTGTTTGGACCATGATCTGGGGTTACATTTCGTACCATTGTGCCTTCATGAGTTTGCTTTGAAAAATTATATTTCAGCTGAGTCACTTTCTTCCTCCTCCTCCTGACACTCCCAGGAGCCGGAAGGAGCCCTGCCCTGAATCCTTGGCTCCTCCAGGCCGGATCTTTTCCAAATGTCAAACTCTTAGGAACCTTGGCTCAGGGCAAAGTGGGTCCTAACCCTAATCTCTTTCCTCCAGTCTTTGCTGGTTTCAGCTCTGTGGACTGAACCCTGCCTTGAGGTTTTCAGGGAGGGCCTGGCAGGAAGGCTTGGTAAGGGCTCACACTCCCCTGTTGAGCTGCCAAAAACCTCCTCAGTGGCCTGTGATTGCCCAGCATGGAGGAGCTACCCTGGAGCTGTTTGCTACCTCAGAGTGGGTCTGGGACTCCATTAGGGTCCACACTTAGAAGTCCTTAACCTCCATGCTCACTTTCAGTGAAGTCCCACGTGTGCACTGCCCCTTCCTTCTGTTCCTCAATGACTTTCTGCATGGATAGTAGGGAAGAAAGCACACAGTAGGACAGCACAGAAGGGAGGGCCAGCTCATCTGACAGGTGCTCTGAGCTTTAGGCCTCAGCCTTCCAAGATGGCCTGGAGAAATAAGGGCGTTCTCTCTCTGTGGAATTCTACTGTGTTCGGAACATTTCCTGGGGACTGTGACTTTTCGGAGAGCTGTGGTCATTTAGAGTCACGCCGCCTTGTGAGGGAAGCAGGCAGATGGGAGCAGTTGAGGAAACAGACACAGCAGAAGCTTCTGCTCATTATCCAGGGCCAGCTTCATAGTCCGCCCTCATTTGTTCAAGAGCTTATTTTTCTGTTTGTTCAGAGGCTTAGCAGGTACGGGGTAAGTGGGGGGCTGGATTGGTCCTCTTGCCTATGTCTCCCTACTCTAAAACTAAGTTTCCTAGTAACTTAATGTGTTTAATTAGCTACATGTTTGTTTAACTGCTGTACATGAGTGTGCATGCATGAATACATGTGGCAGTCAGAGGACAACTTACAAGAGTTAGTTCTCTCCCTCCACCATGTGGGTCCCGGGGATTGAACTTGGGTCCTTGGGCTTGGCATTGGGTGCCTTCCCCCCACTGGGTCATGCCTTCATCCCTTCTATCACATTTGAGAAATTCTAACCCGGCAAAGTCTGACCACAAAGCATCATGGCATTGTGTTAGGACCTGAAACTTTTTTGACTGGAAACTTTGGTAGTTCTAGAAAAACTATCAACATTCATTCTCTTATAGAGGTTACTGCAAAAAACAAAACAACAACAGCAACAATAACAACAACAACAGCAACAACAATAACAAACCCCCAAACCCCAAAACGGAAGTGAAGTGAAATAAATTCTGTCTTGAATATATTTCATTCAGATCCTGTGGTTACTTATTATAGTATACCAAGGGTGAACTCAAACCACAGTTTGGATTGGAAGAAAATGCTATACCATCCCACTAACCTGTTTTGGAAGTAGCCAGTTACTGTGGAAGATGAAAATTACCCAGAGGCAGCCATGTTCTGAGAGGCCTTGGGATGAGGTGCCGGGAAAGGGATGGGATGGGAACATGGAGGCGCCATCTTGTAGAGGATGCTGCCATCTTGGGAGTGAAGCCTCCAGTCACTCATTACCCAGGAAATGCCAGGGGAAGGCTATAATCACCCAGATGAGCTCTTTCCAAGTCTCTGACCCACAGCATGATAAGCCATTAGACTAGCTGTCTGGTATCTACTGCTAAGGCAGGAGGAAGAATTTTAGAGACTGCTCCTTCTGTCGGCCCAACATCCTTTGCACACTCAGCCCTTCTGCAGACACTGCTGACCATGAGCTGAGGGGGTGCTCCCAGTGCCCTTTGGCATAGCTCTTCCTTTTGTACGCCCTTCCCCCCACTTAATTTCAGAATCATAACAATTGCTGGACCCTGTGTGTTGGGTAACAGGACCTACTTATGACTCCACTTAGCACCTGTGGAGAAGCTGCCATCCCCTGAGAGTTTCTTGGAGGAACTTTCCTTGTTTCCCCAAGTTGTTGCTCACCCGGGCACATCTGATGTTCAGTGGTGGCTACGTGTAGACCCAAAGGAGCCATGAAGTCTGGGTCCTGTCAAGTGACAGAGGACATGGTGTTGGCATCCACTTCAGGCATGGATTCAAGTTGGCCCTGTGACTTTTCTTCTCTTTGGGAATTCTTTTTCCTTCTTCTTCTTCTTCTTTTTGAGGAGTGATAAAACGGAGCTGCTTATGCAAGCAGCAACATGGGACTCCAGTCCAAAGCTGCTTCCTTCTCTTCTTCGCTCACAAAAAAATAATTCACATAAAAGCTGTTCTCTGGCCAAGGCTTGTCCCCTCCTCAGCAGGGGACTTTCTTTCTTTCTTTTTCTTTTTTTGTTGACTTCAGCACAAATTCAGATTTCTCTCTCCAGATTTTGGGGTGTGTCTCCATATCCCTTGGGAAATTTTGTTTAGCCCCAGCATATTTGAGGCCTCTCTGCTTTCTTTCTCCCCAAGCTTAAGAATCCAGCCGTGAGAGTGTGGGGAGGCCAATGCCTGTCTGAGTTCATTTGTGCGCACTAAACCCATGTGCTCGTACCTGAAGGAGAGGCATGAGATGGAGTCACAGGGCGGCTGCATGTCACCTCAGGAGCTGGGCAGCCTCGATGTCTGCTGAGTACCAGCAGAAGCAGGGGCACCTAAGTGGCCCTGTCATGCTGAGGATGGCTATGTCGAGTGGGTAAAGGAAGTCTGGATCCTCAGACAGGGCTGGCCTTGGGTGGGTTTGATGAAGGAAATACTCATATTGTGTTCATACCATCCAGCTGCTCCCCAGTGGCTTTCCTCAATGCCTGAGGGGGACACACTTATAAATCCTCTACACAGATAAGTGAAGTGGTGGCACCATATCACTCATGTCTGACTATACCAACCAGCCCTTCAGTCTCTGCGGGATCAAAGGTGAGAGCATCCATTTTCTTTCCTACTCTGCAGCAGAATTCCTCTGAGGCCAGATACTATAAATACAAGAGTATATTTATTCTTTTCTCAGGCCTTGTTCAAAATAGGAAGCTCATTCATTCATTCATTCATTCATTCTTATATACAGGTTTGTATGTACCTATGGAAGCATCCCCCATCCCATGTCACAGAGCACACATGGAGGTCAGAGGACAGCTTTCAGGAGTTGGCTCTCTCCTTCCACGAGGAAGGTCATCAGGTTGGACAGTGAGAGCCTTTTTACTTGCTGAGACAATTCGCTGGGCCACCTGGGCATCTCTGCCTGTAAAACGGGAATAGAAATCAGGAGTGTGGGGCTCGGGTTGGGTGATGCTTGCTTGGCGTCCACCAGGATGCCTGGCGTACAGTGAGGGCACTGTGGCCATGCAAGCTAGGGTGAAGAGCAGCTCAAGCTTCGCTTGGCAGTGGTAACCAAGATCGGGAAGGAGCTGACGGACAAGCCAGCAGGTCCTAAGCCATTGCGTGATTAAGTTGGCAGCAGGAGCTGTAGCCTCAGGCTGAAGGAAGGTGACAGAAAATGAGCGTTGAGAGCTGGCTGGGCTGAGGATGACAGAGAATTCCTTTTCTTCTTGGTGGTTCCCATGGGGCCTTGGCCAGAGTCTCTGGGATGAGGAAGTCCTGAGAGGTGGGGGTGGGGGCTTCTTCACCTGGCTTCCCTCCCACAGGCCTGAAGTACGAGCATTGTCAACAGCCCTCCTGTCACCTCCCTCTACACCTTACATCAAAGCTGTTCAGGAAGGACACGGCTCAGGAGCGGGTCACTGATTTAAGACCTTCTTTAATGCTTGAAGGAAAACACCACCACCTGACAGCATCTGAGCCCTGTGGCCTGAGTAACAGAAGCAGACACTGACTGAGCAGCCCACGTGATACTATTCTCCCTTAGAACAGATCTTAGGAAGTGGGTGCCAGCAACATTGTCTCCATGTTGTTTCGGAGATGCCACTGGCTGAGTTGGGAGATCCAATGTGTGCTTGTATGTGAGGACAGCTGGGCGGCTGTCTCCTATTCATTCGGCTTTGGGCTGTCAAGGGTTTTGCTGTCCTTGGCCCTCTCATTTTAGAATAACAGGGCTATTTATTGATACAAAGGAGAGGTGTTCAGATCATCTCGTTACTATTCGAGGCTCAAAATAAACACCGCATCTTTATTTGGAGACCCGCATCCTTCCTCACAGGAAGGCTCCCGAGTGAATGTGTATGAAGCTGAGGCCCGAGGAGGAGTTGTTTTCAACAGCTGCCTTGCTTATGTTTTAGACTGTGCAAACGACTCCATCAGACACACAAGACTTTGAACAGTTTTGAGCAAAAGAGCCCAAGAGATAAATATATTCCATGTTTCTAATCACACAAGGAACCATGAAATGATATTTTTTTTACTTTTTTGCATGGGATCAGGTAAGGGATGACAGAGGCGTGGAAAATACACAACAGAGATTAGTCCGTGGGTTCAAATGAACAGAGGAAGTGATTTTATGCCTTTGGGGGGAAAACACTGAGATAATAAATACGAGTGATGATGAATATTTACAGTAGGAACAACAAATAGAACATCAGTGGATGAACACAAGACACTGGCAAACCCAGTCCAGACTCTGGGGACAAGTGAGTAGCTGAGCCTGAAACAAAGGAGGATGTTTGTGATGTAAGCAGAAAGCGTCAAGGTGGCACGCAGGCGCGCGGCATGAGAGCGCTACAAGCTACATTCATTTCCCATTGCAAAGCCTGGCATGCTAGGCCTCCTTCCTTCTGGGCAGAACTGACTAAATGCACACACTCTTTTGTCTGCAGCTTCACACCTTTCTGGGGGGTTTCCTAGTGTGTCACCGGCCCATCCCTCCCCAAATAACTTTTTTTTTCAAGCATAGCGTATGAGAGATTGAGATCCTTCACACAGAGACACCAGCTGAGTTTGGGATGTGCTTAGAGAAACATGGCTGCCTCTGGACTCGCAGGCCTGCCAGGGAGAAGTAGGGTAGTTGAGTAGGTCGGAAGGCATGCTTTTTACCCTGCTTCCTAGAACAGGGAGCATGCTACGTACGGTCCGAGGCTCGTCCAGCTGGGTGCCGGCTGAGGAGAACCTTAGTGAAACAGAGCCAAGCAAGCCCTTCCGTTTGTGTGGCGGAGGGCACTTGTGTGCTCTGATAGCAGATCTGGCTAGCGGCAGCAGAAACCATGCGGCTTGCAGAACAGAAACTCCCTAATTACTATTTGGCCCTTTGTAGAAGTTGGCTGAGCCTTGCTCTGGGGACCTGGTCCAGGATACCCTCCACTTCTGTAACACTGGCTGCCGGAGGTCTGTGTCAGCTGAAGAGGAAGGAGATGCCGATGTTGAACCCTTGCAGTCCCTTCCTTCCCCTTTGACCTTTTGTCTATCCACACTTCTCTCCTTGTTGCTAAATTTCCACTTTGGCCATGGAGAAAAAGCTACTCATCCAAGTATGCTGAGAGTGACATTCCCCACAGGGGAATGTTTCCTTAGCCGTTCCCATACCTTCCTCTCTTCTCCCTCTTTGTGGCATGCAGAGGCTGAATTCCAACTTGGCTGCACCGATCCATCCATCATACAGGCTCGTGGACCTTGGCTGAGGTCAAGCTGAGATAGTGAAACTCTAGGGAATGGATGTCAATGTAAAGGAATACTTGACCGAGCACTCTCCCTCTACGCATTCGCTGTTGGGGGTGGGGGGTGGGGTGGGGGAAGGGAAGAGACGCCCGCATGGGCAGTGCTGCTTGAGTTCTTTAAAAACAAACAAACAAAAAAAAACGTACAAAAAATTACCCTCCAGAGATGGGCTGGGGTTGGTTTTCTTCCTCCTCTGAGCTGGTTTTTTTTTTTTTTTTGTGACTCAATTGTTTGGTTTGAAAGCCATTTATTTAGATGACAGACACGTAGATGTCAATTGATTTAAAAAAAAAAGTAAAATGGAGATCTGAAACAGTGGTCAAAATAAACAAACAGGGGCCACTCCTTCAGTGTCCCCCAGACAGAACAATGGCTCAGAAACGACACACAGAAAAATGTACCATCCATGTCCCCTCCAGCAGCTCTGAAACACAAGATCCCATGCACGACACTAAACTTCCGGTTTGGTACTGAGTGGCGCTAAGCCCCTCATCCTCTCTGCCTTGTCAACTGTACTTCCCACTCAGCCCTACCCCGGAACCCAGCGGCCTGCTCCCTGTAGACAGCACTGGGAACTTGGGGGAGGGCCTACCACCCACCTGTGGCCACCTCCCTCCCAGGCTGACCTCCCCTCAACAGACCATACTTTCTCCACCCACTAGCTCCACGAACCTAAGAGACAAAGTAACAAGGCCAACTGGAGACAACACCCCTCGAATAAGCTTACACAGGTGCCAACCCACCAGGCACCCGAGCCCTTGCTGCCCTGGAATCTTCATCTCACCTGTTCACACACCTGCACGAAGTCCACAATTGGCACACATCCTGCGTGTGACATCCCCCCTCTTTAATGTAAATGTTTTGGAATGTCCATAGATAAGAAAATGGACAGTCCGGAGGAAAGCTTTCTTGGCCGGGTTTTCGTTTCACCTCCGGATGTCGGAATACTCAGACTGTTCGTCTTCCCACTCACTGCTTCCCGAGGGTCCTTGGGCGCTCTGGCCACCGGCTCCGCCTCGAGCATGCGCACTTGGGTGGCTTTTGCTCCCTCGCTCACCCTTGGCACCCCTGTTGGCTATTAGGTGGTGGTCTGTGTCCCGGTGGTGGTGAGGTCTGGAGAGCTGGGCCCTGTCTGCCAGGGGCTGATGCTCCGGGGCTGCGGTGGGAGGTCTCTGTATGTTGGAGGTGCAGAAACTCAGGATGGAGCAGAGGCCTCCCCAGCTCTGTGCACACTGAGCCTGGACGCTGCGGGTGACCGCCTCCTTCACGTCTTCCCCGCAGGTCAGCAGCAGGTTCACAAGGTCCACATAGGGCCTAGAGGGGAGAGCCGAGGCAGAAGGAGTAAGAATGGAGTATGTCCTAACGGAGCCCTAGGGAGCTGTGACTAGGTCAAGGAGGGAGACAGTGTTTAACGTGGGCTCAGTGGGTGATATTTGTGGGTTGGGTTCCATAGCGGGCAATGGAGGGTATTAAGGCAGGTTCTTGCTCCTCAGATGGGTGTAGAGCCCCAGGAAAAAGAGCCACTGACAGTGTGGATACACAGGAGAAAAGCCAAGGGCTAGCACATTAATTTAAGGTAGGTATTACAGGCAGAGGGGCACATTCAGGCTGCAGGAGCTGGTGAGCTTTGGCTGGAGGGGAGACAATCATAGCAAGTGGTGGAAGGCCTTCAGTATCAAATGTGTGTGTGTGTGTGTGTGTGTGTTCAGTGAAAAAGTCCTGGTAGTGTCGGACTAAGGAGCTCTTGAGCAGTCTTCAAGAGACCCCATAGGTACCTTGCCCTTCGTAGCTGTTGTTGGTGAGGGTCTCCTGAGGCCACTTTCCCTGTCTGTGTGCTCTGGGCTTATGCTAACAATGGAGGGCATTTTGGAAAGCTGCTAGGTATGCCTGCCTAGGGGAATCTGCAAAGGACTGAGATGCGCTGGGGAGGACAGTTCCCTGTGGTGTCATCTCCCTTTGCAGGTAGCAGGGAGTTAGGATGCTGTCCATAACCCTCAGTCAGCCAGGACTCCCCTTTCATTGGTGTGTAGGCTGGCTGTCAGGGTGCCCAGGTCCAGAATAACAACAGCTCTCTGTGAGGTAAACACGGTCCGTGGAGGGCCCGGAGATGTGCTCTCCACGTGCACTGACTCCAACGACAGACAGCCTGAGTTGGTCTTTAGTCAAAGAGGTGGGGGACTTCGCTCCAGGGGGCAGAGGAATTGTGCTTACTCTTTATATTTAAGGGCTTCCTTGGTAAAGCATATCTCCATCAGCGAGTTCTCAGGGCCTATCCACTGAGCTTTTCTTAACTCTCACCGGCCTCTTCAGATCCCAGAATATGGGATGCTTCATGTGGCTCTGTGTGGCTAACTAGACTGCTTATTAAGCAGTCTCTAGCCAGTAAAAGTCCTGGACATATCTGCCTGTGTCATACAACCACACCCCCATACCCCCTGTAGGGAAATCACTGAGTTGTGCAGCCATTTATAAGGAGCGAGGGTTCTTTCCTCCCTGGGACTTGACCTGACTCTTGGATGGCTACCCTAGGGTGCTTGCAACCTTCTCCTGCAAGTTGGCAACTGTCGCTCTGCAGAAAAAGCAGTGTCTGAGATGTGTGCTATAGTCACTGCCATTTTTTGCTAGTTACTCCTCAAGTTGGAATGGAGTGAGTTGTCCTTACTTCAAGGATGTAAGAACCAGGAAGAGTGCGGAAGGAAAGTCCCCTCTGGGAACACTTGGGCATGGAGGGCCTGGCCTGGGAACAGCCTAAAGGAACATTCTGGGGCTGCTTGTTTCAAGGCCTATATTATTCCTCAGGCTTCACGGTTTGTGCCCGGCTGGTGGGCAAGGTCCTAAGACCTTGTGAGTGGGAGGCTAAGACTCTCTCCAGCAGGGTTCTGCCAGTGGCAAGGATGGTTTCACACTGTCTTGCTGAGCACTTTGAGGAGGGAGGCACCTAGAAGGGGCTATATCCTTCCATCTTTTGGAAACAAACACTATCTTATGAAGCTCAAGTCTATAGAGTCCATCTGCAAAATGGAAGCAGTCACTTGCTTCATCTGAACTGAACTGATTCTCCCCTTTAAGCTTCTCAAATGAAACTCTCCCGGGAATACAGTTGTCTCCGGGGCCTTCTGCATCATGTGTGTCTGTCTACCACTGGACCCTGGACATGCAAGGCAGACACCGGCCTCCCAAGGCAGGACTAGTCCCCCTCTCTTTGGCTTGCTCGGTCTTCTCTCTCAAGGAGGAAGCCGGGCCCTGTGGGGAGGGTTGTGTGTAGCCAAGTAAGTTAATCTAAACCGTGCTTTGGGTTGGCAAGGTGCCTTCTCAGGCTGCAGGCTGAGCCTGTCTGATGACAAAATCCAGCACTCAACTGGGTGTCAACATGGCTGAAGGAGGGGGATGTGCCTGAGCCTCCAAATCCTTGGTGGCTGCCTGTACCTGGTGACAGGGTGTGCAGAGACCAAGGGAGATGGCCACAGCTAGGGGGAAGCAGACGATAAGGAGACAGTGGGGTGGGGAGGGGACAGGCACACTGACAGGGGCAGCTTGCAGCAGACTGGACATTGCTGCTGCCCCTGCTCCAGCATGAGCCTGGGAGAGGATGAAGCAGTTTGGATTCTGCAGTAACCGACTTCCTCCTCTTTAGCGTGAAAAAGCAAAGTAGGCTCACACTCCAGTGTTCGTGACTCCTGCCGTACACTCAGAGACAACTTTCTCGGTATTTCAGGGCTGAAAGGGCCCTTTAACCATGTAAGCTGGTTGAAAATTTGGGAGAGAGAGTTTGGGCAATTCAGCTTGAAGTGGAGGCATTGCATTGCTGGGTTGCAACAGGGAATGGAGGGCTTCTAAGGAATGTAGCTGGAGCGTGGCACAATCCACTGCCCAGAAGGACTGGCTTAGCAGAAGGAGGCCCTGCACCCGGCCCCCTGGCAGGGCTCATAAGACAGCCACGCCTCTGCTCAGGGTGGGCCACTCGCCTCTCCAGAGCAGGCCAGCGTTGGCTGCTGCTTATTCTAAATGGTGTGGGGGATCCTTTGAAATAAGAGTCTCTGGCCTGGAGGCCATGTTTCTGTGGAAGAGACATTAGAACACCATAGTGCTTCAACCCTTTCTACATTCTAGGGTGGGGTGTGTGTTCTCCAAACCTGAGAATCCTGAGTTCTCCCAAAGACTCCCTTTTTAAGAGGATACCAACATTTCACACACTCCAGGACTCTACCCTAGATATTTACGAGGCGCCCAACCTCCCACTCACAAGGCCAAGAAGCTATCTTAACTTTGTCATAGAGCCTTTAGAGGTTCCTTGGCTGTAAACATGTGCTTCTCTCAAGAGCACCTTGAAGGAAAAGACCCTAACCCTCTAGTCATGATGAGGGAGTAAGTAAGAAAAGGAAGAAGCCCTGGTCATATATGAAGACCCACAAAGCCTTAGCAGGTCTAGCAAGAACAGGCTAGGGAGGAGTGGGCAGATGGCATCCTGACAGCTGGCTTTCTCCTCACACGAAGTTTCAGTCATAGAGTCAGTCAGCTTTGTGCCGGCTGATTCAACTAGACAGCCGGAGATCACTGTTCCCGAGACAGCCTGCTTCATGCTGAGGCGGACCTTCCTTGACATTATTTCCTAAGCACTGTAGACCAACATTTTACACAGCAATTGTGCTGTGTTTAGGTTTTATCACTCATTGGGAGTAGATTGGAGGATGCTAAGTCATATGCAAATACTGCATCGATATATCTGAGACTTTCTCATTCATGGATGTTGGTATGTCAGGGAGGTCCTCGTACCATCCATCCCCAGTGGATAGCCAGAGAAGACTGCATTTCCATTTCCCAGGCTGCAAAGTAGGAATCAAATCTCACGAGTGAGAAACTTAAGCTTTTTGCTTCCCTAGCCTTCTCTATGGAATGAAGATGCTATTTTCAATCTTGTAGTTAGTTTGGAAAGACAAACATGAAAATCCATGGATATCCCATAGCCAAGGTCCTGGCACACCAAAGACAAATCCAAGACAATTACTATTGTCGATGTTATTGTTCCTTTGTAAATATTTGGGAGAACAAAAATATATTGTAAAGTATTAGTATGGTTCAAAAACCCTGCAAAGTATTGTTTTTGGAGAGAGCAGCTTGCAGAATTTCACCATGGACAATTCAATATTGTACCAAGCAAGGTGCTGCAAGCTACCAAAGGCCATATAAAGTGGGCAGAGACAGGAGATGGCTGCCGCCAGAATCTAGGTCTTAGTGTGGCAAAGGCAGGGAATATGTTTGGTGACATAACTGGGAGGTTGTCCCTAAAATTTGTGCTGATTTGGCCCAATGAGTCACCTTGGAAAGATGGGCATTGCTACAGAGGGGGCAGTGACTGGCACTGGTCTCCTCAACTGGTGGCTTCCCTTTTGTTCTGTATCTGTCTTTGGGGCCCATGGACCAGATTTCATTTTAGAAACAACGATGTAGTCTGCTTTAATGCTCTGCAAAATCCAGGATCCTGCCTCTGGGGTGAGTTTCAAAGAATGAGATTTTTTAGCTCTTTCACCGAATTGTGACTCTTTAAATCCAATTTAGCATGCATGTTTAGCCGACTAAAGTTTCTGATGTCTGTTTTGTGCTTTCTGTAGAGGTAGAGAAGGGGTAGGAGAGTCTCTGAAAGACGAAAAAGCTGTGGACCAGATTGGAACATTTAAGAGCGTAGGTGTTGTAGCCACACTGCTTGGACCCCAGACCCTAGTTTTGCTTTTCCCTGTGTGTCCTTCACCTCAGCAGGCTCAGTTTTCTTATCTGTAAATTGGGGATATAAGGAGTTGCTGAGAGGACTGGGTAACACACTTGGCATAGCACCTAGTGCACAAAACCAGGTGAGTGTCAGTATGTACCAGCTGTCTGTACTGACACCCGAGAGCTACTTGGACAACACGGTAACCAGTCGAGACTTGGCTAGGAGCAGAATGGAAAGTGCTTCTGACTGTAATATATTTTGTGCTTAGTGAAAATAATGGTCTGTTTCTGTTTGTGTAAGTTTCAAATCTGATGATTTTCTGGGGGCCTTCTAGGGCACCCCTCAACTGTATCCACCCGAAGGTAGTTCCCCTTCAAAAACAGCATTCTTATATATACTTCCAGCTCTCAGGACCCCACTCTTGCCAGGTACCCCTTCCTCCCGTTCTCCTGGGGATGGGATGCTACTCACTCGTGCAGCAGAAGATCCTTAAAATGAATCATCTCCACAATCACGCCGACGTTCTCCTGTGCGGCCGAGCACAGATCATGCTTGAGATAGCATTCCTTCTGCAACTGGAAAACCATTTCCCTAATTGCCGGACACTTCCTGCTGATGCAACCAAATTTATGCCGCAGGGCATGGGCCTTGCACCTCAGGGCATCCTTGATGAATGACTTGCCCTGAAGATGGAGGACACAGAAGGGAGGGGCCAAAGGAGATTTCATCACTAGTCAGGCCAGCCTCAGGCTTGCACAGGAGTCTTTGATCTCAAGAGTCCCAAGGTTCCACTTGAGTGGATGTACTTCCAGGTGAGAAGATATATCGGAGCTACATCCAAGAGTGACATGACTCCTCCCAAACCCCCTGCATCAGGCCAGAGTGGATGTGAGCTCCGAACACTAGCAGGTCTCTCTCTACTCCAGTTACTTGTCTGCTTCCTGAAATCGGGGCTTCCTCCAGGCAGCTGGGTGGAGACTGCCTGGTAGCAAATTCTCTGGAACTCCAGGGGATTGGGCCATAACTCCTTGGCCAGTATCAGCGGGAGCACACTTCTCTTTTGCTCTCCATCCATGGAGGCCATGCTCCTGGACCAGCCTCACATTTCTGTTCTAGGGCTCTAGCTCACGGCCTTGACTGCTCCTCTCGTGCTTCCAGGAGGAACAGCCTTTGCTTTTTTTTAAATTTTTTTTTATTTTCTAAGTTTTTTATTTATATTCCAAATGATTTCCCCCTTCCCGTTTCCTCCCTCCCCGAAAGTCCCATAAGCCCCCTTCCCTCCCTCTGTTCCCCATTCAACCCCCTCTCACTTCTCTGTCTTGGTATTCCCCTACAGTTTCTGAAAGGCCCACCTGGCAACTAGCGTGGCAGCTTGCGAGTAGGACAGGGAGCCTCCTCCCGGCTCTGCCTCAGAGAGATGAGGCAGCCAGGCACACAGGTGACCCTAGCAGACCATGCCAAGGCCAGAAAGGAGACAGTTTCCGGGATATAGGGGCAAGCTCCTGCCTTCACTCCTACCAACCTGGCCTGGAGACATTGTTGGGTGCCTAGCCACGAATCTCCCTTCAGTTACTATGCTAATGGGTCATCTGAAGAGGCAACTCCTGGCTTTGGTTTTTTGTTTTGTTTGTTTGTTTTAGAAGCAGGTCTGGAAATCACTGAGTTGAGAAACCGAACCAGGTTAGGTTGGAAGTGGGAAGCCAGCCAGCATATTTATTTTGGTTTTCTCTTTAGATACTACAGACAGTGGGAACCCACGTGGCGCACATGCCCTTTCTGTGGCCCTTGTTTCTTTTATTTGGCCGGAGCCAAATGGGAAGGAGGGCAGGGCTTGGCACTTTCATAAGTAGCTGTGTGCTGAGAAGTGACTTGGAAGGGTTGCCTTTAGCTTGAGAACATATTCCTATTGGCTGAGAAAACAAGCAGGGATAGATCTCTGGGAGGGCTGCGGCAAGCTGGTGTTTGTATTCTTCTCTGACATCCGTTGGGAAGGCCCTGGACACACTCCTCTCTTCCGGATTTCCTACGGTGTGTGTCCTAGCTCCAGTCAGTTGTGATGGGGGTGGGGGACATCTTTTTAAGGAGACTCAAGGAGTTCAAAGTTCTCTCCCTTTCCTCCTGGTTTCTGTTTCCCCTTCCGCTACCTCATATCCTCCATGGTTTAGGCTGCTGGGGGGTCACTTTCTGGTGGACAGGCCTTGCTTTGTCAGGCTGCCCACAGGGTGTCAGCGTATGGTGACTGGTGACTTTTATAAAATCACATCTCAACTGTTGACCTCTTCCGAACTTAGTCACCATGCTCCAGTGAAATAGGAGAGGAAGTGTATGAGATAAAACAGGGTGTTTCAACAGGGCTGAGAGCCGGGGTACAAAATGAAGGTGATCCTAATGCCACAGGCCATCTAAACTTGCATTTGGGCCTTCTGTGACAGAACCATCAGCTTGCTTATTGGTTTTCTGCCCTGGGCAGCAACTCAGCTCTACCTTGGGGTATCTGAAGTGGATTCAGCTATGACTGTAAGGCAAGGGAGGTTCAGTCAGGATTTTGACTTTTCAGATTGGGAGAGGAGACTCTGCTCCCTGCTGTTTGGAGACTGTGAATTGTCTAGGCTGCCTGCCTGCCTGTGTGTATGCATGAGTATGTGTGTGTATTTATCTCAGAAAAACCTTTGCTACCTATAACTAGGATCTCTGTCACTTCAGCCCTTTCTTCCTAATGTGATGGGTTTTGGGGACTGGGTTCTAGTTTTCCAGACTGTTTATCACTGGCTCTGGTGTCTAGCCTGTTCTGTCAGTGTGGTTACAGCATGAGAAAGCAGAAGGATTTGGCTTAACGGCTCTCTGGAACGCAGAGCAATGGGGGAAACTCGGAAACACCGGCGTCCTGCTGCACACCTGCAAACACCAGACTCCCTCAAATAACTTAAGTCCAGGAGATCTGCTCACAAGTCTTTCCAGCCAATATTTCGATCACACTACACCAACCCAGAATATTTATCATGCTCTAGGTTCTTTTTACCTGGGCATCGAATTTTCCAGCGTTGTGCAGAAACGTCATGCAAATCCCATGTAAGCCCTGGATTTCACAAGAGTTGTTCTCGAAGCACTCAAACACACCACACCCGACGTCCCCGGCGTTGACCAAACAGTGCTGGATCTCGGCTAAAATGAAAAATTGCATACAAAGTTTTCTGCCATGCTAAGTGTTAATAAGGGCTAGAGGAAAAAAAAATCAAGGACAGAAAAGTCGTGCCAATTTCAGAATCTAAGGAGAGGAAAGAAAATGTCATTATTTACTACTATGTATGGAAATTATGGGCATTTGTAAAATTAGCCAAAATAAACAAATATCACAGTCAGAATTTAGTCTGAGCATTTTCTTTTCTTCCTTTTATCGTTTCCACTTAATGAAGGCGTTTGTGGGACGACTGAGAGCAGAAAGCACTTCAGCTTTTGAAATCCACAGGGAAAATACGATTTGAAAATGACCACATTTTATGAATTAAATGTCGTTCTCTACTTGGGGGCCGCAGAAGTCACTGCCGTTAAGATCTGGCCATTTCCTTCCTGACTCAGACGAAAGCGTCCAAGAAACTTCAATTCAGTTTTATGATTCAACACCTAAAAATCAAAACAAGATTCCTATTAAAGCCGTGCCTCCAAACCACCGGCATTAAAAACGCCAGGCCACGGAGACGGAGACTGCAGCTGGCAACGGCCTCAGAACAGAGGAGGCAGGTGGGGCCGGCCTTTCCACCCGCCACCATTCGCATTGGAGGTTCCTTTTAATTAGGGATCCGGTGTGAGATATCACTTAATCCCCTCGAATCCCAGAGAGCCCCGAGCCTGCTCCCTCTTCCAAGATGTCCTAATTCGTCAGCCTGAAAGGACAGACCGGGAGCTGTCAGGCTGCGGCAGGCAGAGCAGTCTCATGCCTTGCTAGGCTCGCTCAGTTCTACGATTTAAACCAACCGCAAAATTACATGAGGAAAGTGTATTTTGGAAGAAGGGCGGGGCTCGAGTCGAAAAATCTGCTATCAGATGAAATCTAGCAAGGGAACGAGAGGCGTGTGCTTGTCAAGGGGTGCCTTAACCCGAGAGGGGGCAGGGCGGACGAGGGACCCTCGACTTTGTGCCTGGGTAGTGGGAGCGAGAGACTGAACTGACCCCACGCGTGGTCGCGGGCAGGGCAGACATCACTCACTTGGAGGACCCCGATCCCGCACTTGTGCATTCCGGCTCAGGCAAGGAGCGCACGCACGCCACGGTCGCCGCTTTCACACGGCCCCCCGAGGAATTGCGGGGGTGGGGGCGTGAGCAAAGAGTCGAGCGGCAGACACGTTTCTTTCTCTCCCGGGAGCTGGGAAGAAGGCCAGCCCCGTGTGCCACACGCCAGGCTTCTGCGCTGCAGCTTGCTGGTGAGCAGGGCCGCGCACGATTCGGGTCGTGTCAGCACCAGAGGTACGCTTTGCGAACCCCCTCCCCCAAAGGAAAAGTTCTCGGTGCCACCTAACTGGCCAGCAAAGTTCTGGGATGTCCGGCATCTTTGGAGGAAAGGGAGACAGTCCATGCCAGGCTGGCCGGCTTGGAAACGAAGTTCTGGGTGCAGGGCGAGCCCGGCTCCGGGGACCCTTGGTACCTCGCACGGGCCAGGCAGGACGAAGTGCGCCCTGCTTCGGCTCGGGGACTCTGGCTGGAGCTGGCAGCGGCGTCAAGCGCAGCCTCGTTTCCCCTCAGCCCCGGGGGAGGCTAGCAACAAGTCCTGCCTCAGCCATTTCATCACCCTGCTAGCACGTGCCGATTCCGGGCTCTCGCAGCCCGGGCCAGACCTCGCTTCGCCTCGTTCTTCCCTCTGCACGACCCGAGCCACCAAGAGTTTGTGCGGCCCGGGGTGAGCTCGGGTCGCCGGCTTGAGGCTAAAGGCACCCGGCGCGCTGCGAGCCTGCACCCGGTTCTCCCCCAGCAGCTCTGGGCTGCAGGGCGCACGCGTTTACCTGTGTTCTGCAGGGACAGGCGGCCTTTCTGCTGCGAGCCCCTGTCTTGGGGACCTTCCGGAGGGTTCGTGGAGTCCGTCCCCCGCGCAGGGTCCAAGGTGGCAAACACCAAAGCCAGGGTCACGAACTGGCCCAGCCGCTCCGCACTCATGGTTCTGGGTATCACCCTCCCGCCTGGAGACCTGGATTCTTTGTGCGCCCCTCCTCCTCCTCTTCCTCCTCCGCCGCTTCCCCCCTCCTCCCACTCTTCCTCCTCGCTGGCCCCTTCCCTCCTCCTCGCCGCGGCTCGGATAGAGGTTACCCAGCGCCCTCCCGTAGCTCTCTGGAGAGCATGTGACCAGGCCGTTAGCCGCGCCGCGAGTGCCGGGCGATAGCAGGGATGGTGCCTCAAATATCCCTGGAAGCTCTGGTGTCACTTGAATGAAGGAGTCGAGCAGGTGTTGTCCCGGAGGCTGGACCAATCGGAGACCCCGGCCCGTTTGACAACACAGCGGGAGGCGGGGCCTGCGCCAACTACTACGGGAGGAAGCGGAGCGCCGCTGCGAGCGAGCGCCCCACAAAGTTGCAGACCTGGCGGCGGCCACGCGTTTGCGTGCGTGTGTGTGTGAGCGCAGCCCGAGACGCGTGCGCGTGTGCGGGTGCTCTGGGGCAATGGCCGAACGGACTGAGGGGGGAAAGATCAAAGCGGATGCCAACTCTAGTTGCAACTAGAAACTAAAAACTAAAAAAAAAAAAAAAAATTGTGGGTGGGTAGGTGGGGCGGGAGAAGTCGGTCTTCACAAGGACTGAGTCTCCAGGGTTCGCATCCGGCTGGAAAAGTTTCCTCTTTGGAACACAGTGATATTCCCAGCCCCGAGGCCTGAACAGAGTGGAACAGAGATGGTGCGAGCAAATTGAGCTCTGGTGGGAATTCCTAAGCGTCCTGACGCTTGGTATTTTTTTTTTTTAATTTTTTTAAATGTGCTTGAAGACAAGCGCGGAAGCCCTGAAGCGCTTGGCCCGATTGACTGCCCACCTCCCACTTTCTTTCTGCCTGGATTTGATGGGTCCAGCAACACCTGGGGCATCTCGTCTCGCCCCTCCTCCAATCCAGACAGATTCCTGTCTGGGCTTCAGGGATCCAGGTGACAATCCAGACTTGCATCATTTCCTGGCTGGTGGCTTGGAGGCCCAGGCAGTCTTGGGTCAGGCGGCCTCAGAGCATCGCGTGCCCCAGAGGCCTGAGCTTGACAGGCAACTTTAGGCGTCTCCAAACACACTCTTCAATTTTCCCCAAATGCCACTCGGCCCAGCTACGGGTTTTCTTTACTCTGCAGTTCTCTGATGTAAAATTAAAACACCCCACCCCCAAATCTGGGGACGTTCTCTCCATCTTTTCTCCTCTTCTTGGAGACCCCTCCTTAAGTACCCTGGAATCAGATGGCCTTCAGCAGCAATCTCCGCTGCTGGAGGAAGCAGGGAGAAAGTTGGGCGCTGCTGGGAGCGTCTCTCCTCCCTGCTGTGTGTGTACGTGTGCACGCTCACGTCTCCCTCGCGCTGGGCCCGGGACAGGAACTGCTGCTCTTGGCCTCGTTAACCCGAAGGAGTAATTCGGGGGGCCAGCTAGGTTGGGGGGAGGGTGGAGAGGCGAGCGCTGCCACCTAGCGCCACCTGGCCCTCGTCCGGTATTGGCACTCCTTGCCCCTCCCCCGCACTCCCCACCCTTCTCTTGGAGAACAGGTGAGCCTGGGTACCAACTCTCAACCCCCGTCCTTGCCCGACTTCCCGCTCGCCCGCGCATTCTGCAGTAATACGCCTGGGAGGTTTCATCACCCACCGCCCGCGGCGACTGCAACCCTGGGCCTCCAAAGCGAGGCGCGCTCGCGGCCTCTTCTGCGCCTACGTGTGACACGACTGGGGGAGGGGTATAGAAATGGGCGCGCAGGTTGTCTTTCTGCAGCTGCTCAGCTTCCCTGGGTGCCAGCTGCTCTTTAGCGAGGGAATTGAGAAGCTGGAGGTCAGGATGATTGCTGCTTCAGACTGGAGGATGGAGATGGGAAGGAGCCCTGGGAATGGGCTTTCCAGGGCTTTCTTGGAGCTTAGATCGATAATACCATCTAGTTCTCGGCCCCAGGAAATGGTCACTTTGAATCTTTTAGTCTTCGATGGTGGGAAGAAACTGGCCATTCGTGACCATAATAGCAGTGACTTCCTCATTTATCTTTTGAGAAAGGTGGTGGATATTGGGTATAATGATGGTCCGTCCTTGCTTGCTTGAATAGTCAATTTAGCAGTCGCCCGTCGGTCATAACAAGTTTAGGGGGTGGGGACCCTCCTGTACATCCTTCAAAACAAACCAAACAAAAAAAAGCATTTTGGTCTGCCCCCACCTTTTAAGGCCTAAAATTTCCTGGGAGAGTCAAGTGGCCCTCAGCCTTACTTAACTTTAGAGCTAGGTAGACATCTCTTGTGGCCTCTGTCATGAACAACAGTGGTATCAGAGAAACAGAATCTGGAGATTCAGGCAGCAGAGGGAAACCACCCGCTTTGTTCCGTTGTAGAGAGGCCCTGCACCTGCCCTCAGAGGGTCTGCATGGTTTGAAAAAAAAAAATCATCTTGAGGCTTTAACTTCAACTTTCAAAGGAATTTCAGGTTCCCATATGAGCCTACTGCTGCTTTGGAAAGAGCACATAGTAGCTAGATGCATGGTGCTGTAAGCGCACACACCTATCCTTTCTTGAAGTTTGGTCTCTGGCCAATGCCAAAGCGTGCAGACAAAGATGCTCCCCTAGTCCATCTCACCAGGCTGCAGACCGACTGGAAGGTTTCCTGGGTAATCCTCGAGGACAAAGGCCCAGAGCAAAGTGAGGTGGGGCGTGACTTACCCTGGTGTCTTTGTTGTCTTCTCTGCAGATTCCTTTGTCTCCCTTGGGCTGGGTTTGGCAGTTGAGTGGAATGGGCTGGGGACAGTAATGACACTTAACAAAGCCAGCATGCCTTAAGCACAGGCACTGCACACATCGCGAGGTTGGAGAAACTCTGCTATCTCTCTAACCCTAACATCCACCCTAAGACTTAGAGGAGCGAGGGCTGGCCAGCCAGTGCTGCCCTTGGGGTTCCAGTGTCTGTGGACAAGCCCACCGCAGTTTGAGACGTCTAACTGCTGGAGCAGGTCTGGTTTGTCTGTGACAGTCAGGCTTGGGCGCAAGACCCCTGCTTTCTCTTTACCAGTTGCCCTCACTCAAGTCCAAGAGTAAAGTGTTTGGGTTGAAAGCTAGAGAAGAGTATTGCCAAGTGGATGCAGAGGGAAGGATGTTTCCATGGAGACAAAACACAAGAAAAGGGGAGGGACACTGTGTGCTTTGTGTTGAGAATGAGGCTGTCCGGTTTGGAGCTAAAGAGGGAGACCAGGCTAGCCACATGGTAAGACTGGCCCATGCTGACAAATCCCTGCTCTCTGTGGAAGATCTATCACCTTGATAGGCATCTAAAGATGTGACAAAGGATGCTCTCTGATTGGGTTCTCTTTAGTACTCAGAGAAAACTCTGAGATGGGTGGGTACATTTTGGAACAAGTGGAATAGGTTGAACTTTGTGGGCTGTGATATCCAGGACAGAAGGTTTCCTTGCTCCAGTGTGGGTAGGTGGGGGTCCTAGCAGATAGGCTCATTCTAGCTTGCTGAGGCAGTGATTATAAGTTGACACATGTTTCTAGTCCAGGCTTCTGAGAGGATCCAGAGCCTGAGAGAGGAACATGGCTTACACTGAGGAGCTCCGCCCTCTGAATGTCCCATCCTATTGGGGCAGACTGACTGAGCTTATGGCACCACCTTATGGCCAGAAAGGGTACTACTGTCTGACCGAGTAGTGGACTCACTCTAGGACCTGTCACACTAACTGTCCCGGCCTGCTCCATTTCTTCAAACCAGCTCGCCCTGGTCCAGCCAGTTCTCACAGGGCTATGATTTAACTTCACACCCACAAGGAAGGACATCTCTCTAAAACATTTCTATTTTCCATCTTTCCTCCGCCCTCCGCTGCCTTCTTCTATGCACTCTACTTTTTCATACTTGTAGGAAGGAAAACAGGAAAAAAAAGGGGTGGGGGTTAGAGGTAGAACTGGACAAAGTGTCAATCTGCTGCATCAGGCTCCCCAAACTCACGTAGGCAGAAGCTCCCCTAAAAGGTCTTGATCCTCCCTATTGTCCTGGGTCATTGGTTGCTTTATTGACTGGGCTTCAGGATTAAAGGTGACGAAGAAGCCTTTCCCATTTGGTTTTGTTTATTAATACATCTCAAAAATGTTTTCTGTTCCTTTTCTCTGTCAAACCTCAGCTCTCCAACATACAACTGAAGAAGGCTTTTGGGTCTGACCTGGAAACCGACCACTTACAATTTTTTTTTTTAAGCTGGGCACAGTGCTGCGTGTCTTTATTCTCAGCTACTTGGGTGACAGAGACGGGGGCATGGCTTGAGCCCAAGGCTTTGTGGCTAACCTGAGTAATACTGTGAGGAGAATATATTCTGAGTTCCCTAACTAGTTTTCAAAGTACTGGAACACATTGCTTGTGAGCTGGGCATTTCCTCTGTCTCATTAATTAGTAGTCAAGCCTTCCATGGATTGGCCAGAAATACAAATGATATGAAGGAAAAATATAAAGTCCCTGTAAGGATGCTGTATGCCTCACAGTAGACTCGTTTCCTGGGATGGCATGAGAAGACAGTGACTATCAAGTGTCTGCTGTGGACTGAGCTGTGTTAGGGCTTTATCCCAAAGCCTCAACAGGGCCCAGAAACCGTTACCATTTCCTTGGGATGTAACTTTTTCTTTCTTCTTGTGTGCTGAGAAAAACTTCAGGAAAAAAAAATAGCCCAAGCAAGGAACTGCCTGGCTTCCCAGCTGAGGCCGGAGGGGGACACTTGTGTTGGGAGGAGGTGGGGTTCCTTCTTGCTGGTTTTGAAACTGGCTGAGAAATGCTAGCTTTCAGATGGATGAAGGAAAAGGGATTTTTTTGAGGGGCTTGTTTTCCAAACGGTCCTGACATTGGAAGTATTTGGTAAATGATGAAATTGGTTAATGGGATTTAACATCACTGCACCCTCAGGAGTCTTTGAGAAGTTTCTTCTCCTTCTTCTTCTCCTTCTCCTTCTCCTCCTTTTCCTCCTCCTCCTCCTGCTCCTCCTCCTTCTCCTTCTTCTTCTCTTCCCCTTCCTCTTCTTCCTCCTCTTTTCCTTCTCTTCCTCCCTTTCTCTCTTCTTCTGCCTCAGCAGTTCTATATACAAAGAGTGATACTTCATGGCTTTTGCCAATTTCTAGAAGACTTACGAAGACATGAGGAGAAAAGAGAGTGAAATTCATTCTATCTTAAAATTATTTGGTAGAACCTTTAGCAAGTGTATGGGTCTCTGTATAAATCACAGGGCCCTGATTTAATTTTTGTATATCTTTGACATTTTATCATCCTAGGGGTTATTAATAACTATTCACCAATTACTGTCAATTATGGAGACAATATCTGAAGCGGGACACCACGGAGGGATGATGGAATGGTCTGGAAGGATGATGCAGGATGGGAGGGAGAAACTGCTGTGCGTCACGTAGAGCGCCCCCTCTGCTTTCAGAAAGGTATGACAGACCGACCCATCTTTGCAGTCTTCATCTAATGGCCACTGTTTATTTTTTTCTTGGATATCCATTTCTTATTTATTTATTTAACTTATGCCTAAACAGTAGTGTTTATGGGGCACACTTCTTTTGTTGTCCATGAATGTAGAATTTCTAATCTTATGTACAGAATTGGCTGAGAGGAAGACTGACAGCAGGAGATGTACAGTTGTTAGGCAAATACTATCAATGTAAAGATGGCATACTGCACACTAGTAACGACGACAGGGCCATGAGCTGTGTGAGCAAGGTCCGGGCTCTGGGCCAGCTGATGCCAACCTAGATGACACTCTCTACCTTACGGTTCTGTGAGTAGACAGAGATGGGGAGCAAGCACCATTCAACGGGAACGATTTTTATCATAAAATATTTTGCAGCACGGACTTGGAATGTCCCATCTTCCTAACAGAATGGAGGCTGGTGTTCTTTATATATTCTGTGATATTTACTTACCAAATCTACTCAATACAGTTTAAAACAGATGATGGAGGGAGTCCGGTCAAAGGTAATTGCAAAGGAACAGATACTACAGAGACAGAGGAGTGTGTCCTGATGAATCGCCCTCATGGATGTTTACTGTGAACCGTACTTCACTGCTATGGAGCAAAGGCTGTCGCAGGCTTTGGGAAGAATGCATTTTGTGTAAGGATCCAAAGAATGATGAGCTAGAACTCACTGTCTTGGGATCTGAGACGGCCAGGATGAGTCTTCCCCAGGTTCATACCTGACACACTGCTGAACAGTTAGATGCGGTCATAGGATGGTGCTCATGTTAGGCTGATGTCTTCTCAAAAGTAGGAAATTATGCTGGGGAAATTTTTCATATTTAAATTACTAAGTTTTACAATAAAGTTTTACCGCCATAGGTTAGAAACAAACAAAAAACAAACAAACAGGACTCTTCTGGCAGCAGCATATAGGATGAGACCAATTATTTTTTGTACACAAAATACTAACCCCAAAATGAATACTCTCTGCATGTTGGTGTCCCCGTGTTAATGACCATCTTTGTCACCCATTCATGACCCACACTCACCCCTGATGCTGTCCATTTCCAGCTGAGTCAGGGTCATCAGGCTGCTGGCTGTCGGAGGAGGAGGCTGCGAGGAAGGGAGATACCTTACATGGCCCTCAGTGTTATTCAGACTCCCGTGGGCACGGGCGACCCAGGAGCAAACCCATGTTCCCATGCCCCACCCTGTTCCTTTCTCTCATCTATCCCTCTCCTGATGTATCCCTTCTGAGTCTAACTAGTAACCTACTTGCCTGAGCATGGGTAGGGGGCTGTCTATTAGCACAAGGGCAATTTATCAGAAGAAAATTACACCTTCTGCCCTCAGCAACCACTAATGATGAGTAGCCCATCAGAGGGAGAGAGAGCGAGCGAGCGCCTCATGGGCCCCTCCCACACCCATGATGAAATGTTGAATGTGTGCAGGCTTTGTGCAGACAGTCACCACTGCTGTGAGCTCATGACTGCAGCGGACTCGCCATGTTTGAAGCTGCCTCTTGACGTTGCATCTTCTCTGCCTCTGACTCGTCTACTGTGCTTGCCTCCTCTTCCGTGTGAGCTTTGGAGGGGCAACATAGGGCGGAGCCCTTCACTGACCTTTGTCCTCAGCGCTTTGGTCAGCCATGGGGTTCTGTGCTAATTGTTGCCTAAGTCAATAAGAAACCTTTCTGATGGGGGCTGAGCACAGGCAACTCCTATAAAGGCAAACATTTAATTGGGGCTGGCTTACAGTTTCAGAGTTTTAGCCCATTATCATCATGGCGAGGAGCACAGCACCATGCAGGCAGGTGTGGTGGTGGAGGAGCCGGAAGATCTACATCTTGATCTGCAGGCAGCAGAATCAGACCCTTCTCCACAGGCAGCCAGGAGGGGACCTCTTCCAAACTGGGCAGAGCTTGAGCACCAGGAGACCACAAAGCCTGCCTACACAGTGACATACTTCCTCCAACAAGGCCACACCCATTGCAACAAGGCCACACCTCCAAATAGTGCCACTTCTAATGGGCCAAGCATATTCAAAGCACCATAATGACCATTTGGCAAAACAATACTAGTAGAGGCCTGTGACTTCCCTAGTTAGGAACTCTTGACCAGGGTGTGGAGATAGGCATAAGTTCTTTCCTGTGGAGTGGGCCTCAAATCCAAGCATAAAGCAGTTTCTTACCTTCTTAACAGCCATGTCTCTTTTGTAGTACAGGGCACATCTTGTCTGGAAGGTCATTATTGTAACACCTGGGTAAGACTGTTAAACACACCCCTGCCCAGAGGCCTGAACAGCCCCGTCTGGCACCTGAAGGCTAGTTGATAGGGAGGAAGCTTCCAGACCTCTTCCGGTCTGTTTTCTCTGTGTCCCGTGAGCAATCAGATCGAGCTGCAGTGGCAACCAAGAGCGACGGCAGGAGCCTGATTTGCTTTGGGAGCCTCTAGGAACTCCCTGGGTAACAGCTTACCGGGAGGTATCCTACCTTTGGCACTGGAATTTTCATTTACTAACCTATGACTTCTCGAAGAAGCATTATCCGTCCACAGTGGGTACTTCTGTTCAATTTCATGACCTCATCTCTATTTCAACAAACTTGCAGAAGAGTGGGTTTCCATATGGCTTTTTTCTACAGCCTCAGTTTTGGTTATAGTTCCTTTTCCCTTTTCCTATCCTATCCCCCTGCCCTGCTTAAACCTTCCCACTCCCAGGATTCTCCCCTCCTCATTCAGGTCCCTGCAGTCTACAATCTCCCTCCCTACGCCCTCTTTCCCCTCTCCCCAGTCAGCGGATTCCTTCTGTTGTTTCAGGTGTATCAGCACTCAGTGTTCCAACTAACAGTCCTCAGTGATGAGGGGTGAGCGTGCTTCCCTCTCAGGAAGTCTGGCGGATGTACGACTCAGGAAACAGCAGCTGGAGGTGTCAGAGATGCCAACGCTCCTTAAGTGGTCAGGTGGCAAGTGGGAGATGCAAGATTGGCTTCTGCACAGGAGGCAGGGGAGTGGTCCAGACTGAAGTTGAAACTTCACTTTCAGCAGATGTTCCTCTCTCACCTCTCTCATGTGGTGTTCCCATCCTCCTCCTGTCTCAGAATGCCGTCTCTGTGTTTGCTTCTGCAGAGCTGAGAGTGTCATCTTCGGTATTACCTTGTCCTCTGTGCCTCTGCAGGAAGCTCATTCCCATGTCTCATTTCTGGTTCCAGCACGCTTGCCCGGCCCATTCTCTTCCTAATTCCTACTGTCTGAGCCCCAGGGCTGCAGAGTTAACCTACATGCCTCCATTTTGGTTGCTCTCTGTAGAGAGAATAACTTGTGTATTGTATGCGTGCATCACCCATCAATGAAAAAGCCTATGGTCTATGGCTTAGACCAGAATTAGACACCCGGGGGGAGAAAGAATTCTGGGATAGAGCCAGGCAGGAGATCTGCCTGGGAAGATGTGAGGAGACCAATGCATGGCACCTGAGCACAGGTAACCAGCCACGTGGCAGAATGTAGATTAAAATAAGTGGGATATTTTAAGTTAGATCTAGTCAGAGAAGAGCCTAGCTACATGACCAAGGTATCTGTAAATACATTTTGAGTCTGAGTCTTATCTGGGAGCATGAGGCTGGGAGGAAGAACTGAGACACAACTTCTATGGCCCTCCTCTCTGGTTGTCTCTTCCCTTTTTCCATTGTGTGTAAACCCAATGGGTTTAGTCTGAGTCTGACACTGTCTTCCGGGTAACAATGGCCAGGTTACTTATTGAGGAGTTCTGTTAGATAATGTGTGAGGATCTCTTCCTTCACGTTTGAAGCAGCAGGCCATGACTTACCATAGTTTCCTCCTCGGTCAGAGCAGGAGTGGCGGTTGTGACCATTCTCTGCTGGGCGACTGAGCTGCCCTGGGTTCTGCGCCACACCCTCAGAAGCGGTGAGCAGAGTCAGCAGGTCACTGCCTTTCTGCAGCACTGTGGGTCTGGCATTTCTATCAACACAGGGAGGTTGGGTGGGTTTCCCAGGTCAGGGGCTGATATGGACCACAGTGAATGTGTGTGTGTCCATATCTGCAGGTCCCTATGTGCTGTAAGCCTGCCCACATTCATTTCTTTAAAATACCTCCGTGGGCTGCTGTAGTAGAAGGAGAAATCCTTCATTTGTACGTGTGTTGTCCAAATGGTATTTTTAAAGTTTTATTTCTGTGTGTTCATAATGTTCTTGAATAATGTTTCCATAAGGGCGGTGCACAAAATCTGCCCGTGTATATTTTCGAGTGTGATTGTCTTCAGCAGCCTGGGAGGCGCTTGCCAAGCTCTTCCTCGCCTTATGTTTCCTGGGGTAGTGACTTCCTGACTGGGAAAGGGCAATTCCCCTTCTGGTGTCTCTTCCCATCCTCTTGACTCTTTAGCTACACTCTGGGATATTTGCTCCTCTATCTCCATCACTATGGGCTCCTTTGAGGCACCAGGTGTGGGGCTGGCTAGCAGCAGCCGCAGTGAAGGAATCAGATAGGGGGCTGGCTGGTCTCTCACAGTAATCAAGTGACTGAGGCCTAGGCCTAGGTAGAGTAATCAGAGTAGGCCTCCTTAAACCAAAGCCATTTCTACGGAAGCCCTGATGGCCCAAAACAACCAGTCATGCAGAAGCAGCACCCGTGACAGCTACATCTGCATCTCCTTCTGGTTTGCAGGAAGTGAACTTGTCTCAGCCTTGAGATCTCACCCGTGACACCTTCCCCACCCGATCAACTAAAGCTTCTGACGCCACAGGTACAAGGAAGCCTTTCCTTCATTAGTATTGTTTAGTCAGGTGTCCTGTGGCAGTGAGAGAAAACTACAACAGCAGGGGATTGCCTCCCCCAGCTCAGAAGGAACCCTTCCTCTGTATGTGGTTGATGAACCCCTTACCCTCCTCTTTATGGAGATGAGGCCTCCTCTGTGTGGAGATCAGCCCCTCCACCATATGGAGACAAGCTCCTACTGAACTGGACTCACAGACTTAACTCCAGTTCTTGACACTTCCTCCTTCAGAGGGAGGCTCTGATGGCTTAGATCTGGCCGAGGGCATGGTCGTGCGGGAACATCATTTCCCTTAGACAAATGTTATAGTGCACAGGGCACCTAAAAGCTCTGTTGTGTTCACTCTCAAGTTCTGGAGCGAAAGGAGTCAGTTCTGTGTGCTGGGCTCTCCTTATGCCCAGGGTCCCCAGGGCTAGGGTTGCTGGTCAGACTCTAAGGAGATGGCAGTCTCCGAATGGAGAAAGGGACAGGAGTATGGTGGGTACAAGAAGGCAGGGAGATTGGAGCTGTCTAGAGAGTGATCCCTGGACTTTGTTGGTTCCTGACTCCAGCCGTGTGCTCCCATATGTTGGTATGCAGAACATGGCTTACTAATCTGCCCCTCACAAGGCTCCCATACCTGTAGAAGTTCTGTTGCCTGGTGACTTTTCCTGCCATAAGAGGGTCCCCAGAATCTGAAGACCCTTCTCTGGATGCAGGGGACCAGGTCGGAGCCCAAGGCCTATTTCTGGGTGCTTCCCACGCATCAGAGACACACCCCTACCCTATCTGTCCTACAGCTTTGCTCCTTCATCTCTGGTGGTCTCCTTGGGGGCGGAAGACTCCTAGGCTCCCTCTTGTATGACGTTTACAGTCCTGGGCTCATCAGGCTCTTAGCTAATAGGCACCTAATCATTGAGTCTAACAGGTTTATGAGTTTAATCTGGTCTCAATGAACAGGTGACAAGAGTTGGGCCCCTAGGATGGCTCTATCCCAGAAGACCAGCCTTTCATCACACATTACCACTTTGGAAGTCTGAGCACGCTCACTCTCGTCAGCTACTTCTTACTTTCCCTTAAATTGGCTCCAGTTTTTCACTTAGAAAGTATATTCTAGCAGGAAACCTTATACTGTGACCACACATGGAATCTAGCATCTCTTTCCATAAATAGAAGGTGATCGTGAAATTAAACCCCGAACTCTTAAATAGAAAGCATGTGTCATTGCCCCCTGAATCATCCTTGGGGCTCCAATAAAATGCATCCCACACTCAGGGCACTGGATTCCTACCCTGTGAGGATGCATTTAGGAGGACAGCCATCTCTGACACACTGCTGCGTCTTGGGCAACTTTCCTTACTGAAACTCATCTGGGGCTGCAGGGAGGGGACAGTGGAGGGGACTGACCAGAGGGCAGAAGAGAGTCTAGGGTTTGGTCCTTGAGCCCTGTGCATGTCCCTGGTCCCTCCTCTAAGACCTTTCCACAAGCTCATCCTGTCTACAGAGGGGAGGTAGACAGAAGGGCTTGGGAGGGGCCAGGCCTGAAGACCAGAGGCAGTTAAGAAACAAGCATGGGATAAGAAGCAAGTTGTGGAAGCAGCCTTGAGACACTGAGGACTGAGCAGGCCTGTCACGGTGAGTCCCGTGACCTTGGCAGAGGCAGAGGTTTCCTGAACTCTGAATGCACTCCGTGCACAGGCCCTGTCTGTTGCATGAGTCTTAACAGTGCAAAAATCCCTCTTAGTTACTTCTCTGTGGCTGGGACCAGACACCGTGACCGAGGAAACTTAGAAAAGGTAGTGTTTAGTTGGCCTGAGAGGTTCAGAGGTTCAGAGCCCATGGTGGTGGGGGTAAAGGCATGGCAGGCACAGCTGAGAGCTCACATCTGGTTCTGCAAGGAGGCAGAGAGAACATGGGAATGAATGGCGGGAGTCTTGAAACCTCACCCTGTTCCTCCCCCCAGTGACACACCTCCTCCAATAAGACCACACCTCCCAATTCTTCCCAAACATTTCCACCAACTGGGGATGAAGCATTCAAACAAATGAGCCTATGGGGGGTGGGGGGGAGGATTCCCATCTAGACCACCACAGCTTCCTCCCCTCCCTCCCTCCCTCCCTCCCTCCCTCCCTCCCTTTTTCTTAACTCTTTGGATTTAGCTTAATTATCAGTTTGGATCTGAGAAAGCTAAGAGATAAATAGTCTTTCTTTCCCCTCCCCTTCAATGTTCCCTGATGGTGTGGAGCGGGAAGGAAGAATAAGGGGAGAGAGATAATGGGGAGGGAGTGGGAAGGTAGGGCAGAAGAGAGGACAAAGGAGGGATAACTGAAAGCTAAGGGTGTTTGTAAAAACCACATATACATATGTATGTGTTTTATATACATATATGTATGCATACACACATATGTAAAATCTTTTTATACACATATGCAGTTAAAGGGTTTAATTAGTGTTCCCTACCCAGGGACTAATGCTCTCTCTGAAAGCCACAGGTTACCCAATAAAAGTCCCAGTGCCAGGTGTGGGATCCCTCCCCTGTACTGTTGGTCAGAGGTATCCTAGAACACGGCCCCACACTCACCAAACAATACTGGTTGTTGCCAGTGCTCTTGATTGTCTATCAGAACTTAATGGTAAGACCCTATTGCTGAAGACCCACACAGTTTGGGCATAGTACATTGAAAGATTAAGTTGTACTAAGCGGGACGCTTCCCCCTCTGGCTGCTTCTCCTGTTTGGATGCATTTGCCAACATCTGTGCAGCTTGGGCCTTTAAACCCTGGCTATGGGTGGTAAAACCATAAAGAGAGGACAGGCACACAGACACACTCCAGTGAAGATCAGGTAGGGTTCTGCTAAGGCCACTGCTACAACCTGGAATCTCAGCGTGCTTAGGTCCAGCACAGGGGGAGGGGGAGAGGTTGGGTAGTCTCAGGAGGAGGTGTCTGGGGTGAGCAGGTTGTGGGCATCCTGGAGGAGGAAGCTGTAGTCGCTAGTCTCTGCACATGTCCACAAACACTCGCACTTAGACTCCTGAGGAAAGCATCTCTCACACCTGGGTCACATCAGGAACAGCTTTGCCAAATCGTCCTATGGGTCCATTGGACTTGGAGTCCTTGGCCCACCTAGTCTAAATACACATTTCTTCAGAACCCACCCAGGGCTTCCTCTGCAACCTTGTGTGTGGGAGGTTGCTATGTAGGCTGCTGTGTATATAGCACTTAACCGGTGGTGAATCCTGTGAATTACAGTAAATAATTGATTTACATGTAGCAAGATATATACCCTTGGTTCAATACTAGCACAAATACTGTGGAGGTAACCACCTACTTTCTGATTGGATTTAAGGCCCATTCCATAGATAGTGTAAATATATCTAAGAATCCTAGCTTGGGAAGTTCACAAGCCCCAGCCATGAAACTATTACTACAATTTTTCCAAATGGATGGAGTGTCAAACTGGCCCTTTCATTTGGATCTCCATACCCACAGATTAGCTCCTCTCTCAGACCTCATCAGAGAAAGTTCTTTGTGCAGTGGGTGGTGCTGAAACCCACAGCTGCTCAAAGTGCAGAGACTAGGTGTTAGTGGAGTGTCCTGTCACAAATGGGGCGTATACGTCACCTCTTACACCAAGGCTCAGGGACCGTCTGAAAGAGGGGATGAAGATCGTAAAAGCCAGAGGTCAGGAAGACTGGAGCAAAACAGTGAAGCTATACTCATGGACTGCCCAGCTGTGGCAACCTGCGTGAGGTCAACTTAGCCAACATTGTAGCGTGGAGGTAGGAGGAGCTTGCAAGGCCCCACCCCTGAGTGGTTTCTGGGAGGAGAGTCAGTTTGCTTTAAGGATGTGGCCACTGGTCTGTTGACCACATTCTAGAGCCTGATACCTATGAGTATATATGGGCTGTACAGATTGGCATCAGTGGGTTATTTGAAAAGTCACAAAGTTGGGTGGGTAGATTTGGGGAGTAGGGGGTTGGGGGTGGATCTGAGAGGAGTTAGAGGGAGGAGTGTGAGGTGAATATGATCAAAATACATTGTATGAAATTCTCCAAGAATTATGAGTATCATATTTTAAAGAGAGAAAACAAGTGATACAATGTATCATCAAACCATGAGTAGCGTTTTATAGCAAGCAGCGGCTTTGCTGTGAAGGACTGCTTTTGCTTATTTACTGTAATAAAATACTGAAGGCAGGGTTTTTTATAAAGAAAAAAGTTTATTTGACTCAAAGTAGTTCTGGAGATTCAGGAACATGGTGCTGGCATCCCCTTGGCTCTAGTAAGAGCCTGAACACATTACAATAAGGAGGATGGGATTATAGAGAGAAGGAGGAGGGGAGGGACAGGGAGGGGAAAGAGGGAGAGAGAGGAAAGGAAGAAAAAGTGGAGAGAGGAGAGAGAGGAGAGAGGAGGAGAGAGGAGGAGAGCTCTATCACACTGTAAGACCAGAAGCTTTTTATACCATCCCCTACACCCTCTCCAGCATGGGAACTAGCCAAGGCTCAGGAGAACTACATAAATTGCCTTTCCTTGAGAGGGTGGTACAGCAGGCCCCACCTCTCAGGTACCATTCAGGGAACCGAGCTGAACCTGAGGGAGCATCCTCTCTTGCTGTCTGTAAGTGAGGTGGCTCATGGGGCTTCTGGGAGCTCATTCTGACGCTCCCCCAAGTTGTAACCTTGTCTTCTGCACCTCTGGTCTTGCCCACAAAGAAGTTATCCTGACCAGAGACGAGTCTCTGCAGTGAGCTGTATCTGATGGAGGACTTGGAGCAGGTGTAAGTGAGAGCATTCGGTGCCTTCCATCCATGTTGTCTACGGAGATGGGGGTCTATCGTTTGTGGACGAACACTGTTCTATGTAACTGTGCTCCATTTTCTTTAATGGTTCATCCATGGCCAGTGGGTTCTTCTGCCAACAGTGTGGTTCCAGGCATGGGAGTGAGCTAACCATTTGCATGATACCTTTATTGTCTTGGATGGATACCCTGAAGTCTTTCTTCATCAGCCCCCAAAAGTAACAAAGTTCTGCTTGCTACCCTCCCACTCCATGATCCTGTCCTTACCCTCCTCCTAACCCTGCCATCGTCATCTCCAACAGTAACTCTGTAGCTTTTAGTCACACTCATGTGTGTTGTCCCCATTTTGCTGGGTGTTCTGAACTTCCACACACGTTGGCTTTGGCCCCACCCCTCATCTCTGCACACCTCCTCTGCCTCTGTCCCTCCTCTTGGCTTCATCTCCCAAGGTCCCTGACTATCCTCTGAGGTTCTCTTGAACCTGGGAGCAGTCTCCAGAGGTGGTTCCTTTTTTATCCCCAGGGTCATTCCCAGCCCTGTGGTTACTTCTTGGTTTTGGTCTTTGAGTCTTTGGAAAGTGTCAGCTGGCCTCAGGGGCTTTCCCAAGTCATCTACCTTGTCCCACATGTGTCCTGAGCCTTCGGTGGGTCCCGGCGGTCTTAGCAGTCTCTCCGCTGGCTCTTCCTTCTGCTGGTTCTGCTGTTTCTGCACAGAGCTGGCTCAGCCCCTCCTCAGCTGTGTCCCTCTCCTCTCCTTTCCCTGCCCTCGGGGCTCTGGTCTTTTCCTTAGTTCCTGCAGCTGCTTCCTCCCACGGACTGTTCCTTCCAAGCCATCCTGAGTAGAGGACTGTGGTACTGCCTATCTGATGGGAAATGATTAACAACGTTACAGGGGCAACCAGGCCACAAACCCTTGGGAGGGAGCCCAGAGTCCTCCTGCGAGCCTGCTCCCCCACGCCTGCTTTCACACAGCCTGTATGGCTCTGTTTCTACTTCGTCTTCAACTCTCCCGTGACATATGCTTCTCCTGGGCAGCCCGTGTCCCTGTCCCGTCATTCCGTGCTCCCTGTTGGACACCTCCTGTGTCAGTCGGGTTTATGTATTGAGTGGGACAGGTTGTTGGCTCAGCTCTTTGTCACACACAGGAATCTAGATGTTGCTGTGAAGGTGTTTTACAGCCGAGCTTAACATCTGTGACCAACTGACTTTCAGCAAAGACTGTGACTCTCAGCGACGGCGGGGAGGCCCCACTGGGCCAACTGCAGGCTTTAGGCGCAAAGCTGAAGTCTCTGGGGGGTGAGGTGGGGGGAGCAGAAATACTGTTTCAAGATGGCAGTATTGACCTTTACTAGAAGACCCAACTGTTGGTCTGACCTACGCAATGTTGGCCCAAGAGCCTCACAAGTGTTTAAACCAGTTTCTTATAAGATTCTCTTTCGGTCTGTCTTCTCTCTGTCTTCTCTGGAAAGTCAAACACACTCCTCAAGTGCTTGTCACACACGCACAAATAAATAAATAAATGTAATAAACAAATACACCAACGGAAAGGGGTTACAGCTTTTTTTGTCCCTTCTGTCATGGGAGAACAGTGGCTCTTCTGTTTGCCTCTCACCTTGGTGACACATAGGTCCTGGATCTGATGATAATCTTGAATTTGGATTCTCCAATTTAAAAAATAATATTTCTTTTCTTTACCCATCAGCTATTCAGTCTCGGGCCTTTTGTCACATCTGAAGGAATGGACCACATCAGACAGATGCTCCTGAGCTTCCTGAGGCCCATCTTATGGGTAGCTGCTGGACTCCTACCTCGCCGTGAGCTGTATCTCGCTCTGTTTGCCTGTCACTGCTCTAGGACTTGCTTCCCGAGTGGCCAGCCCATGGGTGTGTCCAATTATTTCAAGTGGAAAACCAAGCGGGCAAGTCCTGCTCGGTAGACAGTGCAGTGCAGTGGCAACCTGAGGTCTGTGCAGCCAACTCCCTAAGTCCCAATGCAGTCTGTCGACCACAGTGAAAAAAGCCACTTCCGAAGTCTCTGCTTTGGGCTGGAAAACTTCTCATTCTTAAGAAAAGCCAAGGCCTTCCTGGAATTTTCTTCTAAAGTCTGGGCACCTAACCTCTGCTGGATGTTCTAGAATTGACAATTTTCGTGCTTTCTCCTTTTCAGTGATGGGACGCCACCCTTTCCGTCCGGCTGGCAATTAATGGATACAAGGTGGGACTAACGGACATAAGGACGGCTTTGCAAAGGTTGTTGAAATGGCATGAACATTCCTTTCATTTTATCCTTTTTTATTTTTTAATGGAAAGATCAAATAATTGACAAAACGTTCTCAATGAGTACTTAGGGTCTACCAAAAAGAAAAAAAAAGCGCACTTTGTAGATAAAATACGAGCTGTCTGAAAGATCTGTGAGTCTAAAATCCCACGTAACCAGTCAGAATTAGGAGCAGCAGGAAGCCACGGTGATATTTTTAAAACAAGTATTTATAAAAGCATTTGGGCACCCTCGATGTGGAATCAGGAGGGGACCTGGTAAAGAGGTATGTCGACTCTACAGAAGAGTGAAGGGGGGGGGGAGTGGAGCAGAAGGAAGGGCACTTGTCGGCAGGGATGGCTGGCATTCTGGCGGTCAAGACAAAGCCCGTAGACTGACTCAGTACCCATAGGCCTCTCACACTGGATAGGGTTAAAGCCGAGGCTGTGGGAAGACACAGCTCCTGTAGGCTGCAGGCACTACCCAGGTACCATAGCTGACCGCTGAACCCCCAGTTTAAACTCTGTCCCCCGTCTCCAACCGATTACATGCAAACAGGACAGAAAACACATGTTTCTGAGAACATTTTGGTTAAAATTAAAAATGCGGCCGTGACTGTGCCAATGACTTACTTGAGAATATCCGAACCAGATGCTGCTAGCCCATAATTCCGAGTAATTTGCCAAAATTATGTATTTACTTTAATCCTAGAGTTGAAGTTAAAATATGCGTGGTTTTTGTTATTTGTGATAAAAAAAAAATCCGTGGTATCTGAGCTGATGCTAGATAGACCCCAGGAGCTTTGAGGTTGCTAGACTCTCACTCCAGTGCTCCCGGCAGATCAACAGCCATGGCTGAGAAGCCCTGGGAACTCAAATTGTCTGGCAAGTGAAGCGAGCAGCTCTGGGCAGGACATAATTCAAGAAACGACAACCGTGGCCTGAGACAGCGTGTCTACTGTGACAGAGTTTAAATTCCCGAGTGGTTCCTACTCTCGGGCACATTATCTTGTTTACATGATGTCAAACATTCGGATGCAAAGAGAAGAGGAATCCAGTCAGCTGTCTGGATGTCTCCCTCTGCAGAGAGAGATGATCCAACAGTGGGGTGAGCTGGTCAGCAGAGACACTCTTCTGCTGTGTCTAGATGTTCGGCGTCTAACTAGACGGAGACGCTCACTGCTGTGCAGAGCGAGTGGCTGGAGTCAGACCGGCCACTGCAGCACCTGACTCTGCATAAGCTGACTGTGCTCTGTAAAATGGCTGTTATAATGCGGTCTACTATGTACACGAGTGCTAAGCACCGTAAATGTCACTCTTCCTGTTTCTCCGTGGGGTTTGGAACCCCATGGCTCTCCTATTTATACCCTTCATCCTTTTGGCAAATGAGAGTGTTAATTGGTGAAGAAAGGCTTTCTTTCTTTCTTTCTTTCTTTCTTTCTTTCTTTCTTTCTTTCTTTCTTTCTTTCTTTCTTTCTACCTTCCTTCCTTCCTTCCTTCCTTCCTTCCTTCCTTCCTTCCTCCCTCCCTCCCTCCCTCCCTTCCTCCCTTTCTTTCTTTCTGAAACACAAAATTCACCACTTTAACCACCTTCTAGGTGTGCGGTTTTGTGGCAGTCACTTTACCACCACCATCTGTCTGCGTGACAGAGAAAACTCAGTCCGAATATGAACATATTCTGCCAACTCTGATGAGTGGGATAGCCCCATCCCACACAGGACCCCTCCAAGCCAAAGCTTGGCCTCACTAGCTCAGTACTCCTGGCTTTCAAATTTTTCTTTATTTGGCACCTAGACTTCAGGAAGTGCTTGAGGCTACCGATGTGCTTGGCTGAAGGGCGGAGGTCAGGCACTCATGCCTGTTTTACTGGTGAGAAGATCGGCCACTCCAGCCTGCTGTGCCAGGCCACTTAGATGGGTGCTTTTACTGTACACAGTTCGAGGACACCAGGCTCTGGAAAGTGTTTTCTCTTTCAAACACTTGCTTAGGGTGGTCCCTGTGTGAGAGGTGGTGCCACCCATGGAGGGGCTGCTTATGAGAGGCCTGAGGTCTAATTATTCCTCTGTCCCTCTTTTGTAGTTGGACTTGGATTCTGTTCTTCATTTCTGAAATGGAAAGGCAGGGAATACATGGATTTCTGCAGGGTGGGTGAGGCTTAGGAGGCTGGGGACGAGACTTTCCTCAGAAGCCTTGTCAGGAGATGGTCAGAGGGAAGCAGTATCCACGGCTGTAGCTGTTCTCATCTCTGTTTACCTTTAGAAAATGTGCAGCCTAGTGCCCGGCCCAGAGCAAGACACCAGTGATGTGTCTGTGAAGAAATGGCATCAGTCCTCAGTGACATTTAACTGTGACAGCCTGTCCTTGGCTTCAGTAACCAGCCCTGGCCATTCCCAGTCTACCTCAGGTGTGGTAGGGGATACTTTACATACAATACAAACACTCCCGTGACTGGCTGTCTTGTAATTGCCTTAGAAATGACCCCAGGGCTTCTTGACTTTCACAAAATGACAAGGACCTCCCTGGAAAGGGGTGTAGCATCTATGCAGCCACACGGCCTGTGGAGAGGTGGCTTTGGGACCATCCCTTTAGACTTACTTCCAGGGTGGTTCACCTCTCACAGAGACAGTGCCTCCCAGAGCTACCCTAGGAAGCAGGTGACTGTTGCCCTGAATTTTTAAAGTATTATTATTAAATTTATTTATTCACTTTACAGCCCACATCAGCCAGCTTTCTCCCTTCCCAGCACCCTGTCATGCAAGTCCTTCCCTACATCCCCTTAGAAGGGAAAGTCCCCTCTGGGGTCAGCCCCTCCACCCTCATCACTCCCTTCTCCCCATCGCCCCCACCCCACACATCAAGTTGCTGTGGGACTAGGCACATCCTCTCCCACTGAGGTCAGACAAGACTGCGTTTAAGGGAGTGAGACCCACAGGCAGGCAGGCAATAGGCTCAGGGACAGCCCCTCTTCCAGTTGTTTGGGGGACTGAGCTTTTTTGTGGCGTTTTGTTTTGTTTTTAGTGTTAGCAGTGTCTCTGAGGTTAATAGGGCTGGACAAGGATGACCTCTACTTGCTAAGGAGTTTTGATGAAGTTCACTTCTGGGCACTCTGGTTTCAAATAAACTTCCAATAAAGCAAGCTTCCCAGAGGGTTACAAATGGAACCACTTGAAGGACTGACGGAATCATCATAGCGGCAAAAGGTCAGCTCAAGAATGTCCAGGTTGTCTTATGTGCCTGGCTGACTTCATTCAACATGGCGTCCTCCAGACTCATATGTATTGTCAGAAATGACAGAGCGATTCCATTACTTTATATGGCTGAGTAAAATCCCAACATCTCCATCTTCTTCATCCATCCATGTGTTAACAGATACACATCTTGGTTCCTTTAAACAGTTACTGTGAACATGAGAGTGAAGACATTGTCCTGCTCATAGGTAGAAGCCAAAAGGTTGATTTCAGGAATCAAGAGTAGTTTGCAGAGACTGGAAAGGGCAGAGGGGAAGGAAGACTGAGAGATGCAACCCAGCATGGTAGGGAGGTTAGAGTTAACAATAACTCAGTGCATACTTAAGCAGGGCTGGGAAATAAAGATCTTGAATATTTCCAACACAAAGACACAAAGTGTTTGAGGAGACAGCTGGCAATGACCCTGACTGGATGCCACACCTTACAGGAATCAAAATGTCACATGGTACGTCATAAATACATGAGATTATGTCAGCCTCCGGCCTTCCCTCCCCTCTCTCCCTCCCTTCCTCCCCTCCCTCCCTCCCTTCCTCTCTCCCTTTCTTTAGTTGTGTTGGGGGATAGAATCCGTGGCTTCACACGTGCCAGGCAAGGGCATCCTGGACCTATATGTCAGTTGTATGTGGGATAAATTGGTAGGAGGAGAAATGGAGCTGTGTTGTCTTTTGGTGCTGTCTTTGCTATTGGCCTCACAACCTGTGCATTTGCAGTGGGGATAAACAAGCTCTCTTCTCCTTTTTAAGTCTCTAAGGAATGTCTGCCCAGCAGAGAGTGGTCACTAACTGCGCCTCTGGGTGATTGCAGGAGCCACAGCCCGGCTTGCTGTCAGTTGGTCAACAAGTTGGACTGAGCCCTTCTGTCTGTGGGGCCCTGTGGGTGCACAGGGAGACGGAGGAGGGGACATTTGCTCCCTGGAGGCTGTTTATTTCCGATGAGGAATTCTGTTGGCAACATAGTTGCGTTGCCAATGGGAAAACACAAGAGTGTTTGGGGACGGTTGGGAAGGTCAGGTTTCTTAAGGGTGGGGCTGTATACCATGCTCGAACACCCATGCTCACTCCTGCTCTGGAATGCACACACACACACACACACACACACACACGTATACACATGTGAGTACACTCACAGGTTCACGCAGTCATGCACAAACTCACGCGCACACATATGTGCTCCTTCTTCAATCAGGCACATATTAGCATCCCAGTTAGAGAGACAGTGACTCATCCTTGCTCCCCTCTTCTGCTGCCGCTTCCCTCCAGACCTGTCACCTCCCCTCCCCCCAGCTCTGCTTGGCATTTGGCTTTGAGAAGAGAGGTCTAATGTCTTCCTTTTGCTTTGACAACGAAAACTGCTTTTCTCTTATTCTACTACTGGCCTGAAGTTCTTGAATGTCTGTGTCGGGCCATTAGTTCTTGAAGTCATTGGAGATGACCTGTCTGGGTTCAGAGGACAAGCAGTGAGATCTATAGCAAGTCACCTTTTTTAAAAATGTGTTTGGGGATGTTTGCCTTCATGTATGCATGCGTGCTATGTGAACGCCTGGTGCCCAGGGAAGTCAGAAGAAAGTTACAGATGGTTTTAAGAAGTCGTGAGGGCCCTGGAAATTGAATGTGGGTCCTGTGGAAGAGCAGCTTGTCCTTGTAACTGTGGAGTCATCTTCCTGAGCAGAGTCACCTAATTCTTTGAGACTCAGTTCCTTTGTCTGTAAAAGGTGAAAGATGGAGCATTGTCTTTTTGATGTTCTGTGAGGTTTAGCTAGCCAATGGAGGTGGGCTTGAGACCTCGAATCCTGTAAATATTGGTGACTATTAATTTCCCTCTGGTCTCCACCACTGTCTGAAGACTCTTGGCTCCCTTGGGCCCCCGGGGACAAATCGTCCCTGTATGTGGAGGGGCAGAAGGAGGCAGCATCACCAGGCACTGCCCATGGGGTGCCCCTCCCAGCTGTAGCCTCCTCTGCCTGGAAACCATGCTGCCTCTACCTTGTAAGCTGGAATTGGGCATGTTCTGAACTCGCAGCACACGGTTCCTTAGCAACCTCCGCGAACATAGCTTAGGCACAGAAATACCTTCGGTTGGAATTGCGAATGTCTTAATTTCTTATAGGCTAGTGCCTTTTAAAAATTACCCTTATTTCCTGTACTTACTTCAAGCATCATATAAATGCACTGAGGCTTCTTGGGGAGGAGAAAAGCTACTCTGGCAGATCTGAGTGTGTTTATTTCAAGTTTTAGGAATGAGTCCACACGTATGTTAGCACAGAATGGGTGTTGCTCTATACATCCTTTTCGTATACAGTCCCCCAGCCTCACTCAGTTCCCAATGTCCATTTATCCAGGATGTTTTAAAATGATGTGTGTGTGTGTGTGTGTGTGTCTGTGTGTGTGTGTGCACGCACGCACGCACATATAGGTGGAGGCTGGAGATTTGTAAGGTTTCTTCTCTTTCTTTTTTAAAAAAAGTTCTTATTTTATATAAGAGTATATGATCACTGTACTTAGACACACCAGAAGAGGGCATTGGATCTCATTACAGATGGTCGTGAGCCACCATGTGGTTGCTGGGAATTGAACTCAAGACCTCTGGAAGTGCAATCAGTGCTCTTAACCGCTGAGCCATCTCTCCAGCCCCCAAGGCGTCTTTCTTAATCACCCTCTGCCTTATTTCTTTTGAGAGGGTCTTTGAACACGGAGCTCACTAATTGAGCAAAACCAGGTTGAGGAGCTCCAGGGCTCCTTCTGCCTCTGCCTTCCCAATTTGAGGGATGCAGGTGCCCTCCTGGCTTTTTTGTATGGGTGCTAGAGCCCTAAACCCAGGTTCTTATGCGTCCATGACGAGCAAGTTGCTAACTGGGCCATTTCTGCAGCCCCCCCCCCGCAATGATGTTTAAAGGAGAAAATACAACTTCCCCAGGAAAAGCATGGCACCAGCTCAAGGGATATGCTGTCTTATTGGTGACAGCCTGCATGTATTTGAGGGCTGAGAGGTGGGGCGACCTGCAGCACAGGGGTGCCCCAGTAACACATTCCCTGGGGTCTGGGTAGATATGGGGCACCTGGCTTGAGTGGATGGTGAGAGATGCTGCCGGAATATTGGTGGAAAAGCTGTTTCCAGGCTGGCTTTCCTCTTACCAGCAGAGGTAGGTTCAGGTACCGAGCAAAGGCAAGAGGATGGATGGACAGCTTGCTGCCACTGGCCTTTCTGGACACTTGCATAGTCAAGGTTATATGAAGCCCGGAAGGCCTGGCCATGGGGTGTGAGGACACAGAGCCTCTCCAGGGAGGTAGGCAAGGGTTGAACATACAGAAACCAGAGCCAAGCTAGCTGGGTTGAGGTCTCTGCTCATGTGTGTAACTTTGTTGCTTTTGGATGAGTCTGACTATGTCTTTCTGTGTTAGTTAGCTTTCTCTTCCTGTAACAAAACACCTAGGGCTGTTAACTTATAGAGAGATCTTTTGTTTGTTTCTAGGGAGAAGTTTTATTTTATCCACTGGTTTGGAGAGAGAGAGAGAGAGAGAGAGAGAGAGAGAGAGAGAGAGAGAGAGAGAGGCAGAGAGAGGCCCTATATGCATTCAAAGATCACAAGACACCTATTCCACGTAGGCTGCACCTGTAATCTTTCCACTCACAAGTGCTACCTAAGCTAGGGCCTGTTGGGAGTGAATTAAGTTGGATGAAGTCATAGGGTGTCATCCCCATGATGGCATTAGTGGTTTTATGAGAAAAGGAAGGAACGCACGTCCTCTGTCTCGCTATGCCAGAAGGTAGCACAAACCTTTGCCACATGCCCACGCTCTGAATACACTGTACTTTGTAGCCTCTAGGAGCACAGGGAATGCATTTTCCTCATGAATTACCCGATCAGTCTTGAGCACTCTTTTGTCACATCGCCAAACAAAGGCAGTGAGGATGTCCAAGTGACTTGCTCTCTCTCCATGGCTCAGTTTCCTTCATTACAAAATGGAGATTGGAACGTTGCCTCTCTCTCATAATACGTTTACATGGAGTAAATTGACATGCATGTTCAAGATGGGCAGAACTGTCTGCGTGAAGTACAGCCTCACTGTAGTACCCTAGGGAGGAGATTGTCAAATGTCACTGGTGCCTCTGCATGTCCCAGTATAGAGCATCAGGACAGCTGCCTTCAGTGGCTCCAGACAGAAAGGCTTTTAGGTTTTGACAGCTCCCTGGAGAGATGCTAATGCACACCCAGGTTGAGAGCCACAGAGGAGCCTGTTTCTCCAACCTAGGCTTTGATTGGTAGCAGAACTTTGCTAGTGAGCAGTGGGCGGTCACCTGTGTGACACTGCTGTGGAGACTTGAAGCTTTGCCTGCATTTCAGTGCAGTGTCCCTCAACATCTCAGAGTTCTCTCAGGAGCTCAGACGAGCGGCAGACACTGGCTTTTGATATCTGGAGATTAAAATAACCCGTGTATGGATATTTTGATTGCGTGTCTGTCTGTGCACCATGTACATGCCTGGTGCCCGAGGAGGTCAGCAATGGTACAAGATCCCCTGACACTAGAGTTACAGATGGTTTTGAGTCTCCATGTGGTTGCTGGGAATTGAACTCAGGACCTCTGCAAGAGCAGCCAGTGCTCTTAACCACTGAGCCATCTCTCCAGCCCTGATACCTGGAGACTTTATTTAGGGGTTTTTCTGTGGACCTCAGGAACCCAGATTTTTACTCTTCTGTTTTATATTTTCAGAGCAGGGACTGAAACACACACACACACACCTCTATCTATCTATCTGTCCGTCCGTTCGTCCGTCCGTCCGTCCATCCATCCAACGATCGATTGATCGATAGATCTCTATCTATCTATCTATCTATCTATCTATCTATCTATCTATATTGGCTAAGCATTTTGTTACATCGCTATATGCCTAGTCTCTGCTTTTAAAATTTTGAAAAACCATTTAACTGTACATATGCACGGGCACAGGGTGTTATACATTTCCGACGTCCACTGGCCCTCAGACCATGGCAGCTGGAAAATCTAGCACCTTAAACATTTATCATATCAGCACAAAGGTGTTGAGGATACTGGCAATCTATCTAGTACCTATTTTTGAAAGATTCAATTGATTGTTGAACAGTTTGGTTAGTCCAATGTGAAACCTGACAGTAGAAGCCGTTTCTCCTCTCTGCCTGCACCCTGTATGCCTTAACCACCCTTTCCACCCCTCTTTCCACACCCTTCCCAGGCTATGCTAACCACAATTCTATTCTTCTCCTATGACATCAGCTTTGTCTTAGCTTCCACACATGAGTGAGATCATGCGGTATCAGCCTTTCTGGGCCTGACTTTCTTCCCTTAGCATAATGTCCTCCTGTTCCAGCTGCATGGCCGCAAATGACAGGATGTTAGAAATCTAGAATTTTCAAAAGTTCCCAGGACAGCAAATAGAGCAGCCGCTGCTGGTTACAATTTCTTTCGACTCTCAGAGCCTCAGTTTCCTTAGCTGCAAGATGGGGCTATGGTGGTGCAAGCCTGTAACCCCAGCACTTGACAGGCTGAAGTAATAGGATTGCCAGAAGTTCAAGACCAGTCTAGGTTACATAGGAAGACTTTGCCTCCCCCCCAAAATCAAACAACACTATCACCACCAACAAAAACACAATCAAGTTGGGGTGGTGATAGACCATAACGGCAAATCTTGCTCTTGTGGGATTTGGTAGATGAGGTCTCTGTCTGATTCAGGCCTGCTGGAGTCCCAGAGCCAGCAAGGTGGGTGGGACAGCACCTATGGTCTCAGGCTGGCAGCATGTCTAGGTCACACCGGGTGGGTCTAGAATCCCCTTGGCCATGACTGGACCAGTCATCTTCAGTTCCCAGCAGGGGTGGGCAAACTCAGCTGAGTGGCCTGGGCTCCTGCCCAGGGATTGCTTCTCTGGCGTCTGAATTTTGTCTGCTGTTGCAGTGGAGAGGGTGATGTTTTAGAACAGCTGTGAATATCTCACAACCATGCAGGTTAGAGGCCCAGCATGAGTTAGCCTGGGCTAAAGTCATTATGCTGGAGACTGAAGTCGTTTTGGTGTCTCTGAAGATGCTTTTTTTTGGGGGGGGGGCTTTTCCTCTTCTACATTTAAGAACTTGTGGATGCTATCGGGCCCATGGGGTGACTTAGGGCCCTCCCTGTTTGAAAGTGCAGCCTTAAGCTCCGCCCACACCTGAGGGCACTTGTCCACAGGAGCCAAAGATGAAAAATGCGGACCTATTAGGGGACCGAATAATTCTGCAGAATGCTCACTGTTCTGGACCTCAGCTAAGTGCTGACAACCCAGCTCCCTACACAGAAAGCAAGACTGAAATTGTGTCTTACTCTCACAGGAACCACACATGGCTCAAACTTTGGCCTTGGCTCATGATTCTCCGGGACCTAGGGGAGAGACTTCCAGGGTGTCTGTGGGGAAAGCGCCCAGCCTAATGTTTGTCAGACAAGTGTCTGCTGCTGAGCTGCACCCGGGCTTTGTGTTCTTTTGTCTCTGCCAACACACGTCTGCCTGGGAGGCACCTTCTGTTGAGGCTGCCTCTCTTTCTCCTGACATTCTTTCCAGATGTTTCTCTCTCAACAAAGGAAGTCCCAGCTGTCTTTCTCTGAAACGACCAACAGTGGCATTCAAAATCCCACTTTCCTTGAAACCTCCCGGTATGTTCTTGTCCCAACTAAGATGTGTATTCTCGGTAAATTGTTTGAGCCAGGCATCGTGGTACAAGCCTGTAATCCCATCACATGGAAGGCTGAGGCAGGGGGATTACAAATTTGAAGCCAACCAAGGCTTCCTACCAAGCCCTTGTCTTAAAAATAATTGTCTGAGGTTTGTGGTGTGCGTGTGTTGCCCTGATAAAACACATACAGATAATACTTGTGATGATGTCTAGATTCTGGGGAAATACTTCAATTCTCAGAACCCAGTGGTACAGGAAGCAAAAAGCAAATTAGAACCTTAAGTTTTATGTAGTCTTTCTTACAAAGCATTATGATGCTAAGAATTGTTTATCAGGCAAGAGAGGCAGCCCAATGGATGAGAGCACCTCGGCTGTAGCAGAGGATAGAGTTTGGGTCCCAGCACCTAGCCAGGTGTCACACCCACCCACAGGTCCAGCTCTAGGAGATCTGACCCTGTTTTGTGGTCACCTGTGTTTACATACTCAAGCCTCCCACTCCATGTACACATAATTTAAAATGAGAAAAACGAATCTTAAGAATTGTATAAAGAATTGTGATTATAAGAAGCTTCCTAACATAAACTTATATTAGAATGAATTAATTTGGTTTTGGTAAGGAAAAAGTAAAAATGTCGATTTCTCTGACTCATGAAGAAGTTTGTTCATGTATTTCTTAAAAAGAAAAAAGCTGATGGTAGATATGAAATGGCTCTCCTGTTAGATTCTACTCGAGAAATTGAGGGAAGCAATGTGGGTTTTATTTAATATAATAAATAACATTATATTAAAGAATAAAATATATAAATATAATATATTACTTACTATTAAATTAAATAATAATAAAATGTTAATATTTACAGCACAGTGGGAATAGTATCCTTTATACAATTTAAATTATATAAAATGGCAACTAGGAATATTCAGGACCCACAGAGCCTGTCAGAATTTGTTTAGGGGTGATGCCAGCTTAAACTGTGCACAGTGGTATCTTGCACACAGCAGGTGCTCAAAGATGCTTGCAAAACATTCCGTGGGAACAAACAGAAGAGGCCATGGAAAGCTTACAGGTGAGGAGTTTGTTAATGAGAGATACTAGTGCAGTGGTTCTCAAGCTTCCTAACGCCGTGACCCTTCAATACAGGTCCTCACATTGTGGAACTGTATTATATTTGTTGCTTCTTCATAACTGTAATTTTGCTACTGCTAGGAATTGTAATGTAAGATATCCAATATTCAGGATATCTGATATGTGACACCTAAAGGGGTTGAGGACCGTGCTCTAGAGGATGTGCTTGTGCGCTCCTGACTGCTCCTGAGACTCTTGGGGGACTCTGACATTCTAAAAAAAAAATCACTTATCTCTTACTATGCTTCTTAGCATAGAAAGTTGGGAATTGGTGTAAAGCAACAAATATGAGGAGAATGGAGATTTTAGTTGTCTGTCTATTCAGGCATCCATCCGACTATTCCTCTTCACAGAGTGCTAGGGCCTTGGCTAGGTGCTTGTAGTAGAGGTTAGACCTCCTAGTGTGGGTTGAATCAGTCACAGTTTCTTTTCCTGAGGAGCTGCAGTCCTCAGTGAACTGCCAACCTCTCGGTCCTTTCCAGTTTCACCTGGAGACCCCATGTGCTTTCCTTATTAGTTTTAACATCGAATCTAATTGATGGAATGTGCGTCTGGTAGCAGGAGTTTTACTGCCCATGCCAGTCATAATGTGGACTGAAATCCCTAGTGCGGCAGCTGCGCCCTGCCTTTCCAGCCCCTCTGTCCCCTCCCACACCATCCTTCACCTGTGCTCCCAGCTGCCTTAGGCTGCCAATTCCACAGTCGAAGGAGGGAGTGTATTTTTAGGACTGAAGAGTAGATGGGAAAAATGTCACCAACCACTCATGACAGAAGTTAGCGAAGCTTTGCATTTGACTCCCCCCCCCCCGACCTTTCAGTACTTAGGATTGAACAGAGAGTCTTACAGATGCTAGGTGAGCTCTCTACTACAGAGATACACACCCAGACCACCAAAGCTTAATGGAGACCATTTTCAGCTCAACAACTTTGTAGATGATGCGGGAAGATGGAGCATCCTAGCATAAGGATACAGAGTCTGGGCAGGCTTCAGTTGTCAGCCCCTGTCAGTGGGTAACGTAGTCCCGTCCATACCTGAGAGCAGTGGTTCTCAACTTTCCTAATGCTGAGACCCTTTAATACAGTTTCTTATGGTGTGGTGACCTCCAGGCATAAAGTTATTTTGTTGCTACTTCATGACTGTTATTCTGTTACTGTTTTGAAACATAATGTAAATATTTTTTGGAGATAGAGGTTTGCCAAAGGGGGTCACTACCCACAGGATGAGAACTGTTGCTTTAGAAGATGCAAAAATGGACAAGATGTATTTCTACCCTGAGAGGCTTATAATTAAAACAGTCAAATTCTCTGTGTGAAAAGAAGTAAGACATAGAATTGTGTCTATATTCCTGTCTCTCTCCCCACCTCCTGATAGATATGGGTCAAAGGGAGGCTCTAAGAAAAGTGCTGGTTCTGTCCTCAGTCTCCCAGGCTTGTCTGTGTGTCTCCTCAGAGGGGATGAGTGTGGTCCTTTGGTCCTGTGAGCAGATGTCATCACTGGGGAGAAGATGGTAGACAGTGATTTGAGGGTAAAAAAATCACTGAGGAGAAACCCAGAACAGATTTAAGAAACAGCTATGGGCATAAAGATTGGAGAACCTTACTCTAGGAGTTGGGGAGACTTTAGCTGGGGAGTTAGCCAAGGCTGCATATGAGGAGACTCTGCAGAGGGAAGGACCTGTGGGTGGAGAGGGAGGTGGGGAAGGGTATGATCCATTGTTGCTGTGAATGGAGAGTTAGACTCTGTCAGTACTCCAGGATGGGGTCTGGTGAAGATACCTTCTCTCCGTCTCATTTTCTAAGATGCCGTGCCCAGGCTGTGGTAAGAAAGCAACATAGCCCAACTACTTGGGCCACAGAGGTCTGAGGCTTTCTAGCTCTGGATTCTAAATAGTTTGCTTCTAGAGTCTGGCCTCTTCTCTTGGCTTCTAGATGACTGATTGTCTTCCTGCCTGGATGGCATCCTCACTGTACGAGGGTGCTGTGGTTTGGATTTGGAGTGCCCCCCTCGAATCAGGTGCTTGGTCTCTTGCTTGACACTGTTAATGGAGTTAATGTTGATGGAAGCTTTACTAGGTCATACCTAGAGGGAAGATGGTGATCACTGGATGCATGCCCTTGCAGGGATCTGTGGAACCTTGGTCTCTTCTACTCTGTTTTGCAGTGGCTGTGAGCTGAACAGATTTCCATCTTAGTTCATTCCTGCAGTGATTTGATGTTTGGCCACAGGCCCAAAGCAACAGGGCTAGTCAGTCATGGACTGAAATTGTTAAACCTTTTTCCTTTATAAGTTGGTTATCACATGCTTTCTGTTACAGTGGTTGAAAGCTAACATAACGTGTTTAAGTCCACATTTCTTTCCACACACAGATTGGATTAGGGACTTACCTCTGAAATGACCTCATGTTAACCCAAATAATGACATTGGCAATAACCAAATCTCCAAAAAAATGTACTGGAGGTAGGACACTAACATATGAACTTTTGAGGGGGCTGTAATTCAACCCACAGCATGAATAGATATTGGATTACTAGTGCTCTGGCTTGTAATTGTGTTTCATGTATTTTACCAAGTTTATGTAAATATAAATGTCTAATACATTTTCTAAGGGTAAAGTCACTTAAAGGCAAGGGTAACTTCTCCATTTACAGTGAGGCTTGCTGTGTCTTCTGACAAATCTTCAAGATGAACTGTAAATTTAACTAGAGTATTTTCTTATTTTTGTGACAGAGTCTTGCTACATAGCCTAGACTGACCTTGAACTCAAAATCCTCCTGCCTACTCTGGAACCCTGGAATTATAGGTGTATTCCACACCTGGCTCAATCTAGCTACTCTTATCTTTGCACTTGAAGTAAGTTTTCAGCTCCTTCCTGTGGCTTCTGAGGCCTGTAAAAGAAGCATCTGAGTAATCCCCAACACATCTCAGCCTCTTTCATTCATTCTGCTTGGCTGTCCTGGCTTTTCTCTGTTTGTGCCGAGCTATTAACTCCGCTTAGATGGTGCATAGACTGTGCCCTTGGTGAGCAATGCTCTGTCTCCTTTTTCTCCCTAGCTCTGGTTTTCTCCTCCTCTGCATGATGTGTGTCTCCTCAGCCTTCAAAATGCAGCTTAACTCTCACCACATAGAGCTAGCCCCCCGCCCTCCTCCCCATGTAAAACGTGTTATTGTACTATGATGGTAGAAAGGCGGGACTCCAGGGATCTCATTCATAGATTACGTCAAGGATCTTGAGATGAACTAGCTTCGTATTATCTGGATTCCTAAGGGCAGTGACACAAGTCATTATCGGAGAAAAACAATGTGCAGAGAAGGTGAGAAGGTCACACGAAGACAGACGCAGAGATTGGAGCAATGTCGTCACAAGCCAAGGAATGCTTGGAGATATCGGAAGCCTGAAGAGGAGAGTTTCCCTTACACCTTTGGAGGGAGGTGATGCATTTATAAAAAGATAAAGAGAGAGAGGATATGTTCTATGGAGGTGTGGTGAGATATGGGGGAATGGGATGCCTCAGTGGGTCCATGCTGAGGCATCCCTTTCCCCTGAGGGACCAGCCATGCGACAGTATAGTGTAGAATAGAGTTAATTAAGGGAGGGGAGTTAAGAGGGTAGTAGAGGCAAAGAAAGGAAGAGAGAGAGGAGGGGAGAGTAGAAAAGTAGAGGCTGGCCATGAGCACATGGAGGAGGGGAAGGGAATGGGAAGGGGGGGGAGGCAAAGCAAGAGTTAAGAGAAAACAAGAGGGCAAGAGAAGGAGGAGAGGGTAAGAAGCCCCTTTTATAGTGGGTCAGGCATACCTGGCTGTTGCCAGGTAATTGTGGGGCGGAGCTTAGACAGAGTGCTAACAGGAGGTGGGCCTGCTGACACGTTGGTCTGGGCCTTCTGCCCTTTAGAATGTGAGGATGACACATTTCTGTGGTTTGACACAATGCTGATTACCAATGCTGGTCAGTTTGTTAGAGCAGTCACAGTGCGCTGGTGCAAACCGCATCCTTTATGCTGCTTTACTACCTAGCTCGTGATGAGGAGGAGCCACCCTTTCCATTCCTTGTTGTATGAGCAGATATGGCACAAGTGTTTGTTGAGTGGAAAAAGAGCCAGCAGTACATCTCCTTCCTTAGAGCTCAGAGAGCATCATTCAGGAGAGCCTTATGTAGAGGGTTTGTAGAGGGTGAAATGAGCTTCTCAAGAGGAAGACATCACTCAAAAACCTTTGAAATGGTTTCCATTCCTCTGATGTTGAGCTGACACTTTTTCTTTGTTGATCTTTATTTATGGAAAGGGAGCTGTTCATGATTTTATGTTCTATGGTATAAACAGTTTCCTCTGAGACAAACCTTCATCTTGGAGGGGAACTCATTAATTCAGAATGTTCTGAAAGGAAGCAAAACATTGCATCCTGCAGGGAAGCTCTTTAAATTCAGGAAGCAAATAAGACAATGGTTTCAGGAAGTTCCTGAAACTGAGCAGATTCACTAAGCCTCTCCCTTTCCCAAACTTACAAAATTAGTAAGAACTTCTGAAAGACACTTTCTGATCATGCTAGATGCCTGGAAGAGCCTTAGACCAACTAAGCCTCCTTGAAAAGACACTCTTCATACTGTTTAGTGACCTTTGGGTTGTACCATGATGGCCTTCAGGGTACCAGCTTTTGTAAGCCTGTCATCCAGGCTGGGGTATGCTTTTAGTGACGCAGCTCTCTTTGAGTCATCTCTGTTCCTGTAACTATGCCCAGTAAAACTCACTGGTTCACAAATTAGACTTTGGTGATATCTGTGCTTTAGTTTGTTGCTGGTTCCCTGTGTGAGGTGACTAAATGATTGATCATGTTCCCACAAGAGAAGTGCCACACAACAGGTCCTTATAGAAAGAGCCCCAGATGCTGACCAGCAGACTCATCAAGGGTGTGGAGGTATAGTTCAGTAGGCCTGGGAAGGCTGGAGTTCAGTGGGTTCAAAGTCAGAGAAAAAACATTCTTTGAAAAGAAGGGTGATTGCCTGATGTTAAGGCAGAGGGGATGGGCCATTTGAATTGGCTTAGTAGTCATGATAATATATGGTTCAGGGCTCAATAACAGGGTATGATTCTATTGAGTGATTCCACTGAGCTCATAGACCGCGGGAGTGTGGCTCGTCAGCAGAATGCGGGGTTAGGTTACCACATAGCATGTCAGTGAGGACCATTGCGGATCACTCCTGAGAAAGGAGTTGCACAGGGCTCCTCGGACCTGTGTGTCAGGAAACGAGTGCTAAAGAATGGTGTTAAATCTATCTGGTGAATGAGTGTATGTCTGTAGTCCCAAAGTAGACCAAGGGCTACATTGAGGCAGTTTCACTGTGTTGTATTTGTTAAGGAAATCTATGCACAAACTATCACAGAGATGCCATAAAGAAGCAAGCAAATGCTTTGTAGAACACAATTCAGCCTTTACTGTTGTCCTGGAATTGTCACAGTAAGAATAGGAGGTGGCATGGCATAAAATAATAGGGAACAGTGAATACTGTGACCAATTGAACATGCTTATCACACTCACTCTGAGTCAGAACATGCTGCAGTCAGTATACAGACTTGATTTACCTTATGTCTACCATTTAGCAGTGCAAGAGAAGCAAGCGCTCTTAACTGCTCAGCTGTCTCTCCAGCCCTGAGAATATCTTCCTTGAAGTTCTTTTTTGATGGAATCGTTACAGTTTCTTTTTCAACTATCAGCTGACTGACCACCAGGTTCTCCTCTGCCAAAGGCTTTGTATTCTATTTAGGAGGCTCTCCATAGTCACTCTTTTAACTCATGACGACTGGCGCCCTTGGGATCACTCACTGTCCGTGTTCTTGCACATTGGAATGACGATGGAAGTGTTGAGGGGTACTTGCAGCTTCAGTGTGAGTTTGACCCTGAGTTTGCCTTAGACTTGCTGAGACTGGAGACAGAGAGCTCAGTTAGTTGGGATGGCCAGAGTTGTTGAGGTTGGGCTATGCCCTACTTTACGTTACTCCAGATTATATATAACAGCGATTTTCCGGGAAGGTGCTATGCCTTGTTTTACAAGCGGTCTTTGACTCCATTTTGAGGACAAAGGGTGACTGCAGCTCCCGGGTGGATCTAGAAACCGCACAGTCTGTCAGTCTCCGCCATCCAGCACAGACTGACAAATGACTTATTCATGGGACCAGAAGTGGGGCCATCTTGTATGTTTATTGGGGGAAGTGAACTGAAACTGTGGAGATACATGGGCATATTAAAATTGTTTTGGGAAGCTAGGCCCAACAACTGGTAACCAGATACACCTGGACCCCATGGAGTGACAGGCACTCAGCACTGTGATGGCCCTACACCTGCTTATTGTGGGAGATACTGATACCGGTGTGTGCATCAAGGACCAAGGTCTCCTCCATTATGGAGCTTTGACACGGCTCTGCACCCCCGTGCCCCATGGATGTACCCTTCTCAATTGCCTGCCCATTCACCTGTTTGTGCCTCTGACTGCTCTGTCTCCGGCTTCTGACTTGCTTCCTGCCTCTGACCTGTCAAATTCTCCTCACGGCTGAGCTCTGCAGCATCGCCCTCACTGACGGCCCCAGCGGCTGCTCCAGTCTGCTCGTCATCTGACTATTGCGGACTCTTGCTCAGGCCTCTCTTGGACTCTGCCACAGTCTCCTTAACTCAAGTTTGTCCTCTAATCCACATACATGCATGTAGACGTACAGGCATATTTACTGTGATACTGAGGTCAATATCAGTATTAAGACAGGACTGACAGAAGCTGCATTTTCCTAGGCCAGGTTACCAAGGGTCATATGACAGATTGCTGTCATCGAAACTCCTGAACCCTGTGAACTCACTTTTATTCAATAAATTATTCAATAAAGTTATTTAATAAATTCTGGCACTGTGGAAAGACAACCGTGTTCGGCTATGTTTCTGAGTGGTCCACTCACTACACAAGTCTAGTTTCCTTTCTGGTTCAAAAACAAAACAAAACAAAAAAAAAACACTGGATTTTATTGAGCAAAGCAGTGTGGTTCTCAGTTCAAATGTCTTGACTGAGGTCACGCTCACCTCCTAGAACTTACATCTGCACCACACCGACAAAATAAACCCTTGCTCTTCAAATACCTTCCTGTTGCTTATTATGAATTTATTTATTTTTAAATGCAGGTGCACCCTTGACCAGGCAGTTGTATTAGCTCCTGCTGGCATCTATCTCAAATTACTTTAAGCAGTGGCTTTACAGAATACCAATTATGTTTATCTAGGATAGAAATTCTATGAGTCTAGTGGGGTTGAAGTCGAGGTGTTGGCAAGGTTGTACACCTCTCTCAGGCTCCAGGGGACAGCCCACTTCCTGGAGGTTTTCAGGGCATAGATACAACAGTATTGGCTTCTGGGCATTTTCCTGAATCTTCGAGGCCAGCACTGGGGGCCAGGGGAGGGGCGGTCAGTTCTCTCAAACACTGTGTGACTCTGGTCTCCTTTGCTGTCAGCCTCTTTCACCTGTTGGGACTCCATGATTGCAGGAGTGCAGGGCAATCTGCTCTAATGTCAGCTGACCAGCAACAAGTAAGGAGATCCCTGGACTTGCACAACAGTGCCCTCCCTGGACAAGAGAACGTATCGATGCACTCGGGACAGACAAATTTCTGGGTCCACATTTCTGAGCAAGCTCAGAGCTCAAAGTCATTAAGCACATGTTCAAAAAGGACAGACAGTAGACACAGATACTTCTGCGTAGATCAGGTACTATCATCATGACCACAATTCTGTAAGTGCCCACCCAGGTCTCCTGAAAGAGTCACGATGACTGTGATCTCGTTGGGTTCCTTCTAAGTTTCTCTAAAGAGTGTTATCTGAAACAGAAAGAATGACTATGAAGGCATGTTAACAGTCTTTGAAAGAGCTAGCAACTTTCTTCCTGTATATGTAGGAGTTTGCTCCTAATGGTGCCCTTCTTACTCAGTGGCTAACAATTCCATTCTCTGACTTTTTTCCTCTCCTTTCCTTTCCTCTCCTCTCCTCTCCTCTCCCCTCCCCTCCCTTCCCCTCTCTTCCTCTCCTCTCCTTTCCCCTCCCCTCCTCTCTCCCTTCCCTTCCCTTCCCTTCCCTTCCCTTCCCTTCCCTTCCCTTCCCTTCCCTTCCCTTCTCTTCCTTCCCCTTCTCCTTCCTTCCTTCCTTCCTTCCTTCCTTCCTTCCTTCCTTCCTTCTTTTTTTGGAAAGTTTTGCTACATGACCAGGCTGGCCTTGAACTCATGAACAACTTGGATTACAGGTTTTACCACAGCTCTCAGCTATTCTATGACTTTAAGGGACCAGTTGGAATGGATGTCTCCAGTCTCCTTCCTTCTGCCATTGCTGAAGCAGAGTGTAAACCTAAACTTCCAGTCATCTCTGCTGGGCTTCAGAACAGAGTCAACGCAGAGGTAGTGGTATGCTGTTGTGGAGATTTTTAAATTTTATTTGTAAATATGTATCTGCCTGTGTGTCTGAGTGTGGATTTGTGCAGTGCTGTGAAGACCAAAAGAGGGGCATCGGATCCGGAGGAGGTGGAGATACAGCTGGTTCTGATCCACTTAAAGTGGGTGTTGGGAATTGAACTCATGTCCTCTGGAAGAGCAGTATTATTCCTAACTGCTATACCATCTGTTCAGCCCCTCCACCTTTTTTTGAGAATTGTTTTGAGACGTTTTTGAGTTTTTAATTTTTTTTTCTATTTCTTACATAAGTTATTTGAGTTGGATTTATTTCATTTCTCTTCAGAGAAGGCCAATGAGCTAAGAGGACAGACAGCAGACTTGTGATCAGAGCCAGGTTGCTTAGCCCTCGGGTACCACATTCTTCAGTACACACATCCCCTTCAGCAGTCACTGATTCATTATTAGCTGCTCTGGGATTGATGGTCTAGTGAGAGGTGATGCTATCATCTGTCAGAAATCACCACCTACACTAACAGAACTCTGTCCACACCAGCAGAACTCCTTAGCTGGGAAGGCATTTGACCCCTGAGGCAATCAGTATGTTGTATAGGAATTTGAAAATAAAATGTCATGCAAGAAGGTGACTGGGAATGAGACCTGGCTGGAAAGTATGGGCCGTTGACAAGGGTTGGGAGAATCACTCCTCAGGTGAGTCATTCTTGGGGTGACAAAAATGTGAGCAGGCAGTCTTACTTTTCTCTTGTCTTTTATTACATTCTGTGCTAATGCACAGGGACCACAGTGGGTCAAGGATGCTACGAGGTGATTGTAAGTTTGGTGAAGAATAACTCATGATCACAGAGTTCCAGCCTTCAAGGTGCGGCAGAGAAAGGTAGACAAAACTAGAGTGTGTGTGTCAGTCAGGTTAGGTAGGCTAGGTTTGGCTGCAAAAACAATCACCAAATCCCGGTAGCTTCTAACCAAAAATTCTACCTACACCCTTTATATAGCTTGGGTGGGCAATGGAATGGTACCTGGATTATAGAGTGTCACCATTTCCAGGGCATTAGTCAGCGTCCCAGGTGGAGGATGGTAATTGAATGGCAGGTGCCACTTTAGGCTAGAGTTAGGCCCCACCCACCCACGGAGGGAATGGAGTCTGGTACTCTGTGTGCTAGGAGAAGCTGGTGGTTGAAACTCAGGTTCACTTAGGTGAGTTGTGCCATTGTTGTCTTTGGCGGAGGGCAGGAAAATAATATAAAAGACAAAAAGGGATGTGGGGAAATGCTGGAGGTGGAGGGAACAGGCCTTGGAGCTTAGAGTGTGTCACTCGGTGTGCTGGTGACAGCTACCACACCTGTGTTCGCATGGAGCTCCTGGGCTCAGCACTTGGGTGTTGAACTAATTGTTAATAAATCCCCGCAGTGTGATTTGCTACGTGCCTCCATGGTTTATGTTTCTGAAAGAAACACATACACGGCTTTTATATTTTAATATGCCTCAGACAGCACAATAGCTGGGTGACTGCATAACCTCCATGCTGTTAACACCAACTTCCTGCCGATAATTGTGAATTATTACTTACTAATTCTATGTTCTATCTTGGCTGCCCTGGACCCAGTTGGGCAGCCCTCTGAGCCGCGGTCCTCCAGTTCCTTCACATGGTGGCTGTGCCTCTCTGTCCTGAATCAAGTATCTCTCTCTTCACCCCCTCTGCATCCCAAGCCCAGGGAATCCAAGTCTCAGAAATCCTACAATCCTAAAATCCCGCCTCTGTCTGTCCTCCCCAGCTATTGGTTGTTGGCATCTTTATTTACCAATCAGAACCAACTGGGAGGGGGCAGGTTCCCAGAAGCTATGTGCAGACCTTCTTGGGCAAACAGTTTTGGGGGAACATAATTAGCATTTGTAATACAAGCAGCTACACTTCGGTAAGTTAGCTGGGGTGCTCAGGAGGTTACTAACCTGCAAACAAGAAGGTGATGGGAGAATACTCCAGGGAAGGACCTCACTTCCCCAAAGAAATCAGTTTGGTTCCCAGGATCCTTAGCAGGACCGGCTGCTGTTCAGCAGGAGGCCTGACCTTTCTCTGTGTCCATCCCATGCAGACGTATTGCCGCGGCTGCCGTGAGGCTTGGGCTTTGCACCCCTGGTAAAGCAGGTCCAGGGACTCTAGACCGAGAGGCAGGTGAGGGAGAACAAGCATTTACAAAGCATTAGAAAACCAACGATGGACCATAGAAATGACAATACCAAAATCCTGCCAGATCTTAGCTCTCTGCCAGAACAGAATTAACAGTTGAAAATACAGGGACACGCTTCCATACAATTTGAGGAAGGTCATCCCAACAACAATGGATGAAATGCGACCAGCAACCCCAAACTCCTATTACCACCCACAAAGGATTGCAGCTTTCAATTTTGAGCCAAAACAAACCTTACCTTTCTTAAATGGCTCTCATCAGTTATTGTCAAAGAGAAGAAATGAACATAGCTTCTCACACACAAGGAGCAACTAGTCCCCTAAGTCTCTTTATAAGGACAGAAACTCTAGTTCTGAGGGCTACACGTGATGGTTCCAACCCTGGATACCAATGCCTAGGGATCAGGGCTTTTGTATGTGGCTCTGTGTTTAGTATCTATATTTAGTAGTGTGTACTCCATAATAGGTTATCTACCTGACAAGACAATGTTATAGGGAATAATTATTTTGTATACAAAAATTTTAATTTTTAAAAAATTAAAGACACTTGTATGAATTTGAGAAGCCAATATCAGCAGAGTAGGAGCTGGTGAGAGCCTGGAGACACCCACGACCTCCAAGGCTGTAGCCTTCCCACCGTCACTTGCAATGCGACTTCTGAGGCTGTAGCTTTCCCAATGTAGATTGCAAATCTAGTCATCTTTTCTTTCCACCTTTTCACAGGTATTAAAGGAGACCCTAGGTATCTCTCTGGAGGAGTTTGGTCTCAGCTTTCCTTCTAGAGTGCAGCTAAAGCAATTGATCTCGACCCCCTTGGGGTCACATATCCGATATCTTGCATATCAAATATCTTGCATTATGATTCCTAACAGTAGAAAAATTACAGTTATGAAGTAGCAATGAAAATAATTTTTTGGTTGTGGGTCACCACGACACGAGGAGCGATATTAAAGGGTCGCAGCATTAGGAAGGCTGAGAACCACTGGTCTGGAGCTAGAAGGCAGCAGGTTTGGATGCTTACATGAATGTGTGGCAAATAGCCTGCCTTCCCCACTCAGTGCCCCACCAGTCAATGCTCATTTTGTAATGGAAATTCAAAGCTCTGGGGACATATGTTGCAGTGAGATAAAGGCAGAGGAATGAGGGGGCTTGGGCACTGATGTCTCCCTGCCACTTAGCCTCGGCTTCCTACCCTGGTGTGATCTGCCACATCCACCTCCGCCAAGCTAGAGGATTATGGCACGGTAGTTTGGGATAGCCAGGTAGATCTTGACTTCTTTATGTCTGGGTTTCAAATCCCAGTCCATCATTTGCTGCTTTGGAATCAGGTGAGTCACTCATCGCTCTAAGCCCAATATCTCATGAGTGAAGTGGGGCGTGAGGATAAAGTGAACTAAGACACAGAGAGTGCTTAAATAGTGCTTGGCACACAGGATGTTGGAGATGGCATTTAGTAACTGTAACCTTAGGAGAGCAAGTGACATCTCCAAAGAGAGTCAGCAGTGAGTGGCCAGACTGGAGTCAAGACCCAGATTAGAATGTGGATTCAGAACAAGTCTTCCCACCAGACTGTGATGCTTCTCCAAGGGAGTGTGGTCCTGGGAGAATAGCAGGTTGGTATTCCACATCCCCGTGTACTGTAGTTCTTCTGGGATCATCAGAGTCTCATTTTCTATGACTTCCCAGCTCCGGGAGGAGCAAACATTTTCTTGTGCTACAGGCAAGCATAGAAATAGCTTATTAACTGGGACTTGGGCTGTGCACAAACCCCTCTCTTGACAAGGCACCTAGCAACCCAGGGCCCTCACTTGTATTCAAGTCGTGTGCATATACCACTTCAAACACGGACTAAGTGCCTCCTTCCCTAGCAACCTCTAGGACCTCCTGTCTGTGATCAGTCTGTTCAAACATATCCTAGGATATCTCCTGGTACAGGAGGCAAGGGGTTGATCAGGCACGAGCTATTTTTGGATGCATGTGCTATAAGGCAAACTCTGTCCTTTGAATAAATGCTTAGGGAAGAAAATCCCTATTTGCCACCTTAGGCCTATGTATAATTAGATATTATAAGTAAGTATATTAATATGGATTTTAATAATATATCCAATTAATCATAATTGTGGACACTGATGCATCATGGGAAGGGACAGGTGCAGTAAATGCTTATGTAGTTCGAGCTTGTCCACCTGATGTTCTTTAGCTGCCAACTCTTCCTCTAGGACATCATAATAAAACAACCCAAACAATAACAAAGACCCCTGGGTGCACTTGCTTGAAGCCTATCCTATCTCTACCATGCCTTTGCTTCTGAATAAAATATCCTTGGGATTTATTAATCTGCGTGTGCTTCTTCAGTTCTCTAAACAAGACCCAGAGAACCCTAAAACACCTGTTTGGACAGCACCCACTGGAAACATTTAGTCTGAGGGTTTTTTAAATTAACAATTTTTAGTTTATTATTTATATGTGTATGTGTCTGCCTCCATGTATGTCAGGGCGGTACTTACACGCTGTGTGTCATGTGTGACAAGCAGCTCTCCTCTGCTTCATGCTCCCTCCACCATGTGTTATACCCACGTGCATGGTAAAGCAGTTGTAGACTAAACTCTCGGAAACCGTGAACTAAATAAATCTACAAAAGTAAAACAGGATGATATTTGCAAGTATAGTCACACATTCCATAACTGGATGTGTTATGAGACAAGTATCATGTGCTCATGTGCCCCTGTGCAGATATCATAGTAGTGGGTACAGACTAGTCACTGGATAGGGCTTCTTGGTGTAATCAGTACCCTCTGTAGACTGCAGCATGAGGCTGCTGCCAGGGTAATAAGGCTTAATGTGTGACAGTCAACTTTCTTCAGAAGGAATCATTTCAAGATTGAAAATATACTACAGCTAATATCTAAGCTAGGGAAACTGGTTTATTGAAGACTTTTTCATGCCTGTGCCACCCATTAGTAATGCATTGTGCTACACTCTATGATGGTTACAATGTTGCTAGGTAACCAGAAAGTTTCAGTTCCATTATCACCTAGGGGACCAACCATTCTTTCTACCCAGTGGTCTGCTTCAGTGATGCCTATGAGCAGAGTGGCTGCCCCTGCTTTCCCAGATGGTTTGAACTGGAGTGGCCATGTCCCTTTTTCCACCAAGAATCCAGTGTGTCATTGTCCTGTTTCTTCCATCTCCTGACTGTCGGAAAGGTCACATGTGAGTGAAGGAAGAGAATCGGGGGAGGGATGGTCTGTGTGGAGGGAAAGGAGAAGCTAGGAATCCCCCCACTGGGTAGCACTCCCAAATTTCAGACATTCATGTAACACTGGTCACATTTTGCTCAACACTAGTATCTGACTGGTCCTATTGCTTGCTATTTTTCTTTTAAGTTGATTTTTAGCAAAACACATTGCTCATAGATACATTACTCATAAATACACTGTCACAGATGAATATAGTAGCATCATTTACTATAGAGAAAACATAATACAACAAATAATTATTAGAACAAAAATGTCCTGAAATATTCTCATACATACCAGGACAGTTTTCAAACTTTAATGCATATGTAAATTACTCAGGGATCATGTTAAAATGTAAATTCTAATTCAGTCCTATCAGACATGGACTCTAATTTTTTCTTAAACTTTAAGCCCCAAATGATAACTTCAGAGTCTAAAATTTTTATCTTTAAGCCACAAATGATAATTGAGCAGACTAAAACCACACCCTCATGCGACCTTGAGCATATTCATTCTGCCCCTAGTCTCCTGGGCCAGGATTTTCCACCTCCATATGGTTGCTGTCCTTTTTCATTTCTCCATCATGACAGATAAGGCCAGGACATAACACAGACCTTATGAGTACTAGTCACCAACTGTTTTCAGTCCCCACTTTATTCTGACCTTGCGGTTGCATACTTTCTGATCTTTTGCTAATCAGATGCGTCCTGGTCCTGGCCCATGGAGTGAAGGCCATTTACTTGTTCTCATCTCATCTGGGATGCCTACCAACCTCTTGACAGATGGGGAGTGCTCTCTCAGCTTGTGTGTGTGGGGGGTAGTAACCAATGGCTTGTCCACCTGCAAGGATGTGCCACATTGACAAGAAACAAAGTCTTCTCATTAAGAATGCTACAGGACTAGGTCCTGACAGCAGGGTGATTTGGGCCCCATGCTCCTGCCTCACACACTTCTACCACAGGCTAACAGCGCGATTGATGACTCTCACCGTGCTCTTAACTCCCAAGCCTCCAGAATTCTGAGAAATATTTTTTTTATAAATTACCTATTCTGTGGTATGCTGTTGTAACGGGGGAAGGGCGCACAGCCAGAGTGTCAGCTGATAGTTGATTCAGTTTGTTAAAGAGAGATGGCCTAGTCTGGGCCAAGCCCAGTCTGAGAGACAAACCATGGAACCAAGCAAGCTGGTGAGGGATTTCCTGGCTGTCCGTTCCTCAGGAATACTGACAGCCAGTTTCACAGCCACTCTGAGGACAGGGGATCAGCTCTGTACTTTTGAGAGACAAAAGGATAAGTGGCTAAGGAGGTATGCTTTATAGGAAAGACCAGAAATGCATCCAACACGATGCCAAAGGAGTTGTGAAGAAGGAAGCCAAACTCTGTCGATGGTGCTGGGAGGGACACGGAAGCCGAGCCCAGAGGCTGAGTGATTAGGTGGCACGTGGTAGGTAGGAGGGACAGGGGCTTAGCAGCATCAGCATGCCTTGGGTACTTTGGGAGTGCCACTGCAGAGTGACAGCTCCCAGGAAGGAAGGGCTTGTGTTAGGAGGAGGCCTGTCTAACGCCAACAAGCTCATGAACACCCCTTCAGGTAACGCAGTTTGCATGAAAGAAATCGCACCCTCCTGTCATTTTGTGCACAACAAAGATGAAATCTTTTGAGTAAAACAAATACCATATGAAATGGTAATGCCAATGAGCACATGAAAACATGTTCAGCCTCATCCACAGGGAGGGAAAGGACAGGCAGCCGTGGTACTGTGCTTGGGTGGAGTTCTTCAGTGTGCAGGGGTCCTGCTGAGATCTGTAGCATAGACTTGAACCCGGGGGTATAGAGGTGGATTATTGCAGCTATCTGGCTACCATGAGGTGCCTGCTTGTCTGAGGCTGGAGCTGTGGTAGAGTAAGAAGAGAGAACACAGACACAAACACCACTAGTGTCCCGATTCTCGCTGTGTCGCAGACTGGGTTTTCAGTTGTATGGGCTAATGATGTGATAGTTCGTCTGGACTGTTGACTGGATTGAGAAGTACCTAGGACATTGTACACACCCGTGGGTGTGTCTCTGGGGCATTTTCAGAGAAGATTAGAGAGAAGAGCCACCTTGAATGGAGACGACACCACCCCATGGGCCAAGGGCCTGGATGGACTAAGAGGGAGAAAGGCGAGATCCTATAAACATGGACATTCTCTCTCCCCCTGCTTCCTGCCCATAAGAAATCTCCCTGCCAGGATGGACTGAAATCTCTGCAGCCACAAGCCAATGTGAACCCTCTTCCCTTTAAGCACCCAACCCCTCGGGTATTTGTCATAGCGACTAGAAACTGACCAATCTAGTTTCTGGTCACTTTTTCAAAAAAATAGTTGATAGTAATTCTAGCCAACCTAAGCATAATGACAGAGGGGAAAAGGACCCCTGACACCCATGATTTATTGAATCCATGCACCTTCTGTGTATTCATTTAAATTTCACAAGCCTCACAAGGAGGCTTCTATTTTACAGAGGAGGAAGCTAACGCATATGCAGCGATAAACTTGCTGACGATGCTGCAGCCACATTGGGCCTGAGACCATGCGGTCATACATGGCTTCAGCAGCAGCAGTTTTAGGCCCAGGACATGAAGTACAGGTCGTTTCTGTGCAGTTGAGGAGCCCAGGCTGGGCACAAGTGGAGTGGTCCTGACTATTAGCTTAGTGTGGGAAACCCCCATGACGGGCTGGGGAGCTGACTCAGAAGGTAAGAGTGTCTCATTGCAAGGGTGAGGACCTGAGTTTAGATCCCCAGCACCTAAAGATAAAACAGGGCATGGCTGTGGGAACATATAACTTCATCGTGGGTGAGGGAGGAGTCCGGCAGATCACTGGGGCCTGCTGACTGCCCACCCAGCTAAACCATGGCAAGCTGGAGAGAACCCGTCTCAAGGGAATACAGGCAAAGGGAGATAGAACAGACATGGGCTCTCTGGACTCTGCACATGCATGCATGCATACATGCGCACACATAAACACAAACTGTAAAAAAGAAAACCCACAAGATGTTCTCAAGTTTGTTCCTATGCGTTTAGGAAGATGATGCAGATTTTCCATCCTCCAGTGCAATGACACGGGATTAATCTGGAAATTAAATGTTTGATTTTGGGGCTGAATAAATTGTTCTCTCTTACCAGGCCATTCTGCCAGATCACTTTGGAGTGGGAGAAAAAAGACACTCGCTGGTTCAGTGTGGGGCCCTCTTCTCCTGTAAGTGCACAGTACACGCTTGACCATGTTCTCCACTCCTCGGGATGATGTTTTTCGGTCCTGGGTACCAGAGGAAGAAAATCAGGCCCCTGCCTTAAGTATTTTCCTAACTCTTCTGTATAACATGAATGCAACATTACACAAGGAGGTGTGTACCCTCAGCAGTTATAACCGAATCTACTCCTTCCAAGATGGCTGTAGTCCCCTGCATTTTGTGGATGACGTTTGAACATCAAATGTTTTCCTTTGGAAGATGCTTGCACAGAGGCCATCTAGGAAACTGTAAAACCATCATAGTTTACTGTGACCCTGAACCATCTGTTCCTGAGGCAATAATTATCCCTCCTTCATCTTGCTGATGCTGCTGGTGGACATCTCCATGATGCTTGAGGTTCAGGCTGCAGGCTACACACGGCATGAGAAGATACTAGACAGACCCCTGTAAGCTGCCATCTCAAATGCTGAGACTGAGGGATGACACTTCAGGAAAGGAGCCACAGGTCTGCTTCCCTTCTGCAGAGTTCACCACTATGTATGTAACCCTTTAGTATGAATTTGTATCAGGGGAAATCACAATCCTTTATGAAATAGTTTACTTTATCATATATATTATATAATTGTATGTAAGGTATAATTATAAATAATATATGAACAGATATATATTATATATAAATATATAATATATTAAATGATAATTAATTTAATTTACAGTTTACATAGAAAATTAGGCTGTCTCTTGATTCTTCTTGGACTGTATAATGTGAAAATTTTAACCTTTCTGAAAAAAAAACCAAGCAAATAAACAAAACTAATAACCCATGTTGCTTGATGATTAGTTGGAAATATTTATTCTCAAAATCTTTTAGCCTAGGGATGGGACACTGAGGGAGTATTGTGGAGTTAGCTGTCAGCTGAATTCAAGGGCCTTACTCTTATCTTCTCCTATTTGAAGGATTTATGTTGCAAAACTTCCTAGCTTGTATCTTAAACCCATTATTCTGTGTATATTTTGTTTTTTCTATACACACTTAAGATAGATTTTAATTTATAAATTAGTAGCATATTAGCAATAGATAACAAGTTAGAACAATCACAACATACTGTAACAAAAATTGTATGTGCATGTAGTCTCTCTCAAGGTATTTTACCCTGCTTTTCTCACCCTTCCTGTGCTGATGTTTGATGACACGGTGCCTTTGTGATGAATAAATGATGCAGGCTTTGTGACACAGAGTTATTCCTCTATATCAGGATCACTGCAGTACTGTGGCTGTGGATCTGCTACCCAGGACAGCTGCCAAGGAGCTCCTTGGTGGGTTGCATAGACAGTGTGGGATGCTGGACTTAAGGATGATTGGCGTCCAGTGGGACGGAGCAGGTCAGCTTGAGATGCCATTGCATTACTTGGAACGCAACCACTAAAGACTTGTGAATTCTTAGTTTTTGGTATTTTCCACTTAAGATTTTGGACTGCCATTGGCCCCAGGTAACCAGAACAGTGAAAAATGAAACCATGAGTAAGGGACGTGGTGCCTCCAGGATTGGTTGGGTTTCTTTTTTGCTGCTGTGACAAAACGCCATGAGCAAGGTAACCTATAAAAGAAATACTTTAATCTGGAGATGTTGGTTTTGGAGGGTTAGAGTTCATGAGGCCAGGGCAAAGACATGATAGCAGGAACAGCTGAGAGCTCACATCTTGATTTGAAAGTTGGAGAGATGGTGGGAGGGAGGAGTGGAGGGGGAAGAGAGGAGAGGAGAGTGGAGAAGGCAAGGGAGGGAAGATGGAGGGAGAGAGAGGAGGGGGGAGAGGGAGGACAGAGAGAGGGCAAGGGAGGAAGGAAGAGAGGAAGGGGAGGAGGGGGAGAGGAGAAGAGAGAGAGGGAGAGGGCAAGGGAGGGAAGAAGAGAAGGAGGAGAGGAGAGGAGAGGAGAGGGAGAGGGGGAGGGGGAGGAAGGAGGGAGGATGAAGAGAGAGAGAGAGAGGTAGGGAGAGAGAGAGAGAGAGAGAGAGAGAGAGAGAGAGAGAGAGAGAGAGAGAGAGAGAGAGAGATTGGGAATGGCCCGAGTCTTTTGAAACCTCAAAACCTGCCTCCCAGTGACACATCCTAGTGGCATACCCCCTCCAACAGGGCCACACCTCCTAATTCTTCCCAAACAGTTCTACCATCTGAGGATCAAGTATTCAAACATAGGAACCTCTAGGGGCCATTCTCATTCAAACCACCACATGGCCTTTGAACACAATGCACTCTATCCCTTGAGCCTTGGTCTCTGTCCCCCATGAATTTTATGTCTCTATGAGAGGGATGAGGAATAGGGTAAGTGTCTGAGACAGGAGGTTCCTTCCCATCAAGTGACAGCTGTCTTTCACTACCTGCCCTCTGCTTTTCTCCTGTTGGGGTTCCCTGCAGGAACTGGAACACCAGCTGTAGCTTGGGGATGAAGTAAAGTGCTACCCAGGTGTGCTGGCGTTTGACAAAGCTGTTTATAAAAACAAGGACTCTACACCACATAAGCATGCTGAGTAGTGGTTTGCGTTCAGAAAGAGGCCCACTAAGCCCTGGACCTCATGTAGCCACTGAAAACATTTCTTCCTTTTCATGCCTCCATGGGCTTTATTCCAGGGCATGCCTTGACCCAGATGAGACGGGACATCTCTTGAGAAGCAAAACTTTAAGGTAGAGACCAGAGGGCTGCTAGTACCTGAGAGGAGATGGAGGAGCAGAAGGAAGGGCAGAGGAGCAGCCTCCAGGGAGGGCTACCTTTGTGACCAGGGGACATTGCAGACATGCCACCAAGAGGAGGCCATCCTGGGGGTGGGACTGGAGAGAAAGGTCGTGAGAGCTGGACAAGAAAGGACACATACAAATAGTTAAAATATTCCTCATTTCTATCATATCCTGAAAAAAATAGTAGTGGCCAGAGCTGCCTGGATTAGGGAAAAGGCTGTAATTCCATCTTGGGGCTTCTGGTGAATTGAGCTGTGGGTCTGTGGTTTATGATGTCACCAGAACCCCCAGCTGGAATTACAGCCTTCTAATTTACAACTGGATACACGAGGGAGACGAGGGTCCTCTGCTGCTCTCGAACGTGGCAAGGGCCAAGGCCGAGCTGTGCTTGGAGGTCGTGACCTAGAAGTGTCCTCTCTCCTTGTGATGGGTCAACAGTTTTGGTAAAACCGTTTTCCTGCTCTGACTCTGACCTTTTTTTCCCTTGTTTCCAATATGCCCTCCTCATTTCCTCAAGTTGCATAGCTCGAATTTTCCCTCAATTTATCCTATAAGTTAGATTCCTCGGGTCTTCATACTATATACTTCATACATATGTGCAAGCCTTTCCACCTCGAACCTTAGACTTGCAGCGAGACCCCGCTGGGAACTGGATGGCTGCTGTCCATTGTGCCCAGCCTTGCCCTCTGCATCCCATGCCCCAGTGGAGATGGGCCTATGGGTGCTTCTCCAGCCCCAGCCCACCAGCTCTCCGAACCTCTCTCCACAGTAGCATTGCTACACCTCAGCCTTTAGTTACACGGGGTTCTGAGCCTTCCTTTGCTTACCAGCCTGTAACAGCATCTTCTAAACATTTAGCATATCTTCATTAGTATATGCTGAAGTCAGATGAGACACATCTTCAAGCAGCCTCCACCTGCCTCGCTGCTATATACACTAGGGTGTCAGAGAGATCTGGGAGTCATTCGGGCCTAATCTCTGCACGTTGATTCTTCCTTCCTGGGGCGTTATACATCCGGTGCATGTATAACACCATGGCTGTCAAGCAGTTCAACCCAGAAACCCGGAACGCCCTGCTCTCGTCTTTTCTCTCCCAGTCTAGTGTCCAGCCCACCACTGGATTCTGTCCCTTCTACCTTCAAAACGGAGATCTTTTTATGGGGATTTGTTTACCTGTGGCCAACCAAAGTCTGAAACTACTAAGTGAGAACTTTCAGAAGTTGACGATTCATAAGCTTTAAGTAACTTATGATATATTGTTATGATAGTTCTATTGTATTATTTGTTATTGTTAATCTCTCACTGAACCCAATTTAAAAACTAAACAGTAGTTTAGGTGTGTAAGTAAGTCTAGGAAAAAAAGTCCAGCTATATTTAACTGTGATTTCAGGCATCACCTATGAGTTTTGGAATGTATTTCTCAGGGATAGCATGAGTCTCCTGGGTTCTATTCTGGACCCACCCTCAACCCCAGTCTCTCCAGCACCATTTAACTCCCTCAATCCTTAACTTCTGTAATAACTCTCCCCTGCTCTCCCGAATCCAAGGCTTCTCAAAATGGAGATCCTGGGCTAGCGGCAGCCAGCAGGACTCTGTCCCAGTGACTTGTTAGGAATGCAGATTCTTGAAGCTCCTGAGAGAGTAGCATTCCTGGGGAACCGGATACTCTAGGTGAGCCTGATGCTTGCTTGTGAGAACATTGCCATCTGTTCTGCTCTCGGGTATGGTAAGTGGCATTTTGTGTACCCCCTTTTTAAAACCCTCATTTTACAAGTAAAGAAAGCAAGGTCTAGTTTTAGAGGGGTTTTTCCATAGCAATAGAGCAGTAACAGGCTCCTTGGGGTCCCTCTTAAGAAGTGTTTAATAAATGAATGAATGTTTTGTTTGTGTATCTATGTGTGTGTCTGTGTGTGTATATGTCTCTGTGTGTCTGTATATCTGTGTGTGTGCCTGTGTGTGTCCATGTGTGTCTGTGTGTTCGTGTGAGTGTCTATGTCTTTGTGTGTGTGTGTGTGTGTGTGTGTGTGTGTGAGTGTGTACCGCACACAGGAAGTGCTTGTGCTGGCCAGAAGTGGGCATTAGTTTTCTGAACTGGAGTCAGAGGTAGTTATGAACTGTCTATTGTGGGTGTGGGGTTATGGGAGCTGAACCCAGGTCTTCTGCAAGAGCAGTGAGTGCTTTTTTTTTATTATTTATTTTATTTTATTTTTTTTAATTTACATTCCAAATCATTTCCCCTTTCCCGTTTCCTCCCTCCCCGAAAGTCCCATAAGCCCCCTTCCCTCCCTCTTTTCTCCACTCAACCCCCTCTCGTTTCTCTGTCCTGGCGTTCCCCTACATCCAGTCTTTCCAGGACCAGGGGTCTCTCCTTCCATCTTCTTAGAAATCTATTGATATGCGGATTGTGTCTAGGGTATTCCGAGATTCTGGGTCAATATCCCCTTATCAGCGACTGCATACCATGTGTGTTCTTTTGTGATTGGGTTACCTCACTAAGGATGATATTTTCAAGATCTGACCATTTGCCTAGGAATTTCGTGAATTCATTGTTTTTAATTGCAGAGTAGTATTCCATTGTGTAGATATACCACATCTTCTGAATCTATTCCTCCGTTGAGGGACATCTGGGTTCTTTCCAGCTTCTGGCTATTATAAATAAGACTGCTATGAACATAGTGGAGCATGTGTCCTTATTGCATGCAGGTAAAGCCTCTGGGTATATGCCCAGGAGTGGTATAGCTGGATCCACCGGGAGTGTCATGCCCAGTTTTCTGAGGAACCGCCAGACTGCTTTCCAGAGTGGTTGTACCAGCTTGCAATTCCACCAGCAGTGGAGGAGTGTTCCTCTTTCTCCACATCCTCGCCAACAACTGCTGTCTCCTGTGTTTTTGATCTTAGCCATCCTGACTGGTGTGAGATGGAATCTCAGGGTTGTTTTGATTTGCATTTCCCTAATGACTAAGGATGATGAACATCTCTTTAGGTGCTTCTGAGCCATTAGATATTCTTCAGGTGAGAACTCTTTGTTTAGCTCTGTACCCCATTTTTAATAGGGTTACTTGCCTCTCTGGAGTTTAACTTCTTGAGTTCTTTGTATATATTGGATAATAGCCCTCTGTCGGATGTAAGGTTGGTAAAGATCATTTCCCAGTTAGTTGGTTGCCGCTTTGTCTTTTTGACAGTGTCTTTTGCCTTGCAAAAACTTTGTAATTTAATGAGGTCCCATTTGTCTGTTCTTGATCTTAGAGCATAAGCTATTGGAGTTCTGTTCAGGAAATTCTCCCCTGTGCCCATATGTTCAAGGTTCTTCCCCAGTTTCCCTTTTATTAGTTTCAGTGTGTCTGGTTTTATGTGGAGATCTTTGATCCACTTAGAATTGAGCTTAGTGCAAGGAGATAAGAATGGGTCAATTTGCAGTCTTCTACATGTTGACCTCCAGCTGAGCCAGCACCATTTGTTGAAAAGGCTATCTTTTTTCCACTGGATGGTTTTAGCTCCTTTGTCAAAGATCAAGTGACCATAGGAGTGTGGATTCATTTCTGGGTCTTCAATTCTGTTCCATTGATCTACATGTCTGTCACTGTACCAATACCATGCGGTTTTTAACACTATTGCTCTGTAGTACAGCTTGAGGTCCGGGATACTGATTCCCCCAGAGGTTCTTTTACTCTTGAGAATAGTTTTAGCTATTCTGGGTTTTCTGTTATTCCAGATGAATTTTTGAATTGCTCTTTCTAACTCTATGAAGAATTGAGTTGGGATTTTGATGGGGATTGCATTGAATCTGTGTATTACTTTTGGTAAGATGCCCATTTTTACTATATTAATCCTGCCAATCCATGAGCATGGCAGATTTTTCCATCTTCTGAGGTCTTCTTCAATTTCTTTCTTCAGAGACTTGAAGTTCTTGTCATACAGATCTTTCACTTGTTTGGTTAGAGTCACGCCAAGATACTTAATATGGTTTGTGGCTATCGTGAAGGGTATTATTTCTCTTACTTCTTTCTCAGCCTGCTTATCCTTTGAGTATAGGAAGGCTTCTGACTTGCTTGAGTTGATTTTATATCCGGCCACTTTGCTGAAGTCGTTTATCAGCTGTAGGAGTTCTCTGGTGGAGTTCTTTGGGTCGCTTAAGTATACTATCATATCGTCTGCAAATAGTGATAGTTTGACTTCTTCCTTTCCAATTTGTATCCCTTTGACCTCTTTTTGTTGTCTAATTGCTCTAGTTAGAACTTCAAGTACTATATTGAAAAGATATGGAGAGAGAGGGCAGCCTTGTCTAGTCCCTGATTTTAGTGGGATTGCTTCAAGTTTCTCTCCATTTAGATTGATGCTGGCTACCGGTTTGCTGTAAATTGCTTTTACTATGTTTAGATATGGGCCTTGAATTCCTGATCTTTCCAAGACCTTTAGCATGAAAGGATGCTGAATTTTGTCAAATGCTTTCTCAGCATCTAATGAGATGACCATGTGGTTTTTTTCTTTGAGATTTTTTATGTAGTGGATTACATTGATGGATTTCCTTATATTGAACCATCCCTGCATCCCTGGGATGAAGCCTACTTGATCGTGGTGGATGATCGTTTTGATGTGTTCTTGGATTCGGTTGGCAAGAATTTTATTGAGTATTTTTGCATCGATATTCATAAGAGAGATTGGCCTGAGATTCTCTTTCTTTGTCGGATCTTTGTGTGCTTTTGGTATTAGTGTAATTGTGGCTTCATAGAACGAGTTGGGTAGTGTTCCTTCTGTTTCTATTTTGTGGAACAGTTTGAAGAGTATTGGTGTTAGGTCTTCTTTGAAGGTCTGATAGAATTCTGCACTAAAACCATCTGGACCTGTGCTTTTTTTGGTTGGAAGACTTCCAATGACAACTTCTATTTCTTCAGGGGTTAGAGGACGGTTTAGATGGTCTATTTGATCCTGACTTAATTTTGGTACTTGGTATCTGTCAAGGAAATTGTCCATTTCCTCAAGATTTTCTAGTTGTGTTGAATACAGGTTTTTGTAGTAGGATCTGATGATTTTTTGAATTTCCTCAGTTTCTGATGTTATCTCTCCCTTTTCGTTTCTGATTTTATTAATTTGGATACTATCTCTGTGCCCTCTGGTTAGTCTGGCTAAGGGCTTATCTATCTTGTTGATTTTCTCAAAGAACCAACTCCTCGTTTTGTTGATTCTTTGTATGGTTTTATTTGTTTCTACTTGATTGATTTCAGCCCTGAGTTTGATGATTTCCTGCCTTCTACTCCTCTTTGGTGTATTTGCTTCTTTTTGTTCCAGGGCTTTCAGGTGTGCCATTAAGCTGTTAGTGTATGCTGTCTCCCGTTTCTTTTTGGCGGCACTCAGGGCTATGAATTTTCCTCTTAGCACTGCTTTCATTGTGTCCCATAAATTAGGGTATGTTGTGCCTTCATTTTCATTAACTTTCAAAAAGTCTTTGATTTCTTTCTTTATTTCCACCTTGACCAAGTTATCATTGAGTAGAGCATTGTTCAGCCTCCATGTGTACGTGGGTTTTCTTTTGTTTTTGTTGCCATTGAAGACCACCCTTATTCCATAGTGATCTGATAGGAGGCATGGGATTATTTCTATCTTCTTATATCTGTTGAGGTCTGATTTGTGACCAATTATATGGTCACTTTTGGAGAAGGTACCATGAGGAGCTGAGAAGAAGGTGTATTCTTTAGCTCTAGGATGAAATGTTCTATATATATCTGTTAGTTCCAGTTGGTCCAAGGCTTCAATTAGATTCACTGTGTCCCTGTTTAGTTTCTGCTTTCCTGAACGATCCATTTCAGAGAGCGGGGTGTTGAAGTCACCCACTATTATTGTGTGCGGTGTGATGTGTGCTTTGAGTTTTAGTAAAGTTTCTTTTACGAATGAGGGTGCCCTTGCATTTGGAGCATAGATATTCAGAATTGAGAGTTCTTGATGGTGGATTTTTCCCTTGATCAGTATGTAGTGTCCTTCTGTGTCTTTTTTGATGACTTTAGGTTGAAAATCAATTTTATCTGATATTAGGATGGCTACTCCACCTCGTTTCTTGGGGCCATTTGCTTGTAAAATTGTTTTCCAGCCTTTTCCTCTGAGGTAGTGTTTGTCTTTGACACTGAGGTGCGTTTCCTGCATGCAGCAAAATTCTGGGTCCTGTTTATGTATCCAGTCTGCTAGTCTATGTCTTTTAATTGGGGAATTGAGACCATTGATATTAAGAGAGATTAAGGCATAGTGATTATTGCCATCTGCCATTCTTGACGCTATCTTTATGTTTGAGTGGTTATCTACTTTTGGGTTTGATTCAAGAAGGTTAATATCTCATTTTTTCCAGTGCGTTGTTTCTCTCCCTGTATTGGAGGTTTCCACCTATTATCCGTTGCAGGGCTGGATTTGTGGAAAGATATTGTGAAAATTTGGTTTTATCATGGAATATCTTGGTCTCTCCATCTATGGTGATTGAGAGTTTTGCTGGGTATAGTAGTCTAGGCTGGCATTTGTGTTCTCTTAGTGTCTGCATGAGATCTGCCCAGGATCTTCTGGCTTTCATAGTCTCTGGTGAGAAGTCTGATGTGATTTGGATAGGTCTTCCTTCGTATGTTACTTGGCCCTTTTCTCTTACTGCTTTTAGTATTCTTTCTTTGTTTAGAACATTCGGTGTTTTGATTATTATGTGACGGGAGGTATTTCTGTTCTGGTCCAGTCTGTTTGGAGTTCTGTAGGCTTCTTATACGTTCATCGGCATCTCTCTCTTTAGGTTAGGGAAGTTTTCCTCCATAATTTTGTTGAAGATGTTTACTGGCCCTTTAAGTTGCAGATCTTCACTCTCATCTATACCTATAATCCTTAGGTTTGGTCTTCTCATTGTGTCCTGGATTTCCTGGATGTTTTGGGTTACACGTTTTTTGCATTTTGCATTTTCTTTGACTGTTGAGTCGATGCCTTCTATGGAATCTTCAGCACCTGAGATTCTTTCTTCCATCTCTTGTATTCTATTGTTGATGTTTGCATCTATGACTCCTGATTTCTTCCCAAGGTTTTCTATCTCCAAAGTTGTCTCCCTTTGTGATTTCTTAGTTGTTTCTACTTCCTTTTTTAGTTCCTGGATGGATTTGCTGAGATCCTTCACTTGTTTGTTTGTATTTTCCTGTATTTCTTTAAGGTATTTTTGCATTACCTCTTTCAGGATTTCTTCCTGATGACCCACGTTCTCCTGCATTTCTCTGAGCGATTTTTGTGTTTCCTCCTCATGGGAATCCATCTGTTGATCCATTGTCTCCTGCATTTCTTTAAGCAGTTCTCGTGTTTCCTTTGTAAGGGCATCTAACCGTTGATTCATTTCTTTAAGCAATTTTTGTGTTGCCTCCTTATGGGCATCCGTCTGTTGACCCATATTCTTCTGCATTTCTTTATGCAATTTTTGTGATTCCTTTGTGAGTGCATCTACCCGTTGATTCATCTCGTTAAATGATTTTTGTGTTGTCTCCTTGTGCGCCTCCATCTTTTGATCCATGTTCTCCTGCATTACTCTAAGCAATTTTTGTGTTTCCTTTGTAAGGGCTTCTAACCGTTGATTCATGGTCTTCTGTAACTCTTTATGAGATTTATTTCTGTCCTTCTTGTGATCCTCTAAAAGCATCATGAGAAGTGATTTTAAATCCAGATCTTGTCTTTTGGGTGTGGTGGGGTATCCAGGACTTGCTGCTGTTGGAGAGTTGGGTTCGGATGGTCCCACATTACTTTGATTTCTGTTAGTAACATTCCTACGTTTGCCTTTTGCCATCTGGATACCTCTGATGTTAGTTGGTCCTGCTGCCACTGGCTGTTGGTTGGACCTCCTGTGAGCCTGCAAAGCTATTTCTGCCCCCCCTGGATTACCAGGATTCCCCTGGCACCGATTTCTGGGGCCTGCCTGCTCCTGAGTGACTTTGGAGCCCTAATGTGCCTTGTCCCAAGTGATCTTATGTTTGGGAGGCCTTGCACATCCAAAGGCTCAGCCTAGTGGATTCCTGGAGCAGAGGTCACCAAAGGGAGGCTGGTAGGCTCCTGCCCTGTGCAGGGGTGTGTGATCTCTCCTGGGGGGGAGGGGGCATCCCTCTGCCAGGCAGAAGTCCCACAGCAGAGCTAGCATGCTGGTTACTGCAGATCTGCCCAGCTCTTGGGAGCCACGTGCATACAATCCGCCCAAGACCCAAGTGATATTATGCCTGTCTGTCTCAGAGCCTGGCTGTCCCAACTTCCCGGCCACTGGAGCAAAGATGGCGGAGTGCACTCTGCACACTCTCCGTGGCGCTGCGCACCCTGCAGACGCGATGGCCTGCAGATCTGGCACCCAGACGACCACAGCGCTGACCCGTTCTTGGGCGCAGACGGAAGACCCAACAGGCCGTGTCCCAAGTGATGTTATATTGGGGGGAGAGCCTGGGTACCTGTCTCTTCAGTGCAGTAGCTTGTAGTCCAACTCCCCAACAATAGTCAGCAGTACTTGTGGATGGAAGTCCAAGGATCTAGCAGTTGCTCAGTCACACGAGGCAGTTGTGGATGAAGTCTAAGGATCTAGCAGTTTCTCAGTCCCAAGAGGCAGGCCAGGAAAAGCCAGAGTCGCAGTGAGTGCTTTTAACTATGGAATCCCTTAGGTCCATTTTATAACGGTACCAATCCCATTAGGTTCTGAGTGCTCCTGCCTCATGATCTAATCACCCCAAAGACCCACCTCCTGATACATCTCATAGAGGGTTAGGAGGGACATGAGTATGGGAGGGACAGAGTTTTATCGTGATCATTTTCCTTAATGTTGGGAGCCTAGGAGCACTTGAAGGACTGGGCTCTATCTTGTTATGTGTGCTGGAGGAGGAAGCAGCTCTGTGAGTCTTTAGAATAATGCTTTCTGAGCACATCAGTGGCCAGATGTGGGCAGCTGTCATGGACATTAAGAAGGTTGCCTACTGCTGCAGGTGAGCTCTGCCTCTGAGTCACAGGGAGAGAGTGGTTTGTATGCAAGTTTGATCCATGCTCTGAGGTGGGAAAAGGCAAGAACATGAGTCTAAGCTAAAGCTCAGCACCATAGGTGATGTCAATACCACATGGGGAACACACAGAAAAGGCCCAAGCCAGGGTTAAGTGCAGGTGGACAAGAAGCTTTTCAGCTCCTTTGGAATTTGTGAGCTAGCCTGGTCTCCTTCCTTCTGTTGTCCTGAGATCCCTGGGCAGTGCCACAAGCAGGGACTGAGCAGAATCACCTCTGTCATTGCCTTTGATAGGGTGTGGATGTGTGCTCAGTGAGCAGAGTATACCCCAGCCTCCAAGGACAGAGACAGGTGCTGGGGTCTCTACCTGCCCCTCAAAGCACTGAAGATTGCAGTGGTCTGTTACACAGTCTCAGCCCTATTGTGTGGCCTGGGCCTTTTAGGTACAGACACAGACATAGATGTGTTGGTTGGTTGGTTCCAGATCTAATCAAGTTGACAGTTGAAATTAATTATTACAAAGTAAGTTTCAGCAGTAGAGGGTAGAAAAACACAGAATAGAGTAGAGAAAATGGGGACCTAACCAGAGCAGATCAGGCAATGGTTCTCGACCTGTTCACAACCTCCACAAGGTTTGCACATCAAGTATTTACACTGATTTGTAACTGTAGCAACATCATAGTCATGAAGTAGCAACAAAAATAATTTTATGGTTGGGGTCACTGCAATATGAGGAACTGTATTAAAGGGTCGCAGCACTAGGGAGCTCCAGAAGCATGGAGTTAGGATGTGTCTGTGTTGAATGGAGAAGCTGCTGGGAAATGCCCAGGCACTCGGGGACTACCAGGCATTGATAGTGTGCCCAACTGGTCGGTCCTCCAAGTGAAATTAGGCTACTAGGAAATTTGAAGGTCACTTGCAGATGCATTTATTTTTGATTTTTGTGCATGTGTCTGTGTGTCTGTGTGTATATGCCATGGCACACATGTGTCCTTCTCCCATCTTGTCTTAGGGTACTAGGATATCAGATATGAGTTTCTACATCGGACTTTATGTGATTTCTGGGATCCAACCAGGTCTTTTTGCTTATATGACGAGTATTTTACCTGCCAAGCCATCTGCACAGTCCCAGATTTCTTTAAAAAATTAAACGTTACTAAAAATTATGCAGTGGGGTACCATGTGATATCTCAGTACATATGTATACTTATCTACCTTCTCAGATCTTTATCCTTTCTTCATGTGAAATTCACAAAGTCTTCTCATCTAGCTCTTTGCTGGTTAAAACAGCATATGATCACTAGCTGAAACAGGGAGAACCACACTACCCGACTTCAAGGTGTATTACGGAAATCTCATAATTAAATCTTTGGGGATGCCGGGCAGTGGTGGTGCATGCCTTTAATCTCAGCACTTGGGAGGCAGAGGCAGGCGGATTTCTGAGTTCAAGGCCAGCCTGGTCTACAAAGTGAGTTCCAGGACAGCCAGGCCTACACAGAGAAACCCTGTCTCAAAAAAAAAAAAAACAAAAAAAACCAAAAAAACTTTGGGGATCAATGGTGTCAGCCTGAAAGTAGAAGCATAGTCTGATGGAACAAGAGGGTGGGGGAGAGAGAGAGAGAGAGAGAGAGAGAGAGAGAGAGAGAGAGAGAGAGAGAGAACAAACTCATCTGTGACAGCCCACTGACCTGCACAACATGCAGGACCATCCAATGAGGACAACAGCTCTGTCAGTGAACGGGCTGCAGTGGACACCCGACATGCAAATATTAACTCAAAATGGCCCAAAGGCCTCCATGGAAGACCAGAACCCTGAAACTGTTGTAAGAAACACAGCAGAAATGCTTCAGGACACTGAAAGGGGCACACATTTCTGGTTTTGTCCAAGTCTGTACCAAAACACAGACAGGGAAACTAAAGACAGACAAACCAGATTTCACCCAACTAAAACAAGTCTTTCCTCTCAGATTTTAAACTCTGTGACTCTATGAGAAACTTGCTTCGACTGTCTGTTCCTGTGTCCTGGACAGGTGCTCAGCTGCAGGCCGCAGAAGCAGACACTGAGATTCATAGAAGGAGAGCTGGGTGCACATATAGCATCAGGAGAAAAGCGGGTACCTGGACAGCAAGACAGGTGGGGCAGATGACGGAGAGCTGGGAGCAGGACTGAGCTCAGCTTCTCAGCTCCAAGACCAAGAATATCAGCTCCCCTCTCTCTCTGGCTTTGCTCCATTCAAGCTCCAAGTTCCCGGGGAGAGAGACTCCAACTGAAATATCCCAGATGCAACATCTATCCCTTGGGCAAAGGCACACCTGGGCGCCTGACTCCACAGGCCTATAGAGACTGTACCTAGTAGGACAGGGACAACTGTAACAAAAAGGCAGAGATCATAGTACTGGTTGAGCCCTAGGACCTACTAGTCTCCTTCAGAATCCATTCAGATAGCCCTGTGTTGGTTTTGGGGGACCATAGGGAACACGGCATCGTTGCTGGGCCTCTAGACTCATCTCACTTGCTGAACAGTTCCAGTGGTAGATGCTTCTGCGGAGGTTAGAGGCTTGGTCATAGGGCAGGCCCTTGCCTATTGCAGCCATGTGTTAGTCCACAGATGGATGCAGCAGAATCAAGCAGAATTTAACGCCAAGGCTACACAAGGCCGAAGGGACAGTTGACAGAAGGATTGACTCCTTCTAATATTGGACTTTTCCCCCTCCTTTTTAATCCAGGACTCTTTGTAATCTCCTTTTTCCTTCTTTCTTTTTTGATAACAGTCTTAGGAAGCCTAGGTTGGCTTTAAACTTGTTCTGTGGCTGGGAGTGCCTTTAAATTTCTGACTTTCTCGCCTTCACCTCTCAAAGTCAGCAGCATACCCAGTTTGTGTGGTGCTGAGGATGGAGCCCAGGGCTTCGTGCCTACTAGGTGAGCACTCTGCCAACAGAGACCCATTCTGAGGCCCCTTTGCACATACTCCTTGGACCAGAGAGGCAAAGGAAGATGGGGAAAACTGAGAGTGAACTCAACCTTCTTGATCTGTCTCACTGACAGTGACTCTGGCCCTCTTGGGTGAGGAAAACAAGCAGTCCTGTGACATTTCCACTGGGTCTGTTCTCAGTGTGCCTGACAGTAGATGAGAGAAACATTCTTATTTTGAGTTTCCTTATGTTCTCTCAGGAAAAGTTGCTAATCCATGGCATACCTCTATGGATCTAGGTCTTGAGATCTTCAAAAGTGGGTGGTAGGGTGTGATAGAGTCAAATAAGCTTGGAACGTACTAAAAGCAGATCATACTATCCTTGGATATTCACGATGTGTGTTGGCATAATAAAGTTCCTGATAGGTGCTACAGTAAGAGCTATCTACTTAGTTGCAGCTCACTTTTGGACCATAGAGCAGTACTACATGACCCTTGTGGCTCCCTTCTGGCAGAGGACTGAAGGCATGCTGTTCACTTTGCCTTTTGTGAACATGTGTTTCCATGGTCACGTCTTTATCTCTTTGGCACTGGTGGAGTTTTATATGGTGACTTTGAAGTCAGGTTGGCCTGTGTTTAACAATTCTAAGTGAACCTGAGTGGCATGGCACACCCACATGGTGCTCCGGGCTTCCTTTGACAAGCTAGCTCACTGACTCTGTCCGCAGATGTGTGCTATGTGTGGATGTTGAGATGTTCGGGAGGCATAGCTCCGGGCACAGCTGAGTAAGGATGAAACCTCCCTTCAAAAGTTCCAAGTCTCACCAGGGATGAGAAAGAGAGGCTATTCCCAAGAATAGCGGTTCTGAAGGACTTGGCTCTTTAAGTGGCACTGCCTGAGCCTACGCCAGCCTGGCTGTTAACCTGAACTCACACAGCTCTGTCCTCTAGGTTCTTTTTTTTTTTTTTTTTTTTTGCAGGTGGGGACACTGAATCCCTTTGTCACCTGCTGTCACACCTCTGAGGATTCTTGGTAGCTCTTTTTGATGAAAGCCAGCAGTTGTCCTAGACTGCTGTTTCTAGAACATACTCCAGGTTCAGCTATTATCTGTTAGGTATTAGAAGGGGCTAATTATTTAAAAGAATCTGCTGTCTTTTAAACATTATATTGTTTAGTTGGATCCTCACGGCTTTTGTATGCATGCCTACATCTCTCTCCCATCTTCCCACTCCTCTCCTTCAGGGGATCACAAGAGAAAACAAAAAGACACAGATGTTGGGAAGGGATGTGTAGGGAGAAGGCATGTTGACAGGAGTGGGAGAGAGATGGATAGGGAGGGTGAGATAGTTGAAATGTATTATACACGTCTGAGATTGTCAAAGAACAAATTCAATTAACTTAGAGAAAAACATAGTTGTCTCTGGAAATCTGAACTGGGGCTTGTTGTTGGTGAGGACTAACAGAAGGGCAATTTTACCTTCAAAAGTTTTCTTTTTCCAAGGCAGGCTCTTACACTAGCTCAAGCTGACCTTGAACTCCAAGCAACCCTCTTGCCTCATCCTTTTAGATAAGACATGCATTATATCCTTCCAAGTTCCTCTGCTTACACATCCATCCTTGAGAGACTGTCCAAGCCTGAAGGAAATGGACTTAGTCAAACATAGATACTGTATACCATAAACTCACCATATAAACATTTGTGAGGTGTCTTAGTCAGGGTTTCTATTCCTGCACAAACATCATGACCAAGAACCAAACTGGGGAGAAAAGGGTTTATTCAGCTTACATTTCCACATTCCTGCTCATCACTAAAGGAAGTCAGGACTGGAACTTAAGCAGGCCAGGAAGCAGGAGTTGATGCAGAGACCTTGGAGGGATGTTTCTTACTGGCTTGCTTCCCCTTGCTTGCTCAGCTTGCTCTCTTATAGAACCCAAGACTACCAGTCCAGAGATGGTACCACTCATAAGGGGACCTCCCCCCTTGATCACTAATTGAGGAAATGCCTTACAACTGCATGTCATGGAGGTACTTCCAAAGCTCCTTTCTCTGTGATAACTCCAGCCTGTGTCAAGTTGACACACAAAACCAGCAGTACATGGAGTTAAGGTGAACGTAACATCCTGCTTTACCCCACCTAATCTTTTACTAATTGGGAATGCTACCTTTGTTATTGGCTCTGATGATGAGTTCAATGTTTCTTTTGTCCAATCGTGTTTCTGCATTGTATGATGGTCAATCTGTAATGGTAGCACACCAACCAGCTCTCCTGTAAATTTATCTGAACCCTGACATTCTGAAAAAGGCTTATAAATATTGGAAGAACTATATCACATTCTGGCAAGGAGCAAACATATGGTTGGGTTGATCATTGCCAATGTTGTTTCTCTCATAGCACTTACAGACAGTGCTACTACCTCTGTATTAGCTTTAGCACAAGAGGTACAAGCAACTAGTTTTGTTAGTCATCTTACAGAAAATGTAACTAATGCCCTGCACATACAAGAGGATTTGGATAACTGGCTAGAACAAAGAATTGACACATTATATGGTATAGTGCAGATCACAGGAGATAAGGTACAAGGAATGAAAGTCAGAAGCCATTTGCAGTCATGATCAATATCTATGGATTTGCATAACTCTAAAAATGTGTATTCAGCATCAGCGTAATTGGACCAGAGTAAAAATGCACCTTCAAGGTATTAGGCATAATACTAATATTAATACTACTTTAGAATTGTTAGCCATGTTGTGAATTTAAGAAATGCAAAGCCTTTGTTTTTTGATGGTACTAGCATTGCAAATGATACTCTGAAAAAGTTACAGGCTATTTTCCTTCATGGTTTTTGTTTATATCTCTCTTCCTGGGAGTAGCAGGTCTTTATGATCCTTTTAATAGCATGTATATTACCTGTTCTTTTGAGAGGAATCATCAGAGTTTTTACAGATGTCAAAGCAAAGTTACATAAATTCAAACTCCAACGTCTTCCCTAGAAGAAGTTGGTAGTCAGTGACAGGTAAGATTGTCTTGAAAACCTGCTCAACCTAAGACAGGCCATGAATACAAGATTGTTCACATTCCAATAATGGATAAGAGCTGTGTTTTCAGATAGCAACCTAAGATAGGCACAACTTTCTGTTCTGTGACCAACAAGGTATGAGGCTTTTTACAAATAAAAAAAAATGAGTAAGATTCTCTCAGGGGTGGATCAACCTAAGACAGGGCATGAATGCTAGGATTCATGTACCAAAGACAGATAAGGTCCACACCTCTTGAGGGGATGCTTGAGACAGGCACAGTCTTTCTGAGCCAATAGCTGAGACAGCTTTGGCTTCTATAGATTAAAAAGGGGGACATGTGTGGAGCACTTTTGGAGTTAACTTTGGCTGACTTCTTACTTGTGATTAATCATGAATGAGTCTGCTGACATCTGTCTTTGTTTTTAGTTAAGACATGCATTATATCCTGCCAAGTTCCTCTGCTTATGCATATGTCCTTCAGAGACTGTCCAAGCCTGAAGGAAGTGGGCTGAGTCAAACATAGTGTGTACCATAAACTTGCCACCTTAGCATTTGTGGTGGTTGTTAACTTCCTGAAAGTGGTTATGCTTTCTGTTGCTTGCCTTTAAAAGGCAATGAGAAAATACATTTTCTGTTGGCATGATACTGACCTGCAGCCCTCCCATATCTGTCTCTTCTTTCTGCCTTTGCTATCATCATCCTTACTCTCCTAGTCTTGATTTTTGAGCTGAGTGACTGGCTCTGGGACTCTAGAGTGCCAGAATCAAAGGCATGAGCCTCTGCTGCCATGTTTATGGCATTCACTTTTGTCTCCAGTTTTTCCATCATGAAACAACTTATTTTGAAGCAGAAACATTGCAAAAACTACAAAGAGTTTTAAAAAAATGTGCAAAAAGCTATCCTGGTTGTTTTTATTTCCATTTTGACACAACCTACAGTCACTCAGGAAGAGGAAACTTTTAACTGAAAAATTGCCAATATCAGACTGGGCCCAGGCCCACGACTGTGTGGGGCACTGTTTTATTGCTAATTGATGTGGAAGGGTCTAGCGTAATGTGGGTGGTGCTATCCCTATATGTTCCTGGGATGTATAAAAACAAGCTAAGCATAGTCAGCAAGGTGAGCCAGTAGGTAGAGTTCCTCTGTGGTTTCTGTTTTAGTTCCTGATTGAGTCTCTGCCCTTACTTCTCTCAATGATTGTCTGTGACCTGGAACTGTAAGCTGAAATAAATCTTTTTTCCTTAAGTTGCTTTTGGTCATGGTATTTATCACATCAACAGATAACAAATTGGAATAAATCCCTTTCCCCAGAATTACTATTTTGCCCCATTTGTTATCTGTACACCCCCCACACACACACCATTTGTGAATATAAAAATTAAGATTCTTTTGAGTCATTTGAAATTCAAACAAGGAAATATATCATCCCTTTACCCCTAAATATTTGAATATAATCTAGATCAGCCATAGAAGTCAATAATTCTTAGCTTAATTTTGATACACTCTTCTTAGCTAACCTACCATCTGTATGCATTTTTACAAGGTTAAGATATATAGCTAAGGTTGGCCTAAAACTCACTATGTATCTCTAGTTGACCTCATGTAGGTCATAGTGATACTCCTGCCTTAGCTTCTCAACTGGTGGGATTCGAGTTGAAAGTCACCACATCTGGCTAATCTGCTATTTAGAGTTCAATATACTATTAATGGTCAATTACTCAAACCAATGCCTTTCATAGCACTTTTCTGAAACCCAGGATCCAGTCTAGGATCAAGGACTGTCTTTAGTTGTCACATCTCTGAATAGTTTATGATACTGGAACTTTAAAAGTCTATAACTTAATGAAATCAGAGCCTTTATTTTTTTTAATGATTTATTTTATGTGCATTGGTATTTTTACTGCATGTATGTCTGTGTGAGGGTGTCAGATCCCATGGAATTTGGTTATAGACAGTTGTGTATATGGGTGCTGGGAATTGAATTTAGGTCCTCTGGAACAGCAGCCAGTGCTCTTAACCACCAATCCATGTCTCCAGTCCCTGAAATCAGAGTCTTTTGTGTTGGGTTTTCTCATGTTTGATTATTGATTAAAGTCAAGATGCTCTGGGGCTGGAGGGGTGACTCAGCAGTTATGAAAACTTGCTGCTCGAGACAGGCATAATATCGCTTGGGTCTCGGGCGGCTTGTGTGTATGCGGCTCCCAAGTGCTGGGCTGATCTGCAGTAACCAGCGCGCCAGCTCTGCTGTGGGACTTCTGCCTGGCAGAGGGACCCTGCACTGGGCGGGAGCCTACCAGCTTTCCTTCCGCGATCTCTGTTCCCGCAGACTGCACTGAAGAGACAGGTACCCAGGCTCTCTTCCCAATATAACATCACTTGGGACACGGCCTGTTGGGGCTTCCGTCTGCGCCCAAGAACGGGTCAGCGCTGTGGTCGTCTGGGTGCCAGATCTGCAGGCCATCACGTCTGCAGGGTGAGCAGCGCCACGGAGAGTGTGCAGAGTGCACTCCGCCATCTTTGTTCCAGTGGCTGGGAAGTTGGGACAGCCAGGCTCTGAGACAGACAGGCATAATATCACTTGGGTCTTGGGCGGATTGTGTGCACGTGGCTCCCAAGAGCTGGGCAGATCTGCAGTAACCAGCATGCTAGCTCTGCTGTGGGACTTCTGCCTGGCAGAGGGATGCCCCCTCCCCCCCTAGGAGAGATCACACACCCCTGAACAGGGCAGGAGCCTACCAGCCTCCCTTTGGCGACCTCTGCTCCAGGAATCCACTAGGCTGAGCCTTTGGATGTGCAAGGCCTCCCAAACATAAGATCACTTGGGGCAAGGCACATCAGGGCTCCAAAGTCACTCAGGAGCAGGCAGGCCCCAGAAATCGGTGCCAGGGGAATCCTGGTAATCCAGGGGTGGGCAGAAATAGCTTTGCAGGCTCACAGGAGGTCCAACCAACAGCCAGTGGCAGCAGGACCAACTAACATCAGAGGTATCCAGATGGCAAAAGGCAAACGTAGGAATGTTACTAACAGAAATCAAAGTAATGTGGGACCATCCGAACCCAACTCTCCAACAGCAGCAAGTCCTGGATACCCCACCACACCCAAAAGACAAGATCTGGATTTAAAATCACTTCTCATGATGCTATTAGAGGATCACAAGAAGGACACAAATAAATCTCATAAAGAGTTACAGGAGACCATGAATCAACGGTTAGAAGCCCTTACAAAGGAAACACAAAAATCGCTTAGAGAAATGCGGGAGAACATGGATCAAAAGATGGAGGCGCACAAGGAGACAACACAAAAATCGCTTAACGAGATGAATCAACGGGTAGATGCACTCACAAAGGAATCACAAAAATTGCATAAAGAAATGCAGAAGAATATGGGTCAACAGACGGATGCCCATAAGGAGGCAACACAACAATTGCTTAAAGAAATGAATCAATGGTTAGATGCCCTTACAAAGGAAACACGAGAACTGCTTAAAGAAATGCAGGAGACAATGGATCAACAGATGGATTCCCATGAGGAGGAAACACAAAAATCGCTCAGAGAAATGCAGGAGAACGTGGGTCATCAGGAAGAAATCCTGAAAGAGGTAATGCAAAAATACCTTAAAGAAATACAGGAAAATACAAACAAACAAGTGAAGGATCTCAGCAAATCCATCCAGGAACTAAAAAAGGAAGTAGAAACAACTAAGAAATCACAAAGGGAGACAACTTTGGAGATAGAAAACCTTGGGAAGAAATCAGGAGTCATAGATGCAAACATCAACAATAGAATACAAGAGATGGAAGAAAGAATCTCAGGTGCTGAAGATTCCATAGAAGGCATCGACTCAACAGTCAAAGAAAATGCAAAATGCAAAAAACGTGTAACCCAAAACATCCAGGAAATCCAGGACACAATGAGAAGACCAAACCTAAGGATTATAGGTATAGATGAGAGTGAAGATTTGCAATTTAAAGGGCCAGTAAACATCTTCAACAAAATTATGGAGGAAAACTTCCCTAACCTAAAGAGAGAGATGCCGATGAACGTACAAGAAGCCTACAGAACTCCAAACAGACTGGACCAGAACAGAAATACCTCCCGTCACATAATAATCAAAACACCGAATGTTCTAAACAAAGAAAGAATGCTAAAAGCAGTAAGAGAAAAGGGCCAAGTAACATACAAAGGAAGACCTATCCGAATCACATCAGACTTCTCACCAGAGACTATGAAAGCCAGAAGATCCTGGGCAGATCTCATGCAGACACTAAGAAAACACAAATGCCAGCCTAGACTACTATACCCAGCAAAACTCTCAATCACCATAGATGGAGAGACCAAGATATTCCATGATAAAACCAAATTTTCACAATATCTTTCCACAAATCCAGCCCTGCAACGGATAATAGGTGGAAACCTCCAATACAGGGAGAGAAACAACACCCTGGAAAAAATGAGATATTAACCTTCTTGAATCAAACCCAAAAGTAGATAACCACTCAAACATAAAGATAGCGTCAAGAATGGCAGATGGCAATAATCACTATGCCTTAATCTCTCTTAATATCAATGGTCTCAATTCCCCAATTAAAAGACATAGACTAGCAGACTGGATACGTAAACAGGACCCAGCATTTTGCTGCATGCAGGAAACGCACCTCAGTGTCAAAGACAAACACTACCTCAGAGGAAAAGGCTGGAAAACAATTTTACAAGCAAATGGCCCCGAGAAACGAGGTGGAGTAGCCATCCTAATATCAGATAAAATTGATTTTCAACCTAAAGTCATCAAAAAAGACACAGAAGGACACTACATACTGATCAAGGGGAAAATCCACCATCAAGAACTCTCAATTCTGAATATCTATGCTCCAAATGCAAGGGCACCCTCATTCGTAAAAGAAACTTTACTAAAACTCAAAGCACACATCGCACCGCACACAATAATAGTGGGTGACTTCAACACCCCGCTCTCTGAAATGGATCGTTCAGGAAAGCAGAAACTAAACAGGGACACAGTGAATCTAATTGAAGCCTTGGACCAAATGGAACTAACAGATATATATAGAACATTTCATCCTAGAGCTAAAGAATACACCTTCTTCTCAGCTCCTCATGGTACCTTCTCCAAAATTGACCATATAATTGGTCACAAATCAGACCTCAACAGATATAAGAAGATAGAAATAATCCCATGCCTCCTATCAGATCACTATGGAATAAGGGTGGTCTTCAATGGCAACAAAAACAAAAGAAAACCCACGTACACATGGAGGCTGAACAATGCTCTACTCAATGATAACTTGGTCAAGGTGGAAATAAAGAAAGAAATCAAAGACTTTTTGAAAGTTAATGAAAATGAAGGCACAACATACCCTAATTTATGGGACACAATGAAAGCAGTGCTAAGAGGAAAATTCATAGCCCTGAGTGCCGCCAAAAAGAAATGGGAGACAGCATACACTAACAGCTTAATGGCACACCTGAAAGCCCTGGAACAAAAAGAAGCAAATACACCAAAGAGGAGTAGAAGGCAGGAAATCATCAAACTCAGGGCTGAAATCAATCTAGTACAAGCAAATAAAACCATACAAAGAATCAACAAAACGAGGAGTTGGTTCTTTGAGAAAATCAACAAGATAGATAAGCCCTTAGCCAGACTAACCAGAGGGCACAGAGATAGTATCCAAATTAATAAAATCAGAAACGAAAAGGGAGAGATAACAACAGAAACTGAGGAAATTCAAAAAATCATCAGATCCTACTACAAAAACCTGTATTCAACACAACTAGAAAATCTTGAGGAAATGGACAATTTCCTTGACAGATACCAAGTACCAAAATTAAGTCAGGATCAAATAGACCATCTAAACCGTCCTCTAACCCCTGAAGAAATAGAAGTTGTCATTGGAAGTCTTCCAACCAAAAAAAGCACAGGTCCAGATGGTTTTAGTGCAGAATTCTATCAGACCTTCAAAGAAGACCTAACACCAATACTCTTCAAACTGTTCCACAAAATAGAAACAGAAGGAACACTACCCAACTCGTTCTATGAAGCCACAATTACACTAATACCAAAAGCACACAAAGATCCGACAAAGAAAGAGAATCTCAGGACAATCTCTCTTATGAATATCGATGCAAAAATACTCAATAAAATTCTTGCCAACTGAATCCAAGAACACATCAAAACAATCATTCACCACGATCAAGTAGGCTTCATCCCAGGGATGCAGGGATGGTTCAATATAAGGAAATCCATCAATGTAATCCACTACATAAACAATCTCAAAGAAAAAAACCACATGGTCATCTCATTAGATGCTGAGAAAGCATTTGACAAAATTCAGCATCCTTTCATGCTAAAGGTCTTGGAAAGATCAGGAATTCAAGGCCCATATCTAAACATAGTAAACGCAATTTACAGCAAACCGGTAGCCAGCATCAATCTAAATGGAGAGAAACTTGAAGCAATCCCACTAAAATCATGGACTAGACAAGGCTGCCCTCTCTCTCCATATCTTTTCAATATAGTACTTGAAGTTCTAGCTAGAGCAATTAGACAACAAAAAGAGGTCAAAGGGATACAAACTGGAAAGGAAGAAGTCAAACTATCACTATTTGCAGACGATATGATAGTATACTTAAGCGACCCAAAGAACTCCACCAGAGAACTCCTACAGCTGATAAACGACTTCAGCAAAGTGGCCGGATATAAAATCAACTCAAGCAAGTCAGAAGCCTTCCTATACTCAAAGGATAAGCAGGCTGAGAAAGAAGTAAGAGAAATAATACCCTTTACGATAGCCACAAACCATATTAAGTATCTTGGCGTGACTGTAACCAAACAAGTGAAAGATCTGTATGACAAGAACTTCAAGTCTCTGAAGAAAGAAATTGAAGAAGACCTCAGAAGATGGAAAAATCTGCCATGCTCATGGATTGGCAGGATTAATATAGTAAAAATGAGCATCTTACCAAAAGTAATATACAGATTCAATGCAATCCCCATCAAAATCCCAATTCAATTCTTCATAGAGTTAGAAAGAGCAATTCAAAAATTCATCTGGAATAACAGAAAACCCAGAATAGCTAAAACTGTTCTCAAGAGTAAAAGAACCTCTGGGGGAATCAGTATCCTGGACCTCAAGCTGTACTACAGAGCAATAGTGTTAAAAACCGCATGGTATTGGTACAGTGACAGACATGTAGATCAATGGAACAGAATTGAAGACCCAGAAATGAATCCACACTCCTATGGTCACTTGATCTTTGACAAAGGAGCTAAAACCATCCAGTGGAAAAAAGATAGCCTTTTCAACAAATGGTGCTGGCTCAGCTGGAGGTCAACATGCAGAAGAATGCAAATTGACCCATCCTTATGTCCTTGCACTAAGCTCAATTCTAAGTGGATCAAAGATCTCCACATAAAACCAGACACACTGAAACTAATTGAAGGGAAACTAGGGAAGAACCTTGAACATATGGGCACAGGGGAGAATTTCCTGAACAGAACTCCAATAGCTTATGCTCTAAGATCAAGAATAGATAAATGGGACCTCATTAAATTACAAAGTTTTTGCAAGGCGAAAGACTGTCAAAAAGACAAAGCGGCAACCAACTAACTGGGAAATGATCTTTACCAACCTTACATCCGACAGAGGGCTAATATCCAATATATACAAAGAACTCAAGAAGTTAAACTCCAGAGAGGCAAGTAACCCTATTAAAAAATGGGGTACAGAGCTACACAAAGAGTTCTCACCTGAAGAATATCTAATGGCTGAGAAGCACCTAAAGAGATGTTCATCATCCTTAGTCATTAGGGAAATGCAAATCAAAACAACCCTGAGATTCCATCTCACACCAGTCAGGATGGCTAAGATCAAAAACACAGGAGACAGCAGTTGTTGGCGAGTATGTGGAGAAAGAGGAACATTCCTCCACTGCTGGTGGAATTGCAAGCTGGTACAACCACTCTGGAAAGCAGTCTGGCGGTTCCTCAGAAAACTGGGCATGACACTCCCGGAGGATCCGGCTATACCACTCCTGGGCATATACCCAGAGGCTTTACCTGCATGCAATAAGGACACATGCTCCACTATGTTCATAGCAGCCTTATTTATAATAGCCAGAAGCTGGAAAGAACCCAGATGTCCCTCAACGGAGGAATGGATTCAGAAGATGTGGTATATCTACACAATGGAATACTACTCTGCAATTAAAAACAATGAATTCACGAAATTCCTAAGCAAATGGTCAGATCTTGAAAATATCATCCTTAGTGAGGTAACCCAATCACAAAAGAACACACATGGTATGCAGTCACTGATAAGGGGATATTAACCCAGAATCTCGGAATACCCTAGACACAATCCGCATATCAATAGATTTCTAAGAAGATGGAAGGAGAGACCCCTGGTCCTGGAAAGACTGGATGTAGGAGAACGCCAGGACAGAGAAACGAGAGGGGGTTGAATGGAGAAAAGAGGTAGGGAAGGGGGCTTATGGGACTTTCGGGGAGGGAGGAAACGGGAAAGGGGAAATGATTTGGAATGTAAATTAAAAAATTAAAATAAAAAAAAAGAAAACTTGCTGCTCTTGCAGAAGAACTGAGTTCAATTCTCAGCACTCACATGGTGGCTCACAACTATCTGTGACTCCAGGTCCAGGAGATTCAATGACCTCCTCTGGCCTCAATTGGCACCAGTCATTCAAATGGTGTACATACATACATACATACATACATACATACATACATACATACATAAATACATACATACAGACAGACAGCCATACTGGTTTCAATTCCTAGAACCCACATGGAAATTCACAACTGTCTGTAACCCCATTTCTTTTTTTTTTATTTTATTTTTTTAATTTACATTCCAAATCACTTCCCCTTTCCCGTTTCCTCCCTCCCCGAAAGTCCCATAAGCCCTCTTCCCTCCCTCTTTTCTCCATTCAACCCCCTCTCATTACTCTGTCCTGGCGTTCCCCTACATCCAGTCTTTCCAGGACCAGGGGTCTCTCCTTCCATCTTTTTAGAAATCTATTGATATGCTGATTGTGTCTAGGGTATTCTGAGATTCTGGGTCAATATCCCCTTATCAGTGACTGCATACCATGTGTGATCTTTTGTGATTGGGTTACCTCACTAAGGATGATATTTTCATCCTTAGGATGACCATTTGCCTAGGAATTTCGTGAATTCATTGTTTTTAATTGCAGAGTAGTATTCCATTGTGTAAATATACCACATCTTCTGAATCCATTCCTCCGTTGAGGGACATCTGGGTTCTTTCCAGCTTCTGGCTATTATAAATAAGGCTGCTATGAATATAGTGGAGCATGTGTCCTTATTGCATGCAGGTAAAGTCTCTGGGTATATGCCCAGGAGTGGTATAGCCGGATCCTCCGGAAGTGTCATGCCCAGTTTTCTGAGGAACCGCCAGACTGCTTTCCAGAGTGGTTGTACCAGCCTGCAATTCCACCAGCAGTGGAGGAGTGTTCCTCTTTCTCCACATCCTCGCCAACAACTGCTGTCTCCTGTGTTTTTGATCTTAGCCATCCTGACTGGTGTGAGATGGAATCTCAGGGTTGTTTTGATTTGCATTTCCCTAATGACTAAGGATGATGAACATCTCTTTAGGTGCTTCTCAGCCATTAGATATTCTTCAGGTGAGAACTCTTTGTGTAGCTCTGTACCCCATTTTTTAATAGGGTTACTTGCCTCTCTGGAGTTTAACTTCTTGTGTTCTTTGTATATCTTGGATATTAGCCCTCTGTCGGATGTAAGGTTGGTAAAGATCATTTCCCAGTTAGTTGGTTGCCACTTTGTCTTTTTGACGGTGTCTTTTGCCTTGCAAAAACTTTGTACTTTAATGAGGTCCCATTTGTCTATTCTTGATCTTAGAGCATAAGCTATTGGAGTTCTGTTCAGGAAATTCTCCCCTGTGCCCATATGTTCAAGGTTCTTCCCTAGTTTCCCTTCTATTAGTTTCAGTGTGTCTGGTTTTATGTGGAGATCTTTGATCCACTTAGAATTGAGCTTAGTGCAAGGAGATAAGGATGGGTCAATTTGCATTCTTCTGCATGTTGACCTCCAGCTGAGCCAGCACCATTTGTTGAAAAGGCTATCTTTTTTCCACTGGATGGTTTTAGCTCCTTTGTCAAAGATCAAGTGACCATAGGAGTGTGGATTCATTTCTGGGTCTTCAATTCTGTTCCATTGATCTACATGTCTGTCACTGTACCAATACCATGCAGTTTTTAACACTATTGCTCTGTAGTACAGCTTGAGGTCCAGGATACTGATTCCCCCAGAGGTTCTTTTACTCTTGAGAATAGTTTTAGCTATTCTGGGTTTTCTGTTATTCCAGATGAATTTTTGAATTGCTCTTTCTAACTCTATGAAGAATTGAGTTGGGATTTTGATGGGGATTGCATTGAATCTGTGTATTACTTTTGGTAAGATGCTCATTTTTACTATATTAATCCTGCCAATCCATGAGCATGGCAGAATTTTCCATCTTCTGATGTAACCCCATTTCTAAGGGATCTGACACCCTCATACAGGCAAAACACCAATGCACATAAAAATAATATACATAAAATACCTAAAGTTGAGGCTTACATTACATTCAGAGTACTCTACAGGCAGTGAGTCCTCTACAGAATACTTTATAGGGCAGGCACCATGTCTGCACCATTAGTAGGGCTACCTGCTCCTCAATGTTGATGCTAATGTTGATTCTGTTAAAGGTCACCATAGGTATTGTCTGATTTGTCTTCTATTGATTCTTCTTTTGAGGGCAACAGCCCCTCTTCTGGAAGCCATCAGACATTATGCAAATATCTAGCTCTGTTGCCTTAGCCCTCAGCCCCCTGAGATGGTCCTGGGGGGTGGGTAGAGGGTTAGAAGGCACGGAATCAGACTCTGATTATGACAGACTCTGGGAGCCAGGTGAGGAGCAGAAGGAGACTCATTTATTGTTGTAGTGAGGAGTGCCTTTATACCTTCTACCCATGTTCTCTTGGTCCATAACTGCTTGTCCTGTGCAGCTAGCGCTAGCCAAATGGTTGCCCCAGTCACATGCTCTGTCTTTGTTTATCTCTGGTGTCAGGCAGGTTCTGGGGCTGGTGAATGTGGAAGTGTTTGTTGAGCATGCATGGGTCATGGCAGAGCAGAGGCACTAGTCAGAACATGTTGACTCACTCCTCCTGCATATCTACCCTTTTTTATTTAGAAGTTGTCAATTCAGTGGGAGCCAAGTTCTGTGCTCTGACTTTGTTGACCCCACCTCACAGGGCAACCAGCATAGGGAATCTTGCCTGTCTTAGGTTGCTCCTGGCTATTGGGGTCTTACCCGTCATTGACTACCTACCCTAGAAGGACAGCCTCTCTGGAGAGCATGCCCAGGTGGAGTAGGTTGGCCTATTGGAAGGCCTTTCTTATCTCTGAGAGCCTTGTCTGAATAACCTCGGAAGGAGGGCCCTGTTCAGGGAGTCCAGGACCATCAGCATTAGGAGTATAGTCTTATTAACAGAGCACTAGTGAGACCTACTGCATAAGTCTATTAAAGAGAATGATTACTAACAACAGAACACCTCCTAACATTGCATAAGTGACTATCCAAGAGGAATCAAAAAGCCTTTTAAGGTTGTCCAATACTTTAGTGATAAAGCTCACTTCAAAGGATATAAGCAGAGGTCTGGTGACACTTATGTATTTTTTCTCTGAGAAGTACAGAATAATTGAGGAACTGGGTGGACCATGTCCCCTTGATTTAATGGGCCAACTTTAGCCTCTCTGAGGTGGAATTACATACCTGGTGGGTGGGGGGGTCAGACAGAAAGACTTAAACCTAGGGTCACATGCATGAAGAGACATGTCCTGTATCATCTCTAGTTTTTCTGATGACAGGTCAAACTGTTGTAATATATGGATGGCTCGGTAAAGATGTTGATTAAGCATCTCCCATGCCTAGAAGGCATTGACAGAGTAGGACACTACTCTGTCTAGTGTTTCTGCTGTTTTTGCTGATTATGTCAAGGCCATTGCTACTGCAGTTGCACCCACTACAGCAGCCAGGATGGTGGTAATGATGGCTGCATTTGACCCACCCTAGGGGATGTGGGGCAATTTTAGACATTAGAGAGATAGATAACATGGAAATAAGTTTCATTAGTCACAGGTATCCATCTCTCAGCAGGCTCACGTAGGAGGATGGCCAGTTTGGTGTGGTGGGACCAGCAAGATGCTAGATGGCATGGTATGTTAGAACAGTTCAGCACGTCTCAGATGTCAGAAGTGTTTGTGAGAAGAAAGAACGGGGGAGGGGCAATTAATCTGGGAGGCTGTAATTATCTCTACATTCATATCATCACCAGTTAGATCTGTATAAGTCCCATTAAAGATACTACCATCACTCAACAGGAACAGGCACAGACCAATACATCCAAGGGCCCCCAAAGGTCCCAGTTTCTCAGAAAGGTAGAATAATGAGTCTGGGTGGATATTCTATGGTGATAGGGTTTGTCCTCAGATAGTAGGAAGCACCATAGCCCTAAGGTGTAGGGTGTCAAATTGAGATTGTTAATGTTAGCAGTATGTACCCCATACTCCTGGGTTGGGTGAGGGTGAGGGGTCAGGTTGACAATGTTCCCATGGGATTGGGAGTTGGACATCCTACTGGGGACAGTGAGGGGCAGTGGAGTGGGGGATACCCTTAGGGCTGAATGGTGAGGGAAAGCATCTCTCTCCCCATCATCTTTCCTGAAGGTTTAGTGCCATGAAAGTCTCCTTTTGTGAGGTTCCTAAGTTGGATACAAGAGGGCCCCTCGATGTCTATCACAAAGCAGATGGTCCCAGCAACAGGCCAAGTGCCGGTAATCATCTGAGTTGCATCTATAGGGTCCACGAATGGGAGTCCCAGAGTGGCGTTAGTTGTAAAAAGTGCAGGGGATGCTGAAGAACCCGAGTCAATAGGCAGTCATAGGAGTGGCAAAGGCACAAGGGCCCATAGCTCCTCACCCTACATCAAGAGAATAGAATGAGAAGAGCCAGACTCCCCCAGTGTCCATGGGGGGCTCCTCAAGGTCCTTTGTGGCAGGTCTCACATCCCTTGACAGCACCCATATCGGCATTGTGGATCCCTGGGGGGAAACATAAACATAACCTCTCCCTCGTGTCAGAAGGGGGGGCAGGTAGCTGCCATTGTGAGGTAAGGGGATCTCTCCACCTAACCACGAGAAGAGTGCTGCAGGGCATCGAGGCCCAGTGTTTATAAGCAGGGCTAAGACCCTTATCATTGAAAGTAAGAAAATTCATGTGGAAAAGCACTTTCACCAAAGCCAGATGTGGGTCATGCTTACCTCAGATGACCTGAGCTTTGCCAGCAGGGCTTTTAGAGACCTTGCCTTGTGGATTGTAGGGAATGCCAAAGGCATGATCAATTTTCCAAGAGGTCAGGAGATCAGCAAGTTGTTTAGAGGAGTAGGCGGGGCCTTTATCAGTTTTTAGGGCCAAGGCACTCCCATTACTAGCATGGCCGACTTAAGGGCCTAAGTCACATGGGAAACTTTTTCTCTGGCAAGGGCCAGAGCATAGAGATAAGAAAAACAGGTGTCTATCTACTATTACCCGTACATAGCAGAAGTCTCCAAATGGAGGGTAGTGAGTAACGTCCATCTGCCATATAGAGTTGGGTACCATGCTTCTGGGACTCACTCCCTCCTCCCCCCCACCCTGATTGGGGGCCCATGGACATCAGAGGTGCACAAGTGGCACAGGAATGAGTCAGATACTTGCACCGAGACATTGAGAACCCTGGGATAAGTTTTTGAAGGCTCTATGGGATGGGCAAAATTGTTGGTGCAGCATCTAGGCCTGCCCCAGGAGTTCAAGATCTACAATCATAATTATGTGGTCTGTGTGATCATTCCCTGGAGCCAAGGCACTGGGGAGGCCTGAATCTGACCAAATTTGGGTGGGCTCTTTAATGTAGAAGCTCCTGGAGTGTGGTCATTGTCAGATAGACAATGTTCAGGTGCTCTTTAATCTGGGAGAAAGGTAGTACATGGGCCCTGAATTGCATATTGGCTATCAGAAAAAATGTTAACAGTCTCATCCTGGCATATCTCAAGAATCTTTACTATTGCCATTAGCTATCCCAGCTGGACTGACCCAGGGTTGGGCAGTACCTGGGCAACTTCCTCTTTATCAGGGTGTTCTATCAAAATGCCATACCTGAGCTTGTTAGAGTCAGAGAAGGGGGTGCTATAAGGCTTAATTATGAAGGGAATTAGGGGTAAGGTAGAGAGTCACCTATCCTGGGATAGGTGGTTGTCTAATGCCCCGGGGAATCCAGTTACCATCTTTTGAAAGCTAATTCAATCCGACCACAGGGACTGTGAGTGCCTCAGTGAGAAAGGAAACATTTTATCTGGCTCTCCATTGTAGGTCCTTCTCGCCACCACCCATGACTTAAGTACAAAGTGAAAGGTCACTTCAAATTTGGAATTGATCTTGTGAAGGTCAGAGTAGGCTTGGTGTATCCACATCAGAAGGCCATCCTGCCAAAGTGCCCCCAGTATGCCATTAACAGTCCAACATTAATAGCCAGCAGAGGTTTGGAGGGGTTATGTCACTCCAGAGGTAGATACCAGCATGGCAACCACTTGTTAAGGAGCTCCTTTGCCTCTGTCCTAAGCCTGATTAGTGAGGAGGCACTAAAGGGACCCTCCAGGAGGGAAAACAAGTGGCCCATAAAGCTGTTGCAGCTTTGCCAGGGAGTATAGTTTTGAAGTCAGATGACCGAGGCTGAATTTGTCTGGCAACGGAGAATCCCAAAAACGCGTGAGGGGGAATAGACTACTTTCTCTGGAGCAACCTTTACATTGAGCCCAGCTAAATCTCTTCTAAGTCTTTTAGGAGCTGTGCAGCAGCTACTTGTAAATGATGAATCAGGATGTGCCAACAGAATGTCATTTACATAGTGGATGATCTTTAGGCACCTGGAGTGCCTCAGCCACATAAAGCTGGCAGATAGTGGGACTGTTTTTCATTCCTTGTGGGAGCATTGTCCATTGGTCTCTTTTAGCTGGTTTATACCTATTAGGTTCCAATGCTGTAAAGGCAAGGTGGCATCTGTTCTGTGATACCAGAGGAATTTAGAAGAAGCAGCCCTTGATATCTATCACTAGTATGTGATAGAAGGTGGGAGGGCACTAGGATGAGGGAGTCCCACCCAACTTGTCCCCATTTCTTCCTTTGTTCATTGATAGCTCTCAGATCTTGTAAGAGCCTATATTTTCCTGACTTCTTTATAGAAAAGATGGAAGTGCTATGTCTACTGTCAAGGGTTCTAAGTAACCCAGTTTAAGTTGTTCCTCAATGAGTTCTTTGAGTGCAGACAATTTTGGTTCAGTGATTGACCACTGATCCACTCAGATATCAGCATCTGACAGCCAGGTCAGTGGTATGGGGTCAGGTACAATGATGGAAGGAGGTCCTGGATGAGCAGCAGCCCTTAGAATTGGAGGTGGTCCCCTTTTAGGTGGCCTGTTAGGCCCAGTTGTTCATGTTCCATGATGTCATCAAAGAAGGCCCATTCCATGTCCACTAATATGTCCCTGCCCCAAAGTGTGCAAAAGACATTTGCAACAACAGGCGTGAAAGAACCCTGGCTTCCATCTAAATCCCTCCAACACACAGGGCTCAATGTCATCATGGTGGTTTGCTGGCCCCCAACGTCCTTAATGGCAGGCTGGTTGAACTTGCAGTGAGGGAACTTCAAGACCTCATTTTCAGTGACAATGGTGACATCTGTACCCCTATCTTCCAGCCCTTTTACAGGAATCCCATCTAGGGGTACAGTCATCATGGGTGAATGTGGAAACACAGGGAAAGTCCACTATACAGTAGGCTTGGAGCAGTCCCCTCTTATTGACGGGGTAGAGGGGTGCCTCTTTTAGAGTTTAAATCATTCCTGAGTTTATCAGAGTTCTGAGACCTGCAGTCTCATGCCCAGTGAAATCCTTTATTATAGTAAGGGCGCTTAGTTCTTGGCCTAGCATTAGAGCAGTCCTGTTTTTCTGCAGCCCCAGCAGGAGTGATCAGGCAGGCCTCCCTGTGAGAGTCTGTTGTTGCATTTTGTCTATCAGCCAACAGGTCATCAAGAGAGGCGGTCAGGGCCACTACAGGTGTCTGCCCGAGAGTCTAGGTCTCTGGTGGCTAATATTCACTTATGAAGGTCATTATTATAGACTGCTGTCACCACATTGCAGGTTGGGGCATTAAGACACTCCCAAAGCCATTTGTTTAATAGTGGGTCCTGAATCAACCTTTTGCTCCACTGCCTCAGCAACCTTCATGAGGAAGTCCATAAAGGACTCACCTGATTGTTGTACAAGGAGGTTAAGGGAAGTAGGCAGAGGGATCTCTGATAGTATAGGTCTTAAGGGCCTTGAAAGACAGATTGGCCACCTGTTTGGCTTATAGTAGCTTGGGTAGCTGGGTTAATATATGACCCATGGTCATTCAGTCTGTCTAGGGTGATGTTAAGGTTGTATTCTAAGCATGCCTGCCTCTCAGACAGGTCCCATTATGATGACTGCCAGTTTAAGAACATGGCAGGCTCCAGAACCATTTCAAGAAGACTGTACCAGTCCTCATAGGTTTGTAAGCACATGGCCCTGTAGTGTGTAGCTTTTGCTACCCTGTTTTAATTTCCAGGAATGGGCCATATTACCAGCCCCCACCCAGAAAATATTGGATCCCTGACCAAAGAATATCAGATCTGTGGATGAAAAACAGAGACACACATGTTACTTAACTTCAACCTGCCTTCTCAGCTCAACTGTTGGGTGCTTCAAATCTATGATGGCTATCGTGCCCTTCCCAACACTCTCAGATCAGCACCCTGAATCTGCCCTCAACTTCAGTCACTCAACCCCTGTCAGTCCCTGCTCAACACCCCCAACCTCCCACTCCACCCGAGACCTCACATGGCTGGGTGGCTTTTCTCCCTCTGAAACATGGTGAAACATGGCAAAAACTCCTTTCCTCTCCCCTGCATCTACTAACTTGCCTGTGAAGACCCAGAAGTCCTGCCAACTTTACCCAGCTCATTAGCTGCTCACATCTTTATTGATAGATCAAGAACTAATTAGGAAACAGGACCCATCCCCTATATTTCACTGTTTTTTGGTCCAGTTAAAAAAAACTTTTCCCATACATAAATTGAACAAAGCCATAACAATCATGTAAATTACAAAGTATTATATACAATTAACAATCCTGTCCATCATATTCATCAATTAGATAAAGTACTCTACCATCATTCCTAACTTAAAGAGTTCTGATTCCATCCCTGGATTATGTTTAGATTTTAGCCTGTAACACCATCTGAAAACCATGTCTTCCACTCTATAATCTCTTTCTCAATGTTACACAACTTGAGTTTGATTATAACTGGTCTTCAACCCCATCAGAAATCCCAGAACAACTTAAGCATTACCTGTATATAGGAAGCACCAAACACAGCTTCTCAAACTTAAACAGTTGTAGAGAAAGCTGACTACCTGAATAGTCCCCTAATTTCTTCCAACGTTGGAGCATTTATCTTTAGCCTTTTGGCCCAGGATCATCTGACAGAGCTTTACAAAGCAGGATTATGAAGGACTGTTTACCCTGTCTTGGCAGACCTATCAGTCAACTCTTCCACATAGTGTGTCCTGTCCTGGACAGTATTTTGTCTTGTCACCATAAGCAACCTCGCCTGGAGGTAAAGATACTCACTTTTTCTTTGAAGGAGAATGGGGAAGCTGTCAGGAGCAGACATGTCTTGTCAATGATACTTAATAATGAAATAACATTAAATGTTACATTCTGTGCATTTCTGATGTTTTTGAAGACTATCTTAGTAAAGTATCCTGAACTGTAAAGGCTTTGCTACTCTTAACCATTTCTATTAGAGAATATTGAAGGTACTTTATTATAATTAAATCAGAATCTAATATAACCATGAGTTTGCTATCTGGCCCTTAACTTGTACTTCTTAATCATCTTAAAATGTTTGTAAAGCAGGTATTAGAAGGGCTGGGTCTTTTCCCTGTATTCTTAAATGAGTTGCATAGGCACAATGCCTATCTAAGAGTAACAATATTAATTTCAATTTTTGTATCAATATAAGAATTCACACCAATGAAAATCTTAAAGCTGTATCAATATAAATTCTGTACCAATGTAAGAAATTATAACTTCAATTTGTATCAATTATAAAGATTTCTACCAATTAAGATTATAGCTACACAATGCTTTGTTCAAGAATAAATTTAGTAATCCATCCCACCTATTTTCTCCCTGTTCAAAATTATGACCATTCCCAAGTTATCCTTTAAAATGACAGCCTACCTATTACTTATAAAATAGCCATAACCAGACACCCAAACCCAAGGGATCAGGATGCTGACTCTCCATGGCTTCTTCCTGCTGAATAGGGGGAACAATTTTTTTTAATGGAGTGGGGAAGGATAGGAAAATTAGAAAATCTGGTTAGACTTAGGAAAGCTAGCTTTAGCATCTGTTATCCAGTCTCTGAATATTTGGAAGGTGTAGAGCTAGCCTGAAGTTCTGACCAGATCTGTCTGAAAGGCTGGATATAGTGAGATGACCTAGAATCAGCAGCAGTCCACGAAGCTGTTTTGGGCAGCAACCGGAAGCAGGGGACCAAGCAGGGTCAGTTCAGCATCTCTGAGGATGAATCTCACCAAAGCTGTACATTCTGTAATATATGAATCTCACAACCGAAATAGTACGATGAAGGTTTTCATATGGATTGTGCAGGGTGCACAGATCAGTTAAGAATGAAATTCTGCTCTTTGTTTGAGCAGCTATCTGCCTTTTTATGAGTTCATTTTATTAATAACCAATTATAATAAGTCTTCATTCATGTCATGTGAAGGATGCCATGAAAACTCTTTACCTGTTCTGTTTGATTCTCTTGAAGTTTTCTAGTTCTTCAGGGGTCTCCCCGTCATATCTGATCCATGTCACTCTGATGGGATCTAAAGCCTCTTCTCCTTTCCTGTCAACACACATACAGAGCCTCTCTTCTAAAATAAGTTCTGGGTCCAGTGTTAGGAAATCATTAAACATTAGCTTGACCTCTCTCCCAGAGGAATTTTAATATAACCATTGAACTCAAAACTACATTCATTTTGATAAATGAAACAATTCAAAGCAAATAAAGCAATCTAAACAAATATTAACCAATAAGACAGTGCTTCTGCTATCTCCTGCCCTGATCTTCATGACATCAAGGCCTAAATTATTTAATATCTCTTGTCTACTTACTGTATAAGCCTATTTCCAGGCTCTATGTCATACCAGACAAAGAAATTACAGAAATACCATGAGTAGACCCTGTTCAAAGATTCCTGAGAAAATGCACTGGCAAGACTTCCAAATCTTCTCTAAAGCATTTTTTTCATTCAATCTCCCTAACTTCTCCCTTCCATGAAGCTTAATATCTCTGTATACTTAATACATTTAAACACTTACCATTATCTTCCCTTCTACCTTAAAAAATAAGTCAAAATTTAAAAATCTATCCTCTGGTTATTGCTGTAAGAATTAGGCAGCTGTCTCTGCCTCAGGGCAGCTGACCTGTCTCTCTGCACAGCAGGAACTCCCAGCATCTGTGAGCTGAGGCTCTCCCTGTGTTCCATTGTTCTAGTTTTGTGTATGTTGGAGCCACGTGACTCACTCCACTTTGATCACTGAGAAACCAATTCTCCCCTCTTCCTAGACACATCACTCTGTGTGTGTGTGTGTGTGTGTGTGAAATCCATGTGAGAATTCCTAAATTAATGGTGGATTCTCGACTTCCACATTGAGCGCCATCTGTAGCATGTAGCTATTGCTACCTTGCTTTAAGTTCTGGGAATAGGCGGTGCTACTAGTCCCTGCCCAGAGAATATTGGATCTGCAGATGAAAAACAGACAGACAGACAGACAGACAGACAGACAGACAGACACACACACACACACACACACACACACACACTGCTTAATTTCAACCTGCCTTCTTGGCTCAAGTGCTTGGTGCCTCCAATCTACTGCAGGAAATGTGCCCTTCCCAATATTCCCAGCTCAGCACCCTGAATCTGCCCTCAACTTCAGTTACTCTGCCACCTTTAGTCCCAGCTCAACAGCCCAACCTCCCACCTGGAGAAGTAGCCTATGGCTGCGCCTCCTTAGATGTTACATGGCTGTTTGGTTGGTTTTTCTCACTCTGAAGCACTGTGAATAACTCCTTTCTTCTCCCTTGCATCTGCTAGCTTTCCTGCTGGGACCCAGAAGTTCCGCCTATTTCACCTAGCTCATTGACTGCTAGCATCTTCATTGATAGATCAAGAACCAATTGGGGAATAAGACCTTAGCATCACACCCATCCCCTACATGACCCACTGTCTTAAGATCTGTTCAAAGTAGGGAGAAGGAGGCTCAGATTCATTGGCTGCCTTTCTAATTAAAGCAAGGTCAGCCAGGGGCATAGGGACCCAAGGGCGATTTGCCTCATCAGGGTCGAGGTGGACAAGATAAGCCTCAGGTCAGGCCCTATTGGCAAAGGAAGGCACTTGTGCAGCAGGGGGTTGTGGAGCCCAATTGCAGAAGGCTGTAAGTGTTGGGGAGGTAGGATGGTAGGTAGCGTCTGGGCACAAATTTCACACTATGTGTACTGGAGGTGGGCGGAGCTTGCAGACTGGCACCGGATGTTCAGACACCTTTGAAAGGTGAGGTGGTTTCACCGGCGCTACAGCAGTGGTCCCTGAATCATCCTCCTCCTTCCTCTCCTCATCTGAGGAGTCTGCCACAACAGGTTCAGAGAAGAGGCAGTTATGGACAAGTTCACACTCACTTGTTACTGACAATGTTTGCTGTGGGAGGCAAGAACTTTCTCCAATGATGAAGATTTTAGACTAGCAATAATGGCAAGAAGAATTGGAACGAAAGAGGTGTGGGGGGGAGTGTGCACCCCCAATTTAACCTTGTGTTTCTGGGCAAGAAACACAAACCTCATCCATGAATCAGGTTCTATGGGGCTAGAGTTACTGTCTCAGTCCAGAAGCTTTCCAGATCCAAGAACGTGACTTTCATGCCCCTAGGGACAAGGAGGAATGTAAGGACTTTTATTTGGGACTCCTTACAGTGAGAAGGGAGGCTACCCATGGCAAGACAAGACACACGGGTAAACTCACAAGAAAGGGGAAAAAGTGAGGACAGAGGAAAGTGTGTTTTGGACTCAGGTGTCTAGTGCTTAGTGGGGGACTGCGTGATTCATTAGGCCACGGCCCTATGCCCACAGTGTCTGCGGTCAAGGAACGTCATGGGGAGAGGGCAGTCCTTGGTTCTATCTCCTGGATGGTCAGTCTGTGTGGAGATGCTGGGTGAACCGAAAGTAAAACAGAACGTACCTCCCTATCCAGACAAACGACACAAAGGGAAAAGAGGGAGGCCCCAGCGCTTACTTCTCTCTGGGGAAAAGCACATGGAACATGAAGGAGCCAACTTACCAGAAAAACACTGAAGGGGCATTCGGCCGTGCCACAGGGAGGGAAAAAGATCTCAGTCGGAGGAATTTAAAGATGACAACTGCAGTCAAAAAATAAACCTGGACTCAGGCAAGCTTAGTGATCAGACCCACACAGCTAGCGAGTCCCATGCTGGGCACCAGATGTTGCCATAGCCCTCAGCCTCTCAAGATGGTCCTTGTGTGTCGGGGGTAAGAAGGCTTGGAATCAACAAGACCACCGGGAGCCAGGTGAGGCACAGAAGCAGACTCGTTTGTTGCTGTAGTGAGGAGTGCCTTTATACCCTTCACCCATGTTCCCTCGGTCTGTAACTGCTCATCCTGCCCAGCTGGCACTAGCCGATTGGCTGCCCTGGTCACATGTTCTGTCTTTGTTCATCTCTGGGCATAAGGCAGATTCCAGGAGTAGTAAATGCAGAAGCGCCTGCTCCGTTGCACATGAGTGATCCGTTGTAGGTCGCTAGTCAGAGCGTTCTGACTCACTTCTCCCACATGGCTCCTCACCAACCCTTTTCTCATGCTTGGTCTCTGTTGATGAGTCTTGTTAAGGCCAATTGTTTTGACAATTGTTGCAGAGTAATGATTTTTCCATCAATAGCGATTCTGTAAGCAAGAGTTCTGTTTTCTCCTGCATGTATTTATTTATTGATTTATTAAGGACCCATAGGTGCTAGAATATAAACGGACTATAACTTACTATAGTTATTTCTTGGTATCTGTGGAGAGGTGGTTCCAGGAGCCCCTGAGATATCAGCTCTGTCTAACACGGCGTGGGATCTGTACTGCCTCCATGCCTGTCCTATACTTTAGACCACCTCTCAATCACTTATAATGCTCAATAACCTAGAAATGCTAAGGTCTGTTGCATCTACAGATGTGGGGCTCATGTGGGAGGGATGGTGCTCTCTGCTTGTTTATTTTGGTTCCCTGTGCTCTGTGTTTGGCCAACGGGAGCTCCTTCCCCTGTCCCCGTGACATTCCCATAGGTTTTGAGTCTTTCTTGACTTCTGGCATCACCACATGTTCCTGGCTTATCTCGTACTTTCCTCTCCCAGCCCTGAAGTCAGCCATTCCTCTAGGGTGCTCTAGTTTTCCTAATAGGGAACAGTATTGCAGAACTCGTCTGCCTGCTAGCATGTGCATTGGAGTTTGGTCTCTGGCTTTTTCCCTCCGTTATCCTTTCTAACTATCACTCTTCTGGGAATTTAGCAGAATGACCGTCTACCTAAGGCCATAGCGACGGATGCTGCCACTGTTTCCAGCTTATTCCCATTCCAAGAAAGTCTCAGCGACCACTCCAGTACACACTCCTTGCTCTAGCTGACTACATGTGAGGTATCTTGATCATGAGGTATGTATTCAATTTTACTTGATGCTGCTGTCTAGTTCTGTGACTGACTAATAGGGTAAGAAGGCATCTTCTTATACCTCTCAGAGGTTTTGCTTTTACACGGTGCAGGCAGTGCCAGCAGCCACTTGTCTTCACTGGCGAAGACCAGCTTGGTAAAGCATGTGGCTGTGCAATGGCTGGCACACAGGGGCAGAAGGCATTTGGAAAGCTGGTCAAATAAGAAAGGTGGTTCCTATGTGACGAATCAGAACAAGGCACAGGCAGTCCACTTCATGCCCCTCTCCTGAGTGGGTCTGTTGCGTGTCTTGGAGCTACTTTTCCCACCGTCTCCTCTATGCATTCTTTGCAAGAGGCCTTCGGAGATAGGAGGACGATTCCCTGGCTTCTCCTAAAGGGTCTGATCAGAGTTCACACTAACGGTTCTTGTCAATCAAATTTTATCCGGGCTGAAGTAAATATTTTATGTTATTTTGTTGTATTGAGACAGTGCCTCATTATATAGACCAGGCTGGCCTTGATCTCACAAAGATCCACCTGCTTCTGCCTTCCTGGTGTTGGGATTAAAGTCTACACCACCATGCCCAGTTTCGTTCTTATTTGAGACAAGGTCTCCAGCCTGGATTCTTCTTGTCATAGCCTCCCAAGAGCTGGGCTTATAAGCCTGTACCACCAGGCTTGGCCCAAATGCTTTTCTGAAAGAGGCCACATCAAGATACCAGCTCAGCTCACCAAAACTCTAACGAGGGCAGGAAAGAACACAGAGCACACATGGCCGCAGATGGAAACCCAGCACGATAACGGGATATTGATATCAAGATCAAATGTGGCACCACAGTCAGAGGCATGAGCAGAATACAGTGAGCAATCAGGGCAGGGCAGGAAGGTGGACGGGGTCTTGGCAGTGTCCTGGAAGAGAGGCATGCAGAGCTCTCCTCTGAGACACAGGTGAGGCGGTGTCTATTCACAGCGGAGGGGTCTCTGTGGAAGGAACTCACAAAGAGCACAAGGGGTTGAAGTCAGAAACCTGGAATTGCCTGGATAGTCAAAAGTGGAATTTTCTGAGTTTGGGGACACCTTGGGATGGTCTCTTCCTCTTAGACAGAGGCGAGATTTGAGGATTTCTTGTAGCTCTCCAGGCTGGATTCTGGCTGGGTCAGGGACTCCAGTGGTCCACTTGAGGCCAGCTGTTCACACAGGTCCTGCCTGCCTCTCACATCCACCTGAACCTTCCCTGGGGAAGGGGACTTCCAGGCAGCAGAGGGTAAACTTAGGAAAATGGGGAGCTGGGATCTTAGTTTTGACACTCACACCACCCCAAGCAGTGAAATGGGTAGTTTTTTTTCTTTTCAACATTTTAACATGAGAACATTTTAATTAACAGAAAAGTTGAAAGCACAATCCAATAATTCAATGCTGGGTCATCCATTGCCTGTAATTCACATTTTATCCTATTTTCTTTGTGTAGGTATACATGTATTTTCATGTATGTAATATAAATATATATATATGCACAAATACTTACATATCTATTTTTCTTTTGACTAAACCTTTAAAAACACCATATGTCATTATATGTTTTGAAGGCATAAACTCTGCATGTTATTTAGATGGAGTGAATTTACTCCCCCATGGTATCCCTTATCTTCAAGGCGTACCCTAGTCAGTACCAGAAACTGTAGATAGAACTGAGCCTGGCATGGACTGTCTTTGTTTCTATACATATATGCCTATGGTAAAGTTAAATTTACAAGTTAGGCCCTGTAAGAGATTAATAGCAATCACTAATAATAAAATAGAACAATTTTTACAATATGCTATAATAGTATTTGTGAGACTAGGCAGTATCTCCTGAGAGAGAGAAATATTAATATTTTTTGACTGCCTTTAAAAAAATCATCTAACTGAAACTACATATGTGTGTGGATTAGTGCTATGACCTGTTAAGTAGGTATAAGATTGTTATCCAGATAACTGGTGGAGTCAAATGGACCCCTAAATGAACCAACAAGGCAGTAACTATTAAGAAATGGCTCTTATCCCAAGGACTGGAAGAAAAGGGCACGAGGCTGGAGTGGACAAACTGGGTATTTAAGGATGGGGTCCAAGTTGCTCTATTGTCCCTGTAGCCAGGCATGGGGCTGGGTGGCTTCAGAACTGGGGGCTGAGACTCAGCAGCTGGACACAGCTGTTGCTCCAGGAAAGCGCTAAAGCCACGGGGAGGGAAGGTTACTGCTGGGGAAAACTGGGACAGGAAGGAGCAAGAAGCAGCAAGTGTTTGTCCCTCCAGCCTTGCACTCCCCCACAACAACCCGCTTTGGAAAAATTTGTGGCAGGACTTGTGGGTCCCGGCCTGGCAGTACAGAAAAGCCAAGTATGGCTATCTGTTGCTGTCCTGGGAGCATGGTTCCGGTGCTCCCTACAGACAGCAAAATCTGCAAACGTTGAGGTCCTGTGTATGAAATGGTGTGGTACTCATGTATAACCGCTAATGACCTCCCATGCACCCTAAACCCTCTTTAGATGCTCTCTTCTGCCTGGTGCTGAGTAGATGCTGTGAGAGTACTGCTGTGTGGCACAGTGAAGGGAATAACAGAATCCTGTACATGGTCAGTGTAGACACTTGATCAGTTTGCTGTCGATTGGACCCACCGACCTGGGCCTACTAAAGGCCAACCTTACAGAAGGGTGAGCCTGGAGCAGAAAAATCAGTGTTTTAGTGAGTAGAAGAAAACATAGGCACTTGAGCACATGCCTTCTTAAAGAAGAATGTCATTGTGCCACACTTGGAGCATCTGTTCCCTGACTGAACAATGCCCTAGAGTTGCCTAGTCTCTGCTATCACTTCCCCAGACGTTCTTTTTTTTTTTTTTGAAAGCTTTGTATTTTCTTTTTTTTTTAACATTTTTTTTATTTTATTTTTTTAATTTACATTCCAAATCACTTCCCCTTTCCCGTTTCCTCCCTCCCCGAAAGTCCCATAAGCCCCCCACCTCAGTGTCAAAGACAAACACTACCTCAGAGTAAAAGGCTGGAAAACAATTTTACAAGCAAATGGCCCCAAGAAACGAGGTGGAGTAGCCATCCTAATATCGGATAAAATTGATTTTCAACCTAAAGTCATCAAAAAAGACACAGAAGGGCACTACATACTGATCAAGGGAAAAATCCACCATCAAGAACTCTCAATTCTGAATATCTATGCTCCAAATGCAAGGGCACCCTCATTCGTAAAAGAAACTTTACTAAAACTCAAAGCACACATCTCACCGCACACAATAATAGTGGGTGACTTCAACACCCCGCTCTCTGAAATGGATCGTTCAGGAAAGCAGAAACTAAACAGGGACACAGTGAATCTAATTGAAGCCTTGGACCAACTGGAACTAACTGATATATATAGAACATTTCATCCTAGAGCTAAAGAATACACCTTCTTCTCAGCTCCTCATGGTACCTTCTCCAAAATTGACCATATAATTGGTCACAAATCAGACCTCAACAGATACAAGAAGATAGAAATAATCCCATGCCTCCTATCAGATCACTATGGAATAAGGGTGGTCTTCAATGGCAACAAAAACAAAAGAAAACCCACGTACACATGGAGGCTGAACAATGCTCTACTCAATGATAACTTGGTCAAGGTGGAAATAAAGAAAGAAATCAAAGACTTTTTGAAAGTTAATGAAAATGAAGGCACAACATACCCTAACTTATGGGACACAATGAAAGCAGTGCTAAGAGGAAAATTCATAGCCCTGAGTGCCGCCAAAAAGAAACGGGAGACAGCATACACTAACAGCTTAATGGCACACCTGAAAGCCCTGGAACAAAAAGAAGCAAATACACCAAAGAGGAGTAGAAGTCAGGAAATCATCAAACTCAGGGCTGAAATCAATCAAGTAGAAACAAATAAAACCATACAAAGAATCAACAAAACGAGGAGTTGGTTCTTTGAGAAAATTAACAAGATAGATAAGCCCTTAGCCAGACTAACCAGAGAGCACAGAGATAATATCCAAATTAATAAAATCAGAAACGAAAAGGGAGAGATAACAACAGAAACTGAGGAAATTCAAAAAAATCATCAGATCCTACTACAAAAACCTGTATTCAACACAACTAGAAAATCTTGAGGAAATGGACAATTTCCTTGACAGATACCAAGTACCAAAATTAAATCAGGATCAAATAGACCATCTAAACCGTCCTATAACCCCTGAAGAAATAGAAGTTGTCATTGGAAGTCTTCCAACCAAAAAAAGCACAGGTCCAGATGGTTTTAGTGCAGAATTCTACTAGACCTTTTATTTTTTTATTTTTTTAATTTACATTCCAAATCACTTCCCCTTTACCGTTTCCTCCCTCCCCGAAAGTCCCATAAGCCCCCTTCCCTCCCTCTTTTCTCCATTCAACCCCCTCTCGTTACTCTGTCCTGGTGTTCCCCTACATCCAGTCTTTCCAGGACCAGGGGTCTCTCCTTCCATCTTTTTAGAAATCTATTGATATGCGGATTGTGTCTAGGGTATTCCGAGATTCTGGGTCAATATCCCCTTATCAGTGACTGCATACCATGTGTGTTCTTTTGTGATTGGGTTACCTCACTAAGGATGATATTTTCAAGTTCTGACCATTTGCCTAGGAATTTCGTGAATTCATTGTTTTTAATTGCAGAGTAGTATTCCATTGTGTAGATATACCACATCTTCTGAATCCATTCCTCTGTTGAGGGACATCTGGGTTCTTTCCAGCTTCTGGCTATTATAAATAAGGCTGCTATGAACATAGTGGAGCATGTGTCCTTATTGCATGCAGGGAAAGTCTCTGGGTATATGCCCAGGAGTGGTATAGCCGGATCCTCCGGGAGTGTCATGCCCAGTTTTCTGAGGAACCGCCAGACTGCTTTCCAGAGTGGTTGTACCAGCCTGCAATTCCACCAGCAGTGGAGGAGTGTTCCTCTTTCTCCACATCCTCGCCAACAACTGCTGTCTCCTGTGTTTTTGATTTTAACCATCCTGACTGGTGTGAGATGGAATCTCAGGGTTGTTTTGATTTGCATTTCCCTAATGACTAAGGATGATGAACATCTCTTTAGGTGCTTCTGAGCCATTAGATATTCTTCAGGTGAGAACTCTTTGTGTAGCTCTGTACCCCATTTTTTAATAGGGTTACTTGCCTCTCTGGAGTTTAACTTCTTGAGTTCTTTGTATATCTTGGATATTAGCCCTCTGTCGGATGTAAGGTTGGTAAAGATCATTTCCCAGTTAGTTAGTTGCCGCTTTGTCTTTTTGACAGTGTCTTTTGCCTTGCAAAAACTTTGTAATTTAATGAGGTCCCATTTGTCTATTCTTGATCTTAGAGCATAAGCTATTGGAGTTCTGTTCAGGAAATTCTCCCCTGCGCCCATATGTTCAAGGTTCTTCCCTAGTTTCCCTTCTATTAGTTTCAGTGTGTCTGGTTTTATGTGGAGATCTTTGATCCACTTAGAATTGAGCTTAGTGCAAGGAGATAAGGATGGGTCAATTTGCATTCTTCTGCATGTTGACCTCCAGCTGAGCCAGCACCATTTGTTGAAAAGGCTATCTTTTTTCCACTGGATGGTTTTAGCTCCTTTGTCAAAGATCAAGTGACCATAGGAGTGTGGATTCATTTCTGGGTCTTCAATTCTGTTCCATTGATCTACATGTCTGTTACTGTACCAATACCATGCAGTTTTTAACACTATTGCTCTGTAGTACACAATGATCCGACAAAGAAAGAGAATCTCAGGCCAATCTCTTTTATGAATATCGATGCAAAAATACTCAATAAAATTCTTGCCAACCGAATCCAAGAACACATCAAAACCATCATTCACCACGATCAAGTAGGCTTCATCCCAGGGATGCAGGGATGGTTCAATATAAGGAAATCCATCAATGTAATCCACTACATAAACAATCTCAAAGAAAAAAACCACATGGTCATCTCATTAGATGCTGAGAAAGCATTTGACAAAATTCAGCATCCTTTCATGCTAAAGGTCTTGGAAAGATCAGGAATTCAAGGCCCATATCTAAACATAGTAAAAGCAATTTGCAGCAAACCGGTAGCCAGCATCAATCTAAATGGAGAGAAACTTGAAGCAATCCCACTAAAATCAGGGACTAGACAAGGCTGCCCTCTCTCTCCATATCTTTTCAATATAGTACTTGAAGTTCTAACTAGAGCAATTAGACAACAAAAAGAGGTCAAAGGGATACAAATTGGAAAGGAAGAAGTCAAACTATCACTATTTGCAGACGATATGATAGTATACATAAGCGACTCAAAGAACTCCACCAGAGAACTCCTACAGCTGATAAACGACTTCAGCAAAGTGGCCGGATATAAAATCAACTCAAGCAAGTCAGAAGCCTTCCTATACTCAAAGGATAAGCAGGCTGAGAAAGAAGTAAGAGAAATAATACCCTTCACGATAGCCACAAACCATATAAAGTATCTTGGCGTGACTCTAACCAAACAAGTGAAAGATCTGTATGACAAGAACTTCAAGTCTCTGAAGAAAGAAATTGAAGAATACCTCAGAAGATGGAAAAATCTGCCATGCTCATGGATTGGCAGGATTAATATAGTAAAAATGAGCATCTTACCAAAAGTAATACACAGATTCAATGCAATCCCCATCAAAATCCCAACTCAATTCTTCATAGAGTTAGAAAGAGCAATTCAAAAATTCATCTGGAATAACAGAAAACCCAGAATAGCTAAAACTATTCTCAAGAGTAAAAGAACCTCTGGGGGAATCAGTATCCCGGTCCCCAGACGTTCTTGAGGCTAAAGTCTGTGTTTTTCAGGGATTAGAATGCAATCATGTCTTCCCCACTGCATTAACCTGATTTACCTCGTTAGCCTCTCTTATTCTAGACCAGTCTATCCCAAACCCCCTTCTTTATAAAGGCTTATAAGAGATCAGGGCAATCAGGTTGTACAAAGTCCCACATTCTGAAGATCCAACTCTTCATGACAGTTTTTTAAAAAATTGCATTTTAATTTTTTTAAAAAATGAATTCCTGATAGTTGTAGTAACTTAGAAGTTTCCTGTAAATTGATCAGATCTCTTTCAGTTTTTGTCAAGAAGACAGCTCCACCCTGAATTAAGGCAGTGTTATATCTCAGCAAGCCCACTGTTGAATATGTCAGGAAGACTGCTGAAACACATCAGGTCGAATGTGCACTGCGTGCGTGTGTGCAGCTCCTGAAGGCCGCTGCTGGGCGTCACTTGGAGGGGGAGGTCTTGGTTGGCTGTCAGAGTGATGATGCACAGCTCACTGGGAGCGGTGGCCTGTGGCTACTGCCCAGCCTCAAGGAAAGAATGCCATGCTGTGTGTCACTAGCCTGAGGAAAGGTCAAAGTTCAACATCTAAAGCACAGTTATGAAGTGTGTGTCACTGACACAGTGCTGGGGAGCTGAATTGAATCACTCTAAGTTGGACATTGTGCCTCAGAGAAGGTACCCTCACGGCTGTGTGTGTGTTTTAGCAGAGGAGTCACGGTGTAAATCTTGAAGATTTCAACTTTAGATGTACCTTGGCACCTTAGTAACAAAAGCCAGATGATTCTCAGAGTGACAAGGAAGATAGGACTGCATCTTAACAGGCGCGGAGGCTGATAGAGCTTGCCCTGGTCCAGTGCTCTCCTCTGCCATCCCATGTGCCATAGCTGGGTGTCTCTGCTGGTAGAAGCTGTGTTCAGAGTGGGCATCAACCCATGAGCCCTGGAACGGAGCTGCTGTGAGGTCTAGTCTTAACCAACAGGAGAATAAAAGTCATGGAGCAGAGGCCAGAAAGTGCTTGCCTTCTGGGGTTTTCGGGAGAGCACTTTGACAGAGAGCCTGGGCTAGCCAGCTGGACAGACCATACAAAGAAAATTGGGGTATCCTTGACAGTGTACTAGCCTCCAGCTGGACCACAAGAGCAAATGTAGGCAAGATGGAAGGAAGATAGTTTCTCTGAGTCCAACAGACACTGCCAATGCCCAGAATCCTAGCTAGTAAAAGATCGTCATGACAGCTCTCAAGGTCACGCAGCACAGGCACGTGTGCCTTCATGAGGTGAGGGGGAGCCGCAGCCTGGAGTTGCCATGCTGGCTGCTGTGTGGGCCAGGTGTCACCACAGTCTAGAGGTGGGTCCATCTTCTTCAGCTCACACCAGCCCTTGCTGAGGATTCCAACATCCACTCCCATCTTCCCTTTCCCCTGGGAAGAGCAGGGACCTGGGGGGAGACAGTTAGCAGGATCCAGAGTCCCCAGAGGAGGAGGGAGTGAAGGCCTTGGTCTGCCTGGGGCGGACGCTTGCGGCAGGGCAGGGAAGCCACTACACATGTCCGCAAGGGGCCTCTCTCTGTTCATTCTTCAGGACTCAGACAAAATTGGTTCTAGAAGTGTTTCAGATTTGGGGCACCTTAAAAGATTGTTTTGTACAGTAACAAATGCATGAAGAGATCCTTCAGGGGTGAAGTCCAAGACTAAACACAAACTTAGTCACATGCGTGACTTGAGGTGACTTTATGCCATACTTTGGGGTCTGGCTTTGACTGACCGACATCCTAGATCAGGGGTAACATTTTACACTTGTGGTGGCATCACGTTCTTGCTCAGAGTTTCGGATCTGTATGCATTTTTGGGTTTTGGATTACGGAATCTTCAGTTTGTAGTGTGTGTGTGTGTGTGTGTGTGTGTGTGTGTGTGTGTGTGTGTATGTATGTACTTATATACATATATACATATATATACATTGTATATATATGTATATATATACAAACTGTAGAATATATATATAAAATCTCCCTGTATCTATCTCCCTCATTAGCCTCGGGGGTTGTTCTTGGAATGCCAGGCTTGGTGTTATAGTTAGGATCTTCCCAGGCTATGGTACCCCTGGAATGTGGCTGAGGATGTTAGGGGTGAGGTCTAATGGGAGGCTGTTAGGTCACTGGGGGCATGCCTTCAGAAGGGCTGTCGGGAATCGGGTCCTTCCTGTCCCTCGCTGTGCTTCTCAGCTGCCTTGAAGTGAACAGCTCATCATGCTATGGATGTCACATTATGACTGCACCTTCACTACAGGCCTAGAAGCAATGGCACCCTCACAAGCTGGCTACCTAAGCCATCTTGTCATAGTAACAGAGCAAGTGACAGCAGAGGAATTGGCTCATCTTTCCCTCCGGAAGCCCAGGTGGGCGTGGCTTAAAGCTTTCTCTCCAGATGCCCAGGTGGGCGTGGCTTAAAGAACCATGTGACCTAGAGGGCGCTCTTCTTGTCCGTAGCTTGGCCTGAGGCAGGCTGTATCTTGTCAGTTGTTTCCAGCTCCCTCTTCATGAAAGTCTGCATTAGAGTGAGCCATTGGGTATAGAGGTTTGTCTAGCTAAGGAATTAAAAAAATAACGAAAATTTCTCACGATTTTGTGGATTTATGAGAAGTGCAACTTGAAAACTGAAACAAAACTTTCCTGTTGATCAATCACATAGATCACCTACCTGCTAAATGTGTCAGGAGTGAAGCTTCATAGAGAAGCTGTCCCCTTGACTCTCTGGTCTGGGGATAGCAACACTGTTATCCTTAGGGTTTCTGAGCGATTAAAACCACTGGTTATGGTGTCATCGCCTGTGAGGCTACCTACCTGTAGACACGGGACTTTAGTGTATGTGCAATCTGGGCCAGGCCAAACATTAGGATAATTACAGCGTCTCTCACTGAGAAAGTGAACTCACAGACACTCCACCCCCCATTTTTACACATTCATTTGGTCTTTCACAGTTAAGGTTTGGCATGGATGAAGAAGCTAAGAAAGCTTGGGGCAAAGGCTGTCAGAATTTTCAGAGAGACCTGGGAAACTCCACCCTTTTTTCCCTGTATGAAGGTTCTTTCCCACTTGGGTGACCCACTATTCTCATCTGGTGGAAGATGGCCCAGTATTAGCAGGCACCTATCTGAAGCTGGATCGGTGGCCACATGGCTTTCCCTTCTAAGAGAGTGTAGGGACTTTGAGTGTGCAGCCCGAGGCTGCACCAGGGCTCCCAGAACACAGAGAAATGGCTGAGATATAGGGATGGGCCAGGAATGAGACCTCCTGAGGATTCCTATTGGAGACAGGTCTAGATGACTATTTGGTTTGTTGCAGCCTGATCCAAGGTGGTCCAGTGGAGAGCTACCCTGAATGCAGACTCTCAGCAATCCTGATGTCCAGACTCATTGACAAGGCAGCCTTTCTCAATGACAGCTCTGCCCTTGTCCTGAATGGGAGACTTGGGGATGGATGACCTGCCTGATCTTCAACCACATGATATGTGGCTCTAGGCTTTCCCTCTGCAGGGAGGAGGGGAGCTAGGGTACCAGGGAACCTGTTGCAGACAACCAAGGCTGTCTCTCCCAGCCTCACTGCCTGAATTTTCTACAAGGCTGTTTCTCTGGGATCTCGTGTGTGTGTGTGTGTGTGTGTGTGTGCGTGTGTGTATACACACACACATACATGTTCTTTCGAAGAGAAGGTTGCCACAGTTACCTTCCAGATGATTCACTGGTCATGTCCTTCTCTACCTTGAGGACCCAAGCAGAAGATCTGAGTGGGCCTGGCACTGGGTTGTTAGCCTCTGACTGTCCCCAGCCTCCCTGTTGCTTATGAAAGAGTGTCGATGAAGGTGAAAGTAGAACTTGAGTCTCTTCTAGTCTGGACTATCTTGCTGACAAATGGGGAGACATAAAGAAGAGACACACGTGTTCAGAGACGGAGGCACACTTCTCATTCTAGCCCACACCCTCATCTCAGGCTCATGAGAACAACGTTTTAAAATTGACACATCAAACTGTAACTTTATGGATTGTGGGAGATTTTATGTATACACTGTGTAATCATATCAGGGCAAGCATGTCATTTGCCTCAAAAATCCATCCTTTTTAAGTGGTGAAAACATTCAGACTCCTTCTCCTTTGTGAAATGTATAGCATGCTATTGGTGTTGGCAGTCATGCTATACCGCACGAGACAACACCAGACCTCATTCTCCTGTCTAACTCTGCCTTAGTGCCCGCTGAGCAATCTTCCTGTGCTGCCCCCAAGCCTCCTCTAACCACCAGGCTATTCTTAACTCCCATGAGCTCAGCTCCTCTAGATGCTGTGTATGAGGTCATGTGGTACTTGGCTGTCTAGGCCTGGCTTCTTTCACTTAGCATAATGCCCTTCAGTTCTGCCTGGGTGCTGAAAATGACAACATTCCGTCTCCTTCGTGACTCAGACTCATGTTTGAAAGGGATTCTTGGGAGATGGCATCTTGGCAAGTACCTGTCTGGAGCCATGTGTCACGAATGGGTTATGGTTTTCCTGGGACATATAAATAAGACTACTTTATGATTGCTTTAAAAACAAGCATCCAAGGAAGCTCCCCCGGCCCCTAATGACTGCGTGTCCAGAGATAAACATTCCTCCCTGGGAGAGTCTTAAAGTAGATGGAGGAATCTAACATCTCTGCCATGTGCCGAGACCTGGGAAGAGTGAGCAGTTGAGCATGGGTCTTATACTCTGCCATGCATCCTGGCTTGGTATCCCTACTTAAGGGTCTATCCATTCTGGCCTTCTATTCTTGGGTGCAGAATGGAAGCTGTCCAGGGAAAGATCTTAGGATTATTTGACCTACTGTGCATCATTCCAAGTCTTCAACTCCCAGTGGGTCTACTTCTCACTTGCTTTCACTTATAGCCATCTTTGGCTTTGCGGGAGCTTTCCAGGTGGGTCCCTTTATGTTGTCTGAGGGAGTCATGTTCACAGCCTACCCTCTCCTAACCTCGTCCCCCCAGCTGCATGGCATATGTTTGGGAATGTTTGCTTTAAGAAAGCAGACACTCATTTTTCTTTTGCTTCAGCAAGCTCATGGTCCATGTTGATCATATGCAAAAAAGGGTCAGCCAGTACTTACAAATATATACAAAAGTCATTTGAAAGACACATAAATCCCTGTATAAGTGGCACAAGCTAGGCTTCTAGCCCAATTAAGCAAGCATCATGTATATAAATGACAAAAACATATGATAAATCCTGTTCTTTCAGTAAAGTTCTTTTCAAACAGTTTGTGTTTGACAATGGTTGCTTCCCAGACCAGTCTGATCATTAAATGCTGACATCCTGGTTTGGGAAAAAGAGACTCTGAGCAGTTTTTGTCTTTCTGGACTGTGTCATTTACTGAGTATTTTTCCTTGCTTTGGCCGTACAGTCTTTCCCTGTGCCCATCTTTGTACCATCCACCCCAGGACTAACTCTCTTACACCAGCATAGCCATACTGGGAACATTTACTAGCTGCCGTGACTTAGTATCTTTGCATTGGACAACTCTCATCTGGTTCTTCCACCACCACCACCACCACCACCACCACCACCACCACCACCACCACCACCACCAAAGACCTTCTAGAACCTACTTTATGTGCATATTGTTATTTGTGGGTGTAGCACCATGTTCTAGCTATCCGAGCGCTCTGTGATTTGGTAGAAATATGCAAATGTTAAGAAGAAAGATCCAGGCTGTTTAAAAGCCAGAAAAGAATTTTTTTCTTAAAATATCCCATTATTAAGTTAAAAATTATACAGGACCCCTCTTGGGTCTATTGTATGGATCATGGAAAGGCACAAAAATATTCTCTTTCTGCCACCGTTGGGCTTTTTAGCCATCAATGGCTTAAGAGATGCTCAGAAACAATAAACAGAAAATTCCAGAAATTTCTAAGTCTTGAGTCTCACACCATTTTGAATGATAGGACAAACTTTTGAGCCACCGCTGCTGCCCAGGATGTAAATCATCCCATTGCATAGCATTTATATGGTATCTGCTCCCCGCCATTGTGGTCACATGGAGTCCCGGCCCCAGAGTTTCGGTGCTTCTGTTTAAGCAACCTTTGACCTCATAATGATTGGAAGGCACAAGAGCAGCAACAAAGAGATTCACATCGCATCACGGCCCCAGCATATTCTCTTTGAGCGAAAAATATGAAAGACTTTTGACTTACTACAAGAAAAATATGTATGGTGAGGTCAGTGCCCTCTGTGGTGAGTTATCTCTTTCTTTCTGAACCTAATCTGTCCCTGAGGTTTTATTATAGGTAAGCACAGGTGGGAAAACCTTGGTGTACATTGGGTTTGGTATTCTACGGGTTTTGGCTTCTGCCACAAGTTGCAGTCTCTGTCTGAGAGCAGTGGTTCCCAACCGGTGGGTCGCGACCCCTTTGGGGGTTGCATATCAGATATTTTCAGTAGGAGTCATAACAGTATGAAACTTAGTTATGAAGTAACTAAAAAATTAATTTTATGGTTGGGGAGTCACCACAGAGGAACTGTATTATTAAAGGGTTGCAGCATTAGGAAGGTTGAGAGCCACTGCCTTAGACAAAACAGCAGGGCTATTGTCATGGGACACCTATTGCTAACTCTGTGGTGGGACAAGGATACTGCCAATGTGGCAGAAATCTAGACACAGGGGCAGACATGGTCTCCCCTCTGCTGGAACGTGCAGAGAGACTTTTTCTCTATCATGAAGTGATTTATTGATTTAGTTTACTGATTTTACCCACAATGCTTCATTCTTTCTGGACATGTGGACTCTAGGGAGGCTTCTCTAGAGGCAGACAGTGTTTTCCTCATGGGCCTCGTTTTTGCCCATCCTTTACTGTCCCATCAGCTTTGGCCTTTGGAACTAAATGTTTTATGCTGGCCTGACTGTGGGAGCGATATTTCTGGGTAAGGATGCATGGTAAGGAAGGAACTTGTAAAAGAGGTCTAGAGGTTTACTGACAGCATTATTCAGGTAGCATTTACTGTGCACCTATTGTGCACCAGCTGCGTGTGCACGCACGATGTGCTACGTGTGTGTGTGTGTGTGTGCACGCTAACTTACCTACTAATGTGTTTTCCAGCCCTAAAAGAGCCACATCAGACAATGAGATGCAGACCCCCCCCCATCGTGTACTTAAGCTTTCTTTTAGCATCACACAGCATCGCTTTACTGCTTGCAAGTAGCTCTTGCTCTTTGAAGGCATCCCTATCTTTTTTTTTTTTTAGATCTAACTTCACTGGACACTTCTTTACAAAGCAGTGTCATGGGGAATGGAGCCACCAGGTCCCAGAACTCTGCCTTCATCCTGGCTTCATCCACCTTGAACTTTGAAGTGTGTGTGTGGTTTTCTCCTAGGAAGATAAGGGCGCGAGTTAATTTTCTCCTCGTCTGTGGGTGAGTGAGTTACGGTTGTAGACTGTTGCTCTGGGCCAGCAGTTTCACAACGCAGTGACCTCATCTGCATGAACTCAGATGCTGTGGTCTCAGGGAGGGCACAGAAGATTAATTAGAGGGTCACTTGGAACAATCGCTACCACTTTGTCTTGTTTGATGTGTGGTTGGTTCCTAACTCGTCGGTTTAAAGTTGTTTGTCTCCTGACTGATGACTTAAATATGATTCTTGAATGTGTTTCAGCAGAGCCTATTTTCCAGTTTGAAAAGTCAACTGTTTTAATTATGGAAAAAAAAAAGCCGAGACCCATAGAGGGGAAAAGAAAAATGGAATTTCACCGTGAAGTGCTGATTGCTTCTCAGCCTTCTGGCCAAGATTAAAAATGAGACGTGCACTTTTATCTGTGCTGAGCTGGTTTGTGTCTGTGCCATTTGTCCCCAGCATCTCATTGGCATCTCTGTGATGCACTGTAGTGTTAAGCGTCCACACTGTTTAGACAGCCAGGCTGTCTCCAACTTTTTCTTTTTACAAGCATTGTGTAGTGGAGCGTTTAAATGTGAGTGTCTTTAGCCATGATGTCCTTAGGGACAAATGGTTAAAACTGAAATTACTATGTCCAAATTTATTTGCCTCTGAAAAGGGATAACACTTTTTCAAATATATTGTCATCCCAAAGTATTTTACCTCTTACCACGAGTGTATGCACCTGTCTATCCTCCTCTTTCTTCCCATCAAAATGCCTGAGAAAAATTTAGACATATGTGCCAGTCTGACAGGCACAGTGTTGCCTGGCTCTGGTACCTTCTCTGTGGCTGTCTGTATTTTACGCCATTTTCTAATGCATGCCATGCTCCGGGAGCTGTTGAGCTGCAGCTCGTGCTCCTTGTCTGCCTGAATGCAGTTATTTTGATGAGCGGTTAGTTTGATGATGCAGTTATTTTGATATGCAGTTATTCCCTGAGCAGTTATTTTGGATGCTGTTGAGGGTTAAACTGAGGGCCCTGTGTGTGCCGAGCTAGCACCCTACTGCTGGGTTATGTCCTCAGCTCTTCCTGAGTGCATGTAGCTCTAAGCCATTGTGTGTAATGCAAATAAACTTCTCTTTCGATATAATTTAAAGAAGTTTTCTTTAAATTTTTAAAGTTATTTATTTAGTGCATTTATTTATTCATTCATTCATTTATTTATTTGTGTGTGTGTGTGTGTGTGTGTGTGTGTGTGTGTGTGTGTGTGTGTGTGTGTGTGTATACATGTGCTCCCATGCTCTGATATATGTACGGAGGTCAGTTCTCTCCTTCCACTCTTCGAGTCCCGTGGACTCCACTCAGGCTGTCAGGCTTGTTAGCAAGTGCCTTTACCGGCTAAGCCCATCTCTTCAGTTATAAAGTTTCCTTTTTTTTGTAAATTTTGTCATTTTACAAATTTTGTAATTAAATTTCTTTTACAAATTAAACACAAGTTTAATTTTTTTTTCTGAGACAAGTTTTCTCTATGTAACCCTAGCTATCCTGGAATTTACTCTGTAGACCAGGCTGGCCTCGAACTCCCAGAGATCCACTGGCCTCTGCTTCCTGAGTGTTGGGATTAAAGGCATGTGCCGCCACCACCATGCAAAAGTTTTCAATTATGTGCAGTTAAACCCATAAATGTTTCTGCCTTTCCCCATGCCTTGCCACCATCTATGCATATGTAATTTTAAATTCTGTGAAGACAATGTATAAATTTTTCTTATGAAGACTACCAATGGAAGAAACCATATCAAGTAGGAAGCCAATACTGGCTCTCTATTCCCCACGCAAGAAGCAGCTGCTGCTTACAATTTGGGTCATCCTTCAGCCTTTAGAACCAGGGTAATGAATTGATCTTTGGCCCTGGAAGGACTGTGGCTATGTGTAGAGTTGGTGGTCATAGTTCATCTGCCTGTTACCCACACTACACTTCCCTGCAATCTCCAGGAATGGCATAGATGGCCAGTGTGTGTGTCACGGCTGTCCTCAGCAGACAGGTCTTTTTATGCCTGCTCTGGGACGCTCGGGGTCGCCGGAGAAGCTGGTCTGGAATGAGAACTGTAGAACATGGTGGTCCAGCTTTCTTTCTCTCTAGCACAAAGACTGGCCTCCCCTTTTTGCATGTGGATCAGACTTTGTGAATGTAACATGCACAAGACCCAGGTGGGTTGTGCCAGTTGGGGTGCCAACCAACACTGATCTTCATGACTGTCGTGCAAACCAGAGCCTGGTCCTGTCTGCAACCAGAGCCCAAACTCTCCTATTGCCTGACGCTTATAAGCACAGGACAGTCACAGATGTATCTTTGAAGGAGGTGAGCGTCCTGAGACGTTTGGATGCATCTTTCCATGGAGTTAAAGCAAACTAGCACTTCCCTAGCCTCGCCCACCCCCACTGCCTTGGAAAATAAAGTACCAGTCTCAATGCTTCCAGAGTGTTCCCTCCAGCACCATTTGGGGAAGAGGGAGGCAGGACGCTTTTCTCACACCTTCCTCATTTTTTTTTCAAATTTAGACACAGCCCTGAATGAATACTGGTTTCATTTGCAGAACATGCTGTATCTGATTCTTGCTCCTTTCATTGGGTTTTAGAAAATATACAGGTTCAGCTCCGGGTCAAGTTGATCTTTTTTTTCTGGAAAAAAACCACTTTGGTTTGTTCCACTGTTCGGTAACAAAATTAATGTTTGGGCCTGACTGAGGGTTCAGCGAATGGGTGTGGGCTGTTTTGGTTACAGAGGGACAGTAGAAGTCCTTGATGAGACTGAATTTCTTCTGTTCCAAGGGAGAATTGCTAGTCTGTTAGGAAACGCCTTCTCAGCTCCCGAGGGCTGCCACCACATTCCCTGGGAGTGTCGCCTCAGCTCCCGGCCAGGTGGTCAATGGTCCTCTGTGTGGAGGAGTGGAGCTGGGTATAGCAGAGGGGACATAGAGGTGTGGTCAAGTGGCATGTCCATCAACTCAACATCAGCCTTTGCCTTGAAGCCTGCTGCAGGGGAAGAGTCTGGCAGGTGCCTAGGAGGATGGATCCAGGACTGATGGATCCAAGACCAGCAGTCTTATTATACAAACCTGAGACTACCTGCACAAGACTGGGCTCATTAACATTCATCCCAGAAGGATAGAGGACTCCTGAGGCCCTCCTCCTCTTGCCTCCCATCTCTGATGGACAGTTAATGGTGGCTGCCATTTTTTTTCATATGTTTTTTTTATTGACAAGTGATGCAACTATACAGTACAAAGGAGATTTTCTCTATACCTTTCTTTTTTTTTTAAACTTTCTGTATTTTTTTTTTAAAGATTTATTTATTTATTATTATATCACACCAGAAGAGGGCGTCAGATCTCATTACGGATGGTTGTGAGCCACCATGTGGTTGCTGGGATTTGAACTCAGGACCTTTGTAAGAGCAGTCGGTGCTCTTAACCGCTGAGCCATCTCTCCAGCCCTCTCTATACCTTTCTTATAGGTATATACCTATAAGAATTCCTAGATCAAATGATAGGTTGGTGTTAACTTTGATGATATGCCAAACATTTTCCAACATGGCTCCTTATTTTATTTTGCTCATGTATGAAAATCTAGATTATCTTTCAAGTACACATATCAACTCAAATGTTTCTGGGTTAATAGATATTTTTCAATGTCTTATTTAGTTTTTGATTATGTTCAGATATATTTCCTTTCTTTTTTTATTTTCTAAGTTTTTTTTATTTACATTCCAAATCATTTCCTCTTTCCCGTTTCCTCCCTCCCCGAAAGTCCCATAAGCCCCCTTCCCTCCCTCTTTTCCCCATTCAACCCTCTCTCACTTCTCTGTCCTGGCATTCCCCTACATCCAGGACCAGGGGTCTCTCCTTCCATCTTCTTGGAAATCTATTGATATGCGAATTGTGTCTAGGGTATTCTGAGATTCTGGGTTAATATCCCCTTATCAGTGACTGCATACCATGTGTGTTCTTTTGTGATTGGGTTACCTCACTAAGGATGATATTTTCAAGTTCTGACCATTTGCCTAGGAATTTCATGAATTCATTGTTTTTAATTGCAGAGTAGTATTCTATTGTGTAAATATACCACATCTATTGAATCCATTCCTCCGTTGAGGGGCATCTGGGTTCTTTCCAGCTTCTGGCTATTATAAATAAGGCTTCTATGAACATAGTGGAGCATGTGTCCTTATTGCATGCAGGGAAAGCCTCTGGGTATATGCCCAGGAGTGGTATAGCCGGATCCTCCGGGAGTGTCATGCCCAGTTTTCTGAGAAACCGCCAGACTGCTTTCCAGAGTGGTTGTACCAGCTTGCAATTCCACCAGCAGTGGAGGAGTGTTCCTCTTCCTCCACATCCTCGCCAACAACTGCTGTCTCCTGTGTTTTTGATCTTAGCCATTCTGACTGGTGTGAGATGGAATCTCAAGGTTGTTTTGATTTGCATTTCCTTAATGACTAAGGATGATGAACATCTCTTTAGGTGCTTCTCAGCCATTAGATATTCTTCAGGTGAGAACTCTTTGTTTAGCTCTGTACCCCATTTTTGAATAGGGTTACTTGGCTTTCTGGAGTCTAACTTCTTGAGTTCTTTGTTGGATGTAGGGCTGATAAAGATCATTTCCCAGTTAGTTGGTTAGTTGGTTGCCACTTTGTCCTTTTGACAGTGTCTTTTGCCTCATAGAAACTTTGTAATTTTATGTGGTCCCATTTGTCAGTTCTTGATCTTAGAGCATAAGCTATTGGAGTTCTGTTCAGGAAATTCTCCTGGTGGCTGCCATTTTATTCAGTGGTGTGACCACTGCCAAGTTGCCTATGCTATAGTAAACACCCCAACACACAGACACAACACTCATGAAAGAACTGTAATTAAACTCAGTTGGTCACAGGCACAGAAGTGAGTGAGGGCATTGCTGGAAGAAGGGTCACAGCAGGAGAAAAAGGGGGGACGAGGATAGTAATGGGTGGAAAAGACCAAAATTCAGTATATACATGTGTGAAACTGTCAAGAAATAAGTTAACAAACAAACAAAAAAATAGAGCGCAGACATCAGAGAATGACACGAAGAATACACCATGGAAAATTGCAGAGAACTGAATGCTTCTGCGCATGCCCCACCCCAGCCTTTTTAGCTCCTTTTATCAATAGGACCTGGAAGAACATAGTTATTAATAACGGGCCAGTCTACTAAACTAATAGACATCTTGGGGGCGCAAGCTTGTGTACACTGATTCACTATGGAATTCCCAACAGTTGGCTCTATGCCTGGCAGAGTTGTTGCTTTAAAAAGTATCTTTTGAATGAATACATTTTTTCTTATTTAAGTACCACAAACCATAAACAACCCTTCATCCTAAGGACGCCTCATCCTGACATCTTTCTGCTGACCTTTGGCAACAACTTGCTATCTTCAGGCTTCCATTCTGTCATCCTTAAATGGGGATGCTGAGATCTGCCCTGTGCCGGCGGAAGACCATATGGCAGCTGCATGTGATAGTTGAGCAGGGCCTGGATCAGTGAGCCCTGAGCTAGGGGCCATACACGTGCACGGACCGTGACCTGAAAGTCAAGTGGTAAGAGTCTACAGGCAGCACAGATGAGCAAATGCTGCAGAGTTCAAGTACAAAGGTCCCAGAGAAGCTTGGCTTTCCAGATGGGAGCTCAGGCCTTGGAAGAGTGAGGTGGAAGAAGGCTCAAACTTGAATTCTTTGCTTGGAGCCTGGGCCTAGGGCTGTGTATCAGTCTCCCTCCCTCTTAAGAGACACACAGTCAGGTGCTCCAGACACGATAGGTGACTGTTCTACTGCCCACTGTGGGAACGAGAGAGAGAGAGAGAGAGAGAGAGAGAGAGAGAGAGAGAGAGAGAGAGGAGGAGAGAGAGAATGTATGTGTGCAGTTAGAAGACTGCTTGTGTGGGTTGGGTCTCTCCTTCTACCATGTGGTTCATGGGAATCAATCTTAGGCTGCCAAGCTCAGCAGCAAGTGCCTTTACCCTCAGAGCCATCCCACCAACCTTCTAAGGGCTTGCTGGTAGATGACTCCCAGGCTGACAGAAGCATCCATGTCTACCCAGTGCATGGACAAGGCTCACAGTCCTTGCATGCCCTCTGTCCCACAGAGAGAGGACAGGCCTCTGCAGGGCGAGCCCCTCCAGCCCCAAGTAGATGCTTATATACTGGCAGCAAGAGGAGGGTGCAGTTAGTTCTGGGTGTGCGAGCTAGAGCAATGGAATGCAAGCAGCCATTGTACCATCCTGGCCCGTGTGCTATGGGCCTAGTCCTCTGAGGTCTGGAGAGATGCCTGAGGAGTTCCAGGTCACTGGAGCGTGGTTATTGAACTGGTAACCACCAAACATTCCACAGGCGGTGTGTGTGCAAGACAAAGGCCACCTTGAGGAAGGTCCAGCCCCTGGGTATTTTGCATAGTGGCCAGATTCCAGGTTCAGAGAGGGGATAAGTGGTCATCTATATTGATTTCATCTCAGAGAGGGCCTGGCTTAATTCCTTCCTTGAGGGTGACTACCACGGTAGGCACTGTGGGGACAGTTCATCCCCTGCTTTGCAGCTGCCTGGAGGGAAAACAGGCTGTGGCTTGGGTCCAGCGGGACCTCTTGAGGGTCAGAGAGAATATAGGCAATAGAAGGACAGTTTGTAGCCCGGTGTTCTTTAGCCCTCACGCTCTCTCTTGGAACATGATGTCTTGACTTGGGTTGACATTGAAGGTGATGACTTTGTGTGCAGATGACATGGGGAAGAAGTTGCAGAGGGAAATCAGTGTGGGTTGGGCCGGGGCAGGAAAGAGGTCCTGGGGCTTCCATAGGTGGAGCACCATGAGGGTCTCCCAGGTCGGGTCCTACAGATGACTTGGGAGTATGAGATCCTCTTGTGAGTTGGTGGAGAACTGAGCTTTCATGAGCCATGCTTCATGCTAAGGGCCACCCCGGAGTGTGCAGAGGTTTCTGTACACTTCTTGCAAATTCTGAATGTCAGGAAGGACATGGGGGCTGGCCACCATGACAGCAAATGGAAAGAAGACCCTGACTTCTGCTAACAAAACATCAGCATACACATCTGCCTGAGAGCCTATATATCCTGGCCACCCGCTTTGCTCCACTGGCTCTGACTCCTGTGGCTCAGCTTGGACCCCATACCTTGTCCAGGATCACAGATCCTGCCATCTTTGTCTCCAGAGTTTCCTGCTTGCGTTCTTGACTTTGGTCAACAGAACTCTGGGGCCCTCCACCCCTTCCACTGCAGCTGAGTCCCGGCTTCATCCACCACAGCCAGCCTCCAACTATTGAAGATGAAGGGTCAGAATGCCCTCAGTTCAACTCCACTCCCCTCACTGACTGGGTCACTGGAATAGAAGGCAGTCTACAAAGACATCTAAGTAGTTGCCGTAGGAAGGTGAAACAAGACGTCTACAGGATGCTAGAGCAAAACATGCCACAGCAGGCCTCCACATGCTGTATCTGTGAAATTCCAGTTCCATGTGGCTTTCCAACCTGGGAACTGTCAGCTAAGTTGAGAAATGGCATCCAGAGAGCTACACCTTAGCAGATTAAAGGCTCTGAGGAGGCCTGCATTAAGGCTGTTCATTTTCCGATTTGACCCATCCTCTTCCGAACTATTTAACCTCTTTCACTCCGGAGTGTCTGTTAGAATCTCATGGAAGCAATGCTCTCCTAGAGGCCATGGCTACTTCTCTGAGTCTAGGACCAACCCACTGGGGTTCAAGCCTGTTCTATCAACATTGAAGTCTTTTCTTGACAAGCTAGAGTAGGCAGCCGGCTTCGGTTCCCCCACTGTGAATGGGTAACTGTAGTACCAATAGCACACACATGGTAGAGTGGTTGTTAACAGGAAGCCAGAGCAAGTCTTGACATGATCATGTGAAGACATGGGGCCTCACCTTTAGAGCTGGACAGGGCATCTCTCCCCTTGACCTTCCCTCCGGTACTTGCCTGGGAGGTAGGGGCAGGCACTGCTCATGACTGGTGTGCTTGTGCTGGTCCCCAAGTGAGGAAGAGTTAAGCACGACTCAGCTATGCTTTCCAGTGTTGTGTTTCCAAGTTCTCTAGGTGATTTTCAGCTGCAGGGCACTGCTCTCAGGGACTTGGACAATCTATTCCTGCCCCACGAGAGACCAGCCTATTAGCCAACTTCTCCCGATCCTAACTCAGAGGAAAAGGGCCAAAGAGAAGGGAGTTCGAAAGAGGTGTGGAAACACGAATGCTCCAAGTAGCCCCCGAGTGGCCTCGGCAGGGGTGGGAGTGGCTCAAGTCATCCATCGTTGACACAGGTCACTGGTGGCTTTCCGACGTCCACACCTCCCTTTCAGGTGACATTCGTGCATAGCTGAATAAGTCTTCACGCTCCAGTCTGTTATGTAGCGAGGCGACTCTGTCTGACTGTGTGGTCAATACAGGACATGTCCTTCCTCCCTTCTTTCTTCTGGCTGCTTGAAGACATGAGAGCTGGACATGAGCGGCTATCTTGGATAGTGAGATGACATGCCAAGGTCAGTACGTTACAAAATGGCATTACAGAACCACCCTGGGCTGTCTAGCAATGAAATGGGCACAAACATGAATTCACCTTTTTCCTAGAGGAAAGGGGCTTTAAAAGAAGAATTCTTCGGTCAGAGCAGAAGCAACAAAGGCCACTTTCCTGGTAAAGCTGTTTATGCTTGGACAAGCTGCTCCTCCTTGGTCAAAGCAGTGAGAGAGATATACATGGGAGGGCAGAGACAGGAAGCACCGACTGACCCTGTGAGGCGGGGCTGACAACTCTCTCATTCTGAAAAGAGAGCAGGTTTTGCATGAACTTTCCCTCTGGAAAGTTCTGTCAAATGATCAGCCTAGACACACTCTCATATTAATGGGAAATTTCTCCTCTTGTTTATGAAATCATTTTAGAGTTGATTCAGAGGGAGAGAGGGAGAGAGAAAGAGAGAGGGGGGAGGGGGAAAGAGATCATTTGCCAGCTAGACAAATGCCAGACACTAATTTATGGACACATCTCAGCAGCCAGTTTTAATGTGGAGCTGTCTGGAGACTGCACCCTGCACCAGTAAGCACTCCTGTACTAAGAATAAATTTATAAATGTCTTTTATAAGAGTCAACAAACTCAACAACCCCGCAGACTGTCTGTCACATCCCAAACCAGAACAAAGACACTCGTTTTGGTCCTTCCTTGTGGGAGGGCCGGGCAGGCTAGGTGACTGGCTCTGCTGGTGTGATTCTCTGGCCAAGGCCAAGGTGACAGGCCACACTGTGTATTTCCATCCCTCCACCGGATAGCTGTCTCTCTCCCCAGAGAACATCTGCTCTAGTGATAACAGGACCATCAGGAAGGCCCTGGGCTGTTAGACTAGAGACCACCCTCTAGTGTAGACCAGAGTCACAGGTGCCAGCTTCTGGGTCCACGTGTGAAGAGGGCCCTGTCCAGTCAGTCTCCTCAGGGATTCTGGATCATTTCCAGGCCATTGACTTTCAAGATGGTTTGAATTCTGTGATAATGCCTGAGGCTTGAGAACTGCTTTGATCATGCTTAGACCAGTGGACAGGACGTCTCATTTTGATGCCCCCTTGCCTTCAGCGACACAGCGTATGAACACACAAAGCTTAGAGGCAAAAAGAAAAAAAATGTTGAAAACTTCAAACATATACTTGATGGGGAGCATAATGTTAATTGAGGGAGCAATGTTCACCTCAGAGAGCACTTCCCTTCCCCTCACCAGGGCTGCTTCTGATGGTGACTGGGTGGGGCAGTCACAGTGTCTGCACAGTGTGCCCCACTGTCCTGGCTACTTACGTGTGTCCTGGTCTGCTATTGGCCAGCAGTGCACAGTGATCAGCCGCTGTGGTGTGGTGTGTGGTTGTATTGTGCTTGCTGCACGGCCCCACTCTGCAGGCTTCCAGGGGTCCAGTGGTCCTCACTGCTGCCTCCCAAAGAGTCTTGTGGGTGTCTCACACTGCTGACTAGGGGTGCTGGTCTACTTGGCTCCTTGTCATTTCCCTGTCATATGGCTCTGTCTAGCCCAGCCTCTGTATTCCTGGGACCATTTGATGGGATTTCCCATCCATTTGTTGAAACAGCCAGAGAAAACCGCCACAGAACTAGTGTCAAGTGCCAGATGCTCCACGTCACCCACTTCTAGAAGCTTGACGCCCAGTGTCACAGCGCCAGCAGGGTCTTGCTTGGGGTGGCCACGGGTCTCTGGGTGCCGTCCAGCTGCTTGTCCAAGGTTGTTTTCCATGCTCGCGACTCTGGCATCTCTCCTTCTCTTTTTATAAGAGTTTTTGGGGCTGGGGACCAAACTCTGGTCCCTGCACACACTAAGCCTGTGTTCTCCCACCTGGGTGGCCAGCAGGCTTCTGTTTCTTTTGTAATGACCTCATATCTGAATGGGATGACCTAACAGCCTCATTTTAACGTGTTTGCTTTTTTTTTGAAGACTTCATGTCCTAACATGGTTCCATTATGAGCTTGGAAGATAGAATTGACAATACACTCACACATACATACATCATAATATATATGTATATGTGTGTGTGTGTGTGTGTGTGTCTGTGTGTGTGTGTGTGTGTGTGTGTGTATAAATTTTAGAGGGACATTATTTTTTTTAATCCAATTTATCTGTCTCTGGCCAGGGCCAAGGTGACAGGCCACACTGTATATTTCCATCCCTTCACTGGATAGCTAACTCCCTCCCTCTCCAGAGAACATCTGTTCCAGTGATAACAGGAATATCACGAAGGCTGTGGGCTGTTAGACTGGAGACCACCCTCTAGTGTAGACCAGAATCACCAGGTTCAGGGTAGGGGGACTGGCTGAATATAAGAGTCAGTCATCATGTCATCTAATAATGGTCTCCTCTTTGTCTCTGGCTTCCTGCACAAAGCCTGCAGACTGCAGGGCTGGTGTTTCTTCCTCCAGAGAGGAGCAGCCCTCCCAGCAAGGCCAGCGTTTTTTTTGTAGTCAGTGTTCATGTTCAGAGTACACCAACCATCGCTTTCTCCAGGGGAAAAAAATCTGGAATCAGAAACCTGTTCTCTGAAGCAAGCCTGACTCAAAACTCCTCCTGCCGCACGCATACCCACATAGGAGCTAGCTAGTTCCCAGGGCTGGGTTCTGAGGTGGATAGAGGGGGAGCTATGGGGCCCTCTCTTTGCAAGGAAGGGAAGATCAATGGTGGGATATTTTTATAATCATGGTTAAGCAATCATTTGAATAATGCATTTACATGACAGAAATCATAAATCTGTAAATCCTTTTTCAAGTTCAGAGGCTTTAGTTTCTTTTCCTTCTCTATAAAACAAAACAAACGAACAAAGAAAAGCACTGGCTGCTCTTCCAGAGGACCTGGGTTCGATTCCAACCACCCACATAGCAGCCCACAATTGTCTGTAACTCCAGTTCCAGGGAACCTGATACCTTCACCACACACACAGACATACGTATAGGCAAAACATCAGTGCACACAAAATAAAAATAAATACATTAAACACATACAGAGAGAGGGGGAGAGAGGAGAGGGAGCAGGAGGGAGAGAGAAAAGAGAGAAGGAGAGAGCCCATATGTTTATTTTAGGGAATCTGGGAAAGGCTGAAAGAGCAAGTCCATGCTTAGACACGACATCCTGAATAAGGTACTATCATCACTCCAGCCCATTTCTTTCTCCTCTTTCATCTATGGATAATGTTAGCGCTTCCTTTTAGATTCACAGATAGGTTTTAAAGCTGACACAGAGAGGTCAGCCTCCCCTCCTGTGACCCTGCTCTTCTCTCCAGCCCTTGTGGACTGTCACCAGTTCCCGTGTCCATGTGTGCATCCCTTCAGAGTTCCTCCTATTGTAAGAACACATCCTCGTATTTCTTTGTGGAATACATCACTAGGTTGCTGTGCTGTGAGCACAGTGCTTTCTGCAACCCCCTGCAACCCCTGCAGCCTGGACCCTCGCTCTCCTCCCTATCACCACAGACTGTCTGGGTCAAGCTACAGCTACAATTGGAGCTCAGGGAGCTGAGGTATCGTTCCTTTCCCTTGTCTCTCTAGGTCAGAACCTCAGCAAGGGTGAGTGACATGTTCTATTGGCACCACACACAGGGGACCCAGAAAGGCACCCTTCCTAGTCACGGACTTCACAGAATGTGACTCATATTTCTAGGAAAGAATAGAGACAGGGACATCCCCAGGGCTGTTCCAGTCAGGTCCTTCCTTTTTTAGAGCAGTGCATTTTCAGAGTCTTCTATACAAATCCTTAAGAACTGTGTATAAGGAAGGAAGGAGAACCCAGTCTGTTCAGGTCCATCAGAGAACTTGTCCTCTAGTCATGTGATTCTAATTGGCCAAGACTTTCCTTCCAACATGGCCAGGTGAGCCTACCTCCTGTCTCTGGGCTTGCTGTACGATCATGTTGTGAACTTGGACATTCTCACTGCATAGACTCCTCACCCATTCCGTCAGGAAATCAGTGGTCAAAATTCAGAAAAGGGGGGTGGTGGTGGTAAAAAGCCTCGCATAATCTCTGACTCCTGGGTTTGGTCCCACTGAGTCCCAACCTCCTGAGTTATGAAGTCTGAACTGAATTCTGTTGCACTATGGATTTGAACTTGTACCAGTCAAGGAGGCCAGAGTCCACATGGTGGATAGAAGTTCCTGAGAGAAAGTGCACGCTCTGAAGCCAGCCTGGACAGGCCACATCTTAACCTTATTTGCTGGGCTATATCAGCTTTTTCTGCCCACTTTTGCTTCATTGAGTGACATGCCATGACCGTTAAGCTTGTGCAAGAGGAAGGAAACACAGTACCTAAGTGACAGCAAACTGTCCACACACTGTCACATTTGAGAAATGCCATTGTCCCCTCAACCTGCCCTCACCGACTCCACCCTCATCCCACCCGATCCCTGCCTCTCCGCCACTAGCCCTGGGCTGTTGAACATTTATTTGAGCTGCATCAGCCAACATCAAGATGGAAGGAGACAGCCATCGATGAGACTTCTGAGTCAGGGTATTGGAAAGTCCAGGGGGTGGGCACATGCAGCTTGCGGTGAGAGGCAGAACTGGCCTTGGTGAGCTGCAGACAAGACCCTCAGCATACAGGCACCTTCTTGGCTTCCTTGAGAGACTCTCACCGAGGAGGACCACCTGTCAAGATGGCCTCCCCAAATAGCAAAGGAGTGTGTGTATGTGTGTGTAGACATATGCAATATATATATACACATTCTCATCTCTGTGGTAGCTTGTTGGGGGGTTGGCAGGACATCTGGAGACATGTAATCAGAAGACATTTCTTTCCCCGTACTCCTGGAGAGCAGTCAAGGCCGCAGTGTCTGTGAGAGTCCAGCAGGACGTCTCTGCTTGGCTTTCAGATGGCTGCTCCCTGTGTTCACTCAGGGGTGGGTCTGAATCTCCTCACCCTACTGGGATCAGGGTCCACTAAGGGTCCTTGACGTACCTTATCACCACCATAAAGGTCCTATCTCCAAATATAGCTACACGCTGAGGACTCAAAATCAGGATTTCAGCACAGGAATTTTGGGGAGGGCCGTGACACAACTGAGCTCTTAACTCTCTGAAGGCAGCTTTTCCGAGCTCTTCTGGACTTCCCGCTAAGCACCACCACCTCATTCCTGAGCCCCAGAGATATACCATATAGTGTGGCAATTTGAGACATACCACATAGTTTGGCAATTTGGTAGCAGTAACTAAAGGATTTCCGACATCAGGGACCCTGGTGCAGAACCTCCACTCCTTAGGTGAGGTATGAGGGGAGGGTGTGAGGGGAGGGTGTTAGCGGCATGGGTGTCTCTCGATGTTTGCTCTCCCTTGATGCACTAAAGGCTGGTGTGGAAGGATTGGTGTCCTTGGGTTGAAAGCACATCCAAATGCAGATATCTTTACAGACACACCTACTCTGAGTACAGAGACTTATGTACTCACACTTAAGTATAGTGCACAGATGGGCAGAATTCTATTATTTGGCATGATAGATGGGGTATTTGGATTCATCAAATTTTATAGTTAATAATGAAATGTTATTAATGTCTCAAAGTGTCTCCCAATTAAAATAATAATGCAAATTAAACATGCAAATCTAAGGTCAGAATAAACTTAATTGGATCCTAAAATTGTCATGCATTACACGCAAAGCACTTATTCTCCCCCTTTTCTCCCCTCAGAATTTCCTCCTTTCATTATTTTTTCCATTTATTTACATACACACATGTGTGAGCATGTGTGCACGTGCACATAGCAGGACTGTCTCAGACCCACCAGTGATATGACACAGAGGCTTTTTAATATTGTAAAGTTTAAACCTTTTACTGGGCAGTCTTCTGGCTACTCTGTGCTTAACCCGAGTACTCCTGGCACTGTGTTCTTGCCACGTGGCCAGCTCTATGTCTCTGCTCTGTTGTGGACTATCAGTTTACCTCTGTGTCTGCTGGCTGAATCCCCACCTCTCATTTCTTCTCCCAGAATCCCAATCTCTGCCTGAAAGATTTGCCTTCCACTTCCTGCCCAGCTGTTGACTGTCAGATCTTTGTTACAGCCAATCAGATGTAATTCTAGATTACCTTAGGCAGGTAAGGAAGAATGAATATTTACAGAATATGGTGATGGGCCATAGAAATAACAATACCAAGATCCTGTCAGCGTTCAGCTTTCTGTTGGGACAGAACTGAATATACAGAGACATGCTTCACACAGTGTACCCCAGCATCTCCCCCTTTTAGTCCAATAAATGGCTCAACATAAAAAAAAACCCTATATACAGTAAGAGCAATTGTGAGAACTATCTGGTAAGAACTGTATTCATGATGTCCAGTCTATTTGTATTTGGCAATGTTGGAGAAAGTATCCCACTATCTCTCTTATCTTGGTGAGCTCAAAGTTTGTGTCTAGATAACTTTGTCACTGTTCAGCCTTTCACACAGGTCTCTCCTTACACCCTAAAACACTTTCTTAGGTCATTCATGACTTAAACTTTTATGTCTTTCAACCTTCATCAATTTTACACCTCTTTTGTGAGTTTTCTTTTTTGTGTCTGATAACAAGGAAAACTGTAAGACTATGACAATCTAGTCTTCAACCCCATCAGAGACCTGAGAAGAATAAACATTACTCTAGTAAATCGGAAATTCAGAGCATGCAGCTTCCATATCTAGAGACATGACAGGGACCGTTACCTGGACAGTCATTCAAGGTCCCTTTGTGTGATAGGGCATCCATCTTCAGCCGTCAGGCCCAGAAATATTAACAGACCTTTTTCTGAAGCAGGAACTTTGAAGGACTGGCCTGCCTTGTCTTGGCAAAGTTGGTCAATTGACTTCCTGGTGTCCTGTGCGTTCACATTTCAGATGGCATGCTGTCAGCAGTAGAGGTAACGGCAGGTTTTAGCCCAGTGGTCATCTTTACCACAGTTGATACAGACTCCAGGCGGAGGTTCTTCAGTGCCCACTGTCTTCTTCAGAGGAAAATGAAGGTGCTTCCAGGAGTTGATGTGTCTCTCTGCCAGAAAAGCCTTTTATTATTGAAACATCTTAAATGTCATATTCTGCACATCTCTGAAGTGTTTGATCACCATCTGTCTATCTAAAGTATATCCAAACGGACAAACGTTGCTTGGTTTTGGATATTTATTTTCTGCTTAGCTTTAAAATGTACACAAGAGGTTAAATTAAAGCTTATTTTGTAATTAACTAAATTAGTACCTAACAAGACTACAAGTTTATTTATAGGTGGCTAGCAGTTAACTTGCATTTCTTAATTATCCTAAACAGTTTGCAATGGTAGCTTTCACGGACTAGAACTTTATACTACACTCTTAAATAAGTTGCATAGGTATAATACCTTAAACAGGAGTTGAAATATTGAAATATGTATATATATACATACATACATATATATATACACACACACACATATATATATAAAATGTTGTAAGAAATATGACTTATAACCTTACATTTTTATCCATATATAAAAATCTACACCAGTGTAAAATATTTGAGACTTGTTGCTTTCTAGTCTAAAAGTAGATGCAATAATCTACCCTTTTATCCTTCATACTTATATCCCCCATATATTCACACGTGTGCATGCATGTGTGATATATAAATAATATAAATATGTGTATGATATGTGTGTACATGTGTGTGTGCGCGAGTGCATGTATGTGGGCATGTGTGTACCATGATGTGTGTGTGGAGGTCAGAGGACAACTTTCAGGGGTCAGCTTTCTCCTTCCACCACATGGACTGTGGGGATGAAACTCAGGTCCGTGGGTGTGGGAGGTCCCTCCATCTTTCAGTGTCTTCTTGTGTTTTACTGTTTTCATTGTAAACATCTTTTGCTTCCTTGGTCAGAATTATTTAGGCTTGGGGAGGGCATTGTTAATGGGATTCAAACGTTTTAACACTTAAAAAGAATATCTATTTTCACATGCATGTGAGTGTGTGTAGGTCAGAGAACATCCTCTGGTATCGCCTCTAATTCTTGCACCTTTTTTTGGAGGCTGGGTCTCTCTTTGCTTCTAGACCTCATATTGCAGGATAACTAATCCTCAAGCATCTGTCTCTGCCTCCTTGCTAACCACAGGGCACTGGCATTTCTTATGCATGCCACTGTGTTCAGCCTAGCTTGGCTTTCAGATATCCAAACCCAGACTGTTAGGCTTGCTAGGCAAGCAATCCTGAGCACTGAGCACCCACAGAACGGTCTCCCCAAACTCAGTCCTTCTTTTTAATTTAGGAACCACATCCATCCTGGGAGTGTTTTACCTATAGCTATGGCAACAAACCAGTTAATTCTGAATTCTCTGTTGAATTAGGACACACACACACACACACATATGTGGGCACACATATACATATAAGCATACACCTCTACATGCACACACACATAGACTTATACACATGGACACACATACATACACATGTACACACAGATACACCTGAGGACACACACACCACAGACTGGTAAATATAGCTTATGGGCTGTGTTTCAGACAGATGACAAAGTATTTGAAACTTTCAAATCCGGTGTCAGTTTTTTAAGGTTATGGTAATCTACAGAAAAACATTTAGATTTCATGTTTTTTATGAAATCCCTGGATCAAGACTCAGACATTCTGTGGGTCTCTCTGACCTGTTTGGTTCTTATTTGAAATCCCCAAAACATGTCTCAAAGTTTCTAGTAAGCAATACTTTTTATGAGCAATAATCGTATTATTTGATTTTTTTTAAAAAAATCTGTTTAAAAGCCTTTGATTTTTTTTTCAGACTTTCCCAGCACTAGGCCCACTTTGCCCAGTGCAAAAATTAGAATTCCCTGTAGGAGCCTCTACGTTCAAAGCACCCTGACATCCTTTATTTAGACATTTTTTAATATTGAGATTATAATTTAATTACAACCTTTCTCCCCTTTCCTCTCTCCAAACCCTTCTGTATACCCTTTCCTGTTCTCCTTCAAATTCGTGGCTTCTTTTTCAATAATTATTTTTGTATGCAGAATAAAATCTGCTAAATATAATCTGCTAAATTTAATATAACGTTCCCAAATATAATCTGTTCAGTCTGTATAATGTCACTTGTACGTTTTCAGGACTGAGCTGAGAACCAGTTAATGTGCCCTTCCCTGGGGAAGACCACCTCTCCAGCTTCCGGCTTTCCTCAGTTGCCTGGAGTTCTTATGTAGGGTTGAGGCCTTGTGTAGTTTCCCCCATCAGTCTGGCATATTCATTTGTACCATCCTTGTTCAGCTCATATGACTCTTTGGCAGCCATCTTGGTAGGAATTGCTTCTGATATTCCTAGGAGAAACCCAGAGCAAACTCCCTGGTCCTCTGACTTTTGCAATCTTCCTGCCCCTCTCTTCTGCAATGTTCTAGGTACAGGAGTGTTTTGTAAATATATTCATAAAGATTGGGCTCCATAACTATGCATTTTGATTGGTTGTGTTTTTATGTAGCGGTCTCCATGTGTTCCAAAGTTCCTCGATGAGGGATGAGGGCTGTCTTAGTTGGGGTTCCATTGCTGTGAAGAGACACACAACAACGACAGTTCTTATAGAGGAAAATATTTACTCAGAGCTAGCTTACAGTTTTAGCGATTTAGTCCCTTATCATAATGGTGGACAACATGGCAGAGTCCAGGCAGACATGGTGCTGATGAATGAACTGGAGGTTCTACACAGTCCCCTACAGCAGGGGACTGTGACACACTGGCCAGACTTGAGCATATATGAGACCTCAAAGCCTGTCCCCACAGTGACACACTTCCTCTAACAAGGCCATACCTACTCCAACAAGGCGACACCTCCTAACAGTGCCACTCCCCATGGCCACGTACTCAAACACATGAGTCTATGAAGGCCGTACCTATTCGAACCACTACAAAGGGTGAGCATTACCCTTACCAGTGGGTATAAAGACAACTGCTTATAGATTGTTGTTAAGGATTATGCTGGTTTAGTAAATTGGTCATTGTAGAATCTTCTCCAATAACTATGATTTCACTAGCACTGAGCAGTTAGCTAGGTTTCCAGTACCTGTCATGGTGTCCCTCTTGTTGAGCAAGCCTGAAGCTTCATTAAAGAATAGTTGTTACCACCGAGGTCTGTGTACCACTACTGTGCCTGTAGCGCTATCGTGACATGCTGGTTGTTGAAATAGTTCAGAGGTGTGATAGCTGGGTAGGACTGTTGGTTGCCTGTTTGGAAGCTTGGATGTGTCTTCTGGTACCATGAAAACTAGTGACCAAGGAGGGGACAGTCAGGTCAGTTCCAGCTCAGGTTCTCTGGACTTTTTTTTCTGAACGGCTTGACATCCTCAGCAATAGGGACACCTCTGGGCGGCAACCAAGGCCAATAGCAATAGACTGTATGCTTTGGGAGTCTTTTGAACAACCCTGGCCAACAACTCAAAAGAAGGTGTCTCATATCTGGTATTGGAGTTTTTGTTAGATGGTCTTTGGCCTTTGGAGGGAGCATTGTCAGCTCAGATAAGAAAAGTTTGTTAAACTGTGTGTGTATCTTAATATATGGAAGTACATGTATTACAGGCTTTTTAAAGGTAAATGGTTAATAACATGATTCATCGTGGCATTTCCAGGCATCCTTGTTATTTTCCCTCCCTCCCTCCATCTCTCACATTTATCTCCCTTGCTTCCCTAAGGAACTTCTGCCTCTTTTCCCATTTCCCCTACAGATCACTTAAAAAGCAGTCTGTAGCCTTGTTACCTGTGAGCTTATATAACTCTTTCTGGGGTTATATAAATGCTCAAATTTTTCAAAGTGATAACATGTTTATTCTTTTTCTGATTCTACAAAAATAAAATTTGAAAATAAAAAAGTTTAACAAGCCTAAAAATGAATAAAAATAATGGAAAATGACTCCAGATATCTCTGTGTTGGGGGCCGACAGGCCAACTGCCGGCTACATAGACAGGCCGCCTCTCCCCTCAAGAGAAATTCCTGACCTTCCTGACGGAACATCAAGACCAAGATAAAAATCTGCGACCTTCCCGGGAAAAACCACAGAATGTCCCAGGCACCTGGCCCAGGGCTTGGCCCATAGCTCACTTCCCCCTAGCTCTCCCTCCCAACTTCCTCATTCAGGGCTTGGCCCATAGGTCACTTCCCCATAGTTTCCCCTCCCAACTTCCTCATCCCTACTGCTTAAAACGTGCTGCCTGTGTGACAATAAACGGGGCCTTGACAATGGAATCTTGCTTGGCCTTGTTCTTCTCTCCCCCCCATGACCCTCAGGTAGCGCCTCTTCGGGACCCTGAATAACTAGACCTGCTGGACGGGTCAAGTGGCGCCCAAACAGGAACCCGAAGCACGGCCAACTACTGGACGACGGAGGAACCCTGGGAAAAGGAATCGAGGACCTTTCACGCGGCATCGCTCGTGCGTCGCTGGAAAGGGAGGTGAGTTTGGCCAAATAATTGTCGTCCGATTGTCATGGGGAAACAATTGTCTAAGGAAGCTTGTTTTATAGGAGAAATCAAGCGTTTGCTCAGGGAGAGAGGAATAAGAGTTAAGAAAAAAGATTTAATTAAGTTGTTTTGTTGATGAAAAATGTCTTGGCGGGTTTAAGCGGCCCTGATATACACCCACTTACGTGGAATAAGGTTGGTAAAGATATTAATAAGCTTTTAAAAGCTGGTGACCCGAATACGAGACCTCGCGTCTCGTATACAAGAAACTCAAACTTAAACATATCAAAGAATTACACTCAGCTGTTAAAAATTATGGTTTAACTGCACCCTTTACCTTGTCCATTTTTTAGAAGGACTCGCGGGGTTCGGATATTTGACTCCTAGTGAATGGACTAAGGTGGTGCAGTCTGTCCTCACCAGAGGACAATACTTAACTTGGAAATCTGAATTCATAGATAGGGCCGAGAGTCTGGCCACTAGGAACAGAAAAAACCCTCTAGGCAGGACAGCCTCTGGGACGGTGGACAAGTTGTGTGGGAGGGGCCCATTTGCCTCCTAGGAAAAACAATTAGGATTGTCCCCTGGCAGTACTCCCTCAAACTGCACAGGCCGCCTTATCTGCCTGGAGAGCGGTTCCTGCTCTCACCACCCCCTTAACTAAAATAGTCCAGGGGGCCCAGGAACCCTACACTCAATTTGTGGGGAGGTTACAGGAAGCAGCGGAAAGAGTCCTAGGTCAAAGTGAAAGTGAGGGGCTGCTCTTGAAAACGCTAACTTGGCGTGCAGAGCCGCGTTACGAGGCAAGACCAAAGATCTTGATATTACGGGAATGGTTAAACTTTGCAATGATGTTGACTCCTTCTCACATCAAGTGTCCAAGTCTATCAGTTTAGCTATCGAGGCTATGTTCCAAAAGCCTGGAGATTCTGGCCGCCCTAGAGGCAAAACATGCTTTAGATGTGGGCAGCCTGGTCACTTTGCTAGAGAATGTAGCGCTCTCAACCCCAGCCAGCCATTTAATCCCGCCATTGGCCAAGGGGCCCCTAAGCCTACCTCGCAGAGAGTTTGCCCTCACCGTAGGAAAGGCTGCCATTGGGCCAAGGAATGTCGGTCTAGAACTGATGCTAATGGGCAAGCCCTCCCTGCGGTCCAGGGAAACAGACAAGGGGCCCCGCACCGGGGGCCCCACACACCCCTAAGTACAGCACCAAGCTCCTGCGGCACCAGCTTATCTAGGGCAACAGCAGGAGCGCAGGACTGGACCTGTGTGCCTTCTCCTACACAATTTTGAACCCCCAAGATGGTGTTTAGGTTCTCTTCACAGGAATTTTTGGACCCCCGACATCTGGCACATTTTTTCTCATTATACGGCTTGCCTCAGCTACCATGCAGGGTCTCGGTGTCCACCCGTCGCTTGTGGACGCAGACTGTACTGGAGAGATAAAAGTTTTAAGGCAGAAAAGGGCCCAGTCACCATTCTCCCTGGCCAGAGAGTAGCCCAGGCGCTCCCTCTCCTGCTTGATTCCTCTGGAGCTCACATGGGAGGGCTCAGAGGAGATAGCCAACCTGGTTCCTCTGATGTCTACTGGGTCCAGCAACTCTCTAAGGAGCGCCCCTCCTTGTGCCTTAAGTTGGATGGGTGAAAGTTTGATGGCATTATAGATACGGGAGCTGACACCACAGTTCTTAGTTTGAGCTCCTGGCCTTCTGCCTGGCCTCTCCACCCCTCGATGACTCATTTACAAGGCATTGGCCAGTCTAAAAATACCTTACAAAGTTCAAAGTTGTTGACAATGGAAAGATTCAGAGGGGAATTCGGGCACTGTGCAGACTTTTATTGTTGAGGGCCTCCCTGTCAATCTTTGGGGGAGAGACATTGTCTCTCAAATGGGGATAATGATGTGTAGCCCCAATGAGGTGGTTTCTCACCAGCTCGCTCTGGAGCTAGTGCGGATTGGGGTACCCCCGACACCTTTGTCCCTCAAAAAAGCGCGCCCGAGCTTTCGGATTCTAACTGGTCCCTGGGTGCTCCACTGAAGGCAGGCAAAAACACTTAACGCTCCTTCCCTGGGGACTTTATGTCTGCCTGGGAGGTCATCGCGACTTCTCCATTGCCCGAGCATGTGAGTATCTGGAAACCAGGTCCCTGCAACACCCACTATCCCAGATACCCGAACACCCAATCCTTTGCTTCAGCCTACTCTACCTATGGGTCCTCCCTCGTCTACTGAGCTTGTGCTATCATTAGCTAATGCTTCGATACAAGCCATACATGAAGCTATTTTAGAGGAATGTTAGGTCTGTTATTCATCCTCCCTGCCCTTTTACGAAGGGATTGCAAGCTTTGGAGAATTATTACCCACTAATGATACCTCGCTTTTGCAGCGGAGTCCTCCAGAGAAGCAAGGACTCACCCTTGGCCAAATTTCTGGCCTAGGCATGTGCCTTCTGGGACCTGATATGCTGCACCCCAAGGCCCTGGTTGAGGTTTGCAATCAAACTATTGTAATTAATGCTTCCTGTTGCTGTTTCTAATGATCCCTATCTTGCTTGCTCCTCGGGATTGACCACTTTTATAGTTTCAGCTGCCTTTTTAGAGAATAGAGAATATAGTGTGTTTGTCAAGCTCCTCCCTCGATTGACCATTCATGATTCTGATGAACTTCTTAATTTTTGGGAAAGGGGAACTCATTTGTCCAGACAAAAGAGAACCTATAGCAGCAGTCACCCTGGCTATACTCCTTGGTTTGGGAGCCACAGGGGCCGGAACAGGAATTGCCTCCTTGGTCACTTCCAGTCAGCAGTATGCTCAGCTCAGCTCGGTGGTCGATAGAGGCCTACAAGAGCTACAGTTAGGACTAAAGAATCTTAAAGATTCTTTTACATCCCTCTCCGAGGTAGTGTTACAAAACAGAAGAGGTTTAGATTTGCTCTTTTTACAACAAGGTGGGTTATGCACTGCCCTTAAAGAAGAATGCTGCTTTTATGCAGACAAGACAGGATTGGTTGAAGATAGCCTTAAAAAGGTCAGGGAAAGTCTAGAAAACTGCAAGAAAGAAAGAGAGAAAAAAGAATCATGGTATCAAAACTGGTTCTCTACATCCCCTTGGCTCTCTACTCTGTTACCTAGTCTTTTGGGATCTTTGGTGGGTCTTCTCATGCTCATTTCTTTTGGGCTGTGGGCCTTCCAAAAATTAACTCTTTTTGTCAAGTCACAGGTGGATGCCGCTTTCACCAACAAGCCGGTTTCAGTGCATTACCATCATCTAGAGGTCAGAGATAATGACCCGGGTGCCTACGAGGAGCCCTTGGGCACCCCCTCTGCTGGCCTCGATTTCTTGATCCTGGCCGCAGACTACCGAAACCCTTGGTATAAAAAGCTATGGAGACGTCCATGACGGGAGTATCATGATGCCGCATGCCAGATGCACACCTGAGAGCCTGGCTAACTCAGTCGGTAGAGCATGATCCCAGGGCTGTAGAGTAACTCCATGATGGGAGTAGCGTGAGGCCATTGCCCAGGGAGCAAACTCCTATTGGGGATTCTGGGCATGGAGGCACCTCACGTAGCCTAAGACAGAGGCTCTACCCCTCTCCTCTAGGTGCTGGCTGTGGGTGCACATCATGTAGCCTAAGACAGACTCTCCATCACTTATACAAAGAAGGGGGATATGTTGGGGGCCGACAGGCCAACTGCCGGCTACATAGACAGGCCGCCTCTCCCCTTGAGAGAAATTCCTGACCTTCCTGAGGGAACATCAAGACCAAGATAAAAATCTGTGACCTTCCCGGGAAAAACCACAGAATGTCCCAGGCACCTGGCCCAGGGCTTGGCCCATAGCTCACTTCCCCGTAGCTCTCCCTCCCAACTTCCTCATTCAGGGCTTGGCCCATAGGTCACTTCCCCATAGTTTCCCCTCCCAACTTCCTCATCCCTACTGCTTAAAACGTGCTGCCTGTGTGACAATAAACGGGGCCTTGACAATGGAATCTTGCTTGGCCTTGTTCTTCTCTCCCCCCCATGACCCTCAGGTAGCGCCTCTTCGGGACCCTGAATAACTAGACCTGCTGGACGGGTCATCTCTGTACATGGAAAAATCAGTTTTGGTGAAATCATTTAAAAATGTCTCCCAAAGAATTATGGGAAGATGTTCCCAGCTGCATATGTGTGCAGGATGGGAAATGCCCGTAGTGTGACAGAAGCCCCAGACCTTAGCACAGCTGACTCCATGATGGAAGTGCCATTCAGGCTGTAACACTCAGCACACAGACAGCACCCGACAAAACTAAAGCAAGCCCTAATCCGTTCAAAGTTCACAGTTCTGTCTCTAAATGTGCTCACCTTGCTTTCGGCTTCTCTAGGTCTGTTTCTGGCTAACTGTTCTTGTTAACGGAAGTATGTCAGCCCAGGACATGGTTTTTTTTGTGCTTAAAAACTCACTCTGGAGAAGGATCAGTCCTACATTGGGATCCTGAACACCTATTGTAGTCTCTAGCTGGCTAATAAAGATTTTCTACTGGCTTATACCCATGTCCAAGCAGTCTTCCCGGTGGGGGTGGGGTACCCCATAACAAGTAGAAATACTTATGTCTACCACAGAAACTTTCTATACCTGGTTACAGATGCACACAATCATTTAGAGACATGGTATCCCATATTATATATACAGACACTGTCAATCAGCTATCTGTGCTTGGCCATTTAGGTTATAGTTCAGTTAATTTTCTCATTGCTGTGACTGAATATCTGACCAGAGAAACTTAAGAAGGGAAGGGTTTCTCTTCACTGTTTGAGGGGATCTATCTGTGGAGGCCATGAAACCATGACAATAGGAGGGCAGGGCCACTAGTCACACTGTGTCTGTGGCAAGAGGCAGAATGTGAGTGGTGATACTCAGCTAGCCTTCTCCTTTGCCGGTAGCATTGTATGGATTTAGACTATGTGACTACAGCCATGCTGCACTGAAATCTCGGGACTGCCCCTACAACCTTAAGATGTTTCCCCCATGAATAGTTTCCCAACCGCCCATTTACAGACTGAACAATCCAGACTCCCACTTGAAGCTTCGTAACTGAACTGTGGATCCATGACAGCCTGACTCTTTGATATTGTCTTAGGGTACAACAGGCCAATTCTAGCCAGGAATTTTTGTCCCAACTCACATTTGTCCTGACCCCTTCTGAACCAAACTGTGGGACTCTGGTTCTTGCTGACATACGGGCACACTCTCTTGTCAGTGGGTCCTGTCATGCCTTTGGACTGGTCCTGACACACCCGGGACACTTTGATGAAGACAAGAAGGTGAATGAACAAGCTCCCGTCCCTTCCTGAGTTCAGCTGCTGCTCACTCATGAGCGCTCTGCTCACAATTCTTGGTAGAACCTGTGTTGTGTTGGCCTTTCCACATGCGCGAGTCTAAGGGCAGAGTGGATAACTGTGCTCGGAAAAAGTCAGAGGAGATTCTATCACTCCTGCTGAGCAGAAATGGAGGCAAAGGCATTTCAGACGCTAAGATCTCCGCTGTTCGGGGGTTCCAGTGATGAATGGGGTGTCTCAGCATGGATAGATAACAGTGAGACATTAGGAAGCCTCTTTGTTGTGATGGTCTGTTCTCAGGCAGCCAGGGCACTCATTTCAGGGGGACAGAGGGTTTCAAGGCACTAGAGATGCAAGGGTTTTGACAGAGTCCTGCATACGAGGTGCTGACTCTGTTCTCACTTCTATGCAGAGGCTCCCTTCCAATTGTTCACTTTCTGAATAGAACTCAGTGACTTCACCATGTCCCCCACGGCTGTCGGTCTGACCTTGCTGCGGTCCTCCAGCGTGTAGTTCCTAAGGCTCCTAGGTCTGTAAGTTCAGGGACAGAGTGAAGAGACGCACGTCCTTGGCTTCAACATCTTCACTCCGAAGTTTGATCCTGTGCCTGAGACTCTTGGCCGTCAAGCTGGGCTTCTAATTTGGAAATGTGGAAAAGCTGTAGAATCTCAAATATTTTCCATGAAGCGCTGTAAATTTTCAGACAAAGCAATAGCTTGTCTGAGGTGATGGAATGGAAAAAGCCACTGGTGTGGGAGACTCTGCCCTGGTACAACCACAGCGATGCTGTGACTTCATGCGACACCGATGATGATAACGCTGAAGATGAGAGTGACGGCCACTGACCACCGTGGGATGTGTGCTTCCACAATACACATCCCCTAATCTTCATTCTACCATCTCTGAACTCAGTGGTCATGTGAACAAAGCGTGTCCCAGGCAAACCCAAAAGTTCAAACCCAAGCTCCCCCATCCCTGCCTTTTTGCTTCTGGGAGAATGGAAAGATTTGGCAGGAGCTCTCAAAGGATGACCTGACCTCTCTGTGCTCACAAGCTTTCCCAGGTCACACTCACACCCATTCGTGTAACTTGGGATTTCGTAAAAAAACCAAAACAAGTTCCTGTCTACCTGATGGGCTGGATCAGGCTGTGTGTGTGTGGAGTGGGGACAGCTGGCACCAAGGGCATCTGTTTATTCTGCTCAAGGACAGGAAGGGTGGAGTGGACCATCTGTGTCCCCGTCCTGGATGCCAGGTGGGATTAGACTCCTCATTTGATTTGGGAGGCCTTGTCCTTTCTGGTCACACCCACACCTCCTGAGCCTTTTCTAGACTGGTTCTGGAGGCACCCTTGGCTCAGTTACATACAGGGAGGACTCTGGTCCCATGGTGCCAGGCGGTTGCTCAAACTGCTGAGCCAACCTGCCACCACGAAGTCGGGAGGCACATCTCTGTGAGCAGGTGGGACTGTCTTTCTCAGTAGCACTGGGCCTTTGGGCTGCATGGTGTGCATTGCTTTATAGCATCTATTCTCGGCCCCCAATTTACAGAGCAGTGTGAACCTAGGGTCTTCTATCCGGCCCAACAAAGAACCTGGGATGGGCGGGAGCTCTCACCTGGGACAGTGTTTCCAAAGTTTCAGAATGGCAGCAGGGCTGAGTGTAATCCCCATTTCTTGTGTTGAGTTGAGGTATGGCACGCATGCATAAACAGTTCTCTTTAAAAATCACACATACATATAGTAGAAACTATTCAGAAAAATCTACTATTGATAATTTTAGTCATTTGTAAGCACACAATTCAGCGCTATTTCATGCAATCAGTGTTGTATAGGCATTGCTACCTTCTATGCCCTAAACTTTTACATCACATTATAAACTGTTACGTGCCCAACAAGAGCTCTTCACTCAGTAAGAGTTCCCCTCCCCCATTGCCCCCACCTTATAACTACTGTTGGACTTTCTGTCTCTGAATTTACCTATAGTCTAGGTGCTTCCATGTAGATGAAACCATGTAGCAGTTGCCTGTTTGTGTCTGGATTATATTTCCAAGAGCCATCTGTATTGCGGCACTTTCTTTTTTTTTTCTTCTTTTGTACCCCTGGCTATCCTGGCACTCTCCCTGTAGACCAGGCTGGACTCGAACTCAGAAATCCGCCTGCCTCTGCCTCCCAAGTGCTGAGATTAAAGGTGTGCGCCACCACTGCCCAGCCACATTTTTATTTCTATTTAAGACATTTTTTTTTAAGATTTTTCTTTTATTTTTTGTGTATGGGTGTTTAGCCTACATGCATATCTGCATACCGTGTATGCACTTAGTAACTGTGGAAGCTGGAAGGTGGCATCAGATCTCCTGGAACTGGAGTCATACGTGGTTGTGAGCTGCCATGTGGCATATGGCGCTGGGAACTGAACCAGGTTCCTCTGGAGGAGCAGCAGGTCCTCTTAACCACTGAGCCTGAGCCATTTCTCCACCCTCCCCCCAACCCCTGCACCCCCTAGCCTCCCACCCCCATCCCTGCTTTTCTTTTTGTCTCCTGGAATTCTTTCTAGGGGACAATGGATATTTACTCCTAAGCTTTTCCTTTAAAAAATATTTATTTATCATATGCATTAGTGCATGTGTGCATGTGAGTGTGTGTGTGTGTGTGTGTGTGTGTGTGTGTGTGTGTGTGTGTGCGTGTGTGTGTGTGTGTGTGTTCACACTGTAGTGCATGAGTGGTGGTAGTCAGAGGACAACTTGCAGGAGTTTCCTTAGCAAGAGCACCTTTACCTATGGAGTCATTCCCCACCCCCATCCCCACCCTCAGCTTTCCTTTTGTAACTATGTTTTTGTTTGTTTGTTTGTTTGTTTGTTTTTAGTATAGAATAGAGTTTATTTAGGGCATGGGATGGGAGTTAAGGGGGCTAATGGAGGCAGAGAAAGGCAGAGAGAGGGAGAGAGTAGAGAAGCAGAGGCCAGCCATGACCACGTGGAGAGAGGGGGGAGGGGAGGAGAGCCCAAGAGGGGGCAAGGGAGAGGGGTAGAAGAGTGAGAGAGGTGAGAGAGATAAGAGCCTTTTGTAACTATGTTGCATTTGCACTTTTTCCTCTAAGGAAGTTTTGGTTTGAGGCAGGGGTCCATTTGCTTGTCTGAGCTTGCCTTGTCTGGGGCATTCTGAATTCCTGGGTCTGAAACTGTGAATGTCAAGAAATGAGGCCTGTGAGTCACCAGGCCTGTGGAGGGCAAAGCCCTGCCTGTCCCAGAAGGTCCATCTCTAGCTATGAGTGGCAGATGTCACAGAAGCTGCTGAGCTGGAGAGAGGAGGCCCCTGGAGATCTGTGCTAAATCTCAAGCTCAGTGACTTGTCCATCAGGAAGGGGTGGGTTCGAGGGAACCCAGCGGAGGCTGTTGCATGAGCTGGTGCTCCTTGCCTCTCACTGTCTCTATCTCCCATCTTGTGGCTTCTCCTACACCCTCACTGCAGCCGTCCTAGGATCTTCTGTCTGCACTCACAGCTGAGGTCTCCGTGGTTAGCATTCACTGTGGGTCCCCATCACAGACCTTTCGTGCTGAACTCACACTGGGTGCTGCCCTAAGACACCCGGGGAAGTCATGAGGAAGGGTGAGTATTGCCAGGAGAGAGAGAATGCATGTTAGCATCCAGTACAACCCAGCTCTACACAGGGCATTCCGTGAAAGGGAACTGAGGCAGACCCCAGTCCCTGGTCCACTCTGCTTTCTGCTGAAAAAGGTTAGGGCGCCCTCTGAACTCAAGGCTCAGCAGGAGTGATCCCTCAATTCAGGGAGCAGCTTCTGTGTGCGGCCTTCCTTTTCTAGCTCAGGCTGGTCCTGGGAAGCCCAGTCCAGGAACTAGCCGTGAGTGTTTTCAGTGGCTGCCATTTCTTCTTGCTTGTCCCCTCAGTGCAGTTGCTCCTGTCTCCCGGTCCACTGTGCCCTCCCCCACACACCAGCCTCTCATTACCTCCTCTAAGCATCAGTGCCCTTGCCAGACACACCTATCCAAAGCCTCTGAGAGTTCTTGATTGTCAGTCCTCACCTGCCTGGCTCCTCAGAGACCTTTCTCCCTTGCTTCCTGGGCACTCTTGAACATCTTCTCTCTGTCTCTGTCTGTCTCTGTCTCTGTCTCTTCCACTGTCTCTGGAGCCCTCTCTTCCATCATTTCTTTTACTCACACACACTCACACACGCACTCAACCACATCCCTCCGTGCCCCCCCATACTCTCACATACACAATTACTCATTCATACACACACACTCACCTACTGTCTCGGGAGCCTTCTATTACTCATTTGGCACACACACACTCACACACACACACACACACACACACACACACACAATCATGCACTCACCCACACCCCTCCCCTCCCCTCTCCTTCCCTCCCTCCCTCCTCCTCACTCTCCTTCTGGGCTACTGAAGCTCTGAGACCCTCGCCCTTCCTCAGCTTCATCTTCCTGCTCTCAGGACCTCTTTCCTCTCTGTCTTCTTTCTTCCTCCTGTTCACTGCTTTCTCTCCTCTCTCTTCCCATTGACCATAAGATGCAAGGCCTGCAGGTTTTCTTGGTTTAAAATTCCACATTACTGAGGGCTCCTCTTGCTTCACGTCTGTTGTGGGAACAAGCCGGGCCCAGGTGCACTCGGAGGCATCTTGTCGTTTGACGAGTGAACAATGGCGGACTCAGCTCATTCTCTTGACTATGTACTTCCAGTCGACAGAGCACCTGACTCCCCCAGAGTTGCTTAGCCTGCTCTTCTCCACTGACTCTACTGTATTTGTGGAGTCCCTGCTTTATGCCCATAGCTATGTACCAGGCTCCTGGGAAAAGCACACCAAGGTGACTCTAAACAAGCTATTCTCTCTGCCCTCCAGGGCTCAGACTGTGTAGACAAACACCAGCTCAGAGCCAGAAAGCATCTTTCCTGCTCTACGGGCCGGATACGGCCTACCCAGGCCGAGGGGGTGTAATGTCTGTCTTCTGTTCCCACAATGGCATCTCTAAAGTTGGATAACTTATAAAGAGAAAAGGTTTATTTTGGCTCAGGGCCTTATCTAATCTTGGTCACCTCCCCAAGGCTCTCTCAAACACTATGGGTGGATTAAGTTTTCACCCATTTGATACTTGACAATGAGAAGTAGATTCTGTCTGCAAACCTTCAAAAACACTGAAACCACACCAGAATCAAGGCAGACAAGTCCACAAGCTCTTTCTCCTCATAGAGGAACCTCAGTCATGATGCAGATCCAAACTTTCCCCGTGAGGGGTGCTCACAGGCCTGAGCTCCTGACTGTTCTGCCCAAGGCCAGACTTCAGGGATGGCTGAGTGTTCCCTGTGTGTCACAGAGACACTGGGGTCTTGTGTCTGCTTTATCCTGGAGTTCTGGCTCATTCAGTTGAGTATACATTTTTAATCTCTTTGCTGAGACCACATTGCTACCATTGCCTGCGGGCTACCTTGTTCTATTTAGACAGAAGCCAAGCATAGGCACCATTACTGAGCATGCGCAGCTCTGAGCTTTGAGGGTCAGAGGCTCATAGCTCAGCAAGCGAGAGGCTTGCAACTCTAGATTTTTAAGGCCAGAGAGGTTTTCAACTCTGGCCTTGAGAGCTCAAGGTTCAGTATACAGTGTCGCAACTGCAAGCTTAGGATGACAGGGATTTCAGCTCTAGGACCCTTTCGGTGGTTCCTCAGCCACATCAGCCATGCTGAGACTCTTTGGGCTTCTTCAGTGACCAGAACTTGTGAGCTCCTCCCTCACCTCAGTGTTCAGGGAGTGAGCTGATCCCATTGACACCAACTCAGCTTGCCATGCTCAAGATAAAGACCACAGTAGGCAACGGAGCACTCAGAGAAGAGGCTTTATTTAGGCCTGGTTTGTAGTACGGTGACTAGGGGTCTGTGTCCTTGCCCACAAGAGGAGAATGAGCTGAGGGGCTGTTTCCACAGTCAGGCAGGTATACCAGAGCCAGCTGTCATCAGTGAGGGAAGTGCTCCTGTCTTGGTTAAAGATTGAGGGTAAGGAAGTTCTAAACAGCCACCGCCAGAGTCATGGTTCACCAAAACTGGAGTAGAATGTCCCAGAAACAGCCGGTTGGTTGGCATAGCATTGTGACAGTCATAGTGGCTTCTTTGGGTGGCATGCAGTCTCCTTAGGTTGTTAGTGGCTGGAATAAAGTTTCGCTAAGAGGCTGGGGACAGGGATGACAAGTGCTGGGGATGATGGTTCTAGGATTGGCCTGAGAAGTGGCTTCTTGATTGACAGCTCCTGTGGTCTCTGTGAAGCTGGAGGCAGGGCCACAGAGGTGTGGTGGTCATGGCCCCTGACAGAGCCTCAGGAGAGGTGGCCATATTGCTCACAGCTCTGAGAGACTCAGGTCACAGAGATAATAGTGGCTTCCATCTGGTTTCTGCCCCGTCCTGGGCTAAAACAGTTTCTTTTGACCTCTCTAGCAGCCACCATTATGAGCAGGTGTAGAAAAGAGTCCAAGAGAAACAAAAACAAAAATCACAAACATAAAGGTGGTTCACAGTGATGGTATGTCATGAAATTCATTCTTCGTAGTGTTTAGCTCCAGTTTCACATCCTTAGGGAAAGTGTCCCTCCTAGACTTCTCTCATCATGACCTATCTCTTGTATGTGGAAAAAAGGGTGATGGATAGAGAGGGCTGTCTTAAAAAACAAGGAAGTTGGGAGCCTAGAAAAAGGGCAGATATTGCCACAATCTAAGTTCCTTAGGGAAGAGAGCATTTTAAATATTTATCAGGGTCAAGACTATATTTAATTAAATATATACTTATTATATTTAATTAAATTTATAATTAAATTAAAAGAATAAAATTTTTGTTTTTTGTGTTTGGGTTTTTTTTGTTGTTGTTGTTTGTTTGTCTTTTAAATTATGTGTCCGTGTGTTTCCGTGAGCACAGGTACCTGGGGAAATCCTCAGGGTCTGATCCCCTAGAGTTAGAGCTTGCAAGCCTCCCAGTGTTGGTGCTTGGAACTGAACCTGGGTCCCCTGCAAGAGCAGCAAGTGCTCTTGGTCGCTGAGTCATCTCCTTGCCAGGATTGGTTTTTTTGGTTTTTTGTTTTGTTTTTTTGTTTTTTAATGTGGCAGTGGAACAGGGACTGCTCTCTTTATTCACACCTGCTGTTCACTGGGGCACGGGGATGGATTTTCATCTGTTCCATGTGAGCTGCCGTGCTGAGAGCAAGATGGAGAATCAGTCCCGTGACTTCTTCTCTTGAGAAGCCTCCAGTGAGAGTGCTTTCCCACAAGGCAGGGTATCATCTAATAGTGGAAACAGAGTCCTGATTAGTAACAGTGGCTGCAGGACTGGCACAGTGCGCCTCTCCCATCCAGCTCTGTCTCTGCCCTTTTGCTTGTATTAACTCATTTCTCAACCACCCCTGGGCTGGATGCTACCTTCTGCTTCAGTGCCCTTGTGCTGCCTGCCGTGACGAGACACCACAGACTGGGACGACTGTGAAGAACAGGACCTTATCCCCCACAGTCCTAGAGGTTAGGAGGGCACCTTGCTGATTTTGCTGTATCCTCCATGGCAGAGGGATGGCAGAGGCAGAAAAGGACCACACACTCATAGTCATTGCTGCCTGTGCCCACTCACAGAGAGGAGTCCACCTGACCTAAAGAGTTCCCAAAGGGTCCCACCTCCTGATACTAATGTATCAGGGAGTTTCCGATACATTGTATATTATAATACATGTATTGGGGAGTTTCCCATACATTGAATATTATACTGTATGGGATAAATGTCCAACTTGAGGACTTTGAAGGACAGTCCAGACTCCAACACTATCCATATTTTGAAACTGAGGGAGATTAGGTGATTTACAAAGTGACCCCTTGACTTAGGAATGGGGATTTCCCACATAGGTGAGTTCCACACTCTATGGCTAACCACAGCTGCCTGCTGCCTCTCTTGCAGGGCCAGAGCCCTGAGAAGACCAAGTCTACTTCCATCCAGGGCATTGCAGTAGACTTCTTGGAGGAGACAGCTAAATTTTCCTACCAGGACAGGGAGGAGACTGTGTGTTCTAAGGGCAGTCATCCCAGGCTCTGGGCTGCCTTGGAAGACTGGGAACCTCCAACATCCTTAATGGTGGGAGCCAAGCTTGACATTTAGCTTTCCAAATAACAGCACTGTCTCACGGAACTGCTCTGTTTTAATCCTCAAAAATAGCCCAGGAGTTCAAACCATCAGCCGTGGTGCGTACATGAGGTTAGGCAAGTTGCCTCCACATGGCCTGCTTTTAGGGGGACCTGTGTTGTACTAGGGCCGGAGAGAACATCTGTGCAGAGTTGGTAAGCTTTAACTTTTGATTTTGAACCCACCCCTTTACTTTCCTCTGATGGGCATGGGTGGAGATGGGAGGCACCTCTGTGCCAGGCTCAGTGCTGGGCATACAGATGAACTTTAGAGTCTAATGGATCTTAAGTAGAAAGATTGTTCTGAACCAGTGTGTCTCCATTGGAGGTGGGGGCTGACCATGGGCCGCATTGCTCTTGGGTTCATGGAGGCTTCTGGGTGAGGGACAGTCAGGGTGGAGGGCTAAACTCTAAGAGCTACAGGATTGGCAGGGTAACAAGAGACGATGCTAAGATGTCCCTCTTCATCAAAGCTCCAGCTTTGGGCAAGAGAAGGGAATGCCTGCTCTGACACCAGTTCCTGTCCTCCTCCAGCATTTTCAAGGTCGAGTCGTGTAGCCTGCTCTCTAGGATGTAGGTCTGAGTTTACAGAAACTTCTGTATGTAGCTATGTGCTTGATCTTCTCACCTCTGACTTCTCAAAGCCTGGAGTAGGTTCACTTACACCTCAGAAAGTTTAGCTTGAGTTCAGGCACCCAGAGTTTATCCTGCGTGGAGACAGGTGGTGGTCACGTCTCTCAGACACCTCACCTTTCCCCATACTGAAGAGGAGGCTTCCACTCCTTAGGTCCAGAAATATACCTGCTGGAGGCAATTAGCCTAATTCTTTCTCTTAACTAGTTCAGGAGTGGGAATAAGTGGGTTCCAACGGAATCGTCAGGGGTCTGAGGAGAAGCTCTCTCCCTAGAGGTGTAAGGGAGAAGAGCCTCATCTGCTCTTTTGTAAGCACAGGAGGGTCTGCACAGCCAGGAGCGTGCTGTTGAGCCCTTAGCTACTGGATTGGACCTTGCCTGACATTCATGTGCCTGGAAATCTTTAGCTTCTTTTCAGGAATAAGCCCAGCCAAATGGCTCTTCTGGCTCTGGAAACACCCACCAGTGAAATCCTGGCTCTGAATGAATCTTAGGCTCGAAGGCCTTAGGCAACACTCGAAACCACCACCTCAGGGATCCTCTGAGAACATGCTCTGGCCACCTGTGTCTGCATAATTGACTGTTTGCTTTCTGAAGGGCATGATTATGTTTGACATCGCACTGTATTTAAGAAGGGAGGGAGCTGCAGGTCAAGGTCATGAAGGCAGCCAACGGGTTGGCTTGAGGAACTGAGAGGCTGATGGTGGCCCTGGGGCGGGGGCGGGGGGATCAGCTTCAGGAAAGCGGGGGTGGGGGGGGCTGGATGTCTGGAGAGAGTGAGTTTAGGAGAATGGTGGGGTGGATATGACAGCTGCGACAGGTGAGTAGATTCCATGGGAGGTATGCAGATATACCATGTGGACACTGAAAATGGAGGAGGGTGGGAAGGTGGAAGACAGAAGGCAAGGATCCCTAGCTGAGAGGGAGAGGGCCAGACTGAGAGAATGGTACCTGGATGAAGCTAAAGGAGGGTCTTTGGGGTTATGATGGCCTGCCCTGCATGAAGGCATGTGTCTGTGTATAGCTTCTAGGAGCAGGTATAGTTGGGCAAAGGCGGACTTCATTAGGACTGGCTTTTGCTGGGTGGGAGTGAGGAAGTAAGTGTGGGCGAGGGCATTTGAAAGGGACAGGTGGGCTGTGGAGGTCACAAGTCCTCTGATGACTGCGTCAATGGTCAGATGTGTTGATCAGCTTTGCATACTGACAAGAGTTGAGCTAATAATGGGTCTACACTGGGAAGGAGGTGGAGTTTGAAATCGTGATTAGGGAGAGCACAGGCTGCCAACACAGCAGGCCTTCAAGTCTAAGGTCATGGCATCAGCAAAGTAGGCTTCATTTTGAGGCCTCTTCTTTCAACTTGTATATGTGGGGAGAGAGAGAGAGAGAGAGAGAGAGAGAGAGAGAGAGAGAGAGAGAGAGAGAGAGAGAGAGAGTATTGAGGGCATTGCCTAAATAACGACATTAATCATATAGGCTCCACTCTTGTGACCTTATCTAACCTTACCAACCTCCCAGTGGGCCTAACTCCAAATGGCACCACACTGGGTGAGAGCATTTGAGCTTTGAGAGAGACCCAGGCATTCGGTTTATAAAATGTGGCTATCATTGATAACACGGTCCAAGCATCTGATGGAGGGAGCGGAATGGAGGGGGTGAGAAGCAGAGGGAGAAGGGGAGGGGCACTGGAAGAAGAGTATTCCCAGACATATATTAGGAACATTAGGACATGTGTGGCTTGAGGAAGCAGAGACAGAGAGACAGGTACCAAAACTTCTAAGCATGGAGGTAGAGGACTCTGCCATCCCTAAGAGGGTGGTTGGTGGTGGCTTCGTGGCTGACCTCCTGTGCCAACTCTATCAGTTTAAATGTTTTAAAAAAAATTAACCATTTTAATGGACAAAGCTGTACATCTTCATTAGCATGATGTGGTGTTTTGAAAATGTGTATATTGCAGGCACAGTCAACTTTGAGTTAGTATATGCATTACCTCACACGCTTGTGTCTGTGATGAGAATGCAGTCCGGGGGCCTTTCAAGAACATAACACCTTGTGATTAACTTTAATCACACGTGGTACCACAGTCTCTTGAAGTGTTGCTTGTAGCTGAGACTGTGTATCCTTTGACCAGTGTCTCACTCCCTTCCTCTCCAGCCTCCTCAACGGCTTTCCTCATTGCCCTGGTGTTCCACCATCTCAGATTCCACATTTAAGTGAGATCATTCTGCATTTGTCTTTCCTTGTCTCAGATCCTTCCTCTATGGGGTTGGTTGTGTATGAACATGGGAAGGGAGGGAGGTGCCTCTTGGACATAGCTTGATCTTCAGCTCTGTCTGGGAAGTCCTCAGCTAAGAACTTTGCCTATGCGTGCCTTCATCTCCTAACTTGTGAAAAGGGACGCTAGTCATGCCTACATCGTGGGCTTTGAGAATTCTAAATGAGCCGTGATGTAAAAAGTGTTCAGGTGCTGCTGGCACATCACAGACATTCCACCAGCATCACTCTCATGGTGACCAGACTGTGGCATCAAATATTAGGAGTCTTTTAAAGGAAACAGAAGTGACCGAGAAGGTGATTCTACTTGTGGCCAGTGAGACAGGGGGTCTGGACTATGGAACGCCACCCCTGGGCCAGTAACAGATGAGTCAGTGGAAGACATCTGGTCTTTGGTTAGCGACAGGAAGCAAAGGGTGGTCCTGGGACAGGGAGTGAGGCAGACTACTGTGTCAAGTAGACTTCACTCTCTCCAAGGCTATGACCATGAAGAGACGGGGATGTGGAAGAGGGAAGTAAGGCAGAGTCCTGAAAATAAATAGAGATGAAAGCCAGATGATGAGGGCAGTGTGGGGAGCTGCAGTATGGTGGCACTGGCCTTGAAAATTTCTTATGCTGAGACTATCTGTTGAGGTGGTAGGAGCTGTGTGTGTGTGTGTGTGTGTGTGTGTGTGTGTGTGTGTGTGTGTGTGTGCATGTGTGCATGTTGGGGGTGGTAGGTGGCCATCTTGACAAAAGCCCATAGAGCTTTATGGATCTCTGTCTCAGAAAGTTCCTTGCGTTGTTGAGTCCTGCTGTGGGAAGCCTGTATCTGTGCAGGGTCAGCATGTCCCTAAAGCTGAAGTGGCATCTCCATGGAAGGACAGGGTTGGAGGGACTCGAGCTGAGACAGATGGATTAATGGGGCCTGTGTTGTAAAAGACCTAGTGTGCAATTTATAAATGCAAGCCTTTATTTAGAAAGTCAAGTCTGTCCTGCTAAGATCCCAGGATGAGAGTGAGTGAATTCTGGGGCTGTGGGACTAGAACAGGTGGTAGGCACAGGAGCCAAGAAATCGTGGGTGGAGGGCATGAGAGGATGGAAGGAGGAGGCAGATTTTGAAGAAGTTTCAGAAGACATTGAGGGACATTCAGAAATGCCTGAAAGAAGTCTAGGGACCAAAGATGCTGATGAGAGAGGACGAGTAGAGAAGGGATATCAAAACCTGGTGCTGGATGAGATCCCGCCAGAGTAAGCTGCCACCTTTGGTGGTTTTTCCACTGCCTGTTTCCCTCGCTAGCCCACAAGCACAAGAAGGAAACTTCTAGACTTCCGAATCAGGGAATGGGGTGCATGTTGTCATGCATCTGAGCCCTGCAACAAAAGGTATATCTGCAGAGTGGGGACTTGTCAAAGTACTTTCAAGTTCGTGTTTTTGCTAATGATCATTGACCTACCCACAGAGACAGACACCAAGGGGCAGATGGTGATGTAGATGATGACAAAGGTAACTGGCACTCCGAGTGTGTTTAGTAAGTGTGACTTGCTGGACTCCACATCTGCCAATGATCTTACCACACCCCTACACCAACCCCTTGAGGTTCATAGTCCTACTGTGCCCATTTTAAAGATGAGAAAATGGAAGTTTGGAAAGATGGATGCCAGTTTGTTGCGTGCTTAAACAATGGCCTGACTCTGGGTTTGGGAATCAGTGATTAGCTGGGACCTCACTCAGTTAAACATTTTTCTACGAAAGAAAGATGAAGGGTGTCACCATTCTGGGACAAGGGAATCCTAGTGATCATTTTATAAATCATGTTGGTAACCAGTCACAGGCAGATGAGGATCAGAAGTGTCAGGAGGTTCTCAGGAAGTCTGTTCCAGGTACAGCTGGAGATGCTGGGATTTCCCCATCTGTCAAGCAAAGGGTTGGGTGGAGGTATCTGCACTGCAAGGCATTGCAAGCCATACCTTTAAGGAAGAAGGCCCCATCTCGGAGCAGATAGTATATATACAAGCCCTACACTGAGCCTCCCTCCAGAGATCAGCTTTATGGAGCAGCAGAAGACCAGGCACCAGGTCTTAGGAGATGAGTTTTTGCCCTTTCATCCCCTATCTAGGATAGAAGAGGCTATGTGCTCTCCTGACAGACTTGACTAGAGCGAACCCAGCAGAGAGTGGCCAGGAACAACTGGGCATCTGGCCTGGCCTGAGGATGCCCGTGAGGAGCTGAAATGTCACCTCTGGGTCATGAGAGGACAGCATCCTGTGTTGTCAGAGAAGACGCCCAGGGAACCTCTCTGCTGGGTGGGAGTCGGGGCAGAGCTGGGGTGGGGGTGGGAGTGAGTGGTTTGTTCCTCTTCAATTGATTTGATCCTGCCAGGCTTCTCAAGAGTGGTTGCTTTATGAGCTCTAAACTAGCCAATCTCTTTATGGCACGGCCATCCAGGGCCAAATTCCACAAGAGTTTGCTTCCAGCTTCCTGCAGTGTGAAGTTCAGAGGGTCTTTAAGTTTCACAGAGACCACCTCTTGGTCACTTTCACCAGTGTGTCCTTCTGAGAAACAGAGATTATCACCTTCTGCCTCATGGTTTCGTCCTCTGTCTGCCAGCTGAGAAAACACACTACCCCCACTTAGATCGCCCTAAGTGTTTTCCAAATAATCCCTTGGTTGATCCCTGAGGTGAGTGTTTTGCTATTGTTGCTTGCTTTAGTTTTTCTGTTTTGTCTTGGTTGGTTGGTTGGTTGGTTGGTTGGTTGGTTTTCTGCTAAAGATGAAAGATGGTGTATTTAGAATTAGCCAGTAGGACTTGGTTCAGATGACCCTAGTGGCTGCAGGCTAGGACATTCAGAGCACGACCATGAGGAGCCACAGGGCAGTGTGCCTTCTCCCCTGGCCAGGCCTGCTTATGTGGATGTCATGGGGTTTCCCACAGCTTGTTTGATCTGGTGTCTGTCAGCCTTCATCACAGCAGGATGTCTTCTGCCTCATGATGGCTGAGTGGTCAGGGCGAGCACGCCAAGACTCAGTGGTCACCTGGCTTCTCTTAGCGGGTGTCCCTGTGGTCTTTTGGCTGCCTGCAGAGCCACAATATCTTGGGACACTGGAAGGTGTGTGACATTCAGATCTTCCCTCTGTGCCATTGGCCACATTTCAGCCCCATCTTTTGTTTCCAGACCTTCATGTTGGCTTCGGATTTAGGCAGGGGTCAGAGCTTCCTTCTCTTTCGGTGCCATCTTGGTGGAAGGATGCTTTTGCCACCCCATTCTACAGATGTGTGAACTTAGGCTCCAGTCTTGTTGAGGATTATGTGCCTATGAAGTCACTGGACTGGGTTTAAAACCTGGCAGTCAAGATCCAGAGCCCACGGTTTCAGCGCACGCTCTGCTCTGCCACCTGGCAGGAGAGCCATAGAAATGACGGTGTTTAAAACAGCGTCTATTTCCATTGCGTGTACATAACAAATGAAAACTGAAAATCAAAACAGAATAATGATGTACACTTTGAACCAGACAATCTCAGCCAGCCCCCTAGAGCTTTTGCTCTCTCTCTCTCTCTCTCTCTCTCTCTCTCTCTCTCTCTCTCTGTGTGTGTGTGTGTGTGTGTGTGTGTGTGTGTGTGTGTGTGTGTGGGTGTGTGTGTTCATACCAGTGCAAATGTAAGTTGTATTCTGGTTCCCTACTTAAGGTACAGATCCCCAACATCATTATACCACTTTCACATCCACTCTTTAAATATTGACATAACACAAGTTCTAGGGAAACATTTTTGACAAGAATTTCCTAAGAAGGAGATCAGTAAGACCCATCAAGTTAAGGCAAGGGTGCAGATGAAGGTGCCTATGGGACTTTGGATTCAGGTGAGGATGGTCAAGGCCACTCCCTGACACAGCCTGTAATGGTACTGAGCTAGGAGGCGGCAGTTGGGAATCTAGAGCAACATCAGGGGACTAAAAATAGCACAGTAAAGAGGCAATGTGTTGTGAAAACTTAGTGAGGAGAAGCAGGGACTTGGTCTGAGTCAGTACTGTGTAGTACTGAGATAGAAACTTAGTACATGTCAGTACTGTCCAGTACTGAGTACATGTCAGTACTGTCTAGTACTGAGCTTGAGGCTTAGTACATGTTAATACCATATGCTCCTAAAATATGTGGTGTCAGTTAGGGATACATTGGGCTGCAAGTCTCAGCAAGCTGACTTTATGGAGGATCAGTCAAACACTGAGTACTTCTAATTAGCTCATGGCACAGGAACGTGAAGGAGAGTGGTCTAGGGCTAGCCAGAGTTCAACGGTACTGCCAGTAAACATGCGCCAGCGCTAAGGTGCTGGCTGCAGTTCTTGCTTCTAAGTATGACGACTTCAAGGACGGACTCCATGCTGTGGGGTTAAGTGTTACTGATCCTTCCTTATAAAAATCAGTTTAAGGGGCTATGTGGTAGCTCAGTTGGCAATGTGTCAGCTGCACAAGCACAGAGACCCGAGTCTGTACCCTCAGCAGCTCGGTTAAAAGTGGGTGGGGAATGTGGTGGCTACTCTCATGTCAAATTGACACATAAACGAGAAGGGAGCCTCAGCTGAGAAGACGTCTTCATAAGATCTGACTGTAAGGCATACATACCCCACCCCCAGCCCCAGTGTCCAGTACTGAGTACATGTCAGTACTGCCCAGGACTGAGTACATGCCAGTACTGCCCAGTACTGAGTACATGTCAGTATTGCCCAGTACTGAGTACATGCCAGTACTGCCCAATACTGAGTACATGCCAGTACTGCCAAGTACTGAGTACATGTCAGTACTGCCCAGTACTGAGTACATGTCAGTACTGCCCAGTACTGAGTACATGTCAGTACTGCCCAGTACTGAGTACATGTCAGTACTGTCCAGTACTGAGCTTGAAGCTTAGAGCATGTTAGTATGCATGTCTCAGAAGGTTGAGGACACCCCATTGTGAAGGTGTTGCAGATGGTCTCTCAGTCCATTATCATCAAGGCAGGAAGCATGACAGTGTCTAGGTAGGGCATGGTGCTGGAGGAACCAAGAGTTCTACATCTTGATCAGAAGGAAGCCAGGAGAAGACTGTCTCCCAGGCAACCAGGAGAAGGGTGTTAAAACCCACCCCCACAGTGGCATACTTCCTCCAACAAGGTCACACCTACTCAAACAAGACCACACCTGCTAATAGTGCCATTCCTTGGGCCAAGCATGTTCAAACCACCACAATGATACATAGGCTCGGTTCCTTCCAAGGTTATATCAGAAAAGGCCACAAGTTTCTGCCAGTCCCATGCCTTAAATCTGGGCCAAGCCTGCGTCTTTTCATCTTAGGCTGTTAATCCTAAAGCTGCAGACAAAACTTCATAGTCTAATCTGTTTGGGAGTCTCGTTCTGGGAGAACTGAACCATCATTAAAGCCTTTGTTTACTCCAAGACTACCATGCTGGGGACTGGTGAGGGTGTGCTGGGTGCCTGTTGAGAGCCCTGCCCAAGTCAGGTGAGCAGGCCTTTGACAGCAGCCAGTAAGAGACCCCCAGCAAGGGGCACCAAGTAGATCCATTCCCAAGATCTGGTCCCTGAAGTCATGAGAAAATAAGGTATATTAGATCTCTCATATCCAGAGGGGCATCCAAGGCTCCCATGACTGTCTGGAACTATGACCTTATCACAACCTATAAAGAGTGTCATTTTCAACTCATGCTTACTGCAAGGTTTAATTTATATGTGAGTACTCTAAGATTTGTAGAGAAAATTTTTTGTGTCTGTATAGATGTGGCATTTGTCAAAAATAGATTCGATGGCCTATGGCTTAGTTGAGAGGTGGAACACCTGGGAAGCAAAGAGGATTCTGGGATAGTACGAGATTTGTCCATGAAGATGTGACAAGCCAGATGCATAGTACCTGAGCACAGGTAACCAGCCATGTGGCAGAATGTAAATTAGATTTTTTTTAAAAGTTATGATCTAGTCAGAGAAGAGCCTAGCTATGTGGTCAAGGTATTAATAAGTATATTTTGAGCCTGAATCTCATTTCTGGGAGTAGGGACTGGGAGGAAGAACAAGCCATAACTTCTACAGAGATTAACAATAGTTAATAAAACAGAATTATCAATTGGAAATTTAAGCTTCTCTTCTGTTCTGCCTAGTTCCTTGACAACTTGATATAAGTCAGGGTCATCTGTGAAGAGAGACAGCCTATCAGATCAGCCTATAGGCAAGTCTTGGAGGCATCTTCTTGATTGATGACTGACATGGGAGAGCCCAGCCCTCTGTGGGTGATATCACATATGGACAAGTGGCCCTTAGTTGTATGAGAAAGCAAGCCAGTAAGCAGCACTCCCCCATGGCCTCTGCTTCAGTTCCTGCCCACAGGTTCCTGCCCTGGCTTCTCCTCAAGCATGAACTGTAAACTATAAGATAAAATAAATTCTCTCCTCCCCACATTGCTTTTGGCCTTGGTGTTTACTACAGTAACAGAAAGAAAATTAAGACACCTTGTCAACTGTCCACTAAAGTTTATTTGTTTGAAGAACTTAAGTCTTTCTTCTGTTTGGTGTTTGAAGTGAAACAAAAAGAAAAATCATAGGTGTGTGTGTGTGTGTGTGTGTGTGTGTATGTGTGTGCTTGTGTACATGTGTGAGTACGAGTGTGTGTGCATGTGTGTGTGTGTGTACATACTGTTGTTACACTTTGTCACACAACAATGCCAACTCCAACTGTTAGATTTTGGAGGGGATCAGACTCACATTCTGACCCCATATGGGACTTTTCTATGACATAAAAATAGGGAACTTGCTAAGAGGTCACCTGAAGGACAGCCCTTTGCACACCACTTAGAAGGAAAATTCACCTCAAAGATGAAAGTTGTAGATTCATAACACACACACACACACACACACAATATTTTAAAAATAGAAAGTAAAATCTAAACACCCAGAAGCACAAAAGACCAACTGCGGGGCCATGTTCTCTCTTAGACATGTTTTCTCTCTGTTGGACCTCAGAGGAAGGCGTACCTGTTGTTTTACACATGGAGATAAATAGATTCGACTTACAGCATGTTCCAGAGCTTTCACTGGGCAGTTGTCCTTGGCAGCAGTGTGGGACATTTGCATTTCCAGCTGAGCTTTTGTGGAAAGCATTTTTGTGCTACCAGAAATTTGCTCCAATTGAGAAAGCTCACATCCATGAAGGGATAGCAGTAGAAGGTGAATTCCCTCCTTCTTCCAATAGCTGAGGGTTGAGTTGTGGCCTCTCTATCTTACATGTTGAGGTCTAATCCTAAATTCTATTCACAAGCAGAGGTAGAGCAGGTGGAAGACTGAGACCATGGTAGTTGCTTCTGAGCCCAGTTGACCAATGTCCTTACCAACTGGTGATTCTGGGCACAAAGATACACACAGAAGGAAGATCATGTGGAGAGACAAAAGGAAGACAAAGACAAGTGACAGGCCTGGAATGGTCCTTCTCTTGTGGTCCTTTGAAGTGGGGGACCCTAATAACACCCTGACCTCAGAGGCCTAGCTTCCAGAACAAAAGAACAATCCATCACTTCTGAGGTGTTCTATTATGCTATGTACTATGATTTGGATCCTAATTATACTCCTGGGTATGTGTCCTAAAGGCTCAGTCACCAGCCTGGGGCACTATTGGGAGTCAGGAGAACCTTTAAGAGGTAGACACTATAGGTGGAAAATTAGTCATTGTGGGTGAGGCCTTGAAAGGGATTTGGGGCCCTAGTTAGCTTCTTCTCATTTTGTCCACTTCTCAGTCACCATGAAATGAAGACTTTCTTCCCATGAGCTTCTACCATGATGTGCCATCTTGCCACAGGCCCTAAAGCAACAAATCAGTCATGGACTGAAACTGTTGAAACTATGAGCCCAAATAAACATTTCTTCTTTTTAAGTTTACCACCTCAACTATTTTCTTATAGCAAAGAAAGCTGACTAATATACTTTCCTCATGTGTTCCTCTCTCTTAAAAGTCTATATGCAGTTACCTGGTGTATGTATGTTTTTCCTTACACAAAAGATGGTTTAATAATAATTTGCTAGGCCAGAATTTATTCCCTTTTGGATTTATTGTTTTAATATTTTTGTAGTAGCCCATTGTATGTGTTTTCTGTTGCTGTAATTAGACATGCTGGCCAATCATTTTTTAAGAAAGAATATTTATTTTGATTTATGGTTTCAGAGGGTTATTCACAAAGGCATGGCCATTGTAACAAGAAAGTTAGCTGATTGCTTCTCTTTTTTCATGTGGGGTTATAATCACCCCAATCTCTGCCCCATCCCCCATGGTATACTTCCTCCAGCAAGGTCTCACCTCCTAAAGACTCCGTAACCACTTGGACTTGAGCTTTGTGCAAGGCAATAAAGATGGATCAATTTGCATTCTTCTAAATGCAGACAGCCAGTTAGATCAGCACCATTTGTTGAAAATGCTTTCTTTTTTTCCACTGTATGATTTTGGTTTCTTTGTCAAAGATCAAATGTCCATAGGTGTGTGGGTTTCTTTCTGGGTCTTCGATTCTATTCCATTGATTGACTGACTTGTCTGTCTCTGTATCAGTACCATGTGGGTTTTATCACTATTGCTTTGTAGTACAGCTTGAGGTCAGGGATGGTGATGCTCCCAGAAATTCTTTTATTGTTGAGAATTGTTTTTGCTCTCCTGAGTTTTTTGTTTGTTTGTTTGTTTGGCCATATCAAGTTGAGAATTGCTCTTTCCATGTCTGTGAAGAATTGTGCTGGAATTCTGATGGGGATTGCATTGAATCTGTAGATTGCTTTAGGTAGGATTGCCATTTTTACTATGTTAACCCTATCCATCTATAATCGTGGGAGATATTTCCATCTTCTGAGGTCTCCCCTTCGATTTCTTTCCTCAGGGACTTGAAGTTCTTGTCACACAGGTCTTTCAATTGCTTAGAGTTAAACCAAGATATTTTATAATATGGCTATTGTGAAGGGTGTTGTTTACCTAATTTCTTTCTCAGCTCGTTTATCGTTTGTATAAGAGAGGGCTACTAATTTGTTTGAGTTAATTTTATATCCAACCACTTTGCTGAAGTTGTTTATCAGCTGTAGGAATTCTCTGGTAGAATTTTTGGGGTCACATATGTATATGATCATAGTATCTGCAAATAGTGATCCATTGACTTCTTGCTTTTTGATTTGTATCCCTTTGACCTGCTTTTGTTGTCTAACTGCTCTACCTAGAACTTCAAGTACTGTATTGAATAAATAGGCAGAGAATGGGCAGTCTTGTCTTATCCCTGATTTTAGTGGGATTGCTTCAAATGTCTCTCCGTTTAACTTGATGTTGACTGTTATAGTGCTTTTATTATGTTTAGGTGTGTGCCATAAATTCCTGATCTCTCCAAGACTTTTAACATGAAGGGGTTTTGTCAAAAGATTTTTCAGCATCTAATGAGATGGTCATGTGACTTTTTCCTATGAGTTTGTTTATATGGTGGATAAAATTGATATATTTTTGTATATTGAGCCATCCCTGTATCCCTGGGATGAAGCCTACTTGATTGTGGTAAATGATGTTTTTGACTTGTTCTTGGATTTGGCTTGCAAGAATTTTATTGAGTATTTCTGTGTCAATATTTATAAACGAAATTGGTCTGAAGTTCTCTTTCTTTGTTGGGTCTTTGTATGGTTTAGGTATCAGAGTAATTGTGTCTTCATAGAATGAATTAGGTAGTGTTCCTTCTGTTCCTCTTTTGTGGAACAAATAATTTGAGGAACAGATAATTAGCTCTTCTTTGAAGGTCTGGTAGAATTCTGCACTAAAGCCATCTGACCCTAAGCTTTTTTTGGTTGGGAGGTTTTAAATGACTGCTTATATTTCCTTAGGGGTTATGAGACTGTTTAGTTTACTTGATTTTGATTTAACTTTAGTACTGATAACTGTGTAGAAAATCATCAAGGACCTCAACATGAAACCAGATAAACAGAATCTAATAGAAGAGAAAGTGAGAAATAGCCTTAAATGCATTGGCACAGGGGAAAATTTCCTGAACCAGTGGCTCAGGCTCTGAGATCAACAATTGATAAATGGGACCTCATGAAACTGAAAAGCTCCTATAACACAAAGGACACTGTCTTTTTTTTTCTAAGTTTTTTTTATTTACATTCCAAATGATTTCCCCTTTCCCGTTTCCTCCCTCCCTAAAAGTCCCATAAGCCCCCTTCCCTCCCTCTTTTCCCCGTTCAACCCACTCTCGCTTCTCTGTCTTGGCATTCCCCTACATCCAGTCTTTCCAGGACCAGGGGTCTCTCCTTCCATCTTCCTGGAAATCTATTGATATGCGAATTGTGTCTAGGGTATTCCGAGATTCTGGGTTAATATCCCCTTATCAGTGACTGCATACCATGTGTGTTCTTTTGTGATTGGGTTACCTCACTAAGGATGATATTTTCAAGTTCTGACCATTTGCCTAGGAATTTCATGAATTCATTGTTTTTAATTGCAGAGTAGTATTCCATTGTGTAAATATACCACATCTTCTGAATCCATTCCTCCGTTGAGGGACATCTGGGTTCTTTCCAGCTTCTGGCTATTATAAATAAGGCTGCTATGAACATAGTGGAGCATGTATCTTTATTGCATGCAGGTAAAGCCTCTGGGTATATGTCCAGGAGTGGTATAGCCGGATCCTCTGGGAGTGTCATGCCCAGTTTTCTGAGGAACCACCAGACTGATTTCCAGAGTAGTTGTATCAGCTTGCAATCCCACCAGCAGTGGAGTAGTGTTCCTCTTTCTCCACATCCTCACCAACAACTGCTGTCTCCTGTGATTTTGATCTTAGCCATTCTGACTGGTGTGAGACGGAATCTCAGGATTGTTTTGATTTGCATTTCCCTAATGACTAAGGATGATGAACATCTCTTTAGGTGCTTCTCAGCCATTAGATATTCTTCCGGTGAGAACTCTTTGCTTAGCTCTGTACCCCATTTTTTAATAGGGTTACTTGCCTCTCTGGAGTTTAACTTCTTGAGTTCTTTGTATATATTGGATATTAGCCCTCTGTCGGATGTAAGGTTGGTAAAGATCATTTCCCAGTTAGTTGGTTGCTGCTTTGTCTTTTTGACAGTATCTTTTGCCTTGCAGAAACTTTGTAATTTAATGAGGTCCCATTTGTCAATTCTTGATCTTAGAGCATAAGCTATTGGAGTTCTATTCAGGAAATTCTCCCCTGTGCCCATATGTTCAAGGTTCTTCCCTAGTTTCCCTTCTATTAGTTTCAGTGTGTCTGGTTTTATGTGGAGGTCCTTGATCCACTTGGAATTGAGCTGAGTGCAAGGAGATAAGAATGGGTCAATTTGCATTCTTCTGCATGTTGACCTTCAATTGAACCAGCATCATTTGTTGAAAAGGCTATCTTTTTTCCACTGGATGGTTTAGCTCCTTTGTCAAAGATCAAGTGACCATAGGAGTGTGGATTCATTTCTGGGTCTTCAATTCTGTTCCATTGATCTACATGCCTGTCACTGTACCAATACCATGCAGTTTTTAACACTATTGCTCTGTAGTATAGCTTGAGGTCCGGGATATTGATTTCCCCAGAAGTTCTTTTACTCTTGAGAATAGTTTTAGCTATCCTGGGTTTTCTGTTATTCCAGATGAATTTTTGAATTGCTCTTTCTAACTCTATGAAGAACTGAGTTGGGATTTTGATGGGGATTGCATTGAATCTGTATATTGCTTTTGGCAAGATGGTCATTTTTACTATATTAATCCTGCCAATCCATGAGCATGGCAGATTTTTCCATCTTCTGAGGTCTTCTTCAATTTCTTTCTTCAGAGACTTGAAGTTCTTGTCATACAGATCTTTCACTTGTTTGGTTAGAGTCACACCAAGATACTTTATATGGTTTGTGGCTATCATGAAGGGTATTATTTCTCTTACTTCTTTCTCAGCCTGCTTATCCTTTGAGTATAGGAAGGCTACTGTATTGCTTGAGTTGATTTTATATCTGGCCACTTTGCTGAAGTTGTTTATCAGCTGTAGGAGTTCTCTGGTGGAGTTCTTTGGGTCACTTAACTATACTATCATATCGTCTGCAAATAATGATAGTTTGACTTCTTCCTTTCCAATTTGTATCCCTTTGACCTCCTTTTGTTGTCTAATTGCTCTAGCTAGAACTTCAAGTACTATATTGAAAAGATATGGAGAGAGAGGGCAGCCTTGTCTAGTCCCTGATTTTAGTGGGATTGCTTCAAGTTTCTCTCCATTTAGATTGATGTTGGCTACCGGTTTGCTGTAAATTGCTTTTACTATGTTTAGATATGGGCCTCGAATTCCTGATTTTTCCAAGACCTTTAACATGAAAGGATGCTGAATTTTGTCAAATGCTTTCTCAGTATCTAATGAAATGACCATGTGGTTTTTTTCTTTGAGATTGTTTATATAGTGGATTACATTGATGGATTTCCTTATATTGAACCATCCCTGCATCCCTGGGATGAAGCCTACTTGATCGTGGTGAATGATGGTTTTGATGTGTTCTTGGATTCAGTTGGCAAGAATTTTATTCAGTATTTTTGCATCGATATTCATAAGAGAGATTGGCTTGAGATTCTCTTTCTTTGTCGGATCTTTGTGTGATTTTGGTATTAGCGTAATTGTGGCTTCATAGAACGAGTTGGGTAGTGTTCCTTCTGTTTCTATTTTGTAGAATAGTTTGATGAGTATTGGTGAAAGGACACTGTAAATAAGACAAAATGGCAATCTGCAGATTGGGAAAAGATCTTCACTAACTTCACATCCTGATAGAGGACTATTATCCAAACTATATAAAGAACTCAAAAAGTTAGACTCCAGATAACCAAATAACCTAATTAAAAATGCAATGCAGAACTAAACAGAGAATTCTCAACAAAGGAATTTCAAATAGCTGAGAAGCACTTAAAGAAATGTTCAACATCCTTAGTCATCAGGGAAATGCAAATCAAAACGACCCCGAGATTCCACCTCACACCAATCAGAATGGCTAAGATCAAAAACTCAAGCGACAGCACATGCTGGCAAGGAAGTGGAGAAAGAGGAACACTCCTCCATTGCTGGTGGGATTGTGTACTGGTACAACCAGTCTGGAAATCATCAATCTGGCAGTTCTTTAGAAAATTGGAAATAGTTCTACCTGAAGACCCAGCTATACCACTCCTGAGCATATACTGAAAAAATGTTCCATCATCCCACAAGGTCACATGCTCCACTATTTTTATTTGTAAAAATAACAGCCTTATTTTAATAGTCAGAAACTGGAAGCAACCAGATGTCCCTCAACTAAAGAATGGATACAGAAAATGTGGCTCATTTACACAATGAAATACTCTTCAGCTATTAAAAATGAGAAAATCATGAATTTTGTAAGCAAATGGATGGAACTAGAAATATCATCCTGAGTGAGGTAACCCAGACCCAAAAGGACATCTATGGCATATACTCACTGATAAGTGGATATTAGCCAAAAACTACAGAATACCCATGATACAACCCACAGGCCCTAAGAAGTTAAACAAGAAGGAAGGCCCAAATGAGAATGCTTCAATCCCACTTAGAAGGAGAACAAAATAGTCATGGGAGGTAAAGGGAAGGAGGGATCTGGGTGGGAGAGGGAAGGGGGGAGGGGAAAGGGGGGAGGGGAAAGGGGGGCAAGATCAGGTATGGGGGGGTGGAGACAGGAGAGAAGCCCAGATGGCCAGGAGAATGAATGGAATTATGCAACTTCTGGGATTGGGGGTTGGAGGGAACCTCTAGAAAGTCCCTGAGACCTGGGATGTGAAAGCCACCCAGGATTCAATGTGGGTGACCTTAGCCGAAATGCCCAGAAGTGGGTAGATGGAACTTGAACAATCCTCCTGTAGATAGTGGAGGAATGGGGTCACCAACTCACCTACAAAATTTTTGACCCAGAATTGTTTCCCACCTAAAAGAAATTCAGGGACACAAAAGAGCAGAGACTAAGGAAAGGCCACCCAGTAACCAGCCCTACTGATACCGTAACGTCGTGTTTGGGACAGGAGCCTGGCATGGCTCTCCTGAGAGGCTCTCCCAGCAGCTGACTGGGACAGATGCAGATCCTTATAGTTTGACTACTGGACTGAGGTTGGGACCCCTATGGAACAGTTAGGGGAAGGACTGACGGAGATGAAGGGTATGGCAGTGCCATAGGAAGATCAACAGTGTCAACTAATGCAGATCCCTGGGAGCTCCCAGAGACTAGGCTACCAAACAAAGAGCATACATGGGCTGGTCTGAGGCCCCCAGCACATATGTAGCCTCGGTGTGAGAAGATTATCCTAATTCTATAGAGACTTGATGCCCTAGAGAAGGGGGATGCCTGGGAGGGAGTGGGGGAAGCACCATCTCAGAGGCAAATGGTGGGAGGTTAAATAACTCTGGGAGGGAGGGACAGGAGGGGGGCAACATTTGGGATATAAATAAATAAAATAATTAATTAAAATAAAACTGAAACTCAATAAAAGGCTCCATAACTTCCCCAGACAGCGCCACCAACTGGGGACCAAGTGTTCAAAACCTGAGCCTGTGGGGGGGGGGACAGTTCTCATTCAAGCCACCAAACGTCTATACTGCTCAACTCGCTCCCTCTCACAACCACACAGTGTGACAGCTGGGAGAAAACCCGCTGTACACAATTGCTTTCCTCTTGAGGGACAGGCTGTGCACTTCCGTCATCCTCTGAGTTCCTCAAACACCTGAGCATTAACCTAAGTGAGCCAGGGCTGGTGAAGAATCCAAGCACAGTTAAGGTTCGAGACCCACCAGCAGACAGAGGCATCGTCTTCACAGATGATCCTGTACTTGCTGCTTGGTTAACACCTCTGGTGACTCACCCTTCAGCGCTCAGCTGACAGCCCCTCTTGGGAGCCCTTGAAGCACCTGCTCTTCCCACTCCTGCTCTTAGCATGCTTGTGGTTTCCACCCTGACCAGTGTGATCTTTGAATCGTGTCTGTTTCCCTCAGGAGATTCTTTGGTCCTGGTTTCAACTGGTTCTCCAGCACTACGGTGCCCAAGCACTAAGGTATCATCTTACTTGGTCAGAGGAGACTGAAGAACTGTCTGTTCAGTAAGGGAATCTTTGTAATGGAAACCATCAGACAGATGCATGCTGGAGTAGACACACAGGTAAAACCACTCCCCCTGGCCACGGGAATAGCACCACACCCTACACCACAGCACGTGACTTCCTTGAGGTCAAAAGATTTGCAAGACCCTGTCTTCCTGACATCTACCTCTTCTCTGCCTATCATCTATCCTTGACCCTTTTCTACCTCTGACTGTTTAGGGTTTGCAGTAACAATCAGCCACAGGCTCGCATAGCTGGGAGCTATTCAGTCTGTGGCATTGAATGAAGCAGTTACTACTGAGCCAACAGACTCAAAGGACTGGTGACCTGCGTTCAATCTCCAGGGTCCACATGGTGGAAGGAGAGAACCAACTCGCCCAAGTTGTCTTCTAACCTCCATACATATGTTCTGGCCTGTATCTCATGGAAAGTGGGCTTCTTCCCTCCAAATAGTTTCTGAGATAGCCCAGGGTTACCTTTTTGGCTTTAGCCTGGGTGATATATCCATCATTGAACTACTCACTGTGGTCAGGGGTGTGGAAGATCCTCTGTGACTAGGCCAGGACCACAAGCCTATGCCTAGAGTCAGAGAGCCAAGAGCCTTCCTGAAGAACGGGGTCTGACAGTGAGGTGGTGTGGGCAGCTCTCTTGAGGAAAGCCCAGGGCTATCACTAGAGGAAGGGAGAGAAGGTTAGAAAGTTGGTATATGAGGAGAAGCAGCAGTTGGTGTCCAGGATTCTGAATTGTTTATTTTCTAAGTCTCCCACTTTGCAAAGTGCTGTGGGGTCACTGTTCCTTCTCTTCTGCCCGGCCACATCTTGGTTTGCAGCAATAAGGAGCCATGATCAGAATGCTAGTGTGGTTCTTGTATAGTAGCAGCTCCACTTTGGTTTTTGTTGCTTACAGAATAATGATAGACATTGATTTTCTTGCTCACAGGACTGGGCTGACTGCTGCTGCTTGGGTTTGGTTGTGCCTAGCTTCGAGTCTCTTTGGACCAGACTCTGTCTGGGGTATGCTTTCGCCATAGTGGGTCGCAGCAGTGCACAGAGTCAGCCCACCTAAGGCATGCTCTTTTAAAAGTAAATAATAATTAACAATAATTTTAATTAGTAACTTAAAAAGAGAAAGGTGGAGTGGTTGGCCTTCTCTGTCAGTTCCTGGAGACAGCATACATTTTAAGATGCACTGTTGCTACCGAACCATCTGCCGGTCAGCTCTGAACTTGTCCTTTACAATGACCTTCAGGGCTCTGAGATGGCTTCGGTACAGTGAGTCACAGAGGTGGAAAGGACACACTTGCAGCATGTTGTGTAGCTTGCTTGGTTTTCTTAAACACCGAAGGCCTGATGGTGGGCAGTTGAGAGAGCCCACAGGAGGAAGGAAGGCAAGCGGGCCTCTAGAAGGTCAAACAGGGAGCTTCTCCTGAAGGGAAATGTGTAGAGAAGGTGTCTGCAGGTAGCAGGAACTCTGATCTGTCATGAGAGAGCAAATGTGAAACGCCTGTACTGCTCTGAAAACCTGGAGAACAGCTCTGGCATCAGCAGGAGAAAATCAGGTTATCTGTGTTAATGACATGAGGAACTTGCCGGGTGCCATGCAACGTGGTTGGGCTCGACCCTACCTGCTTTAGTGCTTCAGAATAACGCAATGCCTTAGGTACTGTTATTCCCATTTTATAGATGAGGACACTGAGGTAGAGGTTGGTTAAATACTCTGCCTGAGGTGATATAGGTAATGATGTAAGCGTCCACACCACGCTTTCCTGGAACTCAGCATGAGGTGACCACAAAGTCAGGCTGAGCCAGTGTTTACGGAGGCCAGCCAGGAGTGATCGTATTGTAGACAGCACCCTTCACACTGGGGTTAAAGGTGTGCACCACCTCACCTGGAGAGAAGAGAACTCTTAGCACTTTGTCACCATCTGGGAGCCCTGAGTAAGACAGTTTCAGAGCCATCGGTGTCAAGCCCTGGCCCAGACTCCACAGTTCAGGACCAGTCTCCCAGGAGCATTCGTGTGTGTCTCTATATGGACTCTGTAGACACAGAAGTGATCTTATGGAGAGCTGACAAGCCACGTGTCACTTGCTGATGCTCCTAGCCACCTTGCAGGGTCCTTGTTGTTCCTCCTGTTGCATGAGGGACGGTAAGTCTCATAAGTAGCCTGGTGACTTGGCAGAAGGGGGACTGTCACCCTCTCAGGATTACCGCTGCCTCCGCCCATGTTTTCAAGAGTGGGTTGGAGCATCTCATGACTGTGATGAGGGCAAGCAGGGCAAGCTCAGGACCCTACCCAGGCCTGTTCCAGGCTTCCTCAGACAAGAGCAGCAGTGGCTCTGAGGAACGGGGGTTGGGGTGCACGGGAGGGTGGGGGTGATAGTTGTTGAGGGTCCTGAAGGTGGCACTGAGGAACCTGCTCTCCAGATTGCTGCCGTAAGTCCCATGGGCTCTCTCCCTTCTCTAACTGCTGCCTCTGACCACACTGCTTCCGCCTCACCACTGGCCCTTTCTTTAGCGACCATGTTTAATTTCCTTCTTTCTAAATGATCAGCCCATGTTTTCCCTGCTGTCTGAGCACCAAACATTTGTTAGGGCTTTCGCTTCTAAAGAATCTATGCCTCTGTCCTTATTGTTCAGAAAACTTGATTTCTGGGACGTGTCCCCCTGCTCCCTCCTCCTGCTAGTCACTTCTGTCACTGGCATACTTCCGGCTGCTCCCAGGATGCACCAGAGAACCATGTCACCCACTGAAGGTCCTCCCTGCTCAAAAGCCTGGGTCAAATGCTGCGGCCGCCATGGGGCCCACTCCAAACCATCCTCCCTCTTCCTTTAAAACCCAGCAACCCTGAAACCCTTTATATTCGTTATTTTATCTTTAAAATATACTTTCTCATGTTTTAATCACAATAAAAATAATATATAGTCATCATAGAAGAGCAAAAAACATAGAAAAAAAAGAAAGAAAGAAAACAAAGAAGGAACTAAGAATGACTTTCTGAGAGGACAACAAAATAGCCAAGGGTGAGACATTTACAAAACAAATAGGTTTAGTTTGGATCATGGTTCTGGAAACTAGGGCATTCAAGAGCATTTGTTTATAAACGAGCATGAGGAATGCACCAGGCCCTCTTTTTAATGATCCACCCTACGGGAGCCAATCCAGCTCCCAAAGAGTAAGAGGCAGATAAACTGGGACCAAAGCTCAGCATCGGTTTGGTGAGGACGCATCTTGTTCCATCAAACCTTAGCTTTTTGTTGACTAACCTTTGGTCGATGGTCTGTGAAGATTCTGAGGCGTAGAAGGTTTTGATAGAAAACATTTGCTGTTGCTGCTACCTGTATGAGCTTCTGGAACCAATTAGCCTGCAACCCCTAGATTTGCATTGACTGGGAACATACCATGCTGGTTGGTGCATGTTATAAAGCAGTGTGTGCTGTTCCCAACTGTCCTTCCTCACACTGACGCATGCCCGTGTTTTTTCTCCTGCCAATCTGTCTGGCAGTGCCCAGCACTGTTGTGACAATCCTGTGCTCTAGGACCTGCCGGATAGTCAGAAGCCCTGACTCTTCTTTGTGAAGCGGTCCACTTTTGTGTGTGTAGGGAGAAGCTGATAGTCGATGCCTCCCATGAATGGAAATCAGTGTAAGAGGCATGGTGCTCTGTGGTATTTGGACCCAGCAGCTGGAAGGTGTAGCAAAGCTGTCTGACTTCATTTCTTACCCAAACTGGGCAATGGGGAATTGTCCTGTACCCAGCACTCCAAACAATGCCCTCTTATGTGTGATGACTCACGGATGGGCCAGTGCCCATGGAACATAATGTGTCTGTAGTGAGCACAGCGTCTTGCTGCGTGTCTGAACTAACTTCATAGGCTGTCTCTGTGAGTCTATCAATTCCCTCCTTCCTAATAGCTCCTGGAAGCTTTCAGGGTGAAAGAAAGGGCTCTGATTCTTTTCCACGGCCCGCCATGATTCTTTTCCACGGCCCGCCAAACACAACCAGGAACAATGCGGGAGGGAATTTAAAGTGAGACCTTGGGTGTTTGGGGGGAAAGCCCTTGCTTTTCATGGCAAGAAAAACGCTCAGATCATGGGTGTTGCTATGTTAATGTCAGGGGCTTTCTTTGACACCTAGGGAAGAGTCTCAAGTATTGACTCAACATGCTGACAAGATGGCAGGACCAAGACAGTGCTGTCATGGCAGCCGATTCGCCCTGATCAAATGTTTTAATGAGTGTGGGCATCTTTGCAGGGAGAGACAGCCACAGCAACACAGATTTGATTTCTGACATTCTTAAAACTGCGGGCACATACCAATCTCAAGATGCCCTGCTTCCTCTTATTGCCTCTTAATGCCTGGCACAGACGCTCTGGCTCTTTGGGCCTCAGACATTTTGGAGGGTGTCACAGAGCAGGGTGGGCCTATAGCCAGCTTCTACGATGCCATTTCTGACCTCAGCATGGTTGCAAATCCTGATGAATCATGTTGTCCTGACTGGCTCCCAGGTACAGCTGGCCTCTCAAGCCAATTGTACGTAGTCAATAGAGACTTCGTTTTTGTTTTTTTGTTTTTTTTCCAGATCTTCCTTGCCACCCATTCCTTGTAGGGCTGCCTTTGGACCCTGCTTTCAAGGGGCTGTGGTTTCACTTTGATGTGAGTTCCAGATATCAGACTCATGGTCAGTCTTGTTATCATCATGCAACTCAACCCCACCTTCCTGCAGCCATGTCTCATCAATGCAGTGGGGCCCCTGTGCAGGCCACACCCTCCTTCACCATTTGTGCCTTTGTCTTTGTTTCTCTTTCTTTCTCCCATGTCTTCTTTTCTTCCTTTCTCTTTTCCTATACCCAATTCTCTTACTTTTACATTACCAAAGCCAGAGGCCGACCAGGCCTATAATATCTTTACCCCCTCTTTATACTCTACCATTAACCCACCCTCAATGTATCTCTCCCATTTTCCCCCTTTGGCACAATTACCGCCTTCCTTTGTAGCCTCCCTTTTCTGTCTAACAGCCTAACGAACATCTCTAGACCCACCCTGGCTGCTGACTCTTACCCTTTCCACTCATACTAACATACGAGTGAGCACAGTGCTATCGGGTGCCTGAACTGATTCCCAGCACACACATGGTGACTCACAACTGTCTGTAACTCCACTTATAGGGGTCTGATACTCTTTTTGACCTCCATGGGCACTAGACACATGTCTGTAAGACCCACAGGTTGGTGAGGACCAGAGCAAAACAGTGTGTCCTTAACCTTACAGGGTTCCAGGTGAGTCTCTAGCTCTTGTTTCTGGCTTCTTAGACCACTTTTCTATTGGTGTAAAGAGACACCCTGACCAATGCAACTTATAGAAGAGTTTATTGGGGGCTTATGATTTCAGAAGGTAAGTCTATTACCATTCTGTCAGGGATCACAGCAGCAGGCAGGCAGACATGGCACTATGGCAGAAACCAAGAGCTTACATCCTTAACCCTAGTAGGAGGCAGAGAAAACTAACTGGAAATGGTATGGGGTTTGAAACTTCAAAGTGCACCCCAAGTGGTACACCTCGTCCAATGAGTTCACACCTCCTAATCCTTCCCAAATCATCCCATCAACTGGGGACCAATCATTCAAATCTATGGGGACCATTGTCATTAAAATCATTAAGTCACCTTTCATTCATTCAACCAAATCACCTGGCCATCTTCAGTGTACCAGAATATAGCAACAAGACACACATATGTCTCTCCCTCAAGGAGCTCTTAAGTAAGGTGGGCTAAGATAGACACAAGACACATAGGCCCACTTTGATTACAGATGATGCTCAGTTCCTGAGCAAAGACACTGTCTATGAAAATAATCTCCTGCCATGCAATTGACATATTGGATAAGGACAGACCAATACATGACAATGGTCTTGCAATATTACACTGATGGTGGACAAGTCCTGTCACTGGGTGCTGTGGTAGCCACAGATCTTTGCTTGTGCCTTCCCCCAACTCCACTTTCTGAGCGGGGAATTTCCAGATCTCAGTGAGCCAAAGCCTTCCCCACCTTCTGGAGCTCTAAAACCAAGGTGAAGTCCATTGTTCTTCAAGGATTTGCAGCATCCTGAGAGGAACCAGCTGCCTGCATCCTTCTGAAAAACACCTCAGTCCTCCCGCAGAGCAGCAGAGCCGTGGAACTGACATCCACCGAGCAATGGAGCCAAAGCCCCACTGAGCAGACTCTCAACTTTGGGGGAAGGGTCTCACCCCCAAACCTTAACTTGGCAACCCCCCAATAAATGACGGACTTTGAACAACCATGTTGTCTTGGTCCATGTTTTTCTCTCATCACCCCATTTTCTTTCCTCAGCTCTCAGTCCAGAGAGCCCGATAACCCGTTCATATGTAGCTGCAGGTGGCAACATTTGCTCTATTGTAAAGTATCTACTTCCTTAAAAAGAAAGGAAGACACAGTATCTGTCCCAACACTGGGAGTAACTGGGACCAGCGGGATCCAGGGATGCAGGAACCCGGCCTGGCCAGTGGCACATGTTTCTTATAGTCTGTGCCAGTGCCCTGAGCAGACCTTGGGCAAGAACTCCACAGCCAGCCCCACAACACCCAGAGGAAGCTCCACTCCCAGGCTCTCTACCATACCCAGGATCGCAGGAGCTTGTTTACACCAGGATTCCAGGGCCCCAGAAGTAGCCTGACTCCCAGGAGCTCTGATACACCCAGGATCTCAGGATCACAGGATCTGAGAATCACAGGATCATGGAGACAGCTGGACTCTGAGGAGTTCTGACACAACCAGGATCACAGGAAGGACAGGTTCCAGTCAGATATAGGGAGGGCAGGTAGCACCTGAGATAACCGGATGGCAGGAGGCAAGCCTAAGAACATAAGCAACAGAAATCAAGGTTACTTGGCATCATCAGAACCCAATTTTCCTACCATAGCAAGTCCTGGATACACCATCACACTAGAAAAGCAAGATTCAGATCTAAAATCATTTCTCATGATGATGATGAGGACTTTAAGAAGGACATAAATAACTTTCTTAAAGAAATACAGGGGGAACACAGGTAAACAAGTAGAAGCCCTTAAAGAGGAAACACAAAAATCCCTTAAATAATTAGAGGGAAATAAAATCAAACAGGCGAAGGAAATGAACAAAACCATTCAAGATCTAAAAATGGAAATAGAAACAATAAGGAAATCACAAAAGGAGACAACTTTGGAGTTAGAAAACCTAGGAAAGAGATCAGGAGTCATAAATGCAAGTATCACCAGCAGAATACAAGAGATAGAGGAGAGAATCTCATGTGCAGAAGATAACCATAGAAAACATTGACACAACAGCCAAAGAAAACGCAAAAAGCAAAAAGCTCCTAACCCAAAACATCCAGGAAATCCAGGACACAATGAGAAGATGAAACCTAAGGATTATAGGTATAGAAGAGAGCGAAGATTCCCAATTTAAATGGCTAGTAAATATCTTCAGAAAAATATAGAAGAAAACTTCCCTAACCTAAAGAAAGATGTCCATGAACATACAAGAAGCCTACAGAACTCCAAATAGACTAGACCAGAAAAGAAATTTCTCCTATCACATAATAATCAAAACGTCAAATGTACTAAAGAAAGAAAGAATATTAAAAGCAGTAAGGGGAAAAGGTCAAGTAACATATAAAGGCAGACCTATCAGAATTGCACCAGACTTCTCACCAGAGACTATGAAAGCTAGAAGATTCTGGGCAGACGTCATACAGACCCTAAGAGAACACAAATGCCAGCCACTATTTGCCAGGCTACTATACCCAGCAAAACTCTCAATTACCATAAATGGAGAAACCAAGATATTCCATGACAAAACCAAATTTACACAATATCTTTCTACAAATCCAGCCCTACAAAGGAAAATAGATGGAAAACACCAACACAAAGCAGGAAACTACACTCTAGAAAAAGCAAGAAAATAATCTTTCAACAAACCTAAAAGATGATAGCCACACAAACATAATTCCACCTCTAACAACAAAAATAACAGGAAGTAACAATCACTTTTCCTTAATATCTCTTACCATCAATGGACTCAATTCCCCAATAAAAAGACATAGACTAACAGACTGGATACGTAAATAGGACCCAGCATTTTGCTGCATACAGGAAACTCACTTCAGTGACAAAGACAGATACTACTTCAGAGTAAAAGGCTGGAAAACAATTTTCAAAGCAAATGGTATCAAGAAACAAGCTGGAGTAGCTATTCTAATATAGAATAAAATAAGCTTTCAACCAAAAGTTATCAAAAAAGATAAGGAAGGATACTTCATACTGGTCAAAGGAAAAAAAATCTACCAAGATGAACTCCCAATTCTGAACATCTGTGCTCCAAATACCAGGGTACCCACATTCATAAAAGAGAGTTTACTAGAGCTCAAAGCACCCCACAAAATAATAATGGGAGACTTCAACACCCCACTCTCATCAATGGACAGATCATGGAAACAGAATCTAAACAGAGACAGTGAAACTAACAGAAGTTATGGACCAAATGGATCTAAGTAATATTTATAGAATGTTTCATCCTAGAGCAAATGAATATATCTACTTCTCGGAACCTGATGGTACCTTCTCCAAAATTGACCATATTATCAGTCACAAAACAGGCCTTGACAGATACAAGAAGGTTGAACTAATCCCATGCATCCTATCAGATCACCGCAGTCTAAGGCTGGTCTTCAACACCAACAAAAACAACGGAAAGCCCACATATACATGGAAGCTGAACAGTGCTCTACTCAATGATAACTTGGTCAAGGAAGAAAGAAAGAAAGAAAAAGAAAGAAAGAAAGAAATTAAGACTTTTTAGAATTTAATGAAAATGAATTCCAAACTATCATACCAAAACTTATGGAACACAATGAAAGCAGTGCTAAGAGGAAAACTCATAGCTCTGAGTGTCACCAAAAAGAAACTGGAGAGAGCATATACTAGCACCTTGAAAGCACATTTGAAAGCTCGAGAACAAAAAGAAGGAAATACACCCAAGAACTATACAAAGAATCAACAAAACCGGGAGCTAGTTCTTTGAGAAAATCAACAAGATAGATAAACCCTTAGCCAGACTAACCAGAGGGCGAGACAGTACCCAAATCAACAAAATAAGAAATGAAAAGAAGCCATGGAAATTAAAAAAAACAACAGAAGCCATGGAAATTAAAAAAAAATCATCAGATCCTACTACAAAAGCCTATACTCAACAAAATTGGAAAGTCTGGATGAAATGGACAATTTTCTAGACAGATACCAAATACCAAAGTTAAATCAGGATCATATAAACCATCTAAACAGTCCCATAAACCCTAAAGAATTAGAAGCAGTCATTAAAAGTCTCCCAACCCCCCCCAAAAAAAAACCCAAGACTGGATGTGTTTAGTGGAAAATTCAATCAGATATTCAAAAAAGACCTAATACCAATACTCTTCAAACTGTTCCGCAAAATAGAAAGAGAAGGAACAATACCCATTTCATTCTATGAAGTCACAATTACACTTATACCTAAACTACACAAAGACCCAACAAAGAGAACTTTAGACCAATTTCCTTCATGAACATGATACAAAAATTCTCAATAAAATTCTTGCCAACTGAATCCAAGAACACATCAAAATGATCATTCACCATGATCAAGTAGGCTTCATCCCAGGGATGCAGGGATGGTTCAACATATGGAAATCCATCAACATAATCCACCACATAAACAAACTCAAAGAAAAAAACCACTTGATCATTTCATTAGATACTGAAAAAGCATTTGATAAAATTCGAATCCTTATTAAAAGTCTTGGAAAGATCAGGAATTCAAGGTCCATACCTAAGCATAATAGAAGCAATGTATCGCAAACCAGTGGCCGACATCAAACTAAATTCAGAGAAACTTGAAACAATCCCACTAAAATCAGGGACTAGACATGGCTACTCCCTCCCTCCCTATCTATTCAAAATAGTACTTGAGGTTCTAGCTAGAGCAATTAGACAACAAAAGGAGGTCAAAGGGATACAATTTGGAAAGGAAGAAGTCAAAATATCACTATTTGCAGATGCTATGATCATATACTTAAGTGACTCAAAATAATCCGCCAAAGAACTCCTAAACCTGATAAACAACTTCAGCTAATTGACTAGATATAGACAGGCTGAGAAAGAAATTAGGGAAATTACATCCTTCACAATAGTCACAAATAATATTACATACCTTGGTGTGACTCTAACCAAGCAAGTGCAAGATCTGTATGATAACAACTTCAAGACTCTGAAGAAAGAAATTGAAGAAGATCTCAGAAGATGAAAAGATCTCCCATGCTCATGGACTGGCAGGATTAATATAGCAAAAATGGCCATCTTGCTGAAAGCAATCTATAGATTCAATGCAATCTCCATCAAAATTCCAAATCAATTCTTCATAGAGTTAGAAAGAGCAATTTGCAAATTCATTTGGAATAATCAAAAACCCAGGATAGCGAAAGCTATTCTCAACAATAAAAGAACTTCTGGGGGAATCACCATCTCTGACCTCAAACTGAATTACAAAGCAACAGTGATTAAAACAAACAAATAAAACAAAAAACAAAAAACCCCTATATTTTATTGGTACAGATACAGGAAGGAAAATCAATGGAATAGAATTGAAGGCCCAGAAATGAACCCTCACACCCGTGGTCACTTGATATTTGACAAAGGAGCTAAAACCATCCAGTGGATAAAAAGACAGTATTTTCAACAAATAGTGCTGGTTCAACTGGCGGTCAACATGTAGAAGAATGCAAATTGATCCATTCTTATCTCCTTGTACAAAGCTCAAGACCAAGTTGATCCAGGACCTCCACATAAAACCAGATACCCTGAAACTTGTAGAGGAGAAAGTGGGGAAGATCCTCAAACACATGGGCACAGGGGAAATTTTCCTCAACAGGACACCAATGGCTCATGCTCTAAGACCAAGAACTGACAAATGGGACCTCATAAAATTGCAAACTACAGTTTCTGTAAGGAAAAGGACACTATCAATAGGACAAAACGGCAACCAACAGATTGGAAAAATATCTTTACCAATCCTACATCTCATAGAGAGCTAATATCTAATATATACAAAGAACTCAAGAAGTTAGACTCCAGAGAATCAAATAACCCTATTAAAAAATGCAGTATAGAGCTAAACAAAGAATTTTCAACTGAGGAAACTCGAATGGCTGAGAAGCACCTAAACATTCATAGTCATCAGGGGAAATGCAAATCAAAACAACTCTGAGATTCTACCTGACACCAGTGAGAATGGCTAAGATCAAAAACTCAGGTGACAGCAGATGCTGGCGAGGATGTGGTGAAAGAATGGTGTGATTGCAAGCTGGTATAACCACTCTGGACATCAGTCTGGCAGTTCCTCAGAAAATTGGTCATAGTATTACCTGAGGACCCAGCTATACCACTCCTGGGCATATACCCAAAAGATTCTCCAACATATAACAAAAACACATGCTCTTCTATGTTTATAGCATCCTTATTTATGATAGCCAGAAGCTGGAAAGAACCCAGATGTCCCTTCAACAGGATACAGAAAATGTGGTACATTTACACAATGCAGTACTACTCAGCTGTTAAAAATGAAGAATTCATGAAATTCTTAGGCAAATGGATGGAACTAGAAAGTATCATCCTGAGTGAGGTAACCCAAACACAAAAGAACACACATGATATGCACTCACTGATAAGTAGATATTAGTCCAAAAGCTCCGAATACCCAAGATACAATTCACAGAACACATGAGGCGCAAGAAGAAGGAAGACCAAAGTGTGGGTGCTTTGGTCCTTCTTAGAAAGGGGAACAAAATACTCATGGGAGCAAATATAGAGACAAAGTGTAGAGCATAGACTGAAGGAAAGGCCATTCAGAGACTGTCCCACCTGGGGATTCATCCCATATACAGTCACCAAAACCTGACTCTATTGTAGATACCAAGAAATGCTTGCTGAAAGGAGCCTGATATTGCTGTCTCCTGAGAGTCCCTTCCAGAGCCTTATAAATACAGAAGCAGATGCTTGCAGCCAACCATTGGACAGAGTGCAGGGTCCCCAATGGAGGAGTTAGAGAAAGGATGGAAGGGGCTGAAGGAGCTGAAGGGGTTTGCAACACCAAAGGAAGAACAACAATATCAACCAACCAGACCACCTCCTCCCCCCTTGCTCCCAGGGACTAAGCCATCAACCAAGGAATACACATGGTCCCAGCTACATATGTAGCAGAGGATGGCCTTGTCAGGCATCAACGGGAGGAGAGATACTTAGTCCTATGAAGGCTCAATATATGCCCCAGTGTAGGAGAATTGAGGGCAGGGAGGTGGGAATGGGTGGGTGGAGGAACACCCCCATAGAAGCAGGGGGAGGGGAGATGGGATAGGTGGTTCTGGGAGAAGGGGAAACTGGGAAAGGGGATAACATTTGAAATGTAAATAAAATATCCAATTTTTTTTAAAAAAAAAAAAGAAAAGAAATTTCACACTAGACTGTAATCTTGGCAGCAGAACCGTGGCTTTTATGCTTATCAATCTTTTGCTTACGTCGTTTTCTCTCATTCTAGACTAAATCTTGTGTGGTTTTGTGCATCGTAGCTCTCGGACGGCCATGGCTATTCTTTACATACCCCACTGAGCTGGGATGTGCAGGGGCTGTGCCGTGTTGGAATGTGTGAGCGCACTCTCGCACTTGTGCAATGAAGTCACCTAGGGGCACATTCCCTAGGATGTGAGCTCTTAGTGGATGGCCACGTGGTTGTGATCTTTTCATCTGCGCTAAGCAGGGACTTTGACAGACAAGCATGCCTGGAATTTGTAGCCGTGAGTTCACCATGCCACTTCCCCGGCTGTCTCTGACTGCTCCTCCTTTGAGTGCGGGAGCAGAGTGAGCTGTCTCTCAGGCCGTGGTGGAGCCCATGTGCGAGACAGCAGTGCCTGGAGACTTTAGGAGCACTCTGTCAGTAGTATCTACAGTGTCTCCACCTGCCTACCTGTATGTGTTGAGTCCCTCAAAAAGTGATTGTTGGCCATGCCCAAGGAACCTGTTAGTTCTTGGGGAGCTGTTGAGTCTATTCATTGAACCTGCACAGGACTCTACTTGTAAGAGCCACAGTCCAGATGTTGAGAGAGGCTAACATGCAGCTGGCTGCTTTCAGCTGATATACAAAACACTGTGGAATGACCAGCACCATTTACATCAGCTGATGCTTACGTCATATAGATTTTAACAGTTCCAAAGCTTAACCCAGTCACGATATAAGTTTAAGAACTTGGGGGCTCAAGTTCAAATCCCAGATCCACCACTTTCCTGTGGGAGATCCTGGGCAAGTTGTTCTATCAACTGTTTCCAGGTGTGTTTGGAAATGGGGGTCTCCACAGCATCAACCTACAGGGTTGCTGGGAGGACATGAAGGACTGTGTCCAGCACACAGCTTTTGTAAGGTTGTCTGTCCTTCTGCTTCTGTGCCACCTCCATTGACTCCATGACTTCTGTGGAAAAGAAGCCTGCCCCAGTCATCTCTTGGTTTCCAATCGCTGTCAGACTTGGCTTAGGTAGGTGTCCAACAAATGAGGGCGGACTGCAGTTAGTTTTCTCATTACTTCTAGACTCTGATGGGGATGATGGAGAAGCTGGTAGCGGGACAGACAGTGATTTGGAAGAGGAATGGAGCGGAACCCAACATTTTCCATAACAGTGATGACTGAGAAGTGAAAGCCAGGGGTTGGGGACTCTTGCCTCTGGGTTCCCCAGGTAAAATTAACTCTCCACTGACCTGTGCAGGCTTCCTACAGCACCGCCCACATTTCCCCACTCACAGTCACCCCAGGAGGCAGGGATTTATTAGTTTCATCTTCGAGGTGAAGAAACTGGAGATTTAGAGAAGTGATTTTGTTTTTAAGGTGACACACAGGGCTGCTAACTCCAGAACTGTCACCCAAGCTTTTGTACCACATTCTTACAGCTCTCTCTGATGGTGAAGGAACACATGCTCTGAAAAGTTTCCTTTTGTCCAAGAGGACACCTTGAGCCCCTGGCAGGTGAATTGCCTCTGTGAGCCAGGCATTCATGTTTGTAGCAGCTCGTGCTAGGGAAAAATTCTAGAGTCTTGTCAGTGAGGTTTGCCTCAGTTCCCTGAGTTCACAGGTGAGGAGAGAACTGTAATCTATCAATTCAAGCCTGCATTGTGTGTGTGTGTGGGGGGACCATGAAATTGTGAAAGAAGGGGGAGGTATCTTAGAACAGGGGACTGAGGTGTTGATCGACTGCATACATTCTTGCCAGCTTCATCTCAACTCTGTGGAGAACATTTTATCATCTCAATTTTGCAGGGAGGGTCACAGGAACAGACAGAACCTTGTTGAGATGCCTCTGACACAGATGAGGGGCCTCCCCTCCCTCCCCTAAGGTATCAGGCTAAAGGATACAGATGCACTCAGTGTGGTCCCCCTTTAATGACTATGTCAGGCACCCTGGTTTGATTGCTTAAGCAATGGCTATCAGATCTTTTTCCTGTGCCTAGCCATAGTAGCATCTTCTTTGAGCAGAGAGGAAGGTTGGATTGGGAGTTGTTGTGGTTGTCTCCATGGTTCCCAAAGCTTTGAATGATAGTAATACTATCCCCAAAGGCCCTTGGGGCATTAGCAACTGTAGTCTCTGCTACACAGTTCTCACAGAAGCATGGGAGCTGTCAGTCAAGCTGCTTCCTTGGTGGTTGATCTGGTTGTCATCATGACAATGGTTGATCCAGTTGTCATCACGTTTTTGTCATGACAGTGGTTGTTGTTTTAAAACCTTGTTCAGCTCAGGGAGGCTCCACTCCAGTCTTAAATACTCAGAGAGATTTTGTCCCTGTTTGTGAGAAAGGTTCAAACTGCTCTGGCCGCTGCTCTAACAGCCCACTGCTTCAATAGACTCTGCTTCAGTCACGTTACTCCAGATGCCAGTTGGTGCCTTGAAATGACCCTTAAATGACCCCACCTACAACTGTTTCATATGATCCCACAGTTGCTCAGGACCTAACCACAGCACATGTTAACTGATTACAGAGTAACAACTTCCCTCACTCAGGGCAGCTACTGTGTATCTGGCTGAACAAGAGGCATTTCTCTCACTGGCTTAGAGTTCCTTAGGGAGATCTCCCCCTGTCCACTGGCTGCCCGCTCTTGTATTTATTGCAGCAAAACCATGTAAGTGGTCCTGTTGTGGGATGACCTGGTAACAAGAAGAGCAGGTGATGTCTGAAGTTGCCGGCCCCAGGGATAAGCCAGCAGAGACTAAGGGGAGTCTGAAGAGTTCCGGAGACTGTTTGGGAGCAGACTTTGGATTGCTGAGACTGAGGAGAACTGGGTTTGTATAGAAAGGCAGAAGTGCTGAGCGGGGAGGAGCCATGACCTCAGAGGATAAGAGACTGAGGAGCCAATACGATTGGAGGGGAGGAGCTGCTGGGAGTTGGGAGTTGCAAACCCTAACTGCAGGAAGCCGGAGAGTGACTGGCTCCAGAGCTGAGTGGCTGTAACATGGAGAGCTCAGTGTCTTGATGCTGTAATCACAAACTGCTGAAGTTTGGAGAGCCACACTTTGCCTGGCAGTGACTTCCGTCTACACAGAGGAGAGCCTTCAACCACTGGTGTGACAGTTTGTCTTGAGGGTCTCCTACTGGAAGACCATCTGGATGATCTGGATTTTGATCTTGGTTCTTTCCCATGCTAGTGATGTTTGGTTTCTGTTCTCTCTAGTACCTGGCAGGTTTGTGCCTTTCTGGAATGCCGTCCATTGTTGGGACCCACTCTAAGGATGAGGAAAAGTTTACAAGGCTATGGCCTTGAGCCAAATGACATCTAAAAGATTTGCTCCTTCAGAACAAATGTCCTACCTAAGAAACAATTCAGTTGTAAGTATTCAAAAGAATTGAAAAGTGGGGACACCTAAAGATATTTGCATGAAGTCATTTACCTTTGGAAGCACCTTGCTGATGAATGGGTCTATGCCCACAGTGGGCTTTAACTCAGCCTTCCCAAAGAATGCTCTGGTATGGGCTACATCACACACCAAACCTTGAAGACGATATGCAACTAGAACCACCCAGACAAAAAGACCAACTTCCATACAAATCCACCTACATGAGGTAGCTGGGAGCATGAAATTCACAGAAGAAGAAAGTTCTAGGCATAGAGAGAAAGGTGGGTGAGGGTTACCATGTAATGGACACAGGCTTTCGACTCGATAAGATCAAGGGTTCTGTAAGGGACTGCAGTGCCCTTGAGATGTGTACTTAGCATGGCTGTGGGGGGGGGGGCGAGGGGAGAGAGAGAGCTTGTGTGTATGTGTGACAGGCAGACAAACACAGAGACGGGGAAGAAGAGATGGAAAGGGGGAGGGAGAGGGAAAAGGAGAGGGAGAGGGAGAGGGAGGAGAAGGAAGATCAGAGGAAGGCTTTGCTAATCCTCAGGGGTCTGAGGCATCCAAGGTCCTATTAGTAACACATTCACTCAGAACTTCTCTACTCTCCTCAAGAATGCACTTGAATTTAGCTTTAAGGAACTTCAACTTTCAAGCATTACAGTTACTTGTGGGAAGATAGGGCCGGGTATGGTTCTCCTGGACATCCAAGAACAGTGAGTGCTTCTCAACTCACGATTCCTAGAGAGCCTTGGAGCTGAGACTCCCTGATTTCTTTCCTCCCCCCTTTTTTTATTGCTACTTACTTATCAAACACCTACCTACGGTGTACCCTTTGCTCTTCCAGACATTGGCTAAGACATGCCGTCTGTGTTCTGATTGGTTATAGACCCTCCCCATGTTGATTCCCACCCAACACAATGAAGCTATTGCTTCTGATTTGGTTTCTGATGCGGACAGACACAGAGCTGAGCTGCACAACCCAAGCCTGGGAGCTCAGGTCCTGTCTGAGCCACTAAGAAGAACAAGTGACAAATGTTCCCTGGAATGGCCTCGGGTTCTGAGGGCTCCAAGAGACAGTCAAGAAATTCTTCTCTTCCCCAAAATAGCACACATTTGCTTGGAGCCCTGACACTACTGGGCGGCTGGAATTTGGCCCTGTGTTTATTTTCACGTCTGGGTGATGCTAGATGCTAGTCACCACTGGTTGACTTTTAATGAACCACTTCAGTGCTGGCTTTGAAAGCTACCCAGATGGGAGAGGCAGGCGCAGGGTTTTATAGGACGGTTCTGGCCTCCAGCAGCTGCCTGGGGCTGGTCTTAAGAGGAGACAGTCCTTCTGGGAAACCTGCTCCGTGAGATTGCACATCTCAGGGCTCTCTTCTTGCCATGGGGAAGATGGAATAGGATTGAAGCCTTTAACTTGTTCAAGCCATCCTTGGCAGCCCCAGGCAGGCGGAGAGTTGGCAGGAAGAGCATCTCCATGGTCCTAGTGACTTTCCTGGGCTCTGCTGTGGGCTTCGCACCAAGCACAGAGCACTACCCCCAAAGTTTGGGGCTGACAACTTCTGCCCCTGACTGAGCTCCAGCTGGGTGACAAGCCTTGCTCCTGCCTGAGCACAAGAGCCTGTAAGGCGTGGGGAGGCATTCTCAAGCTGTATATCATTCTCCAGGGAGGGTTGGATGAAAAGACAGGAGAAAAGCCACACAATGGAACCTGGGCAGCACAAACCAGGCTGCCAATAGGCGGCACGTCCTACGACCACCTTTCAAATGTGTGTGCACGGTTTGAAAACTTTTATAAAGGTTCTGCTTGTTTGTTTGGGTTGGGTTTTTGTTGCTGTTTGTTTGTTTGTTGAGACAGGGTTTCTCAGTGTAGCCTTGGTTGGCTGTCCTGGAACTTACTCTGTAGACCAGGTTGGCTTTGAACTCACAGAGATCCACCTGCCTCTGCCTCCCGAGTACTGGGATTATAGGAGTGTGCTACCACACCTGACTTCAAAAGTATTTTTTATTTTTAAAGAAAGAAAAGGCGATGCCTACAAAATAAATTTACTGACAAGAAAAAAATTTCCTGTAATACAGAAGGAAATACACACTAAATTATCTCATCCAAATAAGGGCTCTCTCCCTGTCAACTAAGTCAAAGCATTTTGAAAAACATGTTGGGGAGAGTGGGGTGGGAAAGAGGGAAGGAGATGTTTCGCTTTTCGACTCTCCTGTTGAGGGAATTTCTTGGGGAAAGCACACTCTATGGTTGTTACTGATGCAGTCTTAGGAGAGAGGAAAAAGTACCCAAAGCTGAGCGCAAAGTAGATTTGGAGAACAACAAAGATGGGCAGCTGTACCGTGGAATCAGGAGTGGGGCTGCGGGAGGACACACCCTCTTTCTGACTGTGCTCTCCTAGCGGCTGTATTAGACCATTGTCATTTTGTGTCAAATAGGGAAACTGAGGCTCCAAGCTGTTAGGAGACCTCTCAGCAGAAGGCTTTGCACATGCCACAGTGTGCAGAAGGATTGCCCTGTCTCTGCTCAGAGACCACCGAGCGGTAGGAGGCCAGGTACTGGAGTATGCAGAGCCCGTGGAGGCTGGGATGAGTGGAAGGTTAAAGTGACTGTGGGTATGCATTCAGACGACGTAGTCTGCTCTTCAGGGACAGGGCACGTGTGCTCTGAAGGAAAGAACATGACTTTTACTGTCAGCGGAGCTGAGCTTTGTCTTCTTTTTTTTTTCCATAAGACAGCTTTATTCATGACACATTATTTAAAAAAAAAATTCCCATCCCCTGGAAATGAGTTAAAAAAAAAAAACAAAAGTCACCCCCACCACCCTGTTCCCACTTCCTCCCATTCCCTCCAAATAAAAGGGAAAAAAAAGTAAAGAAAAAAAAAACAAAACAAAAACACCCCCAAACTCCCCAAAACAAAGTAGTGCATTTCCCCAAGGGTAAGGGGAATTTACACTCAAATCTCTTGATGTCATGATGGACAAATCTCTTGATGTCTTGATGGACATCTCTTGATGTCCTTCTGGAGCTTTGTCTTCTATGAGCATGACATCAAGAGATTTGAGTGTGTGCATGTACAGACATACATACCACACATACAAAAGTACCATACACATACAATGTACCATACATATATATACCACACACATACATCCACACATAAACACCATACATATACACACACTACACATATATACCACACGCACACAACACACATACCACATATACACACACCACACATACCACAGACACCTCATACACACACACCACACATACATACATACTACACACACTACACACACACATACCACATACATACACCACACACACATAAACTCACACAACACACACACACACACCACATACACAGATGCACCACACACATACACACAACATACACACACATCACATACACACATTCACCATACACATACACACCATACACATGCACACCACCCACAAATGCCACATTCACGTAACACACATACACACACACCCCATACACACAGTCACACACACACCACACACACACACACACACACACACACATGCACCACACACATGCACCACATACCCATACCCACACATACACACACAAACACATACCTACACTACACACACATACCACACCACACCACACACACACATATGCCACACACACACCCATACACACACCCATACACACACACCATACATATACATACCACACATCCACATATCACGCACGCGCGTGCACACACACATACACACACACATACACTCAAAAGCTAGGAGGGTATTCACATAAAGGAAAAGTACCAACAGGTTGGGAAGCATGTGAAAGTGATCAAACCTTATGGTACAACCCTATATAATGAAAATGAAACCCATTATCCTTTGTGGTTTAAAACTCTTTGAAAAAACAAACACTTTTTTGAAATCCTACTATGTGCCCAATGAGGGGCACCCACACGGCAGCTGGACCCCTCCCAAGAAGCTGCTGCTGTTCTCCATCTTACTTTACTGAGGAGGAGAGAAGAGAGAAAGAAAATCAGCTCCCCGCCACAGCGGAGGGACCTGGGTGCTCAGGTTCTGGGGCCCACGTTCCTAACCAATGCTCCCCTACTTCCGGTGGTAATGTGGGCAGCCAGGCCTTCCTTACTGGTGCTGTCAGGACTGTGGGGTAAGATGTGCAAAGCTTTATCTCTAGAGAGAAATCAGTACAGTCCTAATGTCACCATTAGCCTGTGGGCAGCTTTAGAGATTTCTTTTCTCCCCTTTGGATAATCAACACTCTAAAACTAAGATATATGCATACACATAATAGCGTCTTTTCCCAGTACACCCTGAACTCGATCTGAACATCTGGCTAAAGCTTGTCTGTCCCTGGGTGGACAGAAAGCAACTGGCTGGTGTCAGTTCCCAGCAGGCTCCACTCATCCTCTGTCGCTTCCTGTCAGCTCTCGCAGCTTGCACGGTGGCATTTCTAAGCCTGGGTTTACACTCTGTGTTTGTCTGAGGGCATACTGGTCTGTAGACAGAGCAAAGTTAAATAGCTCAGGGATGTGTTTGTATCACTTCCCGAAGGGTCATCTTCTATCTTCGAACTTCAAAGGTCAGAGTGTCCTGGAGAGAGCAAACTCACATACCTGCGTAGGCTGTTCTGGTATGTTCCTTGCCAGCAGTAGCTTTGCAGTCTATAGTGTTCGGGTGAGCACTGGGGCTGGATATTTCTTTTCTATGTCATGATAGGCACATTCCCATGTTGGACTGCGGTTTCCTCAGGTCCTAGAGATGCCCCTCCTCAATCACTCTGGTCTAGAGATGTCCCTTCTCAGTCACTCAGGTCCTAGAGATGGTAGCCCCTCCTCTGGTAATAAACCTTGCATATCCCCTTGCCAGGATTCAGATTCAAAGGTGGGAGACCAAACAGTGGTGCATTTCCCCAGCAATGGGACCTCCAAGCATTTTCAAAGAAGCATCATTATATACTGTCTGTGTACTCAGTCTGTGTTTTCCAGAAGTCCTCAGCTAGGAGGGAGCTGAGCAGTAAATGAGTGCTTAAAAAAATCAACTGTCAGAGAAACACTCAGTAGGCACCGTTAAGTGGAGATGACTGTCAAATCTACAGTGCTGACGATATAAATGAGACACTGGAGGAGGACACTGGTTGGGGAAATGGGGTCCCCCTCCTTCTTCCTGGCCTCTCCTAGCTCTCTCCCTTCCCCTACATTTCAGATCCCTGGATCCAAATGTGGTGGGCCAGGGTGAGAGCTTGCCTCCCTTAGGTCCATTTTGCTGTCCTCATGTGCCCTCAAGGAAACAAGGCTTTGGGAGCTCCAGGCAGGAAAAGAGTACAGCCTATAGCTGGGGGGATGGAATGCAGATGTGAATGGGATGGCTGGCACAGATGGCAGGAGATGGCAGGGATGGAATGAGCCAATGGATGGAGGCTTTTGCAGGAGTAACCAGAACACGGCGAGTGGAAACTGGTCACACTGCAGATGATGGAGGGACCAGATGATGATGGCAGGGATCATCACTGCCTGTAGCCTCTTTGTGTCTTCGAGAGATACAGCAAAGCCAAGAATGGCACAGCACACTATGCTATTCCAATCCTTTTGAAATCATTCATTGATTAAACTTAAGGTTTGACCACTCCATGCAATATAATGCATCCTCATTACTCCTCGTCGTGTTCTCCCCCTCCCCCACCTGTCATACTCCAGCCTCCCTAAAGTTCCTTTCAATGTCCTTATGCCTTGTTTTTGACTCACTGATGCTAACTAGGGCTCTCCACATGCTATATATAGGTTTGGAGCTGGCCATTAGAGCACCGTGTGTGTGTGGGGGGGGTCACAGTTGGCTATGCAACTGAAGATAATGACCATCACTCCCCTAGAATCTACTAGTTGCCAATAGTTCAGCAGGGTGGGGCACAGCCCCACAAGTCCCTCCCTGAGCCATGACTGATGGTAGACAGGTTCATTCTTGTGAGGGCTCCATGCTGACTACCACAGCTGCTCTGAGATGGAACTTGTTCCATGCCCTGAAGATGATGGGTCACTCCCTCACTCTTCCAGCTCTCACATTATTTTTGCTCCCTCTTCATGGTTTTAGGGAGGGTGATAAAAAAACCTCCTTAGGGCTGAGAGCTCTCAGTTATCCATCTTCAGTACCTTGAGCAGCCATGAGGGAAGGCCTTCACCGCTGTGCACTGTATGGGGCTCTGCTGAGGACTTCAAGGAGTAGAAGCGCATTCTAAAATAATTATTGCAAGTCTAGTGCAGAGATCCAATTGATTGTGGCCGTCAAGTGCTGTGCCATGAGTAATACTGAATGGGCTAGACTTTCATATGATTGGCAGTGAACTAGGTCTGTCTACAGGAGCGTTGTCATAGACAAGTGAGGGGTGTGTCATCACCTATTACAGTGACTGTGATGCCATCGGGTCATAGGAAGTTCTCCATTCCATTAATAACCCAGTGGAACCCACGATCACACATCAGCCCCAGCCCCCCAAGACCCCAAGAACACAAGGACTTAGGTTGAATGGAATACATGAGCTTAGTCAAAGTATTCCATCTCTAAAGAGTGTTTTGTCATCTACACGATAGAAATAAAACTAAAATTTAACCTGAAAAAAGTATTGCAAGGAATAAGAGAGATACTGTATATTAAGTGCCCTGTTTTAGTATTTAGATGGGAGTTCAAGTGGTGGTGAAAGGGGAGGAGGGTGAAGAAGAGGAGGAGGAAGAGTGGGAGAAGGAGGGGGAGGAGGAAAAAGGATACTGGAATGCTACTAGACAGGGTCTTTCTCTGGAGCGGATCCTGATTTAGGGAAAGGAGGAATTCTGCCATGAAGTTTTGCATTGGGATATTTTTTCCTGTGAGAACATCTCAGCAGGGCACATGGATGCTGCTTTCCTAGCAGCCATGCCCCAGGCCACCCTTTCCCTTGCCTTTATTTGGTCTGTGGGTACAGGAAACATTCTGCTCTGTTGGCCACAAGTCAAGACCGTGGGAGTAGAGGGCAGCTCTGGGCACTTGGCTGCTTGCTGGGTTGGGTACCAGCCAAGGAAGAGCAGCCACGGCCCATCAGTTCACGGGCAGTGGGAGCCCTCTCCCACTCGGCTCCACGCATAAATGCACAATGAGAATTTGCCCAGGCTCAGCCCAGGGTGCAGTGGAGGGAGGGAGGGAGCTTGGGAGTTCACTACCTTGAATGGAGACCATCAGAATGCTTGTCAGGAAATATTAGCACAAAGGACGTAAGGGAATAGAAAAACTAGCGTGGCTTCTCCTAGCCAGAGCTCCCCAGTGGAGATGGATCCCCCTCTTTGTGGAGTTTTGACTTACCTCACAGCTATTTCCATTAACTTTTGTAATAACTATATTTTCCAGTTTCTATATTTGATTCACCAGCATCTGTGGTCTTGCTAAGTCTAGAGGTAACTCTGGATAGAAAAGGAAGGAACATTTCGGGACCGCAAGAAGGGGGAAAAGCCCTCATTCTAGAGTCCAGCTGGTACCTGTTGCCATCAAGGAAGTGAGAGTTGAGCACAGTTAGGAACTGCTCAAGGCCACCATCCATGCACCGATGAAAATATGCAGTTTTCTAGGAATCTCACCAGAAAACCCATTTGCAGAGCAAGGACCCTTGTGCAGCCCTGGTGGCTCCTGGTGCAGTCCTGATGGCTCCTGGTTTTATCACACCAGGATTATAATTCTATCAAAGGCATCTCATTTATCAGAAGACAATGGGGGATGGAGGTCTTTGAGATGTAACTTGAGAACCACCAAAATGGTAGTATGCCAGGAGTACTGGGTGTGGCTCCCTCTACGGGAGCCTTTACCCACACTCGAGTATGAGTATGTCTTACTCTCTGTAACTTTGTTTTGAGAACCCCACACCCACACTCTCAGGTGTGTGCCTTCGTTCCTTCTGACTGCCCCTGTCTCTTAATCCCCACGCCCAAGACTATTTTAATAAAGTTGGTCATGCCAGACAGCCATGGACCAGCCCTCTTATCCAGAGCTGCTAAAATAATCCCAGCAGATCCTACACTGATTTTGTTGCCTTGCCCATGTGTGTTAAAAATACAGTTTAAAAAATATCTACTTTATTTTCTCCTTCAGTCTGAACCCAAAGGGCCTACCAGGGCATATTGTCCTTGTCCAGGAAACTTGGAGTAAAGGCATCTTCTTTCATAACACTCATTTTCATGTGCATCTCATTTCCTGATTAGAAGAGGCACAGCAATATTTATAATGAATTGACTTGTGGACATTGGACAGTGAGCATACCAATAAATACGACCTGGGGATTAATATAAAATCAAACACACTGAGAATCCCCCTGGAGATAGCACATTTACACAATGTTAACTTTCTCTCTCTCCTAAGTCTCAGATGAACAGGCCCAAAGCCAGCTTAAGTGTTGACAATGATAGGCTCAAGGTTCCTTTTTACCTCCTTATATCACCAGGGTCCCTAAGCATTTGTAATAAGGGAAGGCTTCTCAGTTTTCAGTTGGCCAACTCGGACCACAGGGACTTGGCCACACACCAGTTGCAGGTCAGCATAGGCTGGGTTCTGGGGTTAGGTCAGGAGGAGTGTGGATTTGTGACAGGTGACTAAGGGAGAAAGAGACAGCAAAATAACTACAAAATGGGACACTGAGACATCAAGGTGAACATATAATGGGGCACTGTATGGCAAAGGGGTGAAGGCTTGGGCTTAAAGCATAAAAGAAGCCAGCCAACAGAAAGACAAGACTCCCCTCCCGCTAAAGTCTCATGTAACAAAGCAGACTGAGTGTATGTGTGCGTGTGCAAGTGTGTCTAAATGCTGGAAAGGCCGATGGTATGCAAATGACTTTAAAGGGCTGTGACACTAAGAGGAGGGTTTGGGGTGGTCTCTGTCCTGCCCCAGCTCTATAGACCACCCCACTCCCTCTTTCATAATGAGCTGTCCATCCCTATCACAACTCATGTGTCCCTGGTCTGAATCTTTCTTCTAGAAATGTCATCAGAAGCCCTTTCCACTCAGATCCGTATACAGTACAGACTTCAGACTCACTGGGCCTGTAAATAGACTTTGCCTTCTTCCCGTTATTTGCTTTGGACATATTTACTTGAAAATAATTGTAGATTGATGATACAAAAATACAGCTCCTACCTCAGACGAGGAAAGAAATAGTTTGTTCTGGAGCCAAATATGAGTGACTGTGGTCTGGGAACACTGATTCAGGTTACCCCAAATTCTGTGTTCATGAAGCTTTATAACAGAACAAAGAAAATCCAGATCAAGGCACTTTTCAAATACATTGGTGGAGACATCAGGCAGGCAGTGATAGAATGTAGACGCCTCAGCCACGGGCCTCAGCTGCAGTCTGACCATACTCTCAACCCCTCAGATGGTGGGGACTAGAAGTCAATTAGAACATACCAAGGATTTACCTAATAGTCACAAAGATGTTAAATCACATATAGAGACAGGTAATAATCACCATTGAGATAGCCTAAGATAATTTATAATTAGATCCTGGACTTGCAACCATCCAGCCTCTCTGTAATCAGAGTTCTAAGCGGCCTGTGGTCTAGCCTCTTTCCAGGAATTTTCCTCCACAGTGCCCCCTGTTGGCCAAGCATCACATTTTGTGCACGGAAGAGGTATGTTCTTTTATTAAATATTATGTAATATCCATCACTGTTAGGATGCCTCATTCCTAAGCTCTATAGATGAGGCTCAGTTGTAGACCGGTGAGCACCTTCAGCACAGGGAGGGCCAGTAAAGCCACTAAGGAAGAAAGTCCTGGGTTATCTGTTAAAATCTACAAGCCATTATGATCTAGTCTGATTCTTTTTAATCTTCTGTATTGGGTATAATGTGCCATATAGTATAAGTAATATACTTAAAATTAAAATAACCAAGACCTTTATTTTACCTAACTAATCGAAGGTACCAGATAAAGGAAATGGGCATTTTAAATAACAAAAGTGTACAAATTTTCAAACATAGACTGACTTTATGTTTCCCTGTACTTGTATCTATTTTTATTCTATGAACTTTAGTAATCCTTATTTGGAGTGTTTAAATAAATCTATTATCTCATCATTTTAGTTTTTCTTTTGGCCTCATGTGGAGTGACTGTACCTACTTTGTAGAAAAAGTCTTAGAAAAAAGACAGAATGTCTTTACTATCCAACTTATCATTTTTATTTGTGACTCTTAACCTGGTCTAGTTTGTTTTCTTGGTATTGTGCCAGATTTAATTCTTGAAGGTAAATGGAAAGTTATGTTGCAGAAGAAAATAGGTAACAACAGAGTATTTCTTTTTTTCTTTTGACATAATTGTCTTTTACTATGTACCAAATATTAACAGTGATAGAAATCAGAGTTCAAATTTATTAGATATCAGAATTGTATAGACCTTGTAGGAACAGCTAAGTCTTGTTTGTTTTCTAACTTAACAGAAATGAAATAAGACTCTAGTGGGAGTTACTATGGAATTGTCTAATTTATTTCTTAAAATATCATGTAGCTTTAATATAGGACACCTCACATACTCATTTGATCAAGAAACATTGCCTATGAAGGTATAGAGAATCACTGATATTATTAGAAACAGATGTGTTTTATATAATTTATATAGAAGAGTTTGCCACAATCTCTGACTACAGAAAATGAAGTTAAAATTGCTTTAAAGTTGTCAGTCTTCTGGGGATGGTGCAGGGTTAAAATCATTGTGTCTTAACATTCCTATTATTAGAGTAATCCAGTTGATTGGGCACATTTACTATCACCCCCACCTTTTAAATAGGGAAAACTTGTCTAAAAGTTTGAATTTAAAACATAATTACCTGGGGGCTGGAGAGGTAGCTCAATGGTTAAGAGCACTGGTTGCTCTTGCAGGGGACCTGGGTTCGGTTCACAGTACCCATGTGTTTGCTGATAACTACAAGTAACTCCCCGTCCAGGGGATCAAATGCCATCTTCTAGTCAGCTCAGGCAAAGGCACACACAAGGTACCCCCAACACACACACACACACACACACACACACACACACACACACACACACACACAGAGGGGGGGGGAGTGAATTTCCATTGGAAATGGGACACAGTACTGAACACAGCTCACAGAAGAACCAGAATGAATTTGTAGAGAGACAATGCCAACATTCACTATAAACAAAAGCTGAACAGGTCTGACCCTGCTCAGCTTTCCAGATCAGCCCAGCCATCCCCAAAGGCTTCATGTCTCTGAAGAGAAGCCCGTTTGGAGAATGACTACCACATAGGAGAGCTCACGCTTCCTTTAAACTTCTGGGCCTGAACATGTGCCAAAGGAAAGCTAAATAGGAATACCCAAGTTGCCTTTGTGTGTGACAGGAGGTGTGTGACTGAGAATGGCGGCAACACTTAGACCAGTGTAAGCCTTGCCACGACCTGTGAGCACTGCTGTAGCCAAATGTGACAGACCAGGTTATTTAAAAGGAACATAAATTTAGTTTCCACAGTCCTGAGGGCTGGGGAGTCCAAGATCACGGTCTACCTTTGCTATCTAGGGATGTTTGCATCCAAGATGGCGGTTACAGGGCATTCTCAGACAGCATGTAGAGGCTACTTTGCAGGGCCCCTCTCTGGGACACTGACCCATTGCAAGCATGATGCCTTTCTTTCTGATTTGCCTCCTAAAACACTGCAAACAGGCAGAGAGGTGCAACCAAACAGCTGCAAACTAAACACAATGACATATGCAGAGTTCATAGATTCAGTCTCCAACCTTCAGGAATGGCTAGCCTGGGGACCCAGATGTGCCCCCAGACCCCTGCTCTCCTTTCTACTACTTGCCATCAGTGCAGGGGTAACCTGGGCAAAAAACAGGTCCGATGGAAAAGATAACATCTTACTCAATGGTTTTAACAGATTGTTGGCGAGATTCCCATTGGCTTGTCTTGGACCATGTAAGTTGTGCCACGTGGCCAACAGGATGCAGTCCTTTGACTGAATATCAAATCTGCCCCAGCAACCAAGGTCCAGGGATACATATGACTAAGGCACGGAGGCTGAGCTCCCCAAGGAGACTGGGCTGCTGGCAGGATGAGGTACAGAGGCCCCTAGGACGGAGTCACAGAATGGTCCCGGCAGCAGGCAAACTGGAAGGGCTTATGGAAGGCAACCCTTCACACTTTAATTGCTTTCTGTTACATGGCAAGGGGCATGGATGCTGCTTTCAAAGCTGTGGATTACAGAACAGATTCCATTCACCGTCAAGTCAGTGAGGAGCATTTGGTAGTCCTAAAAATGTGGAAAACAAATGAGGTCTCTTCATTCATCTTTCCCAAGCGATCATCGTGAACCAAACGAATGAAGAATGGTATTCACAGTTACAAGCACTCAGAAATTCCACCCACCAAGCGGCCCTCCGATGACAGGCGCTGGGAAGGTCCCGGGTTCCTGCTCACTCTGGGATCGCCTGATGCTTTTAATAATGAATCAGTTCTGGACAGTTCTTCTGGCCGGCCTTCAGTGATGCGTGCTATATTCTGTCTCTCAAATTCCATCTCAATTTCCTGTGGAATTCCTTCTCCCCCTATTCTTTTATCTTTCTTTTTTTTTTTTGGAATTTTAAAAATTCCTTTTTTCCCCTAGCCTAAATCTACTACTTCTCGGCTATTTATAAGATCTGAGTGGCCCAAGGGTGGACAAGTGTTTCAGACAGACAAACAGATCAGTTTTGTCCTCAGTAGCTCTTCCTTAACTTGAATGTGGAATAAAATGCATGCAGACCCAGTTTAAGCTCTAGAGGATGTTGGTAGCAGTTAGAATGTTCCACGACAAGCAAACAGACAGATAGAAAACACCTTGCTGACTCAAATGGGCCCAGATGTTGCAAGGATATATTGGCTCATGTAAACTCAGTGTGTAGAAACGATAAGGCATCAGGCACAGTTTAAACCGGCTTCCACACTGTATGGCTTCTCTCTAGAGGGGACAGGGATTTTCATCTTCTTTACATGTAGATATACTTGATCCTTGAAACAGCATCTAGAAAAATGTTTTTGAATGGACACATTTATGCCTGCCTCTCTCTGTGGGTTGATTTGATCTTACCCAGTACAGCACAGTGGCTAGGTAAGGTGTCTGTACCCTCCCCCACTCCAACATGGCTCCCGTGGGCAGCCACTGGCTTTATTGTCCAGTTAAATCCTTACCAAGTGAGTCAAGACTAAAGCCTCTATAACTTTAAGAGGCAAAGATGATGTCCTGTCTGTCTTTAGATATCCTTCTGTCCCATGCAGACAGATACCTTGACAACCCCACAAATGAGCAGGCAGCCTGACCTTTTCCTCTGGGAGAACCCTGTGTGTTACACTGTGGTTAAGGAACAGCAAGGTCACCCCAGGTCAGCCTCCAGTCTCACTTCCCATACCGATGGGCTTTTTCCAACTCCAGATGTTTGAATTCTAGCCCTTTCTGCTCACAGAGCATCCCACGTTTCCACATCACCTTTTCTTAAATGGCAAGCCGTGCCCAGTGAGGCGGTACTGGGATATCTGGCTATTTGTTTCAGGTCTTTAAATTCTTTTTGGTCCTTTTACTTAAAGAAAATATTGCATGTCTTTGGGCTGAACTCTTGATGGAGAAAACTGGTGGATTGCAGATGAGAGAAGCAGCCGTGAAAACTCTGCCAGGCCTGAACATACTCCTAAAGACTGACTGATAGTTGAGCCCAAAGAGGGGAGGAGGCGTAGACAGGCTAAGAAGCCAGAGAAAGCACTAAGAGAAGTCCCCAATTTCTCTAATGTGGGTACAGTAGTAGCTGGGCCCATGGCCATAGAACCCATATACTAAGTCAGTTATCCACATACCATGTTTCCTAACTTTCTGTGAACCTGACAGACAGCAGCAGCCACTGGATGCTTGGTTGGTCTCCTTGTGAAGCCCATAACCAGTCTTACCCTTTCATGGAAGATGTCCGGACAGAAGGTGCAGGCAAAAACTCACTTAAAATGCTTTCTGTTTGTTCATTTGTTTTGTGAGAGAAGAACTCTGTAGCCCAGGCTAGATCTGACTTCTTGATCCTCCTTTAATAGCCTCCTTAAGGGCAAGTTTATAGGCACATGTCATCTCACATACTTAGAGCATCTCTTCTAGATGAGTGATGGGGGCCCCCGGGGCAGAAGCTGCGTGGGAGTAGGGGGCAGGCAGCGTTTCCATGAAGGGTCTCAATAAGACACACAAAGCAGCTTAATGTTTGCCCGTGAAACAAAGTCAGTAGAGAAAGGTCGTTCTATAGAAGCTGCAAAGGACCTTGGAGTCAACCAAACATGAGGCAGAGCAGCGTCAATCTCATGCTCAGAGCCACAAGTTTAATCTGTGAATTGGTCCGTATCACTTCACCCTCCCCGACAGGCCTGGCTTTTTTCTTTCTATGCTCCAGCTCTCAGCGTCTTTCTGTCCTACCATAACCATTCCTGAAGACCTGGAGACCTTCCCCACATCCCTGCCCTCTCTGACGTGGCCTGCTCAGCTGTGTGAGGATGTTCCATGCATGCGCTGCTCCTCCCCACGACATCTTCCCGCTCTCTGAGTTACACTTGTAGACACAACGGGAACTTTGTGGATAGGGGCCCAGGCCAGCTCTGCCCCTGGAAAGGGTATGGCTGTTGTGTGCTGCTAACTGACTGGCTGTAGGTCTCAGACGTGTCTATGGGCCTTGGTTCCATGACCAGCTGTGGTCAGTCATCTGCTCCCAGCCCAGAATGTCGAGATCTCAGGGATCCCATCTTTACAGCTTCCCCCTTTTCTGAATTTATTTTGGGACTTTGAAAAGTCACAGCAAAAGATGTTTTTAGGGAGTGTGCATGGAGTATTGAAGTGATCTTGTATCTTTTCTGCTAATCATTCTCTCCCTCTCCCTCCCTCCCTCCCTCTCCCTCCCTCCCTCCCTCTCCCTCCCTCCCTCCCTCCCTCTCTCTCTCTCTCTCTCTCTCTCTCTCTCTCTCTCTCTCTCTCTCTCTGTCTCATTGCTTCCCCCTTTTCCTTCTCCCATCCCTCTTCTCTCTCTTTCTTAAACACACACCACACCACACACACACACACACACACACACATGCACATGCTCTCTCTCTGCCTTCTGTGAATATTAGATATGGAAGCAATTATCTTAGGTTGCAGTAATCAGTTTTATATAACTAGAGCCGGGGAGCTCTGAATCAATGCCATACCCATTAACAATGCATGTTTGGTCCAAGAATGTTCTCTACCTCTGTCTCTCTCCCTCTCTCCCTGTTCCCACCATTCTCGCTCTTTCCCTCTCACCCTCCCCGCCACTGGACTGGACAGTGTTGAGCCCTGAAGGGGAAATGAGCACATGTTCTTAGAGCTGACCGTCACCCCTGCACTCTGTGGCGCAGAGCTGATGAAGATACAGACGTAAGGAAGCTTCTAATTGAAGCCATCACAGGGCGAGCACAAGGCGCACCCAGCTGAATTCCCACATGTTGGCTTCTAACCCTCCTGGACAGCCAGCACAAGAGAATATTTCTGGCTGTTCTAGCCACGTGGCCAAACCAGAACAAGAATGGCCCTTTTCCTGGGTAGAGGCACTGGTTGTCAGGGGTCCAAGATTGCCTTTGATAAAGCTGTTGCTGGGTTGACTAAAGGGCAAGCATTGGAAAAAATAACCCTAAACAGAGGTGTCTGGGCGGGAGCTCTTGGGCAAGCACACATCCACCCTCAGTTTGTGCGTGTCAGCCCCAGTTGGCTGGAGGTGGGCAGCCGGTCCTGCTTGGTCTTGCACATCCCTCGATGTGCAGATTCCCATGTGACACAGAGGGGGAGCACATCTTCCTTTCAGAATTCCAGGCTGGTGATTCATAGCATAGTTATTCAGCTGTTCTGTCTCCTGGGGCCATCCCTAGGGATGAGCCCCCTGATATTCCGGAAGTCCTTGGTGCTGACTTTCTGGCTGGAGATGGAAATTGCTGAGTGGCCCCCAACAGATCTGAATCAGGAATGACCAAAGGAATCCTGGGTATGTGCGCCCTCCGGCCAGCTGCTGCGGGAGCTGTTGAGTGCTGGCTGGCTTGACTCGGATCCTCTCAGGTCATTTCCACAGCATTTCACACGCCCGAGCCTCCTGTGTCACCTGACAATGCTGTTCAGTGGTTAAGGGTCTCCTCTGCACATGCCAAGTCTGTGGACACTCCCTTTCCCATCCCAGGAACTATATTCACCAGGAGATCCTGGCAGTTGACGCTAACTCCCCATGTTTCATCTCTTTTGGGTTCTCCTTGCTAAAAGCATGCAACAACACTGCTGCTTAGTGCATGGCGGCCACTCTGCCTGTACCCGTAAGAGGTGGCACAGCTTGGAGAACGGGTCCATGTGTGCAGCCCAGCTCTGTTCCGAGCCTCAGAAGCCTGCACCAGAGCTGCAGGGAAGTCCCTGGGTGTCTGCAGAGCAGGTGGCCTCCGTCTGAACACCAGCCCTGTCGGCTGTTGAGAGCCCTAGTTGGAAGAAGCATTCCAGGGACATTCTTTCTGTCTGGAGCAGGGACTTGGCCTGAACCTTGAACCAAAAAAACCAGAACAAGCTGCACCAGTTTGCTCCACCTCAAAACAAATGCTTTTCTTTTTCTTTTTTCCTCCTTTTTTTTTTTAATAACATTGAGAACCAAACCCCAGTTCTGGGATTGGTATGTTTTGTTTTCCCACTGGGGAACACTTAAGGAACAAGACAAAACTGGGTCTTCTGACGTGACTGAGAGGGAAGGACAGGACCTCTGCATAGGCCTGGAGTTCATTCGGTTGGCGTACATGTCTGCCAACCCTAGAAGGCAAGGCAAAGTGTGCAGAGATCACATGAGGGTGTCTACAGGATGGAGAGGCTGAGGTGACAGGGTTTTGTCCTGGGGATGGTGATGGCAGCCTGTGTGTGGAGAAATGTATGATGTTTGAAGCCTCTGGCAGCCATAGGATAGAGCACAAAAACCTACCAGATACAGCTAGCCCACAACATACCCTTCTTTCTGAAGAAAAGTGATTTTTTTTTCCTTCTGTGCTGCATGACCTTTTCCCTCAGTCATTCATAGTGGTTCCTAAGAAATCACCCCAAAATACTGTTCCTCATTACTGAGGGATGTTTTTCATCACTCTGTGTTGCTGTGATAAACAAACACACAAACAAACAAAACCTATAGATCTTCTGGGAAGAGTGACTTATCTGAGCTCACAGTTTCTGGGGGACTTTAGTCCGGCATGGTAAGAAGGCAGACCAGCAGGAACAACCCTTCATTTGGTCAGGTGGGTGGAGGGAAACCTGTTGGGTACCTGTGAAAACATTAGACATAGTTCAGATATAAATTTAGCAAGTAAGTATGGTTGGAGTCTTACCCTCCCTTTTTCTGTTTATGGCTTGGTTCAGTTGATGTCTTCCAAAGCAATCATCCACACAGCACTAATTAAGGCATCTATGGAGCTCCTAAAAGTGAAATTTTGAAACCCAGATGCCTACCAAAACATTCTGGAACTTTCCACATGTTCTTTACGTGCTCAGCACCTCCTGACACAGCACCGGCCCTTCATGGCTGTGGACGGCCTGATGGTGGAGTTTCCCAGGGCTGTGCCACCAACTCTGAGCCCCTCCCCCATTTCTCAGTCCCCATGGAGAAGAATCCTCAGATTTAATCATTTTACCACAAGGGAGCGGCTTAGGAAAGATAAAGGAACGCTGAGATAGAACACACAATTCCTCTCACGGGCACGCTGCCGTGGTCTTCTGAAGGGCGAAATTTCTCTCTTTAGGTTGGACCTGGGTGTCAGCTCCTTAGTCGGTCCTTGTCTGTTCTAGAGGCCAAGGCTCCTTCCTGTCAGCAGCTAAGCCGCCTCCTCCATATGGTCTCTAGGCTTCTCCTCCCACACACTTCCCAGGATGGTAACCCAGCTAATGGCCTAGGCCCAGCTGACAGACTGAGGTGTGAGGGGGGGGAGAAGAGACTGTAGTCATTCATATATGAGAAGTGAAGGCTGGGGGAGGGGAGGGAGAGGGGTGGGGACAAAGCACACTGTTAGGATTCTCCAGGCTCACACTCTCAGCTTTTAAAGACTGTGGAGCCTCCGAAAGCCGAGGCCTGGTGGACGTGTCCATCACTGGATGGTTGGCTCTTGAAGGTCAGACCTGTGCAGAGGGTTCGTTTGCTCTGCTTCCCGGCATGGCAGCAGGCCTCTGCCACACACCCCTGTCACCAACAGCAGAGCCCCTAGGTTCCATTGTTTCCACTATGATAGACAGAAGCTTTGTCTTGCCAACTTGAGAAAAGTAACTATTCCATAACCAGAGGCTTCAAGGGGTTCTGGGGTATTTTATAACAAATCTTCACAATAATATGACATATGGTGCCTACGCCACAAGATTCAGGTACTTGAGAGGTTGCCAAGTATGTGTGCTTATAAGTTTAAAATATCAAAGAGCTTTACTGTGAAAGTGCTTGGGGAAGGAAAAGAGGTTGAACTTATAAAAGAAAAAAAATATTGTGTCATAAAGTCTTTGCTAGCACAAGGAGTTTATTCTGTGTCATGGGAATGTGGGAATTAAAATATGCCCTGTACCTGGGTTAATGAGTATACCCTAAGATAAAAGTTGAAATTGCTTCCTCTGTCCCCAGTAGGGAGTTTACAGATTTAACCCTTGGGTATACTGTCATTTGTGAAACCCAGCTGACTGCTAAAACATTCTGGGACGTGAAGTGCTAGACCCTGGACAAAGTTTCAAGGACCCTGACTTCTTTGGAGGTGGTCATTTCTCAAGAGGTGCCCCCCTCCCAGAAAGAAAACTCTTTGGCAGTTACTGCCCACCGCTAACCCTCCTTTGAGATCCATAGCCAGCTTGAGGCTTGTTGGATTGTTTCCCAGGTTCTAGAGCCAGTCCACATCACTAAGAGTAGGTCCTTCACACTTAGCCTTGTTCACTGGGGTCATGTGAGTATTCCCAGATCCCAGGGTCCTCCATGGACTTCTGGTGATGGTCTGTGGGCAATGGGGTGGGGCAGGGCAATGAGTTCCCGTACAGTGGCATAGACGAGTTCTACTTCACATCCAAGGTGGGCAGGGACTAGGGGAGCACTATTTATGGAGCCTTGAACCCCTTCATTATGAGATGGTGCCATTCAGATGTTTCTTGGGTGTGTCAAGGTATGTAATTAGCTGACCCTTTGCTTTGAGCTTCCAGAACACAGACAGACTCACACATGAGGATCTCAGACATCTAACTGCCCTGTCTGATTCCAGAAAAAGTGACAGGGCGACATAAGCTCATCTTCCCAGACTTGACCTGGATAAAGCTAAGGGGTCCAAGTTCAGGTAAAATTCAGAAGCCAGTGATAGGCTTCTTGGGCAGAGCATCGTTTTCTGTAAGTAGTGATTTGCATACATCAAGTGTTACTCAATATACAGATGAGTTCTCTGTGGTTAAAACTGAAAGAGTCAGAAAATCAAAACAAAGGCAGCCATCACTATACAGCTCGGAGTACAGAAGGGGTATTCACAAGCACACACATGTGAATAAATGATTAACAAATTAATAAGGAGGAAAAAAAGACAAATCTAAACAGAAAAAAAATTACAGAAAAAAAATTTAAAAATGTATATAGCTTCCCATTTTAAAGAAGCTGGGACATAACTCATCCTCAGATGTGAGTTACACATGACTTTGTCACGGTATGAATGCTGCATTGCATGCTTATACAGACTATGTGGTCTAGCCTACAAGAGGCAGCAGGCCCGGGCTACATAGTATATACCATTGTATGGGTAGATTGTTCACTGAACGTCATTGTGTGATATATGACTCCATCCAAGATAAATACCTCCTCACATTCTTGAATTAATTCATATCTTTCCTCAGGTCCTTCTATCTATCCCACAGGTTCTGAGATATCAACATTCACAACCTTTTAGTAGGCCCTGTGCGGGGTGCTCGCAGGTCTTCTTTAGCCATAGGTCTTCTTTAGGTTGGGGTCACTTGAAGTACATGGTACCCAAACCTACAGGGCACTCTAGAGCTGTGCTGCCCAAGGTGGTGGCCCTGGGAAGCCACTGAGAACTTGCAAAGTGTCAGAGGTAAAGGCGCTGAGTGACTGAAAGCAAAGAAAACACACCAGATATTAGAGCCTTGGTGTCTGTCCTCACTGGTCATTTTATGCTAGTTATGTTGAATGAACACTACATGAATATACCGGGTTAAATATATTACCAGGCTTATTCTTCCTACTTATTTTTTCTGTTCTTCCTTCTTTTTCTCTTTCTTCTCTTCACTTCTTTTTATTGTGACGGTCTCTTGGAGCTCAGGATGGCCACAGACCCGTTATGTAGCTGAGAATAACCTTGATTTACTAAGCTACTATGTCTAGTTTTAGTGGTGCTAGAAAACAACCCCAGGCTTTGAGGATGCTAGAGTATCTGTTTCTTTCTATGTAAAACTATGGCTAAGGGCTGGGATCAGAACCCAGGGGTAGAATGCTTTTCCAGTAAGCCTGAAGCCCTCGGTTCAATCAAAGAAACAAAGCAAATGATAAACAGCTACAGTAAAACAATCAGAAAGATGTCAAATACATAATTTAAATATACCTTTGAGTCTTGTAAAAACGTGAGCAAACCAAAGTAAAAATCAATGAGTGGGAAGAAACTATTCAGGGCAGAGTTAATGAAAAGGAAACATAAAACAATACAAAGGACCCATGAAATGAAGAGTTGGTTCTTTGGAACAATAAGCAAGATTGATAAAACTTTAATGAAATGAACCAAAGGAAAGAGACGATCACTCTTCTTCACTGTAGCATTTGCAATTGTAGCTAGAATAATAAGACAAGAGAAGAAAACAAAGGAGAACAGACTGGAGTTGAGACAGAAACTTTCATTGGCCTGGAGTTTATCAAGTATCATGGGGCTGGTTGGCCAGCAAGCCTTAGGGATCTGCTTGTCTCTACATTCCCAGTGCTGGGGTAAGAAGGGTGTGCCCCCATGCCCTCAGTGCTGGGCTAAGAAGGGCGTGTCCCCATCCCTGCCCTTTTTACATGAATTCTGGAGATCAAACTCAAGTCCTCATGCTTACAAGACAAAATTTTATCAACCGATCTGTCTCTTTAGTCCATCCCATTCTTAGATTTGATAAACACCTTAAGCAAAGTTGCAGAAAACAAATTAACTTTAAAAAATCAGCAGGTTCCTTACATACTAATAAAGAGAAAGAAATAAGGGAAACAATCATATTCACAATTCCCTAAAAATTACCTTGGGATAAACCTAATTGAGTAAACAAAAGCCTCCACAATGAAAACTCCACAACACTGAGGAAAGAAATGAAAGGCCTTTGATCAGAAGGTCGGAAGGTAGGAAATGGATGAGTTAATACTGTGAGATCATCTATCTCAAATCAGTTGACAGATTCACTCCTCACCAACATCCAATGCCATTTGTGACAGAAATAGAAAACAACCTTAAAATTAACATGATGCACAAAAGTCTTATATACCCAAACTAATCCTGGAAAAAAAATAATTCTGGGAATATCACCCAGTCACCCTATATAAAGCCACAGTAACAACAGCAGCATGATACTGGTTGAGACTTGGCAATGTGACTCCAGGGGACAGAAAAGAAGCCCCGATATAAACCCACACAGATATAGCCACATGGTTTTTGACAAAAGATGCTAAAGAGTATGCATTGCAAAAAGAGCTTCTCCAACAAGTGAAGACTGGAGAATTTCATGTACTCAGGTAGAAGATGGAAACTAGATTCTTATCTCTCACCTTATACAGGAATTAATTCCAGATTGATCAAAGACCCAATACTATGAATATTTCAAAAGAAAAAGTAAAAATAAAATGACTTTGAGTTGTAGGCACAAGCAAGCACTTTCTTTTTTTTTAAGATTTATTCATTTTATGTATATGAGTAGCCTGTCTGCATGTACACCTGTGTGTCAGAAGAGGGCATTGGATCCCATTATAGATGGTTATGAGCCACCGTGTGGGTGCTGGGAATTGAACTCAGGACCTCTGCAAGAGAAGTCAGGGCTCTTAACCACTGAGCCATCTCTCCATCCTCAAAGGAAGTGCTTTCTCATAAGACGATAAAAGAGAGCAGCCTATCTTTTACTGCTAAAGTGTTTTAAGTAAAATGGCACCCTATTTGAATGTAACTGGGAGCTCAGGAAATTAAACAGCTTTGGCACAGCTAAGGAAGCAATCCAAGAAGAGGCAGTCCATAGAATGGAAGATAATCTCTGCTAACCACACATCTGACAGAGGATTAGTAGCTATAATATACAAAGAACTTTATTTTTTTTGTTTTTTTTTATTTTCTAAGTTTTTTTTATTTACATTCCAAATCATTTCCCCTTTCCCATTTCCTCCCTCCCCGAAAGTCCCATAAGCCCCTTTCCCTCCCTTTTTTCTCCATTCAACCCCCTCTCGTTTCTCTATCCTAGCGTTCCCCTACATCTAGTCTTTCCAGGACCAGGGATTTCTCCTTCCATCTTCTTAGAAATCTATTGATATGCGAATTGTGTCTAGGGTGTTCCGAGATTCTGGGTTAATATCCCCTTATCAGTGACTGCATACCATGAGTGTTCTTTTGTGATTGGGTTACCTCACTAAGGATGATATTTTCAAGTTCTGACCATTTGCCTAGGAATTTCGTGAATTCATTGTTTTTAATTGCAGAGTAGTATTCCATTGTGTAGATATACCACATCTTCTGAATCCATTCCTCCGTTGAGGGACATCTGGGTTCTTTCCAGCTTCTGGCTATTATAAATAAGGCTGCTATGAACATAGCGGAGCATGTGTCCTTATTGCATGCAGGTAAAGCCTCTGGGTATATGCCCAGGAGTGGTATAGCCGGATCCTCTGGGAGTGTCATGCCCAGTTTTCTGAGGAACCGCCAGACTGCTTTCCAGAGTGGTTGTACAAGCTTGCAATTCCACCAGCAGTGGAGGAGTGTTCCTCTTTCTCTACATCCTCGCCAACAACTGCTGTCTCCTGTGTTTTTGATCTTAGCCATTCTGACTGGTGTGAGATGGAATCTCAGGGTTGTTTTGATTTGCATTTCCCTAATGACTAAGGATGATGAACATCTCTTTAGGTGCTTCTGAGCCATTAGATATTCTTCAGGTGAGAACTCTTTGTTTAGCTCTGTACCCGATTTTTTAATAGGGTTACTTGCCTCTCTGGAGTTTAACTTCTTGAGTTCTTTGTATATATTGGATATTAGCCCTCTGTCGGATGTAGGGTTGGTAAAGATCATTTCCCAGTTAGTTGGTTGCCGCTTTGTCTTTTTGACAGTGTCTTTTGCCTTGCAAAAACTTTGTAATTTAATGAGGTCCCATTTGTCAATTCTTGATCTTAGAGCATAAGCTATTGGAGTTCTGTTCAGGAAATTCTCCCCTGTGCCCATATGTTCAAGGTTCTTCCTTAGTTTCCTTTCTATTAGTTTCAGTGTGTTTGGTTTTATGTGGAGGTCCTTGATCCACTTGGAATTGAGCTTAGTGCCAGGAGATAAGAATGGGTCAATTTGCATTCTTCTGCATGTTGACCTCCAGTTGAGCCAGCACCATTTGTTGAAAAGGCTATCTTTTTTCCACTGGATTGTTTTAGCTCCTTTGTCAAAGATCAAGTGACCATAGGAGTGTGGATTCATTTCTGGGTCTTCAATTCTGTTCCATTGATTTACATGCCTGTCACTGTACCAATACCATGCGGTATTTAACACTATTGCTCTGTAGTACAGCTTGAGGTCCGGGATAATGATTCTCCCAGAGGTTCTTTTACTCTTGAGAATAGTTTTAGCTTTTCTGGGTTTTCTGTTATTCCAGATGAACTTTTTGAATTGCTCTTTCTAACTCTATGAAGAATTGAGTTGGGGTTTTGATGGGCATTGCATTGAATCTGTATATTACTTTTGGTAAGATGGTCATTTTTACTAATTAATCCTGCCAATCCATGAGCATGGCAGATTTTTCCATCTTCTGAGGTCTTCTTCAATTTCTTTCTTCAGAGACTTGAAGTTCTTGTCATACAGATCTTTCACTTGTTTGGTTAGAGTCACGCCAAGATACTTTATATGGTTTGTGGCTATCGTGAAGGGTATCATTTCTCTTACTTCTTTCTCAGCCTGCTTATCCTTTGAGTATAAGAAGGCTACTGACTTGCTTGAGTTGATTTTATATCCGGCCACTTTGCTGAAGTCGTTTATCAGCTGTAGGAGTTCTCTGGTGGAGTTCTTTGGGTCGCTTAAGTATACTATCATATCGTCTGCAAATAGTGATAGTTTGACTTCTTCCTTTACAATTTGTATCCCTTTGACCTCTTTTTGTTGTCTAATTGCTCTAGCTAGAACTTCAAGTACTACATTGAAAAGATATGGAGAGAGAGGGCAGCCTTGTCTAGTCCCTGATTTTAGTGGGATTGCTTCAAGTTTCTCTCCATTTAGATTGATGCTGGCTACCGGTTTGCTGTAAATTGCTTTTACTATGTTTAGATATGTGCCTTTAATTCCTGATCTTTCCAAGACCTTTAGCATGAAAGGATGCTGAATTTTGTCAAATGCTTTCTCACCATCTAATGAGATGACCATGTGGTTTTTTCCTTTGAGATTGTTTATATAGTGGATTACATTGATGGATTTCCTTATATTGAACCATCCCTGCATCCCTGGGATGAAGCCTACTTGATCATAGTGAATGATCATTTTGATGTGTTCTTGGATTCAGTTGGCAAGAATTTTATTGAGTATTTTTGCATCGATATTCATAAGAGAGATTGGCCTGAGATTCTCTTTCTTTGTCGGATCTTTGTGTGATTTTGGTATTAGTGTAATTGTGGCTTCATATAATGAGTTGGGTACTGTTCCTTCTGTTTCTATTTTGTGGAACAGTTTGAAGAGTATTGGTGTTAGGTCTTCTTTGAAGGTCTGATAGAATTCTGCACTAAAACCATCTGGTCCTGTGCTTTTTTTGGATGGAAGACTTCCAATGACAACTTCTATTTCTTCAGGGGTTATAGGACGGTTTAGATGGTCTATTTGATCCTGATTTAATTTTGGTATTTGGTATCTGTCAAGGAAATTGTCCATTTCCTCAAGATTTTCTAGTTGTGTTGAATACAGGTTTTTGTAGTAGGATCGATGATTTTTTGAATTTCCTCAGTTTCTGTTGTTATCGCTCCCTTTTCGTTTCTGATTTTATTAAGTTGGATACTATCTCTGTGCCCTCTGGTTAGTCTGGCTAAGGGCTTATCTATCTTGTTGATTTTCTCAAAGAACCAACTCCTCGTTTTGTTGATTCTTTGTATGGTTTTATTTGTTTCTACTTGATTGATTTCAGCCCTGAGTTTGATGATTTCCTGCCTTCTACTCCTCTTTGGTGTATTTGCTTCTTTTTGTTCCAGGGCTTTCAGGTGTGCCATTAAGCTGTTAGTGTATGCTGTCTCCCGTTTCTTTTTGGCGGCACTCAGGGCTATGAATTTTCCTCTTAGCACTGCTTTCATTGTGTCCCATAAATTAGGGTATGTTGTGCCTTCATTTTCATTAACTTTCAAAAAGTCTTTGATTTCTTTCTTTATTTCCACCTTGACCAAGTTATCATTGAGTATTGTTCAGCCTCCATGTGTATGTGGGTTTTCTTTTGTTTTTGTTGCCATTGAAGACCACCCTTATTCCATAGTGATCTGATAGGAGGCATGGGATTAGTTCTATCTTCTTATATCTGTTGAGGTCTGATTTGTGACCAATTATATGGTCAATTTTGGAGAAGGTACCATGAGGTGCTGAGAAGAAGGTGTATTCTTTAGCTCTAGGATGAAATGTTCTATATATATATCTGTTAGTTCCATTTGGTTCAAGGCTTCAACTAGATTCACTGTGTCCCTGTTTAGTTTCTGCTTTCCTGAACGATCCATTTCAGAGAGCGGGGTGTTGAAGTCACCCACTATTATTGTGTGCAGTGCTATGTGTGCTTTGAGTTTTAGTAAAATTTCTTTTACGAATGAGGGTGCCCTTGCATTTGGAGCATAGATATTCAGAATTGAGAGTTCTTGATGGTGGATTTTTCCCTTGATCAGTATGTAGTGTCCTTCTGTGTCTTTTTTGATGACTTTAGGTTGAAAATCAATTTTATCTGATATTAGGATGGCTACTCCACCTCGTTTCTTGGGGCCATTTGCTTGTAAAATTGTTTTCCAGCCTTTTCCTCTGAGGTAGTGTTTGTCTTTGACACTGAGGTGCGTTTCCTGCATGCAGCAAAATGCTGGGTCCTGTTTACGTATCCAGTCTGCTAGTCTATGTCTTTTTATTGGGGAATTGAGACCATTGATATTAAGAGAGATTAAGGCATAGTGATTATTGCCATCTGCCATTCTTGACACTATCTTTATGTTTGAGTGGTTATCTACTTTTGGGTTTGATTCAAGAAGGTTATTATTTCATTTTTTCCAGGGTGTTGTTTCTCTCCCTGTATTGGCGGTTTCCACCTATTATCCGTTGCAGGGCTGGATTTGTGGAAAGATATTGTGAAAATTTGGTTTTATCATGGAATATCTTGGTCTCTCCATCTATGGTGATTGAGAGTTTTGCTGGGTATAGTAGTCTAGGCTGGCATTTGTGCTCTCTTAGTGTCTGCATGAGATCTGCCCAGGATCTTCTGGCTTTCATAGTCTCTGGTGAGAAGTCTGATGTGATTCAGATAGGTCTTCCTTTGTATGTTACTTGACCCTTTTCTCTTACTGCTTTTAATATTCTTTCTTTGTTTAGAACATTTGGTGTTTTGATTATTATGTGACGGGAGGTATTTCTGTTCTGGTCCAGTCTGTTTGGAGTTCTGTAGGCTTCTTGTACGTTCATCAGCATCTCTCTCTTTAGGTTAGGGAAGTTTTCCTCCATAATTTTGTTGAAGATGTTTACTGGCCCTTTAAGTTGCAGATCTTCACTCTCATCTATACCTATAATCCTTAGGTTTGGTCTTCTCATTGTGTCCTGGATTTCCTGGATGTTTTGGGTTACACGTTTTTTTGCATTTTGCATTTTCTTTGACTGTTGAGTCGATGCTTTCTATGGAATCTTCAGCACCTGAGATTCTTTCTTCCATCTCTTGTATTCTATTGTTGATGTTTGCATCTATGACTCCTGATTTCTTCCCAAGGTTTTCTATCTCCAAAGTTGTCTCCCTTTGTGATTTCTTAGTTGTTTCTACTTCCTTTTTTAGATCCTGGATGGATTTGCTGAGATCCTTCACTTGTTTGTTTGTATTTTCCTGTATTTCTTTAAGGAATTTTTGCATTACCTCTTTCAGGATTTCTGCCTGTTGACCCACGTTCTTCTGCATTTCTCTGAGCGATTTTTGTGTTTCCTCCTCATGGGAATCCATCTGTTGATCCATTGTCTCCTGCATTTCTTTAAGCAGTTCTCGTGTTTCCTTTGTAAGGGCATCTAACCGTTGATTCATTTCTTTAAGCAATTGTTGTGTTGCCTCCTTATGGGCATCCGTCTGTTGACCCATATTCTTCTGCATTTCTTTATGCAATTTTTGTGATTCCTTTGTGAGTGCATCTACCCGTTGATTCATCTCGTTAAGTGATTTTTGTGTTGTCTCCTTGTGCGCCTCCATCTTTTGATCCATGTTCTCCTGCATTTCTCTAAGCAATTTTTGTGTTTCCTTTGTAAGGGTTTCTAACCGTTGATTCACGGTCTCCTGTAATTCTTTATTAGATTTATTTGTGTCCTTCTTGTGATCCTCTAATAGCATCATGAGAAGCGATTTTAAATCCAGATCTTGTCTTTCGGGTGTGGTGGGGTATCCAGGACTTGCTGCTGTTGGAGAGTTGGGTTCGGATGGTGCCATATTACTTTGATTTCTGTTAGTAACGTTCCTACGTTTGCCTTTTGCCATCTGGTTACCTCTGATGTTAGTTGGTCCTGCTGTCACTGGCTGTTGGTTGGACCTCCTGTGAGACTGCAAAGCTATTTCTGCCCCCCCCTGGTTTACCAGGATTCCCCTGGCACAGATTTCTGGGGCCTACCCTGCTCCTGAGTGACTTTGGAGCCCTGATGTGCCTTGCCCCAAGTGATGTTATATTGGGGAGTCCTTGCACATCCAAAGGCTCAGCGTAGTGGATTCCTGGAGCAGAGGTCGCCAAAGGAAGGCTGGTAGGCTCCTGCCCTGTGCAGGGGTGTGTGATCTCTCCTGGGGGGGAGGGGGCGTCCCTCTGCCAGGCATAAGTCCCACAGCAGAGCTGGCACGCTGGTTACTGCAGATCTGCCCAGCTCTTGGGAGCCATGTACACACACAAGCCGCCCGAGACCCAAGCGATATTATGCCTGTCTGTCTCTGAGCCTGGCAGTCCCAACTTCCCGGCCACTGGAGCAAAGATGGCGGAGTGCACTCTGCACACTCTCCGTGGCACTGGTCACCCTGCAGAGGCAATGGCCTACAGCAGATCTGGCACCCAGACGACCACAGCGCTGTCCCGTTCTTGGGCGCAGGCGGAAGCCCCAACAGGCCGTGTCCCAAGCGATGTTATATTGGGGAGAACCTGGGTACCTGTCTCTTCAGTGCAGTCTACCGGAACAGAGGCTGCGGAAGGGAAGCTGGTAGGCTCCCGCCCAGTGCGGGGTCCCTCTGCCAGGCAGAAGTCCCACAGCAGAGTTGGCGCGCTGGTTACTGCAGATTTGCCCAGCTCTTGGGAGCCATGTACACACACAAGCCGCCTGACACCCAAGCGATATTATGCCTGTCTGTCTCCGAGCCTGTCAGTTCCAACTTCCTGGCCACTGGAGCAAAGATGGCGGAGTGCACTCTGCCCTCTCTCCGTGCCGCTGGTCACCCTGCAGAGGCGATGGCCTGCAGATCTGGCACCCAGACGACCACAGCGCTGTCCTGTTCTTGGGCGCAGGCGGAAGCCCCAACAGGCCGTGTCCCAAGCGATGTTTTATTGGGGAGAACCTGGGTACCTGTCTCTTCAGTGCAGTCTACCGGAACAGAGGTCACGGAAGGGAAGCTGGTAGGCTCCCGCCCCTACAAAGAACTTTAAAGAGTAAACAAGAATACAAACAACTCAATCAATAATGGGTGGATGGAACAGAGGAGATACAGTGGTCCAAAAAGCATATGAAAATAAATGTTCAACTTCACTAGTTATCCAATAATGCAAATTAAAACTGCATTGATATCCTATCTCACTCCAGCCAACATGTCTGCCTTATCAAAACAACAAATGCTGGCAAGGATGTAGCCACAGCTGGTGTGACTGTAAATCTGTACAGAATCATTATGGCAGTTTCTCCAAAACAGATAAATAGACCTTCCATGACCCAGCTGTACCACTCCTGAGTATTTTCCCAAAGGAAATGTCACAGAGCTGCCTGTGTGTCAGGGGTTACAACAGCACAATTCACAACAGATCAGTTAGGAGGTCATCTTACCTGTCCAACAGTTGGAATGATGTCATTTGCAGGAAAATAGGTGTGGTCAGAGATCATCACATTAATAGGATTGGGCCAGTCTTGGAAAGTCTAACATTGTGTTTGTTCTCTCATTTGCTTCCTGGACTCTTTTTTTATAGATATATAAAATCATGTATGTACATATGGTATGAAGATTGACTTGAAACTGTCTAGGGAAACAAAGAAAAGGGGGAATGAGAAAGGAGAGTATAGAGAGGTGTGGATGGGGCTGTGTGAGCATCCAGAGTCTGTACCCTGTGAGAGTGTCCTGTGTGACTCAGTGCTTGGTCCAATGGCTATAGACAATGAAAGAAGCTTAAATACGGCTGCCGGACTTTTGAAATTATAGCCATGTGTGTCAGGATTCCTGGGGGATTGGCTTCAGGACCCCAGCAGAGAGTGAAATCCATGCTCTCTGAAGCGTTTTATATAAAATGGCACGCTATTTGCATGTAGCTAACTCCTACACACCTTATGTACTTTGTCATCTCTAGATCTCATACAGTGTCCAGTGATCTATGACTGCAGTGTCAATAGTTTCTATGCCATAGGGTTTTAAGGACTAGTGATACCAAAGAAAGTCCATACACATTTGGTATGTTTAAAGAACATTTTCCTTCAGAGCTTGATAGGGTCCACCAATGTGGGATCTGTGGAGTGTAGGGTTTACCAACTCTGGATTCCCCTAGACTTTTTTTTTTTGAGGGGAGCAAGGCTGCTCTCAAGAAAAGGGGTGGATGTGCAGTTTGCAAAATGCTTCATAGTGACTCCTTCCTGGAAAGCAGTGGGACTCAGGAACACATTAGACCTAAGTTCTAAAAGAAAGGCAGCTATGCCAGTCCTGGGCAGGACCTGGATGGGGAGGACAGAGGTATTTCCAGTCACCTTGCTGATTGGTGCCCTGGGCAACTGTTGTAATTCTCAGTAAGGCCTTCTCTGACCTTATTCTACTGTCCCTGCCTCCTATCAGCTGATCTTGGTCACACCATGATGAAAGATGCATCTGGTAGCCCCCCCATTCGTTCCACAGGCCCCACACCCCGGAGAGTTCACCAAGCTCGGGTGGAGGATATTTCCTAAATATACCAAACATGTATGAACTTCCTTTTGGTCTTTATTGCTTAAGCATGGCTGCAAAGCAGCCATCTCCACAGCATTTGCATATTGTTAGATGTATTTTTTTTTCCTTTTTAGATGACTCCTCCCCGACTTTACTCCCTCCTGGCTGAAATTAATCCTGAGTGACTATCTGGGTCCCTGATAAAAAATAGGACACTGGAAATGGCCGCCTTGAGGAATTTCATAAAGGTCTGCTTTAGAAGGGGAGCCAGAGTTTAGAGAACAGTGGGGAGTCTGTGAGACTGGTTCTGGCCTCAAGTGAAAGCCAACACTGGCCCTAAGCTTGAAGAAGCAAGCAAACAGGGGGAGGCAGTCATCAATTCCCAGAAAGCAGATGTGGAAGGTTGCCTGAAAGGAACAGGGCCTCTGCTCAGGAAGGAGGGAGGGAAAATTAACACAATCTCTTCCCTCCCTGGTTTGGGACCCTTTGCTGGGCCTCCCAGGGGCCAAATCTCCTGGAAGTTGGCATGGTAAGCAGCCTTTGCCTAATCTGCCCTGTCTATTTATTGGTCTCCTCCATTTGAATATCAAACCACAAGGCCATGGGCATGTGGACTTCTGCCCTGCATAGGCACTTAGTGAATGCTTCCTGAAAGCGTGAACGAGCACACAATATCTGCATAAGTGTCTGCTGCTGTGGTTTGTAGAGGCTTTGGGTGGCTCCCAAAGGTTCCACATGGTAGAAACTTATTCCTCAACATGGCTATGTTGGGAAGTAGAGGGACCTTTGGGAAGTGGAGCTTAGTGGGAGGTGGCTAGATTATTGGGAACACTGTCCCTAGTGGGGAGTCCCACAGTTGTTATAGGACCCTTGTGAATTTCCTGAAAGAGAATTCGTGCTCTTCCCACCCCACCCCCTCATCTTCCATCTACAAAGTTATAATGTGACCGAGAAGCTCCATGGGAGAGTCCAAACAATGGGGGTCCCCACACTTAGAATTTCTGCTTTCAAACTTGTGTGCCAAATAAACAGTTTTCCTTGTGAATTATTCAGTACTAAATATTTTGTTATAGCAATGAGAAACGGACCAAGATAGTTGCTTATGTTTAAAACAACAGAAACAAAACCAAGGGCCTTTGGCTGTTTAGGCCTTAACTGGCAAGAGTCCTGTGTAAAGGCCTTCGATTCTTTTTAAGTGAACGCTTAGTGGCAGGGCAGCTCATATACATGAAGATTACAAATCCTATAAGTATGAGTCAGTGGATTTCCACAAACTGAACACAGCCTTGTAACTCAGAACAAAGTGGAGACCTTGGTGACACCTTTGAAGCCCCTGGTCACCCTGTTGGTCATGACCCTCATAACCAGACTCTTGGGAGTTAGTATAAATTGGTTTCTCTGGGCTTTGAAATTTGTACATATAGAATAATATAATGCATGCAATTTTGTGTTTAAATTCTTTTTAAGAGATTTATTTATTTTATGTGAGTATACTGTGTCTGTCTTCAGACATACCAGAAGAGGGCATTGAATCCCATTACAGATGGTTGTGAGCCACCATGTGGGTGCTGGGAACTGAACTCGGTATCTCTGGAAGAGCAGGGTACTGACTGGTTTTGTGTGTCCACTTGACACAGGCTGGAGTTATCACAGCCTTGGTGAGGTTCAGTTGGGGAAATACCTTCATGAGATCCAGATGTGGGGCATTTTCTCAATTACTGATCAAGGGAGGAGGGCCCCTTGTGGGTAGTGCCATCCTTGGGCTGATAGTCTTGGGTTCTATAAGAGAGCAGGCTGAGCAAGCCAGGGGGAGCAAGCCAGTAAATAACATCCCTCCATGGCCTCTGCATCAGCTCCTGCTTCCTGACCTGCTTGAGTTCCAGTCCTGACTTCCTTTGGTGATGAACAACAATGTGGAAATGTAAGCTGAATAACCGCCCCCTGACACCCACCCACCCAACTTTGCTTCTTGGTCAAGATGTTTGTGTCAGAATAGAAACCCTGAATAAGACAAGCAGCCATTGCTCTTAACCGCTGACTCATCTCTCCAACCCTGTATTTAAATTCTTTTAACTCCACAGTAGTTTATGAAGTATAAGGTAGTGCTTATGAATTCTTAAAGCAGTGTAGTATTCAGATGTTTTAAAATCTATCTATTCTATTCACATGAATGTGTATGTGTTTTACAAGAGATGAAACTCAGGGTTTTGTACTTGCTAAGCACTTGCTATTCCACTGATCCCAACCTTACATACCCTGTTCTGCTGGATATGGGTAAGACATGGGTATAAAGATGGGTGTTTATATTTATTCCTAGATGTCCTCAATCAATTTATGTCTCCACTAGTTTCATTCACTATATAGGTATGTGTGTATATATATATATATATATATATATATATATATATATATATATCACATATATATTCATTCACATGTACATATTCATTCACACACACGTTTCCATATATCTTGTTCCATATGTCTGGTATGTTCATGCTAATAAAAATGATGACCTTGGATTTTAGATAGTATGAGTGGTGTGCCTCTGGGCTTATTTCTGTAGGAGGCTTTTGGGAACATGTGTGTGTAGATATGCCATTAGAATGGCATTTTCATTCCATAAAGTCAATATTTAGCTTTGTTAGACAGTGTGAGTTTTCTGAAGTGGTTATAATCCGATGACAGCTGGCACAAGCTCCAACAATACCATGTCCCCTCAGCTGTTACCCAGCTTTTCGTTGCTGAGTAGGTGCTAGGGTCCCAGTGGGCTGCATTTCTCTGATGACTGATGAGTCTGGCACCTCTTCAGATCAGCACACAGGGAAGATGGAGGAAAGAGCAGCATGTGTCCTCTGCTGAGACCTCAGGTTTGGAAGCCATGGTTGAACATGCTCATCGACACCTGAGTCTGGTACAAGGCCAGAGACAGGGCTGCACATCTAGAAGTCAGCAGACGAAGCCTCAAGCACAGATGACGTCATGTGCCTTAGTCAGGGTTTCTCTTCCAGCACAAGCATCATGACCAAGAAGCAAGTAGGGGTGGAAAGGGGTTTATTCAACTTACATTTCCACATTGCTGTTCATCACTAAAGGAAGTCAGGACTGGAACTCAAGCAGGTCAGGAAGCAAGGGCTGATGCAGAGGCCGTGGAGGGATGTTTCTTACTGGCTTGTTTCCCCTGGCTTGCTCAGCTTGTTTTCTTATAGAACCCAAGACTACCAGTCCAGGGATGGCACCACACACAATGGGCCCTCTCCCCTTTGATCACTAAATGAGAAAATGCCTTATAGCTGGATCTCATGGAGGCACTTTCCCAACTGAAGATCCTTTCTCTGTGATAACTCCAGCTTGTATCAAGTTGACACACAAAACAAGTCAGTACAATTGACCCCTTGTCAATTTGACACACAAACACATCACTATTAACCCTCAACCCCTACTTTCTTATTCATCCCCAAGATATAAATAACTTTAAAAATCCCACAGTATTGCCTATTAAAAGTTCAATCCCTTTAAAATATCCAATATCTTTCAAAATTCAAGGTCTTTTAAAAATTCAAAGACTCTTAACTGTGGGCACCACTAAAATACCTTCTTTCTGCAAGCGAGAAAAATATCAGGGCACAGTAACAATCAAAACCAAAATCAGACTCCAGCCATCCAATGTCTGGGATCCAACTCACGATCTTCTGGGCTCTTCCAAGGGCTTGGGTCACTTCTCCATCCCTGCCCTTTGTAGCACACACCTTGTCTTCTAGGCTCCAGCTGTCTGTACTCCACTGCTGCTGCTGTTCTTGGTGGTCATCTCATGGCACTGGCATCTCCAAAACACTGCTGTCTTTTGTTGTAACTAGGCTTTACCAATAGCCTCTCAGAGGCTCTCTTCATGAGGCCAAGCCTCAACTCTTTTGCATGACCGCTTCAGTCCTGGGCCATCAATTGTAACTTAGGTTGCACCTTCACCAATGTCCTTTTGCAGCCTCTCACAGTGCCGAGCCTTAGCTGCTCTCTATGACCCCTTCATGCCTTCAAAACCAGTACCACCTGGGTGACTCTTACACATTACCAAGTCCAGCCACAGCACAGGGTACAACCTTGGCTATCTCTGGAACACAGCCTCTGTGTGCTCTTAGAAAACACTTCCCTCAAAAAGATTTCACCTCAGTGATGCTGGTCTCTTCTTAATTGCTGCTAATTTCTTAGCTCTAGCTAACTAGCATCAATAGTCCCAGTAATGCAAAGGTTTCGCTTTAGTAGCTCTGGTATCTTGTTAATCACAGCTGATTCTTCAGCCCCAGCTAACCAAAACCACAGAATCTTCACAGTCAAAACATGGCCCTGATAAGAATCTTTAATCTTCCCTCTGAAATTTCACAAGCCAGGCCTCCATCTTCTGCACTGTTCTCAACATTATCTTCCAAGCTCCTACACAACATCCCACAGAGCTCTTAACATAGAATGGATCTTCTAGCCCAAAGTTCCAAAGTCCTTCCACAGTCCTCCCCAAAACATGGTCAAGTTGTCATAGGAATACTCCACTATGCTGGTACCAATTTGTCTCAGTCAGGGTTTCTATTCCTGCACAAACATCATGACCAAGAAGCAAATTGGGGAGAAAAGGGTTTATTCAACTTACATTTCCACCTTTCTGTTCATCACTAAAGGAAGTCAGAACTAGAACTCAAGCAGGTCAGGAAGCAGGAGCTGATGCAGAGGCCATGGAGGGAAGTTACTTACTGACTTGCTTCCCTGGCTTGCTCAGCTTGCTTTCTTATAGAACCCAAGACTACCAGTCCAGGGATGGCACCACTCACAATGGGCCCTCTCCCCTTGATCTCTAATTGAGGAAATGCCTTACAGTTGGATCTCATGGAGGCATTTCCTCACCTGAAGCTCTTTTTCCTGTGATAGCTCCAGCGTGTGTCAAGTTGACATACAAAACCAGCCAGTACATCGTGTGAAAAGAAAGTCAGGGAGAAATAGCTGTGATGACTCAGGAAGAGAACTCTGGCACTGAGACTACTGGGGAAAGAAAGATGCAGCAAGGAGCACCAGGATGAGGAGCACCAGCATAAGGAGCACCAAGATGAGGAGCACCAGGATAAAGAACACAAGGATAAGGAGCATCAGGGAAGTAGGAAGAGAAAGATAAGAGGAGAACAAAGGGGGAGGGGGAGGGGAGGGAGACTAATGCATTTCCTTTTATGGAAATGGAAAACAGCACAAGTCACTGGGAGGCCCAACACACCCATTATCCCAGCAAGCACGAGTGGGTTGAGTCTATAGTTATCAAACTAGATTATAAAACAAGACAACACATTTTGAGTGAAAACATATATTAACTGTAAGAATATAGAATACATTAAAATTAATGTTGCTTTAGAAATTTCTAGGCAATACCCATCAATAGTATCTAGATATTTTAAAATGTAAATGTTTTATATAAATTTATATTTGTATTTTATATAAAAATATTATTAATGAGAAGATCTTCATGTCAACCAAGCCATCCCCAAAGTAAGCTGTTGGAGCAAAACCAAAAACCAGGTAGACTCACGGTGAAAACGCCCTTAAGATAAAATGAGGTTTTCAAAATGACCAAGAGTTAGTTCTCCAAGGAGATGGTGAGTTCTAAATGCTTATGTACACAGTCTCAAAAGACCTTAAACAAGACCTTACAGAACTAGGAAGAAATCAAGACCGACCCATTCACTATTGCAGACTATACCATATGTTTCTCAAGAAAAATATAAGTGGGGGAAAAACTCAGTATGTCTAAGATCTACAAAGCACAGATAACAAGAACGTATGTTCTTTTCAGAGACGAGTGGAACATGTATGACAGCCAGAAAAAAAGTCAAAACAAATTTCAAAAGATTGATATTACTCAGAATCTGTTCTCTGACCACAGAAGAATGAGCCTGGAAATCAATAAGGAGAGAAATTCCACAAATGCTTGGAAATTAAGCAATATGCTAAATGGGTCAAAGAAAAAATTTCCCAGCAGAAACTGAAAAACATTTTTTAAATGATAGTGAAAATATAACATCAAAATATGGGATGTGGTTAAATCTGTTTGAAAAAAAATATAGTCTTAAATACTTATATTTTAAAATATCTAAAAGAACAAAGCATAAAGCAATCTAGTTATCTGTCTCCAAAAAAACAAACAAACAAAAAAAACCCCAAAAAACAAAAAACAAACAAAAAAAACCCCAAAAAACAAAAAACAAACAAAAAAAACCCCAGCAGGAAGTCTATCTAAAGAAAGTAGAGGAAAATAACAAAGAGAAGTTAGTGGAATTTCTTAAAACATTTAAGAAAGCCCTTGTACAAGAACCAATTCTATCAAACTAGATTTGAGACCTGCCCTGCAGGAAGGAATGTGTACCTGGTCCTGTTGATGCCGTGAGAGCAGGGGAACTCACTACCACTGTCTGGCTAAACTGACTCTGGTCCAGCCTGTACTCTAAACGTGTGTGCTTATACCCATAGAGAACTCAGCCTCAGAGAAGCTGCTGTGCGCATGGGCAGCTCTAATTAGGACGTTTGTGAACCTCTTTAGCTGCCAGGGACCGTCAAAGGAAAGAGCTTCAGAACTGGAAGACAGAGAGAAAGGCTGAGAAGTGCTGTTTTTAGGGCATGGCCCAGACACTGCAGCCATGGAAGGGCCATAGCTGAGGTGGCCACACTCTCTCCCACCTACCCACCCACCCCCTCACCCCCCCATCCCCACATAAGGCAGGGTCTTATCAGTCAATCACAAGATCAGGTTAGCGCTCATGAGGCCCATCCCTCTGTGCTGAACTACTGGCTAAGCTAGCTTCCTGGGCAGGGACAGTCATGGCTGTCAGTTATGTGCCAGTGAGCCCACTAGGCTCCAATGGACACTTCCTAGCCTATGGCCATGCAGATGATCGTGGTTAATACCAGTGGGTCACAAAACAAAATGTACTGATGTGAGTGTTGGAAGGGACCTGCAGGAGGAAGCAGGAATGAAAGGGGGAGGGGAGAGATAAAAGAGAATGAGGGGGAGGGGGAACAGAATGAACTGTATACATGTATGAAATTCTCAAAGGAAAAATAAAAGGATAGTGCACATAGTGAATACTGGGGAGTCTGATGAGAAGGATGGAGGAAGGGAGAGGAGGCAAGGAAGAAAGGGAGAGGGCAAATTGGCCCATCAAAATAAAAACAGGATATCAGACCATATCCTACATATGTTGAAAGATAATTATAATTAGTGTATTAGGATCAATTTATTGGTAAAAGGCTTAAAATTTTAAAAAGCTGACATACGAAGAAATAGAAAACCTTGGACTAGTCTTATACCCATTAATGATGCTATAGTTAATAATATCCACACAAAACAGTCTCCAGGAACAGACTGATTTCTTCCAAGTGAATTGTTCCAATGGAGGGGGGTAGGTGTATGGAGGAATGGCACCATCTTTATATAGTCATTTGTATATATTAGGAAAGAGAAAATGTTTGATAATTTCTAAAAAATGAGATGATTGTAACTTTGACACAAACTAATCAGCACAGAAAGGAGAATTATAGAGTCATCATTCTCATGAACACAGAGGCAACAAATTAGCTATCTGGATTCAAGCAAAAGGCCAATGACTTGTGAGCAACTGGATCTGTTTCAACAACGACAGGGTGGCTTCACATCAGAAATCACTGCAGTCCATCACACTGTCAGCACAAAGGAGACGAGCACTGTTTCACCAAGGCTGATGTGAGAACAACTTTTAACGAGAGTCAACATACGTTGCTGTTTCCCAATAGTGTTTTTTCTTTTCTTTTCTTTCTTTCTTTTTTTTTTTTTTATAGCTGGGCAAGCATGGTGGCAAGTTCTCTGGATGTAGTGATAGAATCCCTGGGGCAAGCTGGCTAGCCATACTTATCCAGTCAGTAAGGAAGAAAGATGGGTTTAACAAAGACTCAACCAATGAAGTGTTCCAGATGTGCAAGTCCCAGAAACATCAGGATAGATAGAAAGTCCCCTCCAAAAATCCCATAATAATCGCTCCCAATAAGAATGACCTGGAACAACCTCTAGTCAAAGAATTTAAAAGAACGAGCTTTGTTTGGGTGACTCAAAGCAGATATAAATACGCTCCCAGAGGATAAAACAAAGAGCTGAATCTAGGAGGAAGTCAGAACGTCCCCCAAAGCAGACGGCAAATTAGGACACAAAGCAACCCAGCAAACACAGGAAAATTGAAACAACGTCTTGTATTCTACCCAACTGATGGAAGATAGCATCACCAGTAATAGGCACCATGCAAAGTATACAAAATTATAAAGACAGAACAACTTACTACTAAATGATAACTGCAGGGGAAGAGAGAGAGAGAGAGAGAGAGAGAGAGAGAGAGAGAGAGAGAGAGAGAGAGAGAGAGAGAGACCTACTGTTGGTTTTCATTTTGCATGCTCTAACAGCAGGGTGTTGACATCACACACTACTCGAGTATCAGAATCCATCTGACATTTTGTGCTCATTGATGCTTGTTTAATGAAATTGGGAGTCCCAACATTTGATGGATATTTTAGGTTGTTGTATCTCCTTGATGAATTCTTCCATTCATTGATATGTGCCTTGCTTCTTCTGATTTATTTTTGCTTAAATTCTCCATACTGGAATGACTATGCCAACTTGTTTTTGGCTTCTATTTGCTAGATTGCCTTCCTTCCTTCCTCCTTTCCTTCCTTCCTTCCTTCCTCCTTTCCTTCCTTCCTTCCTTCCTTCTTTACTTTCTGATCATGTCTTTATGAGTGAGATGCGTTTCTTGGAGTATCTATTATTTTAATCCACTCACCAGTCCGAGCTTCCTCATTGATGAGTTGAGGCACTCACATTTACTGTCTTTATTGAGAGGAGTTTACCCATCCCCATCATCTTGTTAGCTGTTTTTCTGGTTGGCTGGATTCCTCCCCTTTGTTTGACTGTTCTATTTAATGTATCATTCCCTGTGCTCTCTTAACTGAGACTGTTTACCTTTCCCTTGATATAGCATTCCTTAAGTATCTTCTGTAATGTTGGGGCAGCGGTTGTGAACCACTGTAGTTTTGGGCTTGTCTTGAAATGTCTTTATCTCTCCATCAATTTCAAAACTTTAGCTGGGGTCACTTACCTTCAGGATTTGAAATATGTCACCCTTCTCTTTACTGGTTCTTAAGGTTGCTGATGAGATGGGGGGGGGGGAGTCAGAGGGCAACTTGAAAGAGTAGGTTCTCTCTGACCACCATGCGGATTCCTGGGACCAAACTGAGGTGTGGAGCCTAGAACCATCACTCCAGCTCCTTGATTTATTGTCCATGCATGTGACCTTTCCTACATTTCCCAGGTATCCTTTCCTGTCCTGTGTGCTCCAAACAAAGTTCTTCCTCTTTTTCTCTTTGGAATAGAGTCTAATTATTTTCTTATGCTCATTCTCCTTCATAAGGTCACAAGAAAGCAGCGTCTAATTCATCATCTTATGCAGAAGTCCTTGGATATTTTTTAGGAGTGTGTATGTGTGTGGTGTGTGTGTGTGTCCATAAGTGCAAGTATGCACAGAGACAAGAAGAGGGCAACAGCTTCCCTGGGAGCTGTAGTTACAGGTGATCTTGAGTCCCATGTGGATTCTGAGAATCGAATCGAACTCATTTTCTGCAAGAGCCATGCAAGCCTTAACTGTGAACCATCTTTCCAACCTCTGCTTTTTAAAAGAGCTTTTCACGCGGCATATCTTTTGTTGAGACATCCTTATTATCTGATCTTCTCTTCCGCAATGTCTGGCCCACCGTGAATCCTATCCACTGCATTTTTTCATCTGGGGGCTTATTGCTTTGTTTTTCTTCTTAGTGTTTTACCCAATGCCCTGTACCATGTGGGGTTTTTCTGGTCTGCCTGTTTATAACAGTGTGGTTCTAATCCTTCCGTGTGATTCTCTCTTTAGCCTTGTAAAGCTTCGTCACACAAATACATTAACAGTATTCTGCTTGAATACCAAAGAATCTCCCTGCCAGTCTCTGGAATTCTGCACGCCTTTCTCTGCTACTGTATCATGTTTCACAAACTCTAGCTTCCTGTAGCTCCCTGGACTCCAAACTTTACCTCCTCCTCTGGGGGGAGGGAGGCTCCTTCAGCTCTGCCTGGTTCCCTTCCTTGTGCTATAGCTGAAGCTGCTGTCCACAAGGTGAGGAAGAAGCCATAGAGCTCAGCTCAACTGCCCCTCCCTGAAGGCTCAGGGCCTTGATTGAGGCCGCCTGCTGAGATTTGAATGTTTGTGCCCCTCCAGTGTTCATTTGGGGACTTACTCCTCAGTGCAATAAATTAAGGAGTAGAAGTGATTTAGAGGTAATCAGGTCAACGGAGCTCCATCTTTGTGAATAAAATTAGTGTACTTATAAAAGAGTATGGGGGAGCTGTTCTGACTTTTCTGAATTCCTACAGTGTGAGCATCCACATAAAATAAGAGGCATCTCTGCACATATTTTCACCAGACTCCAAGTCTTTTGGCACCTCTGACTTGGACTTATCTGATTCTGGAATTGTGAGAAATTTCTGTGTATAAATTACGTAGTCTAAAGTCCTGTGTTACCAGCAGCAAGTGACTTCCAAATCCTGAAGACCCATTGTGTGGGTATCTTGTCCAGGATTACATTTATCCCTCAATGGAAAATACACATGTCTGTATGGCTCTCCATTTCTGCAGTCATGTCACCTTAAAGAGCCCATAGCCCTGAAAAACACTTCAAATGTAAGCAAATGCTATGATCTATGTCAGTGGAGTTTTTTGTTTGTTTGTTTGTTTGTTTAACTACCTGCTTTCTTCAAAGCAATTTGTAAAGCTCTTTCAAGGTACAGTGATTACCTGAGGCCCAAGAGGAGATATGGTTCCAGGCCAGTGAACACCTGGAAGTAGTTTTATGAGAAATAGATTTCTGACATTACAGCCTGTTTTGTTATAAGGTGGAAAGCAGTTTAAAGGACCAGGGACCAATCTTACTCATAGTCTTACCTCTCTCCCCCCACACCATCCCCCAACACCCCAATCTTATCACTCCAACCTCACCTGTGATTTCATCAAAAAACTTTCTCATTGCTGAATCAGCTTTACAACCAATTTGCTGGATAAAAGAGAGCATTTTCTCTATTCCCTCCGCCAGTCTGCTCAACACTTCATTGCATTCCCAAGTAGTAATGGCTTAGGCACCAGATTCCTCTCGGGAAGGAAGGACCTCTCTCTGCCTTGTCCGCTTTTGATCTCAGGTAAAAGAAGGCCAGAGGAAATTGCCAGAACAGTATTCACGTGGATTGTAAAGCAGAAGGCTGGGGAGGGATCCTTCCAAAGAACACTAGTCAAGTTAGGGCACTCTTGTGCTTCTTTGGCAGGCATTACAAACTAAGTAGCAAACGCTCAGAGCATGTTTTAGAGGTGACCCATGTCCCAGAAGATCTGAGGCTTCTCCCCATGGTTGTCCGAAAAACCAATGGGTCTTCCGGAAGTCTCTGGTCCTGCCTCCCATCGCATGTGCTTCCAGCCCTGCCTCCCATCGCATGTGCTTCCGGTCCTGCCTCCGAGTGCGTGCTGGTTCCGTTACTAAGGCTTCTGGGTGTCACTCACTCAGGGTCTTTGCTCTCATTGAGTGCGCTGCCCTTGGGGTGTGGTCATAAGCATCCAGTCAGGCTTGACAATATGATAACGGAGCAGAGTGGGTCAGCGTGAACTTCTAACCTCAGTCATCCTCCTGCTTCCTTGGCATTTAAAGGGATAGGGAACAGCAACACAGCCTTATTTGGGGGTCATAGTGGGGAAAATTTAGTGTTAAATCATACTACACTGCAAGTTAAAATTTTTATGTTAAGCTCGGTATGTAACAATCATGTTTTTTTAACATTTAAGTTGCCTGCCATATATCTTTAGGGCTTAGCGCTACAGCTGACCTGGAGGCATGGGGACATGTAAAATGTCATGTCACAAGAATGTACAGGGCTGGGAAAGGACAGGTGGGGGAAGGGGGCTGTGGCCACCTAAAAACCAATCCATTTGAATACTGTTCTGGCAATTTCTTCTGACCTCCCATGTGGCTTGGTAGAAAGTTGTTCATCAACATCCGTGTCGTGGTCTCCATTTTCCCATACAGGTGTCTTCCCAGAACCTGAGACCACTCACATAGACTGTTTGTCTACAGACTACAGTCAAAGCCCCTGCCCCACCTCCCTTTCCTTCACTGTCCCCGCCCAGAGACCTTTCTATGTGTCCATTTGTTCATTGCCTACTGCCCTACACAGGCAACGTCTGTCTTCCTCATTGGTCATCGTCTTCCTCAAATGCTTCTCCACAGGCCAGGACAGGCATTGGCAGGTTAGAGGCACTTAGTAAACCAGTGTGGGATGAATAAAAATCCACAACAACTGGATAGATGACCTCTAGGAAAGATAACTTCAGCATGTAACATGGCGCAATATGAGCAATAGTCATCTAGTCACAGCGATCTAAACGTACGTCAATCTACTTGACTCTACCTAGTAACAAGCAGAGCGGACCCATATTGGTGTGGAAGAAGAAAAACAAAACCGTATGGGAAGGAAGCATGTGAACAGCCCAAACTCACACAGTCAGAACAAAAAGCGAAGGAGCAAGAGACTCAGGTCAAGGTGTGGTATTGAGGTATTTACAGCTGAGAAGGCCAATGGATACAATGTATCCAGAGCTGGGCATGACTGCCATGCATTTAATCCCAGCACTGGGGAGGCAGAAGCAGGCAGATCTCTATGAGTTCAAGGGCAACCTGGGTCTACAGAGAAAGTTGAGGGTCAGCCAGTGAGACTCTGTCTCAGTAAAACACAACACACACACACACACACACACACACACACACACAAACTCAGAGATATCTGGAAACAACATTCAACATCAAAGTCTGGAAGGCAGAGGAAGAGCAAAGAGAAGTAGAACCAGGTTCCATATTAACCTGTTATGAGAGAGACAAGAAACCTTGTGTAAAGAGTGTGACAAAAGCAGCAAGAGAACACACCTATGTTTGACCAGTTGGAGGTCACAGCTAAAGAAATCGAAATGGATTTTTAGATTTTTGCAGCAAAGAGCTCTGGGCGTGGTTTCTTTTTCTCCAGTTAGTTTCTCTTCCATTTCCCTGCTCCTCTCTTCAACAAAATCCAACCCCCACTTTCTCTTCCCAGGGTCTCATGCCGCCCACACTGGCTTTGAACTCACGATGTAGTGAGGATGACCTCCAAGCACTGCTCCTCTGCCTCCCCGTGCCAAGTGCTGGGTCTACAGCCTGGACCACCACGCCAGCTCCTTCCCTCTCCTGAGCACCCACCACACACTGGACCGGCTTTAGCAAGTTCACCCTCAGTCTCCACGCTACCACCCCACCTAGAGTCCCCAGGGTCCCATCCCATAGGCCCACTCCACTGTTCCCTTCTTTCTCAAAGACGTCAGACTCCTGGACTTCTAGAACCCCTCCGATGTCCTCTTCCTGGACTCTTGAAGAATATCCCATGAGCTTTTTTAATTTAATTTATGATTGGATTTTTATTTCCTGTCAGAGTCTTAATGCTGTTCATAGCTTGTCTCCTGGGCTGGCTGCTTACCTGCTACTTCTTCTTAGCATATTTAGCATATCAAAAACTAAATTTTCTTTATAGTTCTCTTCCCATGGTCATTGCCACCTCAAGAAATACATCTTCATCCTCTGTGACTGGGACCAGACCCTTCTCATTATTCTTGACTTTTATTTTTCTCCCAAACTCACATATGCCCTGACTCTAAAGTCTATCAGTTATACTTATAACATATGTCAAATCTGACCCATTTTCTCCATCCCCATCACTGTCATCTAAGTTACTTGCACTCAAGAAGATCACTGAAGATCCTCTTCACCTGGCCTCCTTGCTCTTGTATAATCTCTTCTCAGATGAGGTCTGAACTGGTCTATGGTGCTATGGAATATGGAAAGGTTGCTTGAATTCTAAGTTACTCACTCTGAGGGAAGGCAGCCACCATGTGAGGACACTCAGGCATCCCTGGAGACAGATCTCCAAGAAACTGAGGCATCTTGAATGTCAGCCAGCACCCACCTGCCAGTGAGTCCTGCAACCCTGGGAAAGCTTTCAGACAACAGCTGGGTGGACAGCATCTTACATCAAGACTCAGGAGAGACCAAAGCCCTGTCTACCCAGCTCAACCACTGCCCAGTTCACAACCCACAGGGACTAGAGGAGATGGACAATTACAAAGTTTAAACAGCCTACTGTTGGGGAAATTTGACTGGGCAGCAGATAAATGAGGTGAGAATCTCAGGTTGTAAGTCATAGGATGCGGTTTACTGTGTGGGATAGTCAACAGATTAGCTGCTGTAGGTGGACAGCATAATGGCCCTGAGCACAGTCATGGGATGGCTCAAAACAGAACACAACAAACTGAAACTGAAGAAATCTCAACAGAACAGAAGACCAGCATGCTGAGAGGCTTCAACTGGAGTCACTGGAGTGGGGGGGGGAGGGGGAAAGGGGGAGGGGGCGAGGACAGACAAGGAGGGTGTGGAAGAGGTGGTGGTGGCTTTGTTTATCCAGGTTCAAAGAACTATACACACCTGCAGATCTGAGCACAAAGGTGTGGATGAAGCTATACCAAGCTACTTAATGTGCTTAATATCAGAGAGAGAGAGAGAGAGAGAGAGAGAGAGAGAGAGAGAGAGAGAGAGAGAGAACAAAACCTACCAACCAAACAGCCAGGTCTGGTGGGATAGTCACCTAAACTCTGCTATTTGGGCTGATGAAGTAGGCAGATCACAAATTCAAGACCTTTCCTGAGCTGGGCAGTGGTGGCGCACACCTTTAATCCCAGCACTTGGGAGGCAGAGGCAGGAGGATTTCTGAGTTCAAGGCCAGCCTGGTCTACAAAGTGAGTTCCAGGACAGCCAGGGCTACACAGAGAAACCCTGTCTCGAAAAAACAAAAAAAAAAAAAAAAAGACCTTTCCTGAACTACATAGTTTGAGGGCAACTAGGGTAACTCTGTGATAGCCTGTCTCATGATAAAAACAGAAAGAGTTATGGATGTTAACTCAGAAGTAGAGCTTCTGCCTAGAATGTGCAAGATGCTGGGTTCAATCCCTAGTATAGAAAGACAAATCCAGAACAAGAAATATTGTGTAGATAGTACCAAAAATTATCACTTTAACTGGACTAGAATGAATGTACTGCAAATGCTAAAGAAGAAAATCTTTTCATCAAAGTGATAGCATATATACTAAGACAATATGAAAAAATGGAATCATAAAACTAATTTTTAAGGAAGATGGGGAAAGAAGAAATGAGGAAACAGAACAGATGGGAGAAATGAGCAACAAATGATACATTTAAATCCAATCGCATAAAAACAACTCGGTCAGATTGACGAGTAAATGTCTGAATTCTCATTCCAAAGGCAATGATATATAGACCACAAGACAACTATGCAGAGGGCTGACACAATTAGGTTAAAGTTAAGAACTGTAATGGATGGGCTACACTATTCCCAATGGAATGGAAACCTGAAAGGCATGTTAATATGGCGACCTGAATTCAGAAAAGAAAATAGCCCCAAAGATGGAACAGGTCACTTCCTAATGCTGCAAGCACCATCAGTTGGTGAAAAGGACAGAGGAATTTTTAATGTTCAAGAACCTGCTAACAAAACTGCAAGCAGACACATGAGGTAGCCATTCGAGCCAGAGAACTGAGCACCCATCTCAGGACCTATGGATGGATCGACATACGAAGTCCCACTGAAGCAGACATGAGGATAGTGGAAACCCACGTTCTTGCCCAGCTGCACCTTACTGTCCTTTGCATCGTGTACCACCTAGCTACATGGAAGTCACTGTCTCTTCACACGCACAATGGTTCTTGAGCCTTCCGGTTTCCCTCTGCGCTGGGAGCAGATCCTGTGCCACAGCTCGCCATACCCAAAAAGCACCGGGAGAGAGCTGATCTCCCAGGAGTGCGGACACACCTGTGAGCACAAGTAAGACCACCACTTCTGCTCTGAGGGACCCACCCTGATCCCTCAATACACAGGAACGGAGGAGCAGCTTAAGACAAGATCCTTCCAGTTTCCATCTGCTCCCAGAACTGACCCTCCATACCCAAATTACTCCCAGAGAGAACTGGTCTCCCAGGAGTACTGAGACACAGGCTTTCAGGAGGGACAAGCCACAGTCTGAGACAGCAAGACCAACTAGCACAAGAGATAACCAGATGGCGAGAGGCAAGGGAAAGAATATAAGCAACAGAAAGCAAGGCTACTTGGCATCATAGGAACCCAGTTCTCCCACCACAGCGAGCCCTGGATACCTCAACACACCAGAAAAGCAAGACTCTGATTTAAAATCACATCTCATGATGATGATGATGATAGAGAACTTTAAGAAGGACACAAATAAATCACTGAAAGAAATACAGGAGAGCACAGGTAAACAGGTAGAAGCCCTTAAAGAGGAAGGACAAATATCCCTTAAAGAATTACAGGAAAACACAACCAAACATGTTAAAGAATTGAACAAAATCATCCAGGATCTAAAAATGGAAATAGAAACAATAAAGAAATCGCAAAGAGAGACAACCCTGGAGATAGAAAACCTAGGGAAGAGATCAGGAGTCATAGATGCAAGCATCACCAACAGAATATAAGAGATAGAAGAGAGACTCTCAGGTGCAGAAGATACCATAGAAAACATTGACACAACAGTCAAAGAAAATGCAAAAAGCAAAAATCTCCTAACCCAAAACATCCAGGAAATCCAGGACACAATGAGAAGACCAAACTTAAGGATAATAGGTGTAGAAAAGAGCAAAAATTCCCAACTTAAAGGGACAGTAAATATTTTCAACAAAATTATAGAAGAAAACTTCCCTAACTTTAAAGAAAGAGATGCCCATGAACATACAAGAAGCCTACAGAACTCCAAACAGACTGGACCAGAAAAGAAATTCCTCATGTCACACAATAGTCAAAGCACAAAATGAAAAAAAAAAACAAAGAAAGAATATTAAAAGCAGCAAGAGAAAAAGGCCAAGTAACATATAAAGGCAGACCTATCAGAATTACACTAGACTTCTCTCCAGATACTATGAAAGCTAGAAGATCTTGGGCAGATCTCATACAGACCCTAAGAGAACACAAATGCCAGCACAGGTTACCATACCCAACAAAACTCAGTTACCATAGATGAAGAAACCAAGTTATTGCATGAAAAAAAAACATATTTACACATTATCTTTCCACAAATCCAGCCCTACAAAGGAAAATAGATGGAAAGCACCAACACAAAGAGGTTACACCCTAGAAGAAGCAAGAAAGTAATCTTCTTTCAACAAACCCAAAAGAAGATAGCTACACAAACATAAAAAATAATATCAAAAAGAACAGGAAGCAACAATCACTATTCCTTAATATCTCTTAACATCAATGGACTCAATTCCCAAATAAAAAGACAGAGACTAACAGACTGGATACGTAAACATGACCCAGCATTTTGTTGCATACAGGAAATGCACCTCAGTGTCAAAGACAGACACTACCTCAGACTAAAGGGCTGGAAAAAAAATTTCCAAGCAAATGGTCTCAAGAAACAAGCTGGAGTAGCCATTCTAATATCAAATAAACTTTCAACCAAAAGTTATCAAAAAGGATAAGGAAGGACATTTCATACTCATCAAAGAGAAAAATCTACCAAGAAGAACTCTCAATTCTGAACATCTATGCTCCAAATGCAAGGGCACCCACATTCATAAAAGAAATTTTACTAAAACTCAAAGCACAGATTGCACCTCACACAATAATAGTGGCAGACTTCAACACCCCAGTCTCATCAATAGACAGATCATGGAAACACAAACTAAACAGAGACAGTGAAACTAACAGAAGTTATGGACCAAATGGATTTAACAGATATCTATAGAACACTTCATCCTAAAACAAGAGAATATACTTTCTTCTCAGGACCTCATGGTACCTTCTCCAAAATTGACCATATAATTGGTCACAAAACAAGCCTCAACAGATACAAAAAGATTGAAATAATCCCATGCCTCCTATCAGATAACCACAGAATAAGACTGGTCTTCAATAGCAACAAAAACAACAGAAAGGCCACATACACATGGAAATTGAGCAACACCCTACTCAATGATAACTTGGTCAAGGAAGAAATAAGGAAAAAAATTAAAGACTTTTTATAAATTAACGAAAATGAAGGCACAACACACCCAGACTTATGAGACACAATGAAAGCAGGGCTAAGAGGAAAACCCATAGATCTAAGTGCCTCCAAAAAGAAACTAGAGAGAGCTTACACTAGCAGCTTGGCAGCACACCTGAAAGCTCTAGAACAAAAAGAAGCAAATAAACCCAAGACAAGTAGACAACAGGAAATAATCAAACTCAGGGCTGAAATCAACCAAATAGAAACAAAACAAACTGTAGAAACAATCAACAAAACCAGGAGCTGGTTCTTTGAGAAAATCAACAAGATAGATAAACCCTTAGCCAGACTAACCAGAGGGCACAGAGACAGTATCCAAATTAACAAAATCACAAATGAAAAGGGAGATATAACAACAGAAACTGAGGAAATTCAAAAAATCACCAAATCCTACTACAAAAGCCAATACTCAACAAAACTGGAAAATCTGGATGAAATGGACAATTTTCTAGACTGATAACAAATAACAAAGTTAAATCAGGATCATATAAACCATCTAAACAGTCCCATAAACCCTAAAGAATTAGAAGCAGTCATTAAAAGTCTCCCAACCAAAAAAAATCCCAGGACCAGATGGGTTTAGTACAGAATCCTATCAGACCTTCAATGATAACCTAATTCCAATACTCTTCAAACTATTCCATAAAATAGAAACAGAAGGAACACTACCGAATTCATTCTATGAAGCCACAGTTATGCTAATACCAAAACCACACTAAGACCCAACAAAGAAAGATAGCTTCAGACAAATTTCCCTTATTAATATTAATGCAAAAATACTCAACAAAATTCTCAAAAACAGAATCCAAGAGCACATCAAAATAATCAATTATTCACCATGATCAAGTAGGCTTCATCCCAGGGATCAAGAAATGGTTCAATATATGAAAATAATGCAATCCACTACATAAACAAACTCAAATAAAAAAAACTACACGATCATTTTATTAAATGCTGAAAAAGCATTTGACAATATTCAACATCCCTTCTTGTTAAAAGTCTTGGAAAGATCAGGAATTCAAGGCCCACACCTAAACATAGTAAAAGCAATATACAGCAAACCAGTAGCCAGCATTAAACTAAATGCAGAGAAACTTGAAGCAATCCCACTAAAATCAGGGACTAGACAAGGCTGCCCATTCTCTCCCTATCTATTTAATATAGTACTTAAAGTTCTAGCTAGAGCAATTAAACAGCAAAAAGAGGTCAAAGGGATACAATTTGGAAAGGAAGAAGTCAAAATGTCACTATTTGCACATGATATGATAGTATACTTAAGTGACCCCAAAAATTCCACCAGAGAACTCCAACAGCTGATAAACAACTTCAGCAAAGTGACTGGATATAAAATTAACTCAAACAAATCAGTAGCCTTCCTATACTCAAAGGATAAATGGGCTGAGAAAGCAATTAGGGAAATGACACCCATCACAATAGTCACAAACAATATAAAATATCTTGGTGTGACTCTAACCAAAAAAGTGAAAGATCTGTATGACAAGAACTTCAAGTCTCTGAAGAAAGAAATCGAAGAAGACCTCAGAAAATGGAAAGATCTCCCATGCTTATGGATTGGCAGGATTAATATAGTAAAAATGGCCATATTGCCAAAAGCAATCTTCAGATTCAATGCAACCCCCATCAAAATCCCAAATCAATTCTTCATAGAGTTAGAAAGAGAAATTCTCAAATTCATTTGGAATAACAAAAAACCCAGGATAGCAAAAACTATTCTCAACAATAAAAAGAACTTCTGGGGGAATCACCGTCCCTGACCTCAAGCTATACTACAGAGCAATAGTGATAAAAACAGCATGGTATTGGTACAGTGACAGGCAGATAGATCAAGGGAATAGAATTGAAGACCCAGAAATGAACCCACACATCTATGGTCACTTGATCTTTGGCAAAGGAGCTAAAATCATTCAGTGGAAAATAGATAGCATTTTCAACAAATGGTGCTGGTTCAACTGGCATGACATGAAGAAGAATGCAAATCGATCCATTTTTATCTCCTTGTACTAAGCTCAACTCCAAGTGGATCAAGGATCTCCACATAAAACCAGATACAGTGAAAATAATAGAAGAGAAAGTGTGGAAGAGCCTCAAACACATGGACACAGGGGAAAATTTCCTGAACAGAAAACCAGTGGTTTAAGGTCTAAGATCAAGAATCAAGAAAAGGGACCTCATAAAATTGCAAAGCTTCTGTAAGGCAAAGGACACTGTCAATAAGACAAAACAGCAACTTGCAGATTGGGAAAAGATCTTTACTAATCTCACATCTGATAGAGGGCTAATATCCAATATATACAAAGAACTCAAGAAGTTAGACTCCAGAGAATCAAATAGCAGTATTAAAAACTGGGGAACAGAGCTAAACAGAATTGTCAACTGAGGAAACTCGAATGGCCAAGAAACACCTAAAGAAATGTTCAACATCCTTAGTCATCAGGGAAATGCAAATCAAAACAACCCTGAGATTTCACCTCACACCAGTCAGAATGACTAAGATTAAAAACTCAGGTGACAGCAGATGCTGGTGAGGATGTGGAGAAAGGAATACTCCTACATTTCTGGTGGGATCGCAAGCTGGTACAACCACTCTGGAAATCAGTCTGGCAGTTCCTCAGAAAATTAGGCATAGTACTACCTGAGGACCCAGCTATACCACTCCTGGACATAAAACCAGAAGATGCTCCAAGATGTAATAAGGACACATGCTCCACTTTGTTCATAGCAGCCATATTTATAATAGCCAGAAGCTGGAAACAACCCAGATGTCCCTCTACAGAGGAATGAATACAGAAAATATGACACATTTACACAATGGAATGCTACTCAGCTATTAAAAACAACAACTTCATGAAATTCACAGACAAATGGATGGAACTTGAAAATATCATTCTGAGTGAGGTATCCCAATCACAAAAGAACACACATGGTATGCACTCACTGATATGTGGATATTAGTCCAAAAGTTCGGAATACCCAAGATTCAATTCACAGACCATATGAAGCCCAAGAAGAAGGAAGACCAAAGTGTGGATGCTTCAGTGCTTCTTAGAAGGGAGAACAAAATACTAACAGGAGGAAATATGGAGACAAAGTGTGGAACAGAGACTGAAGGAAAGGCCATCCAGAGACTGCCCCACCTGGGGATCCATCCCATAAACAGTCACCAAACCTGGAAACTTTTGTGGATGCCGGGAAGTGCATGCTGATGGGAGCATGATATGGCTGTCTCCTGAGAGACTCGGCCAGTGCCTAACAAATACAGAGGTGGATGCTCAAAGCCAACCATTGGACTGAGCACTGGGTCCCCAGTGGAGGAGTTGAAGAAGGGATTGAAGGAGCTAAAGGGGTTTGCAACCCCATGGAGGGAGCAACAGTGTCTACCAGCCAGATCTCTCAGAGTTCCTGGGGACTGGACCACCAACCAAAGAGTACACACAGAGGGATCCATGGCTCTGGCTACATACGTGGAAAAAGATGGCCTTGTTGGACATTAGTGAGGGGAGAGGCCCCATTGGGTCTGTGGGTACTGGATGCACCAGTGTAGGGGAATGCCAGGATGGGAAGATAGGAGTGAATGGGTGGGTTGGGGAGCACCCTCATAGAGGTGGGGGAGGATAGAGGGCTTCAAAGGGGAAACCTGGAAAGGGGAAACCTGGAAAGGGGAAAACATTTGAAATGTAAATAAAGAAAATATCCAATAAAAGAAGAAAAAGAAAAATGAATGGTTCTCAAGATAGGTCATGTTCTTTCAATTTTCCAAAAATTAAAAGATGGGAAACTAAGGAGCACATTCCCTAACACCGAGAGGAAGGATTGAGTTAGAAATTGACATTAAAAAAAATACGTAGAAAAGTCATAAATATTTATGTTAAGGATCTTCTTCTAAATAACTCATAAAGCAAAGAATTAAGTGCTTGGAATATTGAGACGTGTTCTGACAGGAGCGAGAAATGAAGAGACAATGTATGAAACGCGTGGAAAGTGCCTGGAGCAGTTTTAGAAGAAAATCATGGCACTCAAATGTGGATCTTAAAAAGCAAGGGAGCTTAGTGGGGGCACACACCTACAAACCAGGGACTCAGGAGGGCAAGGCAGGAACACTGTGTTCAAGGCCAGCATGGGCTGCCAAAGACCAGGCGTATAGCTTCCAGCTTAGCGGGGAACACATGTACGGTGCATTTGAGGAGTAATCCTGTGCACATTGAAAATAATGTAGATTAAAAGTCTGTAGCTCAATGGCCTGTTCTTCCACCTTCAGACACTTGCCAATGCACACAAACATACCTGAAGCCAAAAATAACAAGAGCCAATCAGAGTCCTTCTTGCTCCTCGGGCATCTTATTGCAAACCTCATTCCCGAGGGGAATTCTTGTGTCGGTTCTCTTTGCAGACTGACAACCCAGCTAACCAGACAGAAACTCTGGGCCAGGATGTCCAGCTGTGGGAAGCACATGGTGTCCCTCTTGTCAATCTTTCCCTATCAAAGTCGTTGCAAGTCCAATCAGATTCAGTCAGGGGAGGTGATTTGCAACTGTACACAGACGCCACAGTCAAGAGTCATTTATCATCAATGCAAGGAGGACTTGGGAAGGTCTGAAGTGGAGAGCCAAGATGCTGGCTTTCAGATGATCTATCCTGGCTTCATCCAGATTCTCGGAAACTCATAGAAGACTTCTACCTGAGGCTCTAAGTAAGCCTGCTCATTGGCGATCGCCCTCACAGTTTCCCCGTCAGAGCTTCTGTTATAACACACTTTCACTAGCTTGCTCATTCATTAAGACACTAAACGTCTCTCCTGTGTGCTGGTAACTTGGGAAGGGGGAGGCAAGTATATGCTTCTCCACATTGGATCAAGCTAATTCTTGACACAAAAATATCAGGTTCAAGGGGGGCAGGGAGCTTAGTCAAGGCCGTAGGGCTAGAGAGCTGAGGGAAGAAAAGAAGTGTTTGGTTCCAGCTCTTGTCTGCCAGATTTGGAGTTCTTTCTCTCCCCATAAGTCACTTCTCCACATCCTACATGGGTCTAAAACCATTGCCTTGGGCCCTTGTCTGGCTCTTCTGCCACCTGATTTCACACTGAAGATGACCATCTCTGACCCACAGGCCCTGTGGTGGAGAATTCTTCTTCTTTGTGCACACAAATGGGGATTTATAAAACTCACCGCAGACCCTGGCTAAACACTCTGTCTCTCCGCTGGAGTGCCGGTATCCGGAGCAGCAACGAGCCATGCTGACCACGTCCGGCCCTGAACCTCCTGCCAGGGACCCTGGCTACTACCTCCGAAGGCAGCACCCGGTTCATCTATTTCAATGTTCTTATGAACACTTCCCCACCAAGCCACCTGCCCACCCCAGTGTGCTCTTTTCACTGTGTACAATACACGCTGTACTTTTCTGGTGCCCAAAGCAGGGGCGGGGGCTCTTGCCTGTTAGAAGCAGGCAGGAAGGCTTGGACCACTTCTCCTCGAAGCCTGTTTGTGTTGGCCTGGGGAAATGGCTCGGAATATTTTCTGACGGAGGCCTCAGAGGTTGAAATTCCGTAGGGTTGCACAGGCATAGTGAGCGCGGGCCCATGCTCCTTGTTGTTTCTGAACCTTTGACAAAATTAGATGCAGCTGCCGGGCCAAGCAGGAATATTTTATGATGTGCTGACACCTCCAAGAGATACTGCGGGGAGTGCCGGGTGCCTGCTTCGGAGGACCCGAGTTTATGACTTTTCCTCCGTGGCCCAGGAACGCAGCTGCCTGAGTGCTTGCTGTCCAGGGCAGAAAGGGACACTGAGAGCCACCTTTACTCAGGGCCTGACCCACCCAGACCCCATTCCTCGAGGTTTTGGCCTCCAAAGGAAGGAGCAGATCCTCTCCTGGCAGTACACTCTGCTCTCTGATGTTGCTGCTGCCAAGAGAGAAGGTCTGGTTCACTTGCTATTGAAGAACCATGAGCTTGTGCGCAGGCAGAGCCAGTCAAGGTGTGGTTGCTCCGTAGGCTCTGTTGCCTTTGAGCTCTGTGGTCTGGACAAACCACCTTGATTTTCTCTACACTGGAACTAATAACATCTGGCGATCTAAGAGCCAGTTGATCATGAGCTTAAGTTATACGGGGTGGTATGCTAAGCTGTTTGTGTGGCGAATGTCAGTGCTCATTCGGAGGAGTGAGTTTGGTTCCCAACACACACACACACACACACACACACACACACACACACACACACACACAGAGTAGCTCCCAATCATCCTTAACTCTAGTTTCAGAGGATCCCATGCCTTCTTCTGGACTCTGTGGGCATCAAGCCTGTGTACAATACACATATGTACATGTATGCAAGACATGCATATAAAGTCAAAATATGCAAATCTTATTTAAAAAGAAGAAATTTAGGAAATAGACTTTTGTTTGTTTGTTTGTTTGTTTGTTTTTGTTTAGAAGAGAAAATGAGACACCAAGCAACTGGGTCACTGATCCAAGGAGAGACTTTGGGCAAGGTTAAAATCCAGCAGACAGCAGGAGTAACCACTGTATGATGGTCTTAGAATTCTGCTGAACTGCTGCTACTGGTTATAGAGGCCCGGCAAAGGCTTGAAGTGCAGCTATAATCTCACTAGATCCCTTGACAGATGCTTATTTCCAGAATAAAGAAGTCAGCTAAATTGACCACAGCCCCAGCTCACAGGTCAGAGCTGGTAGACCACCAGAGGACTCAGCTCCCCCCGCCATTCACCTATGCCAGCAGGCGGCTGCCCTCCGGCCTTCCTCGAGGCTTGGCTGGATTTCATTCTCTTACACTTAGTAGCAGCCTGCAGGAGTTGAGTGATAGGATGGGGAAGCATCTCTATGAGATAATCTTGGGCAAGTGAGCACGTCTGTTGGGCCCTCGGCTTTTTTGCCTGCAGAATGGAGGGTTGATGCTCTCCAGGGCAGTGTGAGGCTCCATGAAGTATAGAGAGCAGTTCACAGAGCTTTATTGTCCTCTTTATTGTCCTCATGGTTCCAGAGACCATGGGTAGAGGCAAGGATGACGGTGGGAACCAGACTTTCATTATGAAAACATCTTAGGAAACAAAGGGATAGAACCCAAAGTAAAGCACAACTGTATTTTGCACCAGCTGGTTCTCTTGGTCTTGGTGTTCCTCTCTCTGTATCTATTTTGAAACTTCCTTTGACAGATCCTCAGCTTTTGATTTTAATGAAACAAGCAGTCCCATCCCCACCCCTCCCCCCGGGAAATATGAGAGATGCTAAGGATGCTGCCGGTGCCCAGCTTCTTAGAAAGGCAGAGTGCTGCACTCTTGAGAGCACAGGCTGTCCTGTACTCCAAGTGTTCTGTTTGCTGTGTGTTATGTTTAAGGCACATAATAAGCTATGTTTTTTTTTACTGGAGCCTTAAAAATATCCTTAAATTGTCAGAGTCCATTGAAGTGATCTAAACAGTAAAATTCTTTCTGTATCACATGTAAGGAAACGAGTTCCTTGCAGATGTATCTGAGAAGCAATAATTTCACGGGAACTAAATTCCAGCTTTGGATCCATATCATGGAGAAGTCAACCCAAGTAGGCAGTAGAAATATACTGCCCGTGGCAGACACTGTTTTTGACTGACACAGTAGCCACACTCTTCTTCCTTGATGTAAACACCCTGATTTTGTTCATAGAGGCAACACACTCAATTTCTGGTGATGTAACACTTTCCCATGATGCTCTTGCAATGAGTGTGCCCACATGGCACACCCTAGACAATGAGATGCACGTAGCTAAGAAAGCTCTGGAAGCCTTCACCCTTATTTCTACCCTGAGCACTGACACGATGGGTGGTTCCATAGCTGACATCTTGTCAAGAAGAAAGAAAGGCAGAGAATCAAAGAGAATCCTGACACTGCTAAGCTGCTGAGCTAGTTGGCTACGCACCAATGTGAAGGGAACAAACAAATAAACACAAAAAACAAAACACTTCATCCTAGAGGAAGAAGAATATTGTAGAAGCTGGGTTGACCAGATAGCTACATTGCTTTAGTATAAACACCATGAATTGAGGGTCTTGTGAGGAGAGAGGAAACCTTCAGATGTGATCATTCCTCCCCCACTCTGGACCATTTCTGTCCCAAAGGAGTAAATGTCTTGCTTTAGTCCTCTTAGCTGGGCTTTATAATTACTAGCAACCTAAAGAATTCCCAACTGAAAAAGCAGAGTGCTAGGTGAATTTTCGAAATAGGGTTTTAAAAACCGTAAGACCCGCAGAGTAATTTCAGAGGGCTGGAGTTTCCTTCCTGATTCTTGTGCTCTCTCATGTTTTAGTTAGCACTCAGCTAAGCAGCCTCTTGTAGAGCAGAGGAGCGTGGCTGGGAAATGCAGGTCATGTTTAAATGTATCATATACAAGAAGGGAGAAAAGGGTGAGGATGCTCATGTCGTAAACTCATGGCTTTCAGGGGTGGGGACTCTCTGAGATAGCATCAGATCCCCGTCTTTCCCTTGCTCCTGGTTTCCACTCAGCTTTGACAAGTCGCCTCCATTTTTGGTGCCTTCGTCAAGCCATCTCATTAAAACTCTCAGTGTCTATTCTTCTGTGCTCCACTTTGGGTTTTCCTCTAGACCCCAACTTGCTGGCTTCTTCCTTCAGCTATTTCCTGTTCACTACCGTTCCCCTGACCCCAGATCTCTACTCCAACATGCTCTCCAGCCCCTACTCCATCCAACACATTCCTGCTGCACATGCCCAAGAGCTCAGCACGGTTTGTTTAACATAGACTGTAGCTTGCCTGTCAGATGTCCTTGGAGGCAGGATCCATTTATCTTAGTCACCTCATCCAAGAACTGAGTATGGCACATAAAGGACAGCAATCAGCTCGTGGAACTCTAAATTTGTGCTTCTCATTGTATGCCCTGAAACACCAATGTCCTGGGACAATCTCAGGAACTGTACACCAAAAATAACTCTGCGGTTAGATGGGTGTGGAGAATGCCAGGCTGTTGGGGGTGTTAAACAGATCTCCATTGCTAGATCTCTCAGAAGCTTAGCCACACTGAGGGCCACTGGGAGGGAGATGGAGGTGGGGTGTCAGATTTGACTATGGGCACTCTTTCTTAGGGAGAACCAGCAGAAATTAAAGAGTCAAAGACTGCCTTTTTGAAAATGCTAAATCAAACAACTCTTAAAAGGAAAAACTAATGCAAAGCCTTTCTTTAAAATTTCCCAGCTAGTTGGCGGGTACAGATGGGGTACCAGATAGACTGTCAGAGAACTGTGATTTAAAAGGTAACAGGCCGATCGGTCAAGAAGACCTGAGTTAAATTCTGGAACTTCCAAATATCTGAGTCATAAGCAAGCGCTCTAGGCTTTCCCAGCCTCAGGTCTGATCTTGATGGCTAAAGATGCCTATCTCTCTCAATGCTTGTCATGCCTGTAGGCTCTAACGTGTTGTCAAAGGTTTAATAAGTAAGAGGTAGCTACGAAAGCCAACAGGGTTCTCCAAGCTTCCTGGTATGTGAAGAAAGACCCTGTAGGTAACAGAAGTAAATACTGAAGAAAAATTAGTGTTGCATGCCTAACATGTATAGAGATAGAGTCAGAAAGGACTTCCTGGGAGACAGAACCTGGCAGCTTGAATGAATGGGACTCAGTAACCAAGGCATAAGAATCCAGTAACCAAGGAAACCATAGCTGTATCTTGGTAGTTGGGTCTCCCGATTGTCAGATCACCCCTCTGTAGTTAAACATCCTTAAAGTTGCAATTATATATTCTCCCCACTATCTCCAGAAACCCAGGCCCTAGGGAACATTTCCATTTGCTACGTGTGCACAATGCTTGGGTGGGGGCTGTATCCTCAAAAGCTTTGCATTGCAATTCTGAGCTCCTACCCACCCTATGGGTTTATCAAGAGGATCATGGACAGAGATCTGACTGACAATGATTTGGGAGGGATAAAGAACCACTTTACTCCCATGAATGTGCCATCTATACTAAAAAATATAAACAAAAACATCTTAAAACTTTACAAGATAAATTTCAAGGAGCCCCCTAACCATCTTTAGATCAGCCCATCCTAACCTCTCTCCATGGGGTGCTATTTCTTATTTCTTTTGGTAAATAAACGTCTTAAAGCATTTTTGTCTCAACTGAATTATTTCCTTCAAGAAGGTGAAAACTGAAAAGAACCCTTCAGCAGGTGGCATGACCAGTAAAATGACAGCTTATCCTCCATTCTGGAATCTCCCATCCCATACCTGGGAATTGATGCATGAACTAACATTGCTCAGTTCCCAAAGCTGGCTTCCATTTCCACCCTGGTGGGCATCAGCCTGAGGTCTTCCTCATCTGAATGGGCAGACTGAAACTGGATCCTCTCTTCATCCTTGGTGGCCCTGAGCTGAGCCTTTTAATCTCTTGGTGTTATATCCGTGTATTCTGTTTATCTCAATGGCATTGGAACCTTTACCTACTTGTGTGGGTGGGGGGGGTTCCCTCTCTTCTCTGTGTATGTCTTCTCTTTCCTTTGCTGAACTATCTCACATCAGAGGACTTGACCTTAAGAGAGTGTAGAGGTTTGATTTGCTGCTATATATCATGCTAAGTTCTATACCTGAAGATCTAGGCCTATGAATGACTTCTGTTTACAGTTTTTGTTGCAAATCTTGTTCCTTGATTTAAAACTATTGGTTAAATAAAACTGGCTATAGCCAATTACTGGAGAGATTAGAGGTAGGTGGGTTTGGAGTGACCAGGTTGGAGGAGAAGGAGGAAGAATGAGAAGAGAGGAGGAAGCCACCATGAGCACATGGCCAGGAGAAGCAGCAAGGATCTGAGGTACACCCCTAGGGAGGTAGCCAGGCCAACAGTTAGAAAAGTAGATTAGGGTTAGCTCCCAGTAATTGTCAAAGTCAATAAAATAACCATAGTCTGAGTCTCATTTATTTGTAAACTAGTCTAGGATAAGCTTAAAGTGGTTCTACTACAAGAGAATCCTTCCTCTGGTGCTAGAGAGATGACTTAGCAGTTAAGAATCCACACTGCTCTTGCAGAGGGGACCCAAGTTCAGGCCCTAGAACCCAGATTAGATGACTCACAACTTCCTGTAAGTCCAGCTCCAGAAGATCTGACATCCTCTTCTAGACTCTGCAGGCACTGCATTCATGTGCACAAATCAACACACACACACACACACACACACATTCTCACACACTCATGCGCACTCACACACATACTCACAGTCACTCACACACACTCATGCACACTCACACACACACCACATGGAAGTAAAAGTAACATTTTTAAAAAGAGACACTTTCCTCTTAATTACCTCTGCTGTTCATGCATGTAACAATCCTTTTGCATTTTCATCCATCAGATACTAGTAGCAACAGTATGTTTCTGTAATTAAAAAATGTCTGTCTCCCTGGGGCGGGGGGTGTGTGGGAGTCGTCCTAGTGGTTTAGCAAGTGGGACAGAGAGTGAAGTGCCATAGGCTTCTGTGACTCCTCGTAGAGCTCTGATGTGCCCTCCACAGTCTACGATCTGAGGTGGCTTCTGGCACACCAGTGAAACAGAAAGAACCCAAGGCCAGGGTGGTAGCTACTTCCCCTGTCTTCACAGAACTCTCCCTGGGTGAACAACTCCTCCCCTACAGGCTCATGGACTGAGAGTCAGATTTGGCTAAACAACACATGTTACACTCCCAATTTGCCCTTGAATACATAAACGTACACTAATTGGCTGAAAACCTGTATATAAGCTTATGTACTAAACAATAAAGTTAGATCTGCACCTTATGCTGGTCTTCAGAGTCCGAATCCTGGGTATCCTCATGGGCTTGGCCTCTACTCCCCACTCCCCCGCCCCCTTTTCCTGATCCCCGTTTCCACCTCTTCCCTTCTGGGTAAGGAGTTTCATGAGGTTCACTTGGCTGACACTGTGTCCCTGGGGCCCACATGGGGAAATAGATGGCCGCAAAGTGTTAGGTAAAGGGGCGGCTGTGTGATGTGTTGTTTAGACATTTCTAGTTGGTTTTGGAAGCTCATGAACACCACACTTTTCTGAATGGGATTGTTTCCTTCGTGGCCCTGGAAGCAGCGATCCGGGAGGTTTGCCAAGCTGCTTCTTTCCAGAGAAGGCTGATCTTTAACTTGGTGTGCACAGCCAGGCAGAGAAGTCCCAAAGAAGACCTCGCCATTCCACATTCCACACGGGACACTGAGAGATCTCTGGGGCAAAATGTGTCCAGCCTTCCAGCAAGTCCTTGCAGAACACCAGCACATTCCAGCTCTGGACGTGGTGCATCCTGGAAGGGCTTCCTTGGGCTTCTGTTGTTTTTGAGTTGCTGGGAATCTCAAGTTGGCTTTGTAGCCACTTCTTCCAACCGAGTAAGTGCTGAGAAGACATTCAGCTAAAGTACCAGCACAGACATTCACCACGCCTAGGACTCCTCATCTCTGTCCACTCCACTTCCCTTCAGCTTGGATTTCTTCCTGCACTGCTTCTACACCTTAATGTATTTAAAAAGCAGCAACATCCCAATTAAGTCCTTTCTCTAGTGGGTTTTATTTTGGGGGGGGGGTTGAGATTGGGATAAAAGTTATCCCACAACACAGTCAAATCACCGCCTCCATTTAATTCCAAAAAATCCCTTGTTCCAAAAGAAAACTTCCCAGTCTTTATACCATGCCTGGGGTTTGAATATGGCTTGCCCTTTCCAAAACTCCTGTTGAAGTGATTAGCATTCTGATGGCATTGGGAGCTGGGGCAGAGGAGATGAGGAGGTCATTGGGAGAGATGAGACCTTTCTTGTGGGAGTAGGTTTGTTCTTACCACAGTTGATCATAAGCAAGCCTAATTTGTGGGTCTTGCCTCTTCGGCATGGACCCACTCACACTTCTATCAGAAGCCCCTCACCAGGCATGACTACCTGATAGAAATTTCCAGAACCATGAGTGAGTAACATTAAACATGTTAAACAGAAAAGTGACTAGGGCAAGCAGTCACTCCTCACTGCTACTCACTGGGTCCTGGCAAGCCACACTCTTCTGCCTTTCTCTACAGATTTGCCTAAACTGGATGTTCTAAGGAGCTGTATACTAAGTGACTTTTTGTGTCTGGCTCCTTGCACCTCAAATAATATTTCCAGTTTCCTCCATCCCATAGCATTCTGTTCTCGAGTTTGACAGACTGACTGACTTACTGTGTGGGCCAGCAGAAGCTGAAACACCAAGGTTCCCCCGACATGTGCAGGGAGAAATGTCCTAGGTCTGTGGTGAGTACACAATGGCAAAGCCCCCACCCAGAAAGCCAACATACTGTGGAACCAACACTACATTCCAGCAGCCCTGGGACCTGGGCACCGACTGCTTCTCTCCAGAGATACTCTCCCAGAATAGACAGGGGTGTTAGTCAACATGAAAATAACCTTGGCGGAGAGCCCCATGCCAGGAAGATAGCCACAAACACAAGTGCCAAGGTACATGGAGGCAGGGAGGGGGCCCTAAATTAAGTCCTGGGCTTTTGAGTTCTATTGACCTGGGTCTGGCTGACCTGTCAATTCTGCCTCTTTGAATGCACAATCCTGGCTTGGCCCATGATGGGTGAGAAGGGCCTTGGGAAGGTTGAAGTGGAGATGCTGCCAAAAAAGGAGGCATGGCCGCCTGCACCTGGGTGCTGTGTCCAGGCTGAAAGGGGAGAAACGCAGACGCAAAGGATGGATTTCAGCTTCTTAAGCTCAGAAGTGGAGCCTGGCTTTTTGCCTCAAGGAAAGAGTCCCCGCTATGCCATGTGTTCATTGGTTATTGACAACAGAGGTGATCAGAACCATGAGAGAGTGCCAAGCTGGGAGAACATCATTATCAAACCTCCACCAGCCCAACATAGCTTTCTTCTCTCCAGAGAAGTGTGACGTTCCTTTAACAAGGCATCAGTATCAGCATGGTGCTTTGGGAAGCTGAGGGAGGCTTGGGGGTCAGGAGGAAGTTGGTCCTAGCTGTGCCCTTTCCATAAAGTTGTGTAGCTTTCCTCTCCGACTCCCTCTGTTCTCCCTGTAGACTGGGAACAGTGGCCCCAGTTAACTCAGTGAGCTACCACATGGTTTGAAGCACATACAAGACACCAGCACTTGCAGAGGCTCTGTGAAGCTCGTTCTTTGGTGGCTTGGGGTTGGCTCAGCTGGTATAGTGTTCACTGCACAAGCATGAGGACCTGGGTTTGATCCCCAGGACCCACATTATAAAAAATAAATAAGTAAATCTGTATGTTGTGATGCATGATGTACCCATCAGTACCAAGGAAGACAAGTGGATATGGCACTTGCTGATCGGGCAGCCTTGCCCAGCTAATAAGGTCCAGGCCAGCAAGAGACTGTCTCAGGAAAAGCAAACAACAACAATAGGAAAACTCAAGGTGAATGGGTCCTGAGAAACAGCATCCAAGGATAACCTCCTGCCTCGCGCGCACACACGCCACACACACTTGCTCTTTTCTTCCTTCTTCCTCCTGTAAGTATGACCTCCTATAAACAGGCCTTTATCTGAACCCATTGGGTATTCCCATCAAATATTCCCAACAGTGAAGGAGTAGCAGCCTGAGGCTACAATGTAACAGAAAAGCCAAGGGACTCGACTCGTGAATGCCTTGTGTTTGAGGGAACTTTATAGCTTCATAGTTCCTGTCATCTGAACAGCTTCTTCTGCCATCTCAGGAGAGCCTCACCTATCACTATGATTGGTAAACGGTGTCCCATCAGGAGCCTGCTAGCTTGTCACTGATGCGCTATGACAAAATGAAATACCTGCAAGTCTTCCCTCTGCCAACCTACTGTGAGGACTGCCTGAACACTATCACTCAAGTACTATACTATACCATGTGTCAGATGCTTGCTCTCTCAGGGCCTGTGCTAAGATTTTGCATTGAAATTCTCCTTTTTCATAATCAGAGAAATAGTTTATATGAGTATCCCTAACAGACGGGAGATGCTAAACTCAGACAGAGAACACATTTTCCCAAGGTTTCAAGAGAGCAAGGGTAGGGCTTCCACCCACGCAGTGGGGCATCTGAGTCACTAGTCAGAATCTCCAACCATGTGCAGATCAGACATGTAATGAGCAGTAGCATTGAAAACCTACAAGGAATGCAGACAAGTCAACACCAAGAAAGAGATCAAGCTGCTTAAAAGTGGGCAGAGAACCCAAATACACGTTTCTCTGAGGAAGATCTACTAATAGCCAACAGATTGCTGAGCACAGTAATCATTATGAGAATTTAGGTTAGAGTCACAATGAGGTGTTGTTCTCAACTATAACAATGGCGCGCGCGCGCGCACACACACACACACACACACACACACACACACACACACACACACGACACCAGCAGAGAAGATGTGGAGGAAAAAGAAAGGACCTTGTCTGTTTTTTTGTTTTTGTTTTTGTTTTTGGTATGGGGACGCAAATTAGTACAGCCATTCTGGAAAATCATGGGGGTGCCACAAAAAATAAAATAAAATAAACCTGCCATGTGGACCAGCCCCACCCTTATAATGCACCCAAAGAAAATAGAATAAGTATGGAGAAGAGACACCCACACACCGTGTCCATGTGGCACTCAGGGGAGGAACCTATAGGTACACACTGAAGCAGAGGCCATGGGGGAGCACTGCTTACCGGCTTGCTCTCCTATCCTGGTAAACTTGCCCTCCAATACAAGCCATACCACTAGCCTAGGAGTTGTAACTGCCCACGATGGTCTGGCTCCTCCCATTCCAGTCAATCATCAATCAAGCAAATGCCTCCACAGTTTTGCTTACAGGACACAGATGGAGGCAATGCCTCAACTGGCAATTGACAGAGTCTCTTCACAGATGGCTCTAACCTCTCTCAGGTTGACAAAACACTAACCGTCACAGCTGGCATTCAGTGTGTTCTTTCAGTCCATGTAGAAGCATGTGCTGCTAAGATCCAGCCTGCCCTTATCACCAGGAACTGCCAACATGCAGAGATCAATGCTTTTTCATTTTTAATTGTTTTAGACGGAAATAGAAAAGTACATGCGCGCGCACGTGTGTGTGTGTGTGTGTGTGTGTGTGTGTGTGTGCATGTGTGTGTGTATGTATGTGTATGTGTGTATGTGTATGTATTGTATGTGTGTGTGTTAGACCTGCAGTTAGTCCTAAACATGACTGAATGAAGAATACTGTAAGTGCTCTGTAACAGGTACAGGACAAAGAAGACAACGATTAACTTTGTTTTTAAAGGCCTTCAGGTGATGTAACGCCACTTGCCTTAGTGCTTCACGAAAGAGAAGGACTCATCTAGTTAAAAGTGTGAGAGGAGTTGGGCAGAGTCCTGGCAGAGCTTGGCCAGTTCAAGAAGCGAGTTCAGAGCTAGACTGTGGGCCCCTTGTGCCCCTTAGGGTTGGCTCTTTCTTCCACCTTCTAGCCAGTTCACCTGAACAGCCTCCCGGTGATCAAGGCTGCGTGTCGTGTTGTCCCAAGAACCTTGGGAACAAGGTCTTTCATGGGTAAAGGAACCCAGAAGCCAGACAAAGACTTATCGGAGGGATGGAGAATATGGAGGTTTTTGAGATCCCAGCCCTCTGGAGGGCTGCATAGCCTGCTCCGCAAGCCTGCCAGGGTGACCTCGCACTTCTCCAACGTTTCTGTGGCACCGCGCCATGGAAATTGAGGGTGGAGAAGGTTCTTGGCAAGGAACACCATGGTCTGGTACATCTCATAGTTTCCCTCAGAGGCCTCCCTGGGTGTGCTGTCTGTCACAGGCAAAGATGTCCATGGGGTCCCCATCAGCACAGCCTGCCTCTGACTTGTTTTCCCAAAAGTGCGGCTGGATTCCCTCAGTGCCATCTGCACAGTCTCACCGGCCACCCCACCCGCCATCTGTTTATAGGCTGTCAGACAGCTGGCTACGGCACGGGGGACACTGTGTGACTATAGAATGTACAACAACCACTGGTTCCAATGAGAGGGAGCCCGGGGCTTTTACCTCACTTGCCCTGGGATCCCAGTTGAACATCCACCATGAGCTTGGCCCACGGTGACACCACCGACTGGGGCGCTACTGCCCTGTTGGGGACCCCAAGGCTTCATCTTGCTGCAGCCCTGCAGGTGGGGTTACTTGTTTTGACAGTCGACAGAGCTGAGGTTCCAAGATGTGTTGTAAATTGGCCAAGTGACAGAGCTGGCAACGAGGCTTCTGTGTCTCAGATTCCGGGAGCACGGGGTCCTCCGGGAGCACGGGGTCCTCCGGAAGAAAAGGACCCACTCCCCGCTCACTGGAGTTCAAGGCCCTTGGGGCTTCTACTCTGATCCATCCGTCTGGCCTGGGGTCTCTTGCCTTCCTTCATGTCAATCGCACATGTGCGCCCCCCCCCCACCCATGCCGTCTCTCCAGCTTCCAGGTCATGACCTCTGTGTTCTCCCCACCCAGCTCTTGGAGCCTTTTACAGGGACAGGCCTGTCGTCTGGCAGAGTCAGCAAAGACACCCTCTTTTTGGCATCTCCAGGGCCCTGAACTACAGCGCTGATGAGGACACATTTTTTTTCCAGTGTCCCCTCAGTTTAGTGTCATCAGATCTCGCTGCCGCCTGATCTCGTTTCTCTAGCACCATCTGCTCGCCATCCAGCCCGATAGGAAAAGGCGTTTAAGGTTGTTTCCCTGGGTGTTCCCTTCCTTCTGAGGGCCCAGGGACCACAGTTCTCAGTGTTAAGGAGCCTGATCACTACTCAAGAGTCACAGATGCCCAGGGATGTGGTGCAGAGTCCCCCTAACCAGGCCATTCTGTGCCCCACCTTCCACTGTGGAGGAAGACATTGAGGGTATGCACCCTGCTGTGCGAGTTCGGATGTATTTGTGGACTGGAAGCATTTACTTGTACACAGTATGAGCATCACTGGGATCAGTGATCCACACTTCCGGTGGCCTTTGCCTGCCCACTTTCTACTGTTTCCTTGCCTGCTCTGTGTCCAGGAAGCCAGTCAGGTAGCAGCACCTCCATTCCCATGGTTTCAGGAAGTGGAAGGGCAGAAGAAGAAAAGGGCCAAGCTACTTAGTGTCCCTTCCCAGGGCCAGCTCTGTGTCACCCGCCCCCCATAGTCTTCAGAGAGGCCCAGCTTGCTTGAGGCCACAAGTCGTACCTGGTCCATCTTGAACTCAGCTCTTGTTGGAATCCAGTATCATTGACCCCTTCCTGGTCCCTGAGGCATAAGTGTGACAGCATCTGCTGCCCCATCTCAGGGGCCTCTGATGCTTCCACAGCATCTGGCAGTCCCCTGCCTCTCTGCGCCTGACATGATCACTATGTCTTTCTGCTCCTTTGAGGGTGCTTGCTCTGAGAAGCCACACTGTCCAGGGACACCTCTGTCCCCCAACTCTGTCATCAGCATCCCTTAGTATGAGCACTAAGGATCTGTTGCCAAAGAGTGCAGGGTGGTCTTAGGAGGATTATCACCCAGAGTTAGAGCAACAAGAGGCAAATGCTGTGGTAGTTAAGGACCACATCTGGCAGGGGTGGGAGGCAGGGATGGTCCAGGCTGACCTTCGCACCGGTGATGAGTCAGCCTAGACCTTGCAAAGGCTGCTGGTCCCTGGTCCCATGGGAGACTGCAGTTGTTGGCACCTGTGCACATTGTCACACACTCAGGTCTCATCAGAGCCTGACAACATCAAACAGTGCCAAGCCACAGACTTCTTCTGTCCCTTGTCCTCACAGAGGAAGCTGCTAAGGTGAAATAGTGATCTGCAATTTGCTAGATTCAGTGCTGAAGGAGTCAACGGGCCCTAGGACATCCAGGCAGGGAGCATCCTGTTTGCCCTCTGAGGACCAAAGGGGAACACAGAGCAGGCTTGGCGCGGGCTGAGCACTTCCTGGAACTGTAGCCCTTCTCGCAGGCCTTCTCGTTTTATTTAAAGTGGCAATAACAGGGCGTGCCTGCCCTCACCTCCCATATCCACCTCTACCATCTTTCTCCCAAAGAGCCTTGGAATCCGTACAAGAATGCTACATCAAATACCAGGGAGAGTTTTTAAAGTGTGATCCAGGACAAAAGCCTGGAGGCCATCACTGCTCTTTCAGTCTTCCTGGTGACTCCGAGGGAGAAAATGTCAAAAGAGCACGTACTCTAGCTAGGTAGCCTGACACCAGGGAGACGGGGACGTGTGAGACGCGCCCTCAGCTCAAGGTGGTTGGAGACTCCCTGGGGAGGGGAGAAGAAAGGGCCCCCAGGTCTGACAAGAGACCTTTTCCTTCAGAATCTCCCGGAGGAGTTTCAGAATCAAAGCTCTCTGAGCCCCTCTGGGCCTGGGGTTCCACAGGTCTGGGGTAGGATCTGAGATACCAGAGTATTCAAAGCCCCTCAGACAGATTGTTCCCCCAGGGCTGTAGCTCTAACAGGTGTTTGTCTCAGCCTATAGCACGGCCATGGGGTAACAGAAGATGGCAGACCTGCAAGGTCAAGGGCTGAACTTGGTATTCTGTGTTGTCCACAGCGTGAGCTTGTTCATCAAACGGGGTGGGATGGGGACTCACCAGCCCCTGAAAATCAAGAACTCTCGTCAAATCCAGCTTTCCTCCCTTGCTGTGGTTTGAATGCACCACCACCTCTAAAACCCATAAAATTTAATTTCTTTTGTGGTGTATTAAGAGGGTGGGAACTTAATCAGAGCACAATATTTGGGGATGGGACCTTCAGGAGATGGCGGAGGTAAGATGAGGTCATAAGGAAGGGACCTACTGGGGTAGAAAGGTGGCTTTGCAAGAAGAGTGAGAGGGATCTGGCTGGGACATCCTGTTACCACTTGGTGCCCTGTACTGCCTGGAGACTTTGTTGGGAGTCCCCACCAGCAAAAGGGCCCCCCCCCGGGTACAGCTTCACTATCCTGGTCCTGAAGCTGCCAGCACTTTGGAACTGAAAGCTGAGTTGATCTCCCCTCTACAGATGTCTCCTTCTGTGATGAGTCACAGGGACAGAAAACAGACGGAGACATCTCATTTTGCAAATCCCTCCAACTCACGCCAGGGCGGGGTGGCAGACTGAGTGAGTATCCTCCCGTTGTGTGCAGTCCCCTGCCTTCCCCCAGTGTCTTTCTCTCTTACTAGTTTCAATCTTCTGCCACCAATGGGTCAGTGCTGCCTTCTCCTTGCAGACTCGCAGGACAATGAAACACTTCCTTCCTACCACAGCAAAAGGTAAAAGTGAGAAGACAGACCAAGAAGTCTGTGTCGTTTCTTTTGTTTGTAATAAGAGGATGTGTAGTTTAATCAATAAGGCCGATTAGGTTCTCTGAAGAAGCCAGCTGCTTTCACACATTTCTGCATCCAGCCCAGCTCCCAAGCACCAGCACCCACAGATGTTGGGCAGCCAGGCTGGACTCACCAAGCCCCTTCTGCCTCTAATTCATCATGTGACTTCTAGTTTTCATTTGAGGAGCATCTTGCCTCCCCACCTCAGGGACGGGCATGACTGATGGCCATAGAGGCTGAAGGGAGCGCTAACGTTGAATATGTGGTCGAGGGTGCCGCTGATCTGCAATGTCCGGGGCAGTCCCCAGGACAGAGAATTGTTGCTGCCGACTTCAGTGATGCTAAGCTTGAGAACCAAGAGGGTGGTTGCTCCAGCTCTGCCATCTATAGCACCATCGTAGGCAAATGAACCCGGGTGTGTGACACACAGACACACAGATACTCACAGTCACAGACTCACACAGAGAGACACATACACAGAGATACACACACACACACACATATACACATATACATACACACATACATGCATGTGCACATACACACACATACGTTTCCAGTCTACAGGACTGGCAATGACATAGGAACAGGTATACTTCTGAAGGGTTAGTAGATTAGGAGGCAGGGAAGGGACACTGTAGTCATGAGAGCAGAGGACGGGAGAGAAGAGCACAGAGTCAGATCGCAGGAGTGGGTCCTGGGCAAGGGTGGGAGCCTGGTATGCCCTGGAGTCTGAGGTGGTTCAGAGCTGTGCCTGAGGAGGTTAATCTCCTAGCATTAGCGTGGTATTCTCAGCGCATAGGTGGGGTGGAAATGAGTGCTGCTATTCATAAATATTGCAACTTGGTCTCCTCTCCAGGCATGACAGGATTGCAAAATCCTACACGGGTAAAGCCAGGGCTGGCCACGCGACTCGCTTTAGCGAATGAGCAGAGAGTGAACAGCCACTGCTGGGAGGAAGTGTCACATACCAGGGCCTACTTATAGTCCTCTGTCCCATCTGATACAGGCGCCCTGAGTCTACCCGAGCCACAAGAATGAGCAGAGACCTTGCCAAGCCATGGCATACACAAACATGAAATAATCTTGGCTTTAAGATGCTGTTTGTTACCGCAGCAGAACCTGGCGGTCGTGACTGATTTAGATGGAAATCACCAGTGGCCTCAGTGTAGATTGCACACAGGGAGGACATTAAATTGTATCTTCTCTCTTAGAGACACTGTTCTCTCTTTCACTAGTGAGACTGCCCCAGGGAATCAGTGTGAAGATGGAGTAATCTCACCCCTTCCCCAGGAGGTCCTGTGCCGAGTGGGAACAAGTCCAAGTTTCAGTAGTTAGCTAAAAATTCACAGGGTAGTTTAGAAACTGAATTTAATTTTAGGGTTGCCTTCTATTTATAGAAAAACGATTATAGTTTTCCATTTGTGGGAGTGATATAAAATGTAAAAAAAAACGTAACTAAAGAAAGAGTCATTTTGAAGACTTATGTGAAGCCAATAAAACACAGGGGGCGGGGGGCTGCTTACAGCAAAATCACAAGGCTGGTTTCCAAATGACGGACATGGGGGACAGAGCTCAAATCTATTGCAGAAGCAGAAACTTCCTACAAGGATAGCCAGAGTCCTGACCATGGCCATGCAACATCAGTAAGGTTCGGAGAGATTTTCCTGCTGACATGATGACAGCAGTCATCACAAAGAGGCATAGAACAGAAGCATGTCTCTGAGCTACCCCGAGCCTGGAGCTGTGGGAGCCCAGGTTCTGTGTGTCAAATAAGCGATCTGTTAGCAGGATGTGGTAAGCTCACCTGCCCACTCAGGTGCTGGGCTGCAATCAGGAAAATATGGGCTCTGCTCTGTGCCCTGTGAACAGGGTCAGAGCTTAGCAGCTCTGTAAGAGTCAGTCAAGTGGGGATTGAGGAAATGGAAGAGATATCCCTAGCCACTGAGGAGATGAGGAGGCCATGTGTCTGTGTGTGTCTATGTGTCTGTGTCTGTGTGTGTGTGTCTGTGTATATATGTGTATGTGTGCATGTATGTATATGTGCATGCATGCATATGTATGTATGTACGTATGTATGTATGTGTGTATGTATGTATGCATATGTGTATGTATATGTGTGTATGTGTGTATGTGCATATGTATGTATGTGTATATGTGTATGCATGTATATGTATGTATGTGAGTATGTATGTATATGTGTATGCATGTATATGTATGTATGTGTATATAGGTATGTATGTGTGTATGTATGTGTATATGTATGTCTGTGTATATGTGTATGTCTACATATGTATGTATATGTGTATATATGTATGTATATGTGTGTATGTGTGTATGTGTATCTCTGTGTGTGTGTCTCTGTGTGTGAGTCTGTGTCTGTGAGCATCTGTGTGTGTGTCTGCCTGCCTGTCTGTCTGTCTGTCTGTCTGCGTTTTGCGTTTGGAAAGGACAATAGAAGGCAGGCATATCTGATCTTTAAGCCGACCTCATGAGGTGTGCAGGGTAAATCACCCCCACCGCCCACGACAGAGTCCCACACCTGTACATCGCAGCTCAGTGTGGAAATGTTGGGAAGCCTGGGGCTTTTCAGAGCATGTTATTGTGGGTAAAAGGTAGTAACACCAGAATCCCAAGACTGATGGAGTCAAGCCACCAGTAACAGAATCAAGAGAGGGACGAGGGCACAGCAGCATGACATCCACCAGGGTCCCTTTTCACTGAGTCTACAGGCAGTGGCTGAGGAATCTTACGTCAGAAGATGGCCGTACAAAGACATTCCACTGCACACGCGTTTCTTGGATGGGACCTTGACTCTCCTCTGAAGCAGCTGCATCTGTACCCCTCCCTCTTACCTATCTGTGGGCTTCTGATGACTGTGATCAGGAAGATGTGGTGAAGCAATTCCGTGTCGCATCCAAGGCTGCGTCCACGGGCAGGGCCATGTCCTCCTCGCTCACCACAGCACCCAAGTTTCTTTCTCCAGGCTGCCGTGCTGCGGTGGTACGAACATGACTTTTCCCTCAAAAATTCCTGTTGGAAGTTGAAGGTACTTTTGACTTTTCTACTGTTGCTGCGTCAGTGCTTGGAGGTGGGGCTTTGGACAGTTGACTAGGCTGCTATAGGTCATCAATACCTTTCTTGCATGAGTGGGATCTCCCTTGTGGGTGTGAGAGCACACAGTAAAAAATAGGGCAAACCCTCAAGTTTTGTTTCTTCTTTATGTGCCCCTTGTCCCTTCTACTCCCTGCTTTTAAATGGTTATTATTCTTTCTTTCTCCGACTCTGTGTGTGTGTGTGTGTGTGTGTGTGACTGACTATGATGCACATTTACTACTGTGAGCATGTGGAGATAAGAAATGAGTTCTTTCCTTTCCCCCATGGGTTCTGGATGCTAATCTCAGGTCATCTGACTTGCTCAGTCAAACTTTCACCTTCTCCATGGCCCAGCCTTGCCACTTCTCATGAAGTTGAAGCATTTTCTATCCCTGTTGGCTCTTGAAAATTGTGAGCCAAACAAGATGATTTTCTTATAAATTACATAGCCTACATATTTTTTTATACCAACTGAAGATAGACTGTGTTAAGGACCGAGGAGTGCTGCTGCTCTGTGCTGTGAGAAAGCCAAGCCTCGGGAATGACCGTGGCCAGATGCTCTGCTCTAATCCCATAAGGAAGGCCCCACTCTGGAGGCAGATGCCTGGTGGCCATGTCACCCCTGTGCTAACCTCTAAATGAACCCATTCTCTAGCTGTCAAGTGACCTCCTGGCTTTGAGTTTCCATAGGTAAAAGTCACAGCCAGCGGGAAGCCAGCTCTGACTTCCTGATGCCAAGTGTCACAGGAGGAGAGTGAGTGGCTGCCGGAAGCTGCTACATGTCAAGATAGTTTGCTGTGAATGTTTGATCTATGGGCAGCCCAGCGCGGCAGGACTGAAGCCAGGCGGGGGCTAAAGGAGAGCCAGAGCGGTGAAAGAATACACGAGCAGGCACATTCGTCTCAGCACAGACTCTCCCAGGCCCTTCTATCATGCCCAGCATGTCCCGGTGAACAGAGAGCTCCAGTGTTTTCATGGGGTCTGCAGTCTCTAGAACGACAGACTGGTACCTCCTTCTGAGAGCCCCTGATGTGATTTCCTCTCTACTCCAAACTGCTTTAACTCGACTGGCAAACTCGTTAGGAGCTAGAGGCAAGAGTGAGAAGTGTGTGCAGGAAGGCAACATGCATCTCTGGCTTCTGCCATCCACTAAGCTAGTTCTCATTTTCTGCCGAGACAGTGTCCTGCACGGTCATCTCAAGATGCCCGTCTGTCCTCAATGTCGTGCAAAGACTATCGGGGAGTCCTCTAACTTAGCAGCCCCACATTTCATCTGGCTGCAGACGCTGAGGAGAAGAGCTCCTGATGAAGTTCACCTAGAGTTAAGTGCCAGTCATGGGTGGAGGCGGTGTTGGCCAAGGTGGTTTTCCGAGCACCACACAAAGTACTGTCTTTTGATCCTGAACTGCTTGACAAAGGCTGCAAAAGGCTCTGTCTGTGAATGGAGGGGTTGTAGGAAGGCAGGGTTTGCCTGTCTAGACTCCATGGTGGGCAATGTCCACCCAGCTAAGCCGTCGCCTCCCCGCTGACAAGGACTCATGCTGTATTCTGAGGCACAGGGCCGATCTCTTTCAGAGGAAGATAAACATGCCTTTTTTTTTCTTTTTTCAAAAAGAAAAGAAAACTACTGCATCCTGGGGTCTCACTGCTCTTGAAGCTTCTCCTGATATGTGACCCAAGAGGAGCTGGGCACACTCTCTCACTACCGCCTGGAAGCTATGATAAAGGGGGCTAACTTGTACCGTGGACAGCAGGATCTTTCAAGAACTTCTCATTGTAAATCAACTTTGAGAGTGCTTCGCCAACTAGAGCCTTGGAAAAGGCAGTCCAGTTCAGCAATTCCCTTCTTCTGACAGGCTATTCACAAATTCCTGAGCATCTCAGAGGCCAGAAGTATGCAGCTAATTCCTTCCACGCAGCCTGAAACCCATCTTCAGTCCTAAAAAGCTTAGTAAAGTGTGTGAGCTGGTGCCACCTTTCGGGCATTTGTGGTACTGCAGCCTAGTTCTGTTATAAGTAAATGTCCAGACCTAAAGCGTCAGAGTCGAGATACAGTATGTTAAAAAAAAAAACAAAACAACAACAACAAAAACTTTATATAAACATTAGGTGGCATTATTTCACAGGGAGAGGACTGGGGTTCTTGGTGTTGGAGACAGGAGTCATGGAGATGTGTGAGGAGATGAAGACAACTGATTCACAGAAATGTCTTTGAAAAATTCTCTGTGTAGAAGAAACAGATCCAGTCCTAAATCCCCTCAGCTGAGAGGGCCAGGGGCGATACTCCAGGAAGAGCACTACCGGTGCCGAAGGGTGGGGCTTGCTCAATGGGAGGCTGTGAGCTGTCTTGTTCACACACAGCCAGGTCAGAGCGCTCACCCTTCAGAGTGCAGATGGACCAGAAAGGAGCTGCAGAGTGTACACGTGTTGTGTAATTCTCAGGAATAACTTTACAGTGGAGAGTAAAAAGGGGCAATGATAATGCGAAAGCAGTCACTAGGTGCGCCCATGCGGGGGGGGGGGGGGGGCAGGCGCATGCGCTGTCCTCATGATGCCCCATAGGAGGCTGTTCCTTTTGCTTTGGAGTAAAGAAAGCTTAGCAGGTTGTGGTGACTTGTCTGAATTCACACATCTTATAGGAGAAAAGGGGTGGATTTAAACTTAGACCTTTCTGAGGTTGCGGGAACGAAGGAAACGTGGAGAATAAATAATCTCGAGAGACGCTAAAACCATGACGTTGGCTGAAGAAGGCTAGTTATGTAGTGGGTCTTCAGGTTCAGGGAAGATTCTTGCTAGATGGTGGCCCCAGCTGGTCCTCATCGGAATGAGAGAAGACGAACTTGGCCTCCGCAGCAGCCTAGAGGTGTCTGTATGGGAGGATTTCCTGATCTTGGAATGGATCACGACAAAAAAAATAAGTGCGCAGAAATGCATACAAACACAGAGCCTGGTTGTCTTGGTGTGTGGACTTTGGAGAAGCCAATGTCTGCCTTACTAATGGGACTCACTGGGTGTGGCCCTCAGGACTGTGACACAAGCACTTGGGGCTGTAATGGAAAGGTGGTGAGACCCCTGGAGAGTCATCCCTGACCACAGTGCTGGGGACATATCTCCACATTAGTCTCTCACCACTAAATAGTGACCGATCTCAACAAGCATGGGGCACTGTGTGGGTGTAGCTGCTAGGACCAGTGTCTCTGGCTCTGCCCCAGGATGGGCAAATTGTCTAACTTCTATGAAACTTGGTCTCCCGGCCTAGAGAACTGAGCTAATGGTGTGCTTGCCTAACCTGCATGAAACCAAGTCCTCAGGGTCTCGGAGAACCAAACCAGCAAAACACTGGACCAATCCTGGGGCCCTGGAACCATCAGGATTCTGCCAGAGAGGGCCTTGCATCAGGCACAGTGGTTCTTGAAGATTGCCTGACATGTTCTTGATGATTGACAGCCAGTCCCTACTTCCCAAACTCTAGAGTTCACGCAAGTCTAAACAATTTTCAGAGAACAAAGGACCTTGGTTTTGAGTCCTTTGATGAATTCTGCAAGATTACTCTATCAAATTTAGTCAAGAGTGCTACTTACAACTGTAAGGGGTTCGGGATAGTGGTGGTTATGATAGAAGCCCTCTCCTCAACCCAGGCCTGTCAACCCAGATCTTCCTAGACCAGAGTGTCTAGGACCTTCTAGAGCAAGGGTTACTTACAGTCCCCTTGGGCCAGTCTATCTAGTCAATGTTGCCTGGTCACATTTGGCCCATCTAGGTCACTTGTCCACCTAGACACAGATTCCAAAGAGACTAAATTCTCTTCCACCAAGCTGGCTTCCTACTTCAAGCCCTCTGCTGACTTCCCTGTGACTTCAGCCAAGTTCCTTAATCTTCCCAAGCCTCCATTGCCTCACCCCTAAAGTGGGATTGAAAGCCTTGGGGCTCTGTGGTATGCTTGGAATTAGATTACGCAAAGCACCTGGCACAGGGCCCCTGTGGGATGAGTGCTGAAGGGGGCGGTTCCTCACACCAGGCCCTAGCTGAGCCACAGGAGGGCACAGCTGGCTTCCCATAGGCAAAGGTTCCTTTTCTTTTCTTTTTTTGTTAATTTGTATTTATTTATCTTACTTTTCAAGGGTGCAAAACCAGTAGTATGCCTTTGATAGAACCCATATCTCAAACCTGGAATTTTGATGCGCTCCCAGGATCTCCTGGGGTGGCTACCAAGGCACAATTTTCTCTGGCAATGTTGCAGGCTGCAGCCAGTCACTGGCTATCAGGGGGAAAACTCAGACACAGCCCACTGTGTGGTTCAGCTGAGGTGTGAGGCAGGCACAGTGGGTTTAACGCTTCTTCGACTGAGGGAGGCTGTGGCTTTCTGTGGCCCAGGAGACCTAGGCTTTATCAGACAATGCCTCCCCAAGCACCTTCTCTAGCTGAGTTTAGATCATATATATATACCAGGCTAGCCTTGAACTTAGCTGTAGGCCAGCCAACATGTGGGAGGTATTGAGATGCTTGCTTAGCAAGGGAGGCCAGGGTTTCTTTTGCCTTCTGTTGGTATTTGGGATAGGTTACTTACTTGTGCAGGATGGGGGTTCCAACAGCACCCTCTCTTCTGTCCATGTTCCAACTCAGGACAGCCTAAACCAACTCTAGATATCTGAACTTGGCAAGTGTGCATGTGTGTGTCTGGGCAAGTCTCTGTGAGTCACTAGATTCTGCTGTGACTTGGGTGTGTTTTAGGCTCCTAGTCTCCTGTTACCTGTCTACCAGAACTCGGGAGAGAGAAAAGGGAGTTTCACACCCCTCAGCCCTTAAACTGTTCTGACTGTATTATCAGGTGGCTAAGCAAGAGGCCTTCATCAGCTTCTCCACCACAAGCAAGAAACAGGCAGAGACAGAGATACAGAAAGAGGTGGGTGAGAGGGAAAATGAGGCCGGAGCTAGCTAGATGTGATGGGTTTGATGAACTGTTCAGAAGAAGTCATACTGAAGCCGAGGGACGAGGCTGTAAGGCCATTCTGTGCTTGGGGAAATAGATCCCTGGAACCAAAGGGCCAGTAGGTGATTATCAGTGGTGTCTCCACAGCAATGGTGGGAGATGGACCTGCAGAAAGGGCATGCAGATCCTTGTACAGAAACCACATGCCTACTTCTTTCATCTCTTTTCCCTGACAGTCACTACCCACTGTCCTAGAGCATCCTTTCCTGCCCAGACGCTCTGCCCAGGTCATCCACTGCTCACAAGTGGCTCAAGTAGGTCCAGGGCCCCATAGCCAGTCTGGACCTGATATGCACGAGACCAGAACAAAGGAAACATCTCTACCTCTACAAGATGCCACGGGTACAATCACCGCCTTCTCAGAGGCTAGCTTTGCTGTGGTGCCAAGGCAAGAGCTGTCTGTCTCGCCACCTTTCAGTTCTTGTTAAAAAGCAGAAGCCATGGCCGGGCCTGCAGGGCCACAGACAGAGAGTGCTTTCTTTGCAGCAGCTGGATGGGGCTCAAGGCTGTAATGAAAGGTCTTATTAGCCCCAGCTGGCGTCCCACTTTTCCTGAGCTGGAATAAAAAATTGCCTTGGTCATCCTTTCCCAGGCTAATTTCAAAAACATAATCACCGTCATCATAATTGATTACTGTTTATTTTGGTCATTAATTGGTATGCACCCCCTTGTTACATGTGAATTAAATGGTCCAAGGATATTTAGGGCCTGTGAAAGCTCTATGTGTTTCCCCTCATTCCACACAGATCCCTGCAGCTTTTGTGCCCCAGGTACCCCCTTGATTTGACCACACCCAGAGATCGGTGTTTAAGGTAAGGTGAACCGGTCAGTGGTGGGATAAGAAGTTGGGAGAGGCAAGGAAGGAGTGGACATTGTCCTATTGCAGCTGACAAGGGACAGGGCATTCCAACTTCTGAGCTTGTGCTAAAGATGAGAGGCAGAGAAGGTTCTGGGGGGGAACACCTTAGCTCACAGCCACCTTCTTCAGCTGGAACAACTGTACTTCTACAGGATCCCATTGTTAGTCACGAAGCCCTTGGAAGGTTCTGGAGGTCACAGCAATGGAGACAAATCAGCCCTGGGAGCTTGAATTTTCCAGAGGCTGGACTCTCATATCTCCTGCCACCTGCCATTCCAAAATGGTGGGATGGAGTGGGAATGACACAGGCTAAGCCAATCTAGTGGCCCTCCCTCCAGCTGGCTAGCTTCTCGATTGCTGGAAGAAGATCCCCACCCCACCCCACCCCCATCCACTCTCCAATGAGTCAGTCAGAGTCCTTCTCCAAAAATTTTGAAGCTGGGACCAGTAAGTTGTCCTGATGTTTGATGAAAAGAACCACTCACAGACAGTTCTGACACATAAGCAGAACAGGCCAGTTCCTGCTGGGTGGGAAGGGCTCACTCAGCTCTCTAGTCAGGGCTCAGAGAGAAGCTGGTTTCAATGGCAGAGAGAAACCACCCTGGTGGCTTTTATGACCTTGCTTCTGGTTAGTCTTGAAGCTTGCATATGGTCACTGTGTGTGTGTGTGTGTGTGTGTGTGTGTGTGTGTGTGTGTGTGTGTGATCCCTTCTGGTGTTGTGCAGTATTTGTCCTGAACAGCTGGACAGGTGATTCTACCTGGTAACATGTCCGTCCTTTCTTTAGTGTATTCAGGGATACCCCAGTTTCTTGCCCCTTTTACTTAATGCAGCTGAAATTGAACTTAAGTCCCTTACTCCAAGTAAAACCTGAGTAGTATGACAAGAATGATTATCTCTATCTCTATCTCTTTATCTGTATATCTCTATCTTTATATATATACATATATGCATATACACATATACACATACACACATACACATATACATATATACATAGTCAGATGCTGTTTCAAGGATACAGAGAAACTGCCTTGGTGACTTGTGTGTGTGTGTGTGTGTGTGTGTGTGTGTATACATACACATACACATACAGAGAGAGAGAGCTCTTCCCATACTAGATAGCAGGAAGGATGTACCACAGATCTCCAGGGAGTCCTTGAGGCAGGGAGAAGAGCAGAAGACAGGCTACTGCAACCCCCACCCCCTGACATTAGGGCAGGGGTGCTGGGCTCTGTGAAGACAGTTCCTGGATGCAAGTAATTTCCAGACACCCTTGGGGTTGACCGTGAACTGCTCAGCTCCAGGCTGGACAGCAGTGTCCTCACGTGCAGCCTCCGAGCTTTCCATGGAGAGTGGGCTGAGGGAAAGGGTGACACTGCCACCAGATCCAGGGCAGGGAATGCAGGCAGGAGATGACAGTCGCAACCAACCCCAGAAATGAGACGAGGAAGACTCTGGAAGACACATAGAGCACGCAGTTGTCACATTTACCCTACTTCTCAACCTCTACCCAACTCCCTGACCCAGGCTGAGTCTGCCTAGAAAAACACAGAGGCACGTAATCTCAGAAATGAGCCATGATTAGAAAATATACTTTCTTAAAGAGGATGGGAGAGGGGCAGGGGCAGAGAATTCAAACAATCCCTTGGAATGTAAATTTGTGTTCTTCAAGGAGGCTTATGTGGGTTCTGTCTTTGTGGGCCTGAAGGGAAGCCACACTAACTCAGTTGCCTTCAAAGATAGGGTGATAGTACCTGAGTGTGTGTGGACTAAGAACCAAGTGTGATGGGCGTGAGGGATGCCCAGTTGCTGGTCTCCGACACAGCAAGGAGAGCAGGCTAGGAGGTGGTCTTGCCCACACCCCATCATATACTCTTTTATGTTTTATTTTGCAGCGGCATTCTTGCCCTTTCCCTCCACCCTTACATCCTTTTGTGAGCTTGTCCTCACATGCTCAGTGCAGAGGCCCCGCTTTTGCCTGTGGGCCTGAGGTCTTCCGAGCTCCATTTCTGTGTCTCTGTGCTTTGATTTGTACCTTCATTCCCCTGTCCTCCCGACTACTGACTCGCTGTTACACCTGTCTGTCTGCTGTTGTCTTTCTGTCCACACCAGTTCGTTCCTGTCAGCCATCCTTGGCTGCTTAACAAACTGTGACTATCCCTCTGCATCTGAGAGGTCACATACGCTAAAGTCCCTCCTAGAGTTCATAGTGCCTGGCTTCTTTCTCCTCCTGTATAGGTTGAATCGTTTTTAGATTTACGGTGTCACAGTGGAAGTCCAGCGAACAGTACTCAGACTGTATCGTTCAGGGAATGGTGGCTCACATGCCTTACAGGCCCTGACTCAGTGTCTGTATTTCCGATGTGACAATGCAAAGCTCCTGAATGCACAACATCACTGGCTTCAGATGGGAAACAACCTCATAGCTCTGACCTGGATGGGGCATCTTGGCTGGGTGGTGCTAACTCAGCGTGTCTTCTGGTCCCAGCCTCATTTCACCCAGATGTCCGAGTTGACTTCTTTCAAGGCTGTTTGCAGAGGTCTGTGCTTCCACACAGGCCTCCCTACAGCAGAGTGTCATCACAATATGGTGACCCACCTCCTCCTCATCAGCCGGGGAAAGTCGCCACCACTGTGCCTGGGAAGAAGCTATCTCCAAAGCTGCATGCTGTCACTTTGGCTCTGTTGTGTTCCTCAGAAGGGAGCTTCTTAACCCAAGCCACATTTATGGAGAGGAAAACTTGTATTTTCAAAGGCAAGAGCCTTGAAAGATCTGTGGTAATTTCAAGATCACACAGCTTCTAGGTCTGACTGCTTCCCTTCCTTTCTTTACTGTGACCTGTTCAAGGTTGATTCCCCCAGCAAGCAGCCTCATAGCATCTCTGTTTTGTACCCACAAGCCATCAGTGGCACCCTTGCCCTGATGTATGACAATGAAAAATTATCCCAGACATTGTCTGATGTCCCCTGGGGCATTGGGGTAGCAAGGGGTATCGAGGTTACTCCAGGCTGAGATGCTAGGTCACGAATCGCTGACCCTGGCCTTTTATCAGAACATACTTTAGCCTGTAAAAATGATACTCATGGTGCAGTGTGCAGTGTCTAGGCTGATTCACGGTCACGAGTCTGGCCAGCATGTTCATGATTTGACCCCATTTGTGCCTTCACCCTCATCTCTACAATGTGCGTTAAGACAAACCACATTCAGACTTTGAGGTTTCTAGACTTTTCTACAAATTGGTGTCTGGAAGAAAGGGACTTGAGTCTCCCCCCTCCACTTCTGTGTTAGCCCCTCCCAGCCGCGTCTGGCAAGTGTTCACTGCTGCTGCTCACATGCATTTGTATTTGCCTGAGAACCAGTTCCTTTCTGTTCTGTGAACCACTCTTTCCTTTCTTCTGCAGTTAACAATTGCCTTTTAAAAAAATTTTTGCATTTTTTATATAAATGTTTCAATGTAGCTTCATCTTCTTTAAAAATAATATTTCTGGCTCTCAAGACAGGGTTTTTTTTTTTTAAGATTCATTTCATGTGTGTAAGTATTGCAGGCTAGGACATATATGTATGTGCACCTCGTTAGTTCCTGGTGTCTACAGAGATCAGAAATGGGTATGGGATCCCCTGGAACTGGGGTTCCGTGCAGCTGTGAGCCACCACGTGCATGTCTGGGATCCGGTCCTGGTTTTCTGCAAGAACAGGTGCTCTTAACCACGCCTTCATCTCTCCAGCCCCCAATTCCATCTCCTCGAAGGAATCGAAGAGCATCTAACCTGTTCATCCTGGACTGGATACCCCCGCCTACACGCACCTTTGTACACAGATGGGAGCCCAGGCTAACCCTTCATCATTGCTCTGAGACCTTCACCTCCCATTAGGTCCTGTTGGGTTAGTATTGTCTTTTGAGAATTTGCGTGGTTCTCAGAACCTCGGGATGCCAGCTCATTTTGAAACTGGATCATCGCGGTTGTATCATTAAGATGCAGGGACAGCACTGCAGAGTGGGTCCTTGGTCCCACATGACTAGAGTTTTTATCAGGAGAAAGAGACATCCAGATGGACACATGCAACGGGAAAACAATGTAAAAACACAGGAGGGTATGGCCTTGTGAGAATGGAGACAGAGGTTGGAGCTCTGCTCCAACAGACACCTAGACCCAGCGAAGCGGAAAGAAACAGTAAAGAGCCTTTCTTGATCCCTCAGAGGGCGCATGCTCCACTGTTGGCCTGGAACGGCGCATGCTCCACTGCCACCATGATTCCAATTTCTTTTCTTTCTTTCTTTCTTTCTTTCTTTCTTTCTTTCTTTCTTTCTTTCTTTCTTTCTTTCTTTCTTTCCTTCCTTCCTTCCTTCCTTCCTTCCTTCCTTCCTTCTTTCTTTCTTTCTTTCTTTCTTTCTTTCTTTCTTCCTTCCTTCCTTCCTTCCTTCCTTTCCTTCCTTCCTTCCTTCCTTCCTTTCTTTCATTAACTTATTCACTTTGCATCCCAACCACAGTCCCCCTCCTCCCAGTCCTCCCTCACACAGTTCCACCCCCATTCCTCTTCCCCTTCTCCTCTGAGAAGGAGTCCTCCTCCACCCTAGCCCCCATATCACCTCACCCTGGCACATCAAGTCACTGCAGGACTAGGCTCACCCTCTCCCACTGATGCTAAACCAGGTGACCCAGTTAGGGGAACAGGATCCATAAGCAGGCAACAGGTTCAGGGACAGCCCCTGCTCCAGTTGCTGGGAGACCCACATGAAAACCAAGCTGCATGTTTGCTACATGTGTGGGGGACTAGGTCCAGCCCATGCTCACTCTTTGGTCGGTGGTTCCGTCTCTGGGAGCCCCGAAGAGTCCAGGTTAGTTGACTCTGTTGGCCTTCATGTGGAGTCCCTGTCCTTTTCAGGTTCCTCAATCCCTCTCCCAACTCTTCCACAAGACTCCCCGAGCTCCATCTAATGCTTGAGTGTGGGTTTATGCATCTGTTTTCATTGGGTGCTGAGGGGAGTCTCTCAGAGGTCAGTTACGCTAGGATCCTGTTTACAAGCATAACCGAGTATCATTGATAGTGTCTGGGATTGGTTTTTGCCCATGGGGTGGGTTTCAGTTTGGGCCAGTCATTGATTCCCTCAATCTCTGCCCCATCTTTGTCCCTGCACATCTTGTAGGCAGGACACATTTTGGGTCAAAGGTTTTGTGGGTAGATTGCTGTCCTTATCCCTCCACTGGGAGTGCTGCCTGGCCACTTCAGAATCCATATCCCCCCTCCCCTGCTAGGAGTCTCAGCTAGAGTCACCCTCATACACTCCCTGGAGTCTCCTGATTTCCAGTTTCTTACCTCAAGGATTACCTAAAAAAAAAAAATAAGTTTCTGATATTTTGAGGGATGGTAACCCCCAGGTCCTCAGTATCATTTCAGTTTTAGGCACCTGTAGTCAATCACAGTCTGAAAAACATTAGATGGAAAATTATAGAAATCAGTAAGTCATACATTTTAAGTTCCAAGCAGTGTGATGAGATCATGTGCTATCCTTCTCCTTCTCTGTCTTGCTTGAGATGTGCATCAAGCCTCCCTAGCATATACAACCTACAGTCATTTCTTCTTGAAAGTGATTCTTTGATGCAACATTGTAACATTGTTCTTGTGTTTAGTAACCCTACTTTACTTAATAATGACTCTAAGTTCTTGGCTTAAAGAGGAAGAAAAAAAAATTCCTCCTATGTGGAGGTTGCTGCTATGTATGACAAGAATGAAAGGCAGAATGACTAATGAGAGAGCCTTTGGTAGCAGATGTGCTTTCATCCATCCAGTGGGTCCTGGGACATGTTCCCTGTGGGTAAGGAGGAACAAAGTCCTTAATCCAGCCCCAGGAGGCTAGTGTGTACCTTCAATGACTTCCTGGGAAAACCAGAGATGTTTAAATGCTTTTGTTTGTTTGTCTGTCTGTTTTTTAGTATTTGCATGTCTGGATTATTTTTATTCTATTCTTACATGTTAACAATGGGCTATCCATTGAATTTTAGGTTGGGAATCATTTTCCTTTAGAATTTTAAACAACACCAACGTATAAAATCAGGCAGGTGGCATGTCCTATAATCCCTGCATTCAGGAGGTTGACTCACAGAGACTGGTTCAAAGCTAGCCTAAGCTGAATAGAGACACCCCTTCTCCCCCTTCCCCCAATCTAGCATTTTCTATAATCAGAGAATCTCCTATTTCTAATTTACTAGCTCTGGTCTTGAGTTTGTCTCGTGTCACATTGCCCAGAGACATTGCTTCATATCCTCTCTGGTCACTGTGCAATCATAGTTCAATCAAGTACTTTTAAACAGATTCAGCCAGTCTCCACAGTTGCTTTTGGTGGGCGGAGGGGATTATTTCATATCATATTTTATTATTTTTTGAGACAGGGTCTCACTATATAACCTAGCTGACCTGGAACACGCTATGTTTTCCAGATTGACCTTGAACTCACAGAGATTTTCCTGCCTGTGCCTCCCAAGTGTTGCTCCCAGCCCGAGTTAACTAGTACCTGGTGGCTACAGGCTACTGAGTTTTTGAGCCTCCTCCTGGTTCATGAACTCCCGGGCTGTTGACCTGGGTCTGCCACTGCCCAGGCGCCTGCTCCGTCACCTCACTGTCTTGCTGCTGTTGTTGGCTCTTGGGTTAAATCTTTAGGAATCCCCGTCATGACCACTGCCATGGATACTGCCCCGGAACGGAGAGAAGTGCATCTCAAGTCCTTCCCCAAAAGTTTTTTCAGCATTGCTTCATGCAATACAGCATTTTGGATCGATCGCATACTGTCTGCAGCGCCATAGGGTATGTTTTCTATAATAGTGTTTCCCTGTATATCCAGAAGTATATATATTTGTATCAGACACATTCCTCAAGCACTTTGCCATTTCTACCTGGGTGTATCTGCTGTGAGCAGCATGGGTTCCTTGGGGGATTCTGGGAGAACAGCATCAAGGCCCTGTGAAAACCCTGTAGTGTTAGGGTTACAACATGGTACCACCAGGTATGTTCCAGTCCTGAGGTCTCTTATCTGAATGTCTGCTACTGCAACCCTTCAAAGGTCAGAGGTACAGGGGGGAAGGGTCATTAGTCTGAATGGGGGGGTTCATAAAGAAGTGTCTTGCTGCCAGGTCACCTTGGGTGGCCACGTACAGCGTGCTGGCACAGATGTATAACTGCCCCACCTTGTCACACACGGGAAAACAGCTCTAAAATGTTTCCTTAGACAGGCAGCCTGAGACTTACAGGAATGAAGAGTCACCTTTAATTCCTGGGTCCAGAAGGGCCCAAAATGAAATTAGAATGACTAAAGACTCTCAGTTCAGAGGGACACTGAAAAAAGCAACCAATAATTACAGTTTGGGAGCCGTGGAGTGGCCCGAAGAGACCAAGGCTGCCATATAAGACCAAAGAAAGAATTTTGTTTACGAATTTTTCATTTATGCTCCACCTACTTCCAAAAAGAATTTGGGGTGGTTCACGGGGAAAGTAAACAAAGGTCCCAGCTCTGAGGTTCTGCTCACTGTGAAAGGGAGTGAGGGGACGGAAGAAAGATATCCCAGACCCAAACAAGTCACGAGAAGGAACCAGCTTCAGATGTGCACAGAAACAGCCGCCCATGGGTGCCTCTGCGCCAGGGCATTGGGTCACGTGTACATGTGGGGCAGTGGTGCCCCTACCCCAGCTCTGAGGGCAACCAAAATCCCTGGGTACTCAAGTCCCTCAAGTGATGTGACTTTTGTATAGAACCTACTATGCAACTCTCCATGCGTGTTTAGCATCTGGAGATGGCTTGTAATGCCCAGTGGATGCAGACAGCATGCTGTGGAAATATTTGTTAGACTATACTGCCTAAGAAATAGTGGTGAGAAAAACATGCTTTTTTTCTGGATATAATTGGTTGGTTCAACCTGCAAGTACAAACCTATAGACAGGGAAGGCCCTGGACAAGAGGAATCCCTCCAAATACTTCCTCTCTGAGCACCATCAAGCCAAGAAATTTCCATCAAATATTGTATTAAATAACCAATTCTGTTCTATTCTAGACCCTGGACTAGAATTTGAATTCTCAAGACAGTGTTCCTGAGAAGCCTTGTAAGCAAACATGTCTATTTAGCAGGTAGCCCCCTCTGTGTTGGTCTCAGAGTGCTTGCTTGGGAAGTGGGGATTGTTGAGTGTCTAGAATCTCACTGTGGCCAGAAAAAAAGGGTAGGTAGGGCTGGGGAATGGAGAATGGTGGTCAGACTGTAGATGCAGGTAGAGGAAAGAAGAAGTAGTTAAATATGTGCGAGCAAGAAATTGACAACTTCTTGAATGATGTCATTGAAGAGGGTCTAAGTCACACAGTGGGACAGAAGCAAGCTCAGACTCCCTCACAATAGGGTGGAGCAGTGACTGAGCCGCACGAGAAGTGTAACTCACATTCTGCGGCATTCTGAAGCCCAGGTCCAGGAAGCTCTAGCAGCTCTGAACCCCAGAACCTCACTGTTTTCTAAACCATGATTTGCCAACACCAGACGCTGGGGGCTACCATGGGGTGACACCTCTGGCACAAAGCTCCCTGCAGCTCTCCCAGCCCACAGCCACTTTCAGAATTGGAGCTCACAGCAGCCACACCTGCTGGAGTGGAGTCTGTCTGGCACGGGAGGTGTCCGTATTGACCTTGGTCTATGTTCTGCAGGATCTGGAGATCAGATGCTATGGAACCAGCACTCGGGGCTCCTGGTCTGAATGTTTCCAGGCATAAGCAGTCTAGGGCTTGGAAATACTTTTGACTCAGTGAGATTTGTTGTTGTAGGACTGGATGGTCTTTAGACAAAATGTCAGCTTGAATTTTAGGACAAGCAGCCCCTCCTAAAGCATATACGGGTAAATGAAAATGGACATCTTTATTGTAAGTGTTCTTTGACAAGTTCTGCCAAATCCAGGTGATGGGAGTTTAGAATTATCTTGTTTACGCTGTGCCATGGTAAGCATATTTTAGATGGCTGTAAACCAAGGGGGTAAAGTAGTTCTTGGGAACTCAGGGGAAGGGAAACCTGAGCAATCAACCTGCCCTTGAGCAGAGCCAAGAGCTGGTGTGTGTGTGTGTGTGTGTGTGTGTGTGTGTGTGTGTGTGTGTGTATGCACGCGTGTGTTTTTCTTGTTCTGCCCATTTGTTTCCTACAAGTATTATTTAACAAGAGACAGTCTGCCTGGGTTGGACTCTCGGACTTGCCATTTAGCACCTGCCTGCCTCTTCTTTCCTCATCTGTAAAATGGGGTATTCATAGTGTCTCCATTTTTTCGGCAAGGCCCTTCTCTGCAAGACTGTCCACATGAGGCTGTGGCCAGTCTGTGTGTGACAAACCTCTGGGGTTGTTGGTGCCTCAAGGTTCTCACTTTAAGTTGAGTCTGCTTCCCTGGACTCAGTTCATGAAGGTGTGCTCTGGGCTCACTGGATGAGTGCTCTGCCCAGAGCCACACTCTGGGGTTGGGGCAGAGCTGGTTTTGAATGCAGACCTTTCTATCTGTGAAACTAACCCAGGTACTCATGATACAGGTGTCTGTGTGAGGTCAGGCAGGCAGGTGTTGGAGGAGGCTAGGGGACTCTGCGCTGGAGTACCACTGGCTGGCCACCTGGAGAATGAATGCTGTGAGGGAAAAAGAGCTGATATAAGAATTCTACTTTAGGGGAGAGTCACCCTGAAATTCTGGACTTTGAGGACTCTGTGGAGCTCAAACTGCCAGGGTCAACAGTGGTGTCTCAGAACAAACACATCAAGCCACCCAATATGTAGGCAGCTAAATGATATGTATGTATACATACATTCCCCAACCAGTTAGTATGAAACTTAGACATAACAGCAACAGACCTAAGCAAATGTTACCATCAAATAATCTGTATTGCCAACACCTGGACGCTGGGCATGAGCCCATGGTGTGGATTTGCAGGGATCAGTCACCACCAATGACTTTGAACTTTAGGAGAAAAAAAAAGATGCAAATCAATTAAATAACATCAAAATCGTGGAGGTAACAACTCAAACCAAGACCTGAGACTAGATCAACACGACCCCTTAAAGGTCTTCTTTATGAACCATGATCAGCTCTGTAGCTGGTGATGTGTTCTTTACTGAAACGGAGATTGAAATCTTAGTAAATTCCAAACAAAGGGAAATGATGTCACCTCTACATCTTCCCCAGGTGTTTGCAGTCTGGGAAGACACGTACACTGTGTAGTTCACTTGCTGTTTATGGTCAAAATTCTGGGTGGGCCTCAAAGCAGCCTGGCTCCAAACTGGTCTCTCATCTGCATGGGTGTTGGGTAGGTCATTTGAAAGACTGGGAGATGGACTCTGAATCACTCACAAAAGATAAAGTCATGGTACTTTTGGAAGGGCACAAAGGAAATGGGTGGAAATGATCTAGACAGGTTTACGAATCTGAAAGGCAAAGCAGATGAATTTTATCGTCTTAAAATTGTTTGAGCAAACAGAAGCTTTTATGAGACTTAAGTAAGGAAAGCCACTTGTTGAATGAGAGAGGACACCTGTAATCCAGGCAGTCATCAAAGAAGTCACACCCAGGATCACCAAGGACCAATAGCTCACGTACAGGAAAAGCAAACAATTCAGCAGAAGGCTGTGGGATATGAGCAGGTGGACATCTGAGTGGCCAGGACTCTCAGGGGAGGCCACAGTATGCTCTCTAGAATGGCTGGTCGCACAGTGTAGCTATGTCTTCTTCTGTCTTCTGTGAGTTAAGAAATGTGTTAGAGCCAGCACTCAGTACACAGCTCTACAGAGCAGATACCATGTGGGTCTGTCAAGTACTGTAAGCAGCAATTAAGGTCTCTCACCCAGGACAGAAGATAGGAGACCGATACAAAGCAGCTCCATTGCAGAGGCCTCCCAAGGAGGCTAGGCTAGTTCCTAGTGAAGAGCCAGAGAGGTTGCTAGAAAGTGTCATCAGTAGGGTGTATAGCTGCAAGGGATCCCAGTAGTACCCAGAGCTTCTGATGACATGGTCATGCTTGCTTTGTGAAAACCCATTTAGGGTACAAAACCTATATGTACTTTTTTTTATACGTATGCATATGCACATATATACTTCTATACCATTCAATGTGCATTTAGTAAATACTGAAGAAACCTTCATGCCTATTCCCTGCTTGACTGTGCTTTCTTGCAAATCACATAAATTATTTAAAATGTTCCATTGGTTTCCAAAATGTCTCCAATGTGAGACCATGGCCCCAAAAGAAGGTGTTCAGGCAAAGAAATAGGGAAATAGCACCATAGAGTGAAGTGACAGGAATTAGAGCATTTGTTGGCAAGGACCCAGGAGGAGGATGGGACAAGTCCACCTGAGGGTCTAGGAACAAGGAGAGCTGAACAACATGGTATGTGAGACAGCAGAGGGGACTGTAGCTGAGACATTCTAGTGACCTTGTTCCAGACGAGGTAGAACTAAGGCTAAGGGGTCTGTGAGACCTGGGCTGAGTGGATGAGAGTCTCACAGGTTCTCACTCAGTAATAACAGCCTCCCAAGGAGACAGGATAGTGATGGGGTAAGATGTTCATTTCTAAGCCCAAAGCACAGACAGGACTCATTGGTCCAGATAGCAATATCAAAGACAACAGGACACCAGCAACCAGGCAGGAGAGGACATATCTTGAGATGTCCATAAGTACAGGCCAGTATCCATGCCACCCCAATGCCTGGATACAAAGTGACATCCAAGTGTATGACATCGGGGTATCATGGGTATTGGTTAATCAGAACAGTCCCTAGCCAGGAGAGTCAAAGCAAGGACTTAACCTTTTTACAATGTGAAGTTTTCCAGTGCCTGATTATCTGAGTCTGGGCAGGGGGGAGTGGCATGAGCAACAGCTGGGCTCAGGGGAGGGGTGCGCTAGAGAGGCCCAGGGTAACAATGGATTTCAACCCTCATAGTGATCATCTCCGTCTGCCGTGTGTGACTGTAACAATTCCCCAAGGCTAAGTTTTGTTGAAGTGATGAGACCTACTGTCTGGTGATTCTGGTATCTGGTAGGTATCAGGCATGCACCGGCCTGCTGGCTTCTTGGTGTGAAAACTAATTCTGTGAAAGAAGCCTCTTGACCTTGCCCAGTGAAGAATGATGATGATTTCTAGAAGTTCACAGAGAGGGTGGGTATGGTGGTTAGAATAGGTATGGCCCCCACACTTGTGTCTGAATGCTTGGCCCGTGGGGAGTGGCATTATTAGGAGGTGCAGCCTCATTGGAGGAGGTGTGGCCTTAAAGGAAGTACATCACTGTGGAGGCGGGGCTTTGAGGTCTTAGAGACTCAAGCTCTGCCCAGTGTGAAACCTTGTCTTGCTGCCCGTGGGTTAAGATGTAAAAAGAACTCTTGGCTCCTTCAGCACCAAGTCTGCCTGCACGCTGTCGTGCTTCCTGCCATGACGATAATAGATGGAACTTCTAAAACTGTAAGCCATCCCAAATAAACGTTGTCCTTTATAAGAGTTGCCTTGGTCATGGTATCTCTTCATAGCAACAAAACCCTAAGACTGTGGGAGAGCAATGGGTCGTGTAAGTACAGAAAAATGTCCTCTTGGCATTCAGTTCTGGCAGCGGAAGGAGCTGACCAGAAGCTTCTCCAATCAGCAAGAGGAACTCTGGTCTCACAGTAGCCTTGGCAGAGGGTGGAGGACTGAGGACAGAGGTAAATGGTAGAAGGCTGAGGGTTGAGGGCAGCGTAGATTAGCTGACACCTGAATTCTGGAAGAGAAAGAAGAACCAGTGTGGAACAGAGCAGAGAGCATCCTTGGAGGAACCTGCCCTGGTGCTCTCCGCTCCTTGCTGACTGATCTGTCTGCCTTAGGGAAGGCTATCATCTGATGAAGTTTAGGTCTTGAATGCAGAGGCCCTTGAACGGAAATCCTGCTCTCGAGAGTGAGAGCCTAGTAGGAGGGCCGTAGGTCACTAGGGATGTTCCTCCCTTCATGGTGTGATATGTGAACGGTTTTAGGTACCACATGCTCCCCACGGTCTCAGTGTGCTGCCTGATCAAGCCCGCTGATCATGGTCTGTTGCCTGCACGGCTGTGAGCCAAACCTCTTTAAAATGTATTTATTTCATGTGCGTGCGTGCATGTGCGTGCGCGTGTATGTACGTGCGGGCCCTTGTGAAGTGGGTAACACACCTGCTACAGAGCACATGTGGGAGGTCAGAGGGCAACTCTTTAGGAGTTAGTTCTCAGGCTCCACATTGTTTCTGAGGCAGGCTCTCTTGCTTCTTCACTGCGCGTGCGCTTGCCATGGAGTCTCTGCTCTCAGATCTCACTACAGTTTCAGATGAGGGTGGCTACATTCAGCTTATTCTGTGGGCTCCTTGCATGGAGCTCAGGTTGTCAGGCTTGCACAACAAGTGCTTTTACCTGCTGAAACAGCTTGCCAGCCTTCCTGTTTCTTTATAAGCTGGGCATCCCATGGGTTTTGTTGTAATGATGAAAACAGACACATCTGGCTTCTATCTATGGCTGAACAAGGGCATATTCTTGTCCAGATAGCCACATGAGATGGCACAATGTTGTGTGCTTTACGCCAGAATTCAGTCCCAGCCAGATGAGTCTGGGCAAAGTGAGCCACCTCCGTGTGCCTCCAGGCGCCTTTTTGGAAAGATGAGCGGCTACAAGGATAGTAATTCCTCGTGACATGCGAACTCCTTCCAGCTCTCGGTGTTTAGTGGCAGTGGCAGTGCACCCTGGGCCACAGCTACGCAGTTATTTTAAGAGCTTCTTTAGGCCCTCAATTTCATGACATGTAGCTCACTCATTTGAAGTGTTTGATTCAACAGCCTTAACGACCCGCACATCCAGCACCAGGATCAACTTTGCACCCACTGCAAGTCAACCCTGACTTGACAGCTGACTGCGACAGCCCTTTCCCACACAGCAGCCTTAGCTCAGTACCCAAAGTGCAGTTTCAATGGCTGTCTCTGAGTGTGTCCTAAACACACACCATTTTCCCCTGCCCGCTGTCATCTCCGGCCCTGTAAATGCAGGACTAGGGAAGCAGTAAAGAAAGAATGAGGACCACCGGTCTCTGTTAGATTACTAAAAGGAACCCATAGAGAGATGGAAGACAGAAAGAGAAGCTTGGTCTGACCTCAGGCTGGACCATGTTTTTCTCACACCTTTGTTACCAATGTGTGCATGGGTGGGTGCAAATGGCCAAATGAGATGACCAGAAATGACTTCAGTAGTCTGCAAGGGAAGCTGGGAAGGGTAGTCTTTCAGCGGGAAACTCAGTCTTCTTATAGGTTCAAATCAAGCCAACAAGCCCTAAGCGTTAAGGGCTTGCTTTGACAAATCCCCCCTCCTAAGTACAGGAAGGCCAGGTTCTAACTCAGTCCTCAGACACATTATGCTTTGATGGGAACTTGTCCTGTGCCAATGAGATCCAGCCAATAGCAGCCTCTGTCTCTTCCAGGTCCAAGATTTGCCTCACACTATGAAGGACTGCTGTATAATCCGTGACCCCAAGTTTTGTCCTCACATCCTGTGAAGAGCAACTATCCCTAGCCATTTGGGTATACCTCATCGTGCAACAGTGAAAGGCCTTGAGCCACTGGGGATCTAGGATCAGGCCTCTGGGATCTAGGATCAGGTCCGCAAATATCTTGATGCATTTATACTTGGGGATGATGTGTGCTGGTTGTTCTTAGAGCATTTTCCTGCTAATCCTGGCGATTCAGGGCTGGGCTCTGCTATGGATCTGGTCACGGGTCACCTGCCCCACACCAGGACCACCATACCTCCCTTGCCCCTCCCCTGCTTTCTGGAAACACCCCCACCACTCCCCCAGATGCTCCACCTCCTAGACCCCCCTCCCGACCCCGTGACTCTTCTATGGTCCTGTGTCCTTCTTCCTGTCCCTCCTTGGGACTTGTCTGCCTCTCCTTCTGTGACATCTGTCACGTGTCCTGCTTTCTGCTGTTGGATTACAGTGGGTTCAGGCCTTTCTTAGAAAACAGGACAGGGCTGCTTCTAGGTCCTAGATTGGACAAGCACCAGCTCCTACGGATGTGGAGTGGGGAAGCCCAGCCCCCAGAGGGAGACAGACCTGGGACTGGGGATTGGCTCCTACCTCATGCCTGGACAACCTGAATCTCAAGGACCATTTCCTAGGCTGAGTGAGGGAGCACATCCTTGTAAGTCCAACACTTTGGAGGATCAGATCATCCTCAGTTCCATAGTTGGTTCAAGACCAGCCTGAGTGACCTGAAAACAAGGAAAATGGACACTTGTTCACCCAGCCTCTGTCGGCCTTTAGAGAGGGTCAAAGTGAGCTGGCTCCAGACGGCTCCTGAGTGGGAAGCCCAAGGCCCCTTTCCCCACCCACTTTACTTTTGATACTTAGGTTTTCTTGGTTGTTCTCCATTTTACTATTAACTGAACTCACAAGAAGCCTTTCTTACTGGTTACTGCTCCAAATGCCTCACAGGGCGATTCTTGACATAAAGTGCTTTCAGAAAGAAGCAAGTAGGGCAGGTTTGGGATGGTAGGTTTGCCTGTAAATGCAGAACAGCCATGTTCAAAGCCTCATATCACACACACACACACACACACACACACACACGCCGCCCCTGGACAGGTCAGCCAATACCTGTGCACTTGTTGAAAACACACATTCTCAGACCTCAAGTGGTAGTATACTCCCATAACCCCCTTGCTACACAGGTTGAAGCAGGAGGATTAAGAATTTGAACACAGTATAGCAAGACCAAGACCTGGTCTCAAAGAGAAAAAACCAAAAGGCAAAACGAACAAAATATGCTTTCTCAGGATGCAGCCTAGGCCCTGGGAATGAGCCTGGGTGGTAAGCTTGGTCTGTGACAAAATGACCTTCGGGTGACTTTGTGTGCATTTGAGGGCACCCTCACATTGATACCCCTGCCTTACAAACATGGAGACTAAAACACAGAAATCCTGATAACAGGTCAGGACCCCACAGCCCGGCTTGAACGTACGGATCTTTCCTAACCCAGTGTCAGTGTGGCTGACAAAGCTGGTGACAGCTCATCCACATTAACACAAGCTAGAATGTTCAGGGACTTTTCTTTAAAACAGCAGTTGACCAGAAACTGTGGTCAGAGGAACTGACTGGTTGGCAGGTTGGGAGAATTCAGCCGCACTGTAGATCTTAATGGAAAAGCTAGATGCCTACAAGGCAAGTCTTTTTTAAAGCTCATTTCCCCCCAAACATATAAAAACCTGGATGGTGTATGAGTTCTCCCAATTTTAAAGAAATCTCTATTTTTTAAACTGTTCCCGTTGCTTTTGAGACCCGGGAAGGCTACACAAAAGACACTGTGAAGCAAATCTGGCTAGTAACTGCTCAGAGTCTCTTCTAGGGAACCCCCTTTTCTGTGTGGGCCGGGATACAAGGGACTTCACAGTCAGCAGAATTACTAGATTTTTGTACATACCAGTCCCAGCCTCGAGACAACTACATAGGAGAAAAGGGTGGGTCCTGTCGCAGACAACTGCTTTGGGTCCAAAGACCCAGACTGTGGTCAACTGGGTTAAAATGTTTTCCCTGGTGCACTCTGTGGCTGGACCCTGGGTGCTGAGGACTGCAGGGGCTGCGCGCGCCCTCTTGTGGACAAAGAGGCGCACTGTGGAAACCTCTGTCTGGGGGACTCAGGAGCTCCCTGCAGGGCCCAGAGCAGCCTGGGGTGGCATCCAGAGTGAAGAGGCTGAGAATTAAACGGGCGCGCCCTACCCTGAAGCTAAAGAACTCCTCAGAATAGCAACAATATCAATAACTGTAAGTACAATAATCATAATCGTATGTAGATCGACTAATGACCCTTAAAAATCCTATGACTAAAGTTAATTTACTGAGCCTATTATTCAACGGTCAAAATCACGGACGACTCCAGTAAACACATGTCTGCATTCTACCCAATGTGATTCAACCAGCAAAGAGGAGGGTTTCCCAAAATTCTTTATTCTGACATTACTTCAATCTGAGTGGGAGTCAGAAGAGCAGCCGCTTTTAAAACCACCAATAAAGTGGGGTGGTGGTGGCGGCGCTTGCCTTTAATCCCAGCACATGGGAGGCAGAGGTAGGCAGATTGCTGAGTTCGAGGCCAGCCTGGTCTACAGAGTGAGTTCCAGGACAGTCAAGGCTACGCAGAGAAACTCTGTCTTGAGAAACCCAACCAACCAACCAAATAAAAAACGACTAATTCACATTTGTTTTGTCATTCCTATGTTCTTTCCCTCTAGACGCAGCTGCATGCCGTCTATTTAAATCCAGCTGCATGGAACCCAGGCCCTTTACCTATAACTAACTCCATGAGCTTTTCTTAAGAGTGGATTATACAAAGTCAGGGATATTGACAGAAATGAGCCAGGATTATCTATCTGCAGCCTTAGGCAGATTTCCCCAGTCGTCTCCAGACAGTGTTCTTGCTGTGATAAAACAGGGGGAGATACTCTGTGCTGGGTAAAGAGCAGAGACTTATGTGTTACAGTTTCAGGGGCTGGGAAACCCAAGGTCAAGGAGTTTCATCCATGGTGAAAGGTAGGAGGGGGAAGGAGGGAGGAGAGTGAGAATGTGAGACTGAATGAGACTGAATGAGCAGGCCAAGTTTATACTTTATTATTCATTGTTAATTAATTAATGTGCTTCTGGTGGTTTTCATGAGAATGAAGCCCACAAGCTCAAATTTCAATGTCTGGTCTCCAGTTAGCGGAACTGTTTGGGAAGGATTGGGAGGTGTGGCCTTATTGAAGGTGGTGTGTCAGTGGGGGATGGGCTTGGAGGTTTCAAAAGCCTCTGCCGACGGAGACTGCCCTCCGCCATCTTTGCTCCAGTGACCAGGTAGTTGGGACCGCCAGGCTCAGAGACAGACAGGCATAATATCGCTTCGGTTTCAGGCAGCTTGGGTGTAACCTGCTCCCAGGTGCTGGGCTGATCTGCAGTAACCAGCGCGCCAGTTCCGCGGTGGGACCTTCTGCCTGCTGGAGGGACCCCGCGCAGGGAGGGAGCCCGCCAGCTTCCCTTCCGCGACCTCTGTTCCCGCGGACTGCGCTGGAGAGACCGGTACCCAGGCTCTCCCCCCGATATAACATCACTTGGGACACGGCCTGTTGGGGCTTCCGTCTGTGCCCGAGGGCGGGTTGGCGCTGTAGTCGTCTGGGCGCCAGATCGGCGGGCCATCGTGACCACAGGGTGAGCGGCGCCACGGAGACTGCCCTCCGCCATCTTTGCTCCAGTGACCAGGTAGTTGGGACCGCCAGGCTCAGAGACAGACAGGCATAATATCGCTTCGGTTTCAGGCAGCTTGGGTGTAACCTGCTCCCAGGTGCTGGGCTGATCTGCAGTAACCAGCGCGCCAGTTCCGCGGTGGGACCTTCTGCCTGCTGGAGGGACCCCGCGCAGGGAGGGAGCCCGCCAGCTTCCCTTCCGCGACCTCTGTTCCCGCGGACTGCGCTGGAGAGACCGGTACCCAGGCTCTCCCCCCGATATAACATCACTTGGGACACGGCCTGTTGGGGCTTCCGTCTGTGCCCGAGGGCGGGTTGGCGCTGTAGTCGTCTGGGCGCCAGATCGGCGGGCCATCGTGACCACAGGGTGAGCGGCGCCACGGAGACTGCCCTCCGCCATCTTTGCTCCAGTGACCAGGTAGTTGGGACCGCCAGGCTCAGAGACAGACAGGCATAATATCGCTTCAGTTTCAGGCAGCTTGGGTGTAACCTGCTCCCAGGTGCTGGGCTGATCTGCAGTAACCAGCGCGCCAGTTCCGCGGTGGGACCTTCTGCCTGGTGGAGGGACCCTGCGCAGGGAGGGAGCCCGCCAGCTTCCCTTCCGCGACCTCTGTTCCCGCGGACTGCGCTGGAGAGACCGGTACCCAGGCTCTCCCCCCAATATAACATCACTTGGGACACGGCCTGTTGGGGCTTCCTTCTGTGCCCGAGGGCGGGTTGGCGCTGTGGTCGTCTGGGTGCCAGATCGGCGGGCCATCGTGACCACAGGGTGAGCAGCGCCACGGAGAGTGCCCTCCGCCATCTTTGCTCCAGTGACCAGGTAGTTGGGACCACCAGGCTCAGAGACAGACAGGCATAATATCGCTTCGGGTTCAGGCAGCTTGTGTGTAACCTGCTCCCAGGTGCTGGGCTGATCTGCAGTGACCAGCGCGCCAGATCTGCTGTGGGACTTCTGCCTGGCAGAGGGACGCCCCCTCCCCCCCCAGGAGAGATCACACACCCCTGCACAGGGCAGGAGCCTGCCAGCCTCCCTTTGGCGACCTCTGCTCCAGGAATCCACTAGGCTGAGCCTTTAGATGTGCAAGGCCTCCCCAATATAAGATCACTTGGGGCAAAGCACATTAGGGCTCCAAAGTCACTCAGGAGCAGGCAGGCCCCAGAAATCGGTGCCAGGGGAATCCTGGTAATCCAGGGGGGGGCAGAAATAGCTTTGCAGGCTCACAGGAGGTCCAACCAACAGCCAGTGGCAGCAGGACCAACTAACACCAGAGGTATCCAGATGGCAAAAGGCAAACGTAGGAATGTTACTAACAGTAATCAAAGTAATGTAGGACCATCCGAACCCAACTCTCCAACAGCAGCAAGTCCTGGATACCCCACCACACCCGAAAGACAAGATCTGGATTTAAAATCACTTCTCATGATGCTATTAGAGGATCACAAGAAGGACACAAATAAATCTCATAAAGAGTTACAGGAGACCATGAATCAACGGTTAGAAGCCCTTACAAAGGAAACACAAAAATCGCTTAGAGAAATGCGGGAGAACATGGATCAAAAGATGGAGGCGCACAAGGAGACAACACAAAAATCGCTTAACGAGATGAATCAACGGGTAGATGCACTCACAAAGGAATCACAAAATTTGCATAAAGAAATGCAGAAGAATATGGGTCAACAGACGGATGCCCATAAGGAGGCAACACAAAAATTGCTTAAAGAAATGAATCAACGGTTAGATGCCCTTACAAAGGAAACACGAGAACTGCTTAAAGAAATGCAGGAGACGATGGATCAACAGATGGAATCCCATGAGGAGGAAACACAAAAATCGCTCAGAGAAATGCAGGAGAACGTGGGTCATCAGGAAGAAATCCTGAAAGAGGTAATGCAAAATTACCTTAAAGAAATACAGGAAAATACAAACAAACAAGTGAAGGATCTCAGCAAATCCATCCAGGAACTAAAAAAGGAAGTAGAAACAACTAAGAAATCACAAAGGGAGACAACTTTGGAGATAGAAAACCTTGGGAAGAAATCAGGAGTCATAGATGCAAACATCAACAATAGAATACAAGAGATGGAAGAAAGAATCTCAGGTGCTGAAGATTCCATAGAAAGCATCGACTCAACAGTCAAAGAAAATGCAAAATGCAAAAAACGCGTAACCCAAAACATCCAGGAAATCCAGGACACAATGAGAAGACCAAACCTAAGGATTATAGGTATAGATGAGAGTGAAGATTTGCAACTTAAAGGGCCAGTAAACATCTTCAACAAAATTATGGAGGAAAACTTCCCTAACTTAAAGAGAGAGATGCCGATGAACATACAAGAAGCCTACAGAACTCCAAACAGACTGGACCAGAACAGAAATACCTCCCGTCACATAATAATCAAAACACCGAATGTTCTAAACAAAGAAAGAATACTAAATGCAGTAAGAGAAAAGGGCCAAGTAACATACAAAGGAAGACCTATCCGAATCACATCAGACTTCTCACCAGAGACTATGAAAGCCAGAAGATCCTGGGCAGATCTCATGCAGACACTAAGACAGCACAAATGCCAGCCTAGACTACTATACCCAGCAAAACTCTCAATCACCATAGATGGAGAGACCAAGATATTCCATGATAAAACCAAATTTTCACAATATCTTTCCACAAATCCAGCCCTGCAACGGATAATAGGTGGAAACCTCCAATACAGGGAGAGAAACAACACCCTGGAAAAAATGAGATAATAACCTTCTTGAATCAAACCCAAAAGTAGATAACCACTCAAACATAAAGATAGCGTCAAGAATGGCAGATGGCAATAATCACTATGCCTTAATCTCTCTTAATATCAATGGTCTCAATTCCCCAATTAAAAGACATAGACTAGCAGACTGGATACGTAAACAGGACCCAGCTTTTTGCTGCATGCAGGAAACGCACCTCAGTGTCAAAGACAAACACTACCTCAGAGTAAAAGGCTGGAAAACAATTTTACAAGCAAATGGCCCCAAGAAACGAGGTGGAGTAGCCATCCTAATATCGGATAAAATTGATTTTCAACCCAAAGTCATCAAAAAAGACACAGAAGGACACTACATACTGATCAAGGGAAAAATCCACCATCAAGAACTCTCAATCCTGAATATCTATGCTCCAAATGCAAGGGCACCCTCATTCGTAAAAGAAACTTTACTAAAACTCAAAGCACACATCGCACCGCACACAATAATAGTGGGTGACTTCAACACCCCGCTCTCTGAAATGGATCGTTCAGGAAAGCAGAAACTAAACAGGGACACAGTGAATCTAATTGAAGCCTTGGACCAAATGGAACTAACTGATATATATAGAACATTTCATCCTAGAGCTAAAGAATACACCTTCTTCTCAGCTCCTCATGGTACCTTCTCCAAAATTGACCATATAATTGGTCACAAATCAGACCTCAACAGATACAAGAAGATAGAAATAATCCCATGCCTCCTATCAGATCACTATGGAATAAGGGTGGTCTTCAATGGCAACAAAAACAAAAGAAAACCCACGTACACATGGAGGCTGAACAATGCTCTACTCAATGATAACTTGGTCAAGGTGGAAATAAAGAAAGAAATCAAAGACTTTTTGAAAGTTAATGAAAATGAAGGCACAACATACCCTAACTTATGGGACACAATGAAAGCAGTGCTAAGAGGAAAATTCATAGCCCTGAGTGCCGCCAAAAAGAAACGGGAGACAGCATACACTAACAGCTTAATGGCACACCTGAAAGCCCTGGAACAAAAAGAAGCAAATACACCAAAGAGGAGTAGAAGGCAGGAAATCATCAAACTCAGGGCTGAAATCAATCAAGTAGAAACAAATAAAACCATACAAAGAATCAACAAAACGAGGAGTTGGTTCTTTGAGAAAATCAACAAGATAGATAAGCCCTTAGCCAGACTAACCAGAGGGCACAGAGATAGTATCCAAATTAATAAAATCAGAAACGAAAAGGGAGAGATAACAACAGAAACTGAGGAAATTCAAAAAATCATCAGATCCTACTACAAAAACCTGTATTCAACACAACTAGAAAATCTTGAGGAAATGGACAATTTCCTTGACAGATACCAAGTACCAAAATTAAATCAGGATCAAATAGACCATCTAAACCGTCCTATAAGCCCTGAAGAAATAGAAGTTGTCATTGGAAGTCTTCCAACCAAAAAAAGCACAGGTCCAGATGGTTTTAGTGCAGAATTCTATCAGACCTTCAAAGAAGACCTAACACCAATACTCTTCAAACTGTTCCACAAAATAGAAACAGAAGGAACACTACCCAACTCGTTCTATGAAGCCACAATTACACTAATACCAAAAGCACACAAAGATCCGACAAAGAAAGAGAATCTCAGGCCAATCTCTCTTATGAATATCGATGCAAAAATACTCAATAAAATTCTTGCCAACCGAATCCAAGAACACATCAAAACGATCATTCACCACGATCAAGTAGGCTTCATCCCAGGGATGCAGGGATGGTTCAATATAAGGAAATCCATCAATGTAATCCACTACATAAACAATCTCAAAGAAAAAAACCACATGGTCATCTCATTAGATGCTGAGAAAGCATTTGACAAAATTCAGCATCCTTTCATGCTAAAGGTCTTGGAAAGATCAGGAATTCAAGGCCCATATCTAAACATAGTAAAAGCAATTTACAGCAAACCAGTAGCCAGCATCAATCTAAACGGAGAGAAACTTGAAGCAATCCCACTAAAATCAGGGACTAGACAAGGCTGCCCTCTCTCTCCATATCTTTTCAATATAGTACTTGAAGTTCTAGCTAGAGCAATTAGACAAGAAAAAGAGGTCAAAGGGATACAAATTGGAAAGGAAGAAGTCAAACTATCACTATTTGCAGACGATATGATAGTATACATAAGCGACCCAAAGAACTCCACCAGAGAACTCCTACAGCTGATAAACGACTTCAGCAAAGTGGCCGGATATAAAATCAACTCAAGCAAGTCAGAAGCCTTCCTATACTCAAAGGATAAGCAGGCTGAGAAAGAAGTAAGAGAAATAATACCCTTTACGATAGCCACAAACCATATTAGGTATCTTGGCGTGACGCTAACCAAACAAGTGAAAGATCTGTATGACAAGAACTTCAAGTCTCTGAAGAAAGAAATTGAAGAAGACCTCGGAAGATGGAAAAATCTGCCATGCTCATGGATTGGCAGGATTAATATAGTAAAAATGAGCATCTTACCAAAAGTAATACACAGATTCAATGCAATCCCCATCAAAATCCCAACTCAATTCTTCATAGAGTTAGAAAGAGCAATTCAAAAATTCATCTGGAATAACAGAAAACCCAGAATAGCTAAAACTATTCTCAAGAGTAAAAGAACCTCTGGGGGAATCAGTATCCCGGACCTCAAGCTGTACTACAGAGCAATAGTGTTAAAAACTGCATGGTATTGGTACAGTAACAGACATGTAGATCAATGGAACAGAATTGAAGACCCAGAAATGAATCCACACTCCTATGGTCACTTGATCTTTGACAAAGGAGCTAAAACCATCCAGTGGAAAAAAGATAGCCTTTTCAACAAATGGTGCTGGCTCAGCTGGAGGTCAACATGCAGAAGAATGCAAATTGACCCATCCTTATCTCCTTGCACTAAGCTCAATTCTAAGTGGATCAAAGATCTCCACATAAAACCAGACACACTGAAACTAATAGAAGGGAAACTAGGGAAGAACCTTGAACATATGGGCACAGGGGAGAATTTCCTGAACAGAACTCCAATAGCTTATACTCTAAGATCAAGAATAGACAAATGGGACCTCATTAAATTACAAAGTTTTTGCAAGGCAAAAGACACCGTCAAAAAGACAAAGCGGCAACCAACTAACTGGGAAATGATCTTTACCAACCTTACATCCGACAGAGGGCTAATATCCAAGATATACAAAGAACTCAAGAAGTTAAACTCCAGAGAGGCAAGTAACCCTATTAAAAAATGGGGTACAGAGCTCCACAAAGAGTTCTCACCTGAAGAATATCTAATGGCTGAGAAGCACCTAAAGAGATGTTCATCATCCTTAGTCATTAGGGAAATGCAAATCAAAACAACCCTGAGATTCCATCTCACACCAGTCAGGATGGCTAAGATCAAAAACACAGGAGACAGCAGTTGTTGGCGAGGATGTGGAGAAAGAGGAACACTCCTCCACTGCTGGTGGAATTGCAGGCTGGTACAACCACTCTGGAAAGCAGTCTGGCGGCTCCTCAGAAAACTGGGCATGACACTTCCGGAGGATCCGGCTATACCACTCCTGGGCATATACCCAGAGACTTTACCTGCATGCAATAAGGACACATGCTCCACTATATTCATAGCAGCCTTATTTATAATAGCCAGAAGCTGGAAAGAACCCAGATGTCCCTCAACGGAGGAATGGATTCAGAAGATGTGGTATATTTACACAATGGAATACTACTCTGCAATTAAAAACAATGAATTCACGAAATTCCTAGGCAAATGGTCAGAACTTGAAAATATCATCCTTAGTGAGGTAACCCAATCACAAAAGATCACACATGGTATGAAGTCACTGATAAGGGGATATTGACCCAGAATCTCAGAATACCCTAGACACAATCAGCATATCAATAGATTTCTAAAAAGATGGAAGGAGAGACCCCTGGTCCTGGAAAGACTGGATGTAGGGGAACGCCAGGACAGAGTAATGAGAGGGGGTTGAACGGAGAAAAGAGGGAGGGAAGGGGGCTTATGGGACTTTCGGGGAGGGAGGAAACGGGAAAGGGGAAGTGATTTGGAATGTAAATTAAAAAAATAAAATAAAATTAAAAAAAAAAAAAAAAAAAAAAAAAAAAAAAAAAAAAAAAACAAAAGCCTCTGCCATTTCTAGTCCATTCTCTCTCTCTCTCTCTCTCTCTCTCTCTCTCTCTCTCTCTCTCTCTCTCTCCCTCTCTCTCCCTCCCTCCCTCCCTCCCCCTCCTTCTCCTTCCCCCTCCCCCTTTCTCTCCTTCTCCCTCTCCCTCTGCCTTGTGGTGGTTGTCTCAAAATTTGTGCTCTCAGCTACTGCTCCAGTACCATGACTACCTGCCTGCCGCCATGCTCCCCTCCATGATGGTCATGGACTCACCTCTGAAGCTGGAAGCAAGTACCCAATGAAATGGGTTTGTAAGTTGCCTTCATCACAGTGTCTCTTCACAGCAATAGAAAAGCAAGTAACTAAGACACTGCTGGACACCAAATCCAGGGTCTTGCTTTACCAGGAAGCTAAATCTCAGCTTCCCATAAACCTGCTTTCATGATAACCCAACTCTCAGAAGATAATGAGTCCACTTCTGAAGTAAAGACCTGAAGGCATTATAAAGGCACAGCCTTGGGACTTTATCTCCTCACAAGCCCCCACCCCTACACTGTTGCATTATGGATGGTTTTTCTAATCCACTCTTGAGATGAAGGCACAGCCCAGGGACGTGATCACCTCCCAGCACTATGGAATTGAAGATGACATTTCTAACTGCACTGTGTCAAGGTCCAACCACCGCAGCTCTTGAGCTTTTGGGTTTGTTCATTGGCTGGTCGCTGATCTGTCCGGCAGGATGCAGAAATGCCAGGGTCTTTCCTCTTTGTTCAGAAATAGCTCTCAGATGGGGTATCCCTAAGAAGGTTGCCTCTCAGCTTCCTCTGCATTTCCTACCTGGCCATAGGCCTTCAATGCTCCCAAGTGCAAGTTGTCCATCAACCCTGCCAAGGACGACTCTGACGGACATAACCTCCATGGGGAGATGTGAGCTGTCTCCAGACTTCATGGGCTCCAGCTCCCCAGCAGGAAACCAAAACAAACCTCTACTGTCCTTGGTGAGAGCCAGTAAGATCTGGGTCTGCTTCTCAGCCCTGAAGACACAAAGAGGAAGTTGCTGATGTTGCCCTCAGAGACTCCTCAGGCCAGGGCACTGGACAGAAACAGGACAAAGTACACAGAGCTAAGTGGAGTGATACTGCCTGTCTGAGTTAGGGTTTTACTGCTGTGAAGAGACACCATGCCCAAGGCAACTCTCTTTTTCTTTTAAAGGTTTATTTGTGAGTACACTGTAGCTGTCTTCACACACACCACAAGAGGGCATCAGATCCCATTATAGATGGTTGTGAGTCACCATGTGGTTGCTGGGAATTGAACTCGGGACCTCTGAAAAAAGCAGTCAGTGCTTTTAACCACTGAGCCATCTCTCCAGCCCCCCAAGGCAACTCTTATAAAGGCAAACATTTAATTGGGGCTGGCTTACAGTTTCAGAGGTTCAGTCCATGATCATCATGGAAGGAAGCATAGCAGCATGCAGACATGGTGCTGGAGGAGCCTAGAATTCTACATCTTGACCTGAAGGCAGTCAGAAGGAGGCTTTCACCCACACTGGGCAGAGCCTGAGCACTAGGAGACCACAAAGCCCGCCCCCACAGTGACACACTTCCTCCAACAATTGCTGCTTCCCATGGGACAAGCACATTCAAATCACCACACTTCCCAAGCCACCAAGTCCCCCAAGTGGCCTGTGGTTGTGGTGGCTGGAGTGGTCAGCATTATTAGGGAGTTCAGAAGATCTAAGGCTATCCCAGTAGAGTGCTGACTGGATCCTTGGACTTAGTGAGCTACTAGAACGACCGCATGGTTGCCAGGAACCTGGGAATGAATGTGCAGAAAAGAAGAGTCCTTTGGTACCCAAGGGGGTGGCTCCGGGCCACAACCCTGCTAATCCTCAATAGAAGAGTTTGTTTGATTTGTATAGACATTGTAGGTCACCTCTGGGTGGCTTAGAGTGCCACCTGGTGTGTGAGCACTAACGTAGCAGTCCTGAGGCTGTGTGGAGGGAGGGAGTGACAGGGAAAATAAACAGTGTGCGTATCCAGGTCCAGGCACATTTTATTCTGCATACAGAATGTTTCTCACCCACGGATGGTGAAACTGCCAGGAGGAACCCATATGAGGAGGGAAGCTGGCACAGAGCATCTTGTGGGGACCCGAGTCCCTGCTGCAGCCCCAGGTCCCGTCCCAGGCCCATAGATCCACCGAGTGAGCACTGACTGGAGCCAGCTACACACCTACATCCCTGGGTGCAGCGCAGCGTAGCCCCAGGGGCTGCGCCTTCTGGTCCTGAGTGTCAGAGGGTGGACCGTAGTAGGGGGAGGATGAAAGACGCAGAGAAGCGACCTTCTCATCCCAGTCCCCTGTCCTGTGTGTCAATCGCACTGTGTGGGATACTGCTTTTCACGGCCTGTGAACAGCAGCTTCATGGTTCTCTGAGGGACAGATTCCTAGGAATTCTGTCCCCTGAGGACAAGCATCTTAGCCTTGACTGGTCCCAGGGGACTTGTAAAGAAAACTGACAGCTGTTGTCATAAGAAACTTGAAAGTCTGCTGACCACTAGGAGGCACAATCAGATGCCCCAAAGACTTGGCACTGTGACATCCCTGTGTCATGGCATTTCAGCTGAAGTGTTGTAGTGCCTGGCACACAGGCTGTCCTTCAAGACCCCGTTGCTGCAGATACTGGGGTAACAGACTTGTGAGTGCATACTCCCTGCCCTGGGGTCTGGTTCGGGAGGTCGCAGGTCCCATACTGTCAAGTGTTCAGTGTTCTCAGGGACTCTGATCTGTGGTAGATGGGACTCATACGGGAGTCCCCTACTGACCAGGATTCATGAAAGTTTTTGGTTGCTTCTTAATGGCCACAGTGGCAAAGTCCCAAGAGCTTTTTGGCTTAAAGCATCACAAATTCCCCCTCACAGTCCTCAGGTCTTCCTAAGCAAGCTGCAGCTACTCACAGCTGCTCCGGCAAAAATTCCACTTTCTGACTGCTGTGGGCCTCCAGAGGTCTTCTGTGATACATGGTGGTCCGTCATCCTCTCCTCCATCATCACACTGCCCCATCGAATGACTCTGTCCTCCACAGCCGCCCAGCCCTCTGCCTCCTCCTTCAGGCCTACCTTGATAATACAGGTTCTTTCCCCACCTGCGGCCCCTTTACCATACTTGCAAAGTCCATTTGGTCATAGAAGGCCATATTCTTGACTCCCATCGGTTATGATGTGAAAACCTAACGTGTAGGCATTATTCAGCCATGCTAGTGCCCGAGTAGCCACTGGAATGGCTGTGTTTATCTTTTGTAATTGCAAAGGTAGGAATTCAGGAACTGGGAGACTCTGGATCCAGGTCTTTCTTGAAGTGCAGTCAGGAGAGAAGCCAGGCAACCTCATCCTCATCGGAAGAACAGGTTGGACAGGAGGTAAGTTGGTACCTGCTGTGACGAAGCCCATGTTTCTCTCCACAGGGGTCTCTGTGTAGGGCTGTTTGAACTTCCTCACAAAGTATGGAGAACTGTCCAGAGTCAGGATGCCCTATGATTTAGCCTGATGCCCCTCATGTGAGGGCAGCAACTTGCCCCAACTCACAGAGCCAGCTCTATCTCAGTGTGAGTGGAGTGTACACAGAGCATGTGTGCTCAGAGGACTGCTGGCTATGGCTACCTCCAGTAGCCAAATAGAAAAGCAGATATAATATTAAAAGCTGTATTTCTACAAGTTGTTCTCTGACTTCCACACAAGTGTACACCTTGGTGTACATACACACACACACACACACACACACACAGAGAGAGAGAGAGAGAGAGAGAGAGAGAGAGAGAGGAGAGACAAGTGCCTCAGTACCTGCATGGACACACGAATGCACTCTAAATAAATAAATGTAAAATTTTAAACTGTAAAAGGATACAATAGATATGTGTATTATAACTTCTGTTAGGTGAAAGTGTGATGTTAAAAGCTGTATAGTAATATATTGCCTTCTACTGTGTAGACTCTGGGGACCAAACTCATGTTGCAGAACTTGGTAGCAGGTCCCTCTACCCATTAAGTCATCTTACTGGCCATCACATTCCTTTTTAGTGGCTTCATAGTATTCTGATAACAGTGAGATGTGATTGACACTGGGGCATTCATGACTCTCAGACTTGCAGATCATCAGCAGAGCAGGAGTAAGCATCCTCTCCACCCATTCACCTATATCCATCCATGCATGCCCCTGCCCACGTGCATTATGTAAGGGCTCTATCCCCTTTGGCTACCCTGGTCACTATCATCAAAGCAATGTAACTGACAAAGGCCTTACTATCCCATAATATTAGAGACATACAATCAAGATGGTAAACACCCTCCTGGAAAAAGAGTTAAAAAATAAACAGAGAGTTCGCAGAAGTGCAAATGGCTCATGACACACAAAGGGTCGTCTGTGCTCCTAGACTCTGTAGGAAGGAGCCCAGCTGCCGTCTCGGGACAGTGCCAGTCCCAGCTGAGTGGGCACACCTGTCTCCCCGATGTAGACTCTGCAAGATGACAGTCACAGTAACACAGTGCTCAGGATGAAAACATCCCAGCTTCCTGACAACACTGCAGTACTGGTTGGATCCTAACCTATACCCAGGCTGCCTTAAGTCCGTCCGTCCTTCCTTGCCCTTCACAAAGGTCCCCAAGGCAGCCTCATCTCTACTAGCGGGTGTCTGGACACAGCCCACAACAGCTCCAAAAGGAACTGGGCTATAAATCTGCAGCGACTATTGTTAGTATCAAAAGCAGGAATCACAGCCCAGTATCATTGCCATGTACTTGCTGTGTGATCTTGATGAAGTCGCTTAACATCTCTGTGCTGTGGTTTCTTTATCTCCATAACTGATAGAGGATAACAATAGCTCATAGTCTGTCAGGTCATTGTGAAGATAAGATGAAATCAAGATGGACCAGACAATGGTGCTGGGGGACAATTTGACAAATTATTAAAATTTAAAAAGCAATCTCCAGAAACATCTATAAATATTATGCTTCTACCTCTGAACAGAGCCTCTTGTCAATGTCCTAGGCAAGGAAAGGGGGACCCTGGAGTACCAGTCAGAGTTAAATGCATTAGGATTAGATGGATATTAAAATATAACTCATGAGCTAGAAAGATAGCTCAGCTGTTAAAGGCTACATCCCATAATCAAACATAAAAAGTGTGGTTCCCAGCATCCAAGTCAAAGCCCATCTTAAGGTTAAAAAACAAAAAAAGCAAAATTGTCTTAATGAACTTGAAATCCACAAATATTTACTTAGTTCCCATTATATGCCAGGTGCAGTACCCACGCCAGGGAAAGAGCTGAAGTAAGGTAGAAGCTGACTCATCATGTGTCACAGGACATTGGCTCCTGAGGACTCCGTCATGGCTATAATAACCTGTGCTGTTCCAACTTACACACTTTAGATATCAATGGTCTCTTCCAGCATGAACTATGGATGTATTTATTAACATTCTTCCAAAATGAGATTCTGAATTGGTTAGTATTTTATGGTAGTTAAGTTAAACTAGGTATTGTGGTGGTTTGAATATGCTTGGCCCAGGAAGAGGCATTGGAAGGTGTAGCCTTATTGGAAGAGGTATGTCTTGTTGGAGGAAGTGTGTCACTGGAGGCGGGACTTTGCTCAAACTCTGCCTAGTGTGACATAGAAGTCCCCTCCTGGTTGCCTACAGATCAAGATGTCGAACACTTAGCTCCGTCCCAGAACCATGTTTGCCTGGATGCTGCCATGTTCCTGCCTTGGTGATAATGGACTAAACCTCTGAATCTGTAAGCCAGCCCCAATTAAATGTTGTACTTTATAAAAGTTGCCTTGGGCATGGTGTCTCTTGACCAGTGGAAACCCAAACTAAGACAGAAGTTGGTGCCAGGGATTAGGATATTGCTGTGATAAGCCTGACTATGCTTTTGTGGATTTGGGAGCATTGGAAAGCAGTGGAATGCTTTAAGTGGGGCTTAATGGGCCTTTCTAGTAGGAATACGGAAGACATTGGTTCTGAGGGTGATTTGAACTGTACGGACCTAGCACAAGAGGTTCAGTGGAGAAGAACTTCAGTATGTGGCCTAGAGATTGTTTTTGGTGAAGAACGTGGCTGCTTTTTGCTCTTGTTGGAAGAATCTACCTGAGGCTAGGGTAAAGAGATTTATATTCATTTCATTGGCAAAGAAAGTCTCAAAAAGCCCGGCAGAGATTTTGTTCTCTGGTTTAGTCTCATGAAGAGAGTTTTGATCAAGTGTAGCAAACTTTGAAAGGAAAAGTACTAAATGTATGGTTCAAAGAATAAAGGGGACCTGCGCCTGGAGGGAGCGCAGTACCCTCTGCCATCTTTGATCTGGCAACAGAGCAGTCGGGGCCTCCAGGTCCAGAGATAACCGAACATAACATCGCTTGGGACACAGCCAGCTAGGGTGCCGCCTGCGCCCAAGAGCTGGGCAGCTCTGTGGTCATCCATGCACCAGCTCTTCAGTGCGACATCTGCCCTGCAGAGTGACCCGTGCCTGGAGGGAGCACAGCAGCCTCCACCACCTTTGCTCAGGTGATAGACCAGGCAGAGACTCCAGATATACAGAGATATGCCAAGTATAACATCACTTAGGGCAAGGCACACCAGTGCTCCAAAGACACTCAGGAGCAGGGCAGCCCCTCAGCAATCGGTTCCAGGGGAAACCCAGTCATCCATGGGTGCAGAAATATCCTTGCAGGCTCACAGGAGGTTCAAGCACCAGCCAGTGACAGCAGGACCAACTAACACTAGAGATAACCAGATGGCAAAAGGCAAATGTAAGAACGTTACTAACAGAAATCAAGGCAATATGGCACCATCCGAACCAAACTCTCCGACAGCAGCAAGTCCTGGATACCCCATCACACCCGAAAGGCAAGATCTGGATTTAAAATCACTTCTCATGATGCTATTAGAGGATTTCAAGAAGTACATAAATAAATCTCTTAAAGAAATACAGGAGAATATGAATCAACAGGTAGAAGCCCTTACAAAGGAAACACAAAAATTGCTTAAAGAAATGCAGGAGAATATGGGCCAACAGATGGAAACCCATAAAGAGGAAACACAAAAATCGCTTAAAGAAATACAGGAGAACTGGGGTCAACAGGCAGAAGTCCTGAAAAAGGAAACACAAAAATATTTTAAAGAAATACAGGAAAACACAAACAAAAAAATGAAGGAACTGAGCAAATCCATCCAGGATCTAAAAAAGGAAGTAGAAACAACTAAGAAATCACAAAGGGAGACAACTTTGGAGATAGAAAACCTTGGGAAGAAATCAGGGGTCACAGATGCAAACATCAACAATAGAATACATGAGATGGAAGAAAGAATCTCAGATGCTGAAGATACCATAGAAAGCATCGACTCAACAGTCGAAGAAAATGCAAAATGCAAAAAATGTGTAACCCAAAACATCCAGGAAATCCAGGACACAATGAGAAGACCAAACCTAAGGATTGTAGATATAGATAAGAGTGAAGATTTGCAACATAAAGGGCCAGTAAATATCTTCAACAAAATTATGGAAGAAAACTTCCCTAACCTAAAGAGAGAGATGCCCATGAACGTACAAGAAGCCTACAGGACTCCAAACAGACTGGACCAGAACAGAAATACCTCCCATCACATAATAATCAAAATACCAAATGTACTAAACAAAGAAAGAATATTAAAAGCAGTAAGAGAAAAAGGCCAAGTAACATATAAAGGAAGACCTATCCGAATTACATCAGACGTCTCACTAGAGACGATGAAAGTTAGAAGATCCTGGGAAGATCTCATACAGACTCTAAGAGAACACAAATGCCAGCCCAGACTACTATACCCAGTGAAACTCTCAATCACCATAGATGGAGAGACCAAGATATTCCATGATAAAACCAAATTTACACAATATCTTTCCACAAACCTAGCCCTGCAAAGGATAATAAGTGGAAATCGTCAATACAAGGAGAGAAACTACACCCTGGAAAAAGCGAGATAGTAATCTTCTTTCATCAAACCCAAAAGTAGATAACCACTCAAACATGAAGATAGCATCAAAAATAACAGGAAGCAATAATCACTATTCCTTAATATCTCTTAACATCAATGGTCTCAATTCTCCAATAAAAAGACAGACTAACAGACTGGATATGTAAACAGGACCCAGCATTTTGATGAGTGCAGGAAACACACCTCAGTGTCAAAGGCAAACACTACCTCAGAGTAAAAGGCCGGAAAACAATCTTACAAGCAAATGGTCCCAGGAAACGAGCTGGAGTAGCCATCCTAATATTGGATAAAATTGACTTTCAACCTAAAGTCATCAAAAAAGACACAGAGGGACACTACATAATAGTCAAAGGAAAAACCCACCAAGGAGAACTCTCAATTCTGAACAAATGCAAGGGCACCCTCATTCGTAAAAGAAACTTTACTAAAGCTCAAAGCACACATTTTACGTCACACAATAATTGTGGGTGACTTCAACACCCCACTCTCTGCAATGGACTGATCAGGAAAGCAGAAACTAAACAGGAACACAGTGAAACTAATTGAAGCTTTGGACCAAATTGATTTAACAGATATATATAGAACATTTTATCCTAAAGCAAAAGAATATACCTTCTTCTCAGCACCTCATGGTACCTTCTCCAAAATCGACCATATAATTGGTCACAAAACAGACCTCAACAGATATAAGAAGATCGAACTAATCCCATGCCTCCTATCAGATCACTATGGAATAAGGGTGGTCTTCAATGGCAACAAAAACAACAGAAAGCCCACATACACGTGGAAGCTGAACAATGCTCTACTCAATGATACCTTGGTCAAGGAAGAAATAAAGAAAGAAATCAAAGACTTTTTAAAATTTAATGAAAATGAAGGCACAACATACCCTAATTTATGGGACACAATGAAAGTGGTGCTAAGAGGAAAATTCATAGCCCTGAGTGCCTCCAAAAAGAAACAGGAGAGAGCATACATTAGCAGCTTAATGGCACACCTGAAAGCCCTGGAACACAAAGAAGCAAATACACCAAAGAGGAGTAGAAGGCAGGAAATCATCAAATTCAGGGCTGAAATCAATCAAGTAGAAACAAATAAAACCATACAAAGAATCAACAAAACTAGGAGTTGGTTCTTTGAGAAAATCAACAAGATAGATAAGCCCTTAGCCAGACCAGCCAGAGGGCACAGAGACAGTACCCAAATTAGCAAAATCAGAAATGAAAAGGAAGATATAACAACAGAAACTGAGGAAATTCAAAAAATCATCAGATCCTACTACAAAAGCCTGTATTCAACACAACTAGAAAATCTGGAGGAAATGGGAAATTTCCTAGACAGATACCAAATACCAAAATTAAATCAGGATCAAATAGACCATCTAAACAGTCCCATAACCCCTGAAGAAAGAGAAGTGGTCACTGGAAGTCTTCCAACCAAAAAAAGCACAGGACCAGATGGTTTTAGTGCAGAATTCTATCAGACCTTCAAAGAAGACCTAACACCAATACTCTTCAAACTATTCCACAAAATAGAAGCAGAAGGAACACTACTCAACTCATTCTATGAAGCCACAATTATGCTGATACCAAAATCACATAAAGATCCAACAAAGAAAGAGAATCTCAGACCAATTTCTCTTATGAATATCGATACAAAAATATTCAATAAAATTCTTGCCAACTGAATCCATCAAAACGATCATTCACCATGATCAAGTAGGCTTCATCCCAGGGATGCAGGGATGGTTCAATATAAGGAAGTCCATCAATGTAATCCACTACATAAACAATCTCAAAGAAAAAAACCACATGGTCATTTCATTAGATGCTGAAAAAACATTTGACAAAATTCAGCATCCTTTCATGCTAAAGGTCTTGGAAAGATCAGGAATTCAAGGCCCATATCTAAACATAGTAAAAACAATTTACATCAAACCAGTAGCCAACATCAAACTAAATGGAGAGAAACTTGAAGCAATCCCACTAAAATCAGGGACTAGACAAGGCTGCCCTCTCTCTCCATATCTTTTCAATATAGTACTTGAAGTTCTAGCTAGAGCAATTAGACAAGAAAAGGAGGTCAAAGGGATACAAATTGGAAAGGAAGAAGTCAAAATATCACTATTTGTAGATGATATGATAGTATACTTAAGTGGCCCAAAGAACTACACCAGAGAACTCCTACAGCTGATAAACAACTTCAGCAAAGTGGCCGGATATAAAATCAACTCAAGCAAGTCAGTAGCCTTCCTATACTCAAAGGATAAGCAGGCTGAGAAAGAAGTAAGAGAAATAATACCCTTCACGAGCCACAAACCATATAAAGTATCTTGGTGTGACTCTAACCAAACAAGTGAAAGATCTGTATGACAAGAACTTCAAGTCTCTGAAGAAAGAAATTGAAGAAGACCTCAGGAGATGGAAAAATCTTCCATGCTCATTGGATTGGCAGGATTAATACAGTAAAAATGACCATATTGTCAAAAGCAATATACAGATTCAATGCAATCCCCATCAAAATCCCAACTCAATTCTTCCTAGAGTTAGAAAGAGCAATTCTTAAATTCATCTGGAATAACAGAAAACCCAGGATAGCTAAAACTATTCTCAACAGTAAGAGAACTTCTGGGGGAATCAGTATCCCGGACCTCAAGCTGTACTACAGAGCAATAGTGTTAAAAACTGCATGGTATTGGTACAGTGACAGGCATGTAGATCAATGGAACAGAATTGAAGACCCAGAAATGAATCCACACTCCTATGGTCACTTGATCTTTGACAAAGGAGCTAAAACCATCCAGTGGAAAAAAGATACCCTTTTCAACAAATGGTGCTGGTTCAACTGGAGGTCAGCATGCAGAAGAATGCAAATTGATCCATTTTTATCTCCTTGTACTAAGCTCAACTCCAAGTGGATCAAGGACCTCCACATAAAACCAGACATACTGAAACTAATAGAAAAGAAACTAGGGAAGAGCCTTGAACACATGGGCACAGGGGAAAACTTCCTGAACAGAACACCTATAGCTCATGCTCTAAGATCAAGAATTGACAAATGGGACCTCATAAAATTACAAAGTTTCTGTAAGGCAAAGGACACTGTCAAAAGGACAAAGCGGCAGTCAACAAATTGGGAAAAGATCTTTACCAACCTTACATCCGACAGAGGGCTAATATCCAATATATACAAAGAACTCAAGAAGTTAGACTCCAGAGAGCCAAATAACCCTATTAAAAAATGGGGTACAGAGCTAAACAAAGAATTTTCACCTGAAGAATATCGAATGGCTGAAAAGCACCTAAAGAAATGTTCAACGTCCTTAGTCATTAGGGAAATGCAAATCAAAAACAACCCTGAGATTCCACCTCACACCAGTCAGAATGGCTAAGATCAAAAACACAGGAGACAGCAGGTGTTGGTGAGGATGTGGAGAAAGAGGAACACTCCTCCACTGCTGGTGGAATTGCAAGCTGGTACAACCACTCTGGAAATCAGTCTGGTGGTTCCTCAGAAAACTGGGCATGACACTCCCGGAGGATCCTGTTATACCACTCCTGGGCATATACCCAGAGGCCTCCCCGGCATGCAATAAGGACACATGCTCCACTATGTTCATAGCAGCCTTATTTATAGTGGCCAGAAGCTGGAAAGAACCCAGATGTCCCTCAACGGAGGCATGGATACAGAATATGTGGTATATCTACACAATGGAATACTACTCTGCAATTAAAAACAATGAACTCATGTAATTCCTAGGCAAATGGTCAGAACTGGAAAATATCATCCTTAGAGAGGTAACCCAATCACAAAAGAACACACATGGTATGCAGTCACTGATAAGGGAATATTAGCCCAGAAGCTCAGAATACCCAAGACACAATTCACATATCAATTGATTTCCAAGAAGAAGGAAGGAGAGACCCCTGGTCCTGGAAAGACTGGATGTAGCAGTGTAGGGGGATACCAGGACAGAGAAGCAGGAGGGGGTTGAATGGGGAACAGGGGGAGGGAAGAGGGCTTATGGGACTTTCGGGGAGGAGGGAACCTGGAAAGGGGAAATCATTGGGAATGTAAATAAAAAATATAGAAAATAAAAAAAATTAAAAAAAAAAAAAGAAGTTCAGACACTCTGGGAAGTTCACATGAGAGAAGGTCTCTGGAGTCTGAAAAGGAGTTACTAGGTATCCCTATACCACCAGAGAGGAACAGAGAGTCTAAGTGATTTGCTCTAGCCACCCGATTTCAGTTTATACTCATCCTGAGAGATGTCAGGGTATGAGAGGACCACTGAAGTGGTAGCCGTTGAAGTAGCAGAATCTAGCAGGGTGGGTTTCAAATCTTCTCATTTAGTTCTTTAAACTGCATTTGTTCTCAAACAATGATAAATATCCATCTCTGTCTTCCGTCCTTTCAAAGAGGCCTTTATTTTCAAAAGACCAGAGTTGGGTCTAAAGTTATGCTCTCTATTCCCTCAAAGTGGTTTCTACACAGTGGGTATTGTATTTTTGCATCAAATATCAGAACCATCAGAAGCATTGTCATGACTTCAATTTACCTTGGCCATTTTCCAATTCTAATTGCACAACTGTTCCCAAAGGCAACATAACACAACCAAATGAAGAGATAACTTGAATTCAACATGGGTCAGCTATTCTTTTCTGTATTTCTAACTCCTGTCAGTCTCTGTGTGTCTGAGAAAGTATGCTTTTGACTTTAATAAATTTAACTTCACAAAGAAGAAAAAAAAAAGAATAAAGGGGCACCAGGAATTAGAATGGAGCTATGATCAAAGAGATAACCAGATTAAGGGAGTGGTGAGCTCAGGGTAAGATCCCACCCTGCTAAACTTATTGTTTATGTGTTAGCAGTTGAATGAGGAATAGTTATATCATGTTAGGCATTATTACATGGTTATTATTTTCATTTGGACTTTTAATCTGGGGTGAATTACAATCCAAAAATGGAGGATGCAGACTTTTGATCTAGATCTTGAGACATAGTGGCCATGGAAAGCATAGGCCCAGGTATGGTGGTGCACGCCTTTAATCTCAGAAGAAAGAAGCAGGCAGATCTCTGAGTTCAAGGCCAACCTGGGACAGATCAAGTTCCAAGTAGGTTCAGGGGTATTGATCCCAGAAATCAGGAGACACAGCCATGCAGTCCTCTGAGTACAAGGTCAATCTACAAAGCAAGTTCCATGATAGCCAAGCTTGGGCAGTGAAGGAATTTGAAACAGAAAGCTGGTAAAAATGTAATAGAACAAGGGAGTCATGTTGCAGCCCCAGCGAGCAGCAGAATTCAGCAGCTTTGGTCATATGGCTCTGGCTTTAGAGTCAAGAATAGAGGGACTACTGGGACAATTGATGCGGGTGAGCTGGAGTTAAGAAATTAGTGGTGATTAAGAAGAGACCAGCATCACTGAGGTGAAATCTTCTGGCAAGTGTTTCCTGAGAGCACAAAGAAGCTGTGTTCCAGAGATAGCTAAGATTGTACCTTGTGCTGCCGCTGGACTTGGTAATGTGTAAATATCACCCAGGTGGAACTGGTTTTGAAGATATGATGGGGTCATGGAGAATAGCTGAGGCTTGGCACTGTGAGAGACCAGGGAAGGCTATTGGTGCAATTGATGTTGCAGTTGATGGACCAGGACTGAAGAGGTCTTGAAAAGAAGTTGAGGTTTGACACCACAAAAGGAGCCTATGAGAAGCTATTGATGAAGCCTAGTTGTAGCAGAAGAACTCAGTGTATTAGAGATACCAGTACTATGGGATGACCACCACCAAGAAGTGATACAAGCCCTTTGGAGGAACCCAGAAGATCATGTGTAGAAGCCAAACATTAGAACAAAAATCTGTGAAATTGAAATTACCTTGTAGATCCCAAGATCTTAGAGACGCTAAAGCCATGGGATTCCTGCCAAGGGAAGCTGCTAACAGGGAGCAGAAACAGCCCAAGAGAAAGAAGCTGTTGCAGTAAACAGATGAAGGGACTTGTAGATCTGAAGAGAGCATTGACATCAGACATGGAAACACTGAGTGTGGAGTCTGCCCAGCTGGTTCTTGGTCTTGTTTGGTCCAGTATTTCTTTACCATGATGTTTTTGGAATGGTAATATATATCCTGTGACGTTTAAGGTATGTGATCTGCTTCTTGATTTTTGACTTTAGAGCGGATTACAGTCAAATGATTGAATCTCAGAAAAGACTTTGAACTTTGGACTTGTTGAGACTACTATAGACTATAGGAACCTTTGAAGTTGAAGTAAATGTATTTTGCATTCTGCTATGTTTAGGTATGGCCCCCACAGACTCACGTATTTCAACATACCTATGGGGGCCAGGGAGTCAAATGTGGTGGTTTATATACACTTGGCCCAAGGAGTGGCACTATTAGGAGGTTTGGCCTTGTTGGAATAGGTGTGGTCTTGTTGGAGGATGTGTGTCACTGTGGGGATGGTCTTTGAGACACTCTTCCTAGACACATGGGAGCCAGTCTTCTCCTGACTGCCTTTGGATCAAGAAGGAGAACTCTCAGCTCCTTCTCCAGCCCCATGTCTGCCTGGATGCTGCCATGCCCCCACCTTGATGATAATAGAGTGAACCTCTGGACCTATAAGCCAGCCCCAATTAAATGTTGTCCTTTATAAGAGTTGCCTTGGTCCTGGGGTTTCTTCACAGCAATGGAAACCCTAACTAAGACAGGTATTTTCTAAACTTCCTATCTATAGGAGAGCCCATTGCCAAAATAGAGGGACACAGCTTCACACCACCTGGCAGTGTAGGTCATCCCAACGAAGAGAACACTAGGGAAAGCACCCCAAGGTCATCCAGGTGAGGCTTTCGGCAGAAGGTTAAGTGCAGCCGGGCTCTCACTGGTGAGAGGGAATCAGACACAGGCAGGCAGGGTCATAGGAAGAGCCCTCTGTAACGAGGGCAGCCAGAATGCTGGCTCTACCGACCGAGAACTTTAAGTACTGCCTGCAAAACCACCAGAAGAGGACGGAACGGGGCCTCCAGCCCTGTGGGCACGGTGACCTGGGACTTCTGCCCTCCAGAACTGGAGATGGATGATAAAGTTTATGGTACTTGGTTGCAACTGCTCTTGTGTGTTTGTGACTCTGAATTAGGCTGCAGCAAAAGTGCAAGCAACAAAATAAAGACACCCTCAATAAAACAAGCAAAGAGCCAAAAACAAACAAACAAACAACAAAAAACCCAAGTTTTTTTCACCAAAGGACAATACCAGGAAATCAAAACAATAACCAAAGTAGACAGGCATGACCATGCATGCCTGTAATCCCAACACTTGGGAAGTGAAGGCAGGAAGACCCAGAGTTCAAGGCTAGCCTCAGCTATATAGTTAGATCAAGGCCAGCCTGGTCTACATAGGACACAAAACAGACAAACAAACAAGAACAAAACATTTAAAGTAATGATAGAGCAGTTCAAAGAACAAGGGAAAAGTTTTACAAATCCTGAACCTGACGAGTCTGGTTCTCTGATTCTAGGGAGGCGGCTGCCAATTTCCATGCCCCAGGCTGTCTCAACTGAGTCAGGAGTCCTGACTGAAATGGGCTGGAATCTTGAATGGTGTACTGGTGAGTCTCCCAAACAATAATGGAAAAGATTGCACTTTTTCTCCAAACAGACTATTTAAAAAGATGTCAGTTACAAAACCACAAGAAAAGTCTTTCCTGGGAGTGTTCCTTTATTGTGTCCTTTGAAAGACTGGCCAGTGGTGAGCCATGCTTTGTGGCCCCAGCACCACCTGGTCAGGGGAAATAGGGCCCTTGGGATGTACGAATGGGTCGCAGCTCTGGGGCAAAGCCACCAGGAATTTTTCCACTGAATGATGAGAGGAAAACTCCTAGGTGGGGCTCTTCAATGAGAGGCAGATGCAATTTGGAAAAAACAAGATCTGGCTCCGGAGCACAAAAGTGATTTTTTATGGAGAATGCCGGCCATTCACTAAAACGCTGCCCAAGCCAATGTCTGTCTGGACCGTCTAGAAGCCTGGCAGGCACTAAAGTGACCCACTGTCCCTTTGGTGATGGAGATGGCTTGCTGGGATGGCTCAGGTTCAGTGAGAGACCTGCAGGCATTGCAGCCCCTGCCAATGGAGTCCACCTCATTCTGTGATCTTGTATTCTTAAGCCATTGCCAGGTGCACAGGCCCAAGGGAAAGTCGCTTGCTGAGGTCACATGCCTGGTTTTGTGCACTCAAACTGGTTAGGAAATACCCTCTGGTGGCTGAATGAGATTCCTGCATTTCTAAACCCACGCTGAGCACAGACCTCTAGAGAGTCACTGTCTCCTAAGTGGTTGCTGTTAGTGGGCCATGGTGCCCTCTTTCTCCCTTAGCCTTACTGAAGGCCCTTCACCAGACTGTCTACAGACAGACTCAAGTGTGAATGCAACTTTAGGCTTTGTGGTCAGACAGCTCTTGACTGCAATTCTAGATCTATCACTGACTTGTATACAGACTTGGACAGTTCACTGTAGACTACCCACCAGGTTCCTCTAACTCAAGCTAAGGTGACATGGTGTTCACAAGATGCCCCCAAAATGGCAGATTATGAAAAATATTGAGTCTAGATAAATACATTTCCTCTTCTGACAACTAGGACCATGATTGTTAAAATACTAAACTGTTGGCATTCCTACTGCTCTTTAAAACATCAGTAATCTCCTGAAACCACTCTATGGTTTTTTAGGTGGTAATCCATTTCCCATGATCCAACCATTGTGATTTACCACCAGATGTCTTTGGGCAATGAGTTTCCCTTGGATTTCAGTGTAGTGCTGCACACCTATAGTCTGAGGGCTCAGGAGACAGACACTGGAGGAATACAAATCCTGTACCAACCTGAACAACGAACAAACAAAACCAACAACAGCAAATGGGTAAGTCCGAAGCAATCGATTTTGTGAGAAGATGCTATTAAAGCCTTGTTCATTTCCCATGGAAATCACACCAATATCTTGGCACAGAAACCTTGCCACATCCTTTTCTCCTAAGTCACCTCCGGGTGAGTCACCTCTTCTACTCCAACACTATTATTCTGCTTTAAATTGTTTCCAAAATTCAGGAGAGCCTTTACTCCTCTTTAATAAGTACCAGATGTAATGGAGCCCTCTTTTTTTGTTACTGTTGCTTCTTCTGCACTGTCAGGCAGTGATGTTGAACACCAGGCAGTGCACAGCTCAGAAGACATGGTAGCAAGCCGCTTTGGCAGGAACTTGATGCTCTGAGCATATCCGCAGACTGTTGAGGCCCCACATCTAACCTCTAAAGTTGGTTCCTTCGATTCATGTTCAGTGACCCCTAGCTAAGCAGTTTCTGACCTCAGCTGTGACTCCACGATCGTTCAACCAGTGTAGCAGTTGAACAGGAATCCTTCACACCGAGACTTCTGTTTGGCAAGTGTCACAAATGAAGGTTTGTGTCCCTTTGAAATTCCTATGTTGTGAGCCTAGGCCCCCATGTGACAGTATCTGGGAACTGCTTTTATGGAAGGAATTAAAAATGGAGGCCACAGGGTAGGGCTTTGATCTACAGGAGGAGTTGTCTGTTCAGAAGACAGACCTGTCATCTCTGTGTGTGCTCATTGCCAAGTGGCTACCAGCTAAGAAGTTTCTCCCAGAATCTGAGCATATTGATGTCCTGAACTTGGACTTCTGACAGTCTTCCCGTGTCTTAGTTGCTTGTCTGTTGCTGAGACCGTCTCTGACAGGAGCTACTTAAGAAAGAAAGAGTTTATTTTGGCTAGCAGTTACAGACAGATGCCTTCCAATCACAGAGAAGAGAAGACATAGCAACAGGAAGGCAAGGCTGGCGGCAGCAGGAAGCTGGCTGGCCACATCGTATCCACACTCAGGAAGCAGAGTGAGCAGGAAGTGAGGCTCACTATACAGCCTTAAGGCCCTCCCCCAGTGATGTCCTTCCTCCAATGAGGCTTCACCTCCTAAAGGGTCCACAGTTGTCCCAAATAGCACCATTACCTAGTGTTCAAACATACCAGCCAATGAGGGACATTTCACAATCAAACCATATCAATACACTGATAAATTAAATCTCTGTTGTTCAGGCCCTGCTGGCTATAGATAGCCCTCTGCTGTGGTGGCTGGAGATAAGGGCTCTTGTGTCCATTTTTTTTTTTTTTTGATACAGAGTTTCTCTGTATAGCCCTGGCTGTCCTGAAAACTCACTCCGTAGACCAGTCTAGTCTCAAACTCGCAAAGATCCACCTGCCTCTGCCTCCTGAGCATGCTGGGAGTAAAGGTGACTCCTTTCCACAATCTCTATCTGGGCCACCATGGCCCCTCTTGAGCTGGGAATCTTGTGGCCATCTGGGGACATGGTAAAGGGTTCAGGTGAACGCTTGCAGAACAGGGCCCTCCAACATGCACTTGTGGCCTGAGCAAGGGTCCTTTGGTCTAGGTCTAGCCAGGATTGCCTGGGTTCTGGTTACAGAGTTGCCTTATGCCTCCCCTCCCCAGTCTCCCACTTCCTGTCTCGTTTTCACTCCCCTCCCTTTCCTCTGAGACAGACACCTGCCCGATCTTGTCTCTGTGACCATCCAGTCACTTGCCTTTCAAGTGTGCACGTTTCTGGGGTTTCCTCTTCCGTCTCAATTGCCCTGAAGAGAAACAAGCTGTTTGCTTCAGAAGACCCCAATGAGGATACCTCCCTTTCCTGGTGGAAGTGGTTGTGTTACACTACGCCAATTCTGAGTGTGAACCATCCCGGGCAGTGGTGCCCAGTGCCATCAGGACCTTTGCTGCAGAGCGCAGGGAGCATGAGTTGGAGGGATATTTAAGGGGGTGTGGTGCTGCCCTGCGTCTCTGCTGGGTCCTCTGGCCAGGACAACAGCCCTTCCTCACAGGAGGCTGCTGCATACCCAGTTCCTGCCTAGGAGAGGCTTCCTCTAACTCCTGCTGGTTGGTCTGGGCTTCTTTGTTTTTGTTTCTGTTTTATTTCCTTCCTTCATCTTCACGGGGGGGGGGGGGGGGGGGGGGGCATCACAGAAGCTGCTGTGTGCTTTTCTACAGCATCACACAAAGTTCACAGCTCTGGCTTTAGGTGCTTCCCTCCCTCCCCACCCCCACCCCCACCCCCACCCCCAAACAGTAGGGAATCAAAGCTCTACACATTGTGACAGTTCCTCCTGGGGATAGCCCACTGCTGTGTTCATGACCAAGCCCTGGTGCCAATTTCAACCGTAAAATGTGAATTTGTGCCAATGGGGGCTGATGAATTAGATCAGCCTCCAGAATGAACATTTGTTTTAAAAATGTTAGGCATGTGCTCCTAATCTTACTGCTGGGGAGAGAGGGGAGACAGGGGTGTTCCTAGGGTCCATTGGCCAGCGCAGTGCGGCCTACTAGTCAAGCTCCAGACCTGTGAGAGACACTGTCTCAAAACACAAGGTGGGCGGTGCCCGCAGAATGACTCCCAGGGCTTTCCTCTGGCCTCCATGTCTATATGTGTGTGCACACACACATGTACACACATGCAGCACTGTCTCTGAAGAGTGAGAAACCAGGATATGCTATTTAACTCCAGTACCCCTGCTGTCAGAGTACTGGCTTTGAGGGTCAAGGGAATGGGTGCTTGCAAAGTGCTTGGTGCTACCGTCTGTTCCAGCATCCTCTTTGGGGGAATTTCCCACCTCCAGCCCTCATTTTTAGAGAAAGAACATTCTCCAGTAAGAACAATGAACATGTTCTGTTTGGCTCTTTACCAGTAGGTCTCGAATCTTTGGAGTTCGTCACCTGTGGGTAGAAAAGGAAGCAGACACTGATCTGATCTATGGCTTCCCTCATCTCCCCACCCTGTCCTAAACGCGGCTCCGTTACTGCTCAGCAGCCTTTGTTTGACGTCAGTTATCACTGGTTGTATAGACAGGGTTTAAAGTGCATGGGAGGATGTGCCTGGGGTCTCTGCACTGCTTTACAAAGAGATTGTCTTGGGCTTAGCTTTCAGGGGGTCCTCACATCTGTGCTACTGAGGGATGGCTGTATTTCAAGGGGGATGGGATGGAAGATGGGATGAGGGCTGGATGCCAACAAAAGGGTAAGGTAGGCCAGACAAGGTAGCTCAGGTCTGGAATCTCAGGATCCTAAGTTCCTAGGAAAGACTGCCTCAAAACCAAAATGAAAGCCAAACAAAACAACGCTCAACCAAACAACAAAAGTGAGAATCAGATGGAGAGAAAGTTCAGGGTTCAGGAACACTGGCTGCTCTTCCAGAGGACCCAGGTTCGATTCCCAGCATCCACATGGCAGCTCACAAGCATTTGTAACTCCAGTCCCAGGATATCCAGCCATTCCGGCCTCATTGATCATCAGACAGACATGTGGTGCATAGTCAAAACATCCATACACATAAAAATAAGTAAATCTAAAACAAACCTGTCATACAGCATGTAATTTACGTATATATTTTTAAGTGAGGGTAGGGTGAGGGGAGAGGATGCTCTGAGGCTGGGTCCCAGGCAGTTGGGATGACTTCCCAGCAGGCTACAGGAAATGAGCGCTAAGGAGACAGGCATGGCTTCCAATTCCACCTGTGCCTTCCTACCTCTCTGTGATGGGGGCTGATGATGTCATTCTGGAGTGAATCTGAGATGCCACCTGTACCTGAGTGGGTATGTGAAGTACCTGGGTATTACAGGGTTAGCTCTGCCTGGGGGTGAAGTGCTCACCCTGCAGAGGTGAGGGCTGAGAGAGAACAGCTTTGACCCAGATCAGGTAATGTCCGGCAGGATCCAGGGAGGCCTGCACACCCTCTGGCTTCAGTATTCACAGGATTCCCTGCCTGGCTGAGGGTCTTCTGTGGACATTCTGGCCCTGGGTTCTGTTGTTTCCTTCAAACCAGGTTGGCACCCTCCAACTGACCCCTGGCATGGCCGTCTCTCCAGGGCCACCAGGGAGAGGGTGATTCTCACTACCTTGGACCTGTTTATAGAGGGACATGGATGACTGAGTCTTCACAGGGTCTGGGTGGCAGCCCCACAAAGACACCTTTCAGACCACTCGGCTGGGGACACAGCAAAAGTGATGGCAAATGAGGTCAGACCAGGAAGGACCTGGCCTGGCCCTGCTGCATGAAATCCACAGTCAGTCACAGGAACAACCACCCCATGGAATCACACTGTGGCCCAGGCTGCGGAAATTGCACAGGCATCTCTCCGTCACCTGCTTCATAAGCAAGAGGAAACAGAGAGGTGCAGATGCTCTTCTAGGGAGCTATGACTTTCAGCACTGATCCCTCTGAGGCCAAAATGTTGTGTTTCTTACTTTGGCCATGTTGCTTCCCTTAGCAAAGTTAACACCAATAGCTTCTGTTTACGGTCTGTAAACCTCAAATACATCCACTTTATAGAGAAGTCTAAGGTTCAGAGAGGACCAGTGACTTTTCTAAGGTAGGGACTGATAGAGCTGGGGTACATCATACACTCCCTCTGTGAGGGAGGGGCCTGGTCGGAGGCCATGAAGCTGTCCCAGAGGGCACTGCTGCCTGCTGAAGCCCGGCTCCACCCAGGCTGGGGACCCAGCAGTCTCATGCTGTTTGGTGATTGGCTGCTTGGCCATCACTCAGCTGGCGTGGCCTCTCCATTCCTGTAGGTTGAATGTCCACTGTCCATTCCACAAGTCAGGTCACTTGCCAGCTGCAAATTCCACCCGGGACATAAGCATGGGGTCTTCTCCATCATTCTCATGGGCAGCTGTTACCTCCTGTGATATTGCCAGTGAAGAGAGGACCCTCCGCCCCACCTCTCAGGCAAGTCTAGGTGCTCTGTTCTCTCCCCTTTCGGACTCTGCATTGGCTTCCTGAGGGACACAGTGGAGGAGGAACCCGCTGGGAACCTGTCAATGGTTCTGGCATCCCTGTGGTCGGTGTTCCATTTACACCTGCTTTGCCGTATCCCGTGCCATCTCACCCAACCCCGTCCTCTCCTGCCCCATCCCACCCTACCCACTGCCTGTGCCTATTCTAGCTCCATCAACTCAGCCCCGTTCCAGCCTAGCCCCACCCACCCAACCCCAATGGCCCAGCCCACTCTGCCCGTCCCCTCCCTCCACCTGAACAGCACCATGCCTCAGCCCATGGGTGCGGGCTGAGCGCTGACTCTGTACTCCTGGCTGTGGCTCTCACAGTCATGTTTCACAGTCAGACCGCCCACCTCAAACTACCTTTGAGACAGCCACCGGGCACACGCCTCCCTGTTCTGTTCTAGCTGACAGCTCCCCTCAGAAGCGTGCATAGATGACCTCCTCTTGGTCCTGTCAATAGTACCCCCCACTCTCCTGTGGGAGAATCCAGGTGGAATGCTCAGCCCCGGGCTCTAGCCAGGCCTCAAGGCCCTGACACCTCATATGATTTGAGTGGGCCTAGAACCGGCTCTGTTGTCAAGGGAGACCTCCGCATTTTCCTCTCTGCTAATCAGAAGGCAAACAGAGAACAGGGGCTGCTCTGCTGCCCTCCACTCTGTGGTGCCCAGCCTGACAGGCAACAGCTTTAGTGTGGCTGCAGGTGGGGACGGCCATGCGCTTCCTCTTCTCCCCTGAGGGATAAGGAGGCCTTGCATCTCAGTGAAACAGTGAGTTCTAAGGCTTGGGCTTGGGCACAAAGGAAGCCGACTGCTGGCTTCTAAAGCCGGCTGTGGTTGAAGGCCACTGTCCCAGAACTGGCCTGGGCAAACAGCACCCTGTGTGGTCCAGCCTGTCTCCTAGACTTGTCAGGCTCTGTGGATAAAGAGCGATGTTACCAACGTCAACTGTACACACATCTTCCTGGGGACCTGTGGGGAGGCAGGGGTAAAGGCCAGAGAAGTGGTCTGAGTCCTGTGTGTCAAAGGACTCATTTTACAACAAACCACGCCTTCTCAGCATAGACTTAACGAGGTGAATCAGAGCGACACTGCACAACGGGCCCTTCATGGGATTTCACCCAATAACGTTCCTCGTGCTTTTCCCACCCACCCCCCCAAGCATTTATGGAGAGATCGATGCTTAGAATAGAAACCAGTGAAATCCTATTAATAACTCACAGGCTATAAATACATGACTGTGAGCTTCACAGACATGAGAACAGCTTCATGGACTTCCACCAAGTTTGCAATGGCGTAAGGTGCTGTGGGAAGGAGCCCAGGGCAAGATCAGACGTGGGCAGGCTTTCCCAGAGACAGTACCAAACTCCAACAGTACATGGCGAGTGCACGGGAGTGGGGTGGGGCTATAGAACAGTATGGACACATGGGAGACCCGGCAGGCTGCCATGGTCCCCAGCTTGCTCTGGCTGTTGGACTGGTGTCCAGGTGACTGCCATGGGCTAACTCTTGGCTTTAGCTGTCTTCCCCACTGTTAACACTTGTGGCCCAGCACCTGCTCATGAGCCCAGCAGGGGCTCAGCTCATGCCCTGTGCCCTTAGGGAGCAGACTCAAAGGTTTCCAGCAGATGATTTTTCTCTGTGTAGCCCTGGCTGTCCTGAAACTCACTCTGTAGACCAGGCTGGCCTCAAACTCAGAAATCTGCCTGCCTCTGCCTAGCCAGCAGATGTTTTATGATGCATGTTCTAAAATGTGTCTTAGGTGATTTTTGGCTAAAAATTAGCCAGGCTTTTCAGAATGCAATATACACACAACATGGAATACTACTCAGCCTTCGAAAGGAAGAAAATTCTGACCAGAGGTAAAGACAAGCTTCTAGTTTTCACCCATGCCCTGGTCACCTTTTATGACAAGCAAGTGGCTAGTTTACACTTTTCTGTTCCTTTTCAGGCTTCAGAATTCAGATCAATGTGATGGGGCCCAGGTGTGGGATAGCAGTTAACTCCAGAGGACTGGCACCCTCTGAGCACACTCCCATCTCTGAGGGCAGGAGCTGCACACATCTTGCTGAGTTCTTGGCTGGCAGCAAAGTCCTCACTGAGGGCATTTGTGGTAAAGGTGGGAGGGGAACATTCCTTCAGTATAGAAACAATGCCCTGGGTTAAATCTTGTTAGATCCGGGCTGGGCAGGAAGCTCAGCTGTAGAGTGCCTGCTTAGCAGTGCTTAGACACTGGGCTCTACCCCCAGAGCACAAACGCTCCAAACCCCAACTCTGAGAAGCCAGACAGGCTGTCAGCAGCGTGCTCAACCACGGGTAGGGGCTCTCGGGTGTGAGCAATCTTTCCTACACGCACGGCCAGCACCTCCTGGGAGCCTGGGAGACAAACACTTTTGGGCCAGTGAGTAAGGTGTTTGCCACGAGGTTTTGATGACCTAGCTTCAATCACTGGGACCCACATAGTAGGAGAACCAGTATCTCCAAGCTGTCTTCTGACCGCCGCACACGCAACCTGTCACCTTCTCACCCTACCGCACCCCAGGTCAATAACTAATGTATTAGAAAGAGAAAAGGAAAAGAAATACAAACCTTGGGCTCCCCAGACCTTGGACCGAACCCCCACCTTACCCACCCCTGCTTGCCCTTAGCTATGCAGGGGACACTGGTACTCATGCAAGCTGCAGCTGCATCAGGTCAGGACGTTTCCTGAGCTGAGACTGACAGCTGCACCATTCAGCCTGAGCCAGGGCACTTCATTCTCAAGTCCTGTGTGGTCTACGGAGATGGCGGGCAGGTAGAGGAAAGGAGGGGTCCCCTCCACAGACAAGGCTCTAAGGCTCTGTTGAGGCTTTAGGGAAAGACCATCCAATGACTTTATTGTAAAACATCCACTATTTATTAGCAGTTTTTTTCTTCTAAAAACACTAACATGAGAACTGAGCACGGCACCCAGAGTGACTCGCCCCTGCGATGGGGAGACGCCAGGACGGAAGCTGTGGGGCTCTCCATGCACCCCGAGTCTCAGCTTCCTCACTCACTCCAGGGCTCCAACACTACCTCTGACAAGGAAAGGAAGCCACTAAGATCACAAGCACAGGAAGGTCACACAACCTTAAGGCTACTGATGCTAACCGCCACACGTTCCAACAATATCAAAACCCACCGTCAAACAGCTGCTCCCACTGACCCTTGTGTCCTGACCGGCTTAGCCTCCACTGGCTTCTGCACACCACAGAGCGCAAGTGCTAACATCCTCATGCAGTGTCTGTGTTCAAGTAAAAGGGTTCGTTCAGGACAGCCCAGGTCACTGTAGTGCTTAAACCTCTGTAGTGTCTACTAGGGTCACGCCCTTTGACAGGCTGGTCAAGGGTGACACAATCCATGAGCAAGTACGGGTAACTGTCCCACCACCAAACTTGCTCTCCATCCAATGTGGATACCACTGCAGTCAAGGCCAAAATCTTGACATCAGTAATGACGTAGTCGACTAAAGTTATATTCGTATGAAACAGGAATCCATTTCTTCGTTAAAAAGAGCTTTCCAAAGGTATTGGGCATATTCTAAAAAAAAAAGAAAAAGACAATCATGTCAAAAAGCTTTTGACACGGGTCTATATTCAATAACTGTATGTTCCTTAAAAACGTAATAATGAAGTGAGAAAGATTTAAACTGAAAGCTCTACACTCCCTGATGATCAAGGACCTCTCCAAGAGGCACAAGGAGACAGCCCCACTGGTGCTGCCCTACGGCAGCCAGAGCTCTCGCAACCTTCATCAGCCATGTCAAAGGCCTTGCTCAACTGCCTCCCTCCCTACTTCACTACTAACAGTGTCCTGGAGACTCACAGGAGAGCACTAGCCAGAACAAGGGGCCAGAACACTCCTGGGGGTGGGGTGAGACAGGCGAGGGAGGGGTCGCTGCTCATACAGTGGCTTTCCTCTACCCTTCACCACCTCCGCATACAACACATGACTCGGGAGTGAGGACCGCATTCATCTCTCTATCTCCAGCTAATCCCGGAGACAAAGGGAACAGCCGCACGAACGAGGGACAGCCTGGATGTGCAGAGCTCACGAGTCTCTCTTGAGAAGCACTTGGAAATGAGGCTTGACTTCATGTGAAAACCGCAAATGTCAACCAGTGTCAGAGCCCCAGGTAAGCAGTTTCCGAGAAGATGGCCTCCACCAGCCCGTGTGAGCCAGCTACCACAATGGTTCCTGAGGAGGTTTCCTCTGCGGACTTGGATGCTCAGCTCTGCTGGGACAGAGTACACCTGGGAGCATGGGAGTGGTGAGTTCTGTGGGACGGCTCCCTCTCTGAATGGTGTGAAGCATGACTTCTAATCACAGCTTACCCCTTTTCTAACCATCTCACCATCAGCCTGGCAGAGAGGAGAGATGGGTACCAAACCTTAGGAAGCATCTTGGGATGGCGCTGGGGGGTCCTGGCTTTCAGGCTCCGGAGGAGGAGCTGGCACAGCTTCCTTTTTCTGGGCGGCCAGGAACTCGTGGATTGCCCGCTCTATCTGTGGCCTAAAGATGTGGTTTAGTTTGGGGTCTACAACTTGAGAAATGATCCTGTCCACTCCTGCTTCCAACATGCCTGACCTGTGGAGATAAAACAAACCACTGTTACTTAGTTCTCGAGAGTACTCCTTTGCACCAATATGTCCCAAGTGTCATTCGAGAGCCCAGCAAACAGCCATTCTCCCCAAGGTTCAGGCCACTGGCCTTTCGTTTGAAGGGATTCAGAGCTGACTGCTACCTACCATCCCTAACGCAGTCCTGACTTTGTACAAAGGAACGAGACAAATCAGAGCCGACTGCCCCAAAGGCCAATGCGTGTGACACACAGCAGGAGGAGCCTGGCCTCAGGTGTGGAGGGAGAACCACGGACATAACGTCCAAGGCAGCAAGAGCTTTGCTTTGCCTCCATTTTCTTCAGCATTTATACTTAGCAGCAAGAACAGAAGTGGCTTCCAGCAGCAATGCAAACATCCAGCACGGCCCAGACAACATGTCTGTGAGGACTGGTAAGATGCATAAGACTGGACACACAATGTATAGCTGCTCAGTGAGGGGTGGCTTCCGACCCCGACTTTTTGAGACCTCTGAGCCACCAGAGCTGACCCCGAGAAAGGGAGCAATGCTACGAAGACCAGGAAGACAGCCTGGGAAGCTTTAGATGCCACACTCTCCTGACACACAGGACTTTACATGGGTGGTAATTTTCTTTTTCTACAAGATTCCAATTTGCGTGGCCATGAACCACACGAGTACTAGATTGTCAACAAAAATCCTTTCCTATTTTTAAAATCTTTTACATTTCAAAATCACTGTATAGTCCAAAGTTTCAAGGAAATATATAAAGAGGCTCACACATCCTCTCCTTACACCTCTGGTGTTAGCACCTTGCATGATAAACTATAGTATCCAACGTAGGAAGATGGAACCAATACCCAGATTGTAGTAGATGACCTATTAACCCGGCCGTCTGTGTGCTGCTGTAACAGAGTAGTTGAGGCTGGGCAATGTAAAGAGGTGCACTTGGCTCATGATGCTAGCGGCTATAAAGTGCAAGCAGCACAGTGCCACCCAGAGTCTGCTCAAGTCCCCATCTGGATCACAACGCGATGGTGATCACATACATGCCAAGCTGCACTGCCTAGTGAGAAAAGCAGCTCAACTCTCCGATGTTTTATTTACTTTCCTTCTCTAGGAAGATCTCACTGCATAGCTAAGGCTAGTCTGGAACTCACTATATAACCAAAGCCGCCTGGTTCTCCTAGCCCTCCTGCCTCAGTCTGAGTGCTGGGATGACAGGAGTGTGGCATCACATTTGGCTAACCTCAACAACTGATTCTCAAAGAACCAATTCAGTGCAACAGGGATGAGGGCCCCATGATCTCAACCTCTTCTGTCAGCTCCCTCCTCAGCAGCGCTGGGGACCAACCTCTATCATAAAGGCCTCTGGGGGACACAGCACAACTTTACTGCATGGGTTTCTTAGGGTCTGCACCAGCACAGCTGACAGCCTGTGCTTTGGCTCTTCCAGTCCAACTGCCTACATATCTTTGGCAGCCACACTGCACGCATCCCTACACTATCAGCAAATGCAGCCATACCTAAGTCCTCCAAGATTTGCTTTTCTCACCACAATTCCCTGATGTTTCTATTTTCAGAGTTCTGCCTCATAAGTTTTTATTCAACAATTTAGTGGATTAAGAAGTGCCAAGCATAACCCCTGGTGCTAAAAGCCAAAATGGATTCTGACAGAACAGAAAAAAAATTACCTTGGAACCCATGACCCACCCCACTGTACTGGTAACAATCAGGAGACCTTCCAGAGCCACCACTGCATGCGCATATCTAGGAGTGGCCCAGTGAGCAGCCGGCACCCCAGGGCTCTGCGCACGATCTCCCTGACACACAAGACATCAGAAGGCTACAGAGCACCACAGACCAGGACCCCCATGAACCTGTGGCCAGCCTGTGTGGCATTCACACCGGGGCTTCCAACTTTTCTTTACTTACTGAACCACGCTCTGCCTCAGCCCATTTCGCAACTGGTTCTTGTTCATTGCAGGATTCCATTCCTGTTTGTCCAGATGTGTCGACACAAAATTATCCACCTTCTGCCTCAGGTTCTGATAAGCTGGCTAAGACAGCCATTCAGAAGAGACCACGTTAGTGTGTGTGCCAATGTCACGGCACTGAGCCATGCAGGAAACTGCTTTTCATAGAAACACATTTTCTCCTTTAAGCACACTCCCCCACCTGACCTCAGAGTTCACCTGCAGTGCAGCAGCCTTGAATCAACAGCCAGCTGGGTGCCTGTCTTGCAGTGACTGGGCACAGTGCAGGACATTGCCTATATAAGTCAATCTACTTTAAAAAAAAGGCTTATTTATTATGTGTATTAAGTATACAGTGTGTGTGGCACCAGATCTCATTATAGATGGTTATAAACTACCATGTGGTTGCTGGGAATTGAACTCAGGACCTCTGGAAGAGCAGTCCTAACCTCTGAGTTCTCTCTCCAGCCCCAAAGTCAATCTACTTCTAAAGAAACTCCACGAGGGGAGAGCCTGTTAGTATTAGGCTGCCCTCGTTTAGACATTAGACCTTCAGGCTTAAGAGAGGAAACAAAGGTGCCCTCTGTCTCCACGTGGCCAAGGACAGGTGCAAGCTGTTTCTGGAAGGAACAGGGTTCTAGGCCAAGTACTGACTTTACGAGTCACCTAACTTCTGAGTTTCAGTAATTTCCATCCCTAAAATGCGAACATTGCTGTCTGCTTGACTCACAGTAGATGTACACAGCGGTACACCAAGGAAAGCCCCTCCAAATGAAGCAGCCACCTAAGCCTCAGCAAGAGTCACTACAGCTACAGCCAAGGGAGCTCTGTGAAGAGTTTCCAGGCAAAGCTGTGACCCTCCAAGGGGCCTGAGGCACTTACTCTAAACCCGCCTCCTTAGAGCTTGAGAACAAATGTAGGAAATTACCTAGTGAGTACAAGGAGTATTCTGAGCCCCTGACTTCCTTCTCCCCAACTGGAGGCAGATAATACCTCTTCACCCCATCCTTGCTGAATGGCACGTTGGTGTCTGCAAGGCTCTGGTCCCGCTACGAGAACATGCAAGTAGGAAGGATGGCCTACCTGTGCAGATTGTGGTCTAAGATGTGTATATGTAGGGCAGACCTTACCCCACATCAAAGCCATAGGACAGGCCCCAGCTGCCTGCAGCTGACAGCAGAGCCCCAGCTGAGGCCTACTGGACCAGCTTGCTTCGGTGACTCACAGCCCTAACAGCATGAGGAGCAACCACTACCCTGGGGAGCCCTCTCAGTCAGCAAAGAGGCTCCTAACTCCACCACCTTAATCTTGGCTAGCAAGTTTTGTAAAGGGAAAAGGAATGTTCTGGCTACTACTATATACTTGCCCCCTGACACACATTCCAAAGTTTCCAAGTGAGGTGAATTAGCATTTTTTTTTAAACCGTAGAGACTGGCCTTTGGCAATGGATCCAACATAGCCATTAACTCCACTTCAATTAGTTAAATGGAAAAAAAAGGAAGGTGCTGATTCTACAGCTTATCCCAATTTGATCTCACACAAGTCTGCAAATGATTCTGCTGGGGAAAGGGACTATTAACGTGTCGTCCAATCCGGCCGGTGCTTAAAATCACCTCCCCGGTGGTGAACAAGGGAACGGGTGGAGCTTCTAAAGTACTCTGCCTCTCTGTAAAACACAAGTTTCTTGGGTATGGAGTGGGTATACTTGTGCAGCCATAAAAGAATCTCCAAGTTCAGAAAAGCGACTGGACTTAAAATAAAATTTTAAATCACAGCTGGTAAGTGCTCAGGTGTTGTGTGTGCACCACTCAGAAGACGCCGGTAATTCCCGCGCAGCGCGCATCCCAGCCAGGCTCCCGATGGGCCTTTTGTTTTATTCCGGGCTCTGACACGTCAAAGCAGCGAGGTGGACCGCCCCCCCTCGAGCCCCCCGCGGTCCGGGTACCTTAGTGTCTACGTCGGCCAGGCAGTCCCGGCGGAAGCTGTCAAACAGGCCACGGCTCTTGAGTTGCTCCACTATGAGAGCGATGAGCTGCGGGTCTCCCGGAGGCAGTGAAGCGGGATTGACGGGGCCGCCCGCCCCACTCGAGCCCCCCGCCGGTCCCGAGGCTTGGCCCGCCGCGCCTGCTCCCGCACCGTCCGCCATGGCCGCACCCCGCGCCCGCGCCGGGCCCCGCGCTCCGCTGCTCCTCCGGGAGCCGCGGGCCGAGCTGCGCTGACACGGAGGGCCCCACGGAGGCGGCGGCGGCGACGGAGGCGGCAGGATGGGAGGCGGCGGAGACCACGGCGCTCCCCGATCGCCGCGCTGCGGGCGCTCGTCTAATGGCGTCACTGACGGCCTTTGCATTCTGGGACGGTTGGTTCCCTGGAGTTATCGCCCATGTTCTTATATCCTGTGTCTGGCCGTTGGAAACTACAATTCCCGGCAGGCTATTGGCTCGCTCGCGCTGGTTTGCGCTACAGCTTGGGAATTGTAGGCTCAGAACCTACTCCCAAATCGGACCTCCCCATAGTGCGCGAGGTCAGCGGCAGAACTGATTGAAAGATTATGAGTTTATCCTTTAACGACTGTGATTCAGCTGCTCTGTTTCTATGCCTGGCAGCTTGTGCTTTTGACAGTCATTCCATTCCCACGACCTCCTTAAATAATACGATCTGGGAAATGTGGTTAACAATGGGTTAATCTTTTTGTTGTTTTGACAAAATTAATTTTACTTTTTGTGTGGCAGGGAGGGGCGGTGGAGCGTGCTATAGCACTTGTGTGGAGGTCAGAGGACAACTTATGGCACCCTGGTCTCTCCTGTGATGTAGGTGGTGGGATCGAACACATATCCTCAAGCTCAGTGGCAAGTACTCTCTCAGCTATCTAACCTGCCTACTAAGCATACTTCTGTTCAAACGTTTGTACCCTTCTGCTTGATTAATAGCAATGTAGATTCATTTTGCAAACTCATGAAATAACAAGAAGAAAATAAAAACTGCTATTGTCTTTTTTTCCATGCGTGGATTTTCTCTTCAGTATTAAATATTGTCAGCATTACTAATAGAAGATCCAGTAAGTAGAATGAATTAGATGTAATAGTGCTGCATTCTTTAAACACATTGACAACTGTCAGAAAGCCGGCACTACTATTTCTTTCTGCAGATGCAGAAATGGAAGACCAGAAATAATTACCCTGGTCATATTTCTAGATGAAGTATAGTAGTCATTGTGTTCCAGTGTTTAACCTAACATAGTCCTGATAGCTAGCTGTCATTTTACAAGTAAAATACCCTAGCTTTTACAGCCACAAGTCTGCACTGAATTCCCCACTGTTGCCACTGTTAGAAATAAGTTTGGATTGTAAAGAGAGACCATCACTACAGCTAAGTGTCTGGATGAGGCAAACTTTATTCTTGATCATGAGGTTTGCAGGGGCAGGAAAAGGCAAGAGAGGGAAACACACCTAGACAGGAAGTGCATTTGGTTTTTATTCTAAGGAAGGTGGTGGTCCTGTCTTTTCTCAGTTGGCTAGGGTCTAACATAATCTTATTCAGTTGCCTAGTCTGAAAAGAATTTGTGCATAAGAAGTAGAGGAGGAAGGAGAAAGAAGTCACTGCACCAAGGAGAAAAGCCCATAAAATTCCTTTGTGTCAATAAAAAATTTCCACGGAATTCTAACATTTGCAAGTCTTACAAAGTGGGGGAGAAAAAAAAAAGACCTTAATTTCTTCCTCTAAACACAAGTTTCATATATTTTGTAGGAAAAATCATATTTGCTATATATTTTCAAGGCAAGGTTTCTCTGTTTAACCCCTCTGGCAGTCCTAGAACTCGATTTGTAAACTAGGCTGGTCTTGGACTCACAGAGATCCACCTACTTCTGCCTCCCAAGCGCTGGGCTAAAAGGTATGTGCCACCAGGCCTGGCGGGTCTTGTTATTTCTTACATGCTTCTGTCCTCTTTATTTCTTGGCTGATCATCGACTCAACTTCTCTGACTCTCAGAACTCCATCTGCTATGGTTCCTCCTCTTCGTACATGACCACTGGAAATGATGTGGATAACATTTACAGTCCCCTTGGCTCCGGGGAAGATGCACTCTAGGCACTGATCCAAGATGTGCTCAGCCAAAAGCCAGTCTCAGAGGTTAAGGTGATCACAATCTTTCATGATAGGTTGCAACCCTTTGGGATATCTCAGGTCCATTCCTACCATGCTGACCTCTCATGTTTGGCTCTAAGGGAGTCCTTTTGGAGAGTTCAACCCTGCCCCCTCCCAGAGGGAGGGCTGGGGGTGGGGTGCCCTTCTTATATAGGTCACATTCTAGGCACACCACATCTTATTCTTTCCTCACAAAAACTTTTTCTGGCTTCTGGCCTAATTTGGTCTATTGTTGAGCCAGGTTCTTATAGCAATTGTTGTCACGGGAAGTGAATAATTTATAGGCTGATTGGTCATCAGCACCCCTATGACCCCAACCACACCTAGAGTGTAATCTTTGAAGAAGAACCCACAACTCTTTGTTTTATCTCTGGTGCTCAGCACAATTGTTAACCAAAAGTCCCTGTCCCTTTCCTACTTGTAGAATAGTGTGACCATCCTGACAGGAATGAAGCTATTCTGAAGAGCCTTGAGCCCTGCCTATTGACTATCAGAATATTGAACCAGTGGTCCCTAGTAAATCTAATGGGCTCTCTCTGAAGAAGCTCATGCTAGCAGAGGGAGTATTTAAAGTCTGGAACCAGACAGCGGGAAAGCCTGTTGCTTGGGACGAGATTCCACACCATTCTGACAGTGTTGATGGCCACTTTGCAGGAGACCAAATGAGCAACTTAACCAGCTTAGTAATTATGCATGGCCTCTTGCCCTCTACCTCAGGTCTCTGGAAAGCGGACTTGGTGCTATCATTAGGCCTCTTTCAACATGATCACACTGACTACATCTCTTTCTCTGCTTTTCTAATATGTCTCATTGGTTGGCTGTTCGCAGGTCAGTGAGTGGATGAACCAGCTTGTTAGGATTGCCAGCGCCCAGGCTCTGACTCTAACAACTCCACTGACTATCTGATCAGAGTAGATGTAGGTAAGAACCTATTTTAGTCCCTGTCTTAGTTGGGCTTTTATTGTTGTGAAGAGTCTCCATTGCCACAGCAACTCTTCATTCTTTCTGTTCCTTCATCGCATTTACTGGGAGCTTGGACACAACGGTGAACACAGCTGGTAACCACAACACTCTTCTAAAGGAAAATATTTAATTGGGGCTGGCTTACAGTTCAGAGGTTTAATCTATTATCATCATGGTGGGAAGCATGGAGACATGAAGGCAGACTAGTGCTGGAGAAGGAGCTGAGAGTTCTAAATCGGATCAACAAGAAGAAACATTGAGAGAATAGGCCTGACTTGAGCATCTGAGACCTCAAAGCCCACCGCCAGTGACATAAGTCCTCCAACAAAGCCACACCTACTCCAACAAGGCCACACCTCCAAACAGTGCCACTTCTATGAGCTTATGGGTCCATTTTCTTTTAAACCACCATAGTCACCATCGTCAGGAAGTCCTGGTATAGCAGTGAATGCTGAGGTGATCTGTCATTGCCTAATAGGAAAGCGATGCTGGACAGAGGTTTACAGTGCAGTATCTCACCAACATTGGGCCCTGTGTTTTGGCTCTTGACCCATGACAGGGTGCAGCTCCTGATGCCCTGTATGCATGCTTTTATAACTGCTATAAACTGGACCTATTAGGGATTGAAACTGAGGATGAAACTGATCAAAACTATGGGAAGTTTTAATTATTATTAATCGAAGACTTGCTAAGGGAATCCAAAAATGCTACCACAAGACATGTACAATAATGACCATCAGGGGGCGCCACTGCTCCATTTACAGCCCAGAACATTTCGAACCAGGCTGTACTGTTTTTAACTTTGGTCTAGGTAGTAATCTAGTTTCCACGGCCTTTAGATAACTGCTGGTGAGTCTTAGAATTAAAACTTTTCAGGGCTAGGGATTTAGGCATAATGCAGACCTAGCATGTGCAGAGTCCTGGGTCCAATCTCCAGTATGGAAACAGACAAAATCCCTTTTCTGACTAGTTGCCCCAAACTCAGTGAACTTACACATATTAGACATTAGGCTATTTATCTCCAAAGGCTTCGAGGAGGTGGAACCTGAGACTAGACCTTGCAGAAACTGGAAAATTGGTGGTTTTCCCAGGATTGGGTGAAAGAATAGCGAATTCATGGGCTTTTCACATCAGAGAGCTCTAGACTGGATACTAACATCATCTTGAGGTGATGGGTCTTTGGGAAACTGGCAGGGCCAATCTCCAGGATAGTCAAGAGGCCCTGCAGCCCTGGCAATCCTTTTAGCAATATTTTGGATCCTTAGCACATATGTAATAACATGCTGCCATCCTGGACTTACGCTTGGGTTAGGGGGTTCTTTGATTGATCTACACCTTCCCCACTAGCCTCAAAGTCCACTAAGCAGGAACTGTGTTCACCGTTGTGTCCAAGCTCCCAGTAAATGCGATGAAGGAACAGAAAGAATGAGCGAGTGAATGGGAAATTTGCTCTTTTAAATATAAGATATAAGAGTTTGGATAATGCCCAAATGTCAGTATTTGGAATAGGTTGGGTGCAGTCTTGGGACTTGTCTATGGCGTATCACTGAACTAACTGATCTAAGAGGCTGGACTAGGAGAAAGCTCAGAGGTGAGAATTGGGTTATCTTGGTATAACTTATGCTTCTCCCAGCATGAGATTCCTGAAGCTATTCCCATTTCTTTAGGATTCGCTGTTTCAATAGTCTAGTAGCCAGACTGAGGGACACAGTGTCTCTAGGATACTTTTACTTCTGGCAGGCTCGTTATAGGAACACAGAAGTCATCTTTACCACTGAAGGCAAGAAGTCATGCTCCTGTAAGCACAGGAGAGTAACAACCATCTGTCTCCATGAAGGCAGATCATGGCGTGTCTGCAGCTGGTAACCACAACACATGACCCAGCCGTGGCTTCCACAGGACAGGTTTGGCTTTGGCTCACAGAGTCTGGAGGCTAGTAGTCCTGAGCTGACCAGCAGCCTTCTCCTGTTCTCTGTCATCTAAGATGGTTGCCTGAATGTCCTGGCCCAGAAAGGCTGCAAGGCAGGCTGGGAAATGTAGTCTTTAAACTTTTTGTTTGAGTTCATATTATTTAGGACAAATTAGCAAATGGGCATTGGGAGGAAATGAGTCTCTTCTGTGGACTTCATTTATCTCCAAAATTACTAGGGACCTTTCTGGATTGGGTGTTGGTGTTTCAAAACTGGCTTTTAGTCCTTTGGTCATTGGGCAAGATGTGTCATTTGTCACACTCAGTCATTTAAAAAGTGTTAGCATTAAAATCTGAGGGAAAGACATGGGACCAGGGCAAGCAGGTCCTGCCCACATGCTATCCGTCACTGAAACCGAATACTTTAGGCTAGGAGAGTCATAAAGAATAAAGTGTGGTGTGATGTGAATAAATAAATTAATGAAAAAAAGAATAGAATGTGTCACAGCTCACTATTCTGCCCCAAAGGTCTACAGATCCTCCACATCCCAACCCCCCACTGTTCCTCAGGCAGCTGCAAGCAGAGGAGTTTGGCAGAGGGAACCTAGTGCACCTGAATAAAGTGTCTGTTTCTGTAGGAGACCGTGCGTGTGTGAAGAGGGGGCCTATGGTAAAAGCAAGACTACCTGAGTGCACTCTGGAGGTTGGCCTCAGTTCTGCCTCCTTGGCCCCAGGAGAAGCCCTTGCTGGATCTACATTTCTGTCTCTGCCATATGGAGTTTGAGCTTCCTACTCCAAGACTGGCCAGATGCAGGTGTTTTCTTGGCTTGCATACAGAGTTCTGAGTCCCAGAGCCTCAACAGGAATATAAAACCCAGCTCTTGTCTTCATTCCAGTGGCTTTTCCTACTTAGCTACCCCTTGCCAGGTAGCCCAAGACCGCAGATTCTATGTGGTACACACACACCCCACTTCAACCCTGTTAGCTGCTAGTCCCAGCTTGCTGGTCGACCCAAGGCGGCATGCACTTGCTCACCCCAAGGCAGGCCTGCACAGCTGCTTCTGGCCCTGTGATGGGTGTTACTTCTAGGTAAGAAACTTTGATTGCCTGCAGGATTGTGCACAGATTAGCAGTTCTCCCCTCCCGCCTCCCTGCAGCCTCTCAGCACCTTCTAATTAAGCTTGTCTATGCAGTGCTCTTAGTCACAAGTGATGGTGCACAGCAGTTAATCAGCCTGAGCCTCTTCATTAAGGACAACCTTGAAATGAGCCCTCAGCTGTGCCTGTCACATTGCAGGAACAGGATAGAACTTCTGTATGGTTTCAAGCCACTGTGCTTCTGTGCATTAGTGTGGTTGGTTGGTTTTGTTACAATTGCATTACCCAACCCAACCCGATTGCCATTTGCCCTCAACTTAGTTGCCTGGTCTTTCAACATCCCTCCAATTTGGGAGGAATTCTCCACTCTTCGAGAGAGGCAGAGCCTTCCTACAGACGGTGGAAATGCCAGATGCCCACTTTCCCAGCATCCTTTGCAGTTCCGGTGTGTGGCAGGGGCCAGCGCCACAGCTACAGTAGCGTGGCTTTTCTGGTGTGGGTCTGTGAAGAGCTCCTGCTGTGGGTCTGGCTAGTCGCTCTTCCTAGGCAGCCATCTATGCTGTGAATTCTGGGAGCCACTGGGTGCTTCCAGTAAATTGCCTTTCACCTTGAGTCACTCGCAGCCCATTTACATTGAGGCGGCCAAGAGCCTTAGAGAACTGCATTAACTAGAGGCTGCTGACCAGAGGCTGCAGTGAAGCAGGAGTGGAAGAAGGAACTGTCAATCTGCACTGTCCCTCCCCCTCTGGGACTCTTCCAGGAGCAGCCTTGCATATTCCGCTCCGAGCAAGACCAGAGCTCTGCTCAGCCTTTGTACACATGAACACCCCCCCCCCTTTAAAATAATTTGTAAAATTGGTGAATAATAGGAACCATAAAACAAAGCTGCTGCACAAATCTACCACGTTATTATTACCCCAGGTTCCATTATCCAAGACCCCTAGAGAACACCAGAAATTACGGCTAGTCCTGAGCCCTACAAAATACATCTGCGGTATTTCAGTCTTAGAGATCTAGGCATCCTTACCAGGCGGTCTCTCTCCTTGTTAAGCGCTTTACAGCTTCTCTTTGGCACATCTGAATTGCCAGCTCCTTACCCTTAAGCCTTGGTTAAGGTCCCTGCAACACAGGCAACTGCTGTCACACAGTGGATCTGATGGCTGTGGTAGCTGCTAAGTGGCAGTGCATGTACTACGCAGACACGTTAGACTGACGGAAGAGTCTTTTTCCAGCTGAGTTGGAATGGCCATTGCAGGGTTTCATCGCTCTGCTCAGAACATGGCTCATTTATTTCTGCAACTTTGTATTTAAGTTTTTGAGATTGTAGCTGATTGATGTCCACTGAAATTGTGTGTAGAGGCGTATGATGGTGTAAGTGTTAACTTGTAACTGGAAAATCACAGTTGGCGTGACAACTCAGGATGAACAAAACCTAATGTGTTCCTGTCATTTACCTCCTTGAGGGCCACAGAGAAGTCCCCATAGTTCAGATGCACCTGAGTCTCTACTTAAGACCAGAGGCCCCAGCTTAAGGTCATGAAGACTCAGAGGAGGATGGTAGAAGCCTCGGAGATGGGGAAGAAACTGCTTTGATTTGGCTCACAACGTGCGGGAGGGCGGGGCAGCTGCTCACCCGTAGTCATGCTGGAGTTTGGGATTGGCTCACAATGGGCAGGAGGGCGGGGCGGCTGTTCTGGAGTCTGGGATTAGGTCACAATGGGCAGGAGGGCGGGGCGGCTGCTCACCTGCAGTTAGACTGGAGTCTGGGATTGGTTTTTATGCTGCAGCCAGGTTGCGCCCGGGTGGTGGAGCCACACAGTAATCCTTGCCAAACTGAACTGAAAATAGGTCAATGAACTGGCCCCGCCTCCCCCAACACACACACACACACACACACACACACACACACACACACACACACACACACACACGCACTGGATCCTCGTTCCCTCCTGAGAAAGGCACCCCCACCCCCCATTGCAAGGCCCCCTTCTCTGCTTTCTCGACCATCTAAAAAAACTTGACTGAAGAACAGGGGAAAACTGAATTGATCTTTTAAATTAACACGGATCCCAACCAAGAAGTTTGGGAGCCCAGAACTTTCTCATCTAAGTGGCTGCCAATGCCCCACCCCCTCGGAGGCGCTTTCTCGTTCTTGCCAGCTCTGCCCCAGATTCATGGGCTGTTTTCAGAATCGTTGGCAATTTTCTCTGCATTGTCCTGACAACCCTTGGCAATGAAATTTAAAAGCTACTTAATGAATCTTGTGACAGAAAAATCTGGAAGAAGGGGCTCCTTCCTGCGGTCTGGAATGCCACTGGCCTGGCCGTGGGATCAGAGAGCACGCGCTCCGGACTTAAGATTGAAATTTCCGGTGTACTCAAACTGCTGAGCGGGCACATGACCCAACAGTAGTGCCCCGGCCCCTCTGCTGGGTTTGGTGCACTGACTTGCAGGGTTAGATAGAAAGTTGGGATTGGGGAGAGGAAGTAACTCCAAGCTGGGGAAGACCCGGAGGTCAACCCACCGACTGGCTTTATGCCTGCCACAAATGTGTAACCCAGAAAGAAATCTCTTTAATTTCTTTAAGAATTCTCTAAATTGAAGAATTTTAAATAGCCTTAATTAAGAAGAAACTTTCTGGAAAAGTGTTGTGGGGTAAAAAAAATATTAAATATAATCTTTCCTATCAAGGACTATAAAACTTGTGTTTGGGACAAGGAATTACGATATCTTTGTTTCCCCTACCTGGTAAAACTTGCAAATGTCTGTATCCTCCCCACCCAGGAAAAGGCCTATTGCTCTATTCTAGGAATTTGATGGCCTGGAGCAGTGACCTTTTTCTCCTTAAAGCAGTGACCCCTTCCCCCTTCCTCCTCCATTTCCTAGACATCTATTCTTTTCAGACTAGTAAACTAAATAAGATTGTGACATCAGACCCCAGCCAATACCTTTAATCCCAGAACTCAGGAGGCAGAGGCAGATGGATCCCTGTGAGTTTGAGGTCAGCATGGTCTACATAGTGAATTCTAGGATGGCCAGAGCTACATAATGAGACCCTGTTTCAAACAAAAAACAAAACAAAACAAAACTAAACTAAACAGTAAGGCTTACCTTGTCCAGACACTTAATTGAAATGATAGTCTGTTTCTTTATGGTCCTCAAATTATTGCCATGAACGTGGTAGTATGGATGTCCCTAAACTTGGCCCATGGCTATTTATTTATTTATTTATTTATTATATATGAGGGCTCTGTCGGCATGAATCCCTGCAGGCTAGAAGAGGGCATCAGATCCTATTATATGTGACTGTGAGATGCCTCGTGGGTGCTGGGAATTGAATGTAGGACCTGTGGAGGAACAGCCATCTCTCTAGTCTCAGCCTGTGGCTCTTAGTGTCCCAGCCTTTGACCTTAGAACCTACACTTACTAGAGGACCAACAGGATTTACATATTTAATAAATTATCTGTCTGTCTGTCTGTCTGTCTGTCTCTCTCTCTCTCTCTGTGTGTGTGTGTGTGTGTGTGTGTGTGTGTGTGTGTGTGTGTATGTGTGCTAGAAGGGAACAGGCTGAACAACATGCCCAGGGAGAAGAGAACACCTGGTCACCCTGTCTCCCCTAGGGCCTTGATCACATTGCTTAGCTTCCCTGAATGGCCTCCTTATGTATAGACTTGTCATATGACTTCTCAGGGCTTGGGTAGTAGGGACAGCAAGATCTCACATATAAAGTCATATAGTCAGAGCTTAGTCTCCCACAAAACTTGACTTGGTAGTGATTGGTCCCTGGGAAGCTGTGAGCTCTACACTCAACCGAGTGTGTGTAATCACCCCCAAACTCACTCATGCATACCTACCCTGTGCACAGAGCTTGCCCCAAAAGGGAGAGTGGTATAGTTGTCTTAGTTAGGGTTTTACTGCTGTGAACAGACACCATGATCAAGGCAAGTCTTATAAAGGACAACATTTAATTGGGGCTGGCTTATAGGTTCAGAGAGGTATATCCCATTATCATCAAGATAAGAGCATGGTGGCATCCAGGCAGGCATGGTGCAGGAGAAGCTGAGGGTTCTATGTCTTCATCTGAAGGCTGCTAGCAGAATCCTGGCTTCCAGGCAGCTAGGATGAGAGTCTTAAAGCCCACACACCTACTGCAACAACAAGCCACACCTCCCAGTAGTGCCACTCCCTGGGCTGAGCATATGCAAACCATCACAGTAGTCTTCCTCCTTGGAGTTTGCCAGTCAGCAGCAAGCACAATTGCCAACAAGCCAAGTCTACTACAACATCATGGGGTGGGGGTGGGGGTGGGGACAGATAAGCAGATGTGTCAGGAAAGGCCTCTCCTGGGAGGTGCCATGGGAGGAGCTGGGACCTAAATAACAAGATACTGGCTACACTCATCCCTAAGGGAATGGTCCCAAGGGATGTAGGCACAGGACCTTCCATCCGGGAAGACCCTCCCTTGTGATGTGACCACTTCAAGAAAGGCCCCTATCCACTTGTTGCAAAGCTAGAAATACTTGGGAAGAGGGACTCTCAGCCGAGGAATTGTCTGCATCAGTGGGGCGGTGGGCATGCCTGTGGGGCATTTTCTTGATTTCTCACTGATGTAGGAGGTCCCAGCCCACTGTGGGCAGTACCGCCTCTTGGCAAGTCGACAAGAACTGTATGAAAAGGATAGCTGATCCAGCGTGCTGGCTACTTTTATGTCAACTTGACACAAGCTAGGGCCATTGTAGAAGAACATTGAGAAATTTCAATTGAGAAAACGCCTCCTGCCCAGCTAGCTTGTGGGTAAGTCTGGGATACGCTTTCTTGATTAATATGAGAGGGTTCAACTCACTGTGCATAGGTATTGCCACCCCTGAGATGGTGGTCCTGAGTGCTGTAACAGAGCCGACTGAGCAAGCCATGAGGAGCAAGCCTGAAAGCAGCACCCTCCATGGCCTCTGCATCAGCTCCTGCCTCCAGGTTCCAGCCATGTTTGAAGTTCCCGCCCTCACTTCCTCCGGCAATGGAGGACGATCTGAGAGTTGTAAGTGGAAATAAATCCTTTCCTCTTCCAGTTGTTTAGGGTCATGGTCAGTCTCAATGAGCAATAGAAACCCTAAGGCAGCAAGCCAGAGAGAGCAAGCCAGTGAGCAGCGTTTCTATATTAATTTCTGCTTCAAGCTCCTGCCTTGAGTTTCCACCCTGACCTCCTTTGTTGATGGACCATAACCTGTATGAAGAAACAAACATACTCCTCCCCAAGTTGTTTTTGGTCCTTGGTTTTTTGTTTTTTTTTTTTTTTATCACATCACCAGGAGAAACCAAACCAGGACAGCTCCACTTCTAAAATCATGAACAGAGGAACTTGGAGAATGTCTCCAACATATGAATTCTGGGCTCACATTCAAACCGTAGCTGTAGGTGGTGGCTTCCCAACCTACAGCCACACATGCGTGGAGGCTAATCTCTCCTGCTGCTTCTGAGAGTGCATGGTGCTGCTGGCTTTCCCAGGCTGAGTCTGACTGAGCTGTGGCCAGGTGACATCCATAGTGGGCCCATTCTCCAGTCTCCTGGGAAAAGCTCGCATATATGATGGCTAAGTCTTCCCTGGTCAAGCTATGACTATCAGAGTCCTGCAGCTGTCCTACGGGTCCAAACATCATTCCACGGCCATATTGGCAAGACTTATGGAGTCTGGCATCCAGGGTCATTTTACTAGAAATGTGAAGTATGAGACTCTACTCATTACTTGGAAAGGGAGCTAAAAATTTAGGCATTGAATGCTGTCTCGTTCATTCATTCATTCGTTCATTCATTCATTCATTTGTGCCAATTTGTTAAATACAAGGATCCATGCTGATCACAATGAAAAATCTCTCTGGTCCTGGGGATATCAGTATTTTTAGGGGATGTGTTAACAGGCACAGAATAAACACATAATATTGAATCATGAGAAATGACCAGAACATACACTATAGGTGTGGATGTGGTCAGATGTAGTTTGCTAAGGCAGGTCTAATAATAACACCCAGAATGCTTGTGAAATGTGAGAGTTTCCATTATTAACAATCCTTGCCGCATTATTGCATATGGAGGCTGGTCCGAGCAAGTCTGAAATCTGGCTAGTTCTAAGGTTAGCTGAAGAGTCCTGATGGTATTGAAGACCGCTTCGTGTCTGTAAACACCAAGATGACATTGCTATCTGTGTGCCTTAGGCACACAGGCAAGGTGGCAGGTGGGCACCTAGGCTCCCTGGGATAAGCATCAGGAGTACCGTCACCCGGAGGTGAAGCTGCCTGTTGTGAGCTGGTGACGCCCCTCACAGTCACGGGGTATGTTGAGTATTCCTGGCTTGTCTAGCTTGTTTCTATTCAGGGTTTGTCCCTGTCACCAGATTTCTGTGGAGATTTGCCTGGCAGAGTTTGGAATAGGTGCTGCTTGTCTTTTACATCTGATGAAGCCAAGTGTGCCTACATCTTGGGTGAGGCAGGCATAGAGAGGAGGTGTGTGTGGCGGAGCGATCTCTTTTTAGATTAGAAAACAGAACTTGTGTTTGTGAAAAGAACCCTATTTCTGTGTCCCATCTGATGTCAAACCAATTTCATTTTAAGCCACCTTCCTTCCCTGAGCACAAGCCACCTCCCTCTCCTCCTCCCCACGCCCCCCCCCCCCGTTCCTCCCCACCTCTGCCTCCTCTGTTTCCTGTGCCTTCCCCCTCCTCTCACTTCCTGGTCCAGTTTTCTTCCTTCTCTCCCTCCCCTTCTCTTCTCCACTTTCCTCTTCCCCCCTCTGCCCCTTTCCTTTCCTCTTCTCCCCTCTCCTTTTTTCTTTCCTCTTCCCTCTTGTTCCTCTCCCACCTCCTGCTTCTTTTCCTTTATGAATCACCTCACACTAGTTGGCTTTTGATCTGGAATGTAATAGCACCGGGGCAATTTAATTCAGGGACTTTAGGTCAACAGGGACTGTGAATATGATCTATGGGTGTAGTGTCTGCACTGATTGTTTTTCTCTAGAAAATGGGAGCAATTCAGAGTCACACAGACTTACTTGAGCATACATTTAGTTCCCTTGGCCTTCAGGATTTCGAGATGATTGAAAGAGGAAAGAACGGAGCGCTGTTCCTCAGCAGCTCCCTTCCGAATGAGAGCTTTCTCTCCCCGGGCTCTGGAGACAGACCTCAAGGAGTAACTGGGTGCAGCCAAGGGCGTGACCTGAGTCCTGACTGAGTCTGGGCTCTGCATGAGCTAGAGGAAGCCACTTAAAAGGAGGAGATCGAGTGTTGGGGGGAGCGGATGACATCCTGAATGAATGTGTATTAGTGGAATGAGCACAGGCCATGTCAGGAACCCCACAGAATGACAAGCCTTCCCCTAGCCAGGGTCAGAGAAATGGCAATTCTTCCCCTGGCCCATGTAAGACATTGCCAGATGGTTGGCCTTTAACTAATACCAATGTGTGCAGAAATTCTCAACTGCAGCTTCCTCCTCCCACATGAGTGAGTCCCGAGGGAGGCTGCGGCTCCACACAGACCTCCCACATCGGTTAGCTGACCCGCCCCTTCCTTGGTCCTGCTGTGTGCGCATGCCGGTAAGTGGGCCGCTGCTAGTGAGTCTCCATCAGGGCTCACAGCCCACTGGAGCCCAGCTTTTCCGGATCTGTCTTTTCTTCACTTCTCATTGTCACAGTCAGGTCTTGCAGGCTGCAACAGTACAACAGCCACATTTGGAAGATCTGGAAATGGGGGTGCCTAAGCTCTTCTGATGCTGATGGAGGATGGGCAAGGTCTCTCCCAGGCACCACACAGGCAGGGTCATTCTTGTTTTCCCGATCACTTTCCAGAAGATGTTGATGCTCTCTGCCCCTCATTCACCCTCTCCACTGTTTTCAAGGATGAAAGCATTCCTCTGAGAAAGAACAGTCCCAGGACACTAGCCAGCCACGAGCATGGTGGGGAAGGGCTCTGCAGTCACCTGACTTGCATTGGGAGTCTGGCTGTGTTTAAGGGTGTGGCTGTAGGCAAATCAGCTAGGAAGATGAGGGTCCAAATGTTCTATGAACGAGGAACACATCTCATATTCTTTCTCACTTACAGAATTGCATAGGTACCTACAATTTCGTATATGATGTGAAAGTAGAAGCACCAGTGTCTAGGGGGACTCATGGGACCAATGAAAGGAAGAAAGGGCGGAGTAAGGCTGAACACGCCCCGTGTTGGAGATTTTCCATGTGTCACGCCCTTGTGTAACACAGTTCCACGTACAATGAATACACACAACGAACATTTGAAATAAAAAACACAATAGCCACAATGTCTCATGTGATTCGTTGAGATGAGGCATAAATAAAGAAATGCCTTGACCAGCTGTAGTGGCACATGCCTTTAATTCTGGAGCACAGGGAGGCAGAGGTAGGTGGATTGATGAGTTCAAGGACAGTCTGGTCTACAGAGCGAGTTACAGGACAGAAATGTCTGATGGAGAATACAAGTGTCAGTTTTCCCCGGGGTATGTTTCGGATAAACACTCAAGGGTTGAAGCTGATCATGCTGGCCTTGATCCCAGTTTCCGCTTCCAGGACAAGGTTTCTCTGGAAAGGATCCTGCCTTCACGCTTTAACCTCCCCTCTAAAGCAGATGTCCACCCCCATCAACCTGTGCTTGATATGACACTGGGCAATGCAAACCTAGTATTGAATCTCATGGTACTGTAGTTGCCATGGTAACACTTCTTGGGGGCAGCCTGGCAAGACCTTTGCACAATCTGAAAATTAAAAAAAAAAAAAATCCTGAAACACTGAGTGATGAGAAATCACCCCTGGACATCCTCACAGGTCTGCCTCACTAACTAGGGGGTCTGCAGGCAGGAAGAATGCTGGGAAATAGCATCTTGGGGTCCTACTCAGTGTTACCTACCTTCTCGAGTTGTCCTTTGGAGTTTTCACATCACGCACTGTCGTGGAGAGTTGCTGGCGTAGCACATATGAAGTACTCACTAAAGACGTCTGGTGTCCCAGACTTTTGAACTCGTGACCAGTCAGGTTGCCTCAGCCTGTAGTCCTTCTGGGTGTTGGTGCAGTTGTTGGTGATATTTGAAACAGACACCGATGTAGGTCAAATTTATACAGAGAAAAGTGTATTCTGATCACTGATCACAGTGTTAGAGACCAGCAGTTTACAGAGCAGCCTCAGATGAGGCCCATGTGAGGGAGGCTTCCTTTGCCTGGGGTATGGAAGGGCTGCTGGGAGCCAGAGCTGATGTTCATGACAAGAGACCACAAGGGCTGAAGAGATCACATCTCCAGAACAGGGAGGCTAGAGTCCCACAGTCCCCTCTGAAGGCACGCTCCTAAGAACACTAGCCTCCTCTCCTGAAGGTTTCACGGTGTTGCACCACCTCAAGCCTCCAGCAAGGAAGCCTTGGATGGACAGACAGCTCACAGATCACAGAACTCTGTGTCTGCTCTTCACACGTCAGTCTTCGGACTCTGGTCAGTTCCACTAGAGACTGTAGGAGGAGCCGGACCAATGAGTGACCTTGGGTGACCTTGGAGCTCCTAGGAGCAGAGTTTGGCAGCCTGATTTATGCTAAGTAGGATTACCCAGGGGCCCTCTCAGCCACATCCCAAATTGCTTCCTCAGACTGCAGGCTCTCAATCCATTTGTTTCCTGCCTTGAGACCCGGTTTAAGCCAGATTGGGTGGCATATGGAATCGCTGAGACCATCATTTGAAATTAAATTTCAGAGATGTTATGGGTCAAGTCTGGGGCAGCTTGTGGGCTATTTTTGAAGATTGGCCATTTCAGTGGAGAGCGAAGGTGGATGCTTCCCGTCCTGCCTTCCTCTGCCTGACTGTACACGACACACCCAGTTTCAGGAGAGTCATTCATTGCATTCTCCTTACTGACAGGGTGACTTAAGTGGGGAGCAGTGACCTTTTTCTGCCACCCTGCAAAGTAATCCGATCTCCCTTCTTGGCCTGAAAGAGAACCCCTTCCCTGTCTGTGCTGAGTGGCTGCCTGTCATTAGAGATGAGGCCACTAAGCACTTGAGGAAACAGTAATGGGTCTGGAGAGAAAGAAGCTCATTAGCTAATGTAGTAAAACACAAGAAAGAAGAAATCCAACGACCTTCAAGGCTTTCAGGGCTTGTGGAACTTGAGGACACCCTGGGGCTTCTAGGACTGTGGTGAGGGAGACTCCTGGAAGGGACTGCTGGGAGCCAGAGCTGGGCAGAGGGAGGAGCGGGGGGGGGGGGGGGAGGCTGAGATGCAGCTGTGATTGAGGCCTTGGCCAATTCTAGGGAAGCCAGGGGGTGACTCTGTGTACTTGTCTTGCATGAAAGGGCCTCAGTTTTTCTTCCCCCAACAATCCCTCCTCCATCAGTACCCTCCCCGCTAACCTCCACTCCAGGAGAAGCCAGAGCCCAAGGCAGTAAAGTTCTTGGCACAAGCCTTCAACAGTCAACTCCTGCAAGCCAGAGAAATGGGTGCCTGGATCCACAAAGAAGTCTAGATTGTGTGCTATTCCCAGACCACAGAGAGTAATGGGAAGCCATCTAGGGGGCAGAATAATCTAGTCCAAGCATACAGAAAAATGGTACTAGAAAAAATTTTATGTTTCATTCTTAAAAGAAGTTGGTTTTTATTTATTTATTTTAAGATGTATTTATTGTTATATGTAAGTACACTGTAGCTGTCTTTAGACACACCTGAAGAGGGCATCAGATCTCATTACAGATGGTTGTGAGCCACCATGTGGTTGCTGAGATTTGAACTCAGGATCTTTGGAAGAGCAGTCAGTGCTCTTACCTGATGAGACATCTCACCAGCCTCCAGAAGTTGTGTTTTAAATGAAGAAAAAAAAAAAGCTTACAGGAAGTAGTAAATGTCTACATGCTGAACAAGTGTTTTGATGGGTGAATGGATAAGTGAGTTTATATATGGAAATCTGGTGTATAACTTGCTGAGGTAGGCATTTAACCACTCAGGGCCTCAGTATTCTCTCCTGTGTGGAATGGGAATGCTAACAAAGCCATTTCCACAGGCACCTCTCTAAGATGTACACAGTTGCTCCAGGTAAATGCTGAGAACAATGCCTGGCACGCATGTAACTGTCATCTGTAAGTGTGAGCAAGTTTCCATGTGCTTGTACCTACTGTGAAAGTGTACCCCCACCCCACCCCACCCCACCCCACCCCCTGCATGGGATCCTACAGATGGAGCCTCAGAAAAGAAGGTTTCAAATAGAGCAGATGTGAAACAACAGAGGAACCATATAGGCACAGAAGCCACTGGACTTTGGCCTTAGGTTTTATCGGGGACTCAGTTTCCCCAAGTACTATTAGTTAAAGGTTTCTCTGGGAAGGGCACAGATAAAGGAATGTAGGGGTTATTTCCCATAGTCACCGCTCAACCTTTCTGCTTGCATAGGGTGAGCTCAGGATGGTGTGTCCTGATACCTTGTCCTTCCTTGCCCTTCCGGTTCATGAGGAGAGCAGGTCTCCCCACACCTTCCTGGGCCAAGCCAGTCTGGCCCTCACTACCACTCTCTTTGTTCTCGTTACTATCATGGCCATTTTTTTTAAATAGCAAGTGCAGCTTCTCATCCCGTATATGTGACAGGATAAACATTCTCCTTCATACCATAGCTTCAAAATAAAATGGGCGCGAATGACTGTCAAATAACGAACAGCAGGAGGGTGTGCTTGAACATGGCACATGCTAGAAGTTTAGTCAATGAAGCTCTGGGCTGGGGATCGCCTGGAGAAGTGTCCAGAACGCCAAGACTGAGTGAGTAAGGCTGCGGTTCTTTGTCGCCTGGTTGAGGTCACTAAACGCCCCTCATTGGTCCTGCCCTCCTCATTTGCATGTGGCTCCGCCCAGCTCGGCTCAAGGGCATAGGCTCAAGGAATTTCCCCATAGTTCTCCCCGAGGGAAAGTCACCTCCTGTCAGAGCACAGAGTCTGCTTTCTGTTTCTGTGAATAAACGCCAAGACATTGAAGTTACAAGGAGGAAAGTTTTCCTTTGGCTCAGGGCCGTGAAGATTTTAGCCTACAGTCCGCCTGCCTATTGCTTTTGGGCTTGGGGTGAGGGAGCTTGCGCTGATGAGAGATGTCAGCGTTACTAGAGAATAAACTAAACGGAAAGAACTGAGGTCCCACTGTCCTCTACAAGGACACACCCCGTACCCCCTGGGATCTGAGGACCTCTCACTAGGCCCCTACCTCTGAACACTTCCACCACCTCTGAGTACGGCTACAGGTGAGAACAAAGCCTTTGGAGAATAGTCAGGATTTGAAGGACGGAACGGCTCTGTTCCCGAACCTTTGGGAGCCAGCCACACCCACCACAATACAGTCACTGGTGCCTAGCATGGGGAACACACAGTGGGCAGTTTATTCTGAATCTTCAGCTTGCTTAATCATGGCAAGATAATAAGATGTGCACTGATGGAGCTAAATATAGCCAGAGACAGGCAGAGATAGAGAGACCCTGGCCGTCGATGGAGATGTCCTGTGATTTATGACTATAATCATAACAACTCAGGTTGAATTTGGTAACAGCTGGACATGGGACCTGGAGGTGGACCACGGTGTCACACAAACACTATTGGTGTTTCTGCGAGGCGCCTATGGAATGGCGACTCATCGGGGAACTCCTGTTCTGTTCCAGGATACAGCCACTGTCACCAAAGCCACCCTTGGCTTCTCAGAAGCAGCTGCACGCCCCTCGTCACACTCTGAGAAAAGAGGACCGCTGGCCAGCACTTCTCCCCACCACTTGTCTTTCTGCTCAGTGCATTTGGGGGTGAGCCTGGCTCAGAGCAGGAGGCTCCCCGGAACCTCTGGTGTCACACGAGGTGGGCACTAGAGTCCTGTACTTCGGCCAGACCACCTGTTCTATGAGAGACCTGGATTTCTTACCTGTGAAACAGGGCTGCAGTTCCTTCCCTCAGGTCTGCTAGTTACAACTGGCACAGTGATTGGCAGGTGGCATGGACCTCTCCCACATAGAGTTATGCTTCCTGCTATACTCTGAGGTTCACCCCATTTCTGATGTAGGCTGGAAGATAGCACCGTGGGGGATAAAAAAACAAGTGCCCCAGCCCCACTGTAACAGGTGTAGGTGAGGGTGTGACCTAAGACAATGGAAAACCAGGGAAGTCATTCTCAAGTTATAGAGGTCGTAAGCTCCCTCTGAGGCTGGGCTGTTAAAGTGAAGATGGCTCCCAAGGTTCTGCATTTAAACACTCACGCGGACATATTCCACTGCAGGACTTTGCAGCAACCTTCAGAGGACCCCCATAGAACTGCAGGCCAAGATGTCCTATTCTGGAGATCACAGATGGGAGACCACCACCCCAGATCAAGAGACTTCTCCATACATCTCCAGATTTCCATTTTTGAAAGCATCCAGGCCCAGGAAATACTAAGCCCACTTTTCTGCTTGACAGCGGACGACAAGAGCCCATGTGTATCCCCGCTGTCTTCAGGGTTCTTCCAGCATCCCTCAGTCTCCACCTGTTATAGGATATGGCTGACGTACCCCATCCTCTACCCTGAACTCTTCAGTCCAAGGGTTGGTCTGCCCTCCCCCCAGAGGCTTGTCCCTGCGTAATCCAGACATTTTGGTTGCCAATCTTCTTTTGCTCTTTCTTTTATACTTTTGGCCTCCTGGCTGCTATACTCGGTTTCCTCTCTCCCTTCCCCTCCCCTTCTCTCCACATGGTTCAAGGACAGGACTGCTTTTCTTTCTTTCTTTCTTTCTTTCTTTCTTTCTTTCTTTCTTTCTTTCTTCCTTTCTTTCTTCATTCAGTATGAATAATTGCCGTGTATGTGCTGAGACCAGAGTCTCAGCTCTGAGAATCCCAGTAGGACAGCCTGCTGGACCCTGAGGTGATCGACTGCTGGAAGCGGCTGTAGAGAAACAAGCAGCCCATTGCAGACTGGTAGGCAACGTCTCTGAGGCGGGACCATTCAACATGATATGAGACGGGGTGTGGGGACAGCAGCTGCGAGCTATTTTTGCCTGTGATGGCTACAGAAAGCAAATTGCAGAGATGGTGGTGGGTGCTCATGATGCTACCTAGCAGGGAGATCTGGCTTGCTTTTTGTATCTGCCCACCTAGGGCTGCCAGAGAAAATAGAAGTTATCCAGTTAAATCTGGACTTCTGACATCTACTATTATTGTTGTTGTTATTATTATAAGTAGGCATATATAGTACTAGGGGCATACCTAGGATAATTTTTAAAAGTCTTAATTTGAAGTTCAAATTTCCTTGACATCATGCATCTTTGTGGCTAAATCTGGCACTTTTTGCCTTCACTAGGGTTAGACCAGCCTGATGGGGTTTAAGTCTTGTAAAACCAAGGGAATCACTAAAGACTGGTGGTTGGGTAACTGGGGCTCAGAGAGAACTCATCAGACCCAGATGCAAAACACAGCAGTTGGAAAGAAAGTTAAGTTCATGATTCAGGAAGCCGTGTTCTGTCTCCTAGGCTCCCAGGAATGCTGGACCAGGGTAGGAGGGGAACAGCAAGTGGAGAACAGATAGGGATCGGGGTGTATAGCTGAGGTCACTGAGGCAACATCACTTTCCCAATTTCATCTAGAGGCTAAGCAGTGGCTCAATGGTTAAGAGCATTGGCTGCTCTTCCAGAGGACCTGGTTTTGGCTCCCAGCACCCTCATGGCAGTTCACAACCATCTATAACTCACATTCCAGGGGGTCTGATGCCCTCTTCTGGCCGCCATGGGTACTGCGTGCCTGGAAGGAAGGGAGTGAATGACAGCAACTGGGTCCATACATGTACTCAGGCACACACACAAACACTTAAAGCATTACCTATCAATACATTATCTAAATTTAGTGTTTTCAGTGCTGGTGATGAACCCAAAGACATGTGTATGCTTGCCATCTCTACTACCAAGAGCCAAGCGCCCATTAATACAAGACACAGGGCTTATTTGGCAACAGAAGTAGATGGTAGTAACATTATGTGCTCTTCCCATTTTACAGAATGAGAAAGTGAGTCCCAGAGAGGCCCCAGGTCCACAGGAGGCCCAAAGAGGTCACAGGTTTTGGAGTCACAGGAACTCAGCACACACACACATTTATTTATTTATTTATTTATTTATTTATTTATTTTCATTTTTTAGCTCTTCCTGCCAGGCCCCATGGAGACCTTCCTGCCCCACATTTGCTGTGTATTCTGATCTGATGCTCTTCCCCATCTGAGCAAAACAATACAAATTAAGATCTTCAGGGATGGTCAGCTTTGGGCAGTTCTGTTGTTGCAGATGCCATGCTTAACACGCTGCCCCTTTGAGCCACGAATCCCTGTCCCAGCCCTCCCTGCCGGCCATAGCCATACCCCCATGTGTAGATCCCCAGCCTGGGTCTTCTTTCTATCTTGGAATGAAGGATGCTAGGAAGGGAGCTGTTGACAGCAGCTCAGGGTCTCAGCAGAGCTGGAATTTGGAGCCAGGCCTCTGGTGCTATGGTGACAGTTACTATAGAAACTCACAAGCTGCACTCAGCCAGGCTACAGGGAATTGTGAGGTTTGTCATAAGTGAGAGCCAATAGAGAAAGAGGAACCCTAGAGTTAGAGTTTGAAGCAAGGGCCAAGTCTCATTTTGGAACTATGCACACGTGTTACTCCATCTTCCTAGCCTACCCCTTCTTCACCGCACCCTCTTTTTAAGTACCACACAATCCCGAGTGTCAAGTAGCTGGCTGGATACCCTGGTGCCTTCCTTACTGGATTGCTGCTACTTCCTGCATTTACCTTTTTATCCCAACATATCTTTCTTTCAAGTACAGGACACTTGTCACCAGGAACACAGACAAACCAGGTCTCTGGCCACATGGAGCTCCCAGCTAGGCTGGAAGGACACCAGCGTTACAGAGGCGCCTGAGTAAATGCACGAGAACATCCTGAGTCAAGGAAAGACAGGAGTGTCGACGGAGCAGGCACTGTGTGGTCAGGAGAGCTGTCCAAAGAGTGGCACCTATTTCTTTGTGTCTACCATCCTCCTCACCTTCTTATTTCATATATTTGCATGCTTTGTCCCCAGTTGATACACTGTTTGGAGTGGTTAGGAGGTGTGTCCCTGTTGGAATAAGGTGTGGCCTTAATGGAAGACATTTGTCATTGGGGTTAACTGTGAGGTTTCAAAAACTCTCACATTTCCTCTCTCTCTCTCTCTCTCTCTCTCTCTCTCTCTCTCTCTCTCTCTCTCTCTCTCTCTCTCTCTCTGCTTGCTGTTTACAAAGCAAGACATAAAGCTCTCAGCTTTTTCTCCAGTACCATGTCTGCCTGCACACTGCCATGCTTCCTGTCATCACAATAGCGGACTTCCCTCAGAATCTGTAAGACAGTTCCAATTAAATGCTTTCAAGAATTGCCTTGGTGTCTCTTCACAGCACTACAACATGACTAAGGTAGGTAGTATAATGTTAGTGACTGCTGATAGCTGACCCCAATTTGCTCTCCGCACACAGTCAGGAATGAAGTTTGATGCATAGCTTCATCCCAGGTGTCTAGGGGCCACGGGGACGTCATGCAGTGCATGAATGCTGAAATTATATCCCTCAGGTCAGTAACCTCCATATGCATGTTCTCACTTTCCCTGCATATGGGTTCCATGACGTAACCACCATCTGATCATACCGAGGAGCTGAGGCTCAACCAGGGTTCTTCCACGTTCCACATCTGGCTCACGGAAGGCTCAAGTTTCAAGCCCAACTCCAGTGTTTGGGGTATTTTGCAGATGACAGGGTCACAGCTTGACTGAAATATTATTCACGAACCACCCAGTCCCCTTTAAATGTGTACCTGCAAATAGCTTTGACTCTATTCACAAAGTTGTGTAAACAGCAGAACAATCCACCCGTCATCCCCTAGCTGCACTCCAACTTGGCCTTGTAAGAGAAATAGGAAGTCTTTAGGCTGATGGTGTAAACGCAGAGCTGAAGGTGTGTGCATTGGGGGAGTTGGCCTTTCAAGAATGCACTTTGTGCGTCTTGGCGTGTGTAATGTGTACCTGTGACTTCTTTCAGTCAGGATTCCAATTCTCTATGGAAGATCTCAAAAGAACCCACAGACAACTTTCTGAGCCGTAAGCTTTTCTTCTTGCTCTGTCTATCCCCCACCCCACCCCCAACAACAACAACAACAACAACATCTATGTGTGTCTCTGCACGTTACCCCGCATGTCCAACCCAGACATCCTTTTTCTCCTGCATCTGTTGAGCCTCTCCATGGTTTTCGAGACCCAGTTAAAACACACCCAGCTTTCAGAGGGTGTCTTAATTGCCCCGAGTCAGGTCGCCTCTATCCTTCCTGCTTTTAGATTCTCATGGTCCTCTCTGCCAGACTTGTCATGGGACACAGACCTCATTTGGGTGCTGGGGAGCCCCGAGCAGCCTCTAAGCCTAGAGATGAAATGATACGTCACAATCTCTTGTGACTAAATAATCACTTATTTAGTGCCATTAGGTCCAAGCTTTTCCCACAAATGTTTGTTGAACGAGTGAATGTTTTTGTTTTAAACGGGAGACCAATGCCTGTTATTATTCAGACAGGGTAAGGCAGAGAGAATGTGAATCACAGGATCTGTAGGTAAAGCAGGTACCCTGAGGGTCCTTGGCAGACACCTTGATCACATCTTCTCTTGAGTCTCTGGACTCAGGCATTCAAGGTGACCTTATCAAGTCTCTATTCCAAGACAGCTCCCCAAAGCGGTCACCGATTTGGAATATCTGGTCAGCTTTCAAAGTCAGATCCACTAGCTTGTAAAATCCAATAAATGTCAAAGATATGTCAGCCTATTAACCTCTGAAGGTCTATTCAAAGAGTGGCTAAGGAAATTCTGGGTTCCAGGACAGTAAACTCTAAAACTGTCAAACCTAAGCCATTAAGAAGTAGGTAAGGTTTAAAATTGACTAGCTTTGTTGAGAATTGTGGCCCTTTCTTCTGCTGATACAAACATAGCATCTATTAGTATGATCAGCCAAGTGATTGGTACCTAGAGGAAACTGCAGAATCTAATCTACTTCTGAGACCTTTAACTCCCTCCCTCCTTCCCTTCCTCCCTTTCTCTTGCCCTCTCTCCCTCTCTCTTACCCCCCTCCTTAATATTCTTTGCACACCTGCTTTCTAATAGTATCTTAGAGCAAATATAAATATCTGCTTGTGTATGGATCATTACACCAAGGTGATTCAAGAATCACCTTGGAGACAAATCTCTGGTTGTGTCTGTGTGGGAGTTCTAAGATTCGGTTAGTTGAGTTGTGAAAGTCCACCCTGCCATGGGCGGCCCAGTATGTGGGCAGGACTTGTGAACTGAACACAAAGAAGGTTAATGGACCTCAGGGTTTCCTGACTGAGCCCCCAATGTGACCAGCTGCTTTACACACCTGCTGTCACATCTTCCACACCACGGTGGACCATACTCAACTTAAGAGCCAAACAAACCCCCAACCCTCACACCCCCTTCCTTCAAGTTGCTTCTAGTCAGGAATTTGGTCATAGAAATAAGCAAAGGAAGTAAGAGACTCATTGAGACCCTTGAGAACAATTGTCAGAAGGGACCGGGGACCTTAGCCCATACTGCTTTGGCCCAAAGGGAAAGCCCCTTGGCACGCAGAACCAGAGTCCAAACGCAAGGCTCAGACATGGCTGGACGGAGGCCTCAGATCTGTGGCAGGAGTCTCACCTCCATGCTGTGCATCTGTTTTCTCTGTGTTGGCTTCGTCAGCCTTCGGGGTCGGCTGGCTGTTTGATAGCCTGGCAGGGTGAGAGACAGTGACAAAGTCACGAGCGTGACAGATCCCATGTGATGGATGCTCCAGAAGCCCTGCTGTTCTGCTGCAGCCCTGTGAGGACAGTTCCCCACACCCAAAGCTAGCAGACCTCCCAGGCTCATACTGCTGGCCCCTTGGCTGCCAGTCTCCACGTATTCTTTCCCAAGGCAGTATGCTGGCTAGCTTTGTGCCAGCTAGACCCAAGTTAAGGTCGTCGGAGAAGAGGGAGCACAATTGAGAAAATGTCTAATAAGATCAGGCTACAGGCAAGTCTGTAGGGCATTCTCTTAATTAGTGATTGACGTGGGAGGGCCCAGCCCATTGTGGGTGGTGCTACTCCTGGGCTAGTGGGCCTGGGTTTTATAAGAAAGCAGGTGGAGCAAGCCAGGGGAAGCAAGCCAGTAAGCAGCACCCCGTCCATGGCCTCTGCATCAGTTCCTGCTTCCAGGTTCCTGCCGTTTGAGTGCCTGTTCTGACTTCCTTCAGTGAAAGACTACAGTGTAGATGTGCAAGCCAAATAAACCCTTTTTCCCCCAAGCTGCTCTTGGTTATTTTATGAATCACAGTGGAGAACCTGCACCCCCAGGAGGACTCGGCTACTGTGAAAGTTGGGATGCCAGGTGCGATGTTTCCCCAAGATCACCCAAATCTTTAATAACTCAAAAGCACTAAGTATTCAAATCCCCTGGTTTGAGTTGAAGTAAGTAGGGTGGAAACGACGTTTGAATTGGAGGCATGGTCCCCTGGATCCCAGTTTCCTTTCAAGAGAACCGCCCACTTTAGGAACTCCAAAAGGAGAAATGCAGCTATCTTTGTTCTCATAGAAAAATTGCAAAATATTCCATCTCTTCCACCACAGTTAAAATGACATGCTGAGGGATTCCTGTCCACCCTCCACCTCCAAACTCTTGTCATCCAGGGTCACAACCAGCCAGGACTGCCTAAGTCAACAGGCAGGTGGTGCCTCTCTCACACAGGCTGACTGGACATGGGCAGCTGTGCCAGGTTCTAACCACACTCGGTTGGTTGTCTTCAGGTAGGTGATAAGTCTGACAGAATCTGGCGGGGTCTGAGGCTCCCGTAGCTCCGTTCCAAGCAATAACTAGACACAAAGGACACCCGACTGAATGACTTTCCTGATCTGGGACCAAGTGTCCCACAAGGAGGTAGAACAGGCCTGTAGAAACCACAGAGAAGCCTGTCCCTGTCCTGTATGTGACTGGCCTCAAGCTCAGGACTCTGCTTTTCCCATTTTCTTATGCCTGCTTGTAGCAGCCACATCTAGCTGTCTTTTCTCACTAATTGTTAATGAGTGCACATGTGTTTATTTATGCACATTTATTCCTAAGTATAGCCTGCTCAGTCCATGTAATATTACTTGTATGTATGTTTTCAGGGCTAACACTTTGGCATTAGGCAACTAACTTGTGTGCTTATCCTTGGGGAAGAACACTTGTGCTACCTTCAGCTTTCCTAGTTACCTATGGTCCTTTGTGTAGAATTGAAACCTTGTCAGTTTTCCCCCATCCAGCTTGGCATGTTCGTATTCTGATATTTTTGATCCTCAGTTTGTTGAGTCTGGGATAGAGAAGCTATGAGTATGGAGGTCTAACTGTACTTTAAGAATTAAAATTTAGATGGTGTATCATTTACCTTTCCTCTCGCGGTAACTAAAATCCCAATGGACATCGACTTAAAGGAGGAGGGGCTTGTTTGGACAGTTTTCAGGGATACAGTCGATCACAGCGGGGAAGACATGTCTGCAGAGAACTGTGTGAACATGACTTGTTCAATGGGACACGAAGCAGAGAGGAGACAGGGAGTGGAGCTCAGCTACTACGTTTTCAAGGTTCACTGAATTCAAAAGCCACACACAGCTTCTCGGAGCACAGGCAGTAGGCAGTGAGACCCTTTGTCAGAGTATAAGAAGAGTGGTTCCTGGCCCAGCTCCTAGTAGAGTCCTTGTTACCCTTTGAAACCTCATGAGCTGGGCCTCCCTCTACTATCTGCTTTTCTCTGTGACATTGGTCTTCCAAACTCCCACCAGAAGGGCCCAATGAGCTCAGCTTACAGCACTCTACAGCTGCTGAAACCCAAAGTCCACACATGGCCCAAGACGCACATGCTCCGGTTTATCATGGCAACAGTCCGGTGCTCGGTACCTGTTCTCTGTGTTAGTTACTTCTGGTTTATCACAGCAACAGCCCCAGTGCTCGGTACCTGTTCTCTGTGTTAGTTACTTCCGGTTAATCACAGCAACAGCCCCAGCGCTTGGTACCTATTCTCTGCATTAGTTACTTTCGCATTTCTGTGACCAAATATGAGACAAGAATCAACTTCAGGAAGGAAGGGGTTATTTGGGCTCATAGATTAAAAGAATCCAGTCCAACTTGGGAGAAAAGAGACATGAGTGGCAGGTAGTTCAGTGCCACATCCAGCGTTACCTGGCATTGGAAATTTGACAGGAGAACAAGGGAATGAAGAAAGGTCAGACGCAGACACACATACTGAAAAGCTGGGGTGTGGAGGGCGGGGCTTGCTCTGATGGAACAATACCAACTACTCAACAATCCTCAGGCAGCCCAGGAGAGAGGAATCTCTTCCACTAGGCCCCAACCTACCAAGCCTTGAGAGAGTCAGAGGAAGCTGCCGTTTTCCCTTCAAATTAGACAAAGCTAATTTGGAGTGTTCAGCGTTGCTGTGACGTCAGCAGCCTCCTCTCGGTCCCCTAGGCAGCAGAGAATCCTTTCCTGTTTGCTGTTCCCTCCTGCTATTTCCCAGGAGGCTCACTGGTCTTAAAGGGATAGATAGCTCCACAGCCCTCAGAGAAAGATGACTCTGAAGCTACGGGATGAGTATTGCTTCCTGGCAGACATTCATCTAATGTCTCTACTGGGAAAGCCAAGTATCAGTGTAGAGGTGTCTAGTCTCCCTGGGGAAGCAAAGGGCCCCCCAGATTACTGGTGGTAACTAGGTCTAAAGGTCAAATATCCACGCCACCTGCCCCATCCTCATCCCAGTGTAACCATAGAAACAGGCCTGGTGGGACAAGGGAAGGCTCTCCAAATGGACCTGCCCACCGAGGAATTGGGTTCTGTAAAACCCTGAAGTACTGCAGACACGAAGCCATTCCCATGGGGCATTACTTCATGTTGTTTTAAGCCCCAGACTTAAATTTAGTCACTGTTGCCCTCAGAGGCCACAGCCATGGGGACCAAAGGTGGAACTTCTTAAAGACACTGTCATATCAAGAGGGAAGGGCTGCAGGTTCCTCAGGGAACAAAGACTGTCGTAAGGACCGGTGAGCAGTGGTTGGGTGCACATTCTAGATCGGGTTGTGGGCCAAACACGCATATCTCCATTTTGTAGAAGAGAAAACGGGCTCAGAGGGATCTACCACTTGACCATAGTGTTTTGTTTTGTTTTGTTTTTTTACTGAATTGAGTTAGATCCACGTTGCCCATAATCCATTTCCACAAATGGCCACAGGTCTAAGCTGGTCAGAAGGTGCAAGCAGCAGGACACAGAGGGAGAAAGGACAGCAGCCATCACCCCTTGAGGTCAGCCTTTTAGTGACAGCAAGACACAGACAAGGCAGGGTGTCCAGAGCTTGCCATCTCCAGGATGTTTGCCACAGCTATTGAGATTGAAGATCCCGGATGTTCCTTCACAAGCTCCCCCTTTGAAAAGCCTCTCAGTCCCCAGGATTAACTGGCTGGTGTCACCATGGCTCCTTTATTCCCTGCCTCAGGCCCTTCTTCTCCCACACTGGTAAAGCCACATTTCAATAACAAAGTCTTTATTAAACACCCTTCAGTCCCTAGTCAGTTGAAGCCTGGATGTCACCTTGATCCCAGGCACAGCTGCTAAAGGATGGAGAGTCCTAGGGGCCCACCAAGTTCTTTACAGGAGAGTCTCCAGAGGGTCAAAAGTTAAAGAACAGCTGGGTGTGCAGTGCTGTGGCATACTGCAGATGACAGCAAATGGAAAGAACCCAGCTTTGTCTTCAAGGGAGCTTTTGGTTATTTTAGACATAAAAATGAAGAGACCGCCCTTTGAGAACACACACCCACCCAAGTAGTTACCAGCAGAAGCAATGGCGGTTAGTATACGGCCAGACCACCATGTCTGCTGGTTCCTTGTCCATGGACTCTGCCAAATGCAGGTGGGAAGTAACGGAAAATTATCACACCTGCACTGAGCATGTGTAGACTTTTTGTTAACTGTTCCCTAAATGATACCACAGAGGTATTTCCATAGCACTGACATTACGGTTTAAAGCTCAGAGTAAGATCTACATATGTAAATACTGTGGTATTTGATGTAAGAGACTTGAGCATCTAAAGATTTGGGTCATCACAGGAGAAGGATTTTTGCTACTGAGAGATGATGTATTTGAATAGGCTTCTGCAAAAAGCCCAGCGCCAAGCCCAGGAGGTTGCAAAGGTGAAGTGGGTTTGGCCCAGTACTGGCCCAGCAAGGACACCAACTATGGAAGTGTGCCCCCAGAGTGTAACAGACAGTAGCTGTCCATGTGTGGCTGGCATTCAAGCCCCTTTCTTCCAGAAACCTGTTCTACACGCATTCCATGTGGTCTGGTTGGACTACCCTTTACCTAGACACAGAGAGCACTTCAAAAGTGCTATAGTTGGCCAGTCCAGCCTTAAGGACTCCTTCTGGAGCCCTGAGAAAAAGGGGTGGCATGGGGGTTTGCAGCCCCAATAAGATGGGAGCTTGGAGTCTCCAGGGTTGCCACCTAGAAAGAGGCCAGCCCCTGGGTCACTGAGGAGTCTTGGGCTAGAGGTGGAGAGAGCTGGATGCCCACTGTCCTTAATGCCAGCTCTGGGAGGAGCTCAGCTCCTTCAGGCAAGAAGAGCAGGACCTCTCTGTGGTTCCCAGAGTCCTCAGGGCATTCTCCCATGTCTGCCAGCACAGAGTTGGTCCCCAGCAGAAGGGTCATCTGATAACTTTCTGCCTCTCTCAGATGCTTTCCCAGGGATCATGGAGGAAGATAAATGCACCGTAAGTCATTATTACCACCAAAATGGTGGACAATGAGATGGGCTGCAGGCTCAGGCCCTGCAGGAGGGCAGCTGCAGAGCATGACCTTAAAGGTCTATGTGGTAGAAGCTTGTTCTCCAGCAGGTAGGGGGATCTCCAAGAGGTCAGAAGTAATGGAGGTCTTCAGGTCAGAGTGTGCCTGAGAGGGGCTGTGGGCCCAGGTTTCTCCATGTTCTCTCTTTCTTACTTCCTGGTCATGATATGAACAGTTTTCCCCAGCAAACACTACCCACAGTGACATGTTGTCTTTCCAGAGGCTCAAAGCAATGAGGCCAGCCATTCATGAGCTGGGATCTCCAAAACTGTGAACCAAGCCAACAATCTGACTTAGTCTGGTTGTCGGTGGGTCGCCATGCAAGTCTGAGTGGATTCCTAGGGAGGATATTTAGCAGGGAGTTCCATGGTCTGTTTTTGCAGAGTCCAAGTGTGACAGGGCAAGACAGTGCAGGGGTTCCTCCATCTTATAGTCTTGCTGAGGCCATTTCAGGTTTGACTAGAATTTGATCTCCCTGATAAAAGTCCCATGGAAAATTACCCAACTCCGTTCTAGGAACCCAAGGTCAAGATGCCCCAGTTAACTCACCTTAGGTTCTGTGAAACTGCAAGCTTGTGCAAACTTCCCTCTCCAGCTAGCTGCTTATCTTATCTTCTGCTAAACTGCTTGCTTGCATAAAGACTCCCCCCCCCACCCCCGGCCACCCGTAGCTGCCAAGAGAGATACCAGAATGTGCTTTTGCCTTTAAAAACTCCTTACCCCTAAGCACTTGGCTTTACACTTGGGTCCTAAATACCTGTGTATAGTCTCAATCGGCTGGAATAAAAACTTCCACTTGTCAATAGTCTGTGTCTGAGTGCTCATATCCGTTAGGTCATCCCTGTAACAAAAGCTCTCACTGGCTTCCTTACTAGAGAATATGTAGCTAGGTGCACTCTGGCTTATGCAGGGACAGTGGGAGGCTATGACAGCATGCATAGAGAGAAGGCATGTGCTGGCAGCAAAGATGGGCTGAGATTCAGGTAGCTCTAGCTATATTAAAAGAAGCTAGTGGCCAGGCAGTGGTGGTGCACGCTTTTAATCCCAGCACTTGGGAGGCAGAGGCAGGCGGATTTCTGAGTTCGAGGCCAGCCTGGTCTACAGAGTGAGTTCCAGGACAGTCAGTGCTATACAGAGAAACCCTGTCTTGAAAAAAAAGAAAAAAGAAGCTAGTGCAGTTTCAGAGAATGAGTGGGCAGCTCTGGGGCCTGTCAGCATCTGGCTTACGTACCTGGAGCTGGTGGTACCCCTGAGACAGGGAGTCCTGGATGAGAGATACTGAAAGCAGGCATCATAGAGGGTAAGGGCAGAGGATTCCCTATCCCAAGGCCTTTCTGTCAGAAGGTGGCTTTCTATGCTACAGGTTCAATGCCTTTGCTTTTGATCAAACACTTCATGAACTCAAGGACCAAGTCAAATGCCACGTGGACACATGAAAGGAGAGGGCAGGGCTGACAACCTGATGGAGCATTTAGACTGGGAGGGAAAGAGATAGCCAACACTTGGAGGGCTTGAGCGTGAGAGTCACCCAAGCATCTGGGAACAAAATGATTCAAGGTGGGGGCATGAGTGTGCCTCTCTGTCTCTCTGTGTCTCTGTCTGTGTGTGTGTGTGTGAGAGAGAGAGAGAGACAGAGACAGAGAGACAGAGAGAGAATATAGAAAGAGAATAGAGATAATGTGTACAGTGGAAATGTGTATGTGTGGGGATGTGTGCGTGTAAGAGAATATGTGTGGATAAGGGTGCATGGGAATGTGTGTGAGAGTGTGTGTGTGAATGTGTGTATGTGTGAGTGTGTGTGCATGTGTAGTAATGTGTGTGTGTATGGGAATGTGTGGGCATGTAGAAATGTGTATGTGTGAATGTGCGTGAGTGTGTGGTAATGTGTGAGGGTGTGTGTGGGAGTGTATAGGAGTGTGTAGGAGTATGTGAGGGTGTGTGGGAGTATGAGAGAGTGTGTGAGGGTGTGTGGAGTGTGTGGGAGTGTGTAAGGGTATGTGGGAGTGTGTAAGGGTATGTGGGAGTGTGTGGGAGTGTGTAAGGGTATGTGGGCGTGTGTGAGTGTGGTGGGAGTGTGTGAGAGTGTGTGGGAGTGTGGGAGGGTGGTGAGAGTGTGTGAGAGGGTGGGAGGGTGGTGGGAGTGTGTGGGAGTGCATGAGGGTGTGTGGGAGTGTGTGAGGGTGTGTGGGAGTGTGTGGGAGTGTGTAAGGGTGTAGGTGTGTATAAAGGTATGAGACAGCATGTGAGAGTATGAATAGGAGAGAACATAGTTGAAGGAGGTCCTTGCACTGTGAGAGTCGGAACATATGAGAATATATAGCTTCCTGTGTGCATCTGTACATCTGTGTGTGTACTTGAGAGAAGGCATGAACCAGACAGCTGACCCATGCATTCTGCATCCATGTGTGAAGGCATGAGTCTGACTGAGAGAGAGAACAGGAGCATAGTAGTTAGACTAGCCTGGCCCATGCCCACGGTGGTACATAGAATAAGAATGGCCCCCATAGGCTCATATGTTCGAATGTTTGATCACCAGTGGGTGGAAATATTTGGGAAGGATTAGGAGGTGTGACCTTGCTGGAAGAAGTAAGTCAATGGGAGTGGGCTTTGAGGTTTGAAAAGACTCATGCCATTCCAGTATGCTTTCTGCCTCCTGCTTGCAGTTTGAGCTGTGAGCTCTCAGCTATTCCTGTTGTCATGCCTTCTCTTTGCCACAATGGACACTAACCCTCTGGAACTGCAAGCCCAGAGCAAACCCTTCCTTCTGGAAGTTGCCTTAGTCTTGGTGTTTTATCACCACAATAGAAATACAACTAAGATAGCCACTATCTCCAGTGGGGCAGCACTGCTGTATGCAGCAGGGCCATGGACTCTGGGCTCCGGGAAGGCCTGTCACCCTGAGCCTAGATGAGGTTAAAGTAGCTCCTGCTCTATTGGGTTTTCATGAGGAGTTAGGTGACTCAAGGACCAAGCACACAGAAATGTCCAAGTCATTAACGTTTGCACCCAAGCTTCCCCATTTCCAGCAGCCCTGCTGGAACCTGGGTCTCACACTCTCCTTGCACTGAGTGATGTTTTAGCAGTCAACATCATCCCAGAAGCTCTGAAAGGTGCATGGTGAAAGGACACTTCACCAATGGGTATCTTTCTGGTACCTAGCATGGGCTGGCATGGGGTGGGATATGGCAAGCATTATAAATGAATGAATGATTGTAAAGCAGTAGTTTCTTCTCCTTCTCTCCTTCCACACCCCCTCTTTCTTCCCTGTTTTCATTTGACCTGGACCCCAACAGGAGGGCTGGTCCTTGTGTTAGTTAGGTGGTGCCTGAGCCCACTGGTAAGATGAAGGTGGTAGCCAGAACTGGGACAAGAAGTAGAATTACTAAGACAGACCACATGTCATGTTTAATGTCTACCAAATAGCTAGCACTGTGTCTGGAGCAGTGAGGGACAGTCTCACATCGAGCCCAGTGACCCGCCCTCAAAAAACGAGTAACAGTGTAAAACAAAGTGTTTGTTTATTTGTTTGTTTCCAGTGTAGCTACATTGGGGGGGTTGTCAAGTTCACCCCCTTCTCCACGTCCATCTTTGGGGTCTTGAGATGAAGTTTTAGTTTAAACAAAGAGCAGAGACTTGAATAACTGAGCAGCCCTGGCGAAGGTCAGGTCCAGCCATCGCTGAGCCAGACTTGTCTCTGCTCCATCGAGCCTACTCCCAGGCAGTCTGACGGCTTGTCAGCACCGCGAGAAATGTCCTTCTGGGGACTAGAGCCCCCTCGGCCTTTTCCTTTTCCCAGCCTGAGGCTCCTAGGGAAATTTTAGTTTCCTGGCCTCCACTATCTCAGTATTCTGAGAGCTGCATGTGGGTGCTTGTATGTCCTCTGTGCCCCCTCATTCCCACTGTGGTTGGTTTATGGTATCCTTCTGCGTCCACTGGCTGCCATCACTTTCCACAGCTCTGGACTTTTGAGAAAAGATTCATCTTTAAATAAAAGAAAAAAAATAATCTGAAGGCTTGTTTTTACTTCCTATCATTTTAAGGTCTTATTCCTTATTCCAAGCCCTTATTTCAAGCTCCCATGTGAGGCCTGCTGATTTCTGTTCCGAAACCATAGCCATAGCGACCGAGTCACCTAGCTTCTTTATTGCCATTGAGCTTGAGATGTTAGCAGATGGTGTCCTTTTGCCCAATGAACTCCTAAAATTGCCAAAGAACTAAGAAATTCTTATAGACGGATGCACGACAACTTGTCTGCCCCCCCCCCCCCAAGAGCCCTAAACACCTACTGTGGCGCAGAGCCTGGGATCCTGGTCCTCCGGGCTAACCCTACCGTATTTTCTGAAGCTGAGGTGGAGACTGAGGCAACAGTGTGAGAAACAAGGGGCAGCAAGCAGCTTTGCCCCCTCCACCCCTCCACCCTCCTTTCTCTAAGAAATTGCCCTCTTCAAGCAAGAGAAACACAAGCTCACCCAGAGTGGACCGGTCTATGCTAAGAGTTCTGTCTGCAGGAGAGGGTAGCTCACTGAGAAGCTGCATTTGTCTGAGGGAGGCAAAGAGAACAAAAAAACAAAAAAAACTGGGGCACAGGAAAGAGGTTAAGACAAGTTCATCGCTTAGAAATGAGACCAGTAATAAAGTCCACCTGACCCTGGCACGGCCATCAGCGTCCACTCCTGGACGTGAGAGCTTGCCATGATTATCCTGCAGATCACGGTGATTCCAGGGGACAGCGTTTTCTGGTTTTGCCCGTGACTTCCATTTTCTCATTGCTGACAGAGCTGTCTTTGTGCTCTTCCTCTTCCGAGTGACAGCTTCTGGGACTGGCTTATAAAAAGAACTGGCCTCCCCCAAAGGCCGACCGTCAAACGCAGCAGCCGGCTCATCTTAGCTGCTTCCGTGAGAACTTCTCCTACAACTCATGTGGCTTTTCTTTTTTCTTATTCTTTTTTTTTTCCTTTCAATTTTCTTTTTCTGCCTTGGAAATGGGCTTCATGGCTATGGTAGGCAATTAAATTTCCAAGCTGGAGAATGCCGGTGTCCTCTGCCAGGAACTGCTGAAGCAAGCAGGCCGGGCCGCGGGCTTTGAATACTTGGCACGGAAGTGGGGCCTCTGATACATGCGGCCTCTCCCAGGATGGGCTTTCCAGAGGAGTGTGTTTGTCTTTGTTCTGAAAAGGGAAATCAAGTTCCATCCCGGCACTAGCTACACAACAATCCCAGAGCTAGGTGGCACCTCCATTCCAAAGCTGGGCGATCGCCTGGTTTGTTAAATGTCACAGTTGGCACGGTGCCGGGGAGGGTCGGCTTCCATCACGCAGGTCAGTTCCCAGGCCTGTCACTCAGCTCTCCTCTGTGGCCCCAGTCTTTGGAACACTGCTATCTCTCAGAAGAAAGGAGAGCCCTGTGTTCCTGACCCAGCCTTCTCATGCTGCTGACTGAATCACGGGGTTTGGGACTAGCATCTAATTTCCAGAGCTTCTGTGAGCAAAATGCTAATACTTGTTCCAGAAGCAGACTGGTGCCCTGGCTGTAATTCTAGACTGGGGGCCACTCGAGAGGAATCCAGGCTTGGTAGATTGTACACGCATGAGGCAGGTCAGTGACCTGAGCCTTCCTGCAAGGGAAGGGACATTCGTAGATGAGAAGGTCCTGAGAACTCGTAGGTGCTTGGATAAAAAGTGGGACCAGATAACGTGAAAGGAAAAGGCTGGAGGGCTTCCCTGAGGAGGTGACCTTCTAGGCAAGCCCTCCTGGGACCAGTGGCATGCAGTTTCTTTAGGAACGGCACAGAAGCTAGAAGGGGTTAGTGAGGGGAGGCAGTGGGGGCTAGAATGTTAGTCTGAACATTCAGTGACAGCATTAGAGGTAGGAGACAGATTGAGATGGCTTGTTTGAAGGTCTCTGGTTTCTTGGTAAGGAGATGATTGGAGGAGGTGGGACTGTGGAAAGCGACTGCAAGTCTTCACTGTATCTTTGAAAGACAGAGGTTCTTTCTTTGAAAGAACCTGGGCTTCCTTCTCTAAGGCGTTGTTGCTATACCAGAGGCACTCTGGATACTAGACCACCTGGAGTGGCCATTTACAAGGATGGAGGTGGCTTTCCTGTCCTAAGGATCTCGGCTGCAGCCCGAGAGTGCTCTTCTGCTCGGGAACACTTGCATATCTTACAGGCAGCCATACCAGACCACCCAACGGCCACTCTTATTAGCTGTAATCTGTGTTAACTGTGTAGGCTAAGTTCCTCTTACAGGACAGAATTTACTAATGTGTCCTGAAGGAAAAAAAGAAAACATTTCTCCATTAGCACCAGCCACTCCAGTATACCCATAAGCACGTTAAGAAAAGTATAAAATACTTCGAGTTGATCTAAACCAGCAATGAGAGAACTATTGTATGTATGTGGAAAACGGAGGAGAAATGGCTCTCCGGCCTTTGCCTGTTCTGAACACAGAGAGTTAGCTGTGAGAGACTGACAAACATATCCAAGCAGAGTTTGCTAGGCAGGTCTCAGGAAGCGCCTCCTTCTGTGTCAGAGGTCTCATTCCTTGAACGCTGACTGCCCCGCAGTGACCAGTCAGTGACGGTCAGAGCAAACCCCACTGCAGTGATCACTTAGGGGTGAAAGATCACAACAGGGTGTGGTGTGTTGGGTAAAAAGCATGGCACCCGTGCCTAGTTTCAAGGATGCCCTGGACATCAGACCAAGGACTTGATGTCCACTTGTCTATATAAATCATCACTGATACACATAAAACACCTCAGGGGGCTGGAGAGATGGCTCTGTGGTTAAGAGAACTGGCTACTCTTCCAGAGGACTCGGGGTTCGGTTCCAGCACTCATATGGTGGCTCACAACCACCTGAGACTCAAATTCCAGAGAATCCAATGGCTTCTTCTGATCTCCATGAGTACTGCGTGTTCATGGTGCACAGACATGCATGAGGACGAAACACTCACATAAATAAATAAATAAATAAATACCAAACCAAACCAACAAACAAACAAAACCAAAGCAAGTCAGATACTTACACCAAACGTATTTCCCAGAATTCCAGAGTGACCATCATTTGCTTGAGTTTCGTATCCATGGAGTCGGTCAAGTGCCGAGTGAACATACTTAGGAAAACCCGATTCGCTGAGCTGCGCAGTCTACCAGCTATTTACACAGTGTTTACCATGTCCTCGGTATTGTCGGAGTCTAGAGGTGAGTTAATGAACAGAGGGGGTTTGTGTGCAGAGTACGGGAGCATGGGAGGGCAGAGCCCTAGGCCTTCAAAAACGGTTTGTTTTCATGACTGACAGAGTCAGGAAACTCTGAGCACCACTGATAAAGCCTAATCTGTCTGCAGATGCAGCAAGTGCTTCCCTGAGGACACCTCGGCGATGTTGCAGGCGACAACTGGACTCTGCTTACTAGTGGTTTGTAACTTTGAGCTTGTAACTCTTCTTCCTAAATCCAAACACCTTTCATCTGTTTGCAAAAGGACATTCCTTACCCTTTAAACAGTGTAAAGATCACACTCTGTAATCAGTGTAACTTAAGACACAAGATATAACATATGCCTATGGTAAAGACACCGACAGATTTGTTCCTCTAGGTAACAGACACATGAGTTATGAGAGAGGCTATACACCTATTGTTTTTCTGGTTTTAACTCTGTCATTGATTTTTCAATGCTTTTTTAATGTGATGGACCAGTGCATAAAAATATAACTGATAGTGAAAGTGTAAAACTCCATGTGATGCTCTAGAATGGTTACTCTTAACTATAGCTGTTCTTTGAGGTGGATAGACTTTGAGGGGGGGTGCATTGAACATAGAATGTCACAGTCATAGGTGAACAGGGGACTTAACTGCTGTCCAGTCAAGGGCTGTGTGTCTATGTGAAGCATGAGCAACAGTAGCAAGCTCAGGCCACAGAGAGAAAGCTGCTGTGTCGGGGACACCTGCTGGGGCCTTGGCAGGAAGCAACGTCACACAAGATTCTGTGGAAGAGTTCTGGACTTCAGGCATAGATTTAGAAAATGGAGAGAACAGTACAGTTTGGAGTGCCAAGCAGTTTACTGTGGTGCTTGTTAAGTTCTGGGTTATAATAGCCAGATCCTATCCTCTTATGAGGTGGCAGGACATCCCACACCATGTGATTTAGTCTGGGACAGCCCGAGTGACAAGGAGCACAGAGGAGCCAGGTACTGGGTGAATCAGGGGCTGTGAAGCTATAGCATAGCACAAGAGAAGGGTTGGGGGAAACTTGGCTTGATTCCCTCAGGCTGTAGAGTTTGGCCTCTGAGAGTGACCAGTGTCTTAGAGGCAGGTCTGTGAACTAACAGAGACAGGCATCTCCACCCCATTTCCCTAAGCCTGGATTCTAGGTACATACTGGGGTCCAGAAGGCACTTGCTGAGTGACGTCTCCTGGTTCTTATGTCCCAAAACAAAGACCCAAACTGGGGACACACGGATAACGATAACCTATTAACACAGCAAAAGGTGTTCCTGAGAGCGGAAGCGTAGAAGAGCTCAGGAAGGCCCTTTATGAGCTGAGCGCTGTGTGCATGAACACTCTTCTCTTGCTTTTAGAGGCTGCAGGCTTAGTTTTGTTACAGGTTGGGACAAGCTCTCTGCCATTAGGTTCTCTTACACGTTAATCTTGATTCTGCTGGGACCTCTCTGCTGGGCCCTGTCCTCTGACATCACCCCCAATAGAAGAATTTCCTGCCTCTGTCTCCAAATCTGTTTCTGCAGCAGTAACAGATGTTAGAGGCCCAGCAAACAAGCATCCTGAACTGCAGCTTCTGCTTTTAGGGGCGACTGGTCAGAAGGGGTGGGGCTATGCCTAGTGATCTGCAAGCCTTCTGGTGCCTACCGGGGGACCTTCCAAGGCTAGTAGTTTCATTTGTCTCTCTTCTCCCTGATGTGGCCACATTGAACAAATCCCCCTTCCCTGCTTCTCAGAATTCCTTGGATACTGGTGGTGGCTGGTGCTCTCATTGGGGGTTGCCAGAGTCCAGGCTTTCCCCTAACATCTGGTTACACCACGGGGACAGGAGGCACTTAAACTCTGCTCTGAGGCTTGAGAAGAGCTGGGTGGCTTTTTAATATTTTTTTCCTCCGTTTCCCACTTTGTGGCTAGAACATGAAACTACAACTTTAAAATTGCTCTCCAGGAGTTGACCGCCATTGGGGTTTGGTGATTATTTAAGCTGCATTAAGGTAAGAGATGAAGAGTTTTAATCTTGTTCTTTTAGCCTGAAATAACTGTGCCAGGTCACAGGGCAGTCTAGTTTTAGAGATGAGCAGGGCAGTGTCTCCAGTCTGGCAGGAATGAATGCTAGTGATTATTCTAAAGTAACTCCCCCTTTGCATACCAGACCATTGCAACAGTGGTCCCCAGGAAATGAGAATTTCCCCAGGAACCTCAGTCTGGAAGAAGGAAGCATGCCAGAGGGGGAATTCGACTCTCAGAAAGAGAGTTCACACAGTTCGGAATATTTGTCAGACTGTTTTGAAAGACCAGAGAAGAGACGATGTCAGACCATGATTGGCAGACTCTCACTTGACCAGGACTACTGACATATGGATTCCTTTTGCCTCCATTACAACCACACCCTCACATCAGGACCCCAGGGATAGACTCGGGGATGGAAGTGTCCGTGGGACTCTTTGTTTCTCCTCTAACACTGGCTGAATCTTTTTTCTCTGCCTTTCAATATGACCTGCTTAATTGGCCTCTTGAGGACAGGTGACTGAGACTAGCATGTTAGGATCTGGGCTCTGGCTCTAATAAATCTGGTAAAAAAAAGAACCACCCAGGACTAGTTTGCATTGTGGCACAGACTTTAGCCCTGGCACCGCCCCCACCCTTCAAACACATACACAGCACATGGCATTCGAAAGTCAGAGTCTCTAAGTTGCTTCTCACTGGAGATCCTTAGTGGGTATCAGAAATGCCGGCAGCATATCTCCAGTGCACAGGTCTATTGATTGCCGGGCTGCCTCCAGTAGCTCCTCAGAAGCTCTGATATTCTGTTCTGAGCACCTCTGAGTCCTCCCTCTACCCCGTTTCCCCTTTATTTCTTTTTCACTTCCCGCTCTCAGTCCAGCTTGTCTGCCCTGCCTCATCTCTTACTGTCAGTGCTAATCACAGGGGTGGCAGGGGGAACGAGAAGCCTCACCCCAGGAAAGAGTCCACTGAGGCAGTTCTTGCTGTCAGAGGTCGCCATCCGCCTGGCCTGGAAGCGGCCTGTTTAACTAAATCAAAATGATGACATCAGTCAGATGTCAGTGGAAAGCAAATGCCCAGGGCTTGGACAGAGAGGGATGGAGGGTTTCTGAGAATGTGACCCTCCCAGTTCTGTATTACAAAAGGCCCCATGATTCAGCAATACCATAAGAGGTCACTAGACAAATGTCAGGCTCCGGCCTATTGCTCTCTTGGCCTGGTTCCCTGAGGCTGCCAGGCCTCCTATCCCGTTCCCTTCATTCTCCACCCCACTGCCTGCCCCATTTGATCAGAGGATGTGTAGGCATTTTAGAAGGTCTTTCTTCCACTCTTCCCCTATCTGTGACAGAAGAGAAGGCCTGTCTCTGTGTCAGAAAGCAATCTGGTATCATTACTCGCCAGCCAGAGACAGGAAAGGCAGGGCTACCCAGAGGCATCACCGAGGAGGATGGATGGGACTGAATCCTATGCAGAAAACCACAGGAAAAACAGTCCCTGCCTTGTTTTCCACAGCACGAGATAAGGCCGGGGCAGGCCGTCCATGCTGCGGCTCAGGAAATCAGCACCTGAAACGGGAGCCTCGACTCCATGGCCCCTGATGAACCCGGGCCCGTTAGGTCCTGTTACATTTCCTCAATGGCTTTTCAGCAATGAAGGTGAACCTTAGGCAGGCAAGGGTCCCAAGTTTCACCTCTAAGTTCTCCTGACAGTGAGGGGTCCCAGTCTATCACCTATAGTGTCCCCTCGACGTCAGCTGCCTTCCATGTAGGGCCCTTTTGTTAGCAGCAAAGTGACTTCCATACTTTTTGGAAATTTTTCTGCCCGGCATTTGTCTGGATAATTCCTTCCAGCCCAGAAGTCTGGTTGCTACCAGTGTTGTCAGAGTCAGAGCCTGGGCCCTGGCATCCCTAACATGCTGGCTCAGTCACTGGTCCTCAATAGGCCCAAGGTCAAACAGACAGGCAATAGTAAAAAAGTAGGAAAAACCATGCATTCAGTGTGGCCACATTAGAAGAGGGACAGTGGGGCTGGAGAGATGGCTCAGCGGTTAAGAGTACAGACTGCTCTTTCGAAGGTCCTGAGTTCAAATCCCAGCAACCACATGGTGGCTCACAACCATCTGTAATGAGATCTGACGCCCTTTTCTGGAGTGTCTGAAGACAGCTACAGTGTACTCACATATAATAAATAAATAAATCTTTAAAAAAAGAAAAAGAAGCGGGACAGTGACTGGCTCCTACCAAGTCCACCTTTGTGGCCTGACAAGAAGTTGAGGATAAAACAGGATGAGAGGTATGGAATCCTGGAAAGAGGGGTCCCACCCATCATGGCCCATCACGGTGTCATCTCTGGTTGTGTAAAATGCTCTGTCACATGTCACAACTGAGTGAAATCTCTCCCTGGAGACCAGTCCCCCTCTGTCCAGCACTGATCTTCAGCCTCCTCCCTCTTCCTTCATTCAGACTGAGACTCCCAAGGGACCAATTCTTGGGGACCATTGTTTCACTAGCATCTCTTTAGAATCCTTGGTTCCTGCCACAACAGCTACAGCTTGCACACTCAATGCTTCTGCTTGTCCACTGTGTGTCAAGTGCACCCAGGGACACCCACCCTGCTCTCAAGGAAGCCTGGTCAAGGGGAGAGGCTATTGGGCTTCCTGCAGGGATCAGGAAGACAGCAGAAACATGAAGTGGACGGTGTGTGAGATGCTAGAGGGTGGCAGCTGCCATGGGAACAGTGCCCATGCTGTCCGGGGATTTGTGAGCTACTTAGCCTCAGCTGTTACTGTGCCGGAACGACTCTGGGGTTTATTTTCCTTAGGTTTCTAAGTAGAGCCATTTATCTGGTGTGTGTATGCGTGTGCACACACATGTGGGTGAAGATGCACAAGAGGAGTACATTTGCACAAAACGTCAGCTTTGTGTGTCGTTCCTTAAATACCATTCACCTTTATAATTTTTTTTTTCGAGACAGGGCTTCTCTGTGTAGCCCTGGCTGTCTTGGAACTCACTATGTAGACCAGGCTGACCTCAAACTCAGAGATCCAACTGCTTCTGCCTCCCAAGTGCTGGGATTAAACGTGTGTGCCACTACTACCTGGCTAAAAATTTTAAATTTATTATTAATATATGGAAACATGTTGGGCATTCATGCCATGGCATGCATGTTTTGTGGAGTTTGTTCTCTCTTCCACATTTACATGGACTCTGGGATCAAACCCAGAATGTCAGGCTTGAACAGCAAGAACCTTTAGCTAGGGCCGCCTTGCTGGCTCCCATCTGTGGGGGTTTTTTTGGTTTTTGGTTTTTTTTTTTTTTTTTGGAGACACGCTTTCTCACTAGTATAGAGTTTGCTCTTTCAACTAGGCTGGACAGAAAACCCCAAACAATCTGTTTCTGTCCTCCTAGTTCTGGAACCAAACACCATCATGCTTGGCCTTTTTAATGTGGATTCTGGGGATTCAACATTCACGTTTGCAAGGCAGATACATTACAGACTGGGTTATCTCCTCAGCCCATGGTTGGAAGTTTGTGCCTTCTTTTTCTTCTTCTTTTTGATACTGTATGGGCCAAACAAACTATGCTTGTAAGGATGTATTGGGACTAGGGACGCATCCTATAATGATACAAGGTAAGAGCTGAATTAGAGGAAGTCCCAGGATCTATGTCTGAGAGGCTGTTGAGCCTAGCCACATGGAGAAGTAGGAACATCTCAGTAAAGGTAAACTGAGTCCTGAGTGCAGCTATGTTGGCACAAGTCATGACATGGTGCATCCTTGAACGGCAATACAAGCCATCGCAGCCGACTGGGCGAGCCTCACCCCAGGCAGGTGACTTAGCCAGCTGCACCGAACACGCCCATAGAGCTTCCATTTCTCAGCAATCCTTGTAACCCAGTGGCCATGTGACCAATGAGGTCTCTCTGTTCTCATAAGGAGAAGGCTCATGTTCTTCCCACCCTGGTCATTGGTAATGGAGTGGCCATCCCGAGGGTAGGACATGAAGCTGCTTACACCTCCTTGGTTTCTGTAAAACCGAGATATGTCCAGCCCATAGGGAGGTTGTGAGGGCGAAGGGGATCAGGAAGGGATAGGAGAGCTGTGTCTGGTGTGCTCTGTCTCCCTGGCCTTCTGCCTACCACATTATGTCACGCCATGCTGGTAAGACAGAGAAAGAAGAGAGCAGGAGCCTGACTCCCGGCTCCTAACGCGGTCCTGTGCTGGCAGGCAGGGATAAGCCAGTCAGTTGCCCTCTGGTCTAAGCTATAGGATTTTGCAGAGTAGCACAGGCCAACTGGGTCCTTCCTAGTTTGTAGGAGCCAGGTAAAAGGGTCTTATATTGTTCCAATACAGACTGGTGACTTGTAGAACACACTTGGAGCCCTATGCCTTGTGAGTTCAGATTTTCTTATGCCAGCATGATCAGTACCATATAAATGGCATCACAGGAACTGGCCCTTTCTTCACCTCCCAGTTGTCAGCAAAGGCATCTTTACTTGGTGAGTATGGGTAGGCTGATTGGTTTTGCTAAAAGGATTTACTGCTAGCCCTGCCCGATAGAGCAGGGCAGGGTAGTAACAGCCTTTGTCTCCCCTGCCAGACCTTCCTCCCAGTCCGGGAACATGGCTTCCCAGTTGGCTCTGGGGATTCCAAAGCAAAGAATTTTGCTTACAGCATGAGGAAGTGACTAGTCCCGGGGTCCCTGCAGAGAGGCCTCACCTCCCCCATGCCACTCCAAGTGCATATGGCACCTGCACTGTTTCGGCCATCCCAGGAGACATCTTGCCTTTACCATTGACAGACTTTAGCTGAAGGATGGTCCTATCAACCCCACAGAAGCAGCGTGGAGGCCCTGGGTGCTTCCACCCCACATCCTTCCCTGTCCCTCACTCTGGTCTTGCAGCCTGGTGTGATAGTGGGACTGCTCTCAGCACTCCCTCCCATTCCCTTCTCCCCCTTCCTCTCTCAGTTTTCCCCAAGTTTAAACTCCTATATTAGATATCTATTCTTAACATCTCTTCTCCCGTAATAACACACTGCCACGTTCTTGGAAGAAGAGTTAAGGATTTTTGTTGTTGGTGGTTTTTTTTTTTCAACTTAGGGGACACATTTACGTTAAAGAAAAACAATGCTTTGCTAGAGTTGGGGCCCAGATACCAAGAATACATTTTGGTGGAAGTAGAGGCCTCTGTGTGAGAGTCTGGTTCCGTTCCCACACAACACAAAGAGTCAGAGTGTCACCTAAGAGTTGGAGACATGCTGGGGTCTCCCTAGCTCCCTTCCATCTCTGTGGGGGAGGAGAGAGGGCACTTTCCAAGTCTGGATGCTTCTGGTCACATGGGAGCACAATGGCTTTTATGGTGTCTTTCCTTTTTATAACTGAGTGAACTACCCAGAGCTCTGCAGGAAGGCTGTCAGGCCTAGAACCTTTTCTCCTTCAATGACAACGTGAAGAGACGAGGTCTCATGTTTGGCTCAGACAATCAGGATTCGGACTTGAGGCTGGGGCTGGGGTTGCCTCACCTGAGGTTGCTAGGTTCTGTTTGTGGATATAGATGTGGGGCTCTTGCAGGGAGCACCAGGGCCTTCTGCACTTTCCGACTTTGAAGCTTTGCTTGTCTCCCTCCTCACCTCCCGCCATGCGGGCTGCTCCTCCATTTCAATGGTTCATAATTATCTCTTGGCCCCAAAGGTAGGGATTGTTTCTTGCTGTCCTGACTACAGTTGATTCCATTTGGCACCTTGCTGGCAGATTGTATTCACCTAATTCCTGTCCTCTGTCTTATTATTGATTTTGGCTTAAAAGATCACAATCTTCCAAAATAGTCAGCAGTAATGAAAGGTCATAGACTAATAACTTCTGATCTGATTTAATATTGAAAATGATGGCTGAGATCCTGCCAGTTTAATGTCTGACCATATCTGAACACAAGCCTGAAGGATGTCCAGTCCTGGTGGCATGCTCTGTAGTTGGAGACAAATAAAACAAATACTCCTCTCAGATTTAGACCACCATTGCAAAGCTGATGGGAGCGAGCCTTCTCTGGGATGGTTAGCCACTTGAGTTGTGTAGCTGAGACTTTGTGAAAAACCAAGAACACTGAAATTCAGTGGGAAGACAGTTCTGTGATTGATTAATGATATCTGCCCAAGGGGCTGAAGGAGCAGTGGCACAATTTCTGGTGGATTTTGGGCAAGAAAATCTTAACAATCCAACTCTCTCTAACATTCTTGGACTCCTCTCTATAGTTAATTACTGAAATTCCAACTGTCTAGATATATGCCTGGGTTTCTTCTGTTGCTTTGATAAAATATCTTTACAAAAGCAACTTAAGGGAGAAAGGGTTTATTTAGTTTACACTTCCAGGTTACAGCCAATCGTTGAAGAGATGTCACAGTCAAGAACAGAGAGAAAATGAATGCCAGTGATCAGATTGTTTTCTTCATTCTCATATAGTTAAGAGTCTCCCTTCCTAGGGAAAGGTGCTGCCCACAGTGGGCAAGTCTTTCTATCTCAAGTGATGTAGTCAAGAAATGACCCCATAGACATGGCCAAAGAACTGTCTCCCAGTTGAGTCTAGAGTGTGTTGAGTTGACAGCTAAAACTAATATTCACAGCAATCTAGCAACCTAGCAACCTAGCACAGTTAGGAATCTGGACTCTAATGGAGTTGGTAGTTGTATGACCCTGGGTTTGTGTCTCTTCCAAAATAATACTGCTTTCTTTCTAGGGTTTTTTAAGCAGACACAGCCAGAAAAAATCTTGGCTTAGATTTCTTCATAAGATGTGCATTTTACATTATGCTTTATAGTCAGAGGAAGATGATGATGTAGATGAGGATATAGGTATACAGAGATGAATGTCTTTGTATGTCTATATCAGTAAGTGTTCTAGTATTATAATAAAACACTTTAGACTACCAACTTATTGAGAGAAAAGGTTAATTTGGTTTGACTTTGGGTCAGACTGGTGTCCATGATCCAGTGGGTTCCACTCTTTTGGGGGTCCAGTGAGACAATACATCACTACAGAAGTGTGTGGTAGAGGCAAACTACTCACCATTTTTGCTAGGCAACACAAAACAAGGCAAAAAAGGGATGGAGATTCCACAATGACATTTAAGGTCATGGTCCCAGGGACACACGTCATCCCACCTGTCAAAGGTTCCATTCCTCTCAACAGCACAGCTGTTGGGGACCAGGGCTGTAATCCATGCCTCTGTGGATGTTCACTCAACATCTGAACTATATCTCGATGCAGATATACATTCATGCCACAGGCATGCACATGTGCATAGACATCCTTCTATGTCATAAAGTGTGAACAATGCCTACTGATTGCTCAGCCATTCAACACATATGTTGCATTGTCTGTTGTGCAGTGGAACGTGCAGCTGGCTTGTGCCAGTCAATGTCACTTTGGCTGCTGAGATTCAGCAAAGGACAGCCATTTGGACTTTGATTTCCTCAAGGAGCATGTCAGAACATGATGGTGTCTTTTTTAATAAAGACTTGACTCCCATCAGATCAGAGTCACATCCTCATGACTTCATTTAATCAGAACTGCCTCCCCTTAAGGATGTTTCTCCAAATATGATCACACTAGAGCTTCCACATATGAATTTGGCCAGGGACATAATTCAGTCCATAACCTCAGGTCCCATGGAACTGTGTGGCTGGGTGACAAAGTGTGGATGCTGTTTTCAGAGTGATGTAGGAGACCAGAGAGGGTTCTGAGCGTTGGAGAGACTTGGGCGCTGTGGAGATGATTCTGTTGATAGAGCGTCTTCTGTACAAGAAAGAGAGCCTGAGTTCGGATCCCCAGCCCCCACCCAAGAAGAAGTCAGGTGTAGCAGCAGGATGTGCCTGGAACACGGTGCTGATGGGGTAGAGACAGGGCTCTTCGGGAGCTCATTGGCCAGTCAGCCTAGACAAGCCAGCTCTAGATTCAGTCTCAATAAACCCCACAAAACCCTATACATCACTGCCTCTATACGTTACATGCGTGCACTTGCATGTGCACCAACACCTGCTTGCACATACGTATCCTTGAGTGAGGGTGGAGGCCAAGGCTACAGGTGGGGTGACTGGTAGTCATGGGTTGGTGAGAACTGGTTAGATCCCCATGGATTCTGACGGTGGCACTCAGAAGGTCTGGGCTGCGTTGTGTCTCAAACCTTGAGCTGTTGGAGGCCTTGAGCAGCTGGAGGAAGTTAGAGCCGTTTACTAAGAAGAGAAATGCCTGGGCTGGCAGGAACTAACGGGAAACATGCACAGGGACCTGGGTGCCGCCCCTGGAACCTTAACAACGAAAGAGAGAAAAGGAAACAGAAAACGGGAATAACAGGGTGGGGCCGGGAGCAGGGCAGAAACCACAGTCCTGCTTGGGACAGATTCTGATGACCAGGGGACCTTTCTAGGTGTCATAGAGCTGAGCATTCCAGCTATGCATATTTGCTGGTGTTTAGGAGTCTGGTGTCCCAAAACCAATGTTCGTCACTTTCTGCATGTGAGTGCTCTGAACCCTCAGACTCTCGACTGTGTGACATTTTGCTGGACTGGGAAGGCTTGTCACTTGAGAATGGCAGAGCAGAGGTAGACACTGAGACTTTGGAAGTTGTGACTCTAGTCTCCATTCTGCTGGGTCCTCCTGTACAGGAAGCGCAGGGCCAAGTGGGCAGCGCACAGTCAGCCTCACTGCCGGCCTTGTAGCTGGCTGTCACCTATTGTGTCACCCGATCTACAGTCCAGCCTACATCTTATAATGGCTGACTGGGGCAGATTCCACACTGTGCATACATCTTGTGCTGTGGGGGACATTACCATGTCTGTGGGCAAAATAAAAATACATATTGAAAGATTTTAGTGTGTGACTGTTCAGGCCCAACTCTTGCAGGCTCAAATGTGCATGTGTTAAAGCGAGAAATGGATACTAAGAATACACAGCTTCGGTTCTCCCCTATGCTGTCTAACCAGGAAGCCACTATACACAGGGGATTCTGAGCTTCTCTTCAGAGGCCCCACCAAGCTGCTTCTCTGCCTGTCCAGGGAGTTAAAAATGCTTCATTCCTCTTCAGTAATCTTTCTTAGGATCCCTCCTGAACCCTACATCCCAAACCTTTCACTATTTAAGTTTACCTGCCTTGAACTATACCCTCTGGAGCTGGTACTTTGAAGACTTTAGTAGCCAGGCGATTGGGACTGGGCATGCCACACCCGACCCCATGCTTCCCTGGTCCGGGACTGCTCAGAGCTGCATTGGAGAGGGGACCTCTCTGTTCTTCCTGACTCTGATAAATAGTGCTCTGGAAAGGTAGCAGGAGAGGGGCTGTGTCTAGGGTATAAGAGGGCTCCTCCTTGAAGTTTATCATACCAGCTGTCCCTCCCCCACACAGGGAGTGTTGTGCCACCGATCCTGGTGTGTTTGGATGGGTGGGAGCCTCTAAGAATCTTGTCTCACCATCTGATGAGGATGAGGAGCTGAGAGCCACAGAACAAACCAGAAAACTCCAGGGGGTCCTCCACTCTACCTGTCCTTCCTGCTTAGGAGGGGTGGGGGGGTTGCCCAAAGTCTAGTTTGCCAGCTCCGGCCGCTTCTCCTTCCTCGGAGATCCCTGACCTGCAAAAGCAAAGGGTGTTCCTTCAGGGCTGGCAAAAATAATACGCAGGCTGGAAACATGAGCGTGACCACAAAGGAGGCTGGAAGCAGCCCGTTTCCAACTTAGGGATTGTGACTCAGGTTGTCTTGAGCCAAAGTCTTGTCATCCCCTGTGAGCTTCTCCCTTTGCGGTCCTTGTGAGACAATTCATTCCGGGTAAGGGAGCAAGCATCTACAAAGGCTAAAACATCTAAGCCTGGCTCCCACCCAACTACTGCCCCACCCTCCCCCACCTCACCCCACTCCTCCCCAAGGTTCCCTTGTTGACCATATTTCCTTTTCCTTGAATCAACCGGAGGAGAGATAGACGCCAAACAAAAGACTTTCTACTGGCAACACTAGACAAGGTCGTCCCCCAGAACACCCGTGACCTAGAAGATTCCATTTGGCAGGATGGGAGGGGCACCACCTCTGTACATGGGTAACCTGGGCGGTGGGGCTCTCATGTGTTAGGAAAGTCACGGAACCCTGCTGCTCCAGGGACTTGTAATGCTGTCCCACCTTGTTAGAAATGCAGAGCTTCAGGCCTGACCGACGACCTGCGCACAGAGCTACGGAGAAATGCTGCCATCCCTCTGTCCTCATTACAAGGACACCTGTGCTGACTTAGGACAATTTGTGCTTTTTAAAATCTCCCGGGCACTGTGCTCTCAAAATCCATCTTGTTTTTCTCTTTCCTGAGAAAAGTAGGTTTAGTCCAACTGAAGCGGTGAATCTACTGAGGCTTGTGTGTCGCAGGCCCATCACAGAGACCAAGTGCATGTCCACGAGATGAATCTGGTGTGACCTTCCCTCCTCCACCCACCATGTCCTTCTCCATCCTACATGTCCTCCTCCATCCACCATGCTATTTAGCAGTCCCAGTGACATAAAACTCATTAACACATGCGGCAGATGTGGCTGAAATTCAGCTCCTCCATAACCTGTGTTAGCTGATAAGAGATGGATGGCTTTAACTAGGGAGGACCTGGGAAAAAGCAATGTGGAGAACCGTCAGGAGGACTTGGGCATGGACCAGAGTCAACTGCAGAAGGTTTACCTGGGGCACGGGACAGGAGGTGGGCCTAGGTCTGAGGGCTGGGCAGGAGTTGATGGTTAGGTTTGCTGTGATCATTGTGGTGGGCATGAGGTGGGGAACTTGGGAGACTGGTACAGGCAATGTGGATGACAGCAGTTGGCCCTGGGGGAGGGCCCTGCACAGCCCTGGCAGGCTAGGCTGGAGGCTCTCATTAAGACCTCCCTGTGGAGATGGGGTGTGCACAGCTACCCTGCAGCCCCTCTTCTTCCTGTTCCCCATCTTCCAAGAGGTGCTTCCGCCAGGGCCAAACCTAACACCAGACTCTCTGGACACCACAGTGTTTCTCTTTGGCTCAGTCACTCCCTACGACTTTTCTTCTCTCCTGCATTTTTTTTGTATTTGTGGCCACATTCATTCGAGGGTCTTTTGTAAGGCTGTAAATGGGGTGATCCCAAATCTGAAAGCCCCAAATCCAAAATCTCCAGATCCCCAAATCCTCCCAAACCTGAAAGGAATGTCACGCCTGGCCTCCCGCATTGTCTCAGTCAAGTCAGGTGTGGCAAAACAATTGGATAAAATCATCTTCAGGCTGTGTATAAGGTACACTTTGAAAGAAGTTGAATTCATGTTTAAACTTTGGACCCTTTCCTGAGATAGCTCAACATATATGCTAGTATTTCTAAAGTCAGAAATCCAGTATCAAAATTTGCCAAATTGGACTGGGGACAGTCAACCTGAGCGTGTATCTCCCAGAATGCTTAAATATAAAATGAAATATGGATGATAAGGATGGTGGTGGTAGTGGTGGTGGTGGTGGTGGTGGTGGTGATGCGATAATGATGATGATGGTGATGATTATGGTGAAGATGGTGGTGGTGGTGATGTTGGTGATGTACAAGACCCTTCCTCAATGCTGGTATCATGTTTCTGGACTTTCCAGACTCCAGAGCAGCGAGCTAAATAAAAGCACTTCTCTTTTTTATAAACAAAACAAAACAAAACGAACAAACCTCGATCTGTGGTATTTAGTTATAGCAACAGAAAATAGACTAAGACAGGTCTGAAGATGAGATCAACCTGGATTTTCTGAGTGATTCCCCACATCCCTGAGGAGACAATAGGAGGGGAGAAGGCAATGGCTGGAGGCAGAGCTTGGAGCCACTCAGTCACAAGCTAGGCAATGCCAGCAGCCAATGTGGCTGCAAGAGGAGAGAAGGATTCACCCTGGAGCAGCCCAGGGGTGCGTTTATACATGCTGCCTCCAGAACTACTCGGTAACAACACCCAGTCCACAGGGCCACAGCAAAGGAACACAGAGCCTCCCCCAGGGCCTCCCTGATCATACAGAAGATCTCTGAGACCTAGAGATGTAGAAACGGATGCTTCCAGCCACACCACTAGTGAGCGTGGAGTCCAGTTTTCCTGAGTCCGTCCTGGAACATCTGCCTTCCTCCTGCACCGGCTCGGAAGGATTATCAGCCAAGATTCTCTGCAGCCAGGGCAGGTTCACAGGGTCTCAAAGCAGTTTCCCCCAGACAGGCTAGCAGCTGCTTCTGGAAAGGGGTGGCTCTCAAAGGTAGTCTCTCTTCCCATCTGGGTTGGTGCCCAGCTCCACCGAAAGACTCCCTCCCTCTTCCAAAAATAGCAGAGAAGCCCACGCCGAGCTGGGAAAGCATCTGGGTTTGCAGGTGAGGCCTGCTTTGAATAACTTCATCATATTTGCGAAGCAGCTGTGCCTGGCAAGCTTCCGATTTTCCTATGACAAGGTGGGGCTTCACGAGCACCAAGCAAATGCAGAGAAATAAATGCATAAGAAAATGCTAGGGTCTCGAGGCTGAGAAGATTTGCCTTGATGTTATCTTGTAAATACCAACTTGTCCAGGGACTTTGCTTCTCCCAGTTCTGTCTGAATTTGTGTTTTCAGTGGAGGAGGTGGAGTTATTTATTGCTACCCTTTAGTTGTGGGAACCAAGACATGGGTGGGTGGGTGACTTGTCCAAGGCTGCGTTGATAACTGTACAGACCTCGAATTCGTTCTTTTGAGCCGAGCCTCGGGTTTTTACCTGGCTGTCACCTCTAGGGACTCGGAGGCAGCTGGCCTGGGCCATGCCTTCCTGACCATGTGCAGCGGAGGTTAAGAACTTGCTAATCCAGGTCACATGCTGCTCAGTCACCCTCTATCCCGGTGGGGTCTGCAGCCCCGGACTTAACCCACTGCAAATGGAAAGCACTTGTAAAGAAGTTCTCTGTTAGCAAATCTGAAGCTTATTTTCTGTCACGGTTCCCAAAACAATGCAGCAGAACGGCGTGTCATCTATGCAGCAGTCACACTGCCTTGGGGATTATAAACCCACAAGAAGGAGTCAGAGTGCACAGGAGGGTGTGTTAGGACCCCGAACTTACTGTGCCCTTATACATAAAGGGCTCAGACACTTGCAACTGGGGGATTTGTGAGGATGCAGGAGTCGGTCTCCCCTGGGATCCAAAGATTGTGTTGCTTCCTTATCAGAACAGAGGAGTGGATTCCAGAGCCTGTGTCGCCTTCCTGACTTCACCTCCAGTGAAGCCCAAGTTTCTCCGCAAGTTTGGAAGGAGAGCCTTAAAGTCCTTAAAGAGCATACACCACCAGCCATGGGCTCGCCCTGGGCAGACTGTGTGAGTCGGCTCCCTCCACAGCTCACTAAGCTGTCCTTGTTTCACAGAAGAGGAAGCTGAGGCAGGGAGAGGCAGCTCAATTGCAGCAGCTGGAGAACGGGCAGCCATGGCGCCCAGGTTCGCTTTTGGTGTCTCGTTTCCTAGTAGTGTTTTGACTCTCCTGTCTGTTAGGGTTGTGATGACATGGGCCTCAGTCAAGGGTGTGTATGTGACAGGGCGGGAGCTGGGATTTCTGCAACCTCTCCGGGGCCTAGTGAGTTTAGCTGGGCTGAGAAGGACTGGAGGCAGATGGGCCACCATCCATTCTGGAGGTTTAGATGTATCCCCCAAGGCTTGTGTGCTGGAGGTTGTACTCAGTATGGTGAGAGGTGGGGGCCTGGTGGTGGGGGTCAGTGGGCAGGCTTGCTGCCATGGCCTAGCTCCTGTGGGACCTTGGTTCTCCACAGAAGGTTGTTATGAAAGGGAGACAAGCCCCTTCTAGCCCTCAGGCTCCCTGTCTTGCTGTGTGAACCCCAGTGCCATCATCCAGGAGGTGACAAGCCAGAGCTGGTGTCGTGCTGTTTGGATTTTCAGCCTCTAGACCTACGAGCTAAATAAACATCTTTTCCTTATGGAGTACCTGGCCTTGGGCATTTTGTTATAGCGAAGGGAAGTGGCCCAAGACATTCTAGGGCCTGGCTTCTCCCTCAGTATGACCCCTCGGCCCTTCTCCTTGGCTAATGGAGTTCTCTAGCCTCCACTGAGGTAGAGGTGGGGAACACTGGGAAACAGAGCTCCTCAAACTCCATCAGTATCACTTCTGTGCCACCCCCATAATTAATTTTAGGCCCTTACATTCGAGGTGAGGGTTGTTTAAGACAAGGTAAATTTAAATGGGCACACAGAAGGAGCTGACCCTTTGTGGAATGAATTTCACGAAAATAGCAAGAACCACCAGTAGAGAGTCTCGGTTTCTGTTTGATCCTCACAGTCTAAGAGAGCACCGATGAGGAGACACGGCTCACAGCCCATGTGATGTCCTCCAGACTGGAGACAGGGAGCGGTACTGTCGAACATCGGTGAAGTGACAGCCAGTCGCCACCACTCTGCCCACAGATCCGCTCTGGGGGCCCCGTGTCTGTGCATGGCGCCTCTCAGAACTTTCACACAGGTTATACTACTGGGAGGATCTGTGCAGTGGCCGGACAGTCACATCTGGTCAATTCTCCCATGTAAAGAGGTGATAAACTCACAGAACTGGAAAGAGTACGGCCGCCAAGGTTACTATGGTCAGGAATTCCCAAAGCGCGGGGTTAGGGGTGCGGGTGATTGATTACCTGTGGGATAAAAGAACAGAGGCTGATGCACACCCTAGCACACAGGGATTTACATATGCAGTACAAGAACATGAAGGAGGCACTGTACACCCCATTATCAGTGGCTGCGGAAGCGACAGGGAGGGTGACCTCCCTCCTCAGCTCCCCATCTGCTTGTCCAGAAGAAAGTCTCCCCAGGGACAGGGTGAAGGTGAACTTCTCCTCCAACACCCTCGGATCTTCTAGTGCCCCAGGCCCTCACCCCATCCCCACTCCTGTGAGCCTGCAGGATGTGACGGGCACAGCCTGGCTCAGCTGTTTTCATTTCATCTCCACATTCCCATCCATGGTCAAAGGCACTAGCTCTCCATGATGGACATTTTACACTTTCTGGTTTTTGTTTTTGTTTCTTGTTTTGTTTTTTTTTTTCAGCGAGGGATTTAAGTGACAAGCATGTTGTTATCAACACTCCAGGGTGCTGTAGGTGTGACAGTGCTGCACATGACAAGGGAAGGGAGCCGTTCCAGGATGATGCGAACTCCCTGTCCAGTCTGTCCCTTCCTACACGGTTGTAGGAGAGCTTAGGATGTCCTCCTGGAGGGGCAGATGCCACTCTGTCCTGGAGACTTCCCCATGTCCCTTCCCCCACCTTCTTCCCTCTGCCCTGCAGAACCTCCTCCACAGCCTCTACTGCTCCTGTGCCTCGGAGCCAAGGTCTGTCAGCTTATATTGGGCATCAGGTGCCCATTTGTCCCCAGGGGACTCCAGCTTCTGGACATGGCTGTCATAGGAGTGCAATTCTGTAGCAGCAACCCCTTTAAGGCTGAATCCTGAGTCCCCAGGGCTGACATTCTCACTGTCTTCATTTCCCACAGACCCCACCATGGAGCAGGTGACTCATCTGCCACTCCATTTTATTATGTGCTTCTTGAAGGTAAGGACAGGGACATCCTGAGCTTTTCATCTCAGAGCCTGGTCCTGGTCCAGAGAAGGTCTATGGTGGCATTCCATGAGCAAGAATAGAAATAATGATAGCCCAGTTTACAGAACACCAGCTGTGTCATGTGTTATACGATGACATTAATTTTTGTCACCGTCTCAGTAAAATTTCCCCATAGCATCAAGTATAAATTAGACACCAACCCCGTCTTATCAGTGGGGATGTTGACTAAGAGATCTCAACCAGACATCAACCCTGTCTTATCAATGGGGATGTTGACTAAGAGACCTCAAGTGTCAATGAGCTACAGCACGTGACAGAACTGATACTTGGATAAAGGTGGCCTCCAAGCTACCTTCTCCAGAAACCATGGGGGATACACATGGTGACGCCTTTTCTAACTCCACAGTAAGACTATCAAGGCTGACATGAAGGCCCTCTTTGATGTTTCCTGCTAGCTCTGTTGCAGGGACACAGGCCCTGGCTTCCCAAGAGTGCAAGCAGCCTTCCCTCTACAGACTAGCCAGGCAGTGCCCTGGCTCTGGCCCTGGGGTGGGCTGCCCCCAACAGCCCATCAGTCGTCCCTGTCCCCACCCCCACACTGTAGGATTGTGTAGTAGCCACCTCGCTCTGGACCCAGCTGCCTAGCTTGTGTGCAAATTTGTGCTGATTTAATTAGCTTGTTTAGTCACCATCGCTGGAGGAAGCAGGAAGGAGCTACCAAATGACATTCCTGCTGCCCGTGACTCTGTAATCACTTTTGCAAGGGACATTATGTTAATATCGCACACAAGCAGGGAGGACAAGGCCGCCAGGCCCAGCCATATGTGCATGGCAGCCCCCCTTTGTGATCCGGGTCATTGAGATCCTCACCCTCTGCAAGCTGCAGCTGACCTGTCCGTCACCAGGACCTTATCTCAGAGGTGATAACAGTGGGGTGGAGATTCATGCTAGAGTCTTGATACTTCTTAGAAAGGAAAACCTTTGTCACTTGCTTAAGAAAATGAGCATCCTGGCCACAGCCTAAGTTCTGTTACTAGGCAACACCAGGGCACCAGCCTCCAAGGCTAGGCCTTTCTGTAAGATGTTCTGTGTAAACCTTCCAATCACCTGCTGCTCCTTGTTTAAAAGCAGTGGGAACTGAGGCTCCTGAGTGCCACCAGGGTGCTTAGGGCCACTCCCAAGATATGAAGATGGCAGGTCCGGGACCCCTGTGGATCCAGCACAAGAGCTGGAAAGGGGTTAGGGAGAGTATTAACAACCTCAGCCATCTCCCCCACACCGCAGCACCAAGCGAGTTCAATTAAGTGTTGACCCTTGGAGGTATCTTTAAAACGGGTTGCTGGGCCCTTCCCCAGAGCACCTGAGACAGTGGGTTCATAACAGGACCTGAGACTTGGCATTCCCAATCAGTTCCCGAGACAGGTGGTTGGTCCTGGGGAGCGCCAGCCCAGGTGGCCCTCATCGTCTGCCCTTGGGAGGCCCAGGACTGGCAGTGGGTAATTACTGCCCCATTCTACAGATGAGGCTCAGACAGGTCAATTTATTTTCTAAAACACTCCCTGCTTTCTAGCTGTGAAAGGAAGGGCCTGTGTCCCTAGCAGAAAGGTCACAAAGTCAAGAAGTCTGACCCAAGAGGCTGTGTGTCATAGGCCAGCTACTTTCTGACAGCTGGCTTGGGCCTTCCTTGGCAGTTGCTCCATGCTTCCCTACGGGGCCACCAACTGAGCCCTAAACTCTGAGGGTTTGGGCAGAGTGTACCACTGGGCTGGGCTTCTCTGCTCAGGGTAATACTCGTACTATGTGTGGAAGATGGCAACAATTGATCAGAGATACTTCTCTTCCTTACCTGGCAGTTAAGGTCTTTCCAGGCTGGCCAGAAGGACATCCCTGTTCAACCATCCTCTCTCTACATGTCCACCAGTGTCCAGAAGAGGAAATTTCCAGGATGCTTGCTCAGGCTGGGCCTAGGATACACTGTTTTCCCCATGTCTGTCAGTTTTCTTCCAGGGCTCCCAAGAGTCCCTGCTAAAGCCACCCTGCTGAGACATGGGTGAGACAGGGCAAGCATGCGGGGGTGAGACAGGGCAAGCATGCGGAGGTGAGGGAGGCAGGGGAAACCCTGGCCCCTACTCACACCTTCAACAGCTTCCCTTCCTCGACCCTCTGCACAGACAGCCAGTCATCCTTCAGGCTCATGGAGATGGTGCAGGGTCCCAATGATGTGCAAGCCTACCCCTGAGATGCAACCATTTTCTTCTTTATCCTCCCTCCTTCCTTCCCTCCCCTTCCCTCCCCACATCCCCTTCTCTCCCTCCCTCCCTCCCTCCCTCTCTCCCTCCCTCCCTCTCTCCTTTCTTCCCTCCATCCCTCCCTCCCTCCCTCCTGTTCCCTTCCTCCCTTCCTTTCTTTCTCCCTTCTTTGCTGCTATTTTTAGGGTCGGCGCCTGGACTCTGGCAGCACAGCCCAACCAGACAGCCACTCACCCCCATTAGACAAGTCATGAAAAGCAGAGAACAGATTTAGTCAGTGCAGTCACACAGGGAGAGGAACAAATAAAGAGCCTAGTGACCCTAGGGTCCTAATCTATCTTAGGGTTCTGACCAGAAGCCTAGGGTGAAGTAGAAGGCCAGAGGCTTGATAACTAAGCAGTTTTGCTAATGAGTAGTCTTGCCATTCCTGACTCCTCGTTGTCTCAGCCTCAGCTCTGCCATGGTGTGAAGACCATTACTGGTAGACAAACTCCTGCCTACCTAGCTACGAGGCCCCACCCAGCTTTTGCTTCTCTTAGCAGAAGAGGACTCCTGAGCAGAGTCTGGTTGCTTGGGGACCATTGTCTCAATAGTGTGACAGCACAAGTGTCCATTCAGAATATCTTCGTTGCTCCCAGGAAGGAACCTCCTCCCTGCCTCCCCCTTACTTCCCTACTTTTCTTCCTTATTATTATCTTTTCATGTTTAAGCACAGAGTATCTGAGAAACAGATAGCAGGGCTTTAGGACCTGTCACTTTTCCTGTTAGGAACAAAGCTTCTCCTCCCTCACAGCTCAAATGTTTCAGTGCCTAGGATTCTTTCAAGGCCAGCAAAAGGCCAGCTTGGTCTCTCTCTCTCTCTCTCTCTCTCTCTCTCTCTCTCTCTCTCTCTCTCTCTCTCTCCTCATCTCTCTCTCCTTCATTTTTTCCTTCTTTCTCTTTGTCCATCTTCTTCTCTACCCTCTTTCCACATATATTTGTTTGTTAGTGGCAAATGTTTATTTATTGCAGCTACAGATAGTAGGGCCATTGCCAGTTAGCCTTCTTACAGACCCGAGGAAGTACATGTCTGTTTTTCCTGAACGCTTAGAACAGAAGGACATGGGTAGAAACAAGAAGCCTCAGCCAAGCGTCACTCAGAGCTGCAGGACCTGGGAGAGTCAATCCTCTCTGGGCTGCAGGCTTCTCTCCTTTTCTTCTAGACTTTGTACTGATTCAGAGGACACACAAGTCCCTGGGATGGCATGAAAACAGGTTCTATTGTGGCTTCATTGAAAACAATGAGAATGTAGGCTTAGGAGTCAAAGAAGTCACAGTACCACAGGCCACACCCTGCTCCTCTACAGCACCTTTGCTCACAGTAACTACATTCATTCAAGCCCAACCTCAGTTCCTTCAGCAGAGCAGCTGATGCTGGTGTCCGACGGCCACGCGTGCTGAGGGACTGTCATCCTGAGCATTCCAGACAGAAGAATCTACCACAACAGGGATGCATCCACCACCACGGGGAGTCTAGCTGGGAGAACGGGGCATCCTGTCCCATGTGGACACTTTCATGTCTGCACACCACTCACAAAACCTGGGCTGCTGGAAATCCTCTTGGGTTTGCTTTTAGGAGAAGGATGGGAAGGGGTATGCAGCGGCTGTCTCCCGTCACGTGATCTGCTCAGTGCCGACTTGTTAAACACATTCTTGAAGTGCATGCAACTAGCTGGAATAGCCATGCATTCTCCTTCCTGGCTGGCCCTGTGCTTGCTCTCAAGAACTCTTTAAAAATATCCAATTTATTTATTTATTTATTTATTTGTGTGTGTGTGTGTGTGTCTGTGCACGCATACACATACGCAGAGAGAGAGAGAGAGAGAGAGAGAGAGAGAGAGAGAGAGAGAGAGATGGAGGTCAGACAGAGGACAACTTGCAGGAGGAATCTGGTCTCTCCTTCCATCACGTGGGGCCCCTGAGATTGATCTCAGGTCCTCAGGCTTCATGCCAAGCACCTTTACCCACTGAACCATCTCCTCACCCTTTGTATACCTCTTTAGCCCCTGGGGCAGCTGGATGAGAACCTTAGGCCTTACAAGGTGCCTAGGGTGCATTAGCGACTGTGCCACATGACTGGGCTTTATCTCTGACTCCTGTGCTGGTGTCTCCGGCTTCTGAAGGGAATCAGATCACACCCCAGGGTCCCATTACCACCACCCAACTCATTCCATAAAGGCAGAGGTTGAGTGACTGTTGCTTGTAGATCTGAAACAACTCCAAAGGCCTACATGATAAAGGCTTAGTCCTCAGTCTGTGATTCTTCTGGAAGGTGGTGGCACCTTTGAGAGACGGGGCTCCTTCCTTGTTTCTCTGCCTTGTCTTATGTCTCCACAGGCCTAGAGCAACAGGATCTGACTGAAGCCATGGACTGAAACCCTGAGCCCAAAGAAATCTTTCTCTCTAAATTATCTCAGGAATTGTACTAGTTTGCTTTCAGTTGCTTTGTCTTCCCCAAAAGCATGTTGGGGGAAGAAAGGATTTACTTTGTTTATACATAGTCATCATAGTCTACCATTGAGGGAAGCCAAGGCAGGAGCTCGAGCAGACACCATATAGGAAGGCTGTTCTTTGGCTTTCTCTCTACTTTTCTTATACTGTCCACACCCATTTTCTTAGTGATGGCGCTGCCCACAGTGGTCTGAGTCTTCCAATATCAGTTAATAACCATGAAAATGCCTCACAGAGATGCCCACAGGCCAGTTTAATGGAGGTACTTCCTCAGTTGAGGTTGGTTCTCTCTTCCCAGGGGACTCCAGTTTGTGTCAGGCTAACAAAAATAACCAGTCCAGGCATTTTATCACATGAAGTGCTGACTAACAATGACCGACCAGCTGACTCGCTCGTGAGCATGTTCTGGTCTCCTGACAAATGCTACTGGCATCCCCTCGGACCTCTCTGGACGAAGTTCTGTGCGTGCGTGCGTGTGTGTGTGTGTGTGTGTGTGTGTGTGTGTGTGTGTGTGTGTGTATGTATGTGTGTGTGTATGTGTGTATGTGTGTGTGTGTATGTGTATGTGTGTGTGTGTATGTGTGTGTGTGTGTGTGTGTGTATGTGTGTATGTGTGTGTGTGTATGTGTGTGTGTATGTGTGTATGTGTGTGTGTGTATGTGTGTGTGTGTGTATGTGTGTGTGTGTGTGTGTGTGTGTGTGCGTGTGTGTGTGTGTGTGTAGGCAGGCTCAGATTTGCCACTATTGCTGTATTGCCCATGACTTTGGGCTGTACCTCCATCTCAGTACACCTCAGTAGGTTTTATAGGTAGTGAGAATCACTCTGTTTTGTTCACTGTGAGAGGCTGAGCTCCAGCGTTTCCCAGACTTCTCTAGCCTGGGAACCGTTTGGCTAAACGGGAAAACGTCTGCATGCTGCTGAAGGCTCCAGTTGTCCATGCCCAGATAACAAGCTGTCAACACTGTCAGCAGCAAAGGACACTACATCTGGCTTCACCACAATTTGCTTTATGAAATGAGGGGGGTGTATTTTTGTCAAACAAAAATATAATTCTTACTCATATGCCAGCTCAGTTGTTCCCAGCGATACCCATTCCTGCCTCGTTGCCTTTCCTGTCAGCCGCACCCTTCTGAAGAGTGACCCACAGTCCTGATGTTGGGAGAGGCAGTGCTGGGCAGGACAAACACTCACCAGACAGTGGGACCCTCCCTTCTCTGCGAAGATGAGCCCCACCTGCAGGCTCTATGCCCATGGCCCAGTGATGCTCAGCTTCAAGTAACACCTCTGTGGGTGCCCCTCACAGGGTCTGCTGTGGCCCCCAGACGGCCTCTCACAGTGGGGCCCTTTCAGGTTCATATTTTCTGTTTGATAGATTGAAAATCTTACATAAATTTCAGGTTAGAGAAAAGCTGCAGAGAAAAACAAATGCAGAGAATTCAAAACACGAGGTGCAGCTTCCCTTAGGATGGGGCTCCCTCAATGCACTCGTGACAAACGATAGGCAAGAAGCAAGGGAGGGAGGGCTTATGTCGGTTCACGCTTCAAAGGTGAAGGAGGCCACTGTGATTGAGATGCACTTTCTCTTATTCAGCTTAGGACTCCAGCACATGGACAGAACGGTGCCTCTCACATGTAGAGTGGGATATCCCACATCAGTTAACCTGGTCTAGAACTTCCTCCACTGACTCATCCAGAAGTTTGTCTCCTAGGAGATTCTCTAGTCCGTCAGGTTGACCATCCATAGCGAGCATCCCAGCATCATTAACTGACAGTGTTGCTCATTGGAGGTAGAGTGCCTGCTGCTTCCCTTCGGGATGGTGGAGCACTAGACCACACAGCACTCACCTGGGGAAAGAGCCGAATTCAGTAATCAAAAGTGTGCTTTCTATGGAGTATGGAGCCCTTCACACTATCGTAAAGTCAGGGCAGCATACGGAAGGCTTCGTGTGTGTCACCATGGTTCCATTTCTCCTCGTAGCCTCCCACACTGGTGAGACACTTACCGGACAGGGAACCCCGTGGATATACATTGTATAATGTAAATGCATAACTTATGTTGGGTTCACTCTTGGTGTTCACTGTTTGACGAGTGTGTTAGTGCAGCTCTGTTACAGTTTTAACCAGGAAGGGAGCACGGCCCTGCAGCTCTGTGCCTGTCCCCTACCTCGGGATCCAGCCTTCTGTACTTCATGGCAGTCTGAAAAGACAGAGCAGGGACGTCACTCAGTCAAGCCCTGGATGGTAAAAGGCTTGTGGCCCCACTCATTGCCACATCTCCTGCATCGTTTATGGTAGAGCCCATACGTCAGCTCTGTTGGTGGAGAAGGAACTTGCAAATGATCTGGCAGATGAACAGCAGAGAGGAGGAGGATAAGGGACGGCTCCTGGAACTGGTTGGAGCAGGTGGTGTTCGAGAGCAAAGAGGAATCCGCTTATGAATCACTGTGGTCCATACCAGGAGACTCCCTTTAAGACAAGAGATGGTCAAAGCCCAGTTGTCTTCAGACAAAGCAGCTGAGAATCCACCGTAGGGCCTCTTCTGGCAGTTGAGTGTTTTCTCTTTCCCTCAGGAGGTAATAAGGGCTGGAGCCAAGAATTATGTCCTGGGTGCCCAGCCCTGAGATGCTCTGCTAGGACATGGTATGGGCTATCTTTGTCTTCTGACTTTTGGAGTCACTTCCAGATCTCTCTTGGCCTGGTAAATGATTAAGCAGTTAGATAGACGCAGGCTCCTTAGAGAAACCAGCTTCCCTTCCTACCTGCCCCAGTTGCTCCTGAATTTACTCTGTCAGTGAGTCAGTTTCTAGGACAAACCTCACTGGCTTTTATTTTATTTTATTATTGCCAGAACCTTGTGACCTTGAAGTCAGTCAGTGGGTGACCTTACTTGTCCTGAAGTTTCCTCAGTCTCATCTCCTTTAAGACCTGAAGGAGTGGACCTCTCAGAATCCCTTTGTTTCTCTTGGGAAGGGGCAGGATGCTGGTGGCCCCATTTGCCCAGAAGGCAGGGCAAGCCAGTGAAAATGCCTCCCCCCCCTTTTTTTTTTTTGCTACCTGGCCGTGCCAGTCTAGGTGCCCTGCGGCTGAATCAGATTGGGTTTCCTTGGCTAGCTATGTTCTCTTGTCCGTATTTTCATCTGCTTGACTTCCCAAATTTGCTGCCTGTCAGCTGTATGACCTGGATTCACTGAGAACACCTCGGGCCTTTGCTTGGGCCCCTAGAGTCGTTTATTTCAGGGCCAGGTAAGGACTAGGAAAGGACATGCAGCTGAAGGCGAGGCCAAACTACGCAGTATTTTTTTTATGTCAAATCTTGTCCTGTGGACCTCCTTTTGGACCACTTCCCTGATTCTTGAGCCTGCAGGGTGAGATCACATGGTCCCCTGGGGTCTCCCCAGCTTTTGCTCTCAGTCAACAGTAGGGCTGCTTTTTTGAGGAAGGCAGGCCTCATACCCAGAATCCTTTGCTGGTTCCCAGCTCTAGGAGCTACAATGAAGCAGATTTCTGGGTTAAAAATATCAGACAAAAACTCCATTTCTGTGAATGTTGAGAAAACCTAAACCTTGCAGGTCATTATGAATTCCCAAAGGGGACACAGGACCTGACTGACTTTGGAAACTGGGTGGTTTGTTGGCTCATATGATCACTCCTGCCTTCCCCTAAGACTCTGTGACCATGGGCCAGACTTTAAGCTTCAGAAATGAGCTAATCAGGCTCCTGGCCCCTGGGCCTAGTTGGGGACTTGTTGGTTGAGCATTTGATTCTTAACCTGTTAGATGAGAGGGTAAGACACTGAGGTGACAGTAAAGAGGCTTCAGTGGGGTGGTTTTGCCTGCCTGAATCCAGAGGACCCCAACATCTGTGGAATACTTGTCCTTTCAATATTTCTCTTCCCAGACAATAAGTCTCCATGTCACTTCCCTGCATCCAGGGTCCTCTGCTTTTCCTTGCAAATGAAAGATACATCTTGAGATGGGATCGATAGCTCTGCTTCTTTTCTGTAAAATGGGTTCATAATTGTACACATGGTCAACAGCTGCTCATGAGAGTGCAGGACACCAGCAAAGCTGTGAGCAGTCATTATATACATCCAGTTGCTGTATTAGAGTCTCCCTTGGGTCCAGTGACTGTGACTCAGACTCCCTTATCCCAAGTGGTGAGGAAGAGGGAATGCTAAAGCAACATTCTCACATATAGTTGATAGCCTTCTCTTCATTTATTAATGGCTGGGCCCACAAGCTATGGCAACAGGGCCACAGAGCCTAAGACAGTGTGTGGGCAGGATGGGCATGGGCCTTTGTGCTAGGTTATCTCTCCCTGAGTGCTCGGTGGTAGCACTAAAGGTCAAGAGGAGTCAGATGGACTTGCTTGGGTCTGAAGTGTAGGGCTACCGGCCGGAGAGTGAACACAGCCATCGAGGGCACCCACTGTGTACTGGTGAGAGTGAAGGAGTTAAAACCACATGCATAGCTTTGGTGAGGAAGAGACCTAACACATGGAAAGGAAACAGAAATGTGCTCTGGAAAATGTACAAATGAGCACCAGGAGCCCCGTCATACTTAGGGTCACAATCACATCGGTAATGCCAGGAAGGCACCGCTACGAAACTGAAGTCTGTGGTGTATGTAGTAAGGAAAGCTCCTGTGAAGAAGCCATTCTGAGCACACCACCTTTTACAAGGCCAATTGGAATGTCGATGACCATGGAGAGGTTGGAATGTTGCCAGTCCACAGCCCACTAATCTTTAGTTGGAGCTGTCTTCAGCCACCTTGATAGCCATTCCTCATTCACCTCCGGGTCTGATCTAACGCCATCATGGCAACCAGATAAAACCTTTAGGAATTCACCGACTCCTCGAGAACCCTAGCTTCCACCCACCTAAAGGCCAGTCATCCTCAGGCAGCCTCTGAGCCCTGCAGCTAAGACCGCCCAGCATTGCTGTAACCACCCACCTGATGTTTCTGAAGAGTATTGTTTTATGACATTCTTTGTTGGGTTTCAGAAAGGCTTCATGACACTGCAGCCTCAACAGAACATGGACTTGGCCAAGTTGGAAACCATGTCCCTGGGCCCCTGTCACTCATTTTCAGCTCTGGAATACATATGCTGTCATCCTCTTTGAGGTGGGAATGTGGCCTCAGGTCAGAGCCTGGAGGGCTGGATAAAGTGGGGACTGGGACACAGAGGGGACCTGCTTGGCGTCCTTGATTGGTGAAGAGCATGTTTCATGTCATAACACAAACTGTATGTGCACTACGTCTGAAATCCCCCATGACAAAAGCTTCCATAGCGGGCTTGTCCTTGTCACCATACATGATTGATTTACTGTTGGTTTCCTTTCTATTAAAAGACAATTTTGCTTCTAGAAATTTTTTTCTTTTAAATTTAAGAGCACTGGACTTCGACTCCAAAGCCTAGGGCTGGGATGAACCCTCACCACCTTGTGCCAGCCTGGGCTCATGCAGTAGAATCTCCTGCCTCTACCTCAGCCTCCACAAACAGCGTTAGGCCCTTTATCTGCCTAACACTCCCTGCTTTCTGGAGCCCCAGGCTGTGTACTCTTAGGCTTCACAGTTCCCTGTCCTGCCTGGCAAGAGAGGTTCCAGAACCGGAGACCGGCCCTTCTCCTTCACTGCCCCACACAGACGACGCCTCTGGAGCAAGGGGGGGGGTCCCTTCAACCATCTGGTCTCAGAGATCCACAGCCAACAGAGATGAGGGCTTGGGCTCTGCACCTTGTGTGAACTTTCCTCTCTCTGGCTGAGACTTCAGGGTTTATTTGGTGGCATCTCTTCCAGGAAGCCTTCCTCGATGGCCACCTTTGTTCCCACAGCCTCTCTGTTAATCCAGATCAACCAACTTAATCGGCACAGCTCAGGGAAATCGTCCCTAAATGTCACACTTGCGCTTGATTACGGCCTCCCAAAGGCAGACACCGGGTCTCAGGTTCCCTTGTTTGCTCAGCATGGATCGCACAGGTTCAGCTCGATAAGGACAGGATTCTGTCTGCTTTGCTCATCTGTGTCGTCCAAGCACGTGGCACATGGCTGGCATGTCACCTGTGGCTACCAACTGAAAGGATAAAGGGCTGAGGGGTGTTCTACTACTCGGATGCTGTGTGAGTTTGGGCAAGACACTTCACCTTCCTGAGTCTCCCGTCCCCTCTAACTGGGGATATTAATGGTGTTGCTTTCAGAGGGTTACTCTGAAGGCTAAGGGAAGATGCACGGGACAGTCAAATGTCAGCCACATGGCCACAGCTGCATACACATGAACCTAAGCCTGACCCCAGAGGCCCCGGATAAATTCCCAATGGGCCTTGAGGTTGTCCTTCTGAGCCCAGAGCTCCCCACCCTCCTGGGTGGTCCATGGGAAAGGGCTAACAGATCTGTGCTCCTTCTCTTTGGTCAGAAGCTGGTGACCTCTGGGGGTCACCTCTGACTTCTGGGTCATCAGAGGCATTGTGTAGGCACTGCTGATGGCTGGAACGCTCTACTGAGTCTTCAGGGCCCAGCTGGACAGTCCTGCCAAGGTCATGGTCCCCTTTGCCTGAATGACTCCTTTGGAAGCTACGGGCAGCTGAGTTAGCCAGCTGTCTGAGGCCTCTCACGTCCTTCTGAGCCCTAAGATGTGAGGCAGGCCAGCACGAAGGAGAGACAGGCTTCCGTGGTGCTTTCACATTGAGGCATCATGACTGGAAGACTGGCTTCATCTCTCTAAGTGCCTCTGCGAATGGGAAAAGCCAAGCCACCTTCGAACTTGTTGGGAGCCATCACTTTGCTGAGAAAACAACGCCATTCACCAGTCATGAGCCACTTAATATGAGACATAAGAGAAAAACGTCTGGTGTGGGGCCTGGTTCCTGTAGTGTTTGCTCAGCATATGTGAGGCCCCAGGTTCAATTTCCAGTACAAAAAAAATCATAACAAAGAAATACAGTGTGTGCGGTACACAGCTGTGGGGGCTGATGCTGGGTGCGGCCCTTCTGTGCTGGTAGAGCAACCCCGAGACCCAGGTCTCCATGACTCCTTGCTTGTGGGTGTTTGTGCATGGCAAGGCCAACCCGTGTCTTACATAATTGGAAATCTAGGACATCAGCAATGAGAAAAGGCTCTCATAAGACATACATATCACTGAACATGTCTGAATACACAATGAAAAGGAAACATTTGGGACCCAGGTCAGGGGTCCAATGTGGCTTGTCTCGGTCAAGGTCTCTCTCCAGGGTGCAGCTTCTGTACTTTACAGCTGCTCACTGGCACCTCAGCTCCCTTCCTTCAGCGCTGGTTGCTCCTTGTCTGCTGGGCAGACCTTGTCCTTCACAGCAGGATCAAACCCCCACTCTCAGCTTTCCTACTGCAGCTGACTTATCTCACACTGCCCTTGTCACAGTTGACAGACACGCTCTGTTCATTTGCAGTAATCAATTTACGAGTGTCCTCTACCAGACAGGGGGTCAGTGGCACAGAGGGCAGAGGTCTCATGTGATTTTGCTGTCTTTTTCTCTCCAACACCTGCTGGGTGGGTGGCAGTGGAGATACTTGATCAGATGTCTGACTGAAGAGTGGATGTGTGAATAGTAGATGGACGGAGGACGGGCAGACGCAGAACTGGGTAGAAGATAAATGGACCGTGGAGTGAGTGATGGGTGAATGGATGGATGGATGGGTGGATGGATGGGTGCATGACAAGTGGATGAATGGAAGGATGAGTGGATAGATTGATAGGTAGAAGATAAACAGGTGGAAGATGGATGGGTGGAGAGATGGATAGATGGGTAGGGGGCAGACAGAAGGTGAACCGTAGATGGGTGGATAGATAGATGGATGGATGGATGGATGGATGGATGGATGGATGGATGGATGGATATTACAAATTTACCTTTAAGGAGCAAATTGTCCATTTGAAACACAAGACCTGTCTAGATATAACGGTAATCAACAGTAACTCAAGAGGTTTTTTGTCATAGGGTCCTGTTCCAAGTGCTGGGAGTCCTAGTTCCATGAGAGGAGGGAGATTATAGCCAGTAATGAATGGAATGGATGCCTAGCACTGTCTCTATGGGGAATGGCATATGCCCCTCCTGTTTCCATGAAGCAGGTAATGTGCTGTCTAAAGACTAGAGGACACCTCTGCCCACGGGGAGCACCTTTGCACACAAGGATAACCCCAGCCCACAGGGAGCACCTTTGCCCACTGGTCTCCCTGTGGCAGTGGGCAAAGCAGGGGGCAGTGGTGGGGGTTGTGGCTTTTTTTTTCCTGGCAGAAAAACAAAGTGTAAGCGAAGCAGGGCATCCTGCATGGCTTGGCAGCTCCCAGAGCTATGATTCCTCTGATGGGGCAGACCTTGGGGTTAACAGCAGGTGGAGGGCTCTGCCCTCTCCTCCCAACAACAGCTTAGTTAGAGTTGTTGTCTCCCTGATGCAGAAAAGAAAGGGCAAGCACCCAGGCCTGCCAGAGCATCAGAGGAGGGGATGGCCAGGTCAGGGACTTGGGCTGGAGAAGAGATGTCAGATCCAAGGGGAAGTGGGGGAAGGTTAAGAGCTACAGAAATGGCCCAGCTACAGCGGTAGACACAGATTTCTATTTCCAAACAGATGCAGGAAATGTTTAGAGGGAAAATATCTACCAACATAATTCTGAGTGTAACGGGGCACAGTTAGTTACTCAGCTCTAGTTAACATGGAGGGAAGGACCCGCGCATGCATATGGGTAGGTCCTGCTCCCCAGCACATGCGTAAGGCTATGGCCTCCTCTTCTAATACTTTTTTTTTTTTTTTGGAAAGTGCAGCTCCCTAGAGGCAGAATCAGAACTGCATGCCTGCAGGACAGGGCAGGTCATGCAGAAGAGGGAGAGGTTCCGGCAAGGTGGAAAAAACACAGGGAAGACAGGCTGCAATGCCAGGCATACAATAAAGAGGGGTGTGGACTGTGGCCAAGGAGAGAACAGCACCCAGAGCCAAGGACAGAGCACCGAGCTACAGCAAGCTCCAGGTGCCGTGGAGGGAAGACAGGTCAGGGTGGCTGTCTGGACTCAGACAGGAAACCTGATTGTATATTGTAATGACTAGCTGAGATTTTCTTTCAAACCATTGTTCTGCCCTCCCTGCAAACAAAGAACCATCAGGCCAGTGCCTCCCTGGACTCCCACTAATGCCCACACTGTGCAGCTATGGCTGCTTCTGCTATGATCCGCAGCTCTCCCAGAGACACCGGCGGTGGGGGTCAGGTTGTGGCATCTGGGCCCTCCTCCTGCCTCCAGTGTGACTAACTCTTCACTTCGAGGAATATAAGATATTATGGAACATTCTTTTGCTTTGAGTCTAAACTCCCACAGAAAAGGGAGGAGGAAAAATGAACGTAGGATGCTAACAATTTCACCTCCCACCCACCAGCGTCCAAGTCTGCACGATGCCTTTTCCCATGTTGTGCTCCATTGGAGGAGCACAGCCCCACTTTCTTGTGTGTTATGCTGTGTAGATGTCTGGCCTGTGCATGCTTAAGTCATGTCTCTTGGCAACAGATTGCAGGAGCTCCTGGAGGAGACATGTTGGGGTACGCGCTTGTTTGAGGACTTAAAAAATGCCAGGGGATCACTCCACCAACATTTCCCACTGGACGGGGAGGGGTGCACCTATTTGTACTTCCAGGGTAATTCTGCAAGGTTTTGGATTCTTGTTCCTACCAGTAGTTCATTGGGACCTCCCCTGACCAGGGTATCCTGAGCTCATTGTAGTCTTGAACATACTCAGGGAGAGAAAAAGCTCCCATTCTTCACTGGCTCCTCCTGGGTTCTGATCTTGCCGCTCTGTGGGTGTTCCTTGGTGACTCATCTGCCCCCAGGGGTCCCTTGAAGGAGGCTGAGGGGTCTTCCTGGGGCTGATTCTCTCTCAGGGCATTCAGGCCTGGGCTGGAGCTAAAACCTTCTCACAGCTGTTCTCTCTGCCTCGCTCTGTCTTACGACCCCGCTGTTCTGTGTTTCAGCCTGGACTCACTTTCCCGCTGTGCCACCACACCCGGAAGCATGTCGACCTTGAGCAGACACTCGCCCTGGAGATGTGAACAACCCACCAGAGCGTGAGTGAAAGCTCAGTTTTGGAGTGCCTCTCAGGACTCTATGTTTTTCTTTCTTTTAGCCTTGCTCATGCCACGCCCCTTATGACCTGGTGGGACCTGAGAAGTCGTCGTGCTCTAATCCTCCTGACCCAATGGGAACAAGGCTCAGGCCCGCAGAGCAGGCACCGTGTGGACAATTTCCCCTCATGACTGTGTGGTTGGTTGGAAACTTCTGCTGTCAGCATCAATGAGAGCATTCACATGGCGAGCCCAGGAAAATTCCAACTCAAAATTCAGAGTAGGAGGCGTGATAAATGTGTGCTGTCTCATAGCATTCTGATGTCAAAGAGAGAGTTATGTTGGACCCCTGGGGGGTCATGTATATATGAAGAATAATCTCCTACCCATGTCATTATACAATTAATTCAGACACACTCAAAAGATAGGGTTTTAGTTTTATTTGTTTATTTGGTTTTTTTTTTTTACTAAAAGGTTGGATTCTTTCGTTGGTGTTACTTTATATCCTTGTTGGTCTTAATTTAAAAACTCCAAAGACATTAGTTAAGATCAATGGCTACTCAGTCAACTTTTTTGATTAGCTGCATACTATTCTACTGTGTGGGTGACTCATGATTTATTTCACTCTTTCCCAGGTGTTGATAGCCATGCAAAGGCTGTTTTCCAGGTCTTTGGCCACAAGGAACCATGCCACAATTTAGTGCATTGCATAGACTTTGATACCCCCTGCACCGGGTTACTACATCAAAAGGTACATGTACTTTGTGTCTTAGTAGTTGTGGCGTGGTTGTTGCAGGAAGTCACATGTCTTGCTATTTGCTGTTATTTTCTTTGCTCTTTGGCACCCCTTTCCCCAGACTGCCTAGAAGTCGGGTGCCTCTGCCAGTGCAGAACTGCCCCTGGCTAACTGCTCGCCACTGAGGTTCTCTTGCAGGGCAGTGCTTTGTGTGTCTGTGTGTATGGAGGTGTCTGAGGGCCGTGAGTGCTCCATGGTCCAGCAGAAGCAACTGCAAACCGCAAACACCGTTTCCCATATGTTCTCCTCAGCCTCCTGGGGTCTTAGCATCGCTTTGGTGGGTGCAGGGACTGAAGTGCTCCACTGGCCTTTCTCCATCCCCATAACCTACCTGCCCCCACACTGCCAGCTGAGCGAGGCAGAAGGCCTGGGGCCTCTGGCAGCCAGTCAGTGAGACTCAACATTTGCTAAAGCCCAGGGCCTGTTTGCTTAGGCCTCCGAGGTTAAGGTGCACGTGTGCATGTGAGATCCACTCTCACCCGCTCATGCACATGTGCACACATGTGCGCGCAGCAGCTGCTGTCATTGTGACTGATCTCCCTCCTCGGGTCACCAGGTGCCATGGCTTCCTCAGCAGGTGGACTGCCTTCAACTCTGCCACATGCTTCTGCCTTCGGAAGTAATGCATCCTACATTCCAGGACTGCTAGGCACTCTGGGCCTCCTGCCATTCATACACTTTCTCCCTTAAATCCACTTAATGCGGGGGTAAGAAGAACCAGCTTAACCTTATCCAAAGCGGTTGTGTCTATGCAATCGGAGGTTAGGTATCCCGATTTAAGGTTTGCACATGTGATAGGTACATTTCTATAAACATCAACATGGACGCCTGTGAACTTCCATCGGGGTGGTTCTGTTTACTGCCTTTGAACAGCTTAATTCACACACACGAAGACATACATAGCCGCCGATGAAAGGGATGGGTGGGCACGCACCTCAGTGATCTGGATTAAATTTTTAACTGAGGATTAAATTACCTCGTGAGTCTCTGGCTGTTTGTGTTAGCACATCCTCCAGCTCCGCCGTGCAGCCTTCAGAGCCTGTCTTCTGGGGACTCTGGAATGTACAGTGTATTAGCAAAGTCCCTCCACTGTGCAGTGGAACCCGCACAGTGATGCCCTGACTCATATGTACACGTGTTCATATGCCAAGTGATCCACTGACTCATATGTACACGTGTTCATATGCCAAGTGATCCACTGACTCATATGTACATGTGTTCATATGCCACGTGATACACTGACTCATATGTACATGTGTTCATATGCCAAGTGATGCACTGACTCATATGTACACGTGTTCATATGCCTGTAAGTTCTGCCACACTGTGCTCATTCATTAGGACTTACGGGCATGTGAGCATGTGTACATATGAGATCATGTGCTTTGTGGGCTTCACACACATATCTGGCGTCCATCTGTCTCTCTACTCCTCAGCCTCACCACCTATCAGCAAGTGACGACATTGCCCCGGAAGTACTTTTCATCTTCCCTTTAAAGGTGATTGTTTGGTTTAGGGGATCTGGTTTCCATGCAGCACGCACAGGAAGACACCATTGCATCCAAACAAGCAGGTGTGGCATAGCCCTCCTCAGTTCCCAGCTCCCAAGTGGAAAAAATGTGTTTCCTGTTTCCTGTATCATGGATGCTTCTGTGAGAGCCTCGACCTCCCTTCTCCTTGAACAGCATCCTCCCCTGAGACTCGGTGGCCAGTGCGGAGATCAAGCCCAGAACTTCTCCCTTTGTGGTAGAAAGGGAGGGAGTGGAAATTTGGAGAAGAGAAAAAGAGGAGGAGGGAAGGGAGGGAGGGAAAGAGAAAAGAGGGAAGGGAAAGGGGAGGAGGCAGATGCCCAGACAGACAGATTGGGCCCTGGGCTCTGCACTCCTAACTAATTTCCTCTGCAGTCCCCAGGCAGGTCACTGAATGAGACCAGCCTTAGCATCTGGGATGCATCCAGGATGAAGGCAGTAGGAGGCTGGAAGGTTCCCAGGAAGCCAGACAGCAACCTGACTTTGTCTGACACTGGGTGAAGCCTTTCCTTAGGGACTCATGGCCACAGCAGCAATGACTCTATAAGACTGGATCCAGAGACGATGGTTAGTGTGCTGTGACCTTCTACTGGTCTGGTTGATGATCTCTGGGCCTTACCACGGGATACTGTCTCCTTTGAAGCCTTCCTCAGCCCTTGGGGACTGTGTGCCCCTTAAAGTCCTAACCACAGCCCTGCTGTCCACAGGAAAGTTATGAATGCAAGATCACAGGGAGAGAGAGCTACAGTAGCCCGGAAGTGCTTGGCACACCATTAAAATGACTGGAGAGAGAGAGAAGTAGAGACAGGAAAAGGCCCAAACCCATTCCTGGACAAGGTGGCTAGAAGAAGCCTGCACTGCTTTGGCAAGCCAGACTCTTGGAGACACTCAAGTGCCCAAGGTTGGCACCATTACTAACTGGAGATAGGACTTCAGGCCAGATGTCCTGGGTCTCAAGGCTCCTGGCGAAATGGACTCTGCCTGGGTTACAGGAATGAGGTCAGGGCAGCCACCTGGAAATACCTTCCCAAACACCAAGCATCTCTTCCTAGCCAGCAGGGTGACTGTGAAATCAAGTTGGGCTGGATGTCACAGGAGAGGACATAGACGAGAACTTCACCCATAAGATGAGCACCTGATGCCCATATATAGGGGAAGAGGGTGGATAAAGGGTCTTACACTCCTGTCAGACCTATAACCCAGATTCTAGAGCATGACACCCCACTCAGAACCCCAGTTTCACTCAATAACTGTCAGCATATCTGTCGTTTACTCTCTCGCAGTCACCTCCTCTGTCGCAGCCAGATGGAAAAGATGCATAGGTCATGACTCGGAGAGGGGTGGAGACCTCCACCTCCTCCCAGCTCCCCTCCCCAGCACTACACGGGCTCATTCCATGGGCAAGAGTGATTGATTATACCTCTGACTGTTGGTAATTAGCTCGGTCCCTAGTTTCCCTGGAGGGTAGGTGGTGGGGCTAACCATTCCAACACAGTAGACCTGCCTTGGTGGCCTTCCTAGTGATCAGCCTCATTTTGAAGCTGTTAGGACAGTCCAGCCTCCAGTCTGTTCATCATCCCAAAAGGCTGGGGATACTGGCCAAGCCCCGGGGCTCTTGGAAGCCTCTATGCCAGAAACCAGAGAGCAAGAGAAAAAGTGGTAACAAAGTTTTAACCAAGGACTCTCCCATCTCACTCATCACTTGGCAACTGAAGAGTTTGTAACCCCTACATGAGGGCTAGACATGCGCCAACCACAGTGGCAGCCTGGTTTGTGCTTGAGGCCCACGCAGCAGGGACCAGTGCTATGCTGGGGCCCATGCAGTAGGGACCAGTCATCAGTGAGATCAGGTCAAATCAGATGGAGACCTACCTGATCTATTCTTGTATGAGGTCACTGAGCAGTAACAAGTGCAGTAGTAAGGTTGAGTAGTTTGTCAAAGTCCTTCTAAATTCATAAAAGATAGTTCAGGAGCCAAACCCTAGCGTCTTCCCAGGGCCTGTGATCTGGCCCTGTCCACGGTCTCTGACAGTTGTCCTACTGTGCACGAGGCTTTGGAACCCAGAACTCCTAATCTGAAAGGAAGATGTCCTGACGCCCAGTGCATGTTTGGTATCCTCTGTACAGCACTTGTTGCAGCCCCAGCAGACACTGACCGTGCAGGGCTCCACACAAAGCCCTCCAGGAGTCCAGAATCGGATGTCAGGACACACGGGGCCAGCAAGCAAGCAGCTGTAAAGCCTGCTTTCCATCACCCATGCCTTTCCTCAGTTTCCCCATCTGCAAGATTAGGGATAATGGTACTTGGCCCATTCATTTTACTGAGCTGTTGACAGACTGACAGACTATGGTCCACCCACTTATCTTCAGTTTCCACGTCCACGGAGGCAACCAATTACAGATTTAAAACAGAAGACGTGGACGGATCTTTCCTGGACATCTTTTTCTAAACCACACGACGTACAACCATTTGCACTCTATTTATATACATTAGGAATGTAAAGACCTATATGAGACGACTTTGTCATCTCATGTGTGGAGGCAGCCATTTTAGATCAGGGACTGTCAGCTATTCAGGGTTCCTTAAGTCTCTCCTCTGTGAATAGCAAAGGACTGATGCACATTCAAGCAGTTCCTATTAAGAATGCATCGCTGTTCACTGGAACCTTCTGGTCCTCTTTGTCCCTGGGGTCCTCCCTAGCTGTTTAGCTGACAGACTGGGTTTATGTCTCCAGAACCCCTCAGCTGCCCCAGTTCCCAATGATTCGATTTATCGCTGTTCTGCAGGTCAGACCTTCATGCTCCACCTCACTCATCAGTCAACCCAACTGGGACCCCGCCTGGGCTGCGCCTCACCTCAGCCCAGATCTTATTTAAACCATCGCCTCTGTGTGGTATTCCAGCATTCCCTGTGCCTGACTCCCAGACCTCACCCAGTGCTATCAGAGTTCACCACTTTCTTTGCTTTCTGTTTTTTTTTCTTCTTCATTTCCGCCTACAAGAAACGTAGGAGTTGAATTCATTTATGTCCTGCTTAGTGTTTAGTCAGGCAGTGTCAAGTTAAAGTCTGTGGTGTCCTCATCCTCGTGAGCCCAGGACATAGCTGTGTACCGGAAATTGGACATGGTTTCTCTATGTAGTACTATCTGTCCTGGAACTTACTATGTTGACCAGGCTGGCCAGAAACTCACAAAAGATCTGCCCGCCTCTGCCTCCCAAGCCCTGGAATTAAAGGTGTGAACCACCAACCATATCTTGCACCTTCGACCATTGGGTGAGGTCTACCCACACTATGAAGGGCAAGTGGGGTTTTTTCAGTGTTTGTCCATTTAAACGTTAATCTCATCCTCCAAGCCCACCCCCTCCAGCTGACACAGAACCTTAGCTGTCACCCTATTAACTGCGCAGGTCACTTCCGTGCTAAGGAGAATGCAGTGTAAATAAGACTCCTGGCATCCAGAAGCTCACTGTTGGAGCAAGGAGTCATCTCTATTCTGTCTCCTTCAGAGGTTCAAGTTCGAGGCCCTCTCCGTCTCTCCCGATGCATTTGTTCCTCCGATGAAGGTGGGTCAGCTGCTGACCCACACGGCCCTCTTTCTGGAGTTCTGGGCATCTGGCTACCCTGGGTAATGACAACTTTGGCTCCCCCCTCTCACACACACACACTTCATCCACTGCTCCTCCTGTTTCTGTGGCTGGGAATTCTGCCTCCCTCTCACTAAGAATGACCATGAGAGCCAGGCTGAGCTAATTGGCACCCTCTCTGGGCATTATCATTATGGAATCAATACTAATGATAAGAAGACAGTCTTTTAGCCTCACAGACTAGAACGGGATTGAGGGGGCCAGAGAAGTAATAATGATATTAACTAATATCCTTATACCCATTCCTCTGTTCCTGTGGTTTAACCTTAACTCTGCTTTTTCCAACAAGCCAATCACACACACACACACACACACACACACTCACAACACTCACATACACACACTCTCATACACTCACACACAGACTCACACACATATACAATTCACACACAAACTCACACAACACTCACATACACTCACAACACTCACACAACACTCTCTCACACACTCACACTCAAACACACAGCACTCACACTCACATACTCACATACACTCACACACACACACATACACATACATTCACACACACATTCATACACATACACTCACACACACACATTCACACACACACACAATATACTCGCATACACAAGTACATACACACACACTCCTACATTCACCCACTCACACACACTCACTTATACACACTCACAACACACACACACACACACACACACACACACACACACACACACACACTGCCCCTGCAGCTACCACCACAACCACACAGTGGCTCTCAAGATGGAGTAGGTTCATCCTTAGGGAACACATTTCTGGTTGTCACAGTTCAGGGGATGCTGATGGTATCTAGTGGACAAAATCCAAGGGTGCTGTAACTAGCTGTGATATGTGGAAGGCTGGCCAGCCACCTGCAGGCCTTCTGGTGGCCCACATGTCAACAGCTACTGAGAAGTGCTCCTGCAGTCCTCCTGATGGGGCCATGCCCTCTGCTCAGGGATCTCCTGACAGTGCAGTGGTGGGCTAGATCCCTGCACTGAGCCAACTATCCCACATCACCTCCACTGTCCAGACCTACCCACTGATAACCAGATCCATCATTCTTTTATTTTTCTTATATATATTCTTTATTTACATTTCAAATGATTTCCCATTTTCTGGTTCCCCCCTCCCTGAAAGTCCCATAAGCCTTCTCCCCTCCCCCTGTTCCCCAATCAACCCCCTCCTGCTTCCCTGCCCTGGTATCCCCTACACTGCTGTATCAAGCCTTTCCAGGACCAGGGGCCTCTCCTTCCTTCCTTCCTTGTTCTTGGGCATCATTTGATATGTGAATTATGTCTTGGGTATTCCGAGCTTCTGGGCTAATATCCACTTATCAGTGAGTGCATACCGTGTGTGTTCTTTTGTGAATGGGTTACCTCACTTAGGATGATATGTTCCAGTTCCACCCATTTGCCTAAGAATTTCATGAATTCATTGTTTTTAATAGCTGAGTAGTATTCCATAGTGTAAATATACCACATTTTCTGTATCCATTTCTCTGTTGAGGAACATCTAGGTTCTTTCTAGCTTCTGGCTATTATAAATAGGGCTGCTATGAACATAGTGGAGCATGTGTCCTTATTACATGCTGGGGAATCCTCTGGGTATATGCCCAGAAGTGGTATAACGGGGTCCTCTGGTAGTATCATGCCTAGTTTTCTGAGGAACCACCAAACTGATTTCCAGAGTGGTTGTACCAGCTTGCAATCCCACCAGCAGTGGAAGAGTGTTCCTCGTTCTCCACATCCTTGCCAGCACCTGCTGTCTCCTGAAGTTTTGATCTTAGCCATTCTGACTGGTGTGAGGTGAAATCTCAGGGTTGTTTTGATTTGCATTTCCCTGGTGACTAAGGATGTTGAACATTTCTTTAGGTGCTTCTCAGCCATTCGATATTCCTCAGGTGAAAATTCTTTGTTTAGCTCTATACCCCATTTTTAAATAGGGTTATTTGGCTCTAGACCTCAGAAGATGGAAAAATCTTCCATGTTCATGGATTGGCAGGATTAATATAGTAAAAGTGGCCATCTTGTCAAAAGCAATATGAAGATTTAATGCAATCCCCATCAAAATCCCAATTCAATTTTTCATAGAGTTAGAAAGAGCAATTCTCAAATTCATCTGGAATAACGAAAAAAAAAAAAAACCCAGGATAGCTAAAACTATTCTCAACAGTAAAAGAACTTCTGGGGGAATCAGTATTCCAGACCTCAAGCTGTACTACAGAGCAATAGTGTTAAAAACCGCATGGTATTGGTACAGTGATAGGCATGTAGATCAATGGAACAGAATTGAAGACCCAGAAACGAACTCACATACCTATGGTCACTTGATCTTTGACAAAGGAGCTAAAACCATCCAGTAGAAAAAAGATAGCCTTTTCAACAAATGGTGCTGGTTTAACTGGCGGCTAGCATGCAGAAGAATGCAAATCGATCCATTCTTATCTCCTTTTACTAAGTTCAAATTCAAGTGGATCAAGGACCCCCATATAAAACCAGACACACTGAAACTAATAGAAAAGAAACTGGGGAAGAGCCTTGAGCACATGGGCACAGGGGAAGATTTCCTGAACAGAACACAAATAGCTTATGCTCTAAGATCAAGAATTGACAAATGGGAGCTCATAAAATTACAAAATTTTTCTAAGGCAAAGGATACTGTCAATAGGACAAAATGGCAACCAACAAATTGGGAAAAGATCTTTACCAACCCTACATCCGACAGAGGGCTGATATCCAATATATACAAAGAACTCAAGAAGGTAGACTCCAGATCCATCATTCTTAACTCCTCAGTTCCTGGTTCTAGTGTCTAACCAGAGCCTGATCTGTAGTCTTGATAGTGTTTGAATGAACGTCATGGAAATAGTATCCCTGTCCTCCGTCTTGGTAGCATTTCTTTCTCTTGGGCCTGGATGAGGGTTAGCTTATGCTCTTTTATTAAGCATGAAGGAGAAGGCCACCCCTCCCCAGCTCTCTGCAGATCCCTGGCATAATTTCCCACTCAGGGCTCTTGTTTTTCAGATGTGTTATCAGGGGCTCTTGTTGCTATAGAAAATTCAGAGGTGATTTGGAAGTTGATGCTGTCTGGTTACCATGGCAATGCCAGTTCCTTCTGCCTTCACAGCAAGGCAGAGTGGTCACAGAGAGGCTGTGAGAGGCCCTGAGGACAGTCCAAGCAAAGCCCTTCCAATTGCTTTTAACACCAGCCTTCACCCATTTCCCAGGGGTGCCTGTCTACCGCTGACCCACTCTGGCTCAATTCCTGTGATCCCTCTGTGAGGAAGTGGAGGCCTGCAGTCTGCCCATGCATGAGGTGCTAAAGTCCTACTGTGTGGCATTTAGACTCAATAGTGAATCAGCCCCTGCTCCAGCCTTCAGCATGATGCTGGCAGATAGCCCCCATCCTGTGGACCAGTTGCCTTAGCTACTGTCAAAGGAAATTACCCATTTTGGAAGGAGCTATTTTCAAGCCAACTTAGGAATAGCTGCTTTAGTTCTTTTTCTGTTGCTAGCGAAATACCCAAGACTGGGTAATCTTTAGAGAAAACAAGTAGATTTGGAGACTAGGACCTCAGAGCTCAGGCATCAGATGAGGATTCTTCCTGCATCTTAACAAGGGAGGCAGAGTAACCATACTAGCTCACCTCAATCTCTCTCTCTCTCTCTCTCTCTCTCTCTCTCTCTCTCTCTCTCTCTCTCTCTCTCTCATCCAGCTGCCCATGACACCACAAGTCTCCCATCTTCCTGGGCTTGTCTAACTTTAATTACCCCCTTGTGACCTTAACTTCAAATCAGTCATCATATGACCTTGAAGGTTAGGCCTCCAGTCCCTGAGTTGTGAGGAGACAATGAAATCACAGCTTGGCTCTTCTCCTTTGTAGAATATAAGAGAGACTGTTGAGCACCAACCCCCACCGCCACCTCAAGAAGGAGTACACAGGAGCAGCTGGCAAGGCTTCAAAGCCTTTGCATCTCCAGGTGGGCTCTGAGCAGATGCTAAGTGAAGAGCTTTCAAAGGCAGTTGTCACCTTAGGTGTCAGGGAGTCCACTTCATTGAGTCTTCTTCCCAGTCTTGTAACAAGGATGAAATCACTAGCTTGTCACAGAGAAGAAAACAGCTTGTAAAAGACCAAAGAAGGCTCCCAAGGTGCACTGCTGGAGTGGCAGAGCCGGGATTCGAATAGGAAGGTAGTGTCAGTCAGCTTCATGTGACTATAATAACATACATGATCTCATCAACTTAGAAGGTGGCAAGATTGTTCTTGGAGGTGGAGGTTTGGGTCTGCGGTCATCTTGCCCCTGCTTTTGTCAGAATCAGGCTGGGAGCATGTGGTGAAAGGAGCTATCACATCACGTCTGGAAGCTAAAACAAATAGAGGGAAAGAATGGGTTCTGGGCCCCAGTACCCCCTTCAAGAGCACACCCCAGTGATTTCACTTCCTCCCACTAGGCCTTACCTCTTAAGCCTCCACAAACTCCCAGTGATGGCACAGGCTAGTAAGCAGTACAATAAGGCACAGGCCTGTCGGGGACACGGAAAATCCAAGCTGTAGCAGAGGTCTCACCCTAGAACCTACAGCCTCACACTCTGTGAGGTTTGTGGTGCTGCTATGAACAGCTGCAAGGCATCAGGACTATCCTTCTCCACTGACATATGAAGACACCAGGGCTCGAAGAGATCAGGTTAGACCCCTCAGGGCAACAAGTGGTGGATTCAGTGTTTGAAATACTGTCTGTTGCTTTCCAAACTTCACTCGCCTGTTTTGAACAGTTTGGGGCTATCTAGTGGTGAGTGGGAACTGCACAAACAGGAAGCCCCTGTGAGTTCTAAGCCTGCGCAGAATAAGATGTGAAGAGTCCTGCTAGGCTAGGAGACCCAGGCTCTTACAGGCTCCAGCAGATGTTTGTGTGGGAACACTGGGCCAGCCATAGCACATGTAAGTCTTATAAGTCCTTGGTGAGTAGAGACAGCTAATGCTACCAGAACAGATGAGAGGACTCCATGCTGACAGACTTTATTTATCCACAGTGGTAGCTCAAGGAGGTTCTTCAGAACTCTTTGGCACCCTTAAGGGTGTCCCAGCCAAAACTGATGGAAATCTTCTGATAAAGCTCCAGGCCCTGGTAAAAAGACCATCAAAGAGATGTACAATGAGGATGATCTGTGGCAGAGAGGACAGTCTGGAGGTGATCAGGGGCACAGCTTGGTGCAGAGGCCCCAGGGTGGCACATTTCCCTAGCAACTGAGAACAAAAAAGGCAAAGACAGAAAGGTCCTTAAACCCCTCAGCCTTCTGATGTCATCCTCTGCTTTGACATTCACAATGATGTCCCCCTCTTCCTGTCCTCATGGATTGGTCCCCAGTAGGTCCACAGCATCAATGCTTCTTTATCCCCTCAGGATGTTTAGATTCCCCGAAGTTGAGTTTGAACCTCAGGTTGTGACCCAGGAACGATTTGTTTCCCTTCAGGGAGCCTTATTTTCTCTATGAATCAGAGAAGACCTTTCTCTCTCGGCTCTGGGGTGGGGCTGGGGTTGGGGGTTTACATGTGAGAGTTGGGATAAAGACCTGATTAGCCCTTGGCCCATGGCCAGCTCTCAGCACGGCTCTTTCCCATCTCCCCTGTCTGTCTCCAGAGTCAGTGTGTGTGTGTGTGGTCTCCAGACAGCAAGACGCTGAGCTGGTAGCCTCCACAGAGCTCTCCTGCAGGCCGCAACAGGCATGACTGCCCCTTTCTTCCCTGTGGTCCCAGCCCACCCACACTTTCTACCAGCCGGCCTGTAATTACATGGCTGCCTGGTCTTAGAGAGAGTGCCCATCAGCACCTGACCCCTGCTTGCTGAGGAGACCCCCAGCTTCTATAAGAAACTAAGCGATGGTGACTCTTCCCACAGTCCTCTTAGGCCGGGGTGACACAGACAGATAGTGTGGGCCATTACTAGAGGTAGCTCCTGCCATACCAAGGCTTCAGGCTTGGCATGGAAGGAAAAGAAAGGGCTCTGGCACCGCTGTCCTCTCCTGTGCCGCCAAGTTAGGGTTCCTGGACATGGCTGCTGTCATCCCATCGTCTCAGCCTGTGAGTGGAGTGGAGAATGCAGGTGTCAAGCAACATAGTGCGCAAATTCTGGTTCAGCCTCTTGCTGGCTGTGTGGCCTTTGACAAGTGACCTCCCTGCTCAAAGTCTTCTGCTGCCTAGTAGTGGAAGTGGGCTGTACTCTAGACACTTATGGAAGCTAACTGGGAGCTGGGCACAGACACCTGTGTGAGAGGCATTTCTGTTCTCTTGGTCCTGCTCCTCACTTCCCGAGTCTGCCACACTCGTGTCCCTCTCTACCTGGAACGACAATGTCCTGCATGATTTGCTTAGCAAAGTTCCATTGGTTCTGCAAGACCAGTTTCAATGTCACCTCTGCTGGGAAGCCTCTGCCGGTTCCCCCAAGAAATTAAGCACTTTGTGTTCTGTATTCCAAGAGTAGTTTGATCGTACAACCACACCGTGCGTTACTATGGTAGCTGCTCCCCATCCCCATCCTTTCTGCTCCCCATCCTCGTGACCCCACCCCTTGGCTTGACTTATGAAACCAAGGGAGACTCGGCCTCTATTTGTTCTTCCTGGTAGGTCCTCTGTAATTCTCAGCTGCATCAATGCCTGCCTGCAAGGAAATGAACAGGCGGACAGATAAATGCAGAGATTAAATATTAAAGGAAAAATGCAGAGGTCGGGGAAACCTTGTTCTTTGTCAATATATTGCTTTCTTGGGTTGGCCTGGATTGGAGGCTCAGGACTAGAAGGAAGGTATCACAGAGAAGCTACCTAGAGAACAGAGCCCCAGGAGACCAGTTGAGTAACTTCAGCTTGTTTTTCTTAACTTTCTCTGCCCTGGCAGAGGAGATTCAATAAAGCCTCAAGCTGTGAAGACTTTGCATGTCCAACAGAGGTGCATAGAGGCTGGAGGCTTGCAGGAAGGAGTCCTTGACCTAGTCTCTCAGGAGCTGGTGCTGGTCCCTAGAGATGGACAAGTCCTTGACTGTAACCAAAGCAGTTCCAGCCAGGAACGTGTCCTGGAGAGGCCCCAGGGCAAGGACAAAGGCGCTGGCTGCTAGGTGAACCCGTCACTACAGATGCTGTGTGCAAATTAAGAACTGGCCACAAACCTGTCCCCTGTCACAGCCTTGTGTCCAGCAGCGCCCTCGTTTGCCTGCTGAGCACCTGCTTGTCCACTTCTCTGAGCAACCCATCCCTCTGCCTTCTTCAGCCATTGACTTTCCACCTGATCCCCCTGTCTTCTTGGCGCACTCTCAGCTACACCAGCACACCGACGTCTGCCTCCATCTTCACTGAGATGCCTCATCACAGGGAGGCTGTGACAGGGTCAGGTCTTGGCACAAAGTGGTACAGAGTAGACCACAGGTTTGAGTGAAGATATGCTAAGTGAGTGAGTAGATGAATGGATACACAGATGAATGGGCCAGCACCAAACTTGAACAAGAGTGATACTATTAGTCTGATGCCCAACCAACAGCCTAAGGGGTTCCTTTAAGTTACCTGGAACAACAGCCCCTGGATGATACCCTGGAGGCCCTGGATGGACTCTGGAGGACACAAGTCTTCACAGGACTGGACACAGAGCATAAGTCCATAGTGGGCACTCTCATAAGGTACAGATGCTTGCTTGACTTACTATGCAGTTATGTCTTCATAACTTGATGTGGTGATTTGAATATGCTTGGCCCTTGGGAAGTGGCACTGTTAGGCAGTGTGGCCTTGTTGGGATGGGTGTGGCCTTTTTGATGGAAGTGTATCACTGGGTAGGCAGGTTTTGAGGACTCCTAGTGGTCAAGCTCCGCCCAGTGAGGAAGAGAGAATCTCTCTCCTGGTTGCCTTCGGTGCTCCTCCGGCCCCATGCTTCCCACTATGATAACTTACTAAACCTCTGAAACTATAAGCCAACCCCAATTAAATGTTTTCCTTTATAAGAGTTGCTTTGATCATGGTGTTTCTTCTCAGCAATAAAACACCCTACCATAAGTAGAAAAATAACATAAGTTGGAAACACACTAAATCTATTTAGCCTTCCAACCCCAGCTCAGTAACACAGCCTGCTGACCTGAGGCTGCCCGGGAGCTATATCCTGCTCAGCTGTCTGCCCAGCTTCTCAAAGGAGAATTGTACCACTTATCACTGGAGCAGAGAAAGATTCAGATTTCAAACACAAAGCATCCTTCTTCCGAATACACATGGCTTCCATGCCATCATGGCCTCTGGCGGTCTCTAGCTTCACCGTCCTGAGTTGGAGACAGTCTGTAGTTAACTCTCAGCTGTGGCATCCTCTTATTCTGCATGTCCCAGGCTGTGCTTCTTACTCTTTCTGGACAATCTTTCCATAAGTACCAAAGAGCCATCAGGGGTAGCTACGCTCTGGGATATGGTAAAGACAGAGATGGAGTAAGGTTGCCAGCACACAGGAAGAACAAAGTACACAGACATTACCACATAAAACATGACCCCACCCACTCTGAGGACTGGCTCACCTGGGCATGAACAAACTTATATGGAATTCTCTGCCACCTCAAGCCTCCCTCCCACACCGCTTGGTGTGTATCGTCCTTAGCTAAGATCCTGGAGTTGGAGACTCCCTCCCGTCCCTCTCTTTTCTGCCTACATCACCACCTTTCCTTGACCTCTAGTTAGGGCCATGAAATTAGCAGCTGTGCTGTGCAGTGAAGAAGAGGGGTTTCCTCGAGTCAGGGCTTCCTTCAGACAGCTCTGTCTAGTTCTTACGGGGAAACAGGGAGAGAAAGATCCCTGTGTGCTCTGCAGGTCAGTAGACTAGCAGCTGCAGAGTCTAGCAGGGACTTTTCAGGCTTCCCTTTTTATTTCTCCTCTGAAAACATAAGAGCAGGCCCAGCCTGGGAAGCAGAGCTGAGCCTTGTTCTCTAAGGCAAGCTAAGTTCCCAAGTCGCATCTCCAGCTCAAGAGACTTTAGGGAGTTGGAACTGTGTTGCATCCCCAGTGTGATTCTGGGTCACACAAATCTACATTTAGATGTTGGATTCACTCAAGTCTGATGGAGTCATTCGGGTTTGATGACACCAGGAAAATGTAAAGTTCCCTAAATAATTCCATCATGCTGTCAAGTGAGTCAGACGTCGACACCGGTAGAATTTAAGTCTGTGTATCTGGCCATACGAACACATGCAGGGCTGGTGGGGTAATAAAGCTGGAGAAGCGACAAGGTCCCCAGGCTGAGCCCAGAGCCCTCCAGTGTGCGGATGAGAAGAAGCCAGCAGGAGAGGAAGAAGGGGTCCAGTTGTAGGCATAAAGGTTGGAAGAGCCTTGCCTCAGCTAACAACAGCTCCAGCTGTTGATAAAAAGGTTTCCTCCTCCGGCCGAGCAGATGGAGGATCAGGGTGGGTTCCTGAGTCACGTCCTGCACAGAGGAAGCAGTGTGGCCCTGCCAGCCCCTTGGCCTTTTCTCAGGGGAACCAATTGTGGATTTCCAACCTTCCAACCTGGAAGATAATGAATCTGTGTTGCTAAGACACCGGGCTTGTACTAATTTGTGACAGTGGCAGGAGGAAATGAGAACCCTTATGTGCTGCCCGAGCAGGCTCCTCGGCACAACTTCCTGTGTGCCTCTCTCCTCCCCTTTAGCCTGTGTGGAAGGCCTCATCCTGTTTGAGCACTAGGTGGCCTGAGGTCCTCCACGTGATGTCTTTGACACGGTCCTCTCATTTAATAAAAAACCTATAATACAACAGACGTCACCTGCAGCTCTGAGGGTAAGTGGGATGATGCCTGGACGGTCTCTTAGCAACCGTGCCTGGCATGAAATTGGTGCTTGGTGCTATTTTTAGGCACAGAACAGAATTCTAAAATTTGTATTCCTGCTCTGGCTCTGGATGGGGTCCCAGCCTTACCTGAGGGGACAGTCCCTTTCTGAAGTGCATAGGCTGAAGAGGGCTGGCTTTCTCTTTCCCAACAGCCTCAGGGCCTCCCAACCTTGCCTGCCACCCTGACAGCAGAGAGAACCTCAACTAGCACTCAAATCCTTTTGTTGCCATTTCTTAGCTGGGTGACCTTGAAGGAATGAGCCCACCTCTCTGAGCCTTACTGCTTTCTTTGCAGAGTACTCATTGTGAGGCCTGGCCCAGGATGTTGGCGTAAGGGTGAAGTGTGTTCTGTGTGGCTGGGTATGTGACAAGGTGTTCAGTATCCAGCAAAAATTGTCAGTCTCCCCAAAGGAGGAGGTGCTTCCTCTCAGCTGAGCCTCTGCCCAGGTTTGAGGGGTTCTGAGCCCCACACACTTTGCAGTCCCATTTTAATAACTATTTCCCAGACTTACAAATTCACTAGAGCTTCAAATGGGACTATAGCAAAAAGATGTCAAACGGATTCCAGAAGAGCCCCTCCCAAGCAGTTTAGGTAGATCCCAAGTGCCCAAGACTTTCTGGAACTTTCAGAAGCAGTTCTCACTGAGGCTTCTGCAGAATCCAATTTCTCATGGTAAGCAAACAAGACTCTCAATGGAACAAAAGAAGAACCTTTTACTCCCAATGCTGGCCACTTGGACCGACGCAAGTGAATACCTGCTTCCTGCCTGGGTATCCAGCTTGTGGGATTTAAACAAATGAAAATATTAAATGTTCAATTTCAGACAAATAACAAGTAATTTTTAAGGAGTAAGCACATCCCAAATACTACATAGAACATTTAGCTGGTTCACCTTATCCATGTCTTCCAGAATCTTGTAAAGTCAAATTCAAGGCCCCTCAGGAGAAGTGGAATTGCTGAATTCTTTCTCAGGTAAGAATGCGGCAACCCAAACTCAGGCTATCTCTTTCAGATGTGTCCCAGTTCTGAAAAGCAGCCAGGGACCTTTGATCTTCAGCACAAGAATAACCAATGTGTGCACGGGGGTGGGGTGGCGTGGGGTGGGGATGGGGGAGGTGAGAAGACATGTATTTTGGTAGTAATGGTTGCTGCCTCCCAAGCTAGTCAGGGACTCGATTGTCAGAGGTACCCAGAAGCAGATGGCCAAGTTCTAGAGTTGTGAGAATCTTAATTCTTCCCCCCATGATCTCTTTCCACAGTGACATTTGCAATATCTGTGAATGGTGTTGCATAAAATGCATGTGCAGGAAGGTGCCTGTGGCAACTCTCCCTGTTTCTTACTCCATTTCCTGTTGCTATAACAAAGTACCTGAGTCTGGTAATTCAAAGAGAACAGAGGTTTATTGGGCTCGCAGTCCAGAAGCTGAGCGGTCTAAGAATGTTGACCTGGCATCTGGTGAGGGCCTTGTGCTGCCTCCTAATTGGTACACTGCACCCCATGACAGGCCGGAAAACACAGTCAGGCCTTCCCCTTCTTGCAAAGCCATCAGTCCTGTCTTGCTAGCTCCTCTCTCATGCCCTCATTTGATGTGAATTGTCTGCCAGGGGCCTCACCTCCAATGCCACTGTCATGTGAGTTTGGGATGGGGTGGAGGGTGAGTTTATAGCACATGAGCTTCAGAAAGATCATTCAAACCACAGCGCTTTAGGCATGGATTTCATTGTCAGTCTTTTAAAAAAAAAAACTGTGTTTCCCCCAGCAGATGGGCATGCTTTCCAGAAAGAGGCAAGCGGAGGACTCCCCTGCACATATATGTAGTCCCCAGGTGGGCACACCTCTACTCAGTGTTCAGCAGGTCCACAGTTACAGGACATGTTGACCACCTGGCCTATTTACCAAGAAGCCAGAGTACAACCTGCTTCCCTGCTTCTGCTGGTGCTGGGCTTAGGCCAAAGCTCCCACCCACTCTCCGACACACTAGGCGGCCCCTGTGGGGTGACCTACAGATAAGGTAATGTACCTCACTGTGTCCTTGGTGAGCCAGACAGCCCCTATGAGGAGTGTCTGTGCAGCTCTTTCTGCAAAGGCAGACACCGCTGAAGCAGCTTAGAGCAAGGATGGTTGTTGAGCTCCTGCCTGCATCTTACTGCTCAGAGCAAGGCTTTCTCCTTGCAGCTTCCAGGAGCCACGGCCACAGGAGATTAAAATAGTCTCACACCCACGCTCAACCCTGTTCATCCTCTTCAAACCGCCTGAAGGTTCTTAGCCTCTATCGAGGTCTGATGATTCTTTGCTGCTGGGGTTACCGTGTTTGGAATTTTCTTATCCCCTAGATGCCAACGATCCTGCCACCTCCCCCCACCCCCCGCCCTCTACAGTCTACAGAAATGGACAAATCTCCCCGGGGTGGCTGTATGGCAGAACTGGCCTTGCTAAGAGGCCATGCCATAGAATTGTCACTGCTAAGAGTTGCTCATGAATCATTTTAGACTATTTCTAAGTGTGCTTTTCTAAGCCTTTATTTAAAAACAAACAAACACAGATGGCTTTAGATGTACCACGGTTCTTTCGCCCCTTACTTTTTTGCACGACAATAAATCTTGGCCCTCATTCTGCATGTGTGGCCTGAATGTCTCCTGGAACTTCATGCAATCACTGTCTTCAGGTGGCCCATGCTGCGATGGACTGGACAGTCCCCTGACGTCACCTCCGAGTTGGTCCTGTCCTGGGGTTTTGCTGTTAGCGGCCCCTCCTTCCTGATTTGCCCACTCAGTATTCTCACTCGAGTAGGGGCTAAATTCTTTTGTGTGTGCTGAGTGAGTGTTGCAGAGGCTGTGCACATGTGTAGACATGCATTTTACTTGTGGAGGGAAGATAGGCAGCTGGTACCTTCCTCAATTGCTTCTCCACTTTTTTATTTTTTATTTTTTTTTGAGCTGTGGTCTCCCGCTGAATCTGGAACTCACTGATAAGCTAGCCCGTGCCCCCTCCCTGCTTGGTTTTGTTTGTTGTTTGTTGATTTGTTTTTTACAGGGAGGGGGAATTTGATCTCAGATTCTCAAGCTTTATCAACTGAGCTGTCTCCCTAGCCCCAGGGCTAAGCTCTGGAAAGGGGAAGCACTGGACCAGAGGTGTGTACATTTTTAAAATTCTGAGTGGCTATGTTGCTCTCCAAAATGGTTTATATCAATTTGCCGCAAATGTCTTGGTTAAAAATGTGCCATATTTATGGGCGTATATTGTGCTGTGTGCTCTTATTTGTGTTGTCTTATTCAATTCTCACTACTGTTTTGCTCTGCGGGGGCCTGTCTTTATTCCCATCTGGCGCTTGTAAGTGGCAGAAACGGGAACCTTCACCCCTGATCTGTCTCAGGTTGTGTACATTGAGAGTTTATAATCTCTCTCTGAGGTCGGCCTCTTTTTCCCAGGTTCTAGTGAAGACTAGAGTAGTTGACCCTCTGTCATTGCTAGAGCAGTAGATCCAGCCACAAATACAGAATCCTAGCATTTCATCCTGTGAGGTGCCAGATCCACCTCCTCTAGGAAGCTCTCTGGGATTGCTCCAGCAGTTCTCAGATGCCCTCTATAAATAGCACTGTGGGGTCCCTGGGGATCTGCAGTTGGCACTTGAAGCCAGCAGGGTAGACATGTGGGTGCGTAGGATGTTATGGGCATAGAGTCAGGCAGACTTAGGTTAGAAATCTCCTCAGTCATCTCCTCTTTCAAGTGAACATACACAAGAGGTCCCTGTGGGGGCCTTTGATTGGATGCTCATCTTAACGATTATTGTTATAGTTGCTTCTCCTTCTTGTCTGCTTTCTTTTCATAGTGTTTGGTTTACTCAGGGTGAACCACAGTCCAAAATTAGTGGATGGAAGATTCCAGAAAGAAGCACTTCTCAGCTTTAAAATCAGATGTCATTCCAAATCAGGTAGGACAATAAAAAAACTTGCTCCTCAACCATACCTGGGGACAGTTATGCTATGCCCTTAGTTTATACATCTGGTGCCAAAACCATTCATTTCAGAAGTTTCTTATCAAAGCGGGAAAGAGAGACAAGAAAGGGACCCAAAGCATTGAGCTGGCAAAGCCCAGTTGAACTCTGCACCCCCGAGAGTCTCTACAACTGCCATGCCAAGGGCCCATCATGGCTTCTCCTCCAGGTCTGGGAGGGAATTGCCACTTTGCTGGCTGCAAGGCCTTGTTGCAGCTTCAGGGGGTGGAGGAGATGTCTGTGGTGACCATCAACACAGGCCCCTCCAGGTAGCTTACGGGAGCTTCGTAATGAACCCATCCCTACTTGTCTTGGCTTTCCTGCGGCCCTGATCAGTTTTTGTCAGTTTGACACAAGCTAGAGTTGAATGGAAAGAAGAGCCTCACCTGAGAAAACACCTCTACCAAGTCACCCGTAGGCAGCTCTGTGGGGGCATTTTCTTGATTGCTAATTGATAGAGGATGGCCCATCCCACTGGGGCAGCACTGCCCCCAAATAGGCAGTCCTGGGTTGTATGAGAAGGCAGGCTGAGCAAGCCATGGGGACCAAGCAGCATTCCACTGAGGCCTGTGCTTCAGTTCTTGACTCCAGGTTCCAGCCTTGGCTTCCCCTGACAATGGATCTGTAAGCTGAAATAGATTCTTTGTTTTGGTCATGGTGTTTCATCACAGCAATAGAAGCAAAGAGAGACAGTCTCTGAACTTGCTTTTTAATTTTGTTGGACCTGGCATCTCCAGTCAGCTCTGAGATCTTTCTGAGAGTCCTTTTGTTGCACTTTCTGAGATATTTCCGTTGCCCTGCTGGGAAACCTCTGCTGATTAGCTCAGGTACCTTGTCCTGGTAACAGATAAGTGAAAACACAGCGGGATTGGACCTTCCTTAAATGCCACCAAGGGAAGTTTTCTGGTGGTAACCAACACTACATCAGGCAGGGACTACCAATCATTTCACAGCCAACAGAGCCAACAGAACCAGCAGCCTAAATGGGAAGAGCGACACCCAGAGAAGTCCAAGATCTCAGAGGCAGCTCGAGGCAGAGCTGGCCCTTGAACTCCAGTCTTTCTGGTCCAGAGATTCCCTCACCCCACTATGTTGTTTATTTTTAGGCAAAGCAGGTTTGGGCTAAATTGCAGTTCAGCAATTCATTCTAGCAATGCAGGTGGTCTTCATGATTTAGCACCAAACTTCATCTGGGCCATGATTTTTCTAAGACCAGTTCTTCCTCTCCTCTTTCTCGAGAGATGAGAGGTCCCAGACCATCCATACCTGCCTTGGTTTTCACATATACATACATGTGTGCACACGATGCACATTGCAAACATGTAATACACAAACACACACACACACACACACACACATACACACACAGAGAGAGAGAGAGAGAGAGAGAGAGAGAGAGAGAGAGAGAGAGATGCTTCTTCTGTTCTCCTTTGAATTGGAGAAGAGCGGCCATGTCTGAGGCTTAGGGCTGAAGTTTAAGGGCAAACCAAATAATTGGAGAGGAAGCCATGATGATATGTTGGGGTTTTTAAAATTTTTTTATTTGGCAGCATTCAGGCAGACATGGTGCAGATGATGTGTTTTTTGACATTAAAAAGCAAGAAACATGTTAATTGGCACAGCTTCTTCCTGGAGCAGAAAGGAGTTTCCCACAATGCACTGCAGGAGGGTAGGACAAAGACAAAAGCAGCTGTGTGCATTGATTCTCTGCTCTGTGTGTGGGTGTGGCCCTCAGCACAACTGGGTCAGGCATATGTGAAGACACTGGAGAAAGCAATGGCAGAGGGGAATAGGGACTCAAAGGCCTGGGCTCTGTTCAGCATCGCCACCAGCCAGTGACCCAGAAGAAATTACTAATCTGGACCCTAAGTCCAAGTCTTGAAGAACTGAATGTTCAGTAAGCCATTTCTCTATTCCATTCAGGTTTGATGAAGACAGCCTTTTCCAATTAAACAAGGAATTCTGTTTATAAACAAAATTGTAAGGTGCGAGTCACACACACCTTAACCATCAGAATGGGGATGGTTGCTCAAAGTAGCCAATGTTTACAAAGCCAAGAACTGGGCAAACCACTGCGACTCAATTCCCTCTGTCCTCCAGTATCTTTTTATCCCACACTGATAGGAAGATTGAGGCCTGGAAGAGGCTTTGTGATTTGCTCAAGTCACAGAGTAGAAATAAAAGCAAAATGAAATGACAAAAGCCACTGACAAATTCAGGGTTCCCCTGGAATCTGCCTCAGACGGGGCTGGGTGAGCGGCAGACAGGAGAGAGCCCAAGGCTGACCTCCTCATGAGCCCTTGACTGGCAGCAACTGGGAGTGCAACTGAGTCAGCCCGGAGAGGCCCCAGCTAGTCATTCACTAGGCCAGAAACCTGAGCAGCTCCTGAGAGGAGCTGGAAGGCAGTCGCGGACCTGGAGACCTGTCCTATCTCTGCTCCACCCTCACAGGCCAAGTAGCTTTTGGCCCTTGTTAATGGCACCGTCTCAGAACAGTGCCAGGGAGCACAGGCCATAAGGGAGACTTTGGGTTAGGGTCTTAGAACCCTGTCACCCGAAAGTTTCCAGGGGAGAATGCCAGGCCCCACGTCCCCTGTCCTCCTGTGTGTTCAGTTCCGCCATGCTCCCAGATGCTGACCCAACAGGCTGACTAGCTGGCTGTCCCCACCATGAATCCTATGATCTGCAGTTCCCTGGGAATTCTTCCTCCTCCTCTTACCCAGCACCTCCTTGCCACCTCCCCCTCCAATGTACCTCAGAGCAACCTGTAACTGTGATGCATGTTAACACTGCCCAGACTCACCTTGGCAGGAGGAAGCTAATTGAGAATGAATTCATACATCAGGCATTGACAATGTGGAAATTTTTTCAGTTGTTTTTCTTTCTCTTTCTTCTTTCTTTCTTTCTTTCTTTCTTTCTTTCTTTCTTTCTTTCTTTCTTTCTTTCGACTGGTCTTGCTTTGTAGCCCAGGCTAGTCTGCCATTTGCCATCATTGCCCAGGAAAGCCTTGAAACCATGGCAATCCTCCTGCCTCAGCCTCCCAAGGAAGTTATTCATTTGTTTAAAGAAATGCACTGTATGACTTTTAAAAAATATATTCTAAAGGAATAGACAAGGATCCGGTTTGCAAAGTTGTCCTTCTACACTGTCATAACAATGTTTCACGTTCACTGGGCTGTATCATACCAGAGACGCTCTCACTGCTGCCTTCATTTTCCAGATAAGGAAACCGAGGTTTAGACAGGTGAAGGAACTTGCCCAAGGTTTCATAAGTTACAAGAGGCAATTTACTAAGGCAGCTTCTATTCAGAGAGTGAGGCATGATAACCCCCAGTTTACTGGGTATTCAAAAGGAAGAGGGCTTAGGACTTGGAAACTTGCCCCCCCCCCCCGCCTTCTCCACATCCTCCTTCCTTCCTTCCTTCCCATCCTTACGGATATGAGGCTGGGTACCTGGAACACCTCCCTTCCTTCTTCCCTCCCTCCCCCTTCCTTCTCCCCTCCCTCCCCCTTCCTTCTCCCCTCCCTCCCCCTTCCTTCTCCCCTCCCTCCCCCTTCCTTCTCCCCTCCCTCCCCCCTTCCTTCTTCCCTTCCTCCCTCCTTCCTTCTCTCCTCCCTCCCCCCTTCCTTCTTCCCTTCCTCCCTCCTTCCTTCTCTCCTCCACCCCAATCTTGTGGGCGTGCTGAGGAAGCTCTAAGTCAATGTTTCCCGACCTGTGTGGGTTGCAAGCCCTTTGAGGTTGAATGACTCTTTCACCTGAGACCATCGGCAAGCACAGATATTTACATCACAATTCATAACCGTAGCAAAGTTGCAGTAGTGAAGTAGCAATGAAAATAGTTTTATGGATGGGGGGTCACCGCAACACGAGGAACTGTATTAAAGGGTCACAGCGTTAGGGAGGTTGGCACCCACTGGCCGTGAGTTATTGGCATGGCATGACTTGCGCGTCTCACTCACCTGGCTGTTCTCTCCCTGGCTCTCACAGCAGATCGAGCCAGAGCGCCTTTGTACCCTGTCACCTCTTATTTAGCATTTTATAGGATCAAAACTCAGACCCAGAGAAGTGGAATGGCCTAGGGCCATACAAGGAGGGAGCTGCCGAGAAAGCAGGCAGAAAGCCCCAAGACAAGACAGCGTGTGGTGCTCTGCTGATGGTCAGTTCTCATCTCCACTCTGGGCCTAAACCCCCAGCCTGTGCTCTCAAAAGGGAAAGCGCTCCTTGCAGCGCCCACTCTGGCTTCCTGAGCTCTCTCATTCCACCCAGCCTCTCAGTGGCTGGGATGTGGCACGGGTTGCCCTTTCCTGTGAGTTCGCTAGACACATTGCCTTTTGTTACCCCTTGTCAAAGTGAGATGCTGAAGGTCACATGGTCCCATTCAGTCCACAGCAGGGACTAGCAGACATTTCATCCTCTATCTGAGCCCTGGCTCTGTAAGTTTCCATTGGGCATGCTCAAAGCGTGGCCATTAGTCAGTGAGAACTGCAAACGATGGGCACATCTGCTGCTACCAAGGCAACCAAGTGTGGGCAATGAAGCACTTGGAACTCTTCAGTGTTCTCCCACTGTGAATCTGCACGCGCGCGTGTGTGTGTGTGTGTGTGCATGCATGTGTGTGTGTATGTGTGTGTGTGTGTGTGTGTGTGTGTGTGTGTGGTTGTGTGGTTGTGTGTGTGTATGTGCATGTGTCTGTGCCTGGGTGTGTCTGTGTGTATGTATGTATGTATGTGCATGTGTGTGTGTGTCTGTGCATGTATATGTGTGTGTGTGTGTGTTATACATACACTAGTGCCTGTGTAGGGATGCCAGAGGAGGATGTCAAGTGTCCTGCTCTGTCTCTGCTGCCTTATTCCCCCTGAGCCAGGGATCTATTCCTGAACCCAGAGTTATGCTAGCAGCTGCCACCCCTGATTGTCCTGTATCAGCCCCACACAGTACTGCTGTTGTAGGCACACAGTCACGCCCAAAGCCACACCCAGCTTTCTTGCTTTTTCTCTTGGGTATTGGGATCTGTACTGAGGTCCTCATGTTTGTGGATCAAATGCTCTTAACCACGGAGGCATCTCTCCAGCTATTCAGCCTCATTTTGTACGGGTGATTCTAGGACCTAGAACCAAGACACATACTTGCACCCACGTGTTCAGGTTTGGGAGCCCAATGGACTGGGCCTGTGACAACTGCTGCCAAGGAAATCATGTGACTCCATCCTTCATACATGCTACTCATAATACCTTAGGGTTCTGAGTGTTTCAGAACCCAAAGTTAGGCTGTGACCTCTGTTGTGTTAGAGGCATGGCTCCAGACAGACCACACCAGGCAAAACAGTTTCACGTGAGGTTTATTGTAGGAGAGAGCAAAGGTGCAAAGGTGGAGCGAAGGGGTGGCGGGGGGGAGAGAGAGAGACAGAGAGACAGACAGAGAGAGAGAGAGAGAGAGAGATCAGAGGGGTCTTCCTTGTGTAGCCACAGGTAACGGTGGAAGGTGAGCCAAGTGGATTCTGGGAATATGGTGGTGGTTGCCTTAGCAACAGGTGTGCAGGTAGCTGTTGCCTAGGTGTGATGTCACTAGGTTTAGAGCCGATCCTGATACCAACAACCTGTCATTTCCCTAAATTTGACCATGACATTTTCTTTTTTTCCAAACAGGGTTTCTGTGTGTAGCCTCTGCTGTCCTGGAACTCACTCTGTAGACCAGGCTGGCCTCAAATTCAGAGATCCACTTGCTTCTGCCTGCTTGAGTGCTGGGATTAAAGGTGTATGCCACCACTGCCAGGCTTGACCATGACACTAAAAGAAGAATTCTGAAGTCTCCAGCAGAGCTTGCCTCTCTGTCCATTCTACCACCCACTGCCTGGCACCCTTCCAGTCCTGACCCCATCACACTAAGCAATCCCCAAAATGGACTGCACCCCTCCAGCACACAGACACCTCCTCAGCCTTTACAGATGGACACCATACCAAACTCTGGGGGCGGGACACAGGTCGGTCTCTACCTGCATTTCTTCCCCTTTTGTGTTAATATTCTGTTTCTTCTGGGAAATATGGCGGGTTGGAATGTTTTTTTCCAGTTTTCTTCTCTCTTATCCTGGACAATGTGCTCAAACTGCTCAGTGTGACCTCCCATCGTCTCTCGGTCAATGGATTTATCTCCCGAGGCACTGATGTGGAACTCATCATGGTCCTCTGCGTAGCTTTCATTTATGATGGCTATTATGGTTTGGATTTCTTTTTCTTCTGATGGTGCTGGGGATTGAGCCCAGAACCTTGCATGGACTAGGCAGGCTGAGCTACAGTCCCAGCTGTATGGTTTTTTTTTTAACTGACATTTACTGAGTGATGTGTGTGTGTGTGTATGTGTGTGTGTATGTGTGTGTGTGTGTGTGTGTGTGTGTGTGTGTGAGAGAGAGAGAGAGAGAGAGAGAGAGAGAGAGAGAGGTGGAGAAGAGATGGTTCACCAGTAGAGGTCAGAGGATGACTTACAGGAGTCAGTTCTTTCAACGTGTGGATCCCAAGGATGGAACTCACGTCGTCAGGGTTCGCAGCAAGCACCTTACCCAGTGAGCCACCCATCAGCCTCGGTTTGAATCTTACATATCCCCTCAAACCTCCTGTGTTGATGACTTGCCATCTAGCTGTTGGGCTATTGGGAAGTTGTGGGACTCTTAGGAGGTGAGACCTAGAGAACTTAAGACATTGGGGCAAACCCTTTGGGGGGAGGGGATATTGGGATGTTGGCCCTTCTTTCTCTGTGTTTTCTTCCCATCTGTCCTGAGGCACCCTGTCTTATCCCATGTGCCCTGTCACCAATGATGTACTGGGCTGTCCTCCATAGCCCCCAGGCAATAAGACCAAGTCACCCTAGACTGTAGCTTCTGGATTAAAATGAAGTTTTTCTCTTTGCAGGGTCTTTTTTGGGAGAGGAGGGTATATTTGTCACAGAGATGGTGAGTGACACCACTAGGAAGCATGTCTGTTGGTCAAGACAGAGAGCATGTGAAAGAGACCCACCCACATTTGACCTCAGCTTGGAGCCCAGCCCAGCCCAATTGGCAGGTGTAAGCATAAGAAAAACAAACCCTTGTGGGCATAAACCTCTGAACCCAGAGCAGATGCCACCACTCAGCCCAGCCTGGGCAGTTCCAGGCCCAGGCCCCTCCACGCTGCTGTTCTGCTGGACTCTGACATTTCCTTTCTGTGCTCTGTGCCCGGTAAGCTAACAGCTGGCCACGGAGTTTGTCTGTGGCTAGTCCCAGACACCTCCTCTGCTGCCTCCCTCGGCTCCCAGACTCCAGGAATAGACCTTTCATTAATTTGTCTTAGAATCCCACACTTTCCATTCCCCAAACCCTGGATGCACGTGGACAAGCTGTACCCCTAATCCCTGAACAGACAAAATGGGGATTATAGTGTTGTAAGGCTGTTGTGAGGGAAATTAGATCACGGGGCAGGGCTGGCTGGGCTGTGAGTCCCTGAGACCTGTGGAGGAGCTAGCTTTCCGGGCTGATCGTCTTACTGCTGACATTGAATGCAGAGGCAGACACACACAGAAGCAAGCACCCAGCAATGCCTGCAGAGGGAAAGGCCCCGTGGGCTTGTGCTTTCTTCTTTTGACATTTTGATACAGCGGAGTACAGTACTCAGCGCCATGGCGACAGTCACCAGCCTGCTTTAGGCACACCTACAGATACAGTGGGAGGTGGCACAGATCTGGACCAATAGAGACAAGGCGTGCTTAGCCTTGGCCTGGTTACAAAGAACATTTATTTTTCCTCTTTGAAATGGACCTTCCTGTCCCCGATTCAGCACCGTCCAGTGTTGTGCTAATGTGGGTTAAGTTCCCATCAGCTCCTAGAAAGAGTGTTTTTCCAGTCTCTCCTGGGGCAAAGGAGAATCACAAACCAGATAAGGCCAGCCTCCATGCTCCACAAGGCCCACAGAGGAGTTAGCGTTTCAGGGGCGGGGGATCTCAGAACAGGTCTTCAGATACTTCACCGAGGCTGCTTGGCTCTGGAAACCCTACGCTGGCCTTATGCTGGCCCTTTTCTTTGTGAGCCTTGCCCCGGAAAGGCTGAGTAAAGGTCCTTGAAAGACACTCTGAGTGAATCTGTCCCTTTAAGAGGGTCCTTGAGGAGGGACAGTTAGAGAATCAAGAAGCTGAGGGCCAGATGGCACTCAACAAGATGACAGGAATCAGGCAGAGACAGCCAGCCTGCGGGCCACCTGTCTTGTTGCCTCTGGCCAATGACTACCAGTGGACTGTCTGACAGATGGGTGGAGCTGACCTACAGGTCTCACTGTCACTGCAGTGAGAGACTGACTAAAGTCCTCCTGAACTGGAACTCAGAGCTCCAGACCCAAAAAGCCTGTGGAGTGAGTTGGCCTCATTTTGTAACTGTAGACCTGGCCAGCCAGTCTTGTCATCTCCCTGTGAGGCAGGCCAGAGCTCTGGAGATTGTGACTCTCCAGTCTGTGTGGACACATAACGTATGCTAGTTTGTATTTGACAAGTCAACACAAACTAGAGACACAGGGGAAGAGAGGTTACCAACTGAGGAGCCGCCTCCATCAGATCGGCATGTGGGCATTTTCCTAATTGGTGATTGGAGTGGAAAGGCCCCACCCACTGTAGATTGTGCCACGCCTAGGCAGGTGGTCCTGCATATAAGATGGCAGGCTAAACAAACCATGGAAAACAAACCAATAACCAGCATTCCGCTGTGGTCTCTTCTTCAGTTCCTGCCTTCAGGTGCTACTGCTGAGTTCTGGCCCTGATCTTAAGTTTCGAGGCTGGAGAGATGGCTCAGCACTGACTACTCCTGCAGAGAACCCTAGTGAAATTTACAGCACCCATATGACAGTTCATAACCATCTATAGCTCCAGTCCCAGGGGATCCAATGCTCTCTTCTGATCTCCATGGGAACCAGGCATGCACATGATGTACAGACATACAGGCAGCCCAAACACACAGACACAAATAATAATAAATAATAAAAACATACAAACATAAATAAATAAATATTTAAAAGATGAAATAAACCCCTCTCTCCCAAGTTGGTTTTGGTGTCTGTCACAGCCGCAGAAATCAAACTAAGAGACATAATAATGTGTTTTGTTTTGCTTTTTGAGCACTGGGAATTTAAGCCAGTGCCTCCTTGAACCCAGGGCATCATGTATTCACACAGGCTCTCTACCACTGAGCTATAGTCCCAGCTTATACTTTTTTTTTTTTTACACTCAGAAGGTACAAAGTACATGTTTAGGGAATCTAAGGTCCTGGGAATTTGAAGATAAAATTCCTAAATCCTAAACACAGCTGTAAGGATTTGCTTCCTACTCTGGACTACTGTTCGTTTCCAGATGACAGTAGCATAAGCCACACAAAGATCCAGACAAGGATCTGCACTTCTTTCCTATGAGAGGAGTCCTGACGCTGACAGTCAGGGACTAAAGTGGTGGCTTTCTGGTCATCTCCTCCAAGAAGCCAAGGACCCTCCTGCCTTGGTGTCCTGTTATCCCCGAGACAAGCCTTCCAACATGAATGTCATCACATGGTTAAAAATGCTGCAGCTCCAGCCATCACGCTCACGTTCTAGGCCCCAGGAAGGTAAACCGCACAATGGGTTACCTCTCAGAGGAGTCGGCCCTTTGAAAAGCGTTTACTTGAAGTTTCTCCTGATGACTCCATTCACAATAAAAAAAACAAAAAGTTTTGTTTTGGTTTTGAGTGTATGTTTGCTTGCATGTATGTCTGTGCACCGTGTGCATGGCTAATGAGTGCCCAAAGAGGCCAGAGGAGGGCCTCTGGTACCCTGAGACTGGAGTTACAGGTAGTTGTGAGCGACTATGTGAGTGCTGGGAACCAAGGTCCTCTATAAGAGCAGCCAATGCTCTCTACTGCTGAGTCATCTCTCCAGCCCTGCTCCCCTAAACACACGCAGTTACATTGTGTTAATCACCTTCTCCACCAAGGGAGATTAGGTAATTGTTGAGCAGATATAAACCCAAGTAATGTGAAGGCTCTGTCATTTCTGCCATAGCCAGGGTTCCATTCCTTTGGTTTGCTACTTCAGGAACAGGCTCTTGGATGTAAAGGGGGGATAAATCAGGAAATACTGAGGCAGGAGAAGGCTGAGCCTGAGGGTGCAGATGTGTTCAGTCCAGTGTTGCTCAGGACTTCCCTCTGTTTCTGGGCAATCCCTGTTCTATTGTTAAGTGTATTACCAGACTGATAAGAGTCCTGGTCAAAGTGGGAGGGGCTAGAGAGCCCAATCCCTTCCTGTGGGTTTATGTTCAGGTTAAAGGAGAGACATTTTCTTCAGTGGTGCAGCCACTAGCAATGCATCTATGTTCCTGTAAACGCCCATTATCTCTCCAATTACGATCTATAATAGATTATATTGGTTCAGTGGGTGTGTACGTATATGAATATACATATATACACATATATGTATATATACATGCACACATACATACACATATGTGTATATATGTTCTTACATATATACACATATATGTGCATATATATATATATATAGAGAGAGAGAGAGAGAGAGAGCACATGGGAGAGATAAATGGGAATGGGAAGAAATGGATTAGGGAACATGGGAGAGAGAAAGAGAGAAGAGAGGGTAAGAGTGTAGAGGATATGTGATTGAAATATATAGGCTTAAGAAACCGTCCTAAAAAAACCACTATTATACATAATTATTATGTGCTAATAAAAACATATCCTAAAAAGTTAACTTGGTGTCTGCCAGTCCTCGGCAACTGCAGCCTTGGGGGTAAAGGCAAATATGTAAGCAGTGTGATCAGAGATGCTGGGCAGGATGTGAGGGTTGGAGAAGACACATTAGTAAGCTGAGCACTGAGGCTCAGGTACAGAACCTGGCATATGACTGAAGCCAAGTAAGGCCCAGTGTGCCAGGGAGCCGACCTGTGGTTGTAGATCTATGAAGGTCTGGGCAACTACGACTCCGGTGTGTCTGTTTGAAGAAGACGCAGGTTGCGCCCTCAGCATAGCTGAGGATCAAGTTGGAGAAGTGAGCAGGAATCAGATGACCGTGTGTCCTGGTGTCACACTGAGGCATTTGGATCTTATCTTTAGGAAATATAGACGCACCGGAGGATTTTCAGGTATGAGGTGATACAGAGGCTTCAAGCTCTGGAAGGTTCTTCCTGGGCCACAGTGGAGGATGAGCTAGAGAAAGAGCCACAGGGAGAGCCAGTAGTAGGCTTCAGGCAAACAGAGGAGAGAGGCCGGCCTGGGGTGATGGAGTCGAGGGCAGCTAGGAGTCCAGGAGGATCACAAGAGCAAGATGTTTCATTGCAGGAGGTCATCCCAGGATAGGGCAGACAAGGCAGAAGACAGAGTTCATTCTCAGGTTTAGTTTGGAGTCAGGGGCCTGTGAATTTTGCTTTTCTTGGTTTTACAATCCTCAACCTCACCTAAAGATGCTAGAGAAGAAAAGGCCCCTGATCCCCAACACCCACAGAAAAGGCACAGAGAAGCAATGCATGCCTGTAATGCAGCAATGCATGCCAACATTGGGGAGGTGGGGACAGCATCCCAGGGGCTCAGGGCCTGACTAGTACAGCAAGTTGGTGAGCTCTGGGCTTGGTCAGGGATCCTGACTCCAAAAATAAGTGGAGAGCAGTAGACGAAGGCACTTAATTTCATCCTCTGTACACACACCTACATGCATATACAAATCCACGCGTGCATGCATGTACACACATACACACACACACACACACACACACACACAGACACACAGACACACACACACACACACAGAGGGGGGAGGGGGAGGGAGGTAGCAGCCTCAAAAGTCTAGGACTTCAGAGCTTGTTAATAGTTGCTGTGAAGTGTGAACAATTAAAACACTCAGTGGACAGTGTTCCCAGCGCATGGGCAGCCTTGCTCAGGGCCTTTCCTCTGCCCTGCCGCCCTCACCCTTAGGCGTAAGCTTTTTGATCCTCTTGCTGTCGTGTCCGGTCTTGCTTATATTCCCAAGTCTTCAGGAAATGGACAAACATTTTATTGATATGAAGCTTGTGCTTTTCAGGGTCCCCTTCCCCCGCCCAGTGTATCCCCACTGGCACCTGAGATGACCTTAGCTGGCACCTGAGGTGACCTTTAGCTGGCACCCGTGTGAGAAGAATGGTCTGGCAGTGTTTCAGAAGCATTGAGAAGGCTCCTGAAACAACAAGGAGATGTGGCCAAATCTCTCAGGACACATGGGTGACCGTGTGTGACTTCCTTCACTTCCTGCCCTGACGTACCTTCAGCACCCCCCCGAAATGGAGAGTAGTCAGGTGTTCCCTGGAATGCTGTTGTGAGCCGTAAGCTCTCCTCGTCATACAGTGAACACCTGCCTGACCTATCTGACTCCAGGTAAAGGTAACCTAAGAACAGCCCCCCGAGAACAGCAGGTCCAGCCCCATGGCGGCTAATGGTAGAATTTCAGGCCCATGTTGCTGGCAGGGTGTGGGCTTGACGTGGCAATGGTAGGGAAATGGATTGTTAGGTGACTACTTGTCCCACTTTTATTTACCCTGAACATGGGGCCATTTACAGAGTTCACACACTGGGAAGTAAGAGAACCAACCGTTCAAGAGAAAAGTCTCTGAAAGCTACCAGCTTCACCTCTGAGCGCAGACCATCAGAGATGGAACCTGCAACCACGCAGTTACCTCTCCTCTGCTCCAGAGGCCGGTGAGGCTATGAGCGAGCACAGAACCCAGCCCCCCTCTCATGTCCCCAAGTCCCAGAGACCTGCCCTCACTCACCCCGGCTTACCATGTGGCCACTATATTTAGACATATTCATTTCCGTTGTGAGGAAGGATTGTGCCCTGCATGCTCTGTGTGCCTCAGGCAGAGGCAGACTCTCAATACCTCTCTGTCAGGCCTGAAGCAGACGGGCAATGGTGCCAAGAGAGGCGCCTCCTGGGATCTGCAGAGGGCTTCGTGAGGTGCAGCTGTTATGCAAAACAGTTCAATTGGCCTACGGTTTGGCTGAGTTTTAAAACCAGGGACTGTACTGCAACAAAAGGAAAATAGACCTGATTGACTATGGGTGGGGCTGTATGGCTTATACAACCAGGAAAAAAACATAGGGCAGAATGACCCCAGATGAAAAGAAGTCAGCATGTACGTTCATATAGAGAGATATCTGCCATACATATGTGTGAACATGCACATGCATATAGATAGATATCTACTACATATATCAGCATGTACACGCATATAGAGATATCTGCCATATGTGTATATGAGCTTATACATGCATAGATATCTTCCATATATATGTCAGCATGTACATGTATATACAGATATCGATATCTGCCATAGGTAGATAGATGGGTAGATGATAGGTAGTAGGTATATAGATAGGCTATAGAGAATATTTCAGTATATAAAATGTGTAATCTTATAGTATACAACATGCTATACATAATAGCATATAACAGGTGTTATTTATCATAAATGTGAGTTTTATCAGCTGAGAGGGAGCAGACTGAGGAGCTTGTGGATTGTGAGATGCAGCCCCAGTGAAACTCCAGGATGTGATGTCACCTGACACTGAGGATCACATAGCAATTCCAAATGGAGAAGGAATTCTCTCCCATCTGAACAAGACAGCCAGATTGGAAGTCATTCATTAAGTTATGTCATTTAGGAAAGAATTTACTTGGTAGAATGTCTTAGTGTATGCTGCTGTGACAGACACCATGAGCAAAAACAACCTGAGGAAAGAAAGAGTTTATTTCAGCCTACAACTCTGAACATCAGGGCAGGATCTCAAGGCAGGATCTGGAGGCAGGAACAGAAGCAGAGATCATGGAGGTGCACTGTTTACTGCTTGCTCCCAGATCACATTCTTATACAGCCCAGGCTCTCCTGCTTAGGGATGGTTCTGCCCACAGTAGGCTTGGCTATCCCACATTGATTGGCAGTCCAATCTGATGAAATGGTGCCTCAGTCGAGATTTCCTCTGCCTAGGTATGTCTAGGTTTGTGTCAAGTTGACAAAATACGACCAGCACATGGAGTTTTCATGGAGCCCAGGGTGGTCGTGCCTTGAGTGTTGATTCATCAACCAGAGGCCTAGGTTTGACTACTTCCAGGAAGCTGGTAAGCTTGGGAAATCTTTGACTCCTCCAGATACCATCTGCCATCTTCAAACGTATGTCCTATTCTCAGTGTGGAAAAGAAGAAATGCGGTACCAGATACGTTGATATGGAGTCTGAACTTGGCTGTGGTTAGACTCTCATGCATTCCTTTTCTCAGTAAAGTTTATATGAGGTTAATTTTTTACAGGCCCTATGCTGCACACTGATGATAGACTCTGATTCATGCATGCCACACGTGTTTGTTGGCCACCTACTATGTGCTGCTAGACATCATGCCATGTTCCGACTCAGGCATGGTCCCATATAGACATTTAAAAACTAAGGAAAAAGCGTAGACAATTCCTTACCCTCAAGGCTTCTAGGCCGTTGGGCTCATTGCAAAATTACCAGCCCATTCTAGAGATAAGAAATCAACCCAGAAGTTAAGAACAGTTGAGAGACCAGTGCAGGCCCCACAGCTGGCATACAGCATAGACTCATCTGGAGCACAGGTCAGCTTGACTCCACAGCCCTCATCCTTCCTCATCACCCACATCTCTCAAGGCTGTTCCCGATACTGGCTTGGCAGGGTTAAAAGAAGACCCTGGGTGCCTAGAGGAAATTAGGTCTCCTCCCTCCAGAGTCTCCAGTTAGGATACAATTTCTTGTGTACATGGGAAAGACTAAGGGAAGACTCAATACCCTCTGGCAGCAAGGGGCAGTGGGTATGTCTGCTTACTGCTGAGGATGTGTTAGTGTGTTTATGTATCTCCAGGTATTTCTGTGCATAATGGATGTCTGTGTGTATTTCTATAGATACTTGTATGTCTCTGTGTCTATACTCGGTGTGTGTGTGTGTGTGTGTGTATACACCTGAGGATTTGCATGTACAACTATGCATACATGGTCTCTGTAGATCTGTATATGTCTGTGTATCTGTGGGTCTGTACCTGTGTTGGGATCATTTGAGTCTGTGTGCATATGTTTCCTGTGTTTTGATTTTCTGTGTGTGTCTTACTATGCCTGTGCGTCAGCAGATGTCTTTGTGTTTGCGTCTGTGGGACTGTATTGTGTCACCTGTCCCCCCCCTCCACACTCACTTCTTCCTGTGAAGCTGATCTGACATGTCCTTTAGTGTCAGGGACGTCAGTGGCATTAGCCTTATCTCCCAGCCTGCCACTTTGTTGGAGGAAATTGCATTTTGTCTTGGCATAACCTGTTCCTTATGATGTCACTGGCTGTGCCTGGCACACTCTGCTCACCAAGGTATTTGTATTTTGATTACTTGATGAATACCTGCCAATGCAGAGATTAAGAACATAAGTTGATGTTTGAAGGCCCTTATATGCAATGTTAGTGCTGTTTGCGTCCTTTACTATGGACTTGGGACCCCAGACAAAAGAGAAAGAGTTTTTGATTTTGCAATATAAGACCTTGGCTCAAAGCTCCTTCTGCTCCTTCAAAAGATGTGTAAAACTGGGGAAATGCAAATACAATAATGGGGATGTTCTCAGAAATCTATGAAGTCTCTTAGTTATATGATGTCATGGCTGGGGAGAGCTAAAGGAGATGTTTAACAGATGACATTTAGCTCTTTTCTTTCCTCAAGGCACAGTCCTGAGTCAATGCCTGAACCTTCTGAGCTTCAGATTCCCCTAGAACAAGCAACGCGGGATTCACAGGGAATTAAGCGGACCACGGGCCAGTGTGAGGCTCCAGAATGGGAACTGGCAATGTTTATGTTATACACAGGGGTGATGCTGCCCCCTTTAAAACTTCCTACAAGTACAAACACACTTAAGTTCTGCCTATGCAGACAGATAGGCAGGTAGAACCAATAGATGGATGGATGGATGGATGTGATAGATGGATGGATGCAAGGTAGGCAAGATGAATGGTGCATAGCAGGGCAGGATAGATGGATGGATGCAAAGTAGGCAAGATGAATGGTGCATAGCAGGGCAGGGTAGATGGATGGGTACAGTGCGAGAAGAATGGATAGTGCAGAGTACAGCCAGACAGATGGTGCAGTGCAAGATGGATGGTGCAGTGCAGGATGGATGGTGCAGTGCAGGATGGATGGAGCAGTGGAGGAAGGATGGTGCAGTGCAGGATGGATGGTGCAGTGCAGGATGAATGGAGCAGTGCAGGAAGGATGGTGCAGTCCAGGAAGGATGGTGCAGTGCAGTATGGATGGATGGTGTAGTGCAGGATGGATGGATGGATGGTGCAGTGCAGGATGGATGGATGGTGCAGTGCAGGATGGATGGATGGATGGTGCAGTGCAGGAAGGATGGTGCAGTGCAGGATGGATGGATGGATGGTGCAGTGCAGGATGGATGGATGGTGCAGTGCAGGATGGATGGATGGATGGTGCAGTGCAGGAAGGATGGTGCAGTGCGGGATGGATGGTGCAGTGGAGGATGGATGGAGCAGTGCAGGAAGGATGGTGCAGTGCAGGATGGATGGTGCAGTGCAGTATGGATGGTGCAGTGCGGGATGGATGGATGGTGCAGTGCAGGATGGATGGTGCAGTGCAGGATGGATGGTGCAGTGCAGGATGGATGGATGGATGGTGCAGTGCAGGATGGATGGATGGTGCAGTGCAGGATGGATGGATGGTGCAGTGCAGGATGGATGGTGCAGTGCCGAGTCTTGCATGGCCTTGGAAGGGCTGGGGTGATGTGGTTTCCTGTCCCTAGAACAGAGCCAGCAGGATGTGGGCTTCCAAGAGTGGTGATGTGGCTGGACATAGGGCTTGTTTGTATAATATATATTCCTCCTTCAGGAAATATTCTCCCTGCCAAGCTTAATGACTCCATGAGAATTGGAAACAGTATGAGTCTGAAGGCAAGGGTGTGCCTATGTTTCTCAGCAAAAATGGCAAACACTGTGACCTTCAGGACAGCCCTTAATACTGTGAGAAAGAACTCTGAAAACATGATTTTTAAGAATATATAATCTCTCAACTGTGCAAAATATAAGGATGCAATATGAGTTGTATAAGGAGCTTCACAGATCTAAAAGAACAAAGGCAGCTACATTATGAGATTGCTTGTCAGAAAGGTACTAAGGAAGGAGATAAAGCAATTTAGGGAGTGGTAATCACAGGGCAAGATCTCACCCGGCTAAGTTTATTGTTTCTGTTTACAAAGGCAGGCAGATTTCTGAGTTTAAGGTCAGCCTGAGACAGAGTTAGTTTAGACCTAGGCTTGGAAGGAATGGTGATCTCAGCACTGGATAGCTCCCACCCAGCTAGCTTATTGTCTATGTTTACAAAGGCAGACAGATTTCTAAATTCATTGCCATGTTAAAAAATGTACTTGCTGTCCTTTTCTAAGAATCAAGGGGCTAAGGTAAGATGCTGTTTGGTGGGATAATCAACAGGAAACCTGGTGTGGACAATGGAATTGATATGTAAATAAAAGACTGGGCTTTGGTCAGTAAGAGCCAAGTTGTCTGGAGATCTCTGGAGAGCTGTCTCAAGCAGAACACAAGGCTGTCAGCTTGTACCCCACGACTGACTTCAAGTCATTCTTTCTGTTGCTCCCAAACACCTCTTCCTTAGAACCCCTCTCCAAGCCAAGGTTGATCCTTGGCAATGCAGTGTAGGATGGATGGTGCACACCAGACAGGATGGATGGTACAGTGAAGGACAGGATGGATGGCTAACAGGATAAAATGATTGTGCTATCTTTTGGTTTTGCTATTCCAAAATGCAGCATTGGCAGAGTGTTCTTGGCATTACCACGTTCTTGGCAAGCACTTGTCTCATCAAGAACTCAAGGGCTGTTCTCCTTGCATAGAAGGGCTAAGAATGGGGTGACCTCCATCTCAGAGTGGCCCAGACTGCCTGGTTGGTGGCAGGTTCACCCAGTACCTGTCTTGACACTACCAGCTGAATGTTTCTAAGTGATCTTTCTTCCTCCAGTCCCTTGTGTCTTTGAAGATACTGGTCCCTCTGTATGAAACACCTTTGGTCACCAGTCTGCCCCCTAGATTATCTTAGCTCCCTGCTGCCAGGCCAAGTTGGGTATCCCTGCCTCATACTCCCAGTGTGCCCTGGACTCCCTTCACCAAGAATGACTCTCATGGTATGACAGCTGATCTTCATGACAACTTGATGAAATCTAGGGTTTCCATGGAAATACATCTCTGCGTGTCTCTGTGAGTATGTTTCCAGAAAACTTGAACTGAGCAGAGGAGATTGACCTCGATGGTGGGTAGTACCATGGGCTGGGCTCCTGGACTGAATAAAAAGGAGAACACACAGTGATTATCAGCCCATCTCTTTGGTGTTGGGCCACAGACACAGTGTGGGCAGCTGTTGACAGCTGTTTGCTTCCACCACCATTTCCTTGTTCTCATATATTCTGTACCCTCAACCTGCAAATCAGCATAAACCCTTCCTTACCTTGCTTTTGACCTGTATTATGTCACAACATTGAGAACCTGACTGACACACAGGGCATTTGGATTTCTGGGCTCCTTCCCATGTGACACTCTGCAGAAGGAGAGGGACAAGGCTCCCACAAGTCCTTGTTTGACCCAGGCAGAGTAAACACTGGAGAACATTTGTCTCCCCACATTTCTTGTCCCATCCTCCGATGGCCATGCCTTCAGGGATGCGCATATTCACTTTATCTGATGTGACTCAGACACCTATTGGTGTAACAGAATTTCTGAGCGTTGCAACTCCTTCATGCTGTTAAATTTGGTTGAAACTGGATGGGTACATCTGCATTGCACTTGCTTGTTGTCTACTGCAGTGCCATGATCAGGCTTAAGTTGCCAGCCCCAGCCTGGGTTTTAGGCCTAGTTTGGTGACCATGGCCCAATTTTTGAGAGTGGACTGTCTGAGTTCCAAACTTCAAAGGCTCGCTAGCCAGATGACAGTGACAAGCTGAGGCTCTTTGGGCAGTGAGGAGACACCATGGCACCTGCTTCCCTCACTAGGTTTCTGTGGAGTTCGATGAGGAGGTGTTAGGCCTCATGCTGCAACATTTATAACCAATGGTAGTGTCATGAAAGGGTGTCCAGTTCAGCTGTAACAGGGCCTGGGCATCTGGATGAGATATTTTTAGTCCATTTTCATGCCTATAGAGAAACACTGAGAGTAGGTATCTATAGAGCAAAAAGGTTTCTCGAGCTTACAATGTTGAGGGTTTGAGAGTATGGCCTGGGGCTGAGGAAAATGGCTAAGTGGATAAAGTGTTTTGCTGCATGCCTTAGTCAGGGTTTCTATTGCTGTAACAAGACACCATGGCCAAGAAGCGAGTTGGGGAGGAAAGGGTTAATTTGGCTCATCCAAAGAAGTCAAGACAGGAACCCAAATGGGGCTGGACTGGGAGGCAGGAGCTGAAGCAGAGGTCATGGAGGGGTGCTGCTTACTGGCTTGTTCCCCATGGCTTGCTCAGTCTGCTTTCTTATAGAACCCAGGATCTCCAGCCCAGGGATGGCCCCACCCACAATGGGCTGGGCCCTCCTTCATCAATCACTGAGTAATAAAATGCTCTATAGACATGCCTGCAGTCTGATCTTTTGGAGGCATTTTCTCGATCCAGGTTCCCTCCTCTCAGATGACTCTAGCTTGTGTCAAGTTGACATAAAAACCAGTCAGCACACTGCACAGCCTGCACTCTGAGTTTAGAACATCAGAACCCAGGTAAGAAAGGATGGTAGCATAGTGCCTGCAATCGCAGCATGCCTCTATTGGGAGGTGGAGAGCAGTGAATGAACAGAAGCTTGTAGGCCAGTTAGTCTGTTATAAAGTAGTGAACAGAACCCACATCCAAGGCTGTCCTCTGAGTGCGCGCACGTGCGCACACACACACACACACACACACACACACACACACACAAACACGGTGTAACATCAGCTCAACTCAGTGAGTTTTTGGTACCACCAAGGCACGGAAGCTTTGTGGCAGTGACAGTTCACAGGACAATGCAGCAGGAAGTCAGAATAAGATTTTTTTTTTTTGTAACATGTCTTCTTTCAAGAACTAACTCTGGGACTCTTGAGATCTACCTTAATCCTTCCTAAGAGTATACCCAAGACCGATGACCTATAACCCCACCTCCTAACGGTCCACTTCCCAACATCATCACACAGAGGACAAAATTCCAAATATAAGATCTCCAGCCTGCCAGAGCAGTCTTGGGGCTGGTCGTGGAACCAGCCTGCATTTCAAATGGCACTTTGCTGACCTGGGGGGGTGGGGAGTGGGGGGTGGATCCTTCATGCCCTTCATGAAGAGATGCATGACCTATGACCTCTGCCTGGCAAGGTGTGCATTCTGGGGGATTCTTACCTGGCACATGCAGTTGGTACCTTATAGCTCAGGGATCTGCTGTCCACCCTAGGGCTCTATCTGGCCCACCACCCGTTTTGTTAAAGTTTTATTAGGACATGCTACATTTAGGTGTTGTCTGTGGCTGCACGAGCAAAGAAACGACAGGGTTTGAAAGGCCTAAAATATTTTCTTTCTGTCCCTTTAAAGAGAAGTTTTCTATTCCCTGGTGTCAGGTGAAAGAGTCAATATCTAATTTGGCTGGGCTGACGGAAACCTGAGCCTCATCTCTGTCTCATTGCTGCCCTTCAGTCCTGACACTAGCACTTACCCAGACCAGAAGATCACTGTGTCCCATTATATTTTATACATGTGACCCTCAAATGCCATTACCATAGTCTAATGCCTGCTGTGTCCACAGGGGAACCTCACAAGGCCACTCCCTCCCTCCGAGTGGATAAAGCTCCATCGTGGGTATGAGGCAAAGTCTGTCTAACTCTACTGTTAATATGAATCAATGGGACTCAGTGCAGCTGCTGACTGCAACTATTGATCATTCTGTCTCTTTGTCTCCAATTTCCCCTGAATTCAGAAAACCCTCCAATGGAGCTAGAGTGATCTATAGGTCACGCCCCTCACCTGTTCAAACATTGGTGTCTACCTTGCCTGCTCAGCTGCTGCCTCACTCATACTACTGGAGCGTCACTAGAACAAAGCCCTCCATGCTTACTCAACTTTGGAGGAACCGATGTTCTTCCTTAACAAGCCATTCTTCCCTTCATCCATCCATCAGACTCCTCCTCACCCTTTAACTCCTGCACGGCCCTCTTCCAAAGCACCATGTGATTCTCTGCACAGACGTGACTGTTCCCTCTTGTCGTTCACAGACCTGACCTACAGCCAACGGTGTCTCAGACCTCAGCTACATCTGGAAAGAGGAGAGGAGACACAGGAGTGTTTTGCTCTTTACCAAGTGTGGTGTAGAGCAGGATTAAAGGTACAGGTTCTAGAATCAGGTATGTGGCTTGAAGTCTGGCTCTCTTCCGTGTTCAGCCATGTACTGCCAATGCTCCAGGAGCTATGCTTCCCCTTATCAATGACCTTGGGCAAGTGACCTGATAGAGATCTGATAGAGATGTGCCTAGGTTTCCTCATCTATAAAACAGTGGCAGTGATTGACCTACTCTCAAAGCTTGCCATGAGGAGCAAATGGTGACTCCAGCATGAGTCTAGCTAATCCAATTATCCAAACTTGGAAGCGTTCAAAAGATTTCGTAAAATAACCTACAGGTTACAGGAATATAGTGTAAAGGAAATGAATCTGATGTTAAGGCTTAGGACCATTCCTAGGTTGTGTGTGTGTGTGTGTGTGTTTGTATTTATGTTTGTTTATTTGTTTATCTGTTCATCCCAGTAAACCAAAATTAGAAACACTATTGCTCCTCAGCATTTCAAAACAAGTATCATTCAAGCTGATGCATATGCATATAGTTAGTGTCACATGACTGCATATGCATATAGCTAGTGTCACATGACTGTGCATATACATGTGTGTGGAACATATCTTAGGATATTGTCTCAAGAAGTACCTTAGAGCTGGTACTCATGCTCAACTCGGCAGCCCCGCAGTCCTGGTATTGAACTTAGAGCCCTGCCCTCTGCACTGCGCATGCCTAGCAGCTTATGCACTCAGCAATGTGCATGTCTCATGCTGCAAGAGCTGTAAAACACTGACTTACACACCTGGGTTCAGACTATCAAAGGTTATGAATTACAGTGTTTTTACTGTACATACAAAGTTGTTTGCTCGAGTAGAAACACAGAGGTTTCATTATGGAGAACAAAGATTTTGCTTATTTTTGTACATGTTAGTACATCTTTGGACTGGATTGTGTCCATGTCTGATTTTTAAAAGATTTCTATTTGAGTTAATGGACCTGAGTTTTGTAAAAAACAAAAACAAAAAACTTGTTGAATATATTTTAGCTTGGGATGAGGACAGAATTCCCAACATTTTTGGATGTGGCCCTAAACACATTTTTACCATTTTGTGCTTCATATCTATGCCAAGAGCCATTCTCTGTACCAAAAATCATGAAATGAAAATATCAATTAACTGTCCACACTTCCACATCTATTCACCGAGAGTCAATCTTGTATGCACCAATAAAGAAGTTTACCTCTCTCATCTGGCATGCAAGTTTAATTTTGTCTTTAATAAGTACAAAAACTGTATGTATGTAAGAATCACTCTACATTTCTGTTTGACTTGTCAGGAAATATTTGGTTTATGTATCTCCATTGTTTTCCTGTGTGTTCACACTGTTTGAAAATTTCTTGGGTTTGAACGGGTTCTAAGTGGAGACTTTAAGGGGCTCTGTCTTAGAAGAGATGTTAGTGCATGTGCTTGTGCATGTGTGTGTGTGTATGCATGCACACACACACATACACACACAGACACACACACACACACACACACACACACACAGGTGCATGCTACTGCCATTCATAATGAATGCTTTCTGAAAGCCTGTCATCTGGCTGGAATTCATTCTGGCATTTATTAAGTATTCCTTTGAATATAAAGTGATGTTTTTTGGTTTTGAGCCTTCATTCTCTCTCCTTTACTAGACGGGGAGCCCCCGGAGGACAGCAGTTGTGCCCATTTATTTCAGTGGTGAAAGAAATGAGACCAGAGTTCTTAAATCCAGGATTCTCTGCTCTCTTCCTCCTTACTTACTTAAGTGTAGGTGAGATTTGAGAAGCATCTTATGCCATCTAGTCTCCATCATGAGACTCTGTGAGTCCATCTCGATGTTAGGGAGAGAGGGAGGCGGTGTGAGGGACCCTCAAGTGGGAAATAGAGAGTCCAAACCGCCTCTGGAGGATAAGAACGCCAGCTGACCTACAAGAGTTCTGTAATGAGCAAAAACCAATTTAAATGCAAATTGCCTATGGTGTGATTGGGAAAAGGCTTCTCGCTGCAGAGAAAGGCTGGGAAAACAAACTGGGGCTACTTCCCTATTGGACAGGAGGGTTGCTTTATCTATTTAGGATTAAAGTCCAAAGTAGTGACAAAGAGTCACACGCATTATTGGCAGCATTCCATGGTGTCACATGGTGCTGACTAAGAAGTGGGTGTCCCTAAGGGTTCTAGTCTCAAGCCACTAGCCAGTGCCATTTACTGAGGCCCTAGCAGGTGTCAGGTACCATGCCAAGAACAAAGGACAAATCCACATACAGGAACTGTCCTTAGGGCTTCAGAGCCCAGAGGGCAGGTTGGTGTTAAAGCTCATTCTTGCCTTAGTACTACGATTTCTTTATGTGTCATGACGAGGAGACATGTCATACCGATGTATGTCTGTGTGTATGCATAATTGGGAGGCAGACACTGTTATTTCTCAAGTTTTATAGTGAGGGAAAGCTGGGCCTGGTGAGAGTAAGAGATTTCATGGTCCCTGGCCAGCCTGTGAGTCACTCTGCCTCAGTGGCTCACAGGCAGGCTAGCATGGGGGAAGTGCCTGGAAGTTCTGGGCCCAACCCTGAATTCGTTCTAGATAATGGTATCTGTTTGCAGGCATCTTCTGAAGACCAGAGGTGCCTGTAGCCAGGATGTCACGGGACAGGGTTTGTCACTGGCCTTGTCCAGGGTCAGTGAAGAAATAATACTATTCAAAGAATCAAGGTCTCAGATTGTGTCCACAGAAAATGCTTGTGCAAACTCGGGCTCACTTTCTCTTTGTATATGAGATGAGGGCACCCCCAAGTTACTTATAGTCATCAAAGAATACTACTGCAGATCTGCAGGTGCCCACAGGAGCAGCCTGTTGAATGGCACATGCTTCCTCTCTGGCCAAGCCTTACCCCTTCCCTCTCATCGCTCATATCTGATGCAATGGAGCACTCCTCCCCGATTTTGTAATTCAGGGACAGTGCCACCTGCCGCCCTCACTCCATGCTTTCTGATAGGATTGGGAAAAGCTTCATCCCTTTCATAGCACGGCTGGACCAAAAGCTGGCCAAACCTGATGCAGGCAGCTGTGGCCTTGCAAACTGAATTCATCCCCAGTCTCCGGGTAATAGGGTAGTAGCCCAGCAGTGAGTAGCCTTCACTCATCTCTGTTGCCCAGAAGATCCTGACAACGATGCTGAGGATACATGGCCTTTGCTGAGGTTCCTCAAAGTCAGGTATTTTCTCAAGCCAATGGGTTATTTGCTCTGTGCATCAGCTTCTGATGAAAGGACCAATCTTGATGGCCTCACTGTAGAGGTGCAGAAGCTCAGTCAGGCTCAGGATGCTAATGATATTTGACAACCATCCACAGAGGCTGAGGCTGCCTCATGTAAGCATGGCCAGACCGAGAAGGGTGGGGTTTCCTGTGGCTCCCTGACCCCTGGCCTCTGAAGAGCTTAGCCACTGCCTTATCAACACTAGCTGAGCAGCACCTCTTCACTCTGTCACGCACTGTGCACTAGGGAAGCTGACCATGAGTGAGGCCCATGTCCTAGGTCTCCTCTTCTAGTCCAGGCAGAGGTCCCAAGCAGGTACCAAACAAATGCTGTCATTTGGGGTGACAGTAAAGTGCCCAGAAGAAAAGGCAGTCAAGGGTGTGAGGGAGATATCTGAGTGGATCACTGAGGAAGGCCTCCTAGGGGGAGATGAGGGCTCTGAGCTGAGACCGAGGGTTCTCAGTTCAGCATGGTGGACATTTGGAGTCTGATCGAGGACTGTCCTGTGCATGACTGACGTTCAGCGGTATTCCCCCCCTGAGAACAGTGGCACTCCCTGCTCTACTGTGACAGCCACACATCGCCTTCTCCTCACATGCTCAGGCTTTCTCCTGGAGGGGAAAGCCAGCTGCTTCTCACTAGGACAGCAGGCCCCACACATGCAGGAGACAGCCCACTCAAGAGCACAAGAGCAGGAAAGCCTTTGGTCTGGATGGATCCAACGCATACCGAGGAAGGAAGCTATCTGGATGGGGCTGTCTGTGGTAATAGAGTGCCCTAGACACAAGGCCAGTGGAGAGGCATTCTGAAGGCAGGTACCCTGGGGCAGACATGGAGAAGGTCCTGGACTGGAAGAGGAAGTAGGAGGATGCTGAGGCTTCCATCTCAGCACCTTTCCCTCTGTTGTCAGGCTAAGCACCCATGAGTCACCCTGTTACCTGGTCTTGGGATCCCCCTCTCTCTCCCTCTTTCCCTCCCTCCCTTCCTCTCTTCCTTCCATCTCTCCCCAGTCCTCCTCTTCCCTCTCCCTCTTTCCCTCCTCCCCCTCCCTCTCTCCCCCTCTCCCTCCATCCGTCCCCTTCTTCTCCTCCTCCACCTCCTCCTCATTTCTTTAATCCTTTGAGCATTCCATACAGTGCACTTTGGTCATATCTACTCCGTCTTTTCCCCTTAACTCCTCTCAGATCTGCTCCCCTCTCTATCCCCAAACTTTGTGTCTTTTTTTTTAATTTAATAACCTGTCAACTCCAATGTGTGACACCCTTCTACTCCTGTGTGGGAGGACATCTACTGGAGCCTCCCAGCCTCCCAGGAATTACACCCTTGAGGGAAACTGACTCTCCCTTCTCCAACAGCCATCAGCTGTGTACAGCCCTCAGGCACGGGGCTCATGATCCCCTCCCACACCATGCTTGAGTCGAGTGGCTTGGTCCTTTTCAGCTTTCCTGCAGGGAGCCATGGGTGCCATGAGCCTAGTGGTCCTGTCATACCCAGAAGACAGTGTTCTCTGTGCTCCTCCCTGACCTCTGACTCTAAAAACCTTTCCATCCCTTTTCTGAGATGCTCCCCAAGCCACAGGAAAAGGGTGTGGCACAGATACCTTATTTGTGGCTGAGAATCCCACAGTGGCTTAGTCTCCTCATGTTAATCCGTTGTTTGTTTCTGCGTCCCACAGTCCACTGAACAAAAACACTTCTCTGAAGAGGTCTGAGATCCTAGCCAATCTACAAGTAGCCTTAGGATTTCTGAGACTGTGCCTCTCTAGTCTTGCTAAGGGTCTGGCACGGACTCAGCTTTTGCACCAAACTCTCTCTTCCTATAATACATATATTAGACAGGGGCAGGTGTGGCAGCATACACCTGTCATCCAGCACCCAGAAGGTAGAGGCAGGTGCTCAGAGCCTTCCTCCTGGTACATTTTAGGGTTGAGACTAGCTTGGGTATGAGACCCTATTTTTAAAATCTTCAACCAAACCCACAAAGAAATTTGGGCAAAGAAACCCAAGGGCACTGAGTGGCTGCAGCCAATGTTTATAAAAACAGAATGAAATGAGCTCTTTGCTCCTGGCCTTGATCTTAACCATCTCCAACTTCCTAAGAAACAAGTGTTTCTCTGTGCCAAGGCCTGGTTTTTCAGCATTTCCTTCTAGTGTCCTTCCAATAGACTTTTATTTAACTCACCAGAGAGAACTTCTGGTGCTTGAGATGTCGGCTAAAATGTAAGCGGTGTCACATGGTCGGGGACAAGAGGTTGTCCGTCTGCCTCGGCCTCCAGGTAACTCTGTGGTGAATGGACAAGCTCTGTCCCTCTTCATCAAGGCGCTGCCCTTGTGTTTGCTGGCTTCTCATCTCGGTGCACTAGGGTTAGAATACTGTATCCGTTCCTCTCTCACGGATGAGACGAAATGCCCAACAGAACAGCACCTCAGAGGTGAAGTTTACTGTGGCTCCTGGCACAGAGGATGAGGTCTATCATGGTAACATTGGGAGCTCACCGACATCTGGGCCAATTAGGACATAGGGAGAGACAGAAGCTGGCACTCACCTGGCTTCCTCCTTTCCCCCTTTTTTATTGAGTCCAGCACCCTGCCTGTGGAGTGGTCCTGCCCTCATTTAGAGTAGGTCTTAACTCCTCCAGGACACTCCAAGCCTTTATGTAGATGTAGTAGCACTTCCGGGCAACCTGTGCATGTCCCTCACATCCAATGGAGTCAAACCACAGATGTTACACTGCTGTGGTTTTAGGGAGCAACGTCAGGGAGGGAAGAGTCTGAATTTTTAGTACAATTGCAGTTTCTTTGAACATTTTTGGTCAGATGTTGGTTAAGTTAGTGGATGCAGAGCCCACTAATCCAGAGGGCAGGTTGCTCACTTGCTTGTGGAGTTGTTTGTTAAATGTCATCCTCTTCCATGATGTGAAGGTCCCATAAAGATGAACATATGGAATCCTCCAGTATGCCACCCAATGATGCCATTTTGCTGAGACTGAAGCCGGGAAAATCACAGGCCAATTAGGACAATGTCATTTTAATGTATGTCATATAGGGAAGACTAAGCACCATTCACTTTGGCCACTCTAGAAATATTGTAAGTATGTATGTATGTATGTATGTATGTATACATTCAGCAAACTGAAAACATGTCTTTACACCTACTATGTGCCAGGTAGTTCACAGGGCAGAATGAGAGAATTCAAGGGAAGAAATCCTGCAGCCCAGATGTTGTAGGCTTGCTGCTCAGAACAGACTGAAGGGGTTCCGGGAAGGCAGCTGAGGAATCTGGGTGTCATGCACAGGTGAGGCACAGCCCTATCAATTTAGGAGAAGGGAATCAGGGCAATGCTCCTTGAAGACTCTCTGATGGCAGAGTATCAGCAGAGAGTCTGCTGAGGCTGCAAAAGAGGGGCTGGAGCCAAGCCTGGTGAGTTAGTCAATTGTTTCTTCCTAGATTCTAGGCCAGAGGACAGGGTTAGCAATTTCCTTTCCCATCTCAAGCACAGCCATCTGCTCTGTTCAGCAAGCAGAAAATCCACCTCCAGGAAAAAAAATGTGCATTTCTTTGTGGCCTTGTGATGAGTCCCACCTCTTCAGGCCTTGTGAGGATCAGTGGCCTGGCCTATCCCTTTCCTTTGGGTGTATCAGCCCTGCTCCCAGCAAGGTGTGGTGGCATATTCCTATAACTCAAGAAGTAGAAGCAGAAGGTTAGTGAGTTCAAGGTCAGCCTGAACTACAGAGTAAGTTCAAGGCCAACTCCATAGTGAGATCAGGGCTAGCCTCAGTACATAGTGAGATCAGGGTTAGCCCATCTAACCCTGATCTAACTAACTACTAGCTTCATAGAAGTGTCGGTCCAGATCTTGCAAGATTCTGGTTCCATCCACAGCATTGGGAGAGTAAAAGCAAGACAATTTCATAAGCAGAGAGAACATTTATGCCTAATGTCTCCTTCCTCCAAACTATTGCCCTAGAGCCTGACTCCTAGGTGATATTATCAAGGAAGAGAAGGGCATTGGTTCCTGATATGGAACCTCAGGAATGGGGTTGATATCTTTATGAAAGAGACCCAGCGTGCTTCCCAAAGCTTTTCTCTTTGAGAGGACCTTGCCAAGGAAAGGCATCTATGGACACAAGCTTGGTGGCATATACTTTGAATGGTAATACTTGGGAAACAGAGGTAAGCAGATCTCTGTGAGTTCTAGGCCAGTCGGCTCTATACAGAGAGTTAGACATCAGCTAAGAATATATGATGAGAACTTGTCTCAAAAAATTTACCAAGGAAAGGCAGAAAGGGTGTCTGAACAGCAGACGTGAATCCTCTTCACAGCAAGCCTGTCCTTCCAATGGGCTTCAGCTCTTGTGCTTTGAGAGAGCAACTTCTGTTGTTAAAACAAGCACTCACCCACTCACAGGGCTCCGCAACCGCAGCCCAAAGAGGCCTAGGCTGTAAAGAACAAGTCTTCAGATGAAAGCCCGTAGTCCTTCAGGGCCTGGAGCTGCTCAGGGAAAAATGCTGCCTAACTGAGCCCTCCCACTTCAAAGCAGGGCACGGGTCTTCCTGAGGTGGTGTAAAAGGAGTGAGTAGGGGCTGGTGATTTTCTCCCCAGTTCTTCTCAGTAAAGAACTAAATTGGAGAAAAGGAGAAGTTTCTAGAAAGAAAGAAGACAATAAAGTAAAAAACGATGAATCTTGTGGTAAGACAGCCTTTTCTTGTTTATATTTTCTTCCAATTCTCATTTATCAAGAGGAAATTTTTTCCTTTGGTTCTGACACATTTTAAACATTTTTGAAAAACACAGTACCTCTCCAAATTTCTCTCTTAAATGGGAATCAAACAGGTCCAGGCCCTAAGCCCAGAGTCTGATGGGCAGCCCTAGTTCTCCAAAACGTAATACCATTGCTTTAATGTCATGCTATTTCTTTTTATGGGCAGCTTCTATCTACAGCAGGTGGTGCCGGCTTTCTATTCACGGTGGTGAGTAACTTTCCCTTTTGAAGAAATGTATTTTTAAGTTTTCGATGTGAGACAAGCCAAAGAAAATAATAAGCCAAGGTCTAGACCATATGGTTTACAGCTATGGCAAAATCTTCTATGGCTTTGAACAACCGAAGTTTGGAAATAGGACTGGAAATCTGAGGGACAGCAGCTTAAGCTCACTCACTGGGGAAGATGTCAAGGCTGAAACAGAAAAGATGGCTTATTAGGTAAGTCAGGGACAGACGCTGGAGCAGGCTAGGGTATTCTTCACATGACCTTGAGCAGACAGTGACCTCCTAACATGGTAAAGAAACAGATCTAGTGTTGAACTTGGCAAAGGACCCCCGTTCCTGGGTTCAGATGTCTCTTTTCTAAATAAAATGTGGCCCCAGTGCATTTGTGTCTGTTTCCTGTGAGCAGCAATTGCAGCTGCAGTGATGTTGGTGATGGTGGTGGTGACGGTGGTGGTGGTGGTGGTGACGGTGGTGGTGACGGTGGTGGTGGTGGTGACGGTGGTGGTGGTGGTGGTGGTGGTGGTGGTGATGACGGTGGTGGTGGTGGTGGTGGTGGTGACGGTGGTGGTGGTGGTGGTGACAGTGGTGGTGGTGGTGGTGGTGGTGGTGACGGTGGTGGTGACGTGGTGGTGACGGTGGTGGTGGTGGTGGTGATGGTGGTGGTGGTGGTGGTGACGGTGGTGGTGGTGGTGGTGACGGTGGTGGTGGTGGTGGTGGTGACGGTGGTGGTGGAAGGCTACTTCTTTGGAATTCTGGTGTATACAAACAAGCAACTAAGACACCCAGCTTTGTGGTCTGAACAACTATAGAGTTCTTGGACTTTCCTTTGGGAAATAGCCATTGTTGGAATAGTAGGACTATAACTCTGAAGCCACTCTAACAAATCCTGCTCATACACACACACACACACACACACACACACACACACACATATATATACATATATATATATATATTAGATTCAACCTATTAGTTCTGTTCCTCTAGAGAAGCTAATACAGTAGGTAGGCTCCAGCCATAAGTGATAGGGTGGATCCCAGAGCTTCTTTCTTGCCCCAAAGCCCACACACAGTCAACACATGATATGTAATGATAGAGCACAGACTCCAACTCTGTCATACAGAGAACTCACAGCTACTAAGCTGTCAGATCAGCCAAACCACCTTTCAAGACACATTCCCCAAAGGCAAATTCCTCTATCACTTGAGCAGATATATACTGTGCATCTTCTGTGCCAGGCATACTATCCTTCCTTCAGTCAGCTGCAGCTGGGAGCTACCGTCCCAGCCCTGCCCTCCCCCAAGTGGGATGGTCACCCAGCAGTTTTAAGGGCTTTGGCTGAGCCCTGAGCTCAGGCTGGGTCTGTAGAACCTCTAGTCTAGACCCTATTTTTACTTAAGCCTCTACTTTTGCCAAACCCGGTTTCTTTAGCTATGCAGTTGAACACCTCCAGGTCGTGTGGCTGAGCTGGGGTTCTAGTAAAGTTTGGAGGAGATGGTGCAGTGAGAAGCTGAACTGATCTGAAGCCCTTTAGAAATGGATCTGCGTTTTATTTTTATTCTGTTTGTTTTGGTTAGTTTGTTTGCTGGGCACTGCCGTCTGGTGAGTTTAGTTTTAAAGTTGATAGCTACATTTCAACTTAAATTGACATAATCTTGTTACATATTTTATGGACACAGCATGATAATTCAGCATATGTATATGATATGCGGTGAAACTAAAAAGTTCGACCCCATCCCAGCAGAGGGTGGAGTAGGGTATGGTAGTGGCCTCTCTCCCCCCCAACCCCCCCAAGAATGCTTGAACAGAGGACTGAGCGGAGGAAGTGGGTGGGGGAAGAAAGACTTACTTTATTCATAGTTTTGGTTCACCGTGGGAAGACACAGTATAGCAAAGCAGTTTACATCATGGTTTATGTCATGGTAAAGTGACCCGCCTCCTCCAGCAAGACTCTGCTTGGTAAATTCCCATTCACTCCCCAGAGACCCACCATGGAGCAACAACAGATCTGGCAACTCCTAATACTATCTATGAATGTATGTATAATTATGTATACATGTATTTAAAAGTAGCAACAATTAAAGAAAAGAGGCTATGAATTCAGATGCAGGGAGTTCATGGGAGGAGTTAGATGGAAGGGTGGAAGGAAATGATATAATCTCAAAAATTAAAAGTATGATTAAAACATAGAAAAGCAATAAAATAATGGCTTGGGGGCATTGGTCTTAACTTTGTTTGTCTGTCATTCAAGCAGAGAGTGGGCCAGGTTCTGAGTTAAAGAAAGTGTTTGTGGGATCGGAGAATGGCTGTTTTCTTAACATCCTTTCATGTGTGTGCATATGTGTGTCCGTGTGTGTGTGTGTGTGTAGCAATCACCAACTAGATTGCTCCCAGTGCTAGCTTCAGACCTCCCTGGGAGCTTTGTTTAATGCTCACTGGAGAAAAAAGATGAATGGTCCCACGTAATGACCACACTAACCTACCAGAGAGATGTCCTGGTATCCCTAGGCTTCTGAGACCCACCATTCATTAGCTGCATTATGTGTGCCAGATCTGTGGGAGCAAGAGGGTTTTCTTCAGGACTTATTTAATCCCTTAATCTATCCTTACTTTTTTTAATTTTATTTTTATTTTAAATTATATGTATGTAGTAGGGGAGTGAGGGGGGGCGGGGAACATGCTCCTGAGTGGAGGTTTGGGCAGAGGCCAGAGGTGTCAGATGCCCTGTAACTGGAGTTACAGGTGGTTGCAATCTGCCTGAGTTAGGTGCTGGGAATCGACTCAGGTCTCTGCAAGAGCATGTTTGCTCTTAGAGACAGAGCTGTCTCTCAGCTCCCCCATCTTGTTCTCTTGAGCAGACAAGGATACTTATCTCTGAAGAAAAACAGAGTCAGGATGTTCTGGAAACAACCCAAGGGTAGCAGTGCGAGAAGAATGAAGAGCTAGGGTTTGGACAGGGTCCATGAACATAGAAACAGTAATAGTTCTTTGCATAAAGGGAGGCAACTCCGCCTCCTCAACAATTCAGTCAGAGCCTTTAAGGGTTGAAGTGAGGCCTTGTGGTCACTAGATCAAGGATTTTTAGAGACTCCAACCTCCCAGTGTTATGGCCGAGGAACGGTTTCTATTTCTGGTGCCCACTGCCATCTCTAGGGAAATGCCTCTCAGCTGCTCCCGAGTCACAATGTTCTTGTTTTCCTCCAGGCCCTGTGACTCAGCACACAGCTCCAGATGGCTCCCTGCACTTCCAGCCCCGCTGGCTGGGCACACTAATCACAAGGAAGAGTCAGAGCCCTCCTAGCCCAGCTCTCCGCTGGACAGCCTTGCGGCACACCGTCTACATACGCTGCTTTCTCTCCTTTCTGACCGCCCTGGAGTACATATGCTCTGCACTCTGAAGGTGAGACCCAGGAATCACATCCTCCTGAGGACCAGTGAGATGGGGAAGGGCTCTTGTGGAGCCTCACTGATCCCGTGTGGGAAGGCTCATCACCTACCTCCGAGGCTTGCACTGTTAGGGCTACCATGTGGTAGTTCAGAATTTTAGACAAATTGTATTATGATGATGATGAGGATGATGATGATGATGACGACGACAACGACGATGATGATGATGTCACAAACACTGCATTAAAATTTAGTTGGGTGTCCTGTAACTTTACTCATTAATTAAATAACCCTCCCAGCACACCAAGCATGGAGCAAGGAAACCAGTGTGCTTTTTCCTCCCCCAAGACCCTGTACTCATTAACATCTTTGCCATGAGACGCTCATAGAACCTGTGACAAACACACAGTTTTGAAGTGGGTGTGACAGAGCATGAACCATCCTTGCCAAGGAGCAGGGCACTTGGGTCTTTTGTCTGTCACTTCACCTTTAAGATGCCCCAACGTCTGTACGCTTCTGGCTGCCTGGCACAAGTGTAGACCAAGCCTCCTTGTGATTATTCACTCCTCATGGAGAAATAAGAAGTGTAACTTGTTATTGGGTTCGAGCTGCACATTTAGCCATAACGTGTTCCTTGAAGCCTGCTTGACATGAGAAAACCCCAGGGGACAGTTGACCTGCTGTGTATGGATGAGATCTGTAAGGGGAGGGATGTGGGTCTGTTCTGTTCTCTAGCACTCAGGATAGTGCCCCCCCCCAAAAAAGTGGAACATTGGATGAACTGAAACCAGCCTAATTAGCAACATAAGCAAAAATAATGTGTGCCAGGCACAGTGGCTCACATCTCTGACCCCAGCGCTTGGAAATTGGAGGTAGGGAGATCATGGTCGTCAGACTCATACGCAGAGAGTGACTGCATGTTGGTCTGTCTCATAAGACCTTGTCTCAAAACAAGCAAACAAACACCCATAAATAAGTATATATTCACAGTCTATATCAAAGGAGACTTTCTGGAGCTCATCAACTTCCCTTCCTTGCTGAGTCACAGTCATAACTCTGCTTTGTTTACAGTAATTTATACCAAACCCAAGCATGACTTCCATTAACCACTACAAGCCACAAATTCTCACTGACCAGGGCTGATGTGGCTTTGACTGTTCTCTCCCAAACTCTCCATAGATCAGAGGCTGTGCTTTTTTGTCTTTAATACAGTGGCTCTGGTAGTCGTCAGTGTTCTGTTGCTATGATACAATACTCGAGACTGGGTAAGTTATAAATAAAAAGAGGATGTCCATATAGTGAATTGTTGAGAGGCTGAAAGCCCAACGGTAGGCACATCATCAGTTCTGGTGAGTGCCCCACCCCCACACATACCCTCCTTACCTGTGGCACATGGTGTCACAGCTGCAGGAATGTATATGAGGAAGAGCAAGCCATGAAGCCAGAGAGGGACTCTTATGAACCAACTTGCTCACACAAGAACTACTTCAACCCCTTCTAGAATGTTCTGTCCCTAGTGACCTCCCACAGGGTTCCACCACTCAGCTTATGAACCAAACCCCCAAGACATGAGATCCTGGGGGACAAACCACATCAAACCCAGTGGGCCACAAGACACAGATGACTACCCAGTACTCGGTGAGTATGTGGAGTGTGTGGTGAGGGCATTACCAACAGGAATTGCAGGCAGGTTGCTGGAATGAATGTCTTAACACCCAAAAAACCCTCGTAGTCATACTGGGCTCACCTGGTGGCAGTTTCAGAGGGCCTGGTATACCATTCTGGTAGCTGTTGTCAGGGCCCACATCCCAGCAGGCCCTGCCGGTCATTCTTCACTGACTTCTCATTCTTTCATCATTAGTGATAATTCTCCTTCACTGCCCCTACACAGAGCTTGCCATATGCCCTAGTTTGATTTCTGTTGCTGTGATAAAACACTGACTTGGAGGCAGGGGACTTATTTGACTTTTAGTTTACAGTCTATCTCCAAGGCAGAACCCCAAGGCAGGAACCCAGAGGCAGAAATTGACACAGATTACTGTTGGCATTTAGTTTAGACTCTGCCCTACAGTTACCTGGCAATAGCCAGGTGCCTGACTCACTATAAAAGGTGTTGCTTGTCCCTTCCTCTCATTCTTACTCTCTTGCCCTTGCTCCTTTACCTTCTTCCCCCTCTCTCCACATTCCCCTTCCCCTCTCTCTCTCTCCAGATGCTCATGGCCGGCCTCTTCTCTGTCTCTCTCTCTCTCTCTCTCTCTCTCTCTCTCTCTCTCTCTCTCTCTCTCTCCCTGTCTCTTCCTTTCTTTCAACTCCCCTCCCCATGCCCTGAATAAACTCTGTTCTATACTATATGTGGCTGGTCCCTCCCGGGGAAGGAAGAATGCCTCAGCATGGGCCCACAGAGGCACCCCCTTCCCCCATACCATACCTCGGCTCTCCCAAATATAAACCCAACAATTATGAAACAATCTTCTTGGTTTACACCCATGTACATTTTTAGCCACTTTCCTTACATAGCTAAAGACTACCTGCCTAGGGATGGCACTACCCACCGTGGGCTGAGTCTCCATTGTAGGCACAATGGACTATGCCCACAGACCAATCTGATGAAGGTAATTTCTCCACTGAGGTTCTGTCTTCCCACATGGGTTAAGTTGATATGTGTGATGGTTTGAGTGAGAAAGGCCCCAATAGGCCCATATAGCTGAATTCTTAATTCCCAGTTGGTAGAACTGTTTGGGAAGGATTAGAAGGTGTGGTCTTATTGGAGGAGGTATGTCACTGGAGTGGGCTTTGAGATTTCAAAAGTCCCCACAAGTTCTAGCTAGTTCTCTCCCTCTGCCTTTTGTTTATCAGGAATTGAGCTATCAGCTACTCTTCCTGCACATGCCAGATTGCTACCACAGTCCCTGTCATGACAGTCATGGACTCTAACCTTCTCAGACCACAAGTCCCCTATAAACTCTTTCTTCTAAAAGTTGCCTTAGTCATGGAGTCTTTTCACAGCAGTTGAAAAGTAAGACACCTGAAGCTCACTATGACACTGTCTCTGGATCATGTTGCTGGCTCTTCACAGTGTTCTTGCTTCTAGCCTCCTCTCTACATATCTACTTTCACCACTGTCCCAGAGTAATTATTAACCACAGGGTGTCTCCAGTCTTGTCCCAAATCTCTCATGAAATTCAGGAAGCCCAATGCTTGCTCTTAAATTGATCTACCTTTCTTTATAGGAGAGGAGGTATCCTTGTGTGGCCATTTCTAGCATTGAATACACATTACTACCATATCCATCATCTTGTGTGCCAACTGATGCCGGAATCACCTGAGGTGTGGCTTTAATTCAGTCTACTTCTCGGCCAGAATAGCCCAAACTTAGAAAGTGTAGAAGTTAGGACAGAGAGATGGCACAGCGTCTGCGAGGGCTTGAGGACCTGATTTCGAAACACTAACCCTGCACAATGAGCTGGACTTGGCTGTGAGTCCACCTGTAACCAAGGAGGGGAAACAGTGAGCAGACACAGGAGAGGCCTAGAAATGGTTGCCCGTCAGCCTGGTGGCGAAGTGGTGAGCTTCAGGCTCAGTGAGAGGAGTGTCTCAAGGGGAGAAGGTAGGGAGTGATAGGGCAGGGCAACCAGTGTCTTTGAGTGGCCTTTACATGTGCATACATGATATCGTACACACACACACACACACACACACATATATGTACAACACACACAAACACAAGTGCCCCTCCACCCACACAGAAGCTGAAGGCATTTGATTCCACGTTCTGAAGGCTGGGAAGTCTGAGAGTGTGTCGGTGGCCTCTCCCTGGCTCCAAGCTGATTGATAATGTGGTAGAAGGCAGCATGCATAATAAACAAACTCAGGCATAATAAGGAAAAAGCAAACAAACAAACAATAAAAGCAAGTGATGGAAAGATGTAATTTCTAACACACCTCTCCACAGAGAACAAACCCAGTTCACAACACTTGGGAGGCTGAGGCAGGAGGTTTTCCTGAGTTACATAACAAGATTCTGTCTCAAACAGACAAACAAACAAACAAACAGACTCAAAGGAAAGCAAGCAAGGGAACCCTAGAACAACATTGGTTCTGTAGGAACTGTACTGTGACTTAAGCTACTCCCTTTATTCTCTGCCCCACACAGTGTCAGAGTGGGCACTGAGACTCCCAAACTGAACTTTTGGAAGGAAGACACAGTCAGACCACAGCAGCTCTCCTCCCACTCCCCACCCCAGGAAAAGCTCATTCATAAACATCACGTTTTCGAGCATCAGGATACCTCATTCTCCTGGATGGAGAAATTCGTGTGTCAGGACAGTATCATCTTCTGGGGTTTCACTAGTTTTACTGTCCTCGCTTATGACGCATTGTGGGACGTTCCCACACACATTGTAAACATATTCAAATCCTCTTTGAACACTTAACTTATCCATCACTTCAAACATTTATCATTTGTGATGAGAGCATTCGAAACCCTCTCCCTCCACCAGCTATTTTGAAATACACAGTATGCCACTGCTAACTATAGACATGTACTTTTAAAGCAGTAGGAAATGTGTGACTCTTTTTCTTTATTGGCAAGAGGGAGAACAAGGAAATGGAGGATCCTAGTTTCTTGGGATCAACTCCCAGCCCTGGAAGCTGCCGGCGCTTCTCTGTGTGAGACACAGGTAGAGCAGAGCCTAGGATGGCAGCTGCTTTGAGTCAGGCACTGGGCTCCTGAGACCCACTCGTGTCTGACAGCCCCCACCTCGATGGACTGCCTCTCCCCCAGCCGCCCGCCCACACCTCCTACCTGTTCTTGCTTTTTACTTTTTAAGAGCTAAGTCTTCCTCACTAGCTGAAGACAGCTTTCTTAATTGCTTTCAGGTTAGCCTCTGCTTTCCTGCAGATAGGCAGACACCAGGGGAGAACGGAGTCCCCTTAACGCATAGTAAGAGCTTGATAAATGTTTGCCAAATAAACAGCCATCTCAAATAAACATCACACGACTTCTCTCCGGGAAGAGAAAGTCCAGACCACTCAGAGGGCACCCCAGGTTATTCCTGGGCCCTGGCTTGTACCCAGTCAGCACTTCTGCCCATGGTGCCCTCCAGTGAGCCTGGCACTGAGCCCTCTCACATGCATTAGGACAAACTCTAAGCCTGACACTCTTGAGTCATGGCATCCCCCTCTCTCCATGAAGATAGTTCTGAGACCCTGCTGGATGGACCTGCAGGCAATACCAAGGCTGCCCCTGACCGACCTGCGATGAACTTTAATTTAATAAGAGTTTAGTGACAGCCAATAACAAAGCAGGATCATTGTCACAATGTGCCTCCACGCAGGCTATTTAAAACTTAGCACTTGTTTGTCTCTGGGATTTCTTTTTTTCATGGAAGTAGGAGCAGGGTCCTGATGTACAGCAGATGACCTAATAAAACAAATGAGACCCTAGGCGCCGGGCAGAACCCACGCAGTGTCTGGAGAGCCGTCACAGTGTGCTCCAGCTTCGTGAAAGGGAGGATGGTTTTGAGAGATTTCATCTCCATCTCTACATAGCAAACTCTTACCCATCCCTTAAAACCTAGTTGTAGTGTCCCCTCCTCCAGGAAGTAACTTCAAATCCCTGGGCTGGAGCCAACCTGATCCCTGAACTCCAAGGTTCAGTGTGAGGCAAGACTTGATTTTATTGGTTTGGCTGCTGACCTACTCCTTAGTTAGCTGCTCCTGTCCTAACAGCCCTGTCTTCCCCACCCCACCCCCCACCCCACCCCCCCTGCACATTCAGTAACCCCCTCCCCCCCCAGCCGCCCCCCTCACAAGCATTTCTTCCTCTTGATCTGAATTAACCCTTCTGCTTCCAAGGAAAGCCTTGGGCCAAGAAGCAGTAACTTCCCCTGGCTAGTCAGAAACAGTTGAAAGCTCATGAAGGTTACTTTTCTATTTTTTTCTTCTCCTTTAAGCCCCATCTTCCCTTCCACTCCCACCTTGCATCGTTACTAAGTCATATTCTCGTCCCCACACACGTGCTCCCTCCCTGCCCCCTGCAGCACTGTTCCCCTCGGTCAGAGATGATGTTCCCACCGTCTCGTCCTATAGAAAATGACAAACTCTTTGGAGCCCAGTTTCCATGCTTCATCCTCAGCATGACCCCCATCTGCAGCCATTTTTTCTGCTCCTCAACAGAAAGCCAAGTGCTCCCAGCACGTTCCCTGTTTCTCTGGCTATGCAGAGTCCCATGCATCCTGGAGGTACATCAGGGATTCACCAGCACCAGGACAAGGCTGTGTTCATTCTCTCCGAGTCCTTCCAGCAACTGGGCTTTAGGGCACAGCGCACCAAGAGCCACACAGGGGACTGTTGACTGGGATGCTGGGGACCCAGGTGAGGGCTAGGGCAGCAGGCACCCTCCCTGGAAACAGTGTTGTGGTTTCCTCTGGGGTATCACTGCCCTGCTTCTGCCCATCCGTCTAGCTGGAGTGGACTAACCAAGATATCAGACAGGTCCACTGGCCCAAGGCAACCTGACCAGATGGTTTTCCTTCCCTAGAGGGGCCCAGCCATGGTTAGTGGCTGAGCCTGAGCGTCAGGAACGCAGCCACCATGTTAGCCATGACTAGGGACAGGAAAAGACAAGGAGAAAAACAATGAGCCAAAGATGACCCCTTGAAGCCCAGGCTATGTGACACTCGCACTACCAAGAGGGACCAACACTAGCAAGCCTAATGGATCATAACTCTCAGAGAAGCCCCAAAAGAGAGCCAAAAGATCTGAGTGGCACCTTAGCTCTGTTGCTTACTAACCGAGCTAAAGAAAGTCCCTGTCTCCATAGCCTTCAGTCTCTTCCTCAGTAACTTGCAAGGCCACTATAAAGGCTACAGATCATACGCACACGGCAGGTAGACCACTACTCTCAGTTCTGTGCCACGGTCTGTAAAATAAGGCAAGGCGAGTGACATTCAGGCAGCGGAAAGCCTCGGACAATGGGAAACCACAGAGAGGGAGGGACACGGGCTATATAGGCAAAACTCTTATGTTTGGAAATGAGGGAAGCTCAACTTGAAATGTGTTTAAACAGGGAAGGCATCAGCCCCATAGCTGAAGAGATCAGAGGCTCACGGTCTCTCTCTTCCTGCCTTGGTGTAGTCTCATCCTCAGTTAATCACTGCACACAGCTACCTTGGCCCCAGACACCCAGGCCTCGTGAATTTCTTGTAGGAACGAAAAATAAAAGTGTCTTTGCCAGCTTTCCTGACAGTTGGGAAACTTATTTCCAGAATGTTCCAGTTCTAGAGGCCATCAAGGGCTCTGGCTAAGCCTGGGTCATGTGCCCATCTAACCTGGAAGCCAGGGCAGAGGGCAGGAAAGGCCTCCACCTCACCCTAAGCACAAATGGACTGCAAGTGGGGGAAAGGGCTCTCTAGGAAATACGGGTGTGTCACTCAAACCCAGGGTGGGGTGCTGGGCAGATAAGAACATCAGGTGTGCCCTGCCAATGATGGGCCTCCGGTGGGGAAGGCCAGGAGGGAGGTCGGAGCAGCGAGCTTCAAGCAGGCACCCCAGCTGCTGCCCCAGCAGAGGCTCCTTGTGCCACATGATCGTGACTCAGCAGAAATGCTTGGTTTTGCAACAAGTTTCCCTCTGCTCCGTGTCCCTGAGGCTGCCCAGCTTCTGCTTAGAAATACCGCTTGCCGTGGTCTCTGCCAGGCCCCAGAGAGGCTCTCTTACTCTCTCTGCAGTCTTTCCTTTGCCTAGTCCTTCTCTCCCCAGGGAAAAGTGTAGTGACTGCTGAGGAAACGTCAAAGACCACCTTGCTCTTATGATGGGACTTTCAGCCAGTCGCGTTGCTGTCTTGCCCCTGTTCCCACGCAGGTAGGGAAAGACCAGGACAGCTTGGCACAGACCCCAGTCAGGCTCCATAGACCAGCAACCCAAGAGGCTGAGCCTAAGGTGTCAGCAGAATCCCCCCTGACCATGCTCAACATGGCTCCACACCCACAAAGGCAGCCCGGGAAGTGGGAGGAGAACTAGGGTGGTCGCCATTGAAGGATATGCCGTGAGAGAAGACTCTGCCCACAGCAGGCTTTTCCGGATAGGCCTGAGCGCTGGTGGTCTGAACCGCACACTGGAGGAAAGACAGAATCCTTTGCAGGAGAAAGCTAGAGACATCCTAGGGATGAACACAGAAACTAGACAAGACTGAGCAGCCTCACTGGGAAGAGCTGACAGGAAAAAAAAAAAAGGAAACGGGCAGTTTTGGTAGAAGCCGCTGTACAAAAGGGCTAGGTGGAGACCGGGGTGTGGGGAGAGGAAGCTGGGGGTAGTGACGAGACCACTGTTCACAAGTCCCAAATAGGAATGTTGAGGTCTGAGAGAGCCCTACGTATCACCTCTTCTTTCCCAAAATGAGTGTACCAAATGAGATGCCCCTTCCCTCTGAGACGGACTCCAGGAGGACTCAGCCTCCTGAGAGAAGTAAAGAGAGCCTGACTTTCTAAGAAGGAATCATAACATGAACCTATTTCATGACCGCTAAATCAAGGTCTCTTCCGAGAAGTTAAGATGGTGGTTGATGCTTGGACAGGTAGTCAGATAGACAGATGCATAGCCTCCACCCACGTAAGCTATGTGGTTGAAGAGTGGTTGAAGTCTGTTCAGCAAGGAATACTACAGATACCAAACATCCTGCCGTTCCCACCCCTGAGGTCAAAATTCCTTTCTTTTCCTCCTTCATTTGACACTTCAAACTTCAGGAGACAGGTGAGAGCCATTTTTCCATAGATTCCTAGCTGGACTTGTCAGAGTTTTTCAATGTCAGCTTCAAAAGTGATGTGGCCTGGGGCTAAAGAGATGGCTCAGTGGATAAGGGCCCGTGCTGCTCTTGCAGAGGACCTGGAGGTCAGTTCCCAGCACCCAGATGGAGGTTCACAACCATTTGTAACTCTGGTTCCAGGTTATCTGACAACTTCTGCCAGCCTCTGCAGGCACCAGGAACATACACTGACTAGTTGTAGACAAACACACACTAAAAGTAAATATATCATTTTTTTTTATAAAAGTCTGGTAGCCCCAGGTCTAGGGTGAGCACAGCTGTGCTATGAGATAGCATGCTCACCCCACATGATGCTCTGCCAGGCCCAGAAGGTCCTCTCTTTCCATTTTCTGTGCTGAGGCCATACGTGGCTCCCAGGAGCAGCGAGAACATAAGCTACAGTACCAATGGCAGCAGCCAAGTGTACAGTGGAAGACGCCATTTGTCTTAGCTCCTCCATAGAGCCTTCTGAGGACCCAGAGCCTGGTGGTGATGCTCAGCTCTCTGGGTGCCACACCAGAAGACAGCTACTTCATTTCCCGGAACCTACACTGGGGCACCAGGAAAGAACTGGACACCAAACCCACAGTACAGCTTTGTGCACATTCCTCAGAGCAACTACCCTTGACCAGGGCCTGCTCCTAGGGCATCTCTACACTGGGGAAGCTTAGGAGGAGAACTTAGCATCACAATTGGATCCTTGGAGCCCCAGAGCTTAGAGTTCACATATTGGAAACATCCCTTCATCTCTAAGACTCCTGACTCCTGACATTGGATAGGTGTGAGCAAGGCCTTCTGGGATGCCGGACCCAGGGGCAGAGCCCCACTGACCCTGGTCAGAAGGTGCTGAATGGTGAGTCCGGGGAAAACAAACAGATTCTTGGTTTCACTATTTCAAGTGCAATCTGAAGTATGTGTCCAATCCTTTCTGGGCTTCACATCTGGAAACTACTTTGGAGCTTGGGCACAAGCTGCTGAGTCTGGTCCTGGCCAGTGGGTATCAGCCAATAACTGGCCTTGGTTCCCAGGCTACCCCACCATAGCGATCCTCAGAACAGAATATCTGGACTTCTCTAAACAATGTGTCTGTGACTGAGAAAGGAACGGTCACACTCAACCTAGACTTCTTCCAGCTGTGACCTGGGATCATAAAAGCAAGCAAACCCTAACTAGGCCTGTCTAGCAAGACGCCCCTGTCCCCCAGGCAGGCCAGGTCTCTCACTGATATCCTAAAAGAAAAATGAGTAAATTGGGGAAGTTCAATAGGCAGCAGATTCCTGACGAAGCATAGGGAAAGCTAGGAGTCTTGCAGGGCTCAGAGACAGCCCTGGAGGAGACAGGCAGTCCTGAGAAGAGGAGGGCAGAAGGGGAGGGACAGTGTAATTGTAACTATTCAGTGACTCTCCCAAGTGGGCCCTGATGCTGTCCACATTTTACCTACATTTTCTTAGCTCTACGAGGGCTTCATTTGCACTTCTCCCAATGCCCCAGTTCGGAAGAGGACAGAAGACCACTCTCTTTTTGTCCAGCAACTAATCTATTCATTTTTGTCTTCTGTCGACAACTAGTTGCTGGGTCCCACTGTATCCACCATGAATGGAAATCCCTCAGTGGGTACCAGCATCTGAAGATGGTCAAGTCCCTTCTGTTAAGTGGCCTTAGGTTTGCATAGAACTCGTGAGGCCCATTCTCCTATACACTGACAGTCATACCCATGTCACTTATCATGGGGATGAAAGGCAAATGCCATGCAAATAGTTGTAGAGGATTATCTAAGGAGAGAGACAGAGAAAAAGTCTGTCTGTGTTAAATGTAGATTCAGCTCTTGGTTTTCACAGCATTTCAATCTGTGGTTGGTTGAACCCACAGTGGAACAAAGGGCAAACTTACACACATATATATTCTATAAAACAGAAACAGGCTCATCCACAGCACAGTGATGGAGGACTTGCTGTTGTCTGCTGATTAACTGCCCTGGTTTGTGGCCAATCCAAGCCTCAGAGCCTCACTGGCCAGTCACAACACACAGGCCAGGGCTGGAATCCCCAAGTCAGGGCTGCGCCTTACCCAGAAGCCCCTCTGCCTTGCTTGGCAGCAGAACGTCCCGCTGTTGGTCCTCCCTCTCCCAGCGCTGACCACGAGAACTGCTTTGCCATCTGGTTTGACCTGATTTCCCTCCTTTTCTTCCTTACACTGCAGGCTTGGGAGCCTGGGTGGGTGGTGCAGATGCAGCTGAGCTGGCAGATTAGCTGGGAGGCAGACTTTGCTCTTTTCAGAGGCCAGTGGGCAGTCCCCTGGCATCAGGCCACTGGGGCCTCTGTGAAGGTATCTGGCCAAAAGACCAGCCATGCCAGCAGGTAGGCATGGAGGACAGCGTTACTTCAAGTTGTTCCAGTCACTGAGCACTTGGGGCCACCTGCCTAGCTGTGTGCTGGGTCCTCTGCGTGTCTTCTCACCCAGATGAATCCTGTCAGTCACATCGAAGGCTCTGCAGAGAGATCCATTCACTTAGTCACTCTTTCATTTCAACTTTCATTCCATCCAAAGTTGCTAGCACCATAGCAGGCTCTTACTTTCTTATGAAAGGCACTCAGCCTCAGCGCACTGTAGGAAGAGTCTTCAGGTGATGTGTTCAGATTGCAGAAAAACAAGGGGTGAGGCGTAATGGGGAATTTTGAGAGAAGGTGAGAGCCGGGTGGGGCTGAGTAAAGAGAGCTCTGGCCTGGACGGGCATTCAGGCGTGGGCAGTTTGGCTGAGCGAAGGCTGGGCAGCCATACAAAGTGGGCATGTTGGGAGTTCAGGGCTGACTCAGATTGATGTCCCCTGCACAACAGAGGAGGAAGTGGCTTTGAAGGAGGAGTCTCTCCGTCTGCCGAGTGGCCTTAGTCCAGTCACTTGCCTCTCTGACTCTCAGATTTCCATCTTGGAAACCATATTTCATGATCTTCATCTGGCCTGTCCTATGGGGAACTCTGAGAGAACCAGACTATGGGCAGGAGGAGGGGCATTGGGGAGGGGAGGGTGAAAGGCCCCCGGGGGTCAAGTTTGCTGCAGTCACAGGGTAAGGAGGAGGAATTCCTGTGGCCAGCAGACCGGCTGGGCTAGAAAGAGTGGGCGCAGCCTGCTTGCACAGGTGGTTGGGTGGGTGGGAAAGGCCAGGAGGCCAGTGCTTCCTGCAGTCTGGGATTCCAGAGTGTTTACGGGGTGAGGTATGTCATAGGTCTGGAGGAAAGGCCTGGAAGGTGGAACGGCTAGTGTGTCAAGGGTGTCCCTCCCGCCCAGCAGGCCTCCTGTCCCTACAGGGCTAGGGAGAAAGCAGCCCCACTTGTAGCTCACCGATGACCAGTATAGGACACTGTGTTTCTCTAAACGTCTAAAGTTGCCTCTCTAGTTCTGGCATCTAGAATTCCCTTCCTGGTCGTTCTGGGCAGATGACCCAGCACAGGCCTCCTACCCTCTTGGCCGTCACCTTCACTCTCTCAGCAGCCCCACGGTGAGTTTGTGTAGTCCTGTTTGTTTCATAAGAGCCTTCCTCTAGCCCACCTGATTCTGGAAGCTTCCAGATTCCAGAGGAACAGACTTCACAGCTGGTGAGATGAATCCTTTGAAGAATTTAAACCAAGAGACCAGAACAATTAGACAGTGACAGCCCCTGGTGACAAGGGCACACCAAGCACTCTCGCTGACCCCTTGCTCTCCCGTGTGCTTTATTCCAGCCTGACTCATGTCAGTCTGAGCTGTCAGGTCTGATTGACACTCTAATGTGAAGAAAACTGTGTTATGGGGACCCGTTTCCTGAAGCTGGCTGTGCTACAACTCTGTTCTTCAAGAAAAAAAAAGGAATATAAATTATAATACTTTATTACCTATGAGATAGACCCATGTTCACACGAGGTGCCTGCAAGCTCCCATAAAGGAACTGTGCTGTGTATTGTTGACGGACATGTTGCACACCACAGGCTCAGAAGGGTTTCCTAGAGCTGACATACAGATGAATGTAAGATCTAAGCGAAGCTAATGTGGGCTTGGGCTCTGGCCCGCCTCCATCTATCATCCATGTCAGTTTGAAGTCTGCATCCTGGGTGGCTTAGTGATAAGGACATGTACCTACTCAGAGCAGAAGGGGGGGTTGCCTGAGGATGTCCCCTCGGTCAGGGCAGTGACTGGTTCAGTGATGTGAGGAGCCTGGTCATTGTCCTTTGCTGTGCTTCCTCCAGGGGAGGTGGTAGAGGGCTGGAAGGGCGCTGAGCCCTGAAACACTCAACTCCAAGCTGCCTCCCTGCTGGAGGGGGGAGGGGCTGTGATGTGGTGCAGTCTACAGAGGGAACTGAAAAAGTTTGGACCCCCAAAGAATAAGGAGAGCTGCCTTTGTCTTCCCTGAAGTCTGGCACTTTCTTGACCCCTGAGGTGCTTTATATCCACATGGCTGTTCTGCCATGTGACCTTTTCTGAGCTTTAAGCTGTTGTAGCAAACATTACATAAAGGCCTGAGATATAAAGCCAACTAAGAAACACTCGGTTACAAATCCACTCTCCACACCCAACTGTCCCAGAGATGCCACTTTATGTTTACTTTATTTTCTGGAGGTCAAAAGAAATGTGACCCTGAGTGACATTCTTGCTGATGTGGGTCAGGCATGACCCTCCCTGAGGGAGAAGTGAGGAGGGCCTTCTTCAGGACAATAAAACTGTCTGGCGTCTACCCCTGGAATGCATCTACACTCCACTCCTTCCCTCAGCTGCGCTGTTGAACGCCTGGTCCCTAGGGTCCCTGCTGGTCAGCATCACCTTCACAACTAGGCTGGATCCTCACTGAGTTAAACACACATCTTGGCCCCTTCTGCTGAATACTGCTGGCCCCCACCCTCTTCCCAGTCCTAGGGAAACCTCTCTCTGTCGCATGGCACAGGAAAACATACGGCTTTTTTTCTTTCCTGGAGCCAGGGAGGCAGCTTGTACTGAGAACCTTCTAGATGGTTAGAATACTGTTAATGTTGAAGGAAAGAAAGTGCAGGCATGGGTGCACGGCATGGACTGCACCTTTTTCTGATGCCTGCAGGTGCTCCTAGTGGCTATACTCCCCCCCCCCAACCCCACCACCACCCCTGCCTCTCTCCTAAGAGAGACCCTGAAGCTCCATCCACAGGAATCCTGTGTGTGTGTCACATGCCCCCCAGATAAGGCTGTGGTTAGTGTGAGGGTACAAACTACTCTCAGTAAAGCTTATTTGGTTACCCTCTCAGAAGGCTACCCAGGCCAGGCCATAGCCCATCCTTCTGGAATTTTCCTTGGTAGCTCTAAGCTTATGCTTCTTGGATGCTCAAAAAGGGCTCACATAGACTCAAATCTGACCATCTTGCTTTCCTGTTTAAAACCCAAGCTTCTCCACTCAGCTTCTCAGGCCCCATGTGACCAGCTCCGTGATTGTCTTTTCAGCTTTGTTCCTCAACCTCCCTCTTTTTCCCTGAGAGCATTTGCTTCCAAGTCTCACATCCTCCCTTCTCTTCTCCAAGGTGTTTGGTCCGCTGTGACTGGGCAGCCTCCTCCCTCCTCAGCTATCTCAGGCCTTCTATGGTGTTAGAGTCAAATATCCCTGGGCCCTGAGTCAAAAGAGTTCTGCTCTGTGCCTGGTGTGGGGCCTGCTGTTCTTGGAGATTTGGGCTTCTCATCTCTAAGCAACATGGGACCACAGCGAAGAGCCAGCAAGAAGACGGGTATACAAAAGGAGAGAGAAACGATGTCCCAAGGGCTCAGTAAGCAGAACCACCTTTGCCATTCCTTTGTCCACCATCCCCTCCTTGAACATCCCTCAGCTGTATAAGCAGAGTACGGATTATTTAGTCATCAAGGAGATGGGCAGCCAGACTCTGCACGAGGACTCTGTGATACCATGTAGAGGATACGAGTGGCACCGCATTTGCTGGCATTTACTGTCTGCCAGGCACCATGTGGAATGCTTAAACGCATTAATCTGCTTCATCCCCAAATCCACTCATGGGAAGTTTGTCATTTATTTACCTGGCCAAGCCCAACTTATCAAAGCCTATGATTTTTTTTTCAATGTTAAAAGGGAGCCAATGTGATAAGCACTCCATAAAAACTGCCTTTGACTTTGAATGTTCCTTGTGTCCCAGGCTAGTGATGAATCCGAGGATTCTTTCTGGAGCTGAGGGGTAGCAGTCAGCTGCCACTCGGAGTCTGTCCTGATCCCTGCTGACCAACAATGCGGTGTCCTCTGCCATCGAGTGTGGCACTTGGTGCTTCCCACTTATTCAACTGAAGAGTTGCCTTTGTTAGATCGGCCTGCAACCATGTATGGGAGATACTTTCTTGCTTGTTAGCTGATATAGGAGAACACACCCACCATGGACAGAACCACCAAGGCAGTGGGTCTGGGCTGTGTAAGGAAGCTGAACGTAAATGAGAGGAGTCAGAGCCAGTAAAATCATTCTGCCTCAAGTTCCTGCCTTAAATTCCTGCCCTGCCTTTGTTTGTGATGTGCTGTGGCCTGGATATGTAATCCAAATAAACCCTTTCTCACATGTTGATTTTGAACAGGAGTTAATGACAGCAAGAAAAAGCAGAACACACCACACACACACACACACACAGGCACACAGGCACACCACCCTATCTAGGAAACTAGTTGGGAAGGTGGGAGGCAGGGGGGAACGACCAGCGAAGAGGTCACAGGCACCCACTTGTCCCCACACAGACATCAGCACAGAGGGAACCTCAGTGTCTGAGCTCTGCTGCTGGTCTACTGCGCTGATCAGCAGTGTGGACCAGGGGAACACTGGCATTTCATCAGGCCTGGGAGCTGCTTCGTCTCCTTAAGAGGCTTCTCCTCACAGCAGTCCCAGTGGTTAGGCCCAGCAAAGAACGCAAATCTGTTCTCTCCGGGGCTGAGGCTGAGGCTGAGACCGGTCCCTTATCTCAGGTACTCTGACCATCACATGATCTGGCAAGCAGCACACAGGCTTCTGGGAAGTCTTTTTCTGACCTCCCCTCCATCTGGCCTCACTCTCCGGTTCCTGTTGCTTCGTGACTGCGTGGTTACCTTTTATTCCCACAGACCGTGGAACACCTGTTAGTCTGTACATTTTGCAATAAATTTGGTAAGGAAAAATATTTAAAGCGATGACAGTGTAAGTGTTCTAGGGTTTAAAACGTATCCTCCGTTTGCAGGTGGTGACAGCCAGGCTTGATGGCCTGCGTGTCCTAGCATTCATTCATTCATTTGAAAAATATTTATTAAGTAGCTACAGGAAATGCACACTGTTGGGGTGCTGTGAGAATAATTATGTACCAAATAAGTATGGTCCCTGTACTCAACCAAACCACAGGGTAGGACTGGAGAGACGGTGGCTCAATGGGTGAGAACCTTGAGGCTCTTGCAGAGGACCTGAGTTCCATTTCCTGTACCTACAAGGTGGCTCAGTACTACCTGCAACTCCAGTTCCTGGGGAACCCTATGCCCCCTTCTGGCCTCAGAGGGTACTGCATGCATATGATGCACTTACATTCACACAGGTTCACACTCATACACATAAATGAGAAAAAAAATCTAGCCAGGTGTAGTAGCTTGTGACTTTAGTCCCAGTACTCGGGAGGCAGAGGGAGGTGGATCTCTAAGTTCCAAGCTGACCTGGTTTTACAGATTGAATTCCAGGATAGTGGGAGCTACACAGAGAAACCCTGTCTCAAAACAAATAGAAAATAGTAAATAAAATAAAATAAAATAAATAATCTTAAAAACATTTTAGACTACAGGATAGAGGTGGAAAGTGAATTGAAAACAATAGAAAGCAAAATAAGTTCATGTGGCTAACGTGGCAAAACACAAGGTATCCAACAACAAATGCTTTAAGAGAGGGAGCCCTGACGGATACTTCCACACAGATGTTCACAGAGCTCAAAGCTAGAAGTGAGGCTGTGTCCGTCAACAGCAATGAAATAAAACATGGAATGACTGCTGTCTGCAATAAGACGTTATTCAGCCTTGTAAGGGGAAGGTGTTTCAGACCCAGCCACCTGAGCTTTGAACATGTGATGTTGAGATCAACCAATCGGTGTACAAAGAACAGATGGGTACAGTGGTGTGTGTGTGCTTCTAATCCAAGCACTTGGAGGGCCGGACCAGGAGAGTTCAAGGGCACCTTGGGCTACATAGCCAGTGGCTTCAGAACCTCCTCTCAAAATAAAGACAAAACTGAGTTGTTCCACTTAAATGAAGTCTCTAAAATAGATTCCTAAAGACAGAAAATGGAGTGGCAGCTGCTACCGCGTTGGGGAAGAGAGTGAGGAGGAACTGCCTGGGGGTTGATGGTGGCACAATGAAGTTCTGCAGGTTGGGGTACAGCATGGGGTGTGCCAGTACACCCAACCACATTTTGAGACAGTCATCATGGCAGACTGGGTGTTGGATGAAGCTATTCCTTTATATAAAAGAAGAGAGCAAGAGAAAGGGGGAAAGTGATGGAGAGAGAGAGAGAGAGAGAGAGAGAGAGAGAGAGAGAGAGAGAGAGAGAGAGAATATGATGGAGAGAGAGAGAGAAGGATGAGCCAGACCTCCAGGGAGAGAAGCCTGGGTTACATCCTGGCTTCCCACATGAATGTGGACGCGTCTTCCTGTCTCTTGGGTGGCTGTTGTGTGCCCTGTAAGTTATTCACGAGGATCCCCACACCTGCACATGGTACACACAGGATGGAGGTGAAATCTTCCCTGTTACAGCTGTTGGAATAGACAGAGCAAGCGGGGCTTTAAAGAGCCAGCAGCTCCTACTCCTGACGGAAGCCTGTTTGCTTGGTCTTGTCGCCTGCAAGTCGAGTGACTTCCTGTTACCTAACAAGCACACCTCAGCTGTCCCAACTGATCATTCTTCCCCGAGATGCTCCCCTCACCTGTCCCTAGGGACACCACTTATTTGACGTTTTTTCCCCCTCCCAAGTATCAACCTCTCAGTCTCCCCTGTGGGTTGTCCCTTGCCTTCCTGTGCTCTGGACTTCAAGGTACAATGGCCTCTTTTCTCTTCCCACTCATTCTGGAGACCTCAGCGAGCCTTCTGGCCTCCCCTACCACAGATGCATCCAGAACTGTCCTGTCTACACCCTGGTCACCCCCTCAGTCTGGACTTGGTATTATCCTCCTATTCAACGATGTCACAAGGATGTCTACTCTCTCAACATTCTAATGGATGAGCCTAGCATACACCAAACCAATAGGCCGTACCCAACGTCTTAGGGTTTCCATTGCTGTGAAGAGACACCAGGAGCAAGGCAACTCTTATAAAGGACATCAAATTGGGCCTGGCTTACAGGTTCAGAGGTTCAGTCCATTATCATTAAGGTGGGAATCATGGCAGTGTCTGGTCAGACATGGGGCTGGAGGAGCCGAGAGTTCTATACCTTGATCCAAAGGCAGACAGGAGAAGACTGGCTTCCACGTGGCTAGAAGGGTCTCAAAGCCACACCCACAGTGACACACTTCCTCCAACAAGGTCACACCAACTCCAACAAGGCCATACTTCCTAATAGTGCCACTCCTTGGGCAAAGCCTACTCCAACCACCATACCCAGCAACCGAGATTCCCATTGCTTCAACAAAAACCCTAGCACCATTTTTATTTTCTATTCCTCTCAAACCTCACAATCAATACACCAACAAATTCTGCCTGGTCCACCTTTGCACCACACCTAGAATTTCAGCCTTTGCACCACACCTAGAGTCTCAGCCTTTGCTGGATCCATTCATCCAGTCCTAGGACTGCCATATTGTTTCAAGCCCTGAAGCCAACGTGTGCTAATAACAGGTACCTAATGATGATTTTCTAAGTCTTTGACTTAAACTCACCTCTAAACAAAGAATCTCTCAAATAACAACCAATGTGATTCTCTGAAGCTGTAAGATGGCATCTCCTCTCTGACCTAGGCCTACACGGCCTCTCCTTTCATGTAGGTTGAAGGACAAATGTGTATCATGTCTACCACATCTATACTGCCTAGAGGACCAGAGGGGCCCTAAGGATGAGATAGGAGAGGAAGGAGCCTCCCTCCTTCCCCTGAGCTTGCACCTGGGTGGGGGGGGAGGCAGGAGCACACATGCCTTCCTTTCCGTGCACATTCCTGTTACTCAGAATGGAAATTGTAATTATGTAAATGAGAGCCTTCTTGAGGTTCTACATGAAGAGGAGCCGTTGGTCTATAAGATGAATAACTAAAAATGATTATAGCTAACCTTGTACCCCACCTCAAAGGTTTGGAGTACAGAAAGTAGTCAAGCTAGCGTTTTGCAAGGACAGATCTTTTTTTAAAAAGCTGTTTTAAAGTTCCCTGTTGCTCAGAACCCAAGGAATTTTGCCATTCTGCAAAGAGTTCTTCCTACGCATGAAGCCACCCCAGCAACCGATCCAGCATCGAGATTTCTCCCCAGCCCACACCCCGCCCACATACACACGCACACGTCGCTTTACGGTCTGGAGCGATGCAGTGGTGAGATTCTCACTTAGGCACAGGCACCCTCACAGTTGATGTGGGAATTTGCTATAAATTGAAAGAGGGCCCCAGCAACCACTTACTACAAAAACATTATTCATTTTCTTTTAGATCCAGGGATGTCATGAAGGCACAGCATGCCCAGAGCCCCACGTGGTGAAGACTTGTCTTTAATGTTTCATATCTTTGACCTAAACATTGAGCTGTAACCTTAGGCCACCTATAACAGCCAGCCTTCTGCAATTCCTGACCCAGGTAGCTAGCTGGCTATTTCCTTGGGAGGTTTCTTTTGTTCCACAAATCCTCTGTGTTGCCTTTGGGTTCTGCATCTGTTTCCTCATTGCTGTGATGGTGCTCATGGAGGCTGTGATTATCTACTGACTTCGGCTGAGGTTTCTAATTGGGAGTGGAGAAGCTGTCTACAGCCTCCTGAGTGGGCATGTTGGCTGACCAGTCTCACGACTGCATTAAAACATGGTGAGCTAGGTTTGTTCTTGTTAGTTTCCCTACTAAGGAGTCATTCAGGCTCCTGCCTGGCATCTGTTCCCCTGGCAGCCCGTGGGGACATTTTCACTCTATGGTCCTGTGAAATACAGCTTTGTATTTTATAGCTATTATGCAGCATGGCGCCTAGTACCACTAATTCACCTTCCCCAAGGAAGGGCATCCTGGATCTTATTGTGACAGGGGAGGGACATGTGATTAGAGTCCCTGGCAGGGTGAAGGAGTGATGTCGGAGTGGTGTTGATACTGATGGAGGTGATACTGATGGGGCCAGCAGCAGTGATGGATCTGGTGATGGTGGTGGTGGTGAAATGGTAGTAGTGATGTTGGTGGTGGTGGTGGTAGAGTTGCTCATGGTGGTCTTAGGGGTTGAACCTATAGCCATTTTGGTGGAGCTGGCAGCAGTGGTGATTATGGTGGTACTGTGTGGGTGCTGATGCTGATGCTGATGCTGATGCTGCAGTGGTGACTGTGATGTACTGTGGGTGCAGGTGCTGATGCTGATGCTGATGCTAATGCTGCAGTGGTGACTGTGATGTACTGTGGGTGCTGATGCTGATGTTGGTGGTACCTCCTGCTTCTGCCCTCCCTGCTATCTCCTACTTCTCACCCTGCCACAAACCATTGGCACTCCTAACTCCTGTCAAATTCTGCACAACTCTGGCTTTTTTCTTAGAGATTAGGTGACTGCTCCCTCCAGTCGGCAAATACATTACTTTTCAGCCACCTTCTTCCCCCTTTACAGAAGTTTCCTGACATAGCTACACCCCCATGCTCTTTGTCTTTATAAATGTATCCCCACTTCTAACCCAAGATCATTTCTGTGGGGTTTAGGGAAGAAACAGGTTTTAAAGTTGAAGTCCCCCACTGCCTTTGGAACAAGGCTTTGTTTCTTACGTCTTCTTTTCAGATTTCCTCTTTTTATTGGGTTTTCTGTATAAAGAGTAGGATCCACCCCATGTGTCTTGGGCAAGTTTGGATCCTGGCTCTCCATTCCTCAAGATCTGAAGAGTCTGGGGCTCTTCAAGTTTTGAAGATTTTTAAAAGAAGACTTTTATTTTTTAAACAAAAGCATGCTTAAGCAAAGTTTTTGAAAATTAAAGCCAATTTTAAACATTTACATTCACCAAATTCTTGTTTTCAATACTGAAAACAAAACACAAAGCAATATAATTGTGTACTGTTCACAAGATAATTACAGGATTTATTAACTATATTAATTCATAATACATAGGCAGAGCGGCACAGTAATGAGATGCAAGGCTGAACCAGGGTGAACCTGAGTGATGGATGTGTTCTTTGCATTTCATTTCGACTCATTTAGACACAACATTAGCCTTCAGCGCCAGGATTTCCATAATGACAGTGGTCCTGCACATCCTCCACTTGAGTTCACGTGCCTCGCCTCAGCCAGCTCCAGACAGCACAGCACAGCCTCCCATAGACAGTAAGAACTTTTTGCCTGTGAGAGAGGCAGTGTCTGTGCAAAGGCCTGGTCTGCAGCATGCTTGCTTACAGCAACCACTTCCTGCAGCGTAGGCAATCTTTGCCCATGAACACATCTTGGGACTGAATGTCCTCTTGGGCCCTGACAAGAAGACAGAAAGGGCAATAAATGGCTGTCTTAGGTACAGTTTCATTGCTGTGAGGGGACAACATGACCAAGGCAACTCTTATAAAGGAAAACATTTAATTGGGCTGGCTTATAGTTTCAGAGGTTCAGTCCATTGTCACCATGGTGGGAATCAGGGAAGCGTGCAGGCAGACATGGTGCTGGAGAAGGAGCTGAGGCAGCCATCTTGAAGGCAGCCAGGAGGAGACTCTGATTCCACACTGGGCAGAGCTTGAGCGTAGGAGACATCAAAGCCTATCCCCACAGTGACACACTTCCTTCAAGAAGGCCACACCTACCCAAACAAGGCCACACCTCCTAATAGTGCCACTCCCTATGGCCAAGCATTCAAACACTTGAGTCTATGGGCGCCAAACCTATTCAAACAATCACAATGACCAACATGGCTTCTCTTCTTTTAAGACACTTAGCGCTACTGGGAATCCCACAAAGCCTTGGAACCTAGCTGGATATTTCTCTTTGCAGCATACTCTAACACTTAAAGAAATACAAAAGGAGAAAATCCACCCTCTTGCTCAAGAGAAAAATATCAAGTTTTGTTTTGCCACATTTTCTCCCTCAGTATTGTCACAAATGTACAAGTATGCACACACACTCACACACACACACACTCACACACACACACACACACACACACACACAGGGTGGGGGGGAAGAAAGCATGTGAGACAGCTTGAAATAAAGCGATTTGACCCGATCAGTCTTGGATTCAGATCCCATCTCCTATCTTCCCTTTAACAAGTGCACAAACTTAGACCAACTTGAACCTTTGACAGATCCACTGAGCTCCAGTGAATATGAGCAGAATACCAATGGTATCAATTGCATATATTATTTCAGGATAAAATAATACGTGCAGAATTACGCTGGTCACAACTGTGGCTGTCTAGTGGGTGTTCATGGAATAGTGGCTGAACTCCTGCAGGGAACAGATGTGGACAGAGCCAGATGTGAACATGTCCACTGATGAGTGCTGTGTACTAAGGACTCCATCTCACGAGACCAGCAAGCTGTGAGGCCTGAACAGGCCTGGATCATGAAGACAGATCTGGCTGACAGAAGTGGAAGAGGTTTGAGAACTTGTAGGAAGAAGAGTTGGTACTCTCTGCCTTTGTAACTGAGCACCACATTCCAAGCACCCCCAAAGCTCGTGACTGCCTACTTTTCTCATAACTCCTAATGGCTGCATGACATCATCCGGCTTCCAGGTGTTGTGATCTCCCTCACCCTTCCCTGTCAGTTGATTTCTCAGCTATCAATTTGAAGCTATCATAGGCATCCCTACAACAAACATCCCCTGACAGTTCTTCCTCTTGGGAATTACTTCCAGGTCATCCAGCTGGGGCAAGGACTATGAGCGTTCTTGTCAGCTCCCTGCCAAGTTCTTGTCAATGGGTTCACAACCAGGTGTTAGGACTTGATGTAGTTTGTCAGAATGGACCAAAGTAGATCTTCACTGTTGTTCAATGTTGACTTACTTTGATGTGTTGTCTTATGGGGGAGAATGCTTGGTCACCAGGCAGGAGGGGAAAAGGAAGCTTACCTCTTGGGAAATGGTCAGGGGGTGGGCCTGAAGTACCAGGCTTACAAGCACACACCAAGTGTGGCTATGGTGCTGTGTTTCTACCTTGTCCATAGCTAACTGCACAGGTAGTTAACAGAGTAATAACCACCACTGAACACGAGCAGGGGAAATCATTGTTTCTTATGCTCTTCCCTTTTTTTCAGAAGGATGGCAACTGTTAAGCATGGATCCCTTACCAACACCATAATATTCGTTGTTGGTCTTCCATTTCAGAGTGGCCCATTTGGGCTCGTTGATTTGTTTTTGTTATTTGTCTATAATCTATTGTCCTACTGCATTTCTTATTGATATGAGAGAATCAATATTGTTTGGCTTATTTTTCTCAGGGTTACAAGTCTAGAAGCCTGGCACCAGCACCCACTTAATATGTGGGGAGCTCTCCTAGTTCAGTGACATAAATCAGACAGGTATGCCAACCCAGGTGTGTCTTCCTGAACTTGGCCATCTCAGGTCCACCCTCAAGACCTTACCTGATCCTAGTCATCTCACAGGTGAAACATCCAGACACCATGAATGTGTGTTGCACATTATACTTCCACCACATGACTGTGGGGTGGGGATGGGGCAGGGGGTGGGAGGAGGATGGGCACATTCAAACCACAGCATCCATGGAAGCTCACCCCAGAACAGAGGGAGAGAGTCAACCTGGGGGAAGTCCTGAGCTAGGGAAGGTGGAAGAAAGGCTCTGCTCTTCTTGTGTGCCCCAACCCCCCATCATGGCTGTTGTTCAGAGAAGATGGCGGCAGGATGACAAGGCCAACCAGCCACACAGGATCTGGCTTTTCCAGCTCTAGGGGTGGGGACTCTGGAAGGGGGCAAGGCAGAAGCATCAGGGAGGGGCTGAGAACATGGCCCTGGCAGGGTAGAAAAGGAAGTGGGTGCCAGCTGCCCACAACCATGGTGCAGGGATTATAGCAGTGTTTATAGGAGGAAGAAGCCATCAAGGGCAGCAGTGCACAGCGTGAGACAGATATGCAGTTCCTCGAACTACAGCATGGGACATGAGTGCCTGAGAAAGGCTAGTGTGAGTAGATTTGAGAACTGTGGATTTCAGCAATGGTTGGCCACACTGTGCACCAAAACCAGATGATACCAAGCACCCTTGAGCAGACCCCATCTGGGTACCAGACTAGACCAGTCCACAACATGAAGAATGCAGCAGAATCGTGACCTCGGTTTCCACCCATCTTAAACATCAGTTGCTACTGTATGCTGCCCACGTCCATTTACTACCACGATGAGGAAATGATGGAATCTGGGTACTTTATAAAGAAGAGAGGTTCACTTAGTTCCCAGTGTAGAGGCTGAAAGTCTGAATGACACGGTTCTGACAACAGCCTCTTTGGCTATGTCTTGTCATTGTGACAGCCATGAGACCTACATGACAGACAGGAAGACAGCAGAGGGAGGGACAAGTCACTCTCACAAAAACTATCAAAACACCACAACAAAACTACACTGCTTCCCTCTCACACCTCCCTGTCCCCACCCCTGCCTCTTAAAGTCCTCATGCTGGGGGTGGGGCTTTTAATGTAAGAACCCTTGGGGTACAGTCTGGTCACACCTAAACCATAGCATTGTTTGCATCACAGAGGGGAAAGAATGTGAAATCCCTGAGGACTTGGGAAGGAGGGAGGAAGCCACAGAGATGGGAAAGGGATGACTTAAGAGGAAGCAAGATGGTGGGTGGGTGCGGGTGGGTGTGTACAGGGAAGTGGTTCCTTTTCCTCTATCCCCAACCTCCACAGTTAAAGCCACTCAGCTGATGGACATGCTTTGTGGAAAGTAAATCTCAGATCCATCCTGAACTGCTGTGGGGTAGACTGGGAGCGACCACACAGCAGCTGGGAACCCTGAGGTAGTATCCTATAGAACCCACCAAGGGCTGTGTCACACGGTTGCTTTTTTCCTGGACACGCCCATCCCTCTGTGTTAGTGTCCTGAAGCAGCCATGGCAGGGCCCCAGCAATGTACAGCCTCCATCCACCTCTCTCTTTGCCCACTTTGCAGCCAGCGTTATTGGGAGGCCGTTTGACTTCACAGCCTTCTTCCTGTGGTCACAGCAGCACAGAATAGCTTGGGCACTGAGTACCTGGGACTGTTCCATTCGGCCATGTGGACAAGGACATACAACAGCAGTGTCCTGCACAGGTGTGGTCTCGCTCAAGACAATACGAGAGGTGATGCTGGTGGGTGGAGTGCCCAGAGCTGGCTTTCTGCTGTTGCCACAGCTGCTGTTTCCTAGCAACAGCGGCAGGCCCAGCTCTGCTGGTGGATCTGTGAGTTGGAGGTAATTGCCTGCCACCGACATTTCCTCCAGCAATCCCTTAAAGTGATGTGTCACAGCTTTGACCAGTAGGGCTCAGGAGGAAGTGTGCTGTGAGAGCTTCCGGGGAAGTTTTTAAGAACTGGCCCTGCTCTGGTAACACGCCCACCTTCAACCTGCCTGGAACAGGCGCTAAGAGGGCACCGAAGGCTTCGCTGTTTGGCAGGAACCTTACAAACCCAGGCGGCACTCTCCCCACAAGCCCCATGCCCAACCCAGCACTTCTTGCTTTTTAATCCCAGACAGGGTCTCACTGATCTGCTCTGTCTTGCACTGTAGCCTTGAGCATCCTATTCTCAACCTCGTCCTGAGTAGCAATGGTTACTCATGCCACCAGGCAGCCCTGGCTGGTATCATGTGACTCTGAAAGATAACTATGAGGAAAGAGGCCAAGGGAATCTGAGTCAGCCGCCTGGCATTTGTACGCCTCTGAAGCAAGGCTACCAGCTGCCAGCTCTAAACTCCGGCTATAAATGAGGTTATGCCTCAGCTACCTGCAGCCAAAGCCATTCCTAACAGATCCAACACCGAGCTGCTCAAGGAGTGAGAGGCCCAGGTAGACCCGGAGGCTCCACGGCTAGCAGGCCCTGCAAAATCATATGCCATCCGTTTCCATTCCCTCAAAGCATCCTGACATCATCATCCCTCAGAGATGACTCGGGGAATCACCCCCCCCCCCGTGCCTATCAGAGCTCAGCTGATTAGAAGGAAGTGAGACCACAGTAGTATTCAAGCAAGTATCGAGAATGTGGTTTCCATGGAAACCGACAATGAAGAAACAGCAATGGAGTAAAGGGGACAGTTGAACCACAATGCTGCAACCCTGAAAAAAATCCCAGCACACCTCTGTCTACTAAGGTAGTTCACTCCCACCTGGTTCCCAAGGATTCCAAGGGCCTCTGCTCACCTAATCTAGACCATCCCTGTCTTGCTGCATCTTTCCCTGAGGCCCAAGGTGATGAGCTTCCTGCAAGTGACAATCATTTCTTAGTTACCTTGATAGTCTCGGTGCCCAGCTAGGGCCTGGCATGGGTTAGGAGGCTGATCTGGAATGGGAGGATAAACAAGTGGATTCAGGAATCCTCCTGAATGCAGGAGCAGAGCTGTGGGTTTTCGAGACTGAGCTGTTGACCTTCAGGGAGCTGGAGATGAGACGGAACTGCATAGGCAGCTGCCACTTTTGTTCTAGAATCCTGTGATGGCCTTGCGTGGTTTCGAGACAGCCTTCCAGCTTTGCAGCTGGTCCTGCTTGGGTTCCAGGAGTGGGGGCTGCTTCTCGTACAGCATGAGGAATGGGGGTTGTGATCTTCCTGCCTTTGTGTCTGGAGACCACAGTCTTCTCTCTCTCCACTAAGGCTTGTCACACACTGCTGGCCTCACCCCAGCATCTGACCCAATGAATCTGGGATGTGGCCAGGGAGACATTTCTTTCAGGCTGTGACCAAGCAGGGGGTTCACAGAGCAGATTATACTCAGTAAAAGGCAGGCAGTGAGGAGGAAAAGAAAGGCAAAGAGAATCACAACAAAATTCCCAACAAAAACTCAAGGTTAGAGGTTCTAGCTCAAAGCATCCCAAGGCTTATGCCACTGGTGAAGAAACAGGTCCAGAATGCCCCCTTGTTTTCCAGCAGCCCAGTGAAGATGGCTGAACACGCTGTGCACTGAACAAAGCGTCTACCTAGTTTTCGCTTCAGAAAATGAGACCAAACTTTCCAACAAAATTGCCTTGATGAGGTTTCTGAATGCTCATTCCTTGGTTATACAAACTTAGGGAAGTTTGAAGGAGAGATAGAAAACTGGGCACCTGTTCTGTTACCCCCCCAACTCCAGCGGGCTCAGGTATTCACCCCAAGATAGTATATGAATATTCTCACTTCCTACATTTGCTGGGGCCCAACAGCCTTATTCCATTTTTTTTTAAATTTATTATTATCATTTGGGTTTCTGAGAGAATTACTCTGTAGCCCTGGCTAGTCTTGAACTCAGAGATCCTCCTGCCTCTGCCTCTGAGTGCTGAGGTTGAGCGCTCAGCCCCGACAGCCTTATCAGAAAGGTACAGTACCCAACGCTGTAGTCAGAAAAGTGGCCAGACGAATGGAGCTAGCCCTTCAGTGTGAAAACACCAGTTTGCCCAAACTCTGAACATTGAGACACGTGAGGGTTGGGGGCGTTTCTATCAGTCAGGCTCAAGAGCCAGGCTAACTCAGCATCAAGGCTGCACTCCCCACCCTGGTAAAAATCAGAGCAGGTCACGTGACTGTGGGTAGCCAGGGAGACAGTTTTGAGCATTTTCCATTCGTGAACATGGATATGCCTCCAGCAGTGCACATGTCCCTCAAATCTACGTTAAATCCCTGACCTTGGATGTTCTGCCTCTGTTCTCCCAAGGAAGGGCAGAGGGTGAAGCCCTACGTGGCAGGTGCTTACAGCAGGCGGCTGCTCCATTTCCACAGCTCGGTTTGCATGAGATGTTTCAATGACAGGAGGCTTAGCCAAAGAACCGCTGTGGTTACTGTGGTACCCTGCCATCGACATAGCTGTGGAGCCACCCAGATTTGGAAGGGGTGTCCTGGAGGTCGGTCCCACCTCTCAGATAGGTGTCAACAGAAGTCAGTTGGCTCATCATGCTGGGTGTGGCTTGGCGACTGCTGAGCAAACACGTAGCATCTTCCTGGGAGGTCACCTCGACATACTTTGGCCCAACCTGTTCTCCTGAAGCTGGGGTTTTGTAAGAGGCCAAATTCCAGGCTGCGGCAGAATAAACAAGAGTGCATGGCTAATGATTGTTGAGTTTGCCTGGAACATAACTGGCCGCACATTTCACCTGACCTATGCTGACTGTTTACAGTGAAGCTATGAACAACCAGGGGCTCCCAGGTCCCCGTGGTGTCTGCTGGTGATTTCTCTCTGTCCTTTGAAGAGTAACAGAGACATACATACCTGTTTTCAATTTGGAGTTCTCTGCCCTAATCTGCTTAACAAGTAAATAATATCTTTCTGCTTAAAATCTTACACCCATCTATCACTTCATGGTCTTCAGAAAGATTCCCAATTCTACCCTGGTTTCAGTCTTGGGAGAGTGGGAATGGCAATCCAAGCTCAGAGAGGGCAATGACTTGCCCAAGGACACACAGCCAGGAGATGTTTGGATCAGAAGTTGACATTTTTTTCTACAAGCAAGTCAGGCAAAAACAGTGCTTATATTTGGTCTTCCAGCCCAGGAGACAAACTTCCCCTCTGGGTAGGAAGGCTTGGTCTAGAGTTGGAAGGCATGGGAGGGACCAACATGTTTCCACCTTGGAGGCAGCTGAGAACGTTGCCTCTGCCTTCTGTTTAAATATACCCACAGCCCTTCCAATTGCAGTATTTATTTGCCCTCTTTTTGGGGGTACCGGAGAGCCTCATACTTCTTAAGCATGCACACACCAGCGAGCTCCATGCCCAGCCCCCTGAGATGTCAGAGAAAGCAGCCAGTGGTTAGATAGTCGTTTCTGGCCTGCTATAGTCCTGCCATCTAGATCTGGGCTTTCTAACCACTTACGACTTTGTACTTGAGAGACTTCGAAACACGCACGCACACATGCACACAGATGTGCATACTTGTGTACACATAAACACACACATTTTAGATTTGTTGTTTTATTTTATGTGTTTTATGTGTATGCATACTGTGTGTATGCCTGGTGTCCTCAGAAGCCAGCAGGTGTCAGATCTACTGGAACTGGAGTTAGGGATGGCTTTGAGTTATCATGTGGATTCTGGGAATTGGATTTGGGTCCTCTGAAAGAGCAGCAAGTGATCTGAATTACCGAACCATCCCTTTAACCCCTGTACTTGCAAAAACCCTAGGTATATAAATTAGGTTAAAAATCAAGCTTTTACTGATAATAAATAATAAATTTATTTAAAAACAATTCTTACCAGTTATACACAAACAACTTTACCATTGCTTAAGGATGTGCTTGTGAATTCTTACATAGAAAATTACTTCTCGGCTGGAGTGCTGATGCCAAGAAATACAGAGAACGTTCAGTATTATTCAGAGCCAGTCAATATTTTGATTTTGTATTCATGAATGTTGAGAATGCCAATCCACATAAGTTGGTAATAAAACAAGGCAGAAGAATGTTTAGGGCCATTTCAGCGCTTGCTGGGAATTCTGGCCTAATCCCAAGACAAAATTCATTGAATAATTTAAAAAAAATAAAGAAATTGAAATGTAATGTTAACGTAACTCAAATAGCAAACTTTATAATCAAACTGTATCACAGCATAAACCAGAGCTGTTCTGATTGACTTTGCGCATGCTGAGAGGTGGCAGGGCACATCTGAAGCCTTTGGTTCTTTTACTTAAACCGTTCTGCTTCTGTGAGAGAAGAAAGCTTTGTCTGCGCAGTACGGACATGGAACCTGAGAACAACGCGGTCTCAGACCGGAGCCGAGGTGTTTCTGGCATCGGTCAGCGGCATTGTGCCGAGTGAACTCATGAGCTGTACAAAGTGCTCAGAACCAAGTCTGCAGTGAGGTCGCCCTGCCAGAACCACCGCAGGCCCATTGCTTATTTGGTTTGAGTTAATTCTGATCTTTGAGTGCTTTACCATCTTTACCATGGTCAACTTAACTGTGACCCACATTTAGTTATGTGACTGTAAATGGGGGTGTCCAGTCTTGGTTTTGAAGTAGGATCTAGGTGACAATGACTTTATCACTAGCCACAGCAGGTGGGCTAGATTAGTTTTCTAATCTAAACAGAGGGTAGAAATCCTCAGGGAGTCCACAGCCCCCACCCACGCTTTTGAAACTATTGGCTGTAAACTTCCAGGTGTGGGACTGCTACTCAGCTGTTGAGGACCCATGGGCCAGCCGACGTGCACCCCTTCCAGGTACCCCATGGCCTAGCTCTGCTGCCCTACCATGGGTCTCCCCAGGCCTCTGGTGGGTGCCCCAGCTTCCCTGTCTAGTGCAATCAGCTGCCTCACTGGCCCTATCCCCTGCAGGTTCCTGGGGAGACCAGTGCCCTAGTGAGGCTTGGGTAGGCTGACTCCCAGCTGCTTTTCCATACCTTCCAGGTTGTATAGATTTTCCTGATTAATTCCTGGTTAGCGCTTGGAAGCCCAGTTTAGGTTGGATTCTGCCAGTTCCCCCAGAGCCAGGTGCCAGCTACTTTTAGTTTGATTAATTCTCAGGCCTTCCTGCTTCCATGATGGGCTGCCATACATTCATTTGTGTGTGTGTGTGTGTGTGTCTGTCTGTCTGTCTGTCTGTCTGTCTGTCTGTCTGTCTGTGATCTTAGATGCCCACACATTGCTACCCTCCTGGCAACACCATATGACACTGGCCTTGGCTTAGTTTTCCTCACCTGGAAACTGAGGCTGCATGAGGCATGCCCAGCTAGTGAGGGATGGGTGAGGGTAAAGTGTGGCAGTCTCTAAGGTCCTGGCCTCCATTTTCTCCTGCACTCACCCCAACTCATAGCCTTGCCACTGTAGGACTAGCATCATATAGGAACAACAAGGCCACAGATGTACTCCAAGCCTTGCCTTCCCAGTTGGAAATCCAGATTCTATGGCATTAGAGCAATTTCTAAGCCAGGCCAGCAATCTCGCCAGTCATGTTAGCGCAAAACCATTTGGGTTTGAATAACTTGGTGAGCAAGCAGTGTGACTTTAGAGACCCAGTTGCCCTGGAATGCATTTCTAAACAGGAATTAGCTGACACAGGCAGTATCGGCTGGAAAAACAAGGTCTGGGTTGGGTGGCCCAGAGGTCCCCACTGACTTCACCAGCACTGCCCCCTTGGTGGTTGTGCCATTAGAAGGCATGCAGTTGACAGGGGTCAGCAGTGGTTTGTTTAGTCCTTAAGGTTCCTGTTGTCATTTTTAGGAAGAAAATTACAGGTCTTTCACTCTCTTAAACCTGTACAGTAATAATTAGCCAGGCTCCAGTGAGAGGCCGGTCACACTTGACCTTGGCTGCTGGACAGAGAAGTGACCCATTGGAGTCTATGCAAATCCTTTAACCCTGACCAGAAGGGAGACTGATCAGAGAGGTATTTAACAGAGAATGGTTACCATGCGTATTAGTTCATTTCTTAATTTTCCAGGTTTCAGGTAACCTTGAGGACAAGAGCAAAGAACTCTCAGGTAAGGATCAACAAACCAGGACCTACCATGCAGATGTGGCCTGAGTATACGCAGGCCTGCTTATCTATACCTTGTCTGGAGCTGTTTACCTGTAGCAAGGAGCTGTAGCTACCAACTCTAAATATTCACTCCTAGATCCTTTATAGACCCAGGTCAATGACCTCTACCCTACTTTACAAAAGCCAATGACCTCTATCCTACTTTACAAAAGCCACGTTTAAATTACTTAGCCTTCATTTTTTGACCTTTGTACTTGGAAAGGTATGGCTCTGTGACTTGCCTTACCTATGTCCAAGATACCTTGGATCTAGGAACTATGCAGGGCATGTATGAGTCACTTCCAGACAGAACTTGTGTTCCCAGATGTGCACTATAGTTTAGCTTTCAAGTGTCCACAAAGGGCTGTGAGTCAAGCCTTGGTTCCCAGCTTGGTAATATTGGGAATTCTGAGGGCATGCTAGGAGTCCTTAGGTCACAGGGAGTGTAACCCCAAAAGCCATTGTGACCCCAGGTCTCTCCTCCTTCACTACCAGCCAGAAGGTGGGTAGGTTTCCTCTGACGGATGCTCCCATCATGGTGCCTTGCTACAGCCCCAAAAGCAAGTGTCCTGAAAACTCCAGAATCTTGAGACAAAACAAACTTTTCTCTTTGTAAATTGATTGGTGCAGGGATTTTGTTACAGTAGTGGAAAGCTAACTGACATAGCACAGCCCTTGGATATTCACCAGATACCTAGCTTGCCTTGCAGTGCCAAGAGATCCCTTAAGATCATAAAGGACATTGACCATGAATTGAGTGTGTTTAAATCCCTGAGATTTGATCACTGTTGCTTAATGAATAGGTTTTGCTAAGTTACTGGCTTATTCATATAGCTTTTTGTTAGAGTTCAATATAAGGCAGGTTAAGATGTTTAGAACCATGGCTAGCATATAAGAAAGTACACAGTAAAAACTAGTGAAAATAATTTGTGTCAATTACTATTAAGAAAATATGCATTATTTTCATATATTATCTCATTTTCAACTTCACAATGACTGGATGGTAATGACTATTTTTTCTTCATTTATTCAATAAAAATCTATAATACTTGTTTGTGTGATCAAATGCTAGATACCAGGACACGGATGTAAGTAGCAGGCATTTTTTGTCCATATAGAGGGGATACATTTACTCAATATTATGAGCAAAAGTGATATTGAAAGACGGTAACCCAGAGCGGGGTGGTAGAAGCTAGATAGGGGCTTACAAGATGAAGACAGGAGAGAGACATTGCAAGGCAGAAGATCTGGCCAGAGAATGATCCAGAAGCCAGACATGCTATGCTCTTTGGGAGGAATGCTGAACAGACTGACATGACAGAGACAAGCATCCTGACCCCTCCAAGGCCACTGGAAAGGTGAGGCGACTTTCAGAGTTGGGCACGGAGGAGTGCTATAAAGTGCTGTCTCCTAGATACAACATGGCTGCCGCAGCTACGAATTCACAATGTCTGTAGCCCTGCACAGACCTGTTTATGTGTGCAAACACACCCACATGCACACATGTGTGAGCGCGCACACACACATATCCCCAAACAATGGGACAACTGGCCTGAAAGCTCTAAAGCCACGAGCTGAAGTGAACCTTTCACCTGATTATCTGGGTCGTCCATTGCAACAATGAAAGACTGGCCCCTGAGGGTCACTTCTAGCCACGTGCTGAAGAAATGAAGATTTGGATAAAACTTTTTTCTGGTTTGTTGTGAGCAACTCTATGATCCATATAAACCAGATCTGGGGAGGCCTGTGGAGAAAAGGGGGCAAGGGAAGCATCTTAGGACTGAACTGAGCTTAGGGGAAGGATTCACAAAGACCTGGGCTACAGAAGAAATCAGAGAGAGGAAGAGTGGGGTCAAGCCTTCAGCAGGTCAGTTTCAGTGTCAGAGAAGGTGGCTCCCTCTCCTGTCTCAGTGGTGTGCACCTCTCATCTACCTTGATGCCAGGCAACTCTGAGACCTTGAACTCCATGTCATCCAAAAAGTAAGCTCAGCACATGGCAATGGCTGGGCGCCTGGTTACTGTCTGACCCACATCAACAGAAACTTGAAGCAACATGAAATTAGGATGAGCTCATCTATACGATAGACACCTCTAAAAAGAAGGGATCACAGGTTTATCCATCCTTCATTCTGAATTTCTGAATTTGAACCTGTGTGTGTGTGTGTGTGGGGGGTGTACATATGTATGTATGTACATGTATGTGTGTGTATGCTGCATTTGTGAATTTGACATTTTTGCCTCTGCACACTTGTTAAGGTCAGAGGAAGACCAACCTGGAGTTAGTCTTCCCAGGCTAGCATGCCTGTGAGCTTCCTGATGGTTCTCCATCTCTGCTTCCCCACTCTCTGTGGAGACTTCGGACTCGTGCTACCACGTCCAGCTTTACAAGGCTCTGGTGACCTGAGCTCAAGTCCTCATGATTGTGCAGCAAGCGCTTTGCCTACCAAGCCAGCCCCTCAGTCCCAGATTCTTCCCTCATCCGGACTTTTTATGACAAACAGGCCCAATCACACATCTGTTGCCCTCTCTAGAGAACATTGACCACAGGCTGATGAGCGGTCTAACTGAACAGTTCTGAGCATTAGACTCCAGAACCACACAGTATAGCTCTGCTGCTAACTGGTTAGGTGACGCTGGGCAAATGTTATATGCGTCTCTATTACTGAGTTTTCTCACCTGGAGGAGAGCACCAATTACATATGCTGTGAGGCTGAAGCAAGACTGTAGGTACAGGAGCTCAAATGTAATTCCAGCACCCAGGAAACTGAGGCAGGGGCATAGAAAATTCTAGGTCATCCTTGGCTACAGAGACACTGTATTCTAAAACTAAAATTAAAACAGAAAAAGAGGAGGGGGAGGGGGAGGAGGAAGAGGGGGAAGAAGAGGAGGAAGAGGAGGAGGAAGAGAAGGAAGAGGAAGAGGAGGAGGAAGAAGAAGAGGAGACAGTGCTATCAGACTGCTGCAATTTAAAGACTGTTGTTGGCATATGCACTTTGAAGATTCATGTATAGGAACAGATCCTGAGAATGGTGAATCTGAAAGTGAGGCCTGATGGAAAGTTGTTGTCCTTAGAAGGAATTAGTGTAGCTCTCATGGGACTCTTGTTAGCTCTCCTTCCCAGCTTGATGTCATCCACCAGGAACCCATAGGCCGTGACATTACTAAGGGGGCCCTCTCCAGAGACAGAACAAACAAGGCCATCTCACTGAACTTCTAGCCCATAAAACTGTGACCTAAATAAAAAATTATTTATAAGGTACCTAGCCTCTGGTATTTCATCACAGCAAGGAAAATGGACTAAGATGTAGCTGAGGATTTGATGCTATTACTGTAATTCAGGACTTTGATGCTACTCTAGCACATGGTGTCTGCAACATCCACATCTCAGAGGTCTTACCAGTCATTCTATTCTTAACTGATAACATCTACCCTACCATCTTCACCATCCTCCTACGTAAAAACCATATGCTTGCCTCTCCCTATCCCCGGAGCTTGGTCAACATTCAGTCATCCTTGTAGTCACCAATGTCTCTGATGACTCAGCTCCAATTCCACATTGTCCCAGTGTCCTGTGACCCACCCCCAGCTTCCTTAAGCAGAAGTTGGGATGGAGGGAGTGTGTGCTGGCCAGAATGAGCCTTGTACATTTGTGTATTTTCACCTTCATGCTTCAGCTGCTGTTGTCCCTGACTTATGGATTAGTTGAGATACAAGACTGTCATCCTTCCTTGAGACGTGTCCTCACACAGCTTGTACCTGACCAGACATGGGTGTTGTGAGGGAGCTCTGTAAGGGAAGCTACTGTCAGTGTCCTCTTGGCTTTTCCCCTCCCTCCTTTCTTACTGTTTGTTCTCTGAGCTACCTGTCCTTTCTTCCATGGTGTGTGTGTGTGTGTATGTGTGTGCGCGCGCGCGCGCGCGCGTGTGTGTGTGTGTGTGTGTGTGTGTGTATGTGTGTGAGATTCTTCACATGGAGAATTGTGAACTATCTGGCTGGCTAATCGGAAAGGTTGTTATTTCCCACAGTACATTGGTAGTTCACACTGCACTAGCAGAAAGTCAGGTTGCCAGCTAAATTCCTATGGGCTGACTTGTACTATGTTGGCAGTCATCTTGGGCAATGGATGCCTTTTAAAAACCATTATTTGACAGAAACAAAGACTGTAGCTCAGAGAATAACAACTTGTGTCATAGGCAAGACATTACCCCTGCCCATTTGTCTCCCACACTGTAGTTTTTGGTGCTTTCCAACGACTCTGAGTGAAAGACCTTGTTAAAATGTGCCTGCTGATTCCAGTTTGGGCCAAACTTTTTCTAAAACAAAACATTTCCAAAACAAAACAAAAAACAAAGCTCCCGTGCTTTAAGTCAAGTTGATCTAAATTTTTAGCTCATTATGGCTCCTCCTGACCTGTTAGGATATTCAGTACAATTCTTTCTTGGAAGAATTTCTTGGAACAGAATCATGGAAGAGATTTGTGGCTTCAAGTCCTGGGTCTGAATTCTATTAGTTAGCTCATTCTCACGACTGAGGCAAACTTCTACTCTCAGAAACTCAGTAAGGTCACCTACAGGACGAGGGTAATGGTGCTACCAATGAACGTCTACAAAGGAACAGATGTCACAATCCCTGGAAAGGGCTCTCCACATACACCAAAAACTGCATAACACCAGCAGTGGCTGGAAGCGGCTTCAAGTTGGATGGAGCATTGATGGAGTCCTGTATTACCATCATCCAGTTCCTTTTCTTTCATTTCCTTCACTTCTAAAAACCATTTCTCTAAGTAGAAAGGTTTTATTTTAGTGAGGACACACTACAATTTGTCTTGCCCTATTAGAGATCAGACCTGGAACCTTCTAGAAGACTCCTCCAAGTATTTTATATTCACAAAGTGATTCTCCCAAGCACCTTCTGTCTGTAGCAAATAGATGATTTAGGGAGGAAGCTTGGATCACTACACCCCCCACCAAGGACATTACAAGCAGGCAGGAATGCTGAATAGAGCCGGAGACCACCACTAAATCCTCAGCTATGACGGTCCAGCACAGGGAGGGATAGATAGCTGCAGCAGAGATTACTACCCTGGTCAAGTTGAGACACTCTAAGCACATGGGCTATGAACTATTTCCTCCTATTCCCAGTGGGCAGTAGATCCTGCCTCACCTGGCCTAAGCCACCCTGAGACTTGGTTTTGACCACAGAATGTGTCAAAATGATAGCCTTACAAAGGTGGACAGCCTATGCTTTCTCCCACTTGAAAGGCAGTTTGGGGGAAGGACCTTGAAGGCTGGAGGCCATCTTGATCACTGTAGCTTTAGTCAGTTCCAGAAAAAGGTATCCGCATGAGTACTCTCAACTCCACCATGTGAAGTGAGAACCATCCCTCTGAGTCCAGTCAGTTGTCCCAGCGGTGAGAAGTCAGCCAAACATAGCAGTTGTTATTTTAGGACACCAAGACTTATTACCCAGCAGCTGAGAAACAAACCAGTAGACATTTCTTGTGTCTGCACCTTCCTAATCTTCCCTTCCATTGTACACTCACCAGGTATTTCCTGTATTAGCCAGTAGCTCCCATCAGGCTTCCTACCAGCAGCACAGCAGCACAGGGAAACCTGACAGAATGCAAATTCTTGGCTCCACTACAGCTCAAGGGAAGCAGTCCTTCAGGGGTCAGGCCAGCAGTAGGTCTGAACAAGTCTGGGAGAATCTAAGAAAAACTCAAGTCTGACTAGCAAGTTGGGCTAAAGGTCATCTCCAGTACTGAACATGTTAATCACCTTTCCTTTGAAGACACACATTGCTTGAGCCTAACCTGTCTCTACTGGATCAGACCAGGCACTGGAATCTTTGATATCAAGAGCATCCCATGATAACTTTGTTGAATAGGCTTTTAGCAGAAAAGAATTGAAGATGGTCTTCATGATGTTTGGGTCCTCTCAGAAAGTGCTTACATCAAAGAGAAAGGGCCATACCTGGGATCTGGTCAGAGTGCAAGTTCGGATCCTGTGGATTTGGGGTAAGGTTGGCTTTAAGCATTTTTAATAAAGTCATCTGTGATCACCCCAGGGGACTAGCTCCAGGAGATCCAGGAATCCCCAGATCTGTAGATGTTCTAGTCCTCATTGTAAAACAGTGTTGTGTGGGCATATAACGTCATGTACCTTTTACCATCTCTAGATACTTAAGACACCCAGGACAGCACAGAGTGTCATAAAATGGCTGTTGTACCATAGGATCTAGAGACTAACGACAAAAAAGCAAAGTCTGCACATGCTCAGTATGAACACTTTTTTTTCCTGAATAACTTTAATCTGTAGTTACTTGAGTCGGCAAAGCTGGAACTAGAGAAGATTGACTGAGTCCTCCTAGGCGATGCTCTCCTTGAGAACCTCAGTTGGAGCATCAAAGCTCTGGAGAGTCACTGTCTTCTCTGGGATGTCCAAGAAAGCAATTGTAAATGGCACATCCACACTATAAATGCGTCAGCCAATGGCAGCTGCATAAAGCTCTACTGAGGTGGCCTCGGTGCCCCCTTCACAGTCTTCAAGGGAGAGTCCCTATGGCAGATGTCATTTGAGCTTTGCCCTAAAAGATGAAAAGATTTTTTGTTTAATATACATAGGGAATGATGCTCTAAAGCAAAGAGATGGGCGTTAGGAAACCTACCAGAGCCACTCTGGGAGCCTGGGGTCTAGCTGGGGAGGAATAAGGGAAGGGAAGGGAGTGGAAAATGGTTTGTGGCCAGAGTGGGAACAGGCCTAACTATCAGATAAAACATCCAGGTTTCCTGGACATGGAAGCTTCTTTAATGGGGTAGACACCTCTGTGCAGACACAGCCTGGGTTCCACATGAGCATCATGGGCGTCACCACCGCCCTCCTTTTCATGACAAGATGTATATCACAAGACAGAGGAATGCCAGGGTGACTTGGGGACTGGAATCAAACATGACACACCCATATGTTGAAACTGACCGCTCCTCATAAGGAGGTCCTCTGGTTCTTTTAAGGAATTGTCCCAAGAAGGAAGAGGGATGATGAGATTTCTACTTATAGAGAGCACAACTCAGCTCACGCGACCTTGTGTCATGCTTCAAACAAAGTATGTGTGATGGAATTAAAAGTTCTACCACGCAGCTACCCTTGGGCAGCCTGGGTGACCACATTGTGGTAACAATACCAGCATTGTGCTGACATTCAGGATTTTAAAATGCCACTGCACAAGCAGGTGAACAAATGCCCGCCCCTCCCCCCCAATGCAAGAGAACACACCCACCTTTGTCAGGCTGACTATCCTCTTTAATGACCCACAAGGTCCTGACCAGCTAGCATGAGAACGAAACAGCAACCATGAAACAGGTCAATAAAAGTCTGCTTGAGTTATGGCAGGGGTGGGGGGCGGGGGCACCCTCTCACTAAATTAATTAAGCTCTTTATATGTCCCTGTGTTCTTCCTGGCATTTTCCGGTTCACTCTGCTTGAATGCTTGCAGGAGGATTAGTGCCAAGCTCTCAGAGGACTGATTCAAAACAAAAGCGGGGTTCCAGAGAATTCCTGACCCACCAGCAAACCGAGAGCCAGTGACTTTGGGTTGGTTAGCACGCTTCACTTGTGATCACACCCTGCCTCCCAGAGAAGACAAAAACAGGGAGCCACTGTTTGAATTACAACTCAGGGTGAACCAGCAAGTGGCACTGTCCTCACTATGACTTCTATGTGTTCCCCATCCCCAAATCAGACTGTTTTAGATAAAGGTGCCAACAGCGGTTTCCCACTTTCTTGGCCTCTTCTTCTCCATCTCACGATAATTTATGTCTTTCCCGCTCACACTAGCTATTCCCGGAAGCCCCTGGCAGCTTCCTGAGACATCTTTACAGGCACATGGTCTATTTTTGGCCTGGTAGGGACTAGACAATGATTAATGGATGGGAATTTTGGTTTTCTGGCAAGAGAAGCTTCAGTTTAGGCTGGAAAGGTCTTTGGGTATTGATCAGGCGCTCATCAAAGTCAAAGTGGGAAACCGAGGTGTGTGTGTGTGTGTGTGTGTGTGTGTGTGTGTGTGTGTGTGTGTACAAGCTTGTGCAGCCTTCACATGTATGCCTTGTGTATGAGCATGAATACCACTGCCTTATACTCTTTCCAACTAATGTTTCTGTCCCTTTGGAGTTTCAAGGAATTGTTCCACTTTGCAGCTCTTTAACATTGATGAGGCTGTCCTTTACATTTCAAAGAACTGTGGAGCACAGATAAAAAACATATAGTCCAACTCATTTCCATTTAAAGCACCTTACCCAAGCACCTGCCATGTGTGAGATAGTGGTGTCTTACCACGCTTTGGGTGAGCAAGATGAAACTGATAGAGGTGCCTCTGACTTCAAGGAAATTAGACTGTCCTAATTTAAGAGGGGAATGGCTAAGATGAATGGCAGCCTGCTCACAGTGATAAGCCCTGACATTTCCATTACCAGCTACAATATGCAAAGTGCATGCGGATGCGCTTGTGTCTACGTGGTTAGAAGGCTACTCTTATCTCCTGCCAGTGGATGCTGGTGGTCTCAGATTGCTTTCCCACTGGTTCATACAATGCAGAAGAGAAAAGCAATCAGCTGGAGTCACAGCCTGTTGCAAAGGAGGAGTGAGCCGGGAGACTGACCGAGAAAGTCTAGGCTTTTGTAGTAACTTAGATTGTGTCAAATGGGAAACAAAATGCCCATTTCTCAAAATCGCCGGGAACCATCTCCATGGTTTCTTACTCCAGTGTCCTCATGGTGGCCAGTTCACAATGCCTGTCACATCCCTTCCCCTCTTACTGATGCTTCCTTTCTCAAACCACATGTACCTTGTGCAAAGGTGACAGGCCACATTTCAGATGGGCTGTGTTGTCCTCTGCCTTCAACCACTGCCTGGTGCCCCTGCCCAACGTGTCTCCTGTCCTAGGGCTCTGAGAGAGTAGTTCCTTTGCTCTTTGAAGAACAGTTGATTTGTCTTTGTGTGGAGGAGGGGCTACGGGAAAGGGAGGTTACCAGGAAGATCAGCAACCCTAGTTGGGTTACTTCCCGTTTTGAAACCTAAGGACTTGTTTGCAATCAAGGATGGGTGTAAAGGTGGCTAGACAGTCTCCAGTGTGCCCTAAGGACCGTCTGTGACATGCAGTAAGCAAGCCTGGCAGGGGACTCCTGATCCTGTTTCTCACATAACAGCACTCTTTGAGGGGCTGAGTCACTCTAGGTACACGGCAACACATGGCAACATGTAGGGATCTTGACCTGGTGCAGGAAGGGTTGCCTGGGGGTAGATGCTTCTCAACCAATGATCTTCCTTCCTCATCCCATAGAGAAGGAGTTGTTGGAGCAGATGAGAACTTTCTACTTCCTGCAGCTCACAGGAAGCACAATTCGGGATCCTCGAACCTGACACCACAATCACCACCTTCGTTTAAGGTACCATCATCTTCTACCTGCAATAGGCTCTGAACCTCTGCCTTCCCCACTCACACCCTGGCCTTTCTGCAATGCTTAGTCCTTACTGCAGTCAGTTCAGAATGTCACTCTACAACCCAGGCTTGACTGGCCAGAATGTGACATCACCTGACCAGTGTGACTGGTTCAGGGATGGGCTGTAAGCTAAGCCAGGGGATAATTATAACTCCATCCATTAAGCACTTACTATGTGCCAGACACGTAACATCCAGCACTTCAGTTGACTCTCCCAGCAGCCTTGTGGGGTCAGCACTCTTATTGCAGGAGGGGTTAAATAACCTGTTGAAGGAACCTGATAAGGTCACTGTCTGAACCTGACTCCTGGACTCCAAGTTGACATCAAATGTTCTTTGGGTGTTTAAGTATATATCTTCAGTGAGGCTGGCATTATGGTGTAACAGAGACCAACCAGGGAAGGGAAGAAATTGTAAGGCTGATGGCTGTCTGGAACTTGGGAAGGTCCTCCTCTCCTGCTTTCTCCAGTAACATCAGGGCAGCATGCATACCCTTTATGTTCTCTCTCTCTCTCTCTCTCTCTCTCTCTCTCTCTCTCTCTCTCTCTCTCTCTCTCTCTCTCTCTCCCTCTCCCTCTCCCTCTCCCTCTCCCTCTCTCTCTTCCACAGATGACCACCATATACATCTTGATGCATTGATCAATTTTCCCATCTGATACTGATGCAGATGGTTTCATGTGTGTGCATTCATTGTAGTGTAAAATCTTTGAGATCCGTTCCTTTTGGTTCAGGGTGAATCTCAAAGGGTCTCATCCTTACTTATGCATATAAGGGGCCAACCTGAGAGAGGAAGGGCCTATTGTACCCTGGGATCTGGATCACAGGAGTCAGAGTAAGAGGTGCATAATCTCTACAGGGCACAGACCTGGCTAACCCCGCCCTGATGGGACTGTTGGGCTCAGAAAATGCTACCCCAAATGAAGTCTCAGCGCCATGCTGCTCTTTGGCTTTCTGTCTCCCTTTGGCCCGTCACTCTGTCACTCTGTCACTCTGTCCTGCTGAGAGTCTTATAAACCAGAACTTCTTCCACGAGGCCAGAAATCCTTCCCCCCAAAGTCAGTCAGAGTGTCTAAAAATACTATTCTAACCTTCCCCTTCCTAGCTTCATGACCACAGGTCATCAAACCAATCAAGACTCTCATTCAAGAGGGTCCTGTCCTGTCCCAGAAAGGAGGAAATTCCACAGGGAGGGCTCAGAAGGTTCTGAACCCAGGCTTGTCTAGATTGCCCACTTGGTCTGTTAGCAGTAACTCAGCCCCATTCATGTTGGTATGCCCCTCTTTTATTGAGTCTGAGCATAAAAATGGACAGTTCTCTTTAGGGCTTGGAGTCCTAATACACCCCCTGTGCCTGCCAAACTCATGATTACATCAGTGTATTACCCTTTCTCTCGTTAAACTGTGATTTGTCGAAGGGGTGTCTACTGGGATGGTGTGGCAAGAGTGATTGTACACTGCTCCCCTGCTGGGAGGATAAGGCCAGTTCTCAGGTCTGTGGGCCTGAACTCTTTTAGGTCATGTGCTCAGTGAATTGTAGCTCGTTGAATTCATTTTCCTACTGAGGAGAGTTGATGTTAGCACTTGAGACTATTGGATTAATTATCTTTCTGAATATGAACACACACAGTTGCTGCATTCATAGTATGGCCAGCCTTCCTCCACACACTCCACTTGTCAATGGAGTAGTATTATTCTAATAAAATGGTTGCTGCACAACTGATGTTGGTTTCTTTAATTCTTGACCATACACATGGCGCATACGTTATATGATATCATAAAAGCCCATAACAAGGTACTTAGAAGTAGTCAGAATCACAGAGATGGAAGGCAGAGTGCAGCAGAAGGCAGGGAGGGAGACACATTTCGGGACATATAGTTTCAATGTGTTTCATGAGTCGTGGAAACAGATGGTGGTGGTGTTTCAGCAACATTAGGAGCTCACATGGACATCACTTGAAATACATACTGGACAATACAGACTTTGAATTTTCAAATTACTTAAATCTATTTGGATTTCAGCAGATGAATATAATATTATATATATATATGTATATACACCCTAATGTATAGAAAACCAGCAAGGGATCCCAGAAAATCTCCCAATGATTGAGAAAAATATATAGTGTGAAACATTGAGAAATGTCATTATTTAAAAAAAGTAGTCTTTGTACTGGGTGTACTTGAATCTTCCTGCCATCCCAAGACCTGGAAGGCTGAGGCAGGAGGATTCAAGCTGGAGCTACATAGGAACAACCTGTCAAAACCCAGATGATTTAATTTGACCTTCTGCTGTGACCCATGAGGAACTGAATAGAAACACTAGACCTTGTCTCTCCCCTTACTGTTTTTCAGTGTTAAACCATTAGTGACGAGGTTCTTAACCTTTTCTGTTTCAATGATAAAAGTCCATCAGCCCTTTAATGTCACTTCTATATTTAAGTACTCTCAGTGCCCAGCCCTGAATTTGCTTTATGTCTCTTAAGAATCATTACAATGATAATTTACACAAACATTTTACTATAATAAAATATTTTGAAAACATCACATTTGAGTTTTTCTAATGAATTTTGTATTTATGTATTCTGGAGAACTTAGGCGTCTCAGGAATGAAAGCACTAATGTTGCATTTTGCCATGCAGAGAACTATGATCAAAGACGTGCTTTATTTCCATTATTTTTTTTTCAAAACAGAATCTCATTGTATAGCCCAGACTGACCTCAAACTCTCACTATCCTCCTGCCTCAGCCTCTCTAGTCCTTCAAAATGTGAGTGCGTGTATATTTGTTTCCTTAAAATGAATAGCATTATTGGTGTTAAATATGTGGGCTATTTTTTGGTTCCAATTTCTCCTGCGAAATTAGTATGTGCTTCTCTATGTGGTATGTATAAATAATGTATGTATGTATGTTCCAGCCCCATATTCTTTCTGTACTTCAAGCACTGTCATGTTCTGGCTCCCAGGAGGCTCAGGAACCACATGTATGGTTCTGATAAGAGCTGGACTCACCAGATAGTTTTTTTTACACCCTATCAACCCTCCTGTCTCCGCAAATTCACCCTTTCTTTTCCTAATCCTACTTTGCAGTTTCTCTAGCTTATTGCAGCACTGCGGTGCATGCGGTTCTAATTGCAAGGGACACGTGGATATCAGCTCATTTTATATTGCAAGATAATAGTACTACAGGACCAAAATACTAAATTTTTAAAAATTGTCCTAACTGCCTAATCTAGTGAAGATGATAGCAGAGTGGAAGGATGTCAGTGTCAGAAAGAGACAGATGCAGACAGATGCAGACAGACAGACAGACAGACTGCTGCTGAGCCACCACACCCATGGCTGTCGTCTCTGAGAGTCTGGATGACTTACTTCCTTCTGGCCTGCGCATCTGTCAGACCACCTGAGCAGTCCCTGGACTCCTGAGTCCCATCTTTTTGGGTTTTGTTTTGTTTTTTTTTTTGTTTTGTTTTCAGTGCAAACACCCAAATGTGGCCTTTACCCTTCAGGGTTCCCCCAGAGTGCACCTGGGCACTTCCTAAGTTGGTGTGGAAAGAAGAGTGAGGCAGTGTTGCCATCCACTTCAGAATGAGAGGTCCCCTCCTTTCTCCATTTGTTCCCAACAACTGTGTCTGAGGACTAACAGGTGCCAGACACACTGGAGGCTCCAGAGATATAGCCGTGACAGGACCCCATGCCTTCAGACTCACATTCTGTAGGAACGGGACACCAAGAAAGAGGGTGAACACAGAAATGGATGAAGTGGCTTTAGATCGTGCTAGGTGTTGCACAGACTAGATGGGGGAATCACACTGGGGAGGAAAGGAACAGAGAGAGAGATGTGGCCGGCAGCTCTCTAAAGGTGAGGTGGTCTGAAGGGCCTTGCTGATGGCCCTTCATGTACAAGAGACTTCTCTGGAAGAGGGTGCCTCTTGACTCTTTCTGAAGTGGAAAGGGCTCTGGGTAGAGGTGTGGGCAATGAGGTTTGGAAAGACAAGCAAGATTTCCTACTCTATCACCTGACTCTTGTTCCAGAAGCTTACCATGGGCTCAGAAGTGTTTCAGACCAAAGGTCTCAGCGGTAAGGTCAAGGAGCCGCTGTCCCTCCCCTGCCCATCCCAGGCTCAGACCCTTTCTCGCAGCTCATGTTTAAGCCCAGCCTTATTTTTAGCTTCCCGCTAGCTTTCCAGCTTTACCAAAACCTCCCCTTCATAGAAGAAGAGACACATTTCTCTTTGTGGTGGGGACGCGCTTGCCAGTGAGAGGCAGCATGGCAACAGGAAGAAGCATTAGAGTGATAAGGGCAAGACTGGAGCCTTCGCCAAGTCCTCAAACCCAAAGCTGTGTTCAGTCAAGAATATCTCACTAGGTGATGGTGGCACACGCCTTTAATCCCAGAACTAGGGAGGGTAGAGGCAGGCAGATCTACAGAGTGAGTTCCAGGACATCCAGGGATACACACACACACACACACACACACACACACACACACACTCACCTCTCCCATTAGGGTCCCAATTAAGCAGTCATATCACCCATCCTAAGATCTGCCATGAGGAGAACAACCACAAAACTCGACAAATGTGCAGGTGCTCCTCCCTCCATTTTGTGTCTTGTTAGTAAAGGGCATGTCTTCTGGGCACGTCCATTATAGAGGATTAGGCTTTACACAGCGAATCGACTCCAGCATTGCAATTTCCCTTTGTCAACACTAAGCCAAGAGAAATCTGGCGTCTCCAGCTCCTTCTCAGTAGGGCATCTTTTGACAAATTTGTCAGTCAACAAATCAAATGCTTGGCACCATTTTAACTATACGAGCTTTAATATCAAACCTGGAATCTCTGCTCAATGGGCCATATCAACAGGTTTAGACTGGTTTAGTTTTATGTTCCTTCCGAAATTATCCCACACCCTTAAAATCCATTCCACACAAATTCCCCAGACGTATGCTTGAATGAGTCAAAAATTAAAAAAATGTAGGTACATAGCATGCTTTAGAGTTTTGTGTCTTAACCTGGTGACACAGATCTGGTCTATAGCCTTAAGCCTAGTTCCTGCCCATACTTTGGTTCTGGGCTGATATGGGCCTTGTATTCTTTAGAACACCTAAGGGAATCCAGCCTTATGGTCCACACCACTCCCTACTAGCAGGCACTGCTTCATTCCAGTTGTAGACTTACTAGATATTCAGACCCTGAACCAGTCAGTGGGTGTTGAGTGGTGGCAGCTTCCTTTTGTTTAGATGGGCTTTCTAACCTTCTCAAGCCCAGCCGTTCTCCACAGTCTCACATAGACTGTATTGCCTGCTCCGTGACAACAGGAGAGTTCAGCAGCATCTACTCTTACATCTGATCTTCATCCCTTGGGTGGTGGTAGTATTACTAGGAAGTGTGGGACCTTCAGGAGTAGAACATACTTTGGTTATTTGGGACGGAGACTATGACCTTGTTCATGCAGTAAACAGCCAATGTTAGATGGTATGTCCACCAGAGTCTCAAAGCAATGGGTCCATATGATCATGGATTGGACCCTTCTAAACTGTGAACCAAAGTAAATCTTTTTTTCTCTTTATAAGTTGATTATCACGAGTATTCCATTATACTAATGGAAAGCTAACTGACACAATCTCTGAAAGTTCCTATCACCTATGCCCCTCTTCAAAGACTCTTCTTTCAGTTTAGGAAATATAGCCCAAGCTGATTTTAGTCCCTCTAGCACTGAGTCTCCATGCCTGTGTCTCTAGGTCTGCCTTTTGAGATCTTGAAAAGGCACAAGGAGCGCAGGGTCCTTCCTCCTCCCTCTGTGCTGATATCTCCCCCTGGATCCTAGGGGTGCTTTTCCATTTGTTTATTAGGTGCCTGCGTCATATCAGATTTGGACACAGAATCCCTTACACTCTCACAGCCTTCTGACCACACACTCCAGGAATGCTTCAGTTTCCATTTACTAATATCTAAGGTTCAATTTTGCTTTAGAAAGATTATATGATATCATGATCTGGCACATACATACCAGGAACCAGTCAAGGAGAGGAGAAAAAACAGTGGAGAGCAGTGGGTGGATGGATGGATGGATGGATGGAAAAGAAGACATGTTGATTGATGTTTATTACTCTGTAGAATACCTTTAAAGCCTCTTTCTTTAGACCCCTTCTCTCCTTGCTCCAGGATCTTTTCTGTTTCCCGGACCCTAGCAACTTCTTATTCTTGTATAGTGCACAGGCTAGTGCAGATCAATAAATGTAGTTAAGACAATAAGGAGGGTATCCCTTAAAAGTATCTCATTAAGTGCACCCACAGACCCTGTTAGTCCTATGAGAACAGTGATGTATCTGATCATCCATTCCTATAGGTCTCTACCACCACAGCTCCATCATTCCTGACTGAGTCAATCCACACAAGCATTGCTCTGCTCTAAAAAACAATGTTGTTTATGGCCTTAAAAATAGTAAATAAAAAGAGGAGACTGCCCTGAAGTATTTGTTACTGCTTGGGATCCTTTTCTCCTACATCATGTTTAGGGAATCTGGGTTCCCCAACGAAGCTGGTTCTCAGTTTTAGCAGTAGCTCTTTCGTAGGTTAGCATGTGTTGCCTGAAAGCCTCTGCTGAAGTCCTGGCTTTCAGGACATTCAAGCATGACTTACTTGGTCACAGAAGATGTACTTCCTTAAGATGAGGTCCCACTGGGGTAGGTTGGCCCTTAATCCAACATGATTGGTGTTATAAGACAAAAATGTGCCTACATATGTGGACATGAGGGGAGCATGCTCTCTGACAACAGCGGCAGTGGGCAGCTGTAGTTGCAGGTCCAGAAACCACAAAGATTGGCAGCCACCACCAGAAATCAACAAGAGGCAAGGAGATACTTGCTGGAGTTTCAAAAGAGTGTGGCCCAGCTGATACCTTGACTTGAGGCTTCTGACCTCCAGAAATGGGAGAAAACATGTCTGCTGTTTTCAGGCACCTGTGTTTGTCACAGCTGCCTGATACAGCTTTGTCTTTGTATCTACAGGGGACAAAAGTCTTTCAAATGGAACCAAATAATTGATTTCAACTGGGCAAGTTCGAGTAGAGCCTTAGAAGCAAATACGTACTCTTGGAAGAGTCTAGAAAAGGTCTGATTTCTTCTAAGTTATCTTTTTATTATCTAAATCTAAATCAGTACTAATGAGGTCTAAGGGTGAAGGGGTAGGAGGGAGAAATGGTATGGGCTGTGGGCAAACACGTCATGTGCCCCAGGTCCAGCACATGATCAGCCCTACAGTCTCTCACAAGACACTAGAGGAAGAGGTCCTACAGCAGATGGTTCACAGAAAGAAAACACATAAGGGGTGCAGTGGGGTGAGGGACGAACTAAGGAAGAGTAGTTGGCCTTTGAGTCTGTGAGACACTGTTCCACTGAGAGACACAGAGAGGGGCAGACACAGGACACCAACCAGGCAGGAGGGAGGAAAAAAACCTTCATCCTCTGTCTTCTCGTGCCAGGGCCTCCCATTGGCTGAACTGGCAGGGAGCCCAGAGGACAGAGTAGCCTGCAACAAAGAGAGGGCAAAGGGCAGGGAGAGGACCCAGGGAACCAAATGGAGAATTTCCAGGGCAGCCAGGAATTCTTCTTTCTGAGCTTAGCGTTCTCATCCCACTCTGCTGACAGGATGATGAGGACAACCTGAGAGAGGCCAGGGGGAGGGAGAGACACTAGGGTGGTAATGAGTCGTAAGACCCAGAGGTAACTCCTTACAAATACCGAGCAAATAGACAACTGACAGACTGAACCAGCTCTCAGAAGGCATGCACGTTACTTTGTTTTCTCCGTGATAGACTCGGATGAATTAGGCTTCGGCTCCATGTCATAAAAGGCACAGAGGGAATTGCATAGCATATTAGAGATAATTAACTTCAAGCCAAATCAGGGCTGCCAGAATTCAGGAAGGATTCGAGTCAATCTTATCCTAAACGGGCACTGAGGCCCACGTACAGGAAAGAAAATAGAAGGCAATTGATTCAAAACATTCAGTACCTCACAGCCGCAGGAGGTTTGGATGCAGGCATTAGTGCCTGCGACTAAAATAGCAGATTCATCTGGCAGCATGTGACAGGAGGGGGAGAACTTCCTTGGCCACTGTGCAGTGACCCAAAGTGTTGTCCGTTATCTAGGGATGGTTAAAGCAGAGGCAGCAAGATGGAGCTTCCTCAGGGCAAGGTTCTGAAGGGGAGACGACACAAGGCCGACTTTCAGCATCTCTGGGGAGCTGTGTCTCAGCTCTCCTCTATCCACAAAGACTGAGTGATGGCACGTCTGCCATGATGGGCTGACTGGGTTGGAGGTCCCTGTGCTCTGCTGCACTGGATCCTTGGCAAGCGGCAGAGGCAGGAGAGGAAACAGTACTCAGGAGCTTTGCCTGTGTGCTGTCTTAACTAGGAGCCAGAGAAGAATTCAAACTTAGGTTGTTCTCAGCGCCCTGCCATATGACTCAAGCACATTAGCCAGGCTCTTGGGGCATGGTCTTGACAAGCCTTAAAGAAACGGTGTTGCTGTGCTATCGATGAAGATGAGGATCACCTGTGGGTGCTCGGGCTGGGCTGCTGAGGTGAGGGACGCTGGAGAAACCCAGTCCTTCAGAAAAGGCACCAGAGGCGTTCTCCTTTACTTTCACATGGGTCTCCACGTCCATGGGTACCACAAAGGGACGTAGTGCTGCTGGAATCTAAAGGGCAGTGGCACAGAGGATCCCAGAGCCTTGATGGCAGGCCCGAGAAGAGCTGTGTCCTCCCACTGCCCATCTTCTCACAGCAGCACTTCCAGCTCAGTAAGATGAAAGTGACCTTCTTAAGGAAGCCATCTCAAGCTTGGCGTTTCTGCATCTTTCAGTGTGTGTGTGTGTGTGTGTGCGCGCGCGCACGCACGCACGCGCGTATGTGTGTACGTATGTGTGTGCGTATGTGTGTGTATGAGTGTGTGTGTGTGTGCGCGTATGTGTGTGCATATGTGTGTGTATGTGTGTATGAGTGTGTGTGTGTGTGTGTGTGTGTGTGTGTGTGTGTGTGTGGGTGTGTGCTGCTGTGGGGGGGGCGGGGAGATGTTCTAGCTGGTACTCAGCTTCAGAGCTGTGTGACACCATTTCCACACACGACTCCTACTGATCGTATGCTATCTGTCAGGTCCAGGTCAAAAATTACTCCTCCCTGTTAACTATGCGCCTCATCTATCACTCTATCCCATCCCATCTGCTTTCTGCAGAGGTCCTGGGCCTCATCTGAATCTCTTCTTTAGAAATAGCAACCCCCGGGCAGTGGTGGCACATGCCTTTAATCCCAGCACTTGGGAGGCAGAGAGGCAGGAGGATTTCTGAGTTCGAGGCCAGCCTGGTCTACAAAGTGAGTTCCAGGACAGCCAGGGCTATGCAGAGAAATAGCAACCCCTCCCCATACTAGAACATGGGCCTGGGGGCAGGGGTGTGTCTGTCTTCTCTCCACATCTCCGGGACTTAGTGCAGTACCTAGCATATAGTAGGTACTAAATAAGTCATTTCAGAGCCATAGGCAGACGGATGGGGTTCGAACCCAAGCTAGATGCTTTGCAGATCTCTTTACCTGCCTCTTGGGAATCCGGTTTCTTGGCTGTCCAGCAGCAGCCTGTTTCTGAAGCTCATGGATGCAACTTCCCTGGCCCGGGCCGCCAACCATAAGCAAGCTTTCTCTGCACATGGACTCCTAAGAAAGAGACAAGCAGCACTTCTACCTGGGCTGCAGCTCATTTCATTTCTTGGCTCAGGTGTGGAGACTATATTCTTTAGGCCAAAATCTTGGACACTGACCTGGAAGGGCCTTATCATCTCCCTCGCCACCTTCCCTCTCCCCACCAATGCCTCTACCCAGTCTGATCCTAGGGGAGTAAACTGGGATAGCAATGATATCATGGAGCCCAAGAATTATCCAGAAAATGGAAACTGAGGCTCAGATGGAGACGTGAGCTTGCTGTAAACAGTAAGTGGATGATGGAAAAGAAACTGAGCTAGTTTCCTTTGTATCCATATTCCAAGCTCTTTCCAGTAACCTGTGAGGTGGGGAAAGAGAAGACTTCACCAGTTTTCATTATCTCTAGGGTGACCCAGAGTCCATCAGGATAATTCTGTTGTCTCAGCTTTACTGTCAGCAGATTGGAGTACTCAGCCAATTTCTGTATGTTTGTGTGTCTGTGTGTCTGTGTGTGTGTGTGTGTGTGTGCACGCATGTGCATGTGTATTCATGTGTATATAGGTTCACACACCTTAGAAGGTTGTGTGGAGGTTGACATGAGGGTAATAAAAGCACCAAAGTAGCTTTTCCTTGACATCTAGGTTCAAAGATCAAACTGGTAGTTTTGTGATTCGATCACTATAAATACACAGCTGTGTCCTTCACAGGATGCCTGGTGTGAAGCACCCACTGTCTGTTGGCTTCTCCACTGGTCCATCTATCTGTCCCCAGCTCCAAGACATCTGGTGCCTGTGGTTGATCCATTAGCAGTCCTTCCTGCCCCAGAGCAGAGCAATCCAGGACACCATGAAATATTTAAGCAGTCTTGACAGCAGATAGCTTCCTTTAACTGGATTCTGTTAGGATCATGGGTTGGGTTACAGATGAGGCCTGACCAGCTAAGGCTGAGAAGCTGAAGGTCTAGTACAGGATTAACCACACCCAGCAAATGGACAGAGAAATGAACAACAGCTTATGGTTCCGTTTTGAAAGATACATGGAGCTGGAGAGCTCAAGTGTTGGTCTTGCAGACCCCTAATGAAGGGACCAAAGACTTACAAATCCATCCCCAACTCTGGAAAACTCACAGTCCTGAGTCAGATCTGGGTTCCATTCCAGCCTGGCCTATTTCTAGCTCCTATGGTGAATTACTGCAGTATGCCAAGACTCATTTTCTTAGTGTGTGAGTTAGGGGGGACCCACCTTACCTTCCAGGAACACCATGAAACTTAATTACTTTAAGGTGTTTGGAGGTGTGTGGCAGTCACTCATGTTGTGTCATACTATATATCATGTTATGCATTCTCTCTGTCAATGTATTCAGTGGATTCTTACCTGGTTCCATGTTAGAAGGTACAGGTAGGCATTGCCTAGGAGGTGGAACATGATTGTGTTCAAGGTCACCTGCACTGGAACTTAATCCATGCCACTGGGCATCAGAGCATAGTACTAAGTGGATTTTATGAAACAAGTCCGAGGAACAGTTAATGTTCAGAGGTGTGGGTTGGGTATTGTGTTAAGTGCTTTGTCCACCATGCTAAAAGAGGTGTGGGTTGGGTACTGTGCTAAGTGCTTTGTCCACCATGCTAAAAGAGGTGTGGGTTGGGTACTGTGCTAAGTGCTTTGTCCACCATGCTAAAAGAGGTGTGGGTTGGGTACTGTGCTAAGTGCTTTGTCCACCATGCTAAAAGAGGTGTGGGTTGGGTACTGTGCTAAGTGCTTTGTCCACCATGCTAAAAGAGGTGTGGGTTGGGTACTGTGCTAAGTGCTTTGTCCACCATGCTAAAGGATAAAACATCATACAGCACACTGGCAAAAGCCTGTCTGCTAAGCACTGATGGCCCTCACTGGCTTTATAGACAGACCAATTCAAGTTCATGGCTATAAAATAAATTGTTTTAACGGGACCAAGGAAAGCTGGTTGGGGAGTATATGAGAATGCTTTAGAGTCACAATAACGAAAATGATTTTTCCTGTAGAAATGCCAACACTGGAAGTGTTTTTATAGCTGCATGCTCATGGCCATAAAATCCAAATCCTCCCGGCTCCCCTAATGTTACATCATGTTGGGCCTTCCCTTTCACCGCCATCTCTGGCACTGCTAAGCCTGCTTGACACCTTCTTATCCTCTTTGCCATCTTTCCCAGCATGTGATGATGAAGTCTCTCCAACAAGGCATGCGCATGTTCACACTACAGTCTTTCAATTTGTTGCTCTTGGGGTCTGGTGAGAAGAAGAGGAACCCTACAAAGCCAATTGTGTGTTATTTGTAAGACAGACACTCGGTGCAGGAGAGACTTAGTTACGTGGCCGTGTTCTCTCTGAGCAACCTGGCAGCCACAGCCCTAAGGGAAACTGAAGTCGGAGCAGTTCACTTCCCCTGAGAGAAGCAGATCCTCATTGGTCCCCTCAGGATGCAGTCTGAGAACACTTTTGACTTGGTGGTAACTCCCATGGCTGCACATGGGGTCTGTCAGCCTCTGGAGGCCCCTTCACACAAAGGTGCCAGATCCAATTAGATGCATGGACTTTATTTCATGGAATCTGAATGACTCCCATCTCCATTTAACAGCCCAGAAGGAGGTGAGAGCCTTCCCAAGCTCACAGGGCAGGAAGCAGTGGGTTTGAGATCTCCTCCAGAGGATGACATCATCTTCATTCAGGGCAGGATTCAGGCCCAGCACACACCCAACTCTACCACACAACCTGCTGGCTCCCACCACATGCCAGGGATGATTGGAGATAATAGAATATGGCGGTGAGCAAGAGGGGCAGACCTGTGCCCCCAAGGGGTTCCCTTTGAGAGAGAGAAGCAAGCAGGCAGGTTCTGCTTGAGATGAGTCTTGTACAATAAATAAATAAATAAATAAATAAATCAGTCTACAACAGGCGGAAAAGATAAAAGCACAAAGTCACGGTAGTAAGGGAAAGTTCCTCTGAGAAGGTGCTGTTTATGACCCAGAAGCTGTGTGGCAAGTAGGAGTTGGCCATGGCAAGAACAACAAGGGTGAAGGTCCAAAGGTTGGAACTAGCTCACCCTGGGACAGATGTGGAAGCAGGCAGCACAGCCAAAGTGATGAGTGAACACCAGAAGTGGTGGACAGAGGCTGACCACAGATCTTGGGGACAGAGTAGTGAGACAGAACATTAAGTTGTGTTCAGCACAGGCCTGGAAGGTTCTGGTATGGGGGGAGGGTGTGTGTGTGTGTGTGTGTGAGAGAGAGAGAGAGAGAGAGAGAGAGAGAGATTGTATTTAGACGATCCTTTTGGTGCTGGTGTGCCTGTGTCTGCATGTGTCTGCGCACGTGTGTGGTTGTGCATGCTTATGTGCTGAGGTAGACCATGGGAGGAGGCTGCATAGAGATCAGGGAAGCAAAGTGACAGTGCTCTAGGCAAGCAGGAATGAGCTCTGTGGTCCTGAGATGGGGGAAGATGCGGGATCCACTTGGAAACAAAGTCGTTTGGACTTAGAAGGCTTGGAGATGAGCGGCAAGGGAGGAGAGGGCACTCAGAATGGCTGCCACAGCCATGACTCCAGAACTTGTGCCTTGAGCACAGCCGATTAGGCACAGGGCTGTCTGTCTGGGGCTGTTGTAGCACAATGTGGGAGCACCGAAGAGCCCTGTTTCGAGACAGGCATGCCCCGCCTCTGCCCACATAGCAGGCAAGACACACTCAAGATAACACTCTTCTCTGCCCAGAGTCTTCCCGGAACACCAGCCAGCCAGGCCCTGCGGCAGCCAGGGTGCTGCGCTCTCTAGATTGGGTTCCTGGAAAAACTGTTCCATTATTGATAAGGAGCCCTCCTGACATCATGGCAAGATGAAGAGGCGTTTCCTTGCTGCCCTGCAGATCTGGGCTCTCTGGTTCAGCAGCAGGAATGTGGGGGAGGCTGGGGAAAGGACAGTGTAACCATGAAGCACAGCCTTCTGAAAATGCCAGAGAAACGCAGCATCATAATAACTCACATTTGCTGGACACTTGTTCTGCATCAACCATCTCCTTCCAGGGGACCATGGTCCTAAGAACTCTAAGGCAAAGGTCCAAGTCCTCCCCACCTCACTGACTAGAAAACTGAGGCAAGGGGAGGTCAGGGAAGTTGCTCCAGGTTACCCAACCTGCAATGGGAAGGGCCAGGAGTAAGCTCTGTCCATCAGGCTCTGGTTTACAGCACCCCACTCTGCTGAATGGTGCTACACAGCCCGTGTGGGAGGTAGGTCAGAAGCAGAAAGCGCTCTCTGCCTTTCCTAACTTAAAAGGAATGGGTTAGAGCTGGGATGTTTCTCAGTGGAGGAGCACTAACCTAGCATGTGCACAGCCCTGGGCTCCACTCCAACACCACAGAAACATGAATCAGTGAGATGAGATGCCATGGGGGACACTGAGCGAAGGCCATTGACATCAGTACTAAGTGCTCCCCTGCCTGCTTCACTCCCGGGAGGGGAGTAAGGAATCAGGCCCCAAACCTGAGCAGCTAGGATGCGGAAGTGCTAGGATCAGAACAGGAGTACTGTAACCCGAGGGCAGAGACGCCCCCAACGCCACTGTACATACTCACGTGTGCACACTGTCTACAAAGCATCCGAGTTCACTGCACAGAATATCAGTGTCTCAGTGAAGATCACACGCTGCTTCAGCCCCCTCAGGAAGCCCAGTCACTCTGGAGTGAGGCTCCCGCTGCCCCGCTGCTCCTTAAGTGTCTCATCCTCTGACCTGGAGTGAGTGACTTTCTTCTTGTAACCTCAGAAGAGCTCACATCCTTTCCTCTAACCTGCCGGAGTGCCAGTGTGCTGCTTGGAAATACTTGCTTGTTTCTTTTCAGTTTGCTGGATTCCATGCTTTCCCTCTATGCTTCCTTTCATCCCCTCCCCCTCCTGCCTACTGACTTTGGCTGGGCACCTGCAGACTAGTGTGAGACTGGAGAGAGATCAAAAGGAGGAGAAGCAGGCTGAATCTCGAGGCCAGTCCCACCCTTCGCTACCTCTTTGGCCTGTTCTTTCACTCCTCTCCTCTACCTGCCATGTCCCAAAAGTGAGACAGTCTCAGCTCTGACATACCTGATACCCTGCCTCCTACTCCCATGTTCTAGCTCAGTAAATGTGTGGTGGACTTTGAGAGTTTGGGCCTGGAAGGGTACAAAGAGGACTAAACGAAGACCTGCCTTTAACTAGCTTCCAGCTTAGAAAGGAAGATAAGGAATAGCCTGAGTCAAGGGTTGCCTCAAAGGGGGGGGGGAGGTAGAAAGAGCCATAAGGACTCAAAGGAAGAAGAAACATTTGTCATGCAAAGCCTTAGATTTTAGAAAGCAGTCTGGAAAGAAGACTCTCCTTGCCTGCCTCCCTATTCCAATCCCACACCGCCTACCAAGGTCAGGAAAATGTTTTTCTAGATCAGATCCAAAACTTCTTTGATCCTTAGTATAAAAAAGCAGAAAATGATGAGCCTAGGTCTGGTCCCACCTAAAGACAAGAGCCAGAGGCAGATAGATACGCCCTGTGGACAACTTCCTCATCACGGCAAAGCCATTGTCTCCAAAAGACAACTAATGTATACGGGCGTATATGGGCTCTCAAAGTCCACCACACATTTACTGAGCTTGCTGCATATCATGTATGTCAGAGCTGTACGTGCTTCCTCTTTGGGACAGTGTAGACACACTGTAGACACAGTGTAGACAGAGAACACAGTAGGTGAGAGGAGAGAAGTGAATGCGGATTGTGGTCGACAGGGAGCAGCTTTCAGTATTTACCCTCTCTAAGTTTAAAGTTGTTTATTAGTGGTGGGAGGCAGCGCAGGCATGTGAACCACTGCTCCTCTATGGAGGTCAAAGGACAAAGGCCAATTGCTTATTCTTCCTCTAGGGAGTCAACTCAGGTCCTCAGGCTTACTCACTTAACACACTGCTCAGACACCTTACCTGCCTCCCCCCACCCCTGATCTCTCTGTCTCTGTCTCTCTGTGTCTCTCTCTGTCTCTGTCTGTCTCTCTGTCTCTGTCTCTCTCTGTGTCTGTCTGTCTGTCTGTCTCTCTCTCTGTTTGTGTGTGTGTGTGTCTGTGTGTGTGTGTGTCTGTGTGTCTATGTGTGTGGTGTGTGATTCTTCTAAGACAGGTGGATGCCTGGCAAATATTTTGGCAGCTCCATTTCAGATCACCAAAGGGGGATGCACTTGACAATGTCATTTCAAACATTTCTCAGAAGAAACTGCCAGCAATGTGTGTGTTCTGAATTAATGGAGAAAGCCAAGTGTGACCGTGCCAGGCTCCTTGCCTCTAATGTAGAACCAAGATCAGCGCCAGCATCCACCTTACTGGATCATCACAAGCTCATGCTACACAATGGGTTCTAGTTAGGCAGACACTATGAATGCTCTTGTTGGCAGTGCGCTCAGAGGAGATGAGCAGTTTGGGCATCAAAGGCATTTAGACAGAAGGAATAAGTGCTAGTGTTCACAAGCACAGGGGAGGACTGCACCTCACAACGACCCATTGTCTAGTTTATGAATAAGTAGTGGAGAGGAACTCAAAGGCCCCAAACAAAATAATGACAGAAAGGGAAACAGAAACCCCTTGGTCAGTTCACATGGTGTACATGTATTGAGATATCATGCCACAGCCCATGATTATGTACAACTATGTTAACTGAAATTATTTTAACTGGTTTTTAAAAAGTAGGACTACGACTGCCAGCAGGCCAGCACACTCAGTGGTAGGCTCAGAGATGCACAAAGCACACTGCAGACTGGGGGGTGGGGGGGCGGGGGGACTCATTCATGCCGTCAGCCCATGCATATGCATGAAGTAACTGTTCAGTGACCAATCCAGAGACTGCTTCTGAGCAGAAGATGGAACATTCAATCAGGGAAGCAACCAGAAACCTTATTAAAACTCACATTCGTTCTGCCTCTTTCGTCGTTCTGAACCTTGGTTCCCATGTTTATAAAAGTGAGGGTAAGATAACTAGAGTAGTTATGAATTTTAAATTAGAATACTGAGATGAGAATGGCCGGAGACAGCACTTGAAAAGTAGTAAGAGCTTAATAAATGCCACTCAATGGGAATCCGAGAGCCGCAGAAACATACACACGTAACAAATGCTTACTGGTATTCTATGACATGTCAGCCTTGTGCCAGGTTCTGGCATATGGAAACAAATAAAACATGCCATTGTGTGTTGCAGGGGAAGCCCGTATTTTAACTGGATACACTCAAACCTTTCTACCTATGGCTCCTGAATCCATGGATTCAACCCAATGTCAAGAATAAATGAAAAATAACAATATTATTGCCAAACACATATAGACTCTTTCCCATTTTTAAATAATATAAATAATACTAAATAATACAGTACAATCTCTTTCTAAATAATATAGTACAATCACTGTGTATGCAGCATTTACATTACATGAGGTGCTTAGATAATCTAGACATGTACACAGGAAGATATATGTGGTTATATGTAGGTTCTGCATTATTTTATGTAAGGGACTGGAGCATGTAGAGATCTTGGTATGGGGGGCTCTCCTAAAGATCCTAAGGAATATCACATTCTTTATTTGTGCATATGAAACTAACACAAACAAATCAGTGAAGGCAAGCTGGTTGTGAGGGACATGAAGGACTGGCAATCCTCTTAGGCTATCTCTTGCATTCAAGAGCATGGCCATTTTTAGATCCAATTCACTCTGAGTGGGTTAAAAGATTCTCATATCACATGTAAAGGACAGAAGGCAATGCCAGGCATCAGTTGGTCAATATATATATATATATACATATATATATGCATGCCTTAACTACCTTTCTTTACAGTACAAGAATCAGACTATTATCCCTGGGATCCCAAACTTCTGCTTTGCCTGGAAATTTTCATTTTCAAAGTAGCAATAGCTTTCCTGGATACCAGTGTTCCTGAGACTTCCTCTTGCTTGTCCAGACCCTTGCAGCCTGTACTCTCTTCCTGTGCCCCGGGAGGCTGTAGGTCCTAGTGAGGAAACAGGATTGGGAAGTCTGATGAAATGAGGGTGGCTGGGATATTTACACCCCATATTCTCACTTACAAGGCCACAATGTGTTGTGTGAGTCCCTCTGCCCAAAGCCCTACTTCCTGCCAGGTGTCTGCCTCCAGGGTGCCCTCTATCCTTGTACTCAAAGACCCAGTGGAAGTGACAACTCAGGGCTATGACCAGCCCCAGGGAATTGTACCCTGTCTCATGGGTCCTCTTCACCTTTGCAAATATCTTCTTTGTTAAACTCTCCTCACATTTTGCTTAATTTGAATGGTGCCATCTGTTTCCTCCAGGCCACTGACTGACACCTCTAGGTCCCCAGCCTGGAGGCTGCTATGCTTTGTGCATATATTTTGCTGGTCCGGTGGAAAATAAGTCTGGAAATTTGGCCATACCACTGTTGAACTTTCAAATCTTTACATGTCCTGTGTGCTGGTCAGCTGGGACTGACAATTGGAGTTGGTTTTCTTCCCAACTCTTAGGAAAAGCTCTTAGGTCTGTTCTCAGACCAAGAACTTCAGAGGTGTGTGGGGACAGAATTCACATGGACCATGGGAACTGTGCACCTGTCACACATGTGGGGTCAGAGTTCACATGGACCATGGTCTGTCACTTATGGTGTTTTTCACGACTCCATAGCATCATTCCTGCTAAGTTCCCAGTGGAACACTCGGCACTCAGTAAGGAGTTTGGACCCTTTCTGCTTCCATAGTTGCCTGGCTTCATTTCTCAAGGACTCCATTGATATTGCTCTACATAGCTGCTCTCCTCTGTAGCCTCCTTTTTGTTTATACTTCAGTAATGTGTAGAAATGTCATTCACATTGTTTAAATCTCCTGCTAGTTCCAAGCACCTCGAACCATAGAGAAGACAGTGGCCATTGGCATGGTAAGGAGTCTAATTATCCACTTACTAACTTTTGGGTTGAGCCAGTTCCTTAACTTACCTGTTAATGCCTCCGTTTCCTTGTGTGTAAAAAGCATATATTACTGTATATCCTTAGATTTGTCCAGAAGAACCGATATATAAGGCTGGGAAGGCACCTATGCACATGTATGATTACACCCACTGTCCTAGTTCATTCCTATAACAGTCCTGGAAACATATGAGATTGCCACAACTTTGTAACTTTCTGAATACGAAGTTTGGTTTCTACAGACTGTTACTGAGGATATGATGTGTGACAAAATTCAAGCATCATAGTGTAAAATGTATATTAGCAATGGCTGCTAGGTATTAGGTCATTACCATGTACCAGGAGTCATGATAAGCACTTCATAGGCAGTGTCCTGATTTCAGGTCAAAATTATTCCACAGTGAGCCTGGGAACCCAAGAGTTAAGTTGCGTGCACAGGGTCATGCATAGAAAGGACCTCCAGTGGAACTGAAGTCTAGTCTCTTGACTCAGGCTTCCATGCTCTTAACTACCAGGAAAAGACAGAGCCCACCAGGCCCCCTCCACGTCAGGGATCCTTGGAAGTCATCTCTGTAGTATAAACTACCACAAACCAGACTGGCTTTCTGTTGCAACAGTGAGAAGCACAGCTTAGTGCTGAGGCTGGCAAATACAGCATCTGATGTAATCTGCTCTAGTATGGAATGTGCAATGGCTCACATTAAAACAAAAGATGGAGAAATAACAGGAACATGGGGATGTCTAGAGCTTTACCAGCTGAAAAGTGGCAGTTGACACCAGCAAAACTGATCACAACAGCCACCAAATGGAGGCGTGACAGAGCCCTAACTATCCAGGCCATGGGTCCCAGCCTGCAGAACAAGGAAGAAGGGTGCTCTGACAAGGGCTGGTCAGGCTTCCACGGCTCGGCCCAACTGTACAAAGCAGCATCCCTGCCTCAGAGGAGCCCATCCAGGGAACAGTGGTTGTAATATGGTCACCCTGTCGGTGTTCTGTCATTCCCAGCTCTGTCCGAGCTTGTAGCATGCAGCAGAACAGGGGGAGAGTCCCCATTTCCCCTTTAAGACGGTTCAGTCACTATCCTAGCTTTCTTCCTGTTGCTGTGACAAGCCACAGTGATGAAAAGCAACTCAGCAGGAAGAAGGATTTGTTTGGCTTTCATTTCTAGGTCACAGTCCATCATTGAAAGCGGACAGGGCAGGGACCTGAGGCAGAAACGATGGAACAATATTGCTTGCTGGCTCCTTCACCAGCTCATGCTTAGCTAGACTTCTAAGACAGCTCAGGATCACTCGCCAGGGACTGGCATCTTACACAGTGACCTGGGTCAGCCTACAACCTTTACCTATTAAGACAATCTTTCACAGACAAACCCAAAGACCAACTAGATCAAAAAAAAAACTGTTTGCCTGAAAGTTCTTTCTCAGGTGATTCTAGGCTGTCAAGTTGACATGGAGTGCTAACCAGGACACTCGGATGGAGGGCAAAAAGTATTCGGGAAAGATGTGACTTAATCAGTTACAACATGGCTGATTATAGAACAACTGTGGGTCAAACATAACATGAAAGAGACTGAGATGAGGATAAAAAATGTAGGGGACCTGGGACAGAACACCAATGGGACCTTGAAGAAACCAGTTACCATGATAGAGGGGCTGAAGCTATGTTAAAACTAGCTCAACTGTGTATTGAAGCCTTTTGGTCCAAAGGACTTCCAGGACAGGCAGTCTGGATTCCTCATCTGGCTCCTCCCCAGGAACTGGCCTTTAGCCAGAGCCACATGACTCTTCCCCTGGGAATGACGATTGGATTAGGAATAGAGATCAGCTGACCATTCATAATCTCACCGGAAGTGATACCTCCAACAGAACTGGGACTTCTCTTCTTCCTCTTCCTTCCCCTTTAAAATTTACACTATTATAGCCCAAGTGCCTCAAATAAAGCTTAACACTAGCTGGTGCTCTTTCTGTATGTTTCAGGCCAAAGTTTGGCCAATTAGTCTCCCTAAAGAGAGAGCTGAGGTTCTTTTAACCCAGGAGTCCATGGGCACCCATGCTGTGTAAAATGGATGGAAACTGTCTGAGGGAAACAAGGAGGAGGAGAAGGAGAGAAAAGGAGGTCACGACAGGCTTCCAAAACACCTTTCGATATTCTTGTCTCCTTAAACTAGCTTGCAGGGGCCTCGATATTTAAAACCACATCATTGCAATCACAATAGCAATGCCTCCCTGAACACCTTTCTCAAAATGACTGAAGAGAATCCTGTGAACTCTAAGTATTTTTAGCTGAGTGCACTTGGAGGCCCTAGGGACAACTTCAGTGTTTCCCCAGATACCTAGTCTGACCTGCCTCCCGAGACAGGCACAGGAAGGTAGCAGGGCCTAACAGCCTGCTTCTAGTCCTGCTTCATCTCAGACACCCTGCAGCTAGAGACAGTTAATGAAACTGTTGAGTTTCAAATCCTTCCTAACAAATGAAGGCTGTAGCTACACCCCCTCTGCAAGTGATTTTGGAAAAAAAGAGAAACCCTGTGGAATGCTGCGACACCAAACAAGCAGGGCTTCTCCTTGCTCCCACCTTCCTTTGAAGGTGCTCACAGTGTACCTTGAGTCTCCCGCTCCTGAATGATTTTACAGGCAGATCCGTGCACTCTCTGATCTCCGGTAGGTAATGACAATAATAAGAGGCCTGTGGCCTCTCTAAGTCAGAGACAGTGCCTCAGTTCATTGTGTAATTCTTCCTTCTTCTTCTTCCTGCTTGGGCTGCTGCCAGTGAGAACCTGCGGAGCTGGCATTTCTGCTCTTCCACTAGTTTGGGGACTTAGTTTCTGATCCCTCCAGGAATCATGTGGGGGGGTAAGGAAGGAAGTAAAGGGGGTGGGAAAACTCTTAATTGGTTGGTACTGTCAAAGGTTGGCTTTGTCCTCTCAGAGGCTGGCAGGTGCTTTCAGCTGACATCTCCTTCCTGGATGAGCTGTACAGTTTCTGGAGGCAGCCTTCCCCGGGCACCTGTGATGCCAGTTCTGTTAATGTGGGCAGGTTTCTCGTTTGGCTAGCCCTTCTCATTTCCCAATATGGCCTCTCCATTCAGGTATTTCCTCTTAGACAAGGTGACTTCCACCTAGATCCAAGGCTGGCATTACTATTGCTGCTCTAAATATGATGTTCCTTCTTCTCCTGCCCCCTCCTTTACTTGTCTACAATATGGATCACACCCCTACTTCTTCCACTGCAACTTCCATAAGCAGGGACAAAATTCAACCCCATCTCATACCCCAGCTGCAAGCCACAGAGCTCTCCCAGATCCTCCCTGGACCAGAGTTGAACAGAAGAACATCTTCCTTTAATAGAAGTCTTCACATAGTCATCCCTTGTCACCAACACTCTAATGTCACTGGCTTTTTACACTATACTTTCAAAACTTCTGTACTTGCTTGGCAGTCCTCAGCTAGCTATAGAGTGTAGCTGCCATGTGTCCCTAGGCCTCCAATGGACCAGGGGGCGATGCTGATTCTGAGGCTATCCCAAGAGGGCTGTCTGAAGAGGCAACAGCAAGTGAGACACAGAGGGGGACTTCCCTGAAGTGTATGGAGTCAGCTTGATCAGAGAACCGTTTTCACACATTCCCTTCTCAGCCATCCACAATGGTGGACTCACAGAGCAGAGCTGTAAAGTCTCAATAATGAATCCGACATGGGAAAGAGCAAGAGTTTTGCCCAATCCCCTTTTCTGAACTCAAACCCAACTAAACACAGAATATTTATATGCAACGCTCAGATGCTTTTAGCATTTTCATAGAGAAGGTCGAGATTACTTGTACCACATTTTGAGGGGCAGATGGTAAGGGAAGGTGTGTACAAGGATACTTGATAGCTTATGAGCACTTCCCTCATGGGTGAAAAGACAGCAGCTCCTTCATTCTCCCTGGCATGTCTTCAGTGCCTGCTAGCATCCATCCTTGAGCTAGCTAGCTACAGTACCATGAGATAATCAATCCCCTTCCCACTTTCCAGAGGCACCAATTCCACTTGAGACAAGCTAACACAGAAATCCAAGACAACAGAGTAAGGATTGGTATAGTCTACAGCCACATGGTGATATCACAGTCATCCAAGGATCCCACAAGGATAATAGAGCACTTGAAAAAAAAATCCTTGTTGATTCAAATGTAATGCACCTACTGTGCATCTGTGATGCTGCAGGCATAACACCAGTAGATAAGGCATTTGGTTATAAACAGTATATAATTCTTGATCGCATATCACCACCGGTCATGTATTTACTATTCATTTGTCATTATTTTAGAGTCTGTTCTGGTACTTACAAAACAAGAATTTATTGTAAATGTGTGCTGTTACCTCAGTAGCAACCATACACTTCATATTTGTCTCACAGCATCAAAAAGATCACACCAAGAACTTGACCTGAACCTACAGGTACATTTCCCAGAAAATCCTGCATTCCTGCTGTGGACCCAGAGAGTAAAGAGGGATCAGGTGAGCTCTGAGGTGATCTTCCAGTGTTTTATAACTGGTACTGATTGACCAGGCTGAAGACTGCCTGCCCATCAGAATGGACTGCAGCTCAGTGCTGACAGAAGCAGTTTCACAGAGGACTGATGCTCATGCCCAGTCATGACTTGTGTACTCACTCTGCAGACCTACTTTAAATAGGAGCTGCACTTGCTAGAGAACCTGCAAAGGTGGAGGACACTAGGCCTGTTAGGGGATCGCTCAGGACCTCTTCCTTTTTGATCCACTACAGCTGAATGCAGCCAGGAGACGTCAGTTGAATTTACAAAAGCATAGCAAGTGAATGAAAGAAGAGGAGAAATTGTCATAGAGAGCCCCACTGGAGGAGGCTGAACAGCAACAATAAAGCAACAATGTAACTTCAGTCTACCGCAGTGTATGGTGTGCCACACACTGTATGATTCCATCCTGCCTGCCACGGCAAGAACAGCAGCCAGGATCACAGATGTGAAGCCATTTGGGATGCCGACACTAGTCCCTGCCATATATCCTTACACAGGGATTTGTCTTACGCAGAGAGAATATCAGCTTGTGCAGACAGGCCTATGTCACCCAAATCTCTTCTCTTAGCCCATATTCGCAGAGTGTAGTAGGGCAACTCAGCTTAGGTGAATTGAGCACAGAAAGAAACAAAGTATTTTAGTTTGTGTGTATGATTTGCATACAGCATCCAAGACGACCTTACTTGGGTTTCAAAGAAACGACAATGAATTTGGGCCAGCCATGGGAACCAAACAAGCTTTCCTATGCTGTGCACGCCCACCCAGTATGAAGGAGAGGATCCTTTGAGAGGTGATTTTGTAATACGCAAGGCAGTCAAAACTGTCTTTGGAAGGTAATAGACTCAGTAATTGCAACTGTGTTGTCAGCAGCCTCCTAGTTGAGGGGTGGCCAGTTGGTCTGTGGGCCAAAGGATCTTGGCAGAAATCTTGATGTGTTGGTGCCCCGTGGTCTTCTGATTCTCAGTGGCCAAAACATCCAACTTTTATCTAAAATCTAGTATTTTTTTTCTAGCACTGAGAACATAATCACATTTAATAAATGGCTCCCTGGTTTTGATGCTATTCCCGGGCTCTCCGCAAGTCTGGCATTTCTGTAATTAGCCTTCAGATCCCAGAAAAGGCTCTGTAACAGTCCAGGAGTTCTGAGGGTGGTACCTTCCCCCTGACAACCTGTGCATCACAGCTCAGCCACAGAGAACAGCCACTGCTGGGTGCATCTCTCTGAAGCACACCAGCCCCACAGGGCATCAAAATCTTACCTTGTACAAATATTTCCTTGTACAGCAAACAGAAAAGGAAAGCAAACCAAGCTGATAGCTACTCCACGTGTTTCTCTTGAACACAACTGATTAATATTTTCCTTCAAATGATGGATGTGTTGACGTGTAGAAAACCAGATTTGTGTGCATTCATTACCTTTGAAGCATAGTCTGGTAACTAATCAGCACATTTCATTCATAAATCAGGATGTATCAGTATAGTTCATGAAAGGAGAGAACATATTATTTTAATTTGGTTAATATGCAGAGTTGCACTGTACATGGAATGACCTGCTTTTGCTAAGTAGCAGCAGCTGGAATCAGCAGTGGCTCTGAATGAGAGCACTGGCTTCCAGTCCCAGCAGCTCAGTGCTGGACACGTGGTTTACACCCTGACCTTTTGATGTACATGCACTTCCTCCAAAGCTCCAGCCTCCGGTTACCTCTGCATCTAGAACCAGTATGTCTGCTTTGGTGGTGGGAAGTGTGGGGAATGGTGGCAGTGAGAGAGGGTCTCCCTTCCTCCACCTGCTTGCTCATTTCCCTCCCGTCTTTCTCTCTCTTCCTCTCCTTCCCATCTCTTGCCTCCAGATACTGACGAGAAGAAGGTCCAAGGGAATGTAGCTCAATGGCAGAGCACATACTTATCATGCATGCTATTCCTTGCACCAAAAATTAAAAAGGGAGTGGGGAAGAGACTGGAGAGCTGATTTAAGAGCACATATTACTCTTGCAGAGGACACTAGTTGCATTCCCAGCATCCACATCTGGTGGCCACTGTCATATGAAACCCCAGCTACAGGGGTATATTATGACACCTCTGCCTTTGTGGGCACTGACACTTACATGGAGAGAGAGAGAGAGAGAGAGAGAGAGAGAGAGAGAGAGAGAGAGAGAGAGAGAGAGAGAGAGAGAGAGAGAAGAGGAGGAGGAGGAGGAGGAGAGGACAGGAGAGGAGAAGAGGAGAAGGAGAAGGAGAAAAGAGAAGAAGAGAGAATTCAAAATAAATCTTGAACTAGTGGCTTGAGCCTTTAATTGCAGCACTTGGAAGGCAGAGGCAGGCAGATCTGATTTTGAGGTCAACCTGGTCTACAAAACAAGTTCCAAGACAGTTGTGGCTACAAGGAGAAACCCTGTAACAACAACAATAACAACAACAACAACAAATGACCTTAAAATAAATAAAAATATTTTTAAAAATTAATGACTACAGCTCACTTACATTACTAAGGGCTTCTACACTAATCTACTGATTCTTCCCGTGCTGTGCCTGGTCATCACATAGCCCATCTGCTCTGCAGCTAAGTTCCCTGTTCTTATGTCCTCCCATAGCGTTTCTTTCATGGATGTCTCTGATCACTGTCTGATTTGAAGACCAATCCAGCCTCAGGGCTATGCAGTTGGTAAGGAGTCTGGATTACCTCCCCAGGCCCTCTACACATGCTGTTTATCTCACAACTGGAGTCTGCATGGCTCCCTCACCCAGACAAGAGAAACGCTTTGACCTCACCTAGTAATGAAGAGTGGTGGCTAGTAGGGATCACTATGGCTTTTCTGTGACACACTGAAGCTAGGTCCAGTCACATTCTTTCTACCTAGCCCTGGAACCAGACTGCTGAGATCTTGAGCCTGGGGACATCCTGATGTGGCATATTCTAGAGCTAGACCTTGCTTTTGTGTTTTAAAAGAGGACACTTCCTCTTCTGTTTTCTGAGTGGTTTAAAACTCTTCACTAAGGAAGCTCTTTTTAAATTGTGGAATGCATGTTCACTGAAGAAGATTCAGAAGGACAGAAACTTATCTTCTTAAAGTCTAAAAAAAGACATGGCTGAAAATGGTGGTGTACACCTTTAACCCCTGCACTGAGGAGGCAGAGGCAGACATCCTTCAGAGTCCAAGGCTAGTCTGGTCTATAGAGAGTTTCAGGACAGCAAAATGTAAAGAGACCTTGTCTTAAAGATAGATAGATAGATAGATAGATAGATAGATAGATAGATAGATAGATAGATAGATAGATAGATAGATCAGTGGGTGGGTGGATAGATAGCTAGATAGATAGATAGATAGCAAGATAGATAGATAGATAGATAGATAGATAGATAGATAGATAGATAGATAGATAGATAGATAGATAGATAGATCGATCGATCAGTGGGTGGGTGGATAGCTAGCTAGCTAGCTAGCTAGCTAGCTAGCTAGCTAGCTAGATAGATAGATAGATAGATAGATAGATAAGTTAGTCTGTAATTCCACGACCAGGAGCTAGTCAGCATGAACACTCACCTTCAGAGTAGCTGCTTCCTGCCTATGGTGCAGCGACAGAACTCAGCAGGAGGGGAAGCCTGGACTTCCTCTATCTCTGAAGCTAAGAGGGTTTTGGTGTGTATGTACTATAATAAGAGTCTCATGAAAAACTGCATGATTATGTCTGGGATTACGCAAGATAGAATTCAGAACATCCCTCTGCATTGTACAGCTGCACATAAGAAGCCATGTCAAAGTTTAATAAATGCAGGGTCTAGTCAAATGGCTCTCTGGCGTCTATCATCCCAACCCTGATACATACTGCTATGTTTATCTCATATCTGAGAGCACACTATCTTCATATTTTTACATTGTTTTAATGTTATTCTGTGAGCCAATATACAAGTCAGTAAAAACTCTTCTATAGCAAGGGTTTAACAGTTACCCAGCATTCCACCATATAAACTTATCATTCAAACTCTTTTGCCCATTATTAGACAACTTAGATGAATCTGTTCCCTTTGTTGTTGTAAATAATAACCACATTGAACATCTTCCTGAGAAAATCTCTATTAATAAATAGGGCTATCTTGTTTGGACAGATTCCTAAAAGGAAAATTACTGGGCCATGGAGTAAAAATGTTTTCTGAATGTCATGTTTCATGTTGTTCAATTTGTTTCCAAAGAGATGGTTTCCATGGAAATTAGGGCATTTTCATTATTTTCACTAATCTTTAGTTACACAAGTGATTCATACAATACAATATCCTTGCAAAAAGTATTTTTAAAGAGTTATGTCTCTCTTAATGGCCTCTTCCAATGTCTTAAGCCTTTAGGACTTACCAGTTTTCAGTTACAAAAGACCTCTAGCGATGTACTGGCTTCATTATCTGAGTCTCCTACAAACTGTGTCTATGAACTAACTGAGCATCTGCCCCTATAACTACAGATATGCAGCATTTCTATGTAGGGGCAGCCTCTACAAGGGCAGCCTTCATATGGGTGACCTCCACAAGGGTGGCATGCACATCAAGTGTTCATGCTTCCAGCAGTGGGCCTTAGAGATTTCTGCAGCGATACGGATATTTCCATACTTTTCCATGGAGCAGACATCAATCTCCTTAGTCATTCCCTACATAAATGGATTTGGAGCATCCTAATCCAGTGTTCCCAAACTGTGCTGCCAACAGTACTCTTTTACAGGAACCATTCTGTTGTTATTTGTTTGTTTTCTCTGCTTGAAACTAAGCGGTGGAATTTCTGAGTCAGGGATATTCACACTCTCGATAGATTCTGTCAAATTGTACAGGGCATTTAAAACTACTTTTATCTACAACTCAGGTATAATTAGCAAGGCCGTAACTGAAATGTTCTGTCACGTAGGTTGCAACCTAAAGATCTCTTCACATTTTATCCATCAGCTCTCCACCGGTCTGTTCAGGCCCACTGTGGTTCCTGAGCTGTGGTCTGCAGTAAATAAATGTGGGTTAGGTGCTCTCCATCCTCTCAGGGCCCCACTGGACACCTGAATCCTTTCAGCATCTGCCAAGCCCCAGCTCATCTTTCCAGACAGCGCTCAAATGTCCATCCTTGGAAGCATTGCTTGGAGATGAGGCAGAGCGAGGCAGCTAAGGTTCCCTGTCCCCATGGCACCCTTATTCATGGGCTCTTCTTGCTTACTTAAACATGTGCTCAACTCTAGACAGAGTTATATGGATAGTCTGTCCTTTAAATGGTGCATCACAGTTGGCGGTCACCTTAACTGTGTTTGTGGATCACTGAGAAGGGTGTGTTGAAAGGAACGAACCAAGCACAGGGAGCTGTCTTCATAGACAACACAAAAATAATATAAAAATTAAATAGCCAATACTTGACTCTTGATGGTACTCATGAGTTCAATAAAAATTACTAGAAATTGGACAGTAGGGTCAGGCAGGATCTCCCGCGTGCATGTAAACGTTGAGTCACATCCATCCCTTCAGAAAGTATTTATAACACTCTTAGTTCACCAGATCTTCATGAAGTCTAGAAGATTTTCATTTGGTTTATCTTTAGAATACACAGAATGAGTGAGACCTGCGTAAGGAGTTGGGATATGAAGAGCTCACTGTCCTAATGTTCTGGTGAGGGTGTCAACTCTGAAGTGAAGTGGATGAGGAAAGGGGACTAGGAGCAAACAGAACAAAGGTCCAGGGAAGCTGCTGCTGGGGAGCTGGGGTGGCAGGGTGACTGCTTATATTTGCATTTCTAAGCATCCAGCTAATTTTGCCATGTGCTTACTTTTAAACCGGAGAAACAAAAATGACCAAAAACACTTTTTAAGACATTAATCCAGTTACATGTATATGTGTGTTACAGGAGAAAACAATTCCAACAGAACTCACCCAGCTCCCTCTCTCAGATTAATTAGATAGTCACTTACTGAGTATGGGGCAGAGAGGAAGGTAGCAAACCCGTCAGGTACAGTTCCTCCTCTCACAAAGCCTCTAGTCTAGTGAAAGCCAGCAGCTTAAATACCAGACAGGGTGGAGAGCAAGGGGAAAGGGGGAGCCCACCAGCAGGCAACGCAGTGCTAACATCTCAACACTTGGGAAGAGAAGTTAATGGAAGCCTGTGTCTCATGTTTAAACTTAGCTACCCCAATATGCAAAAATATTACTTCCAAGAACCCTCCAAATACTAAAATCCATGGGTGTTCAAGCTCTTTATGTAAAACAGCATGGTATTTGCATGTAACCTACACAATCCTTTATGACATGCTTCATCACTTCTCAAGTACTGACACAATATATTTTGTGTAAAAAGTCTGACAAAACGTAGTCTAAAGAATAATGCATGAACATCTCCTTATTCAGTAAAGATACAGCTTCTCCCAAATATTTTTGACCAGTACTGACTGAGCCCACAGATGATAAGAAAGGCTTTTGTGTAACATCTAGGAGATCTCTGCAGAAGGAAATTAAGAATTTTATTTATATGCTGCTTGACTACCATCTAGTTCTGAAAATGATATTCTTCAATCCTTTAGTATCATGCGGGTCTGTGAATGACAGCAGGGTCCCACATTTGAACTCATGCTCAAACCTCATGCATCCTTTGCTCCCCAGGAGGAATCACGTACTTGGAATCTGATGTGTCCCCAGGAGCTAGCAAAGAGGCCTGATGTACGAATCTGCACGTTTTCCTCTCTGATGATGACTTGGACCACGTTCTTCTCTGACCTGCCGTCGTAACCTAGGCACATAGCTCTCAATTCATCACACATACACTGTGGTCATTATCTCTAGAATACAGCTGTCACTTCAAAAATTATCAACATGTCTCCAGGACCTACGGGAGAGCCTGTCAGATGTACACACCTGGTAGATTTTGTTTGTTCCGAGGCATGTTCATTGGTGTTTGGCACCCTCAAATGACACATATGTCCCCAACCAAAAAGTTAATAATAACCACAGCTGGTACACTGCTAGAGCCTACCTACAAGCTACTCTAAGAGCTTGGCAGGTTTCACCTCACTCAACCTTTTAGAAAACTGCCTGGATATCTTTGTCATTGCTGTCCAGGCACAGAAACTGAGAGTCAGAGAGACAAAAGCCACAGAAGTCACTCAGCTGGTGACACAGACGGGACTTGAACCATTACCTAAATAAAACATCTGTTTTTTTTACCCAGTGACCTAGTGTTTCCTGAAATGCCCGTCAGACAGTCCACAGAGCAACAGTCTCTTTGATTACATTTGTTGTACACATGCCATGTCATATCGAGATGGCACAGTACACGTGCCATGTCATACCGATCTTTTAAAGTACATATCAGTTATATGTGTTCTTTTAGCTTATTTACTTAAGTTCTGAAAATTATGTCCATTTGAAAATAACGTTGAATAACGGGCAGAAGAACAATGAATACCAATTATGAATCTCCGTATCTTAAAGGAGATCTGGAAAAAAACTGCCTCAAAACAACCATATATGGATTTAAAAGAAACACACATACACATGCATCCAAACACACACACACACACACACACAGCAGGAAACTAAATTGTAAATCCTCACCATGTACTTATAGGGTTATATATTGTTGTTTATGATTTACACTGTATCTCAGATGCTGTCGAGTGAGACTCTACACGCTCCCTAAATTTCTGCATTTGAAGCATATTTCTTTCTTTTTTTCTTTTTCTTTTTGGAGCTTAAATAGCTGAATAGATTAAAAATTGCCTTTAAATAAAAAATGAGCTAGGGGCCCTGTGCTCTCTCCTCTGCCTCATTTCAACTCTGAGCAAATGGTGAATTACTGCACCTCGGGATGTGGTGGTTTCTAACTACCAAGCTGTCAGCAGCGCAGAGTGTGGTCATAATGCTACCTATTTTCCTTGCTAAAATATTTATGCACGTATTAGACTTTACACAGGCTGCTGGTGTGAAGGTGCTTTGGTGGGGGTTGGGTTGTTTCAAGAAGCCCATTACTGAGACTCACCTCAACTACATTAGAGACTGGAGAATCCACTTATCTGTGATATCGCTCATTAATATTAGACAATTTCTGTCTCTGCACTTGTTCTGAGGTGCTGATAGCCTTATGTGTAAGCATGCATGTGTGTAGACATGCATTGGCTGATGGCTTCTGGGCAAGCCACTTCATTAAGAAGCAGTTTAACTTGGAGGGTGTATCAATACAGACCAGCTTAATGCAACTGCAGCACTGTACTTAAGATGATTCAGCCAAGCGAAGCAATTATTATGTATAAAGTATTTTACACAAGGTTGAAATGGCTTACTATTTATAAAAGAACTCTCTGGGACTTATGATGACTGACTTGCTGTGATGTCCATGGCACTGCAGAAGTTCTATGTCAATGGGAACGTCACACATGCTGGTAGGACATTGCTGTAGCTCCCCTCCCGGCAAAAAAAAAAAAAAACAAAAACGACTGAAAAGTAGAACGAGGAGTGCTGTTTGTAAAATGTTCAAAATTGTTTTCTTTTTAACCTAATGTGTATGACTTTGGATTTACTTGTGTTTTGCATAGAAGTAAAAGAAAAATGTAATTTCAAAAATTCTTGCTAAAGGCCTACCACAGGCTGGTATAAAAAGGAGGGAAGAGCCCTGAGTTTGAAGGCTGGCTAGTCAGTGGGAGTCAGCTGAGTACACAATGGAGACTACATGCTGAATGTGGATGCCCACCTTGGAAGAGAGGCCACCTCTGCTGGTGGCCAGAGAAGGGCATTTAGGAAAGGGCCCTGGACAAACAAAGTAGGTGCTCTTGGCAAATAGGCACATATGGGCACAAACGCAAAGATGTACAGCGGTGGTGGCCGGCATGGGCACGCCTGCTCGCTCAGGACCTCCCCTCTTCTTGTCTAGAGCAGCTTACTGTTTTAGCTTGACACTGGATCCTCTAGCTTAAGGGAAAGCAGGTCCAAATTCGGGCGTATGACTAAGCTCCCACCAAAAAGTCCTAACAGTGGGTTGTTAAGGGTGTGGTGGGCCTCTGGAAAAAATCCTCAGGCGTGGGGAGAAATTAGGCTCTGCAGCCCTATTTCTTATTTCTGAAAGGCACTATATGACAACTGGGTCTGGGGGCTGGGACTGACATTTTATGACCTCAAAGAAAGCCAAGAACCCTGACATGACTAGCCGGCCAGCATCAGCAAACACACACAGTCTTTTTTAGGTGTGACAGAAATCTCTTCAATTGGCATTGAGCGCTGATGCTCATGTGTTTTGTTGCTTATAGCAGATGGCACTCATGGCTCAGAGTTCAGTTCATGGAGACAAGTCTTGCTGGGCAGTGAGTGTCCCGGGATAGCAGCAAGAGAGGTTCTGAGACAAGTCTTGCAGGGTGCTGGCCGTGACCCAGGAGAGGGTAAGAGAGGTCAGGTGGCAAGTACCAAGTGATGGGCCCTTTCACCACATTCTAAGAGTTGGGCATTGGCTTTCAGACAATGAAAGACTTTCTACGGGGTAAGTGAGGTGACTGTGGTGCACAGACAAAGGCAGGACATTGAAGCATGCAAGGAGAAACTTCACTATTCCTTCCCAGCACTTCCCATTACAGAAAGAGGATCTGTCACAGTTTAGACCAGGACCTCTTTCAAACCCTCTCCTGCCTTCATACTCTTTGCTTCAAAACAGAAGCTCTCGAAGCCAGGACCTTTGACATGCATGCACACAGGGTCTAGGCGAAAGTCAACACTAGCCTTTGTTTCCATTGGTGTAATTCTGAGAACCACCTTTTGGTGACACTAAGTGATATTCGGCTTTTAAATCTTTATGTTTCTTTGAATATATATTTACATTTTTTTTGAAATAAGCTAAGTAACAGAAAAATATCAAGTAAGACAAATAAATGGTGATTTCAGAATGAAAACCATCAAGGTTTGATCAGAGTTGAGTACACATGACAGCCACTGAAAACATTTCAATCAAACAGTAATATAATTAGACTCCCCCATAAATATTCTGTGAGCAAAGCCAGGCATTAAGTCTGAAGACTGCTTTGGCAAAAGAATGAACAAATGAGAGAAATAAACAAAGACACAAGGTGAGACATGATCATACTTGAACCAAAGGAGGAAAGAAGAAAATAAATGGTAAGGAAAGAAAAAACACAAAACCACCCAAAAACCTCAAGGGTGGATCAGGAGAAGGTTGGAATGACGTCTAAGGTTGGTTTCCGTGGCTAAAGGATGAGCCATATCACTAAGTGAGCTACAGAGAACGGGAGGAGAGCTGGGAGTGAAGAAGGGTGATGCAGACGATGGGCTGTATGAACCCATTGTCCCACAAAATCCAGATGAGAGCCAGATCCTACAAACCAGTTCTCAAAGTGTTTTCACCAAATCAGCAATATCAGCATCACCTGGAAACCCAAGGGCCACAGGGCCAGGGAGAGAGCAAAGATTCCTGTGCAAAACCAACTGTATGATTCCACATAAGGCCTTTTGTCAGGCCTCTGTTTCCTCAACTTCGTAGTGAGGAAATGGCTCATGAATGACTGCAAGACTGCGAGCAAGTCACTAAACCTTGCTGTTCCTGAGAGTCCAACCCTCAAACACCTGTCACCTTGCTTTAATAGCAGAGCCTGACTTTTTTTTTTTTTTTGGCGCATTCTTTATTGATACCTGATTATATAGACACAAGGGAACACAATGGCCAGACTCAGGCACACGAATTATACAGTTTCCAGAGACTGGCAATTCCTTTAGAGAGAACAGAGACTACTGGAGTCTTTAATGTGCAGAAGGCCAATCAGAGGTTGGGAGCCCTGAAGAACAGGGCCTCTCAGTCAGGTGGTCTACAAGCTGGCCTTGGAGGTTATCTGTTGGCAACCTCATTAATCTGTAAGTGGAGGGAAGAGGATGGGGTGTTCAAGGCCAGGCTAAGCTACAATGCATCATTAGAACAAAAAGGATTAAAAAGGTTGCTGAGCTACATTCCTCTGTTCTTCATTGTTTTCTTCTGGCAGAGCCCGACTTAACAGAGAACTGGGGAACACCTACATGGCCATGTGTTTCAACTCCTTTCATGGAGTAGGTGTGGCCATGTGGTCTGTTGTGGCCAATGGGAGAAAGGCAGTGAGGCCTACATCTTCTGAAAAGCCTCCTCTTTCATCTCCTTCTCTGTCCTCCTGTCTGGAACACAGACCACACATCTTGGCTGTGAGGGGAAGGCACTTTGAGGAGAGAAGAGTCATGGAAGGGGAAGCCTGGGTTTCATGATTCACTGCATCAACTCTCTTTTAGTCCCCAAAACTACTTACTCTACGTACAAAGGGACATTATTGTTTTACCAATTCTTAATTTGGCTTCTCTTGTTCTTACGTTATCACGAAGAAGCCTGTTCTACCTTGTAATGTTATAAGAAGATGTTGTGAGAAAAAACCCAAAGATTAAGCCAGCCTTTAATCCCATCACTCAGGAGACACAGTCAGGCAGATCTACGTGAGTCTGAAGCCAGAACATCCAGAGTTCTGGCTGGGGCTACACAGAGCGACCCTGGCTCAACAAACAACAAAAAGCATGATCTCCTGTATCTTGGGGCACAACATATGTTCACAGACTAGGAGAGGAAGAAATTTGGACACAAAAGAAAAGAGTCATTTTTAGTTACCCTCTCCCATAGATAGATTGCACTTTTGTATTATATAGAAAACAAAATTCAGAATTGACATTCTCTTTGCTATATGAATTCCAGACATGACCAAATTATAAGACCAGCTAGACCAGTATTTGTGAGTTCATGAATATATTGGGATGAGTTGTGATCTCTGACTCACAATTCTCTGTTTTCTGGACCATATAGTAGGCAGCATGATCATGGTTTTGATGCAAGACAAGGTGAATCTACTCAAAGCAGCAAGGAACGATATAGATTAATATCCTGCCCACATAGCGGGGCTGGAGTCCTAAGAGAATCCAAGTTATTCTGTGTGATGCCTGGCACAGTTTGCAAGGGGCAATCCTGATCTTGCTCACCTATGTCTTTGCAGGATAAGGTACTTCATGGGAAGCATGTCTACATGCTGGGCCTCACCTGTTTAAACCAGTTGTATGGTAAGGATGCATTGAAGGAGCTGGCTATTCCCACCCAAACAGCTTGTTAATTAGCACCCTGTGCTAGCACTCTGCGGGAAGGTGGGAGGGAAACTCAGAGGCTTGCACACATTGCAGAACATCAAGCAAGAGAAGAAGAAAAAAACAACTGAGCAATTAGTCATTAAAAATGGTGTGTTCTAAGTAAATATGCACCATTTTCCAATACTGGGTCTCAGTGAAGAGCAGAAGTGGAATTTAAGAGAAGATCTGTTCTGGGGGTTGGTTCCACCTCTGTCTAGTTCACTTTATGATAGCAAGTTTCAGGCACTCCTGGAAATGAAATAATTTGGAGTTATTCCATCCTGTCCTTGCCTTCACAGGAGTTGCCTTTAACCCTTGAGATTTTTATATTCATTAAAATGTGTATTGTGGCATTTTTATTAGGAAGCTCATTAATGTCGCTAACCAAATAGCTATTGAGTATTAATTTCCTGTGTAGTCAGACTTTATACCTGTCAGGACTTACCTTTTTGCCAAAACCAATGCTAAAGACACTAAGTTCTTTAATTCAGTTAAAAAGCTCTTGGGTTGTTGACTCTAAAAAGATAAATTGCTTTAAATATTTCTGCATGCATACATATGAGCTTGTATCATTTATGTTAGTATCTGGTAGCTTCTTCTGTAGGGGTGACATATTTTATGATGTGTCCCTGGGTTTTATAGAAAGGAAAGGTAACAGGGCCCATGTACTGTATAACTCTTGTGGGTCTCATTCACATACTAGTCTATGGTACCTTATGGAACTGCACTGTACACAATACAAGCAGCCTTGGGTGGAGGCTGTGACTGCTGAAGTCATTACATAGGCTTCTAGGTAGCTTGGGTGTGGGCTGTTTGGAAATGGCTGGCAATGTGTCCTTCAAAAGCAGCAGTGAGAACATTAGAGCTCTGGGGGACCAGAGTTCACCCTGTGTGATTATGGGACGAGAATTAAGTCATCTGCCAAGCCTTAGAAGAAAGAGGCTGCTGAAGACATTAACATTACTTCCTGAAAAGCTCCAAGTTTGAGGTATGATTGGCTTCAAGACCTAGAGCAGGGCTGGGCAGCAGCTAGCAGGGTATAGGCATTCCCTAGTCTATGGCTTCTCTAAGGGTCTGTATACTAGACAGGAAGGGAGCTTTGTAAAATTTATTTTTGAGCCTGGTAGCACCTGAATGGCTGGGCAAAGGATGCTTTCCCTGCAGCCTGCCAGCTTCCTCTTGAGCATACTTCATGGATCAGACGCCTACTGCCAGCAGAGTGCTCCATCCAGCTCTTATCTGCAACAGTAGATCCCTTGAAAGATCCCAAAGAGTTGCTGAACTGTTGTCATGGTTACCAAGGGACAATTGCTGAGGCCACAATGTTTTCAGGAAGGGTAGTAGTCTTGGGTTGAATAGCCTGAGTAGGCAACAGACTTAAGGGAATGGTTTCTCCATTCCTTCTCTCTTCCTCCCAGTGCCTAACCATGAACCTGACCCTTGATGACTCAGATATCCCAGAGAGCATCCTAGTCTCAGCCCAGACAAAACCTTAAACAAGCAGACTGATCTAGGGTGGAAGCACTGACTGATCCTGGCAGGTCTTCTCCTGCAAGCCAAGAGAGGTTCCTGAACATTGGTCTATGCAACTGCTTCTAGGTAGATGATGCGGCTGAAGCAACTCTCTGGCCTCACTGTTAATAAGGAACACGTACCCTGAGCCCTGCATACAGGCACTGCACTTACACAGACCTCATGTAATGAACTATTCTAGGAAGGGGCCTGCGGGATACTGGCCACAGGGATCTATGGGGAAGAAAGGACTTGGAGTGGTGACGCTGAAGGCTGCACACCAAGGAAACAGCAGAGCTGGGTTCAAAGTCAGGGCTGTTTGGTTCTCAGGACAGACCAGTTTCCTCTAAGTCACAGTTGTCATTTTAGATACTGAGAAGAACTGATAGCTCTGAGAGACCCATAACCATCTACTGGACACAGAACATCCATCTAACCATTAAGTAAACAGGTACTGAGTCCGTTCTGAGCCAGATCCTATACTGATCACTGGTGACATAAAGACAAATCACACAGTCTTTGCCCTTAAGAAACTAACCTACTGACACCTGGTAGTAATTCAAAAAGAGGAATCTACAAGACTCTAGTAAGGGGAAGTTAGGGAAAGCATTCTGGAAGAAATAGTACCTAGAAATAGCCAGCACAGTCTCAAGGTATGTGTGTGTGTCAGGGGGAGCAGCAGGAACGGGGAACAACAGGGTAAGACCCAGCCTTACCTATGCTCAGAGAACTCACAGAACTGCAGCGATCATGACACATGCACAGGAAAGGAGAATAACATCTCTGAATAAGATCTGCATAGAACTGTAGGAGAATTGAGACACTTGATACAGAAGGAAGGGTCAGATGACGGTGATGAGTCTTTGAGACAAGGTTATAGCCCTGGCTAGCCTGGAACTTGCTCAATGTGTAGACCAGATAGCTTGGAACTCAGGGATTAAAGGTGTGTGTCACCATACTGGGTCAATATTATATATATAATAATATATAATATTATATATCTCCTGCCAGGATCAGTCAGTGCTTCCACCCTAGATCAGTCCCAGTATATATATATATATACATATATATATATATATATACATATATATATATATATATATATATATATGCTTTTTATTTTGTTAGAATTACTTCAGGCTCTATCCTAGTTTTATTTCTCTTCAGTTTCCATTTCTCAATGAAAGGAAACATTTATTCAACACACATCTAAAGCTTATGCTGAGGGCAACATACTACTTCAGGCTCCAACGGAGTGAACGATAGTAGGCCTATACCAAGGCAAAGACATGGAGTCCTTGAGAAGACAGCAAACAACCAACATGTAAGCTCCAAACCAAATGATATAAGGAACTAAATGATTAATTCAGATCTGACAGACCTTTCAGAAAAGATTTCATTATTTCTGCTTTCTCCACGTAGTATGTCTCCATTCAAGATTCACTCCCTGGTGCTTCCCGTCCTCAATGTCAATTCTTTAGAGCAATGGCTCTCAACCTTCCTAATGTTGCGACCCTTTCCTCGTGTTGTGGTGACTCTCCTTACCATAAAATTATTTTTGTTGCTACTCCATAACTGTAATTTTGCTACTGTTATGAATCGTAATGTAAACATTTGTGTTTTCTGAGGGTCTTAGGCAACCCCTGTGAAGGGGTCGTTGGATCCCTCCCTGAAGGCATCAAGACCCACTAGTAGAGAACTACTGTTTTAGATCAGGCACTGGTTTAGCGACATAAGCCACCAATGTAATATCATGCCATATACAAGCATGAGCCGTATCCAGGGTTATGTATGCCTGTAAAAAGAGAATTCAGAAGGCTGAGTAGTTTGGAGACTTACTCCTCAAACGAAATACGAGTTTGCCAAGAGGAGACGACATGGGCATGGAAAAAGGCACACTGAGTACTGCCCACGGGACAATAGGCTTGAACTACGGAGTTTGGTCTTTATTCTCCAGGTAACGGACTGCCATTTTTAAAAAAGGTATGTGCACAACAGGACCGTGACTGGATTTTCGTTTTTTAGAAGCATCCTTCCGTTCTGCTTGGAAGGTGGAATAGAAAGCAAGTAGTTGGTGGCTCAGTCATGGACGCCTACAGCATCTGCATCTCAAAGGGAGGATGGGAGAGTAGGCGGTTCGGGTGGAGGAATGGAGACCTAAGGGAATCCCTCCGGAGATGTGCGTTCTGGATAAGGACTATGCAGTTCTAGGCACAGCACAGACGCCGGGAAAACCCGCCTCCCTTTCCATCCCTAGGGGGCGGAGCTCGGGCTAGAGCACGTGATGCCCAGGGCACCCACCTTTACTCAGGGCAGGCCTCTCGTTTATTCTCGGTTTCCTGGGTTGCCACTTCTACCCCCAACACTTTAGCTCAGTGTTTCAGTGTGCAAAATGCCCATTCTCTTCCGAACGTCTCTCTACGGGCTTCCTAAGAAGCCTGCTTTGGGAATGTAAATCACGAAGGAATCGTTGCCCACAAAAAAGATGGCGGTGCACGGCTTGCACTGGGTGCGCGGACCCGACGCCGATGCCGGCCCCGCTGGGCGAGGCGCAGGCGGAAGAGGCGGCTCTGAGAAGACCGGAGACCTTCCTGGGAGGGGCTCTGAGGCTGGGAGGCGTGGCCTAGTCGGAATTGTAGTGTCGGATTGGTCTTCCGGCTGCAAGGCGTGGCCTCCGCGGCACCCCGCCCCTCCTTCATCGAACCGGAAGTGTCTCTCGGTCTTTCCAGCTGGTTGTCATTTCACTCGGCTCGGTCCTGAGGAGAAGGGCTCAGCCGCGGCTGCGGGACCTGGGCACCAGAGGCAGTGGCGGCGGCGGCGGAGGCGGCGGAGGCAGCGGCGACAGCAGAGGAAGACGAGGAGGAAGAAGGAAGAAAAAGAAGAACCAGGCGGAGTCCGCAACGACGACAGCTGGGACTGCGGAACCGGGGAAGAGCGGCGGCGGCGGCGGCGGCCCAGCAACCGTGAGGAGAAACAAAAGCCTTCTAAATTATAGTTTCCAATCAGTCTAGGGGAAAAGAGAGCGCGAGCCCAGGGGGGAGGCTTTTCTCCTTTAGAATAACTACGGTAGCGGGGTTTTCCTTTTTGTCCATCCCCCTTCCCCCTCCCCCCGGCGGAGAATCGAACTGAGAGAACTGAACAAACCGCCCCTGGGTCCCATGAGGGAAAAAAATCCCGGAGCCGCAGAGAGGGGAAGAGGCAGAAACCGCAGGACCTTCCAGGTCGCCCCCTTGCTCCCCGCACCCCCGGGCCGCCAGCTCGCCCTTGTCCAGTCTCGCTAATCCCTCCTGATCGCGACACCCCCCAGAGGGAGAAACGGGTGTTTCCAACCCCTTTCATGGGGGAAAGGAGGCCGAGGGGAGCCCAAGAACAGCAAACGCAGCAAGATTTGCACCCGGAGCCCCAGGAACAGTCCCAGAGGCCCACACTGCACCCTACAAAAAAACAGAAACAGGACCAGGAACAGCAGAAATCTCCCTGCAATCATCTTTCCTTTAGTCAAGGCTGATTTCCTCTTTGGCAACCAGAAATTCACCTCCCGCCCCAGATAACCTAATATAATCTATCTATATATAAATATATAATATATAATGTTCTTAAATTATTCCTGATTTTTTTAACCAAGCTGCCAAGAAAAGAACGTATTCTCCCCTTAATCCTATTCTAATTTTTATGTGAATCTAAACTGCTGAGGAAGACCATATGTGATTGTTAAATTTTATATATATATATTTTTACTCCGCACAATGCTTATTCTTCTATATCCATAGATGCTTGAGAAGCTGTGTTTTTGTCATTCATGAACATTTTCCTTTGGAAAAAGAAAGCGCCTATTTTACTAACCAAAGACTTGATTTTTACCTTTTTCCTTTTTTATTCCCTCCTAGAAATAAACCCAATTGGATTCATATCAATATTTTAAGAGTTTTGGTTTTTTTTTTTTTAGGTTCTTTTCCATTCAGAGAGACCAGAATTCCAAATCAGAGATACTTAGGGTGATAAGCTGTGATCTTTAGGTTAGCTATAAATAAGATACTTCAAGCAAACAAATTTGAGATACAGGGGAGGAAAGACGTGAGACATTAGGTTGTCTTTTTTTTGTTGTGAGATTCTGATTCTAAAAATAATAAATGGGGGATTACGGGTTTGGAGTGCTAGTGCAAAGCAATACTGGGAATAAATCTGCTTTTCCAGTCCGATTCCATCCGCATCTGCAGCCTCCACACCATCACCAAAATGCCACCCCCAACCCTGCTGCTTTTATAAATAATAACACAGCTGCCAATGGCAGCAGTGCTGGGTCAGCTTGGCTCTTTCCTGCTCCGGCTACCCATAACATTCAGGATGAGATCTTGGGGTCAGAAAAAGCAAAAAGTCAACAGCAAGAACAACAAGACCCTTTAGAAAAGCAACAGCTCTCCCCGAGTCCAGGTCAGGAAGCTGGAATACTGCCTGAAACTGAAAAGGCAAAAGCTGAAGAAAATCCAGGGGACAGTTCTTCGGAAAACAGCAATGGAAAAGAAAAACTACGCATTGAATCACCAGTGTTGACAGGGTTTGATTACCAAGAAGCCACAGGCCTTGGGACTTCCACCCAACCCTTGACATCCAGTGCTTCGTCCCTTACTGGTTTCAGTAACTGGTCAGCAGCGATAGCACCTTCTTCCTCCACGATAATCAATGAAGATGCAAGTTTCTTTCACCAGGGAGGAGTCCCTGGCGCTTCAGCTAATAATGGTGCTCTCTTGTTTCAAAATTTTCCCCATCATGTCAGCCCTGGCTTTGGTGGTAGCTTCTCCCCTCAGATCGGGCCTCTCTCCCAGCACCATCCTCATCACCCCCATTTCCAGCACCATCACAGCCAGCATCAGCAACAGAGGAGGTCTCCTGCCAGTCCCCACCCCCCACCTTTCACACATAGAAATGCTGCTTTTAACCAGCTGCCTCATTTGGCGAATAATCTTAACAAACCTCCTTCTCCGTGGAGCAGCTACCAGAGTCCCTCTCCAACCCCCTCTTCTTCCTGGAGCCCAGGAGGTGGTGGCTATGGTGGCTGGGGAGCTTCTCAAGGCCGGGATCACCGTAGAGGGCTGAACGGTGGAATAACACCCCTGAACTCCATCTCACCTTTGAAGAAAAATTTCGCAAGCAGTCATATTCAGCTCCAGAAGTATGCTCGCCCTAGCTCAGCCTTTGCTCCAAAATCCTGGATGGAAGATAGCTTGAACAGGGCTGACAACATTTTTCCTTTTCCGGTAAGATGTTGTTCCGTTAATAGATTAAGATGAATAAGAAGGAGTGTGGTGGAGTATCTGTGGAATGAAAGAATCAGAATTGTCTGTGCTCACATTAGAGATATTAAGAAATGAATCGGTTACCAGCCGTTATTTTAGCTAAGGAGTGTAATCAGAAGAAAATGGTTAACTGTTTCTGGGCCCTAATTTTTCTACTTATAATTACAGATACCGAATAGTTAGTGATGTCCTAATTAATTATAATACCTTTCTTGCTTAATGAAAATTTTCTTCACTTGCTTGAGGAAGCATGGTAAAACAGTAATGTGTAGCAGAAATGTATGTATTTTATTATGGAAACTAATGAATGTTTTCTGCCTATCTGAAGGAACTAAAAATGACCTTTTTTGACATTGTAAGGTAGGGAGTCACTGAAAGCAACTCAGAGTTCCAGATTTCCTCCTGGTTATATTTAGACATGGACGTTGCAGTCTGAGCAGTCTGAACTGATCAATTCAGCAATTGCTCTTAGACCTCTCTGCAAATTCTGATCTTTCTTGTGTCCATAAGGACTACTAGTTAGGGAGAAATGGTACAAATGATTTCTTTGTCATGCTTAAAATTTATCTATATCTATCTATCTATCTATCTATCTATCTATCTATCTATCTATCTATCTATTTTGCAGTGCTGGGTATACCCATGTCTTTTTGAATACCATGATGTTGATTTCAGAATGCCTGTTTTGTTTTGGGGGGGGTTATTGTTTATTTTGTTTTTTGGTACTGTGATGCCTTTCACCTACTTGTTTATTTTCCAGTGTTAACACTAGGGGTGTAGATAATTAAACCATTCCTAAAAATAGGTCCAGGCAAAGATCACTTGTCTCTGTTGGTACTAGTATATCCTTTTTCAGGTAGGAATCACATTATTTGTTTTTGAACTAGTGAGCAGCCAGTTTGTCTTGCAGAAACAAGGTAAAGGGAATTTCGTGTCTTGGCTCAACATCACTTGTCACACTCAATTTATATACTGTAGAGTGATCATTTTTATGTCCTTAGAAAAATGTATAGAAAGTAGTAAGGTCCATTGAGCCTGTCCTCATATCAACTGCGAAAGGTAAGTTCTGTCATTATCCCACTTACAGATGAGGGAAGTAAATATGGGCTTAAAGCCATGAATACATGAATGTGTCATGCACGTGTGTTACAGCAAAAGGGTTTTTTTAAATACACTTCTGCAGGGACTAAAGCATATTATAAGACAGTTGTGTGTTCTTATTTAAGGGAAGTAAAAGTTCTCTAGAAGAGCCCCATGTCAGTCCAAGGAGTTAAATAAATATCTCTTCATTCCTTAAGGTTACAGGTGTAAGGCATCTTTAAATTTCCTTAAAAACTTTTATTTTTGCCTGTCAAAAGTTGTTGGCATTTTGCTTTTAGAAAACATTATTTTTTGCTCAAGCCAAGTGCAGTTGTCATTTAATGACAGATAAATAACTGTTCAGAACATTGACAATGACCTTAAAAAGTTATTAATATTCCTTAGAACACAAATATTAAAGCAATTTAATACAAAGGTGACTTATGAACTATTATCTATTGCTAATTATAAAAAACATACCTTTTAACTTGATTATGATTAGAGTGGGAATTAAATACGCTTTTCTTTCTTGCTGCTTCTTATGCTATCAGTAAATTTATGTGATGTTATGATCATTTCCTCATTCTGAGCATCCTAATTTATGATAGATTTGTTTGGGGAAAATGAGAAGTACAGGAAATGAAATATCTATATATGTGTGTCATGTTTTCTCCCTGTGGGGCTGATAGTGTGTGTGGGACATGTGGGATCCTCTTGATCAGTTTCGCTGGTGATTTAAACTGATTTATTAAATAAGAGACTAAGATTGATACGAAAAGCAGTTGTTAGAAACTAACTCTTTCAGAGGGTTGGGGATGTCACTCAGTAATAATAGAGCATTTGTTTAGCCAGCAGAAGGCTTTGAATTTGATATCCAGCACTGGAAAACAATTACTTTCCTCTTGTCTTTTCTTGTCTCTTAAGCTGAGGATAGAAAAAGGGTGGTCAGTAAACCCAGTTCAAATACAGAAAAGCTGGGTATGATAGTGCATGCCTTTAATCCTAGCACTTGGGAGGCAGCTGAATCTCTGTGAGTTCAAGCCCGGCCTGGTCTACATAGCAAGTTTTAGGCTCGTCAGGCTACACAGGGATATCCCGTCTCAAAAAAATATTATTCTTCAAATATGAAAAGATTAGAAAGTAGATTTTTTTTCTTCTCCCCATTCTCATCATTTTTGTTAATGGGTTTAGTATGAGGTTATAATATTCGTATATAATCAGGATAGTTTGGAATTGTTTACTAAAAAGAAATTACCTGAAATATATCTAATATTGGGCAACAATTATTTAGTTTGAAATGAACCAGAATGCTTTTTACATTCAATTATTACAGATATGTTTATGTTCTGACTATATGCAGGCTTTTAAAATTAATAATATTTAAAAATTAAAATTATTTTATTTATATTTGTGTGTGTGCACATGTGTACATGTGGGGGTCAAAAGATAATTTACAGAGGCCAGTTTTATTCCATCACCAAGTGAATCCAGGAATCAAACTCAGGTGGCGCTTTTACCCAGTGTGCCATTTCGCCTGATCCTACCCCCCCAGCCCCCACTTTTTTTTTTTTGTCCATTTTCAACTTTCTGTTTTGTCCACATTTATGAAACCTAATTAGACATTCCAGTAGCCTCCCTAACTGATCCACCAAGGAGGTATATTTTGAGAAAAAAAAATTTGATTAAAAGTTGATTTTGACTTTTTACTTAGCCTAAAGCTTCAAGGTATGAATTGAGAAGGCAAGATTTAAATCCTGTTTTCAGATACATTAAATTAATATGCATTTAATAATATATAAGATGCCTTTATATTCTAAGTGCTTTATATGTGTTAATTTACTCAATAATCCTGTGAGGTGGAAATTATTATTTACATGCAAGATTTGGCACTTAACCATTAGTCATACTGTGGTGCTCTTCACAAAATCATAATATAGATGAGGGTGAGAGGAACTCCTCCCAGAGCAAGTAAGAGGAAAAGAAAAAAGTTAACTATGTGTATGACCAAAAGCTGAGTGTAAGCCACATATAGTTTCTGCTACCCTGGAGGCTGAGGCTGGTTGGAGAATCTAGAAGTTATGGGCAGCCAGAGTAACATAGTGAGACTTCCCATTAATCAACAAAAGTTGGCTCATGGAGTTTTAAAAGTAAAAAAAAGGACCATATTTGTTTATCAACTCTAAATGTTAAACTTCATAAAGTTAAAGCCAATACTTATAATTTTTGTTACATTTATTTATTACATATATTTAGTTATATAGTATTATAATAATACTTACATTTATTTATTACTTTTATTTATTGTATTTATGTATGCATGCCAATGCCACAGCATATGCATGGAGGTCAGAGAACAGCTTGCAGAAGTTGTTTCTCTTCTTCCACCATGTAGGTCCCAGGGATTGAACTCAGGCCATCTAGGTTGGCAGCAAGGGCATTTACCTAATCTCACTGACCCAAAATCCTTTTGCTTTTAATTCTGAGTAGTTACTATAAGTCAGGAATGGGTGCGTTGCCTTCAGATAGGCTTTATCACTTCCTATCACAGGATCTCTCAACCCCATGACATTTGTTGTATTGTCCTATCTTTAAAATAAAGAGACATGGCCCATATTTATGTAACTAAGTAAGAGTATGGTTTGGCCTTTATGTTAAAAAAAAAAAAATGTCCTATCTGTCCTGCCAAACACATCCTGAAGCTTCAATTTCCAAATCAAATAATAGATTGGGATGCCTGCCAGTAATTTTATTTGAATATAGCACCTTTTTGGAATGATGCCTAGATCTGTCCTTACAGAAAAAGTAGAGCAGAATCCTCAGTCTAGATACTATTATCTAAAGCTCCATTTATGTTCCCATCTGCATTAGCTAAAAACCAGGAAAGTAGCCACAAAGATTGTCCTCCATTTTGATTGGTAGAGAGAGAATTCAGTACTTTACTTAGGGTTCCATTTGCTCTTACCTTAGACACGTTGCTTTGTTAAGTTTTCTAAATTACACAAGTAATTCTTGTCACTATAGTAACTTACCTGGTAGTGTTAGTATTCTTAAAATTATATCTCACACTGTGTGCTTAGAAACAAAGTCACTGCAGTGCTTCACATTGACAAGTCTTGGTGAATTATTAAAAAAAATCATCATAACATACAACCTCATTCCATTTTATTTTTTTCTTAATGTGATTCCAAGAGAGGTTTATTTTTTGCATAGGAAATCTCTTGTTTGACCAATTTTGTAATTGTGAAATATGTGCTGGCTGGTTCTAGCTATGGCAGAATTGAAATACTGGAAAACATTCTGGGAAAATCCTATGAGGTACAACATCTTCCTCTTTGTAGAGAGCTTCTAACTAGGTCCATTATTTCCCAATAGAGCTGAAAGTAGACTTTTTTTAACCCTTTCCCTTCTATGTTTTCCTCATTTTTCAAAAAAAGATTTATTAATTTTTATTTTTTGTGGTCTGGGTGATTTGCCTGTATGTATGTCTATGCACCTCATGAGGCCTAGTGCCTGCAAACCTGAAGAGGGCATTAGATCCCCAAGAACTGGAGTTACAGATTGTGAGCTGCCACATAGGTGCTGGGAACTGAGTCCAGGTCCTCTGCGAGAGCTCTTAACTACCAAGCCGTCTCTCTAGCCTCCAGGGTAGAATTATTAACTGTATTTTGTGTGTGTCTATATGTTCAAGGAAGCCATGAAATATGATCAAAAATTTTTCTAAAATCTATCAGGAAAAGTTTACTTATTGCAAGCCTAGTGAATGTAGTTGTTGCTAATTAAAACTAGGAAGGTAATATTTAGTTCACCAGGGTAAGTTTGTGAGACTAATCCTTGGTGGTTCTCCTGAGAAAGAAACAGTTGAAAGTACTCTTAAAATTAACTTAGGCTTATGTTTGAATTTTACAGTCTAAATTTCATTTTTCCTTCAACTTTTCTGTCCTGGTAGAGTGAACATAATCTTGAAAGCTCATGCTGTCACTTTGTTTCCAACAATGTGTGATATGTACCTGGGCTTTTTGTCTTGTCAAAGATAAGATAGTGTGAACAACAGTCTTTAAGGTCACAAGCCCACACCCAGGGATGACTATTCTTCTCTATTAACTTTTTGTGACAAATATTCATTTTATTTCATTTGAACTATTCAAAGATGTGTAGTAGAAATTAAAAGAAAGTTTTGGTCTGATCTATTTAAGGCAGGATTCATATTTTACAACTTAATTTTAGTATACTTTCATCACATTTTATATTATTGAAAAGAGATTGAGGTACATTTTCTTTTTTTTTTTTTTTTTTTTTTTTTTTTTTAATTTAATTTTATTTTATTTTTTTAATTTACATTCCAAATCACTTCCCCTTTCCCGTTTCCTCCCTCCCCGAAAGTCCCATAAGCCCCCTTCCCTCCCTCTTTTCTCCGTTCAACCCCCTCTCATTACTCTGTCCTGGCGTTCCCCTACATCCAGTCTTTCCAGGACCAGGGGTCTCTCCTTCCATCTTTTTAGAAATCTATTGATATGCTGATTGTGTCTAGGGTATTCTGAGATTCTGGGTCAATATCCCCTTATCAGTGACTTCATACCATGTGTGATCTTTTGTGATTGGGTTACCTCACTAAGGATGATATTTTCAAGTTCTGACCATTTGCCTAGGAATTTCGTGAATTCATTGTTTTTAATTGCAGAGTAGTATTCCATTGTGTAAATATACCACATCTTCTGAATCCATTCCTCCGTTGAGGGACATCTGGGTTCTTTCCAGCTTCTGGCTATTATAAATAAGGCTGCTATGAATATAGTGGAGCATGTGTCCTTATTGCATGCAGGTAAAGTCTCTGGGTATATGCCCAGGAGTGGTATAGCCGGATCCTCCGGAAGTGTCATGCCCAGTTTTCTGAGGAGCCGCCAGACTGCTTTCCAGAGTGGTTGTACCAGCCTGCAATTCCACCAGCAGTGGAGGAGTGTTCCTCTTTCTCCACATCCTCGCCAACAACTGCTGTCTCCTGTGTTTTTGATCTTAGCCATCCTGACTGGTGTGAGATGGAATCACATTTTCTAATTCTAGAAAATAACTGGTAGATAGATAAGATTGTATTTATTATTATTTAAGTCAGCTTCTGAATGTGAAATATGAATAACTACTGAGGAATAATTTTAATGTGAGGCTGAACTATAGTTGAACTGAGACATACTTAAGTTTGATTTTGAACCATAACTGAATGGCTTGTAGTGAGTCCCTTAAATTTTGGAAGCTGATACCTTATTAAGATAATAAGGTGAAGGATTATTATGAGGCACCTTAAATATGTGGTCATGCTAAAATTGAAACTGTATCTCTCAAATGTTGAGTAAAATTGTGAAGTGAAGATAATTACAAATATAGCTAGGGTTTCTTTGAGCAATTCTGAGTACTTTCAGTATTGTGTATCTTTTTGTTTGTGTTTTGTTTCTCAGAATCAGCCATAGATGCAACCTGGGAGAGAGAAATCATTTAACAGAATTACACCTTTTTTTTTAGAATTTCATATATATATATATATATATATATATATATACACACACACATATATATAAACTTTGATTTAGGGTTTGCCTTTAGTGATACCATTTGGTCACAGAGTATAAATAAGTAATATTTACAGGCATACAAAGTAGCTTATTTAAGAATTTATTTCCAAATTTCCAAATATTACAAATTTCCAATTATTTTTGGAAGTTTTGGAAATTTCTATTTTAGTAATGGTAGCATTTACATATCACTTCTGTTATGCCTAAACTTGAATCTTTTAGTTTGCCTTAACATTTAATCAATTAGCTCCTGGATTAAAATGGAATTAAACTACTAGGTTAGTTTATGATTTCCTTATAATGTTAAAAAATGCATGCTGAATATTAATCAAACATTAGAAAATGTTAGATTATAAATATATTATCAATTCATTTTTATGAGAGTTCTGTACCTAGTTCATAACACAGTTGCTCAATAAATTTATGCTAAAAACTTAAAGTATAAAATAAAATTATAATAAAACAATATAAACACATATTTTAATATTATACATAAGTATGATATTAAAAAGTCACACAATATCCAGTTTACATCTATGATACTATTTCGAACTTCTTATGAAAAGTCACACATTTTCTATTAAATATATTGTTCATTTAAGATATAAATTTATTTATCCTTTACTATATACATTGTAGTATTTAAAGCAGCAACACATAATAAAATTCATTTTCGTATTTTAGATAGGGTATCACTGTATAGTCCAGGATGATCTGGGACTTGTTATGTAGCCCAGGCTGGCCTTGAATCTGTGATCACCTGTATCTGCCTCCCAATTTCTTAGATTACAAGCATTTCTCACCATACCTGATACCTAAAACTTTTAATAATCCTACTCCATGCAAACCTTTGGGTAGCAGAATTCTTCTGGTCCTGTTTCATGTCAAAGAAAACTGGATCAACTATTTAAACTTTGATTAGCATTAATCAGCCTGTATCATTCAGTATTTTGAAAGATTTTTGCATAGAGCTGTTTTATTAAAACTTTTAGGCACCAGGTATGGTGATAAATGCCTGTCTCATGTTTATGGCCCTAATTATTAAACTTTAAAGCTATATATAAACTATGTAAGTAATTCCCATATTGTTCTGTACTAAGGCTGGACAAATTTGAATTTGCTGAGTATTTTTTGATATACCCAGTCATCTTATACACCTAAAGTAAGGTATAGTTAATCTTTTGGTATTATGTATTTCAAAGCCATATTTGTCTTTAAAATGTCATGTAATGTTTTAAATAATAGTTCTTTTAGGAATCCGAGAAGGGTGTATCTACTTTGTAGGTTCATGGTGCTAGCTAGTAAAACATATGCTGTCATTTTGTTGTCTATGACCTCAAGAACATTTCTACCCCTAAAATAATTTTAACTATAATAAATCAGATCTGGACTCTAAATATGACTTTACTACTTAGCTGGTCCTACAATCCAGGACAAGCATGCTACTTTCCTGATTTTTCTTTTGTTCATTTCTTTTCTCTGGCCCTTTTGAGGATAAAATGAGGTTGTGTCTAATATTTATCTTCCAGAGGATTATGTTATTAAAAAACAAAACAAAATAAGATTTTCAATTGTAGTCAGGGCCAGCAAGTTGGCTTAGCAGGCGAGAGGACCTATAACCAAGACTGATGATGAGAGTTAGATTCCTGAAATCTGTGAGATAGAAGGAAATAGCCAGCTCCTACAAGTTGTTCTCTGATCTTCACTACATGCACCCTACTAGATAGCACACACATAATAAATCTTTTAAAAATGTACTCATCTAAAGTTTTGTGAATAGCAGTTTCTTTAAATGTCAAAAAACAGCTGGTGAGGTAGCTTAGTGGGTACATGCACCAGCCACCAAACCTGGTGACCTGTGTTTGATCCAGAGAACCTTCATGAGAGAAGTAGAAAACTGACTCCTTCAATTTTGTCTTCTGATCTCTATAAGGTGTCCATGGCACATATGTACCTGTACGTGTGTGTGTGCACACATATCCCATGCACACTAAATAAATAAATGTCATTTAAATGTGAAAATCATTGTGTTACTGGTATATGATGATTAAACTTAAAGAATGTTTTTATAAATGAAGTATAATTTTAAACAAAATTGTTGCACATAAATAATAGTGGAACTCAGGCTACATAATATTTATTTTTCTGAACACAAATAAATACAGTGTCTAACTGGTGACTTTATCCCCCTTTTTTGGTAAGGTTTCTCTCCCCCATGTGATTTTTTAATATTTTATTATGGGAAATTTTAAACATTGACTAGACAAAATAGTGTCCTGAATTCTCATGTACATGTCACATGGCTTCAGCTGTCACTAGCTCCTGGACAATCCTTTCACCTACACTCAGAACTCTTCTCTGCTGTATATCTTAAAGCAGTTTCTAGACATGGTAGGATTTCATTGTGAAAGAACACACTTCTCAAAGATACAAAGTCTTTAGAGGATATACACAGAGTATCTTCCAAGGGTCTTTTAAAGATATTGATGACTCACATATCTGTCCTGCCTGCTCAGCCTATTTTCCTTACTCAGCCTAGTGTTACTCCCACAAACACCAGTGGCCTCATCTCTTTCTGAGGCATCAAAAAAAGTAAATAAAATAAGCTCAGTTAAAGCAAAAAAAAATCAGCTACTGGTGACTGTAAAATCTAAATTAAGTGTAATATTCTTTCATTTTGGCCTTCTTCTAATTCTAGGCTTCTATGGAATTGTAGGTATGATACCTGAGACGAATTCAAAAGAACAGGACAGGGCTGTGCTTTGGGTATTGTTTGTTTATAAAAGGAATTCAGGGATTTGAGGTCTTTTGGAGGCCCGTGGAGTTCTTTAAACCCTATTCATTCACCTCTCTTTCAATATACAGGTAATCGCTTTTAATGGGTTGTAGTAGAAATATTTGTCTATGGTCAAGGAGGTCCTTCTCATGAAGAGTACAGTCTGGGAGCTTCCTATTTTGTCCTTGTGAGTTGAGTGTGTTCTGCCTAGGAGACTATGAGTATAGGGTGACGGTTGGGTGCTTTTTGTCATCATTGTCAAGGGTCACAAACAAGAAGAGATGTCAAGGGTTGCAACATAAGTCTCAGTTTAGGCATAAAGATCATACATTTTGCTTTGTAATTCCTCTGCTAACTAGGCCCTGAGCTAGTCAGACAAACCTGGAGAAGAGGAACTCTCACAGATGTTTAGGGTCTTTTATGTGTCTTTATGACCCGACTTAGTCTCTCAGGACAGCATTTTAGTTTTGTTTACTTTCTATAAAACAATAGCCTCTTGCGGTGAGTAGCTTGGAAATATTACCTGTGATATTTTTGGATGCAGAAGTTTAGGTTTATATGATAACCTGTATGAAACTAGCCATAGTAAAGCAAGGAACAACTGGATTATTCAGATATGCCAGTAGCCTGTTTTCAAAATGTGACTTGTGCACTCTTTTCTTGTCTACCACAGAGAGAAGGCATGCAGGGATATATACTGAGTGTGCCTGCTAGCTGGCAGCCATTGGGCCTCACTTTCACATACCATGTCTCTTTTATTTCTCACCAGTTTTCTATTTATGTGCATGCATGAGTGTGCAGGTGCAGATGCCTGTGTACACACATGCATAGATCAGAGGAGGATATTGGGGAGAAAAGACCTCTCACTGTACAGGAATCGTCACCATTTTGACCAGGCAGGTTGGTCGAACTCCTGGGATCTGGCTACCTCACAGTGCTGAAATTACAGGCACATGAAGTTGTGCCTAGCTTTTTTTTTTTAGTTGTATTTATAGATCTAGGCTTTTTTTTTTCAGTTTTTCCTTTTATTGAAAATATATCCTTTTCTCATACAATATGTCCTGATACAGTTTTCTCTCCCAGTTCCTCCTTTCCTTCCCTTCCCTTCCTTCTAAGTCTACTCCTTTTTTTTTTTGTCTCTCATTAGAAAAGAACAGGTAACCTCTAGACATGACAAAATAAGATATAAGAAGATAAAGGAAAAAAAATCATATCAAAATTGGGCAAGGCAACCCAACAGAAGGAAAGGAAACATAAAACAGTGCACCTAGCTTTCCATGTGGATGCTTTGGGCTCAGATCCCCATGCCTGCAGAACAAGGCTCTTCCCTAGCCATCCTTTTAGTCCCTCATCACAGTTTTACAGAGATTGTGTGTGTGTGTGTGTGTGTGTGTGTGTAGTGTCAAGATTCCTTATCCAATAAGTAGAGATTTAAAATCAAGTCTTACAGTGAACTATTTTTTTTTCCAAGCAAGGTTAGAATGACTAAATAGCCAAGAGGAAGGAAGTCCATTGAACTAATGGAATCTAAATTACTAGTTTTGTTTTTTGATTCAAATAAGTGGCAACAACTTTTTAAAAAATCACTTTAAGAATTTTTATAATATTCAAAAATATATAAATTCATGTTGCATTTAATGAAGGGAAAATAAAAGGCAGCTTCCTCAAAGGCTTTCTAAAGAGATCTTCTGATTTATCAGTTCTTGTGGGAACCAAATGGTTTTTGAACAGAGCAGACTGATTCAACTATAGTTTAGAATTCCGGGTGGGAATATTTAGTAACCTAAGCAAGAATCTTTACCTTTGTTGAAGGTGTTAAGATGAGAAAGTACAGACTCAGAAGAGAAGTGGTAAAGAAATACGAGGTGCTATTAAATGTGTTTACTTTGCTCCTCTTCACATTACATAATTACCTCTTTTACGTCAACCCCTGACACCTGCCATGCTAACCCAACAAAGAATTGTGTACCCTATGGGTGTCATGAATGGACATTCTAGGCTATGGCATGACTTATTTAAATAGATTTTTTTTAAAAAACTTAGTCTTCTGAAGCTAGACTTCATACCACTTACAGTGTGACTTTACTTCATGTTCCTAAAATGGGATAACAACAGCTAGTGACTCCACATGATACTTGTAAGAAACTAATTCAGATACACGATACATAGTTTGTAAGAGAAATGCAGCTCAGAGCCAGGAGGGAAAAGGCAGCCTCTTGCTTTATTGGTGGTAGTAGATTTTTAGCAAACTGTACCTGTGCTTGGGAAGATTGTAGTCCTACCCAGGGAGATAAGCAGCAGCCTGTCAGTCTGATGCAGCCTGACAGGGTTGAGGGACTCTAGGAAAAGAAGTGTACTCCGTGTCGGGGCGAGAGGCCTTTTGGAAGCAGAGTCCTGACGGCTAACTGCACAGTCACCTCTTTGTGATTTGTGGACATAAATAGCATTTCATCCAAGACGAATGTTTATATTCTGGAAAATCTTGGATTAAAACTCCCATAGTTAGCTTTGATTAACTATGAGCTCTCCCAGGGCTTTTCAAGCTTCCTATTTTTTTTGGCAGCTGACACACTAGCATAGACTTTCCTTTTGAACCAAAATATTTTCCTTTCCCTTCTTCACCAGGGAAAATTTAAGCCAGAAAGAGAAACTTCCACAGCCTGATATGGATTAAGAGCAGGCTAAAAGTGATCATAGGAAGGGAAGGAAGAAAGTAGGGAGTTGAGTTTTGGTTTAGACCTTACTAATTTGGTTACATTCAAGTAATTATAATTTGTGTATCATACCAGTCTGCTAGCACCCAAATACATGGATGCTGGTTTATAAAAAGAGCCAATAAAGAGTGGTGGTACATTGCTCCAGTGACCAGGTAGTTGGGACCGCCAGGCTCAGAGACAGACAGGCATAATATCGCTTCGGTTTCAGGCAGCTTGTGTGTAACCTGCTCCCAGGTGCTGGGCTGATCTGCAGTAACCAGCGCGCCAGTTCCGCGGTGGGACCTTCTGCCTGGTGGAGGGACCCCGCGCAGGGAGGGAGCCTGCCAGCTTCCCTTCCTCGACCTCTGTTCCCGCGGACTGCGCTGGAGAGACCGGTACCCAGGCTCTCCCCCCAATATAACATCACTTGGGACACGGCCTGTTGGGGCTTCCGTCTGTGCCCGAGGGCGGGTTGGCGCTGTGGTCGTCTGGGTGCCAGATCGGCGGGCCATCGTGACCACAGGGTGAGCGGCGCCACAGAGAGTGCCCTCCGCCATCATTGCTCCAGTGACCAGGTAGTTGGGACCGCCAGGCTCAGAGACAGACAGGCATAATATCGCTTCGGTTTCAGGCAGCTTGTGTGTAACCTGCTCCCAGGTGCTGGGCTGATCTGCAGTAACCAGCGCGCCAGTTCTGCGGTGGGACCTTCTGCCTGGTGGAGGGACCCCGCGCAGGGAGGGAGCCTGCCAGCTTCCCTTCCTCGACCTCTGTTCCCGCGGACTGCGCTGGAGAGACCGGTACCCAGGCTCTCCCCCCAATATAACATCACTTGGGACACGGCCTGTTGGGGCTTCCGTCTGTGCCCGAGGGCGGGTTGGCGCTGTGGTCGTCTGGGTGCCAGATCGGCGGGCCATCGTGACCACAGGGTGAGCAGCGCCACGGAGAGTGCCCTCCGCCATCTTTGCTCCAGTGACCAGGTAGTTGGGACCGCCAGGCTCAGAGACAGACAGGCATAATATCGCTTCGGGTTCAGGCAGCTTGTGTGTAACCTGCTCCCAGGTGCTGGGCTGATCTGCAGTGACCAGCGTGCCAGATCTGCTGTGGGACTTCTGCCTGGCAGAGGGACGCCCCCTCCCCCCCCCCCCAGGAGAGATCACACACCCCTGCACAGGGCAGGAGCCTGCCAGCCTCCCTTTGGCGACCTCTGCTCCAGGAATCCACTAGGCTGAGCCTTTAGATGTGCAAGGCCTCCCCAATATAAGATCACTTGGGGCAAAGCACATTAGGGCTCCAAAGTCACTCAGGAGCAGGCAGGCCCCAGAAATCGGTGCCAGGGGAATCTTGGTAATCCAGGGGGGGCAGAAATAGCTTTGCAGGCTCACAGGAGGTCCAACCAACAGCCAGTGGCAGCAGGACCAACTAACACCAGAGGTATCCAGATGGCAAAAGGCAAACGTAGGAATGTTACTAACAGTAATCAAAGTAATGTGGGACCATCCGAACCCAACTCTCCAACAGCAGCAAGTCCTGGATACCCCACCACACCCGAAAGACAAGATCTGGATTTAAAATCACTTCTCATGATGCTATTAGAGGATCACAAGAAGGACACAAATAAATCTCATAAAGAGTTACAGGAGACCATGAATCAACGGTTAGAAGCCCTTACAAAGGAAACACAAAAATCGCTTAGAGAAATGCGGGAGAACATGGATCAAAAGATGGAGGCGCACAAGGAGACAACACAAAAATCGCTTAACGAGATGAATCAACGGGTAGATGCACTCACAAAGGAATCACGAAATTTGCATAAAGAAATGCAGAAGAATATGGGTCAACAGACGGATGCCCATAAGGAGGCAACACAAAAATTGCTTAAAGAAATGAATCAACGGTTAGATGCCCTTACAAAGGAAACACGAGAACTGCTTAAAGAAATGCAGGAGACGATGGATCAACAGATGGAATCCCATGAGGAGGAAACACAAAAATCGCTCAGAGAAATGCAGGAGAACATGGGTCATCAGGAAGAAATCCTGAAAGAGGTAATGCAAAAATACCTTAAAGAAATACAGGAAAATACAAACAAACAAGTGAAGGATCTCAGCAAATCCATCCAGGAACTAAAAAAGGAAGTAGAAACAACTAAGAAATCACAAAGGGAGACAACTTTGGAGATAGAAAACCTTGGGAAGAAATCAGGAGTCATAGATGCAAACATCAACAATAGAATACAAGAGATGGAAGAAAGAATCTCAGGTGCTGAAGATTCCATAGAAAGCATCGACTCAACAGTCAAAGAAAATGCAAAATGCAAAAAACGCGTAACCCAAAACATCCAGGAAATCCAGGACACAATGAGAAGACCAAACCTAAGGATTATAGGTATAGATGAGAGTGAAGATTTGCAACTTAAAGGGCCAGTAAACATCTTCAACAAAATTATGGAGGAAAACTTCCCTAACTTAAAGAGAGAGATGCCGATGAACATACAAGAAGCCTACAGAACTCCAAACAGACTGGACCAGAACAGAAATACCTCCCGTCACATAATAATCAAAACACCGAATGTTCTAAACAAAGAAAGAATACTAAATGCAGTAAGAGAAAAGGGCCAAGTAACATACAAAGGAAGACCTATCCGAATCACATCAGACTTCTCACCAGAGACTATGAAAGCCAGAAGATCCTGGGCAGATCTCATGCAGACACTAAGACAGCACAAATGCCAGCCTAGACTACTATACCCAGCAAAACTCTCAATCACCATAGATGGAGAGACCAAGATATTCCATGATAAAACCAAATTTTCACAATATCTTTCCACAAATCCAGCCCTGCAACGGATAATAGGTGGAAACCTCCAATACAGGGAGAGAAACAACACCCTGGAAAAAATGAGATAATAACCTTCTTGAATCAAACCCAAAAGTAGATAACCACTCAAACATAAAGATAGCGTCAAGAATGGCAGATGGCAATAATCACTATGCCTTAATCTCTCTTAATATCAATGGTCTCAATTCCCCAATTAAAAGACATAGACTAGCAGACTGGATACGTAAACAGGACCCAGCATTTTGCTGCATGCAGGAAACGCACCTCAGTGTCAAAGACAAACACTACCTCAGAGTAAAAGGCTGGAAAACAATTTTACAAGCAAATGGCCCCAAGAAACGAGGTGGAGTAGCCATCCTAATATCGGATAAAATTGATTTTCAACCTAAAGTCATCAAAAAAGACACAGAAGGACACTACATACTGATCAAGGGAAAAATCCACCATCAAGAACTCTCAATCCTGAATATCTATGCTCCAAATGCAAGGGCACCCTCATTCGTAAAAGAAACTTTACTAAAACTCAAAGCACACATCGCACCGCACACAATAATAGTGGGTGACTTCAACACCCCGCTCTCTGAAATGGATCGTTCAGGAAAGCAGAAACTAAACAGGGACACAGTGAATCTAATTGAAGCCTTGGACCAAATGGAACTAACTGATATAGAACATTTCATCCTAGAGCTAAAGAATACACCTTCTTCTCAGCTCCTCATGGTACCTTCTCCAAAATTGACCATATAATTGGTCACAAATCAGACCTCAACAGATACAAGAAGATAGAAATAATCCCATGCCTCCTATCAGATCACTATGGAATAAGGGTGGTCTTCAATGGCAACAAAAACAAAAGAAAACCCACGTACACATGGAGGCTGAACAATGCTCTACTCAATGATAACTTGGTCAAGGTGGAAATAAAGAAAGAAATCAAAGATTTTTTGAAAGTTAATGAAAATGAAGGCACAACATACCCTAACTTATGGGACACAATGAAAGCAGTGCTAAGAGGAAAATTCATAGCCCTGAGTGCCGCCAAAAAGAAACGGGAGACAGCATACACTAACAGCTTAATGGCACACCTGAAAGCCCTGGAACAAAAAGAAGCAAATACACCAAAGAGGAGTAGAAGGCAGGAAATCATCAAACTCAGGGCTGAAATCAATCAAGTAGAAACAAATAAAACCATACAAAGAATCAACAAAACGAGGAGTTGGTTCTTTGAGAAAATCAACAAGATAGATAAGCCCTTAGCCAGACTAACCAGAGGGCACAGAGATAGTGTCCAAATTAATAAAATCAGAAACGAAAAGGGAGAGATAACAACAGAAACTGAGGAAATTCAAAAAATCATCAGATCCTACTACAAAAACCTGTATTCAACACAACTAGAAAATCTTGAGGAAATGGACAATTTCCTTGACAAATACCAAGTACCAAAATTAAATCAGGATCAAATAGACCATCTAAACCGTCCTATAACCCCTGAAGAAATAGAAGTTGTCATTGGAAGTCTTCCAACCAAAAAAAGCACAGGTCCAGATGGTTTTAGTGCAGAATTCTATCAGACCTTCAAAGAAGACCTAACACCAATACTCTTCAAACTGTTCCACAAAATAGAAACAGAAGGAACACTACCCAACTCGTTCTATGAAGCCACAATTACACTAATACCAAAAGCACACAAAGATCCGACAAAGAAAGAGAATCTCAGGCCAATCTCTCTTATGAATATCGATGCAAAAATACTCAATAAAATTCTTGCCAACCGAATCCAAGAACACATCAAAACGATCATTCACCACGATCAAGTAGGCTTCATCCCAGGGATGCAGGGATGGTTCAATATAAGGAAATCCATCAATGTAATCCACTACATAAACAATCTCAAAGAAAAAAACCACATGGTCATCTCATTAGATGCTGAGAAAGCATTTGACAAAATTCAGCATCCTTTCATGCTAAAGGTCTTGGAAAGATCAGGAATTCAAGGCCCATATCTAAACATAGTAAAAGCAATTTACAGCAAACCAGTAGCCAGCATCAATCTAAACGGAGAGAAACTTGAAGCAATCCCACTAAAATCAGGGACTAGACAAGGCTGCCCTCTCTCTCCATATCTTTTCAATATAGTACTTGAAGTTCTAGCTAGAGCAATTAGACAACAAAAAGAGGTCAAAGGGATACAAATTGGAAAGGAAGAAGTCAAACTATCACTATTTGCAGACGATATGATAGTATACATAAGCGACCCAAAGAACTCCACCAGAGAACTCCTACAGCTGATAAACGACTTCAGCAAAGTGGCCGGATATAAAATCAACTCAAGCAAGTCAGAAGCCTTCCTATACTCAAAGGATAAGCAGGCTGAGAAAGAAGTAAGAGAAATAATACCCTTTACGATAGCCACAAACCATATTAAGTATCTTGGCGTGACGCTAACCAAACAAGTGAAAGATCTGTATGACAAGAACTTCAAGTCTCTGAAGAAAGAAATTGAAGAAGACCTCAGAAGATGGAAAAATCTGCCATGCTCATGGATTGGCAGGATTAATATAGTAAAAATGAGCATCTTACCAAAAGTAATACACAGATTCAATGCAATCCCCATCAAAATCCCAACTCAATTCTTCATAGAGTTAGAAAGAGCAATTCAAAAATTCATCTGGAATAACAGAAAACCCAGAATAGCTAAAACTATTCTCAAGAGTAAAAGAACCTCTGGGGGAATCAGTATCCCGGACCTCAAGCTGTACTACAGAGCAATAGTGTTAAAAACTGCATGGTATTGGTACAGTAACAGACATGTAGATCAATGGAACAGAATTGAAGACCCAGAAATGAATCCACACTCCTATGGTCACTTGATCTTTGACAAAGGAGCTAAAACCATCCAGTGGAAAAAAGATAGCCTTTTCAACAAATGGTGCTGGCTCAGCTGGAGGTCAACATGCAGAAGAATGCAAATTGACCCATCCTTATCTCCTTGCACTAAGCTCAATTCTAAGTGGATCAAAGATCTCCACATAAAACCAGACACACTGAAACTAATAGAAGGGAAACTAGGGAAGAACCTTGAACATATGGGCACAGGGGAGAATTTCCTGAACAGAACTCCAATAGCTTATACTCTAAGATCAAGAATAGACAAATGGGACCTCATTAAATTACAAAGTTTTTGCAAGGCAAAAGACACCGTCAAAAAGACAAAGCGGCAACCAACTAACTGGGAAATGATCTTTACCAACCTTACATCCGACAGAGGGCTAATATCCAAGATATACAAAGAACTCAAGAAGTTAAACTCCAGAGAGGCAAGTAACCCTATTAAAAAATGGGGTACAGAGCTACACAAAGAGTTCTCACCTGAAGAATATCTAATGGCTGAGAAGCACCTAAAGAGATGTTCATCATCCTTAGTCATTAGGGAAATGCAAATCAAAACAACCCTGAGATTCCATCTCACACCAGTCAGGATGGCTAAGATCAAAAACACAGGAGACAGCAGTTGTTGGCGAGGATGTGGAGAAAGAGGAACACTCCTCCACTGCTGGTGGAATTGCAGGCTGGTACAACCACTCTGGAAAGCAGTCTGGCGGCTCCTCAGAAAACTGGGCATGACACTTCCGGAGGATCCGGCTATACCACTCCTGGGCATATACCCAGAGACTTTACCTGCATGCAATAAGGACACATGCTCCACTATATTCATAGCAGCCTTATTTATAATAGCCAGAAGCTGGAAAGAACCCAGATGTCCCTCAACGGAGGAATGGATTCAGAAGATGTGGTATATTTACACAATGGAATACTACTCTGCAATTAAAAACAATGAATTCACGAAATTCCTAGGCAAATGGTCAGAACTTGAAAATATCATCCTTAGTGAGGTAACCCAATCACAAAAGATCACACATGGTATGAAGTCACTGATAAGGGGATATTGACCCAGAATCTCAGAATACCCTAGACACAATCAGCATATCAATAGATTTCTAAAAAGATGGAAGGAGAGACCCCTGGTCCTGGAAAGACTGGATGTAGGGGAACGCCAGGACAGAGTAATGAGAGGGGGTTGAACAGAGAAAAGAGGGAGGGAAGGGGGCTTATGGGACTTTCGGGGAGGGAGGAAACGGGAAAGGGGAAGTGATTTGGAATGTAAATTAAAAAAAAATAAAATTAAATTAAAAAAAAAAAAAGAGTGGTGGTAGTGGTTAGCATGGGATATATTTAAATGAGATTTAGTCTGAAAACAGAATCTCTGAACACAAAATAACATCCATTACAAACTGTATAATATGATGGTCTGTTGTTCTTACCTAGTGAACATGGATATCCCCTTATATAAAAGTGAAACATGAGAAAAATATGCCTTCAGGGTCTCTAATCCTAGGGAATTACAGAGGTAATAATTTTCCTCTATAACTGATTTTCAAGGAAATACATAATGTTTGACAAATGGTAGGTACTGATATTTTACACAAAGATTCATACTTGGTGTATGACAAGATCACATTTGGTAAACAACACTATCCAGCTCCTTAATGGTAGGCCATGAATTTTAAAGAGGAATCTAATGAAAAGGAGCCTAAGAATCTTAATTAAAGAGGGGTGAGCATGTGCATTACCTGCCTTTTTAAATGGAGATGACTCATAGGGCATTTGATCAGATCAACAGTTTTAAGAGGAGACACATTAATAAATGTCTGAAGGCAGGTATGCTAAGTTGTTAGATGAAAACAATGATATGTCTAAAATAATAGATTATAGATGCCAGAGGTAATAGTGACAGTCTAGGTGCCAGATTTGTATTTTGTTTGCTGTTAATGGTGAACTACCTGCTTTCTTCAAGAGCAGCTCCCCATTTGTTGAAATTGAACTTGATTTGTATTTCTGAAGGTATGTGCTATAGAGTTTGGGATTTTTCAGTTTGGAAAACAAAGGCCCTCTCTTTGTAAGGAAACTTAAAATGTTTCTTGTAACTTACTTAAGATGGACTATATACAGTTAATCAGGATAATACGATACAAACCACACCCCCAAGTAGCTAAAGAAAATAATCTGTTGATGGGATTGTTTAATTAGTAGATGTTAATGTTTTGTCCCTAGTTTCATATGGAGACTTGTCAGAAATGTGATTCTTAGGCTCTAGTTGGGGTAACTCAGTAGTCTGTTCTTAAACAAGACCCCCAGGTGATGCTGAGGCATGGTGGTGTGCACTGTTAATCCCAGCACTCAGGGGGGCAGAGACAGGTGGAGCTCTGTGAGTTCAAATTCAGTTCTTCTTTACATAGAGAGTGCTAGGTCAGAAGGTTGCATAGTGAGACCAGTTACTTGCATGCAACTTAATGTTAAGTTAACAAAGTAACAAGTGAGGTCTAGTGGTACTGTGCCTGAAATCCTAGCACTTGATAAGCTGAGGCAGGAGGGTTAAGAGTTGGAGGCCATCATGGTCAGACAAAACTACTCAGTAGGCAATGGCACCTCTGCCAAGCCTGAATTACCTGACTCAAAGGAGAGAACTGACTCCTGCATCATGGCACATGTTAACCTATCCCACTATGCATACAAAGGAAGTAAATGAAAATGTAATCCAAAAAAGAGCTAGAGGTCAGCCAGAACTACGCAAGAAGAGACTACCTTAAAAATAAACCTATAAGATTACAAAATAAAGTGAAGTCAGAACATTGCAATGAAGGTGTTTGTGGAACCTTGATATTATTGGTGTTCTTTCATATATATGGTTAGTTATTAAGTTCATAGGTTTTAGAGCTACAGGCCTAGGCTCAAATTCTGTTGCACTACATACCTGACATGTTAAAGTCATTCTGTCACCGTAAGCTTGTTTTGTCATCTGTGAAAGGAAATAATTGGATATACCAGATTATGTAAGGGATAAATGAGAGTATGCATCTAATATTTTAAATTAGCTGCCAACATTATTACTATTAGAACCAGTTCTGCTAATTTGGTTTGCAGTTGATAACCTGCCAATGTGTTTGTCGTGGTTGTAATGTGCATTCCTTACCTAGCTGTCATCCCGTGGGGAGACAGGACAGGGCTTTGTGTTCTTATGTACTTCTCATGTTTCTCAGATTTCTGTTGCATCCTTGTCACCATTACACATTTTGTTCTTGTTGTTGTTGTTGTTGTTGCTGCTGTTGAGCACTATTTAAGTACTTACTGTTTCCCAGACATTTGCCATATGGGTACCCTCAGAGTCCCTTTAAACAGGCCTCCTCCCTCACTCTGTAAATAAGTTTTAGTGGTCCTGTGATGTCCAAGGTAGTGTCACTGGCTTTGGAATGAGGCTTGAATCATAGCTGTGCTGCTGAACTCATCAGGGACTTGCCTATGCGCAGTACATTGTATACATTTTCCTTAGTCTTAGCTTTTATTATTAAATGTGAATAACAGATTCTAACTTAGGAAGTCTGAGGCTTATAATTAAGACAGTGCTGATGCAGTACACAGACTGATTGCAGGTCCTTGGTGCTCAGTACAGAGAAGTTCAGCTTTTCTCCCAAGGGAGCCTGGCAGAGATAGTGTGAAACAAAAATATTTTTTGTTTGTGGGGAAGGTGTTATTTAATTTTTACAATATATTTTATCTTCTCAACAAATAGAATAGGAAATTTTTTTAGAAAGCTTGTTATTTTGCTTTATGTTTGCATAATGATCTGCTTATCCTTGTTAAAGAGGGCTGGGGCTAGTTCTGTGGTAATTTTTTTTTTCTTTTTCTTTTTAACCCCACAGAAGGCCTCAGGTTCAATCTCTAGTATCTAAGAAAGAAAACCTTCAATTTCTTACTTTCAATGACCTCTATCTTTTGTAGACTAAAAGTGAACTTTGAGTGGTAATTTAAATTCACATCTTTGGTTTTTGACATAGATGTCAAAATTGATAAAATACACATCCTTCAAGAGCTCAGACAGTTATGACATTGGCAAACCAAAAGAAGAAAATTGGCTGAGGATATAGCTCCTTACCAGAACACTTGCCTAGCATATGGAAAGTCCTGGATTCTATTGCCAGATCTACAAATACAAACAATTGAAAAGCATTTTGTGCTAGGAAAAGATAGTAGACATCTAATGAAATTCTTTCCTTTTCTGGACCAGGAAAGCCTTCTGCAGGACAGCAGCATCCTGTAAAAATTGAGGCTTCCTAGTGTCTAATACTCATTGCACTGACTTAGGCTAGTGTTCATGTTTTGGTCATTGGCTCAAGGACAATTAAGAAGAGCTGTCACTTCATAAATTTTCTATTTTATAGACACTTTCTGGGAAATAGATCCTAGAAACAAATCGGCAATTACATGTGGTCCATTTTATAGTTGAAAGAGGCAAAAGGGAAAAAATTTGGAAATCAAACCCCTCCTTGATAAACTCAACTTTGAATAGGAAAACTGGCATTGTTTGTTCTGTTCCTGTGTGCTGGCCTTACTAATGTATCTCTACCATTCTACCTACTTCCTATTAGCACAAGATAGAACTGTTAAAAAATTAAATGTTAAAAATAGAAAAAAATCACCAAAGGAGAAAATTAAGAATGATAAACTTTGACTCCCCATTAATAAAAAGCTAATTTGACAAAATATATGCCTTTTGACCCCTTGAATTACCAGAGCACTGAGGAAACAAATGTTCAATAAATGTAGCTTACAGTAAGTCTAATTGCTAGTATTAAAAATTGTGGGCAAAAATACCCATTTCAGTGAGGTTGGAAACATGTGATACTGTGCCATTGAGCTTGTAGACTGCATTTCATTATCAGCGATCTCTTGAGGCTGTTTCCTCCTAAATCGTATAGAATCTGGGAATCTGCCTCAGCATACTGTACCTAAGTGTCAGTACCAATTGATCCAAGTTTATGTATTGGCATTTTCTTGTGAGACTGTAATTAAATCACAATGAATTGAAAGAAAAATAGTATGGATGTAAAAAGAATTGAGGTAGGATTTTAATTCAAAAATTACTGAAATTTACATTTTCATTTACGATTCCAGTTTGACATACTTTTTCAGTTAAAGTGAGTAGTTATTAAATTTAGTAGAAGTCTATGCTCCAGGCAGTATACATGGGGCCCAGGTAACCATGGAGTTGTTTACTAAGTTTTTTACTTAGTAAAGTTTTTAGTAAGTTTACTAAGTCATTTACTAGTATCCCATTAACAAACAGAAGCTTTCTTGACTCACTAGAAGTAACTTTTATAAAAGAAGCCACACATAACCACTGTTATATTTTGTATCAGCTGCTGCTGCTGCTGCTGCTGCTGCTGCTTCTTCTTCTGCTTCTTCTTCTTCTTCTTCTTCTTCTTCCTCTTCTTTTGTTTTTGTTTGATTGGCAAAATGCAAATTCTGGAAATTCACAAGGCTTTAGTTCCATGGAAAAGAGTAAGTGAGTAAGTTGTTTGTCCTGTTGTTCATTTTGCATTATGGAAATACACACCTGTAATGGGCAATGTATAGCAAACCTTAAGACAGGGAAATAGAGAATAAATATTTCACATGTTTAAAGCTCAGTTGAAGGCATTCACCCATGTACTGGCTGGTTTCGTGTGTCAACTTGACACAAGCTGGAGTTGTCACAGAGAAAGGAGCTTTATCTGGGGAAGTGCCTCCATGAGATCCAACTGTGGGACATTTTCTCAATTAGTGATCAAGGGGGGAGGGCCCCTTGTGGGTGGTGCCATCCCTGGGCTGGTAGTCTTGGGTTCTATAAGAGAGCAGGCTGAGCAAGCCAGGGGAAGCAAGTCAGTAAGGAACATCCCTCCATGGCCTCTGCATCAGCTCCTGCTTCCTGACCTGCTTGAGTTCCAGTCCTGACTTCCTTTAGTGATGAACAGCAGTGTGGAAGTGTAAGCTGAATAAAACCTTTCCTCCCCAACTTGCTTCTTGGTCATGATGTTTGTGCAGGAATAGAAATCCTGACTAAGACAACCCATATGTGGTTTTAGCAATCTTTTTGAGCTCCTGCATCCAGTAGACATGCTTAAACACATAGTGATATAGAAAGACGGGCAGTGCTTCTTAACCCAGTTCACAGCATGGATACAAAGAAAATGATATTCAACAAAGACATCACCATCGAGCTTCTGCCATCTCAGGCTCTTCTGGCAAAGTGGCAGGACTGACTTGGTTCACCATCACCCATTTGAGGTCAGTGTTGTAGTGGGACATATGATGTAGATGTCCTACTGGAAGCATTTGATGTAAAACAGATCCTGCCCGTAGGACCTTGTCAGAGGATATAGCAGGTGAATGCTTTGTACTGATTATGGCTTTGGTAGATGACCCAGGTATAGGCATAGTTCATAGTCTGATGGAAAGAAGAAAAATCCAGGTGCTATAGATGGAGGTAGTGTGAGTTGGTGTTGACTTCCAAACCTTGCCTTATGCCTCAGATCCATTTCACTTCCAAAAGAAATTACAGTAAGGGGTTTGGTGTTGTGTTACACTTGAAGCCTTAAAAATAGAGCAATCTCCCCTTTTACACATTATGTACCCTAGAAAGTCTAATTCTGGCTGTATGTCCTACTTCTGTGGGATCTAACTGATAAAGAAAGCTAAGGAGTGAAAAATCAGAAAGAAAAGGGTGGACAAATCAGTTCTGGAGTGAGTGGCACTCCTAGAGCAAAATCAAATATTAAAGCAACCCACCCCAACTCTTATCCCGGTTCTCACCACAAATCTCCTACCCCTAGAGGCAAACCTGCAACATCCTCTCTTCTAATATTGGATTAGATCAAGATGTAACTGTACTTCCTAAGCTGCAGAGTATCAGAAACCCATTTGTTCAAGTGAACATTGCTTAGTATCTACATATGGTGGGGACAAGATAGGAGGAGTGTTTCTATTTCCTGGAAGTTAGTGCAAAGTGTCACAGAAGAAGAGGGGAGAAATGCCAGGTTAATTGGAAAATCATCTTGAGTGGAAGATATGCCCTGTTAGCCTAGAAGTTAGATATCAAAGTAAAAAAAAAAAAAAAGTAATGTCCCAGTAAGTAAAAATAAAATCAAGAGTAAGACAGAACAATCTAAGGTGCTGAAATAAAAGATTTGGGGAGGGAGGGAGCATAAGTTGGTTGGTTGGTTGGTTTTGTTTTGTTTTGTTTTGTTTTAAACAAGCTGAAACTCTGAGTTAATAAGTAACTCAGAGCTATGTGGATTCTTAGCATTCATAAGGCCTGGGTTTACTACCAAGAAGAAAACAGAGACTTAGTGAAAAGTCTGAGTAACTGCAGAGAGGTTCAGAGCTTGTTAGGCTCCGGGGGAAGTCCTCCTGAGACTCAGTGGTCTTTGGGTCAGTGTGAGGGCTCAGATGTCTGCATTATCATCTCTCTGAGTTAAAACCTTTCCATACACTTTAACTTCTCAAACTGAGCTTCAGTTTTAGGCATTGCTGCATAATTCTCTTAATCTGAGGAATACTAATACAGTAGAGTGCTTGTAACTTTTCTTGTTTCTCACTCCAGAAGTAGACTTGATTAAGGTGGTGCAGGCTCCACACTCTTTCTATGTTTAACTTCAATGGCAGCAAAGTCTCGCCCAGCTTGGCAAGTAAATAGGCACTGAGGGGGATTTGGGGTTTCTCATCCAGGTATCCAGTCTGATCATTGTCCTTTGTCCTCCATCCGAAATAAGGCTAGGTTTTTAAAGAGTAAATGCCTTCTTATGTTGGAGAGAGTAAGCGGGCAAGCTTCATTCTTAAAGCAAGCTCTGTCCAAGTGAGGAAAGCAGTGTCTAGTGTCATTTTTCTATCATAGTTCATGGAGAGAGGAGATCCTATCAAAATCACTATTTATTATATGTACATGTATTTGTAGTGTAGTATATGCTCTGGTTATGGTAGGAGTGTGTGTATATATCTGTGTCCATCAGGTTTCTTGCCCCATCTCTCTCCTGCTTTGTTTTTAAGATAGGATTTCTCACTGAATGTGAGGCTCACTTGACTGGCTGAATCTGAGACTTATTCAGTTGGCTGTGCATTGTGTTTCAGGGATCTGCCAAATTGATAGAGAGCTACTGGGACAGTTGGGAAAGGTTTACCCTATTAATATAGTCTTAAGTGGTGGAGAAGATTAGCTTTCTTTTACATTTATTATTTTTCTTAAGGCAAAGGCTCATTTTAATGATTTAGGCTTTATTAATAAAAGCAATGCTTTGGTTGAATTCTTGTCAGAAATAAAATCAGTCCCTAAAGAGCTCTGTGCATTTTTGTGGGTCTTGATGTTTTAGAAGTGCTAGAATATGTCCTGCTAAATGCAACTTATTTTCCTCTTGTGTAGGTAAATGTAGGGGAGGGGATTACTTGGAACTGAGCCTCAACACATACTAGTACTATGCTGCTGTGCTATCTCCAAAGCTTAAAATACTATTTTAAAAGTGGTCTGTGACTGTTTGTGTTCGCAGGATCGCCCCAGGACATTTGACATGCACTCACTGGAGAGCTCACTCATTGACATAATGAGAGCTGAAAATGATTCCATTAAAGGTAAGTTAAGAAGTAGAACTATTCTATTTTAGTAAGTTAAAATTATATTATCTACTCATTCTGGTAAGCAATATTATTACTATGAAGTCATTGTATCTGGTAAATTGTATCAATTCTACACATAAACTTTTTGTTAAAAAGTCATATTTATTTGATGAATATCTGCAGTAGAACCCATTATGATACTACTGAATGAGCCCTTATTGCTAAAAGTGGGCAGTTAACTCAGACCATACACATCACTGGTGTGTGACAGACAAAAACCTTCTCAGAACCCTAGAGGTTCTAAAATGTGACAGTAACTACATAACCAGGGAGAATTCACATGTTAGTGACTTTTGGCTTTGTTTTACAACTTAAAAAATGTCCTACAATTTCTGATTAAAATCTTTTATAGTTAATTTTTTCTATATATATGATGATTTTAAAAATACTACTCCAGCTTAGATTCTGGTCTCTAGTTTGTTAGTGACTAGCTATGTTACAGATTTTAACAAGTCTCACAAGACCTTTTCTTCTTGCTAAGAGACTCACTGCCACTTGGAGCCTTAAAAGCAAAATACACAAGCATGGACCCCACCTCATACATGGAATATGAATTTATCATGTTCTCTTTTAATGTCTCAGATCGTGCTACCATGTAGCCAGCTTGATAATTGTCAGAGTAGGCGTTCTTCAGACTCCTTATGGAAACTACACAAATGGAAACCTTTTTCCTTGTAAGAATCTCAATTTACTAGGAAGCGCTGGAAGTAGAACTTTGCACTGAGGCAGAGTAGCCTGTTGCAGTGCTGACTAACCTAGCCCATTCCCCCCCGAGGTTACTTAGCATGTAGTATCACTGATACAGTAAAACGTTTAAGAATAAGCTTATTTTTTCTTTCAGAACTATTTGGGATTTTAATTTTTTTTTTAAATTTTTGAAATATGGTCATGCCAGCCCCCCCCCCCACACACACACAAATTTCCCTCTTCAAATGCTTCCATATCCCCTATAAGGAATTTTTGTGTTTCCTGCAGATATGAGAAGTAATGTGTATATTCATCCATCTCATGAGGTCACTTAGAAATAAGGACATTTAGAAGTTGTTTAGGAATATTTTTGAAGGTTCTTACTGAATGCTTTGTGGGATTCTGGGTGCATGTTCCAAGATCATGTTCCATATGTGAAGAGAGATACTATTTCAGAGTTTGCTGGGTTTAGTATGACTGTAACTCAATCTTTTCCACTTTCTCTTTTGTCATAAAAATGAGAGTCTAAGGCCATTATTAGCACCAGAAAATTGTACTTTTTCGAAGTAGCTCAAAGAGAAACACACCAGTTTCCTGCTTTTGTACTCCATAAGAGATTATCAGTTTGGGCACATAGAATAAAGGGTATATGAGGGTTTCTCTGTAGTATCTTTTGTTACTTGTGAGTCTATAATTAATGTAAAAATTATTTACAGGAAATGTTTGTAGAGGGCATTTTTTAAAATTGTTTACTAGATTCTTATAGCAGATTCTTCAGAGCCTCCCTTGTACTAGATGTTAGGGAGAGTAGATAGATCAGCAATAGGTACAGTTTGTTAGGTTACATTTCTGCGAAGCAAGTCTCTAACTAGGATTTAAATATAAAGAAGTTTGCACCCATCGTATAATTAACTGAGAGATTTCTTTGGTTTATCAGTTTTACTCAGGATTTCTAAGGTTAATTTTTCCTTTTTAGTTTGATAAATTATTGTTGTGTAAGCTTCACTTTTATTTTGTATTCTATATAAAAGTTATCCTCACTAACATTTACTTAGCTGATTATGATTCTGTATAGGAAATCAAAAGTTAAGTGACAGAAAACAATCTGTGTAGATGGTCTACTGTGGGAGCAAGGCAGAACGCAAGAGCAGCTCTAGGTTTACCTGTCCTTCCTGCTGTGCTGATGCTTGTGTGCTTTACATGGCAGCCTGTGTCTGTCAAAGCCAGCTTATGGCCTGGCTCTGGAAGACACTCACGAGTTAATGTGGGTTTTACTGTTATCTCCTAAGTCTTTCATCTGCTTATCACATGAGGAAGCCAGATTCAGTGAGTTTCAGTATTAAATGAACCTGGTAGCTGGCTTTTTGCTACTTTGTGGGTTTCTTCTCTCTTCCACCCTTCTCCACTCTTTTCTCCCATCTTTTCAACCCCATAACACTAGATAAGAGGAATAAAAGGGTAGAAGGGAAAGAGTTCCCTGAATAACATCAGGGTGTGGAGGTGATGTTTATCATTAGGGTACTTCCTGCTGATCAGGAATGTGAGTTCCTTGGGTCAAGTTTGATCTTTGCTGTCAGGATATCTCATTTCTTGTTTCTTTTTTGCACACAACAATCAACAACACCCCTACACCTTTGGAGCCCTAGCTTTTATATACCCTCTGAAAAGTCCCCAAAGTTCCAAATGTCACACAGTTGCAGAAACTATCTGCAGATGGCAAAACCACCACGAAGAGTACAAGCCAAATCCTAGAACACAAGCTACAGGCAACTGCTAGGGACAGTCTGAAGCAGCACCGTATCCCATACCTAGGATTAAAGGAAAACATATTCTTATAATATTTCTGTGTTTTTTTAAAGAAACAAAACTCCAAAATTGTAACTACAAAACTTCACATATTTTTTCTTTAAAAAAAAAAAACAAGGAAGAATTCATAGATGGAGGCATGAGCCTAAAACACCAGTTTATAATTCTGCATGGCTTTAAAAAATCCTAACCCTTGTGTCAATGCAGTCTTCATGAGCAAATGAGGCTCCGTTCAGGGCACTACTTCATCTCCTGTAGACTCCTCTTTGAGCTGGCGCCTTTCATACTGTGATGCTTGATTCTAATAGTGATTCTATCTTAAAATTTTGTTTAAAAGTGATCATTACCTTTGCCTTAAAAACAATCCGTTTTCCTCTAGATCAGGCAATAAATCCTGCCAGCCCATCTAGATAATAAATCATCCTCCTAGTGCTCCTCCCTCAGAAACCAGGCAGAAAATCACCATTCATTCTGTGAGGTCATCATACCTCTTAGAAAAATGTAAATTTTTACTTGACAGTAGTGCTAAAGATTTAATCATAGAAAGACATTTTGCATTTGGGCTAATTTTGCATTAAAATAATTCCATAGAACATGAATGGCCTCATTTATTTATCTCTTATCTGTAGTTCTTCCTAGATATCTGTGTTTAAATCATAATGCCTAAATTTAATGCAGGCTCTATAATTCGAGTCATTGTTGCTACGTATATTAGTTTAAATGAGGACAAAAGTTACAAAGGAGAACTTGCATTTCTGTTTAGGAAAATATTTCCTTGGTATGGGGGTTATTTTTTTTTTTTTGCCATCAACAAATAAAATACTTGATATGTCTAGGGGCTTCAAAGTTTGTGTTTGAATTTTCTTATGTGTGTGTTATTGATTCCAACTGGTTTCTTTAAAACCTTTAACAGATGTTCAAAAGGACTTAGCTTTCATATGACCACGAATATCTGAATTTTTTGTGATTTTAAAATAATGTTTAAATACTGTTGTGTGTGTGTTTTTTTTTAAAGAGCTTTTAAGTTCTTGTCATTTGCTCCAAGGCAGGGAGGGGTTCAGCTGTTTGGGGAGAAAAGGGGCCCTCCATAGCCTTTATCTTTGTGTCCTTGCTGAGGTCAGTTAGCAAGTCCTTATGTTATTTTTATCCTGGAAAGTAGATTGCCTTCTCTATAACCAGTGGCACTGACAATCCACAGAAGCTTGTCCCCACAGACCAATTTTGTTTTCTCTGCTCCACACCCAGACTCACATGCCCAGAGCCTGAGTCTGTGAGTTCTGATTTCCACACACGGCACCTTGAGCATGACTATGATGCTGTTAGAGCGTCAGGACAAGCAATGCTCTCCTACTTAGATGTGCAGGAGATTGTCTGGGGAATACTGATACTTTTTTCTTGCTTATGACATTGGTACTTTTTAGAAAGGGAGCAGCATATCAGAGCCAAACCTGAACACAGCTGTTTTCAGCCTTCTGAAGCATAGGTTGGACACATGAAGTAGTCATAAGACATATTTTTCTTATGTGTATATTGTAAGAAAGACCTCTAACAATCATGGCGCTTTCTACCTCAGCATGTGCAAAGAATAAGGGGAAGTAGAAATAAAGTAGGAAGTAGTTTATGGAATGGAATCAGATGCATTGGGTAAAGAGACAAAATTAGTACTTAGAATATGTCAGCAATTCCATTTCATAATAATGATTGAATATTTTAAATCTGATATGTAAAGGCAATTTAATATCCAATTTGCTTCATTTCACTAGAAAGCAAATTAAACAGCAAGATTACTACAAGAACAATTGCATTCCGTAAGTCTTACAACACCGCAGTTGTTCTTCAGTTACTAAATTATGAGTCAATACCAAATTTTCCTTTGAATGTAATGAAAATGGAGTCTTTTGTATTGTTGTAGAATAAATTTTGCTTTCAGTTTCAGGAGGAATGAGACTCAACATACTTATTAGCAATGATTTTTATGTGTGTGTGTCAGGCATATCAAATGCTAAATCTGCATGTAAGCAATAATAGTTATTTGTAGTGCCTGTTGTTTATGAAACCTTCCATGCCTAAGAACCCTGTCAGAAATGTATGTGATGCATGTTTCTGTCTCACTTACTTCATAATTCATAAGGATTTATTTTAAGAACTGTGGACTTAACACAAGAATGTTCTGCATTTTAATTCCTGATTGCCAAAGGTGTTGTGACCTTCCACTTTAAACACTTTGGATGATTTTCTACTTCTTTATATATTAAATTTCTTTTATATATTAAATTTTCCCCTACTATTTTAATTTGCACATTTTTTCCCCCTTAAACAAAAGATCAACGACATGGGCAAGTGGTGATTCCATCTGTGCCTCTTTTCTTTGTTGCTGAGCAAAAGAATTTATAATAATCTCTTTAGAAGGAAATCATGAAATTCAGTTGAAGTTCATTGCATAATGCTTGTTTCATTAATTTCATATGAGTGGTAGTTAGGATAATTATGCAAATTCTTTATCTGTCATTCAGAGAAAATGGATTTAGTGCTACTTTTTGGGAGAGATTAAATAATGGCTGGCAAACATTTCTTATATACAGTTCTCTTAATATTTTTGTGTTCCAAATTGTAGTTACTTAGTTCTCTATTTTAGAGAAGAGATGGTGTATACTGATATGCTGAGGCCTTCGACTTGATTTCATGTAGGTTCTGATTCTGAGAGAACTCTAGACTGAAAGCTATTGAATGAGGGCTACAGTTGGTCATTTATTTGTGTCATGTCTTATGAACCTGAAATAATTTGGCCATAAACAAAACTTTCAAAAATGAAAGGAGTTCCCATGAAAACAGGATAGACTTTAAGATAATGTTTAATTTCCAGTCAGAAGTGCATATGATGTAGGGTGTGTGTATATGTAGTATTCACCCCTTTTCTATTTAAATGGTGGCCTCTGTCTATATGAAAGCAGATCACTGCCCCCTCACTCTATCAACCATTTACAGGGTTAGACACTTTCCTTCAAGGAGTGCATAACAGGCAAGATACAAACTGCCGTGAAGAAGAGCCAAAAAGAACAGCGCAGAACACAGCTAGTTTATCTTGGATTTATAATCAAATTTCCCCTCTCAACTAAATTACTATTTATGTTATCAAGCGTCTTCTGGAAAATAGGGAGAATCTTAAACATTACATGTATTTGGAGTTCAGACTCAGCCAAGCAGCCTCCCTGCTTATGGAACCCAGACTTCTGAGAAAGAACACTGGCTTCTTCTTGTCCCCTTTAGATGATACCAAGTAACTCAGAGCAGCTGAGCAGGGAGTGGTTGAGGTTTCCAAAGTAGAAGATTGCCTTACTTCTAAAAGTCTCCTGAGGAATGGAGTGAGAGACATAGCAAAGAGTATAATTTCAGCTGGACTACAATTAACTTCATGTGCGGGTGGTTTGAAATGAAGGGTGTTTCCTCCCCTGCACTTTCCCTTTCCTAGCTGGGGACGTGGAACATTCTGAATAGCCTTTCTTGGGCTGGTGGTGTCTAGGACTGGAACTCGGCTCTGTGTGGAGGCAACATTGTGAAGAAGAGGAGGTTGGTGGGTTTCCTTGAGTTGCTGCTGGGGTGGGTCCTGCTGAACTCTGAGCAGCTGCTAGTTTTCAGGGTTACTTCTGATCGGGGTTTATTGGATACTTCAGTCGCTGGGTCAGCAGAGGTAGACTGTGAACATGCTGGTTCACTCTTTCAGATTTGGGGGTTTCTATCTTAAAACAGCAGGGGAGGAGAGAATAGGGAATGGCCTAGATGAGAGGAAAATGTGATGTTGAACATTGATTTGCTAGAAGAATTGAGTTAACATCATCCCCACTGTGCTTCTGAACTGAACCAGTTACACAGAACACACATATCCTGTTTACCTTCAGATCCACTGTGTCCTGCTTGCATACACAGGTTGAGAGTAGTGATACTCTCCTCTGCCATACATCTGTGATAGACCATTTGATGCTTATTTTTATTCTAAAAATTATATAAGCAGTTGTCACAAAGCAGGAATTTATCTTATGTCATCCATGATGTGAGGTCAAAATTGCCTAAGCAGTTCCCTATTTTCTTTTTGAACATTGAGCACAAAGAATCCTGTTTTGAGTCTGCAAAAATTGGGTGGTCATAGTCACCTTAGAACAGTGCCACAACTCTGACTTTATCTGGATGGCAGGTAAGTTAAGGAGGGCCAGGTTAGAGGAGTAATACTAAACCGTTTATTATTAGAAGGTTAATGATCATAAGCATTTTCAAAAGTTACCTCAGAACATTATTATTTTCAACCTCACTAAGGTTCCCATATCCTATGGTTGCTGAGACTTAATTTCGTTTAACATACAGTGGGGCAGTTGGGGTGGGGGTGGGGGGTTGGAGGCTGATAAAGGTACAAACCAAATTTGGTAGACACTTTTGAGATAACAAGCACTAGTAAAGTAACACATTGCAAATAATTTAGTGTTTTTACACTGCCACCTTAAGTATTGAATGTAGCTTAAATAAGCATGCATTATACCAGATAGATAAAAAATAGTAATATTCTCCATTTACAAGTGAAAGCTGAGTAATATTTTAGCAAGTTTTCAGATATTGTTAGAAGTTTGTCAGTGATAAATATTAAGACTTCTGCTGTGTAAATGAGAAAAGGGGTTCAAAATTATACAGCCCTGTGCTTCTGCCACTTCCTGTCCGTATTGATGCGTACACTGTATACTTTTTGATGATGTCACTTATTTTTCTAGTTTTTTCCTTCTCAGAAGTTTCTATGAAACTTTTATATGAAGGTATTCTTGCTAGTGCATTTCCTGAGAGTTACTAAAACTGTCCCATATGCATGTACCGATTTAGTAAACACTTCATTGTCTCTAACAAATGATCCTCAGGCCTTCCGTGGTCATGATGTGTAGCCTCACCTATAGTATTAGGGGATTTTGGCAAAGAGAACCAGGTTGCCTGTTTCATACCTGTTATAAAAACATCCAAGATTCCTTTTGCAGTTAACTTAGCTACAGCAAGGAAAGAACAGTCCAGAGTGCAAAGACATTACTTCTTTTTGTTTGTTTGTTTTGTTTTGTTTTTCGAGACAGGGTTTCTCTGTGTAGCCCTGACTGTCCTGGAACTCATTCTGTAGACCAGGCTGGCCTTGAACTCAAAAATCCCCTGCCTCCCAAGTGCTGGGATTAAAGGCATGAGCCACCGACTTAAGAAATTACTTCTTGGAAAGGGAGAAGTGACTCAGTTGGTAAGAGCCCTTGTCATGCAAATATGAGAACCTGAGTTCAGATCTGAACCCCTGTAAAAAGCCAGAATTAGCATGTGCTCACTCATTAACTGAGGCAGTTCAACTCCAGGTTCAACAAGAGACCTGTCTCTGAGGAGTAAGGCAGAAGGACAATGGAATAGGACACCTGATGTCCTCCTCTGGCCTCTGTGTAAGCACCACCTGCATACACACTGCACTCATACACATACATGAAATTTTAAAAAATGTTCCTGATCTACTTGGGTCTTACCTAAATATTGTGTATCAGCTGTTTTTGCCCGACTTACATTTCTTTTTTATTTCATGGTGCCCATGTACTAAGTACCAAAACTTAGAAGGAAAACAAACAACAATAAAATCCAGCAAATTGTTCCTGTTCAGCAGTACAATTTGAATAAACTTAACTAGTTTTAAATTGGTTACTACTCTGAGAAGTACCCGAGGATGGCAGTGCTACCTCCTGAGTTTCATTACTCTAACTGGCCAGCTCTGGGTCCATTCCCACACTAGTGCACCCAACTCTAACTGGCCAGCTCTGGGTCCATTCCCACACTAGTGCACCCAACTCTAAAAGCCGGGTTTTGTTTTATTCTGTGTTGCCTGGAAAGCATCCCAGTTGGACTCTGAAGGGAAGGTAGTTCTAGAATCTTTCTGGAGTCCCAGGGGTACATACATCAGAAAAGAGGAGTCAACTAATTAGAAGACCTCCTTTTTAGTGCCCGAGAAATTAGCAATAGAGTGCAAATCTTTGTTCTGAAGAATGGTCCTGACTAATAGAAGCTATAAATAACTTGAAAAAAATCTAAAAAAATGTCTACTAGCTATAAAATTATGAATAATAAATGTCTGGCATGGTTTAGTAAATAGACATGTTTAAGTCAGCTGATAACCCTGGCGATCAGAAGCTGTTCACTCAGTGGTTCTCAACCTTCCTAATGCGGTGACCCTTCAATACAGTTCCTCATGGTGTGCTAACCTCCCAGCCACAAAAGTATTTTGTTGCTACTTCATAACTGTAATTTTGCTACTATTATAAATCCTAATGTGGATATCTGATATGCAATCCCTAAAGGGATTGTGACCCATAGGTTGAGGACCACTGGTCACATACTAACTGATTTAACCCTGACAAGTTTTCGGATTATATTCTTTCTGCAAGCTACTCAATACTAAACACTGTCAAATCTTTCACCGTTTCATTTATAAGTGAGGAAAATAAGGTCTAGAGGAAAGCCATCAGGACAAGGTCACATCATTGGTAATCAGAGAGCCAGGTCTGAACACAATGCCAAATGTGTTTCTTATTATTTCTTAATATTTCAGGAAGTTTATTATAGGCTAACACAGGAGTTCTCAATCTGTGGGTTGCAAACATTATAAACTCATAATTCTAATGGTCTTGGGAACTAAAATACTGTTCAGTAGCAAAATTATAGTCATGAAGTAGCAATGAAAATAAGTTTATGGTTGGGGGGCACCACAACATGAGGAACTGTATTAAAGGGTCACAGCATTAGGAACCACTATTCTAGAGGAAGTGTTAATTTGGGCTTTTGCTTCCAGAGCATTAGAGTCCATAATGGTGGCAGGAGCAGCTAAGATCTCATATCTCAAACAACAAGCAGGAGATGGAAAGTACACCGGGAATGGCACAAGGCTATTGAACCCTGAAGCCCAGTCCTACTGACACACCTCCTCTAACAAGGCCACATCTTCTCAGCTTCCCTAAACAGTTCTATCAACTGGAGACCACACTTTGCATATGCATGATTGTTTTCTAGAAGTGTGTGGATGCTGATATAATGCAGTTAAAATGCATTTAAAGGTGTTACTGAATTCTTACTGATACTTACTAAGGTTTTAGTTGTTTTTATGTTCTGGATGGGGTAGAGCTAGGAGTCTTTATTATGTAGTGAAGCCGCTATGAATATTTTCCTTGTAATAGGTCTTAATATTTGTTAAAGATTATGAGATAGTTCTAGAGAATTTCTCTAATTGTTCTGCTTTATGCTTCTGCTGTTAGGATGTTCCCTAGAACCCCAAAGAACATAGTACTATAAAAGAAGAAGAAATAGAGGACAAGGAAAGGAGAATGGAAATGTATAAGTCACTTACCTTATATTGTCATCTCCAGCAAATAGCATTTTGGAGCTTCATTCCCATATTTGAAGCTGCATTTGTCATTTGAGACAGTTCTAGAAGAATGGGGACTGCCCTGATATGATGAGATATAGCCATGTGGCTTGGAGGTCTCCTACATTTGGCTCCTGCCTTTATTCTTGCTCCCAATGGTGGCACATGTTCATATGAGATCCCTTCCACTGTGTGTTTCTGCTTTGAAGTAACCTGGTCACTGTCTATGGACAGCAGTGTTGATGTGCATGTATGTCCAAGTGGGAGGGTTCTACTGGCACCATCTCTTTTTAATTCTTTGCTCTCTGGAGAATTGTCTCCAACCTAAATCCTTACAGAAACTTTTTCTCTGAATTTTGTGATCTCTAGTTTATAATTGGAAACAGGTAAAGCCCACAAAGGTAAAACAACTCTACAAAGGTAAAGTTACTCAGTTTCCCAGTGAGGGAGAGAGGATCACTGAAAAGAGCATAGCCTCGCGCCTCATATTCAGTGGCTCAAGCATTTGTAGTGTAGGTGGAAAGAAGGAAGCAAAAATAAGATATAAGGAGTATGACTTTGCATGTTTCCATGGAGTAGGCACTAATGTTTCTTAGCTTCAGTTTAGGAATTCAATTCAAAATATGTATTATCATGATCCATGGTAATCTTCTGTAGAAGGTGTGGTCCTCACACTGTCTGACTCCCTGTTACAGAATGGAGATTGGTGTTCTAGCCACTGATTCTGATGCCTCAGGCTGTCCTGGGGCATATGTGGCCTGTTCCTAGGAGACTTAGACCTACTGCTCTCCCTTTCCTTGCTTGATGGTCTGTTTTTCTACTTTTCTTCCCATTTAGATTACACCTTCCCCTCCTTTTTTACCAGCTATGGCTGCTTTAACTGGAAAACAAAAACAAATAAAAAACAAAAAAAAAGTGCCTTTAAAAAAAAAAAAACTTAAACTTTTGTCATTAGTCACTGGAATCATAACATCCTCTTAAGGCAAGTTACCCTGTTGCTGTGTCCTCTCACTGCAGCATCCAGAGTCAAGTCTTCTGGCAAGGATAAAAATAGCCTTCCTGCTTGCTGGTTTGTTGTTAGCTTTCCTGGCAGTCGGAAATCTTTTGAATTCCTTAATTAGGTCAGCTCCTTGGTAGCTTCTCTGCAGACATTCCCTTCTGCTTGGAACTCTCAGTTGCTTTTAGACCTTGCAACTTTTACAGCTGCCTTGAATTAGTCAGGTAGTCTTTCATTCTGTAAAAATGTATTACATTGGCTTTTACAATCTTGTTTTCCACTGTCCTATTACAATTTAAAATTGGAATTTGAGGTTTTGGTACAAAAAGAAGGTACCCCTTGTTTATATTAAAACTCATAACTTAAGTTAGTTTTGAGGTTTCCCTTTCCTGAAATCTTTCTGCTCTTGTGCTAGTTACGGTAAAAGTTGGATGCTTGAGTTTTGTCTTCTCTTTTTTTCCTCAGAAAAGATGTACATCCCTGTTTGCAACCAAAGATACTAGTAAACTTCTAATTCCCTGAAGCCAAAAGATTCCCTGGATTATTATTATCTTCTCCAAAATTCCAGTTTAGTACTTTTTAGACCAAAGAAACTACCTGGCATCCTTTCTCATGAAGGTGGAAAATCATTGCATATCTTTGGCTATTGTTGGAGACAGAAAAGGAATTGCTGTTAATTGATGAACTACTACTACAAACTAGGGGTAGAAGGGTCTTATCACTCTACAGAGCTTATTTTAGGACTCTCTCACAATGCCTATAAATGGAAATAGGGATCTCTGTGTCCCTAATATTCAGCAATATGAAGTAAGTTACAAGACTGATTTTATCCTTTTTCCTGTATCTTCTAAGGCAGAGACATTACCACCTTCTGCCCCTGCCCCCCCCCCACCCCCATTCATCCATCTGCTGATTATTGAGTACTTTTCTGTGCCTGGGTTCTGGAATCCAAGACTATAAGTCTGTTTTCAAAGAGTTTGCTGCCATAGAGGAAGAGATAGCAAGTATGACGGTTAGTTTTGATTGACAACTTGACACAACCAGAATCACTGTGAAGGGAGGACCAATGAGCAATTATACAGTTTGGCCTGTGAAGGATTGTTACCTGAGTTAACTGAAGTAGGAAGACCTATATCCTGAATGAATGATACCATTTTAATGGGCTGGGCCCTGGACCAAGTAAATAGAGAGTTAACTGAGCACTAGAAAGCATACATGCTTTCATTCTCTGGCTGCTCTCGACTATGGATGTACTTCAGGTTTTTGCTGCCTTGATTTCCCCACAATGATGGGTTATAATTTAGAATTAGGAGCAAAAGAAAACCTTTCTTCCCTAAGTTCCTGCCTGGGTTTTTTTTTTTTTTTTTTGAAGCAACAGGAAATGAAACTAAGACAATCAGTAACCTTGTATGAGAGGTGCTACCATAGAGAGTGAACCAGAGCATGGGTGCCATGAAATTGGGAAGACTTCCATAGGAAATAAAGCCAACAGGGAGCTAGCTGCCTACAGCAGCAGGGCAAGGGATGGTAGCGGGAATGGAGATGGAGCTTGAGTGGTGAGACACTGGGGCTCAGGGAGAGGAGGGCATTCCACAGTGGAGGTGACCAGAAATAGAGATGATGAGTTAGCATATCTGGATGCCTGGTGGATTTTGTAAGGGTAGGGAAATGGCTCTGTGGATAGCTAGGAAAGAGCACAAGTGAAAGGATTTTTCCTGGCTCTCACACTAATGGCCACATCCATCTCATAGAAGTCTTTTATTTAGCCTTAACTCTATGTATGAAATGTGTTTAAAATGGGTCTTTAGAAAGAGCAAGAATCTGTGGCTGGCATCAATGCCAGTTCTTCCTTTGTGATTTTACATAGAAATGCTATAAACAGTTGGTTACAGGACAGGTAGATCACGAGACCAAGTAAAGTTAAAGACTTTGATTGTTAAGCAGTCTTCTTATCATAAGGTACAGAGCATAGTAAGTACATTGCATTAGGTCATACTGACATTAGTTTAGCATTTGTGTAAATACAAAGTTGGTATCATAACCAGTGAATTTATAATGGGCCTTTAGCCTTTGATATATGTTGTCCAGGTATCCATAGCATAATCTTGCTACAAGTATCAGGCAGTGTTGATTAAAAACAAAAGTATGTAAAGGCCTTTTGTTACCCTTAATCAGAATTTGTGACAGTATAGCTTTGACTAAATAAAATTATCACTCGGAGTTTTTCTTAACTACTATAATGTATGTCCATATACAAACATATATGCATATGTGTATATGTGTGGAAGTTAGGAAATTTTAATGTGGGTCCCTGAATACCCCTCTCCTTTTCTTTTGGAGTATCTAGGTTATTCTAGCTTGAACTAATTAAAAAAATAACTTAGAATTTCATGCTCCTTGGGATTGTGTAGGACCACATTGGCTATGTTCTAGACAGCAAAGCTGTTATTTCTTATAGAACTTGACTTGTACCATATCACAAATTGACTATGAAGAATAGATAGTCATAGCGTGATATCCAGCACTATAGAACATCCTGATAGCTTTCATTGTGTTTGAAGTATATGCTTTCATTGTATCATTTCCTGATGAATCATCTGCAGCAATAATATCTGGATTTCTCCTTGGAAAATAAGTTCTATTTATGAAAGTAACCTGTACATTTATTACTAATAAAATAAAGCATTGCCTTTTATCTCCTTGATGAACTTGCTTAGTCCTAAAAGAATGTGGTAGTACATACTGTTATACTCTTCTTACTAACTCTTAAGTCCATCCATTTGCTGAACAGTGGTTCTTTCCAACTAACAGATGCCCAGCATGGAACTGTCAAGTTGGTACACAGACCTTTTCTAGTTGTAGAATTTGGTAATGTTGTTTCCCAGAGTCACACTGTATCAGTTGTCTATATTTGGCTAGGTTGAATAGTGTCTACAAATATAGCCTCTGGCTTCTGTATGAGATGTGCTAGGCTCTGGTTCCAAATGCCATAGCTGTCTCCAGAGACACATTGCATTTCTGGCGATAGTGTCCTTTAAGAGGAGGAGGAGTGTGCTGATCAGGTAGTTTTGTTTGTTTGTTTTTTAATGTCTTCAATAGCAAAAGTTTTCAGGGATTGGATTTTAGCCATCAAATATGTTCATTTGCTTAAAATCCTAATGTCTTCCTTTTTCCTTTAGGAACTAAATTTTAAATGTACAAAAACATATGTATAGATAGACAAGTTATCAAAAAATGAACCCAGCAAGACCACAGGCACTGGATTATATTTATGTTTACCTATCTCAGTTATTTTTTTATTTTATCCTTTATCCATTGTGAAATACTTATGTTTTAAGTTCAGTAGAATGAACTCATTGTTTTCTAGTGCCCAAACAGGAAATGTAGAGGTTTGTTTGTTTTTTTTAAATGTTTTAGTTCAAAAGAGCATTTATTATATAAAAGAGATAAGAGAATTTATCCACTAGCTGAAATAGTTACATAAGACTGACTATTGCTGTGGCTAGGATTTACAGAGCTAATATAAAAAGAGGTTTCCATTTTGGGAAAAGTGTCTTGAAAAGAAGATGAACCTGAAAATGTTTGGAAAAGCTCCTCAGAAAGCTTTTATCCTTAACAAAAACCAGCACAGAGATGTTTCTAACAGGTTAGCTAATAACTGCCATACTCAGAAGTCTTCACAATAACCGTTAGTAGTTCCATACAAACTGTAATATTATTTGATACTAAAAGAGATGAGTGTCCATCTGTAGAAAAAACATAGAAGAACCATAAATCCCCAGTAAATGAAAGAAGCCAGTCTGATAAGGCTTGGTTCTCTGGTTTCAGCCAAATGATATCCTAGTAAAGGGAAAGCTATAAAATTAGCAAAAAGATCTGAGGTTTGGGTGATATAACAGAATGAATAGACAGAACAAAGAAATGCTAGGATAGTGAAACTACTGTGATTCTGTATCAATAGATGTATGTGGGTGCATGTTGTTATACATTTCTCTGAACAGAAAGAATGAAAATAATATGACCTGTGATGTTTTTGGTGTTAATGAAATGGTTATTTAGATTCATCACTTAAAACAAATGTACCACTCTGGAGCTAACTTTTGCTGTGAATTAAAAAATGAACTCTTTAGATAGGCAGGTAGGTACCAAGACACATTAACATGGTATCCAGTCTTTGACTGGGAGCATGCAGTGAGTCCCACTGTGGATCCATGGGACGGGAGAGTCAGGATCTGAGTCACTGAATAGGAAAGGGAAGACACTGAGCAGTATCAGCCTCCAGAGAGCAGAGAAGACAGAAGGCACAGAGGAACACTGGGGGTAGCTTGTAGAACTTTCAGGTCCTCCATAGTATGATGGGAACTTTGGGAGAATTTCCAGAGAAGGAGAGATAGTACCCATAATTATGAATGACTTTTTAGATTTGTTAGTTATAGAAAGAATTTACAGAATTGGGAAATATTGTGAAACTTAAAAAGAAAAAAAAATCTCTTAATGTCATAAAAGTAGGGGAAGAATTCTTGACTATTTTAGGAGGATATCACATGCATATTACTATATGAGCCTCTCGGGATCAAAGCTGGTGCTTTCCCAGCAGGAAACATTGTCAGAAGGCAAGTTAAAGCTGTTAAAGGCTCACAGTCAGTGTTCCAGTTGGGACAATGCTGACAGTGGCTCCCAGTGTCATGCTGTATCTTGGGTGCAGGATAGAAAGCTAAGGAGCAGACCAGCTGTGAAATATTACTCACCTAAAAGTAGGCACACACCTGAGCTGAGCCAAATTTTGTGTCTGTGAGTCCAGACACAAAAACACTCAGAAGATGTGTTTCTGGTAAATTTGAACTTTATTTAAACTGGGCCAGTCAGTGTGGTGATCTGTCACTTGGATCCCCAGTGTCATTTGTAAGAGACATTATGGCTCACATGAACAGCCCCAGCTTCGACCACAGTGCCAGCACAGCAGAAATTAGAGCATGTCCTCAGAAATACAAAGACAGCTCTTCTCAGCTTGTAATTTTTAATCAATATAAATGCTTTTATTTGTGTATTGTCCTCTTAGTTCATCTTTTAAAAAAATATTTGATGACGAAAGAAAGTGGGTTTTGATAGCTCTTGTTAACTCATTTGCTTAGAGGATTACATAGTAACAAAATCTAGACATGTTTCATTAAAGAAAACAGGTGAGGTTTAATAGTTCATGTCATGCTCTGTTTCACACATCTCAGGTAAATTTTTTTTTAAAGTATGCTGTGACAGGAGTAGAATCCAGCTGTAGTTAAATCAGCTCCTGTGGCATTTACCAGAGTTGAGTACTTGACCTGAACATTAACAAAGAAACAAAACAATATTTAGGCAAAAATTGAAGTATCAAAATCAGGTTTCACTTTTTCCCTAGCTCCATTTCTCCACTCACTCCTTAAATAGCAATAAGCTGAAATCTTAATGAGAGCAGTTATTTTATCTTAGAAATCCCCTTTATTTGATTTTAAATTGGTTGTAAAGTTTAGTCAGTTGTGGTGTGGGATGTAGGTTAGTTACAGATTCTGGGAGCAAAGAACATTCTTCTCTTTTTGTGACAAGGGGCATTTCTGTGAGTTCCTTTCAAAGGCAAGAGTCTCACATTGAAACTTCCTTCTGAAGACTTGTCTGTACGTGGGGTTGGAGGGGTGGGACCACATTAGCTCTGGTTCCCAGAGTACTCTCTGAACTGAGTAAAGACTTGCTGGCATTTGGAGAAGGTCTGTGCCAGCCTGAAGGCTTGGCAGAATCTCTGCATCGTCTCTGCTTTTCCATAGCCCATAAGCCTCACTGCTCTGTGAGGCCAGAGCTCAGTGTTCTTTCCTAAAGGGGCCTTTGTACTTCAGAGTCAGTTAGATATTGGCAGCTATTCCTGACCATAGTAGAGAATTAGCAGCCAGGTTTTTCAACCTTTGCTGAACCTGCTGAGGGCTCTCCACCATTGTTTTTGAAGATTGGTAAAAATGGGTATGTGGGATTTGGAGGCTTATAAATGTTGCCATGACAATATTTATTTTGTAACTTATTGTGTACACAATATGTATTCCATGAGAATTTGTCATCTAGATAGCTCACTCTATACATGTAGAGGTACTTAAACAGAAATACAATTTCTTAAAGGCAGAGAAATTCCATTGCCTTCCCTTACCAGTTTGGGAGATAGTTCATCCAACTTTTGAGTACTTTCACAAGTTCTTTTTTGGGAATATCTTGAGTACTGATTTTAGCTTCAACATTTATGAACCATTTCAAACATGGAAGCTAAATGACCAGGGCATTTATTGAGTGTTCACTTTGCAGGACCCAAAACCCAAATTCAAAGCTGCCTGCATGCCTTTACCTGTGAAAGCCTTTTTCCTAAGGAAAAGGCCACATAAGAACATATTGTGGTTAATTGCATCCTTAAAAAAAAGTAACAACCAACACAAATGGAAAATATTTCATACTTACAGGGCATAAATTTCAAGATTGTTTTAATCAATTCATATCAGAACACAGTGATATAGAGGAGCATATTTTGGGTGGTGATTTGGAAACAACAATGACCATACTAGTTAGGTAGTTCATGTTATGAGTAGTTAAATATGAGAGACACTTTATCACCTTCAGACTTCCCCTTCGGTGCATCAATGCTTGACACATCCTCTGACTAGCTATGTTCTTTAGAACAACAAACTCTTGTCCCATAATGGAGATTTGTAAATATTTTGCATATTAAAAGCCACCAGCTCCGCTCTGTTATTGAATAAGTTCAAACTATCTATGAAAAAAAAATTAGTAACAAACGGCCTTCTTTTACCTTCAGGTCGTCTAAACTATTCATACCCAGGATCCGATAGTTCTCTGCTTATTAATGGTAAGTGATAATTGATTTACCCTAGTGAAATGCACAAACCTGAAGTTAGTATTAGGATAAGAAAATATAGTATTTGTGCTTCAACAAGTGCAAAAGTGGCACTCATTTGCTCTGCAGTGACACTTATTAGTTTCTGTTAATCACCTATTTTAACAATAACTTTTGTCCTTCAAAATTGTGGTAGAAACTTTTCTCTAAAAATACTGTGAGCCACTTGATTCTCCATTCTGAAATTAATGAATGAAGAGAGTCAGTATGAATCCCATAATGACAGCCCACCACCATCAAATACTAGTTAGCTTCTGTAGAGCAAATGAAAGGAGAAGGTAACCAGAAACTTAGAACCTGAAAGAGGCAGCCCAAGAAACACAGTGCTTTATGCTTCAAAGAGAAGGTTATGCATTATTTACCATCAAGGAGAGCATGAAGAAAGATGTAGTTCCTTTTTAGTTCCTCCCATAGTTTCCTTCCCTGACCTAAACACTAGTAATGTGCCCACAAATCCTGCTTTTATGTGTGCATGCCAGAAAAAAGTTAAAGGTCACAGGGAGGGCAACTACTCACAGAATTAAAGAACTTTAAAGTGCATAGATATTTTTGGTATCACAGCTTAGAATAAATAGGCAGAATATAGAAATCTTTTTTCTTTTTATTTGCTAATGTGTGTGTATATTTAAGATTTATTATGTGTGTTTGTTTGTATGAATATATGCCCTAAGTATATGGGTTCTCATGGAGGTTAGAAAAAGCATTAGATTCTTCAGAGCTGAAGTTACAAGCTGTTGTGAGCAGCTATGTAGGTGCTGGGAACTGAACTCAGGTCCTCTGAAAGAGCAGGAATCACCCTTAACCACTGAGCCATATTTCCAGTTCCTGAGGTTTTTTTCCCCCAAAATTTCTGTTAATTCAAATCTCTGTTAATATCTTCTGTCTAAGAATTATCTTTGCTGTATTCTCATCATTCATCAAGCAAACAGAAACAACAAAAAACTACCTTGTCTGATCCACATGGTAAACGAGGGGTTGAAAATGATTATTATAATTAGGTCTCTTTCTGGTAAATACTTGAAAATGGTGACCTATGTAGAATATAGGTTTCATAGCCACCCCAAAAAATCAACAAGAGAGCAGATGAATGAGAGGTGCTGGGCCCCACAGCTCTTGTGGAAGATGTATAGTACATTAAAACCTCACTCTTTGATCAAAGTTGGGTCTCCTTATGCTCAGTGCCAGAAATTTATCATCATCATCATTATCATCATCTTCTTCACCTTCATCATCATCTATAAAATAATGCTACTGTACTATTCTAGCAGAAACCATCATAATATGCTCATGATATAATATAGTACCACAAAAGTATCTAAGCTAAAACCTACCAACCTACCACTTAATGGTAATGGCATAAGGAGGATATCCCATCCACAGAGCAAGGCTTACCTTTTCCTATAAACTAGATCCAGGCTCAGGTCCAAGTACTGGAAATTATGGTGAGCTGAGATTTGGGATATGGCTGAGTGATCCCAAGCAAAATGGTTGGCTTTTATTTGTGTTAATTACCTCATGAAATTGTTTAGTTGGGTCAGTTGTCTCTGGGACTCATCTTTGTGAAGTGCAGAAAAACTCCCTAGTAGCTTTTCCTTAAAGATCAACATATTTAAATTTTTAAAATTCTTTTGTTATGCCTTTCTTTTTCCCGTTAATATTTATTTTTTATGACTAGTTAATTTTCAGTGACTTATTTGGCAAAAGGGAAAATTATAAAAATGGCCTTTTCCCCCAAGTATTTGTTTTGAAATTGTATTGATTCATAGACAATAGAGGGAGACCAGATGCTTCATTTTCATTGCTTCTAATATAGAACTTTTATTTATTATAAAAGTATACTGACTGAAGTTAATATCATTAATATCATCTCAAACTGAAAGATATAAAGATGAAGAAAACTAAAGTGATATAAAAAATAAGAAAATCTGGCTCCTTAAGTCAGACCCAAGCATGTGAGGTCATGATTGCCATCGTCTCTAGTATAGTATCCAGCTTCAGAGGGCCTGACAAACTAGGTTTTGTCAGATGTGACCTAGCGTTAGTTTTTAGTAGGAAACCAGTAGGACCAGATGCTGATTTCTTCATTTGTAGTGAAGAATGAAACTTGTGGTTAGACTAGATAGTGCAACTGTAAGACTCATTCATTTTTTGGTATTAAAGTCAAATACACTAGAAGATTGTTTAAGTGGGGGTAGGAGAGATGGCTTAGTGATTAAGAATACATACTGCCCTTGCAGAGGACCCAAGGCTCCAAACTACTTGTTACTCCAACTCCAGGGAGATCTGACACCTCCAGCATCCTTAGGTGCCTGTACTCATGTGCATAAAATAATACACATAATTAAAATATAAAGTAAAATATTTTTAAAAGATTACTTAAATCAGAGGCTTTTAGAAAAGGACAGTGAGACCTCCAGCACATTGATTTAGGTGTAGGTGTTGGCTATTCCTTCAGCCATGTTTATGAAACAATCTTGTGAATGGACCACTTCTATAGGAAACTGATCTTACCACACTGATGCATTAGTAGCCTTGTTCTTAGGTCAGATTTTAGATGTATTTATCTTGGAACTCTTAACACATGGGAGTAAATGTGCTTAATGGAGACAAACTCAAAATTATAGAAACTTCCCATCTCGAAGGATTGAGGATTTAATAAATATAGCTAAATCACTTATTATCATACCAAATACGTAGGAAGTTAAACTAAAATCACTCATTTTTTAAGCTAAGATATGAACACTAAAATTTTACAAAAGGGAGCAACAACAACAAGGGATTTAAAATGAGTCTGTAAAATCTGCCTGGAGTAAACATGGTTTTTTTTTTTTATTTGTTATTGTGATAAATAACACAAACCACTACTTTCAAATGTAACTTACTCAACTTTTCACTGTCTTTTAAAAGGGATGATAAAAACTTGATATCACTTTATCACCAAGACTAGACAGGCTGCAGGGAGCCATCATAGTTTATTCTGACTTTTAAAACCATGGGAAGTGATTGTGTCTATGAAACACTGGGGTTTTTTTTATTGTTTCTTAGATATATTATTTATTTACATTTGAAATGATTTCCCCTTTCCTGGTTCCCCCCTCCCTGAAAGTCCCATAAGCCCTCTCTCCTCCCCTTGTTCCCCAATCAACCCCCTCCCGCTTCCCTGTCCTGGTATTCTCCTACACTGCTGCATCGAGCCTTTCCAGGACCAGGGGCCTCTCTTCCTTATTCTTGGGCATCATTTGATATGTGAATTGTGTCTTGGGTATTCTGAGCTTCATGCAAATCAATCCATTCTTATCTCCTTCTACTAAGCTCAATTCCAAGTGGATCAAGGACTTCCACATAAAACCAGACACACTGAAACTAATAGAAAAGAAACTGGGGAAGAGCCTTGAGCACATGGGCACAGGGGAAAATTTCCTAAACAGAACACCAATAGCTTATGCTCTAAGATCAATAATTGACAAATGGGACCTCATAAAATTACAAAGTTTCTGTAAGGCAAAGGACACTGTCAATAGGACAAAACGGCAACCAACAAATTGGGAAAAGATCTTTACCAACCCTACATCCAACAGAGGGCTAATATCCAATATATACAAAGAACTCAAGAAGTTAGACTCCAGAGAACCAAATAACCCTATCAAAAAATGGGGTACAGAGCTAAACAAAGAAATTTCACCTGAGGAATATCGAATGGCTGAGAAACACCTAAAGAAATGTTCAACATCCTTAGTCATCAGGGAAATGCAAATCAAAACAACCCTGAGATTTCACCTCATACCAGTCAGAATGGCTAAGATCAAAAACTCAGGAGACAGCAGGTGCTGGCAAGGATGTGGAGAAAGAGGAACACTCCTCCACTGCTGGTGGGATTGCAAGCTGGTACAACCACTCTGGAAATCAGTCTGGTGGTTCCTCAGAAAACTGGGCATGACACTCCCGGAGGATCCGGCTAGACCACTCCTGGGCATATACCCAGAGGATTCCCCAGCATGTAATAAGAACATATGCTCCACTATGTTCATAACAGCCCTATTTATAATAGCCAGAAGCTGGAAAGAACCCAGATGTCCCTCAACGGAGGAATGAATACAGAAAATGTGGTATATTTACACAATGGAATACTACTCAGCTATTAAAAACAATGAATTCATGAAATTCTTAGGCATATGGGTGGTACTGGAAAATATCATCCTAAGTGAGGTAACCCATTCACAAAAGAACACACATGGTATGCACTCACTGATAAGTGGCTATTAGCCCAGAAGCTCAGAATACCCAAGACATGAAGCACTGTTTCTACATCTTCCTGAGCATTACCTCATGAGTGTCAGCAGTCAGAGCCTTTCCTTTTTGTTTGGATTAGAAATAAGAGCTACTTACCTCCTCCTTTTGCACATTTCAATGTAAATGTTCTAATTTTGACTGATTTTCATTGTGTTACTTGTTTGAAAATTTCAAGCAACCCCCAAACTTTAGGTGAGGAAATGGGTTTAAATCCTAACTAAATAAAAAGAAAAGGGGCAGAATCCTTTCCCAATTTGGGGTAGTTTAGTTTGGAATAACATTGGAATTTGTGTGCACAGTGCTAACAGGGCTCACTCATCCATAGATCCCATGACTCGTTTTGCCTTGCTTTAAACCCATTTTCATACTATCCAGTGACATTCATGGACTAGTGACTTTTCAAAGATGAGCTAGAATAAGTCAACCAATAATAATTAAAACATCAGTAATACTGTTACAGAATATTATTACACACCTTGCTTCTGTGTTAATTATAGAAAGTCTGTTTTTTTTTCCCCTGTGGGGATTTCATGGGTTTAAATGTATTTAAAAACCCAAGCTTTCTAACTACTTTTTGAATGCCATGTTAGTGTATTAGTTTGCTGAGGGTCAGTAATAATCACACAGGCTCCATGACTTAAATAAGTTATTCCCCACACTTGTGGAGGCTAAAAGTCACTTTGTGGGGGTTTTATAGGCTAGAAATCTGAGATCAAGGAATGTTCAGTAGTTATTTCTCTTGAGACATATTCATGGTATTCAGATGGCTTCTCCTTATACGGTCTACCTTTTTATACATCTGCATCCTGCCTTCTTAGAAGGACAGAGGTCATGTAGGATGAGGTCACCAAATGCCCTCACTTAATTTTACCTCTTTAAAGACCATGTCTCCAAAAGCCGTCATATTCTGAAGTCCTTAAAGGTAAGACTTCAGCGTAGAAATGTGGGTGTGGGAAAACTTCAACCCATAATGAATGTCTTTTACTAGTAAATTTTATGTAATAAGCACATACATTTTATGGTTTAGAAACATAAGCTTGAAAGTTAGTTTCTCAGTTAAGTAAAAGTGCTAAACGTGAGCCAGACTTACCTCTAAGCTTTTTTCTGTGACTTAGCTAAGCACTAAGTTAAATGTTGACTGAAAGATTAATTGTATTCATCCCTGTGTTGAAGATGAATTTTAATCCAAGAAAACCAGTAGTCACTACCACTGTTGAAAAAGAGAAGTCTGTCCTTTTGTTCTGTCATTTTTCCTTCAATTTTTATTTTCAATTCTCTATTCTCCTCTATTTTAGCCCTTAGAATTAACTGTTTGAAAAATAAACTTTGGGCACAAGAAAATCCAGACCAACAACAGAATGTTAGGGTTTGGACTCATTTGTATAGTTCTTTCCTCTGATGATGTCTGTTCATTTAGAAGCATCAAGTCTTTGCTTGTTCCAGAGAAGGAGTGTTGAGACCCATCTTTTAAAGGCTATCAAAGACATGTCTCTTAATGATAGGTCTTTAGAATGAAGTAAGAAGATTATGTGCCTGGAATGTGGGCAGAAACCTATCAAAAAAGGAGGCTGTAGTTTTGAATCCTACTGTACCAATGTACTATGTACTATGTGACATAGGAAATTTTAATTACCAGCTATGTGTGTAAATTAATTTTGACAGTGAATTTGTTAAATTAGAGGCTAATTGTAAAATCAAAGTATTATTTTTGCATCTTTGTTGGACTGGATGAAGACATATTATCAACAGATTAATAACTATAAGCTTTAGATCTTTGAATTGTATCTTTGTATGTGTATGCATGGGTGTGTGCATGTGTGTGTGCTGGTACATATATACAGTAATACTTGCATATGTTAAAAAGGATCACATAATAGATGTTTTCTTTTCATAAATATATTCTAGTATGGATACTTTCAAATGAGGAAAAAAGGGTACTTATTAAGAAACAAATAGTAATTAACCTTTATAATGAAAGGCATGCAGAGAGAGAAACATTTTTCTGTACCTTCTTTGCAATTCTATCCCATAGACTAATGGAATATTTTACTAGAGGGAATTTGACTGAATATAAGGCTTATATGAAAACCATTTGTAAGCAATCCTGTAGAGGTGCCTTAGAAATGAAGCACTAATCAATAGATTAATAATATGGATCCAGAAATTATAAACATTTATGACCACAATTTTTCAAGCATGCTTTACCATTCTTGACTCTTGTTAATTCTGAACATTAAATCAGTAACAGCTTTATAATCCCAAATCCCAATAAAAATAAAGTAGAGACACACAAATAGTATTCATTTTCACTCTAATGGAGTGAAAGGCTTTTACTTTTTAATGGAGTGGGAAGGCTTTTACTTAGCAATCCTAGCATGTGTCTAAAAAAATCATACCAGTCAGCCCCTTAGTAATTTTAGGAAAAGAAAATTCTTAGCAGAGTGTACTTCAGCTGACTTAACCAGAACTTTCCAAAAACTTGTCATTGTGAATGTTCCCCCTTGTCACTACCTCAGTGTTTGCAAAACATCAAATGATATGTTAGACTTTGTATCATGAGGATAGACATCTGTGTGACATTTTCCTCAGGAAAAATCTGTGTTACAAGTATTTTATCACAATGTGTGTTCCAAACATAACTTGGAGTAAGGGAGAACGAAGCATTAGAATATTTATATATATAAAGAGGCAACATTTAACATTCAGTTACTACATGGATCTGGTTTTTTTGTTTTGTTTTGTTTTTCTTTTTCTTATTTTTTCTTTTTGTGTTTTTTTCGAGACAGGGTTTCTCTGTGTAGCCCAGTCTGTCCTGGAACTCACTCTGTAGACCAGGCTGGCCTCGAACTCAGAAATCCACCTGCCTCTGCCTCCCAAGTGCTGGGATTAAAGGTGTGCGTCACCACTGCCCAGATCTGGTTTTTTAGACATTTGTTCATCAAGTACAGTTTGTTTACTTTTCCATATATGTCATATGTCAAAATTCACATGCACACATGTACAAAATATGTCGAAAGAAAAAAGTACATTCTCATTTTTGAGTCCCAAACATCATTATTTTTCAGTACTAGTTTACACTAATTTTTGTCAGATTTTTTTTGTTTTTGTAGTTGTAAATATTGTGCACCTACAATCTATTTTTCCCTTAATATGAGAAAAAGTGTCTGATTAGTTTTCAAACATTAATCCCAGTAATTGACCATAAATGCTTGTACATTAACCACTTAATTTTATGCTATATAAATAAAAAATTCACACTTGAAGGTTTTTGTGGACACTTTATTTTAGTTATTTATCTGTAGCTCTTACTATTCTTGAAGGTTTTGCTTTTTATTAATTTATTTTTAAAATGGGAGCCATGTGAGTTTTCATGTTGTCTTTGTAGCTTTTAAAAGCTATTCTTGTAAATAAATAATCTGTTTTCCCAGGAATTGAAGTAGCATCAATCTGCTTTTAAAGATAGAACTCAGACTCCCAAGTCATTCTTTTCTCAAACTGCTTTGTCTTTGAAGTGGTTATCTAAATAGAATGTTCTCAGGCAGACTCCCACTTTTGTGATGTCACTTGTCTTTCTAACCTCTGTCTGGTAAGTTGGAGAGTAGCTCATTACCTGCTAGCCTTGAAGTTGCTGAAATGGGCACCTATCAGGCTTTCCTGGAGGAAAGGCTCAACACCATTGTAGGCCACTCACCCTAGCAGTTCAGTGGACTCCAGTGCTATGTAGCAATGGTAGAAAGGTATTTTTATATGAAAACTAATTTTATTTTGCAGAATACTTGCCTGGTATGTCCGACTTAAACTGATTTGTATTGAATCTAGAAGACTAAAAGTGAAAGCTCGGCAGTTTTTAGTTTTTATCTAACTGAAGTTTCTGTCCCAGTGTTCTATTTAAACCCAGTCCCCAGCCAAATCTCACTCATGCTACATTCTTTGCCTGAATGCAGCAACACCCTTGTCTGTGGCATGACCATCCTGATACTCCTCCAGGTTTGATACTCCTCCAGGTTTCCTTTACGATCCCACCTAGATTCCATCCCTGCCACATCCTTTACTTCAAGGTATTCTTCCTCTTCTGTCCCTGTTACATGTGCTACATAACCAGTAGAACTGTGTTCCCAGAGACATCCAAGGTTAATGTTATATACTGTGTTTTCTCCTATACATATATACATATATACCTGTAATAAAGTTTAATTATAGATGAGGTATGTAAGAGATTAATAACAATAATGAAAAGTAATTGAAATGCATTGTAATAAAGGTTATATAAATATAGTCTCTCTCAAAATATCTCAGAAGTGATTAACAGGCAGGTAGCATGGAGCAGAAACACATTGGACAAAGAGATGATTCATACCAGCTTGCATAATGCTACTCAGAACTTATCAATTGTATTTCTGGATTTTTTTTTCCATTTGATATTTTCAAATTGAAATGTACCATTGGCAACTGAAACCATGGAAAATGAAAGTGGGTAAAGAGAGGTCTGTAGCCATAGGCAGGGCTCATTATCATTAAAAATGCTGTGTGACCCTGTGGTATATATGATCACTAGTTCCTTGAGGTCAAAGCCTCAGATTGTTTTATCTACTATGCTTAGCAAGACCACAGGATCAGGAATTATTGAATCATGCCAAGGCCCTAGAACAGGATAAGCCTTCAGTGCCAGTTTATTTCAGGGAGAGAGCATTTTCTCAGATATTCTTGGTCTAAAGTTGATGCTGTTTCTTGTGGATTCAATTAATTACCTTTTCTCTTCCTTTGAACTGCAACTGACTTGATGACAGAATGCCAAACCTTCAAATCCATTTGGAACAGGGTAGAAGGTTTCTTTTTGTTGGTGGTGGGTCATTTCTTTGTTTGACTAAGGCCAATATATAAATTGCCTAAAATTTTCATTAGTTATGATTTTCTTCTATTTGGAATGAACATAAAGATACTGTAAATATATATTCTGTAATGGTGAAAAGTCATGAATTTAATATTGATATGTTTACTAAATTGTTAGCATGGAAATCTGAAAGAAGATATAATGAACATAGTGGCACTTGATGTAGATCATGGCACATACAACCTTAGCTTCATAATATCTTGGCTCTTAGATGCTGACTCTGTACAGCCAAAGGCTTTCTTTAAAATGTTTTAAAGTGAGGCTTAGTAAAGATTTATAGTGTCTTTGAAGTTCTTTTTTAAAGTGCATGAAACTGACCACCACTCTCTAATTTCTTAGTTTTTGATACATAGACCAGGAAATATAAAGAATATGGCCATCTTTCCATTTCAAAAGCTCATAAATGAAATCTCAGTGGATTCTTTGACAATGTTTGAAAGGTTGTTTTTTGTTTGTTTGTTTTGTTTTTTCTTCTCATTTGACATGCAGCAAGGACTTATGGGCGAAGGAGAGGTAACATCAATGTTTCTCACTTTTGATTGTATCAGTTCTATATGGAGAGAATTGGGTTTACCCAGATTATAATCTCTGTGGGGAAGGAGTGAAGGGAAATGGCTGGGTTTGACCTATATAGAATCTCTGTGTTGTAGTTGGAGCTGTAGACATTCTAATTGAGGAGATTTAAAAAGCTTGATAATTTGGATTTAAATTCTCTATATTAGATATTTAGCTTACTTATAGCTAAAGATTTGCCTTTTTAACTCCTTAGAAGAATTTAAGAATTTATTTTAAAGATCTGAATATTTAAAGGCTAGACTTATCTAAAAATTATCTCATTAATTGGAGAGTCATTTATACTTAAGTAAGTTACATGAGCTTGTTTTACTAAGTAAATATGATACATGTTTTTAGTTTAAAATATGATGAGATGGATAAATGAGTAATTCTACAAATGCTTTAGGAAAAACTGGGATTTTAGAGACTCATTTCATAGAGGTTGTTGACTAAACTTAATTTTCTTCTCTGTAATACTTTGCTATTTCATAAGACCATTAAGTCACTTAGACTTAAAACGTGATTTAAAAAAACTATCATTCAGAAAGTAATCTCCAATTATAGAGCCATTTTGAATCATAATTTACTAATGTACATATAGGACACATTTGCAGAAACACTGTTGTTGTCTATGTTTGGGAATGGGACTTACTGTGGCAACCAAAGGGCTTGTGAGTGTTCCAATAAAGGAAGAGACTTGAGGTCATTTCTAGAGGACCATTAACCATTCCTCAGAGAACACCTACAAGTAAATAGCAGCCTGAGCAGGGCTAATGGCTGAGAGATGCAGCTGCCATCGCCTCTGTGCTTTGCTTATAATACAAACATTTCTACTTTCCTGTCAGGTGAGTGTGGGGAGACTTATAGACATTGGTGTTTCTAGTCTTTCTACTTTCTTATGTCGTCCAGATGATTGGAATTTCAATTTTTAGAATAGTTTTTCAAAACAGATGACATCCTTGGTAAGCTGATAATCACTCAGCTTTAACATGCCTTCAGATCTTAACTGCTGTGAGACTAGAAGCTGAATTGGGTACCAATGTTAAGTAGGCTTTGATTATATCCTGTTAAGGTAAACTAAAGTGAGTGCTCATTTAAATTGACTTGCTCATTTTAAGTACATTCTTAGGAAAGTGTGCAGAGACTATATAGTTTGGTCCATTAAAGAAATGTGTGTGACCTGTATTTTACAGCTAAATTTAATATTCCATGTCCTTGTGTAAGTTGCCATGCGGCACTTGCCAAGGCAGTGCAGTCTGCTGCCAATTGGTTTCAAAACAGTACTCTCTTCTAACTGGACTTCCATTTCACATTCTGAAACTTCTGCATTCCTGTGAGATACTTTGGTAGCCCTCTGTTTAACCATATATAGTCTCTCTGATGCAGTAGACCTTAAAGTGAGAACAATTCAAGAGCATAAATGATCCAGTAGTGGACAAATAAAAGCATCAGTTCTATCAACTCACATCCTCTTTGGTATGTGTAATTGTGGCAAGGAGCTTTTTCTATTAGCTTTCTGTTCTGCTTTCTGTTCCAGGCCAGTCTTCATTGTTTCCGATGGAAGATGGATTCCTGGATGATGGCCGTGGGGATCAACCTCTTCATAGTGGTCTAGGTTCACCTCACTGCTTCACTCACCAGAATGGGGAGAGAGTGGAACGATATTCTCGCAAGGTGTTTGTGGGTGGATTGCCTCCTGACATTGATGAAGGTATGTTCAGGAAGGACTACTTGGAGCCACATGCCACTCTGTGGCCCATGGGGAAGTTGTATCTAGGGTTTGCTATTGTTACAGCCCCTGTCTTACCTGGCTCTTGACTCTTCAGTCTCACTCACCTTGTTCTCTTGTCCTGTCACCCTATGGTAATAAGCCTTAATACTGTCTATGGTAAGAAGATTAGTTGCAGAAGGAAGAGGAGCAGGACTGTGAGCATGAACTGAGGGCCAAATTCAGTGGGAAGGAGGGAAGACCCCAGAGAAGGTTTCCCAAGGAGTCTATTGTATAACAACATGGGCTTAACTGCCATTGTTTGTTTTCTCCAGTTTTATTATTGTCGTTTTTTATTTCTTTTCTACTTTTAATTGTTTCAAAATTTTAAATTTTAGATAAAGTATGAACTTTTAAAAAATGTAGTCTGTAATTGTATTACAAGAAAGATCATCTTAAAAATGATATATATTCATTCAGCAAACATTTATATGTTCTTTAAACAGTGGCACTGTTCTTCAGCTTATTTGTAGAAGTAAATAAGATAAAGGAACCCTGTTTGTAGAATCTGTATTCTAATGGGGGAAGGTGCATCAAAAGAGAAGGTATCAGAGAACAGTGTTGGAAAGCAAACAGTTTTATGGGGACTAACATGCAAGGAGTCTTCTTAGATTGGATGGCTAAGGAAACTCACTTTAAGAAAGCAGTATTTGAGCTGAGACTTGAGTCAGTAGCCAGCTATACAAGGACTTGGAGGGATTAGTTATCCAGTAATATTGAGTTTGTTTTTGGGTTTCAGCAACTGTAATAAAAATCACAGAGGCAGACCTTCCAGCAATTATACAGCCTTGGGTACTTTGTTTCTTTTATCTTGGTTTCCTAAATGGAAATGGAAATAGACTAATCCATATTCTATAATATAGAATCAACTTCTGTAAAAGTCTGTAATATCTAAAAATATTTAGTTATTTGTCACTTAGACTGAGATCAAGTTTATCAAACTTCTAGAAGGTTGATGGTTATAACAAACACACTTGTTAAATATCTTGATAAAATTGCTGTAATTTCAATTCCATTCACTCGCATTCTCCATACCACCCTCAGAATGCAGAGCTTGAAAATACTGTAGTCTACACAATTGTGCAGTACAAAATTACAGAATTTCTATGGGATGTCAGATGAGAAGCAGATCATTTAAAGTTGAAACAGGAACAAAACCAGAATTAGTACTTGGACAATCTAAGCAAGTCAGGTAGCATGCTGTGAGAGTGATCCTAAAGCAAGAACATTGAAGTGCTGCTCTGCTTGTCGTCTTGGAAACATGGTGAACCCCTGAGATGGGACCAGGAGCCCTCAAGGCTGGTTCTTCCTCTCTGACAAGAGAGCCTTACTTGTTGCATTTGGATTTAATCTTCTTAAACTGGAGCTAAGAGGGTTTCAGCTTCTCATCACACAAGCAGAGGCTCTCCCTCTCCTGGTGCGGGTTATAGTTACTTCTCTCACCATCTAACTCAGCTTGATCAGGAAAAGTGACTTAGAAACCATACAACTCCCAAGTTAGCCTAGCAGCAATCTGCCGCAAGCCAGTCTCATTTGAGCTAAATTGTACTGCAGGAACAGGTAGAGCAGAGTAGACTGCCATGTTTCCCAGTTGGAGGGAGATTAAAACAAGGGAAGGAAGTAATAAGACTAGGAAAACCATGAGATATTGGAGTTGCATTGGAAATATCAAAATATGTTGCTTTTATAATACATAGGTATAAAAATAGTTATAAGCACATTTGTTTGCATGTATATTCTTTTATTTCCTAGCTTTTTCTACTGAAAAAGACTTGGAAATAATGAATACCTTCTAGTTATGAGCATATGGGATTTCCTTTTTGCTGTTAAAAGGAACCCAGACTACATTTTTAAAAAAGCATTCTAAAGCTTGGCGTAATTCTAGAGGTGAGGTAAGGAAACAAGATCTGGAATATCTTCCTGGGGCCACAAAGTATGGAAGTGCAAATGACAGGGAAAGGTCAGAAGGTCCTGGGAGCTCCCACTGGTCCACTCAGAAAAGGAGAGAGGAGACAGAGGGAAGAGTGGCTAGGTGAGTGGAAGATAGATAGATAGATAGACAGACAGACAGACAGACAGACAGACAGACAGACAGACAGACAGACAGAACATGAAAATAATTAAAAAGGGAATTGGAATATTTAACCTGTTGAGTGAAGTAGGTATGTACAGATATAATAAACAACTAGAAGAGAAAGAGAGCTCTTCCATACTGTGCAATACTGATGAGCAAATGTAGAAGGAACAGTGGTGACAGATCATCAACATTTGGCATCCATAACGGTAGTTACCAATCTATCAGTGCATATTTCTAAGAGGTGGCATGACTAATGCTGCAGGATGCTGGTAGGTGACACAGTATTCATTGCAAAGTGCAAGTCAGATACAGAGAGGAAAATGGTTTCTTGGTTGAGAAACCAGGCCGAAGACAGTGACCAAGAGTATTATGTCTAATTAATGATGAAGTGACACAGCACTGTTTGTGTTTGGAACACATAGCATGACAGTGGTCATGAGGAAGCAGAATACAAATCCAAATGAAGGCACTGCTAGATGGAAATACCATGGACCAGACTGCGTATCAACACCAGGAACTTTTCATAGTTCTCGAGGTTGGGAAGCTTGAGGTCAAAGCATTAGGCAGCTCCAAGCCTGATCAAGTTTTTGATAATAGCCATCATTGTAAGTCCACGTGATAGAAGTGACAAAGGCGCTCTCTGGGGCCTCTTATACAGATAGATATGCTAAACTGAACTCTTAATGAGGCTTCTACCTCCATAACCCAGTCCACTACCTAAGGCTCCTCCTCTAAATTCTCTCACATTGGGGATCTGATTAGCATAAAGTTTTACAAGATTAAGTGTACATTTAGTCTATAGCAGCATAGTGTAGAACAGTGGTTCTCAAGCTTCCTAATGCTGTGACTCCTTAAATCAGTTATTCATGTTGTGGTTACTCCCCCATCATAAAATTATTTTCATTGCTGCTTCATAACTGTAATTGTGCTACTGTTATGTAACATAAATATCTGATATGCAGATGGTCTTAGGTGACTCCCTTGAAAGGGCTTTTTGACCCTCAACGGGGCCGAGGCCCCCAGGTTGAGAACCACTGCTACATAGAATGTGGAGAATTAAGAAGGGCTCTTAGGGGAGTGGCACTCATACAGCGTGTACTCCAAAAGCTGATAGCAACGGGAGCATTTGGGAATTATAAAGCATAATGTCAGTAAAATATTGTGGATGGATGAGTTGATTCATATATGTATCTAACTAGAGGGAGAAAGAGGCAAAGGGAGGCGTTGAAGACAGATGTGCCAAGTCCTGAGTGTGATGAGTACATAAAGTAATGCCAGAGCTCTTCGTACTGTTGTTGGAGATAGATTTTTATTAAAAGGAGAACATGAAAGGGTAGTAATGAGGTAGGTGATGAGGAAGGAGGGAGTGAGTATTCACATTATTCTAGCTGCAGAATATTTTTATTTGTGACTTCATTACAGTAAAGTCATTTTATATTATAAAAAACATCTAAACTAATACTTTTTTTGTTGTTTTTCATTAGATGAGATCACAGCTAGTTTCCGTCGCTTTGGCCCTTTGATTGTAGATTGGCCTCATAAAGCAGAAAGCAAATCTTATTTTCCACCAAAAGGTAATTTTTGAAATTCCAATATTAAAGTACATTTTATTCTCAGATTGTCTAATTTAGAGCATTTTCATAAATGTTTATTTTTACTTCAAAGGTTTTTGTTGTTAAATTTATATTTTTCTAAGTGTGTTTTTAAATTTTCTACCTAATACACCTTTAATTCAATTTTAATTATACATTACAAGATGTTTCCAGTTACTACCAAGTAGAGCTGGTGAGAAGGATCAGTACTTTTGCCATACCTGACAACCAGAGTTCTGTCCTCATGGACCCACGTGGTGAATAAGGAGAACAGCTCCTGAAAGTTAACCCTTGGCCTTCATGCTTCTCTCTCTCTCTCTCTCTCTCTCTCTCTCTCTCTCTCTCTCACACACACACACACACACACACACCCCCACACACACAGAGAGAGAGAGAGAGAGAGAGAGAGAGAGAGAGAGAGAAGAGGGTTTTTGTGACCTCTTAAGATTCTACTAAAAATTATATTCTACTAAAGATTTTATTCAAATGAGGTATTGATGTGTCCAGACTTTTAGTAGGAATGGTGTTTTAATTTTTTCATATTTTCTATTTTTCCTTCCTTAATTGTAGTCTAAGCTTTTTATCCTATGAATGACAAAGACAGGAAAGCATTTAAGTCTTGTATTCTTTTTCTTCCTTCCCAGGCTATGCATTCCTGCTGTTTCAAGATGAAAGTTCTGTCCAGGCTCTCATCGATGCATGTATTGAAGAAGATGGAAAACTCTACCTGTGTGTATCTAGTCCAACCATCAAGGATAAACCAGTGAGTATAGTTTAACATAAAATTGCCCTTTGTGTATGCCTCCACTCACCTGCTTTGTGTGAAAACTTCTTATTTCTACTTAAATTTATATGTTGGGAAATTGAATATAACAGGCTTTATGTATTCCTTGGTAATTTCATACATGAATACAGGTATACCAACTCCGCCTCCAGCTTTTAGAAAACATTCTTCCACTACATCTTTGTCCCAACTACATTATGTCTTCCTCTTTCTCCCCCTCTTCATCCTCCTCTTTTTCCTCCTCCTAGTGACTTACTGAGTCTAACTAGTGCTGTCTGTGTATGTGTGCATGGGTGCAGAGCCATCCTCTAGAGCACGGCCAACCAACAATGGGCCATGCTACTGAAAAACTGACTTTCCCTCCCCAAGTAGCCAACACCTACCAAAAGCATTAGGGATGGGGCCCTATGAGCATCTCTCTACCTATATTGGAGCGGTGGCTGACTTGGTCTTGTGCAGGCTACCACAGCTGCTATGCGTTGGTAAAGACACTATTTTTCAGCATCCTCTTCAATCTCAGCTCTTATAGTCTTTCCACTCCCTCTTCCTGAACCTTTTGGGGTAAGGACTTGTGAGACAGATGTCCCATTACCTGAAGACTTCAAAGTCACATATTCACTGCACTTTGAACAATTGTGAGTCTCTGTATTAACCACCATCTACTGCTAACCACCATCTACTGCTAACCACCATCTACTGTATAAAGAAGCTGCTCTGATGAGCAGTGAGATATGCTTGATCTACAGGTGTAAGGATAGAGATTTAGAAGGGAGTTTAATACTATATACCTTGAGCAAAATAATAGTAGGTTGTCCTCTTATAGCCAATGGCCTACCCAGCTTGGCCCAGGTAATGGGACCAGGCATAAATAAAGTGGGCCATAAGTCCAATAGAAAGCTGTAACACTTATGCCATTATTATACCAATGGTCTAATCTGCCAGGCTGGCTGTTATTGTAGCTCACAGGATCACAGCAGGGTAAGACTGTTGGCACTTTTCTTCCCCAGCAGCCTACAAAGTACCTTCTAGGCTGTAAGTGGGAAGGTATAGCTGTTGACACTTTTCTTCCCCAGCAGCCTACAAAGTACCTTCTAGGCTGTAAGTGGGAAGGTATAGCTGTTGACACTTTTCTTCCCCAGCAGCCTACAAAGTACCTTCTAGGCTGTAAGTGGGAAGGTATAGCTGCAGAAGCGGGGGGGGGGGGGCTGGAAGAGGCAAACACTGAGGGTGTTTGAAAAACCATATGGAAGCATATGGAAATAAATCTTTAAATACATTTTTAAAATTAAAATGAATTTATTAAGAAATAAAATAAATTAAAACATTTAAGTGAAAATTTAACATTTTTTGCAAATATTAGCAATATTTCTACTTAAATCATTTTTAAACTATTCTATAGACTTATATATGTGACAGACATAGTGAGAAGGAGGGAATTAAAGCTACAGTACACAGAGGGGCAGTGCTTCTACCTGATGCCATAGATTATCTGACAAAAGCCCAATGCCAGATATAGGATAACCTCCCCCCTACCACCCATTTGAGTTGTTAGTTGGGGGCCTCAGAGACCCCAAAACTAATACAGGCTGTTATTGTTGTTGGCTACTCACAAAAACTTGATGGTAAAACTTTATTGCTAAAGACAACCACACACTCACAGTACCTGGAGAAGTCAAACTGGTACAGAGGAAGTATAAGCTGGCACCACTGGGCCTGGCTTATTATTCTTGATTAGGCTAATGGACACTACCATGTTTATCAACATAATACTGCTCAGTGGTTAAGAGCACTTGCTGCCCTTGCAGAGGACCTGGATTCAGTTTCCAGCGCAAATAAATAAAAATAAATGAATCTTTTAAAATTCTTTGCAAATATTAGCAATATTTTTACTTAGAAATAGTTTTGAAACAATGTAATAGATTCGTTAGTATCAATAGTAAGTCTGCATTGCCTGGAAATATGCTGCGTCCTATTTTATTTAAATTTAAATTATATAGATCCTGTAAGGCTAGGGAACCTGAAAAACAGATAATTAACTTGTAGGTAATTAAGGGTGTATGATGTGTTAAGGATTTGGCTTATAGTAAGTAAACACTTCATGGGATATTCTTACTTTGAAATGAAAGGCAGGGAAAGCTGTTTCTAAGCCTTTTGGTCTTACAGCTGTATTGATCTATGATAAGATGGGAATATTGTAAAATGCTCTGCAACAATTTTGAGCTTTTCTTGATGTGAGCATTTTGGTTTTCACACTCTGTAGGTGCAGATCCGGCCCTGGAATCTCAGTGACAGTGACTTTGTGATGGATGGCTCGCAGCCACTTGACCCACGGAAAACAATATTTGTTGGTGGCGTTCCTCGACCCTTACGAGCTGGTAGTTAAACAGACGAAGTCCCTGTATCCCTGTATCATTAGCATATAAACTATAAAGATCCTCAGCTGGAGTACTCCATGAACTTTGAGTTAATGAGAGGGGGGCGAGAGGGAGAGGGAGAAGGAGAGGGAGAGAGAGAGAGAGAGAGAGAGAGAGAGAGAGAGAACACACTGTGGTGTGAGTGTCTGGGTTAGAATGAGTGTGCTGTTTCCTAGCAATAGCTGAGTAGTCTTGGACAAATGATACAAACTTCCTAATCCTCACTTTTTTCACCTGTTAAATGGAATCAAAAGTGCATAACTCTATAGAGTTGAGGATGAAATGAAATGACCAATAAGGAGTGCCTACCTGTAGGACTACAATGCTGATCATGTTACTGTTGTTTATAGGAAATCCAAAGCCCTTTGTGTGCTGAGATGTGCAGGGACTCTTTCCCGTGTCCTTAATTTCTCAACTGCTATTTACTGAGTTCCTAATACAACTGCAGCTCCACATTGTTTTAGAATAATAAGTACAGAGGAATTACATCCCCAATTGACTCAAATAACTTGAGGTTTAAGAGTATAGAGAAAATAAAGTTTTATGTTTTAACATTTCATGGAGAAGATACATTCACTATTTCAAGTTTTTAAAATAGTGTCTTATTTATTTTCTACAATTTCACAAATGTAAACTACAGATCTTGATCATACCCACCAGGCACCTCCACCAAATCCCCCTTCTCACTTTAACTCCTTTCTTTTCCTTTTTTTTTTCTCTTTTTTCATTTTTTGTCACCCACAGAGTCTACTTGGGGCTCTGCTGTAATTGCTGCCTGGTCTTGTTGGTTCGATCATATGCAGGTGACCACAGCTGTAGCGAGTTCATGAGTACAATGGCCATGTCATGCCCAGGAGACAGCATTTCCCGTGCTCTTCCCCATATGCTCTTAGATTCTTTCTGTCCCCTCTTCAGGGATGTTCCCTGAGACTTGTGGAGGGGGGGAACAGATTATTAGATGTCCCATTTAGGACTAAGCACTCAATAGTCGCTTGTTCTTCCTTCTGTGACCAGTTAGTCTCTTCATTGAATACTGCCCACTGCAGAGCCAAGTGTCTCTGGCTAGGTTGAGGGCAACACTATTCATGTAAAGAAACAAACTTTTGCTGGGCGGTGGTGCCGCACGCCTTTAATCCCAGCACTTGGGAGGCAGAGGCAGGCGGATTTCTGAGTTCCAGGCCAGCCTGGTCTACAGAGCAAGTTCCAGGACAGCCAGGACTATGCAGAGAAACCCTGTCTCGGAAAAAAAAAAAAAAAAGAAAGAAAAGAAACTTTTGAGAGGCAGTTTAACAACACTTAGGAAGACAACAACGGTAGGTTCCCCTTTGGCCTATGACCTCCTAAGCCACAGGCTTTTACCCAGGCTTATAGTACCAAGCAGGAATTCCATCCTGTACAAAAGGCATCAAATCCAATTGAAAAGCAATTGGTTACCCCTTACCCTGTTGCTACTACTGAGCACCAGTGAGCACATGCTATCTTACAGGTTGGTACAGTAGCATCCAAGGTTCACTGCAATGTGATACCACTGATGGCTTTTTCTCCCATAAGCCTTCATAGCACCTTCTAGTACTATGAAAACTAGCCAGTATGTTATCTCTTCAGCAATAAAGTTTACTCTCTAGTTATGGTGGACAACTCAAGAGCAGTGATGATGGTCTGTATTGTTTAATGGACCTCTAGGGTATCACTGATCAGTAATTCATAGGGAGGTTTCCCAAGCCTGACACTGAGCTTTTCATTTATTAATCATTATCTTTTGGCAAAAGTGTTGTCCACCCGTGCAAGATACCTATGCTGCAATTTCTTTTTTTAAGATTTTATTTATTTTTATCTTATGCATACAAATGTTTTGCTTGCATGTATGTTAGTGTATCATGTGTGTACAGTGTGTATATAGCAGTCCTAGAGGCCAGAAGAGGGCTTTGGATCACCTTGGACTGGACAGTTATGAGTTGCCATGTGGGTGCTGGGAATCAAACATGGGTCCTCTGAAAGAGCAGCCAATGCAAGATGTGCTAGTGAATAGCTATGTGTAAACAAAGGTACAGGCTTTGATGGTGAGGAGGGGCAGAGGGCCTTCCAGAGACTCTACCAGTTAACTTTATAATATTCAAATTATAGGAATCAATACCCTGCTAACCAGTATAGATATGACAGCAGTGAGGCCAAAGAAGACAAACCTAGGTTCCAGGCCTGTCCCTGTCACCTAAACAGACCATTCACCTTGGAGCCTCAGTTTTCTCAGAAAATTACTACCTATTTCATGGGTTGTGAAAATTAAAAAAGCACATTGTAAACCAGACAGCTCACAGTTAAACAGTCACCCATCAGAAAAGTTATTATAATAGTTATTATAATAATGATTTGGATTTTAATAATGACTATAAAGATACATACTCAAAGGTCACATAAACTTTTTTGGTGAAACATTAGGTGAGCCAGATGAGTTTTCCTAATTGTAAGTGTCTCACTCCTTTCTTTGTAGTGGAGCTTGCAATGATAATGGATCGGCTGTACGGAGGCGTCTGCTATGCTGGAATCGATACTGACCCAGAGCTCAAATACCCAAAAGGAGCTGGACGAGTTGCATTTTCTAATCAACAGAGTTACATAGCTGCTATCAGTGCCCGCTTTGTTCAGCTGCAGCACGGAGAGATAGATAAACGGGTATGTGTTCGGAGAGTTCTAGAAACGGTGTACCATCTAATGTAAGCCCTGTGTTTAATGTACACTGACACTTCCCTTGGGCTGGGACTGGCAGCCAGCACAGTGGCACTATACTCCGCAGTCTTCATCGGTTGATTTTATTGTGCTGTTCTCAGTCTGAGCTATAAATATGGTCAGAGGTGTTTTATACTCACTGTTTCAGGTCCTATGTACTCAGTGTCTGGTCATTCTCTAGTGTGAGTAAAGAGAAAGCTCGTGCTATAGCTACAAGTGACAGGGGCAGAATTTGCTGTAGCACAGTCACATGCCTGCCTGCTCTTCATTCACACATCCCTGTCACTGCGCGTTTCAGAGCTGGGGGTTGTCATTAGAAATGCTTACTTTTGGTTCTCCACAGTGAAATCTCTGGGTCAGTGTTCAGCCTCTCTCTAGATCCTCTACAGTGTGGGACTTAAAGTCCTAGGAGGTTTCATCCCGGAGTCTCCCAAGACCCAGCATTGCCAATCTTTTGTAGCTGGTGAGGTAGTGACCAGGTCATTTTAATGCATGGAAGGCTCAGATGACAGCTGGCCTATTGAACACTGGTACAGGCCCAGTTCTGTAAAGTCACCTCTCACTTTTAGATTCAAGTAAACTACTCTGACAAAGAATGAAGTGAGCCCCATCATGTTGCACCAGACTCCCAGCTTGGTGCTTGCAAGCCCAGATGTAGGCTCTTAAACCACCAGGCAAGCTCAGCAACCACTCAAAAGGTCGTGAGGCAGAAATCGGGCATCTTCTTGCCCACTGAACCTTGCAGTACACATTGTGTAAGAGATGGAAGTGCTTAGATTGTTTTGTTTAAATTATAATTTCAGTAATGATAGTTTCTGATAAAATTCTTCTTTCATTTTTTTGTTTGAAACTTTAACATGATATGCAATATAGTTATCTTATGAAAAGCTATTTGAAATGGATGATCTTCATTGTAGTAAGTGCATCCCTGCTCCTTCCTATGGCCCCTTGGCACAGGAAGGTCGAAGCACAGCACAGAGTGTACTTGCACACGGCACCAAAATGCCAACTCCTTTTTATCTCTCCAATGCAGGTGGAGGTTAAGCCATATGTCTTGGATGACCAGCTGTGTGATGAATGTCAAGGGGCCCGTTGTGGGGGGAAATTTGCTCCATTTTTCTGTGCTAATGTTACCTGTCTGCAGTATTACTGTGAATATTGCTGGGCTGCTATTCACTCTCGTGCTGGCAGAGAATTCCACAAGCCCCTGGTGAAGGAAGGTGGTGACCGCCCTCGGCATATTTCATTCCGCTGGAACTGAAGAGTGAAGACTGCAGAGCTCATTCGCAGGCCTCAGAAGAAGTGCCCTCTTCTGTTAATTCCGACTCTTCCTCAGCCTCGTCACGCTGGCATGTCCTGCGCAGCAGTGTGTAACTAACAGTCGTAGAATGAAAAGAACAACCTACAACATAGGTATTTTGTAGACTCTCGTGTCACTGCAAACAGTATGTTCAGCTCCATTTCACATTGCCATTATGTTGCATGCAAGTTTTAATTCTCTTGTCTTGCTGTAGGCCAAGAGGATCCAAACTTGCTGTAGCATTTTCTTAGAGGAGAGGAATATTAACAGAGAAACGAGACAATATTTTGGGGTTTTAATTGCTGGTAATGATATAACATATAAGAAAACTTTATTGAAATACTCACCAACAGTAACACTATTGTCTGTTCTGACTCAGTCTCCCCCAGGGAAGTGCTCTTGCCATTTCTTTTCTTTTCTTTCATTCCTTATCTCTCTCTTTTCTATCACTTTTTATTCTTTAACAGCAATGGAGGAAGTTAACAGTTATTAACAGGAAAGAGTATGCCAGAGCAAGCAAATGCACGAGCAAGATTGAGCAGCATAACCATAAGAGTTTTGAGGCGGAATATAGCTTGATCGTGCCTCAAATGCCTTCATACATCAGAAAAAAGAAAGTAGGCAGAGCTGAGTTTGTTTTCTTTAAAATAATTCTTAAAATTCCGAATGTAAGAATTGGGTGACTTTACTACTGAGGGGAGTGTGCTTATTTATTTAACTGACTTCCTAATCACAGCCCCAGGAAACCTACCAAAGCTAGAATTAATGATATCTGGTGGGAAAACAGAAGAACAAATACATAAATTTTATTTTTGTTGTTATATATAAACTCTATATCCTAATTTACTAACAGTCATCAGGTGTCAGCCTTTGCTCTCCATTTTGACATTAAAAACAACATATCTAGACATACCTCAAGGATATCATTTTTGACTTTGTGTTACACTACACTTGTAGCCAAAACTGGAAGATTAAAAACAACATGTGATCGGCTGCCCATTGGCCTTGTTTTCCATTTGAAGTTACTTTGGAATCCTGTAATTTAGTTGTAACATAGAAAACGTGGGGGGGGGAAAGGTTAAAAAAAAGTCAAGTAGTTGCAAAGTGTTTTGCACTGTTGAACTAAGTAATTGTGTAAATCTGTGCAAAAGTCCGTATGTTTATCTTACTCTTCCTATAAGGTACAATAACATACACTTTCCGAACTTAGCATGGGACATAGTGTTTGAAGTGCCAACTTCATCAAGTAATGCATGCTTTATTATAAATACAACCCTAGCTTTGAAAGATGTTCTTATGTTTTGAACAGTCTGCTTCGGGGGTAAATTTGAAATAGTCTCTTGAAGCCCTGGTCATGGAAGTAACTTTTGGTTTAATTGACATTCTCTTATTAAATGCCCTACCGTAGTTCAGAGGATTACTATCAGTGTGCAAAGCATCTAACAGCAACAGGCTAAGTGCAGTCTTGCTAGCTGTGCTGCCTAACAGTACCATCCTGGATCCTTCAGAACCAAAGACTTGCCCGCAGCGCTGTCGCCACCTGCCTGGTGACCCTCTGCTGTCTGTAGGAAAAGCAGCCCTTTATTTTTAACACAGGCTTTAATGAACTACACCTGTTAAGTTCCAAAGGTCAAAATGGAGGCACTTGCTGTCTAAGCGTCCAACAGAAAGAGGGAGCCACTGTCAAAGAATCCCCTGCTAACAGCACAGCGGAGCAGCTGTGTGGGGGAGGGTGCTGTCTCTCGTGTAGCTGGTCAGGGACATTTTTCCTTTTCTCCTGAACTACATGATGCTAATTGGAATGTTCATTTGCCTCTTTTTCTTCCTTTAATGCTTGTAGGTGGCTTGGGGTGGCTCTCGTGCTTGTCCTACTCAGTAAACAGGTGTGATGAGTTAACAAGAAATAACACTGCTTGAGAACTAGCTTTGAGTAATACTTTTCCCTTTGTACACGGCCTGCTGAATTCCGGTACAGTGTCTGTAGCTGACTTACTTTGTCACGCACATGATGTACATTTGTTATGCACTACTTTTGTAGACCTTGTTTTTCCAACAGTGAACATTTTTAGGCACACTTTTCACTGACGGGATATCTCTTTATGCAATACCTCAATTTTTCATATTGCAAAGAGTAGCTTTTTGTACTTTTATTACTGAGAGATCTTCATATACTTCATTTTTTAATATAAATAATTTTAATAAATTTTATTTTCTTATATTCTGCTTTTTATACATTTCAGTGCTCTGCATACATTTTAAATTATGAATGTTGTGCACTGGCAATGCTATTTTAGAGTCTGCAGAGAAGAGAAAGCATGTTGCTTACACATCCTTCCCCAGCACCAGCTACTGGTGTACCTATAATTTAAGAAATAGTCTATGTAAAGTCACAAATTAATGAAAAAAATTCGCATGAAAATGACAAGATAACACTGTAGTTCCTAAAAAAAAATTAAATGCATAACCATAGGGTAGAAATTTAAAATAACAAAATTGTCTACAGCTTCTTACTAAGTTTTTTAAATTATTCATAAAATGCAGACATTTTGGGTGAATGTTTAATCATTTTTAATCTTAATTAATTGATGTTACATGTTTGATTCAGAGATGTCTGCTCTTTTAAATTCTATATAATAAAACAAAATCGCCTGCCACAGGACAGGTTCGTAATGTTAGTATGCATGACTAATGTAAGAAATTGTTATTCTGCTAATATTTACTTGTGATTGTGTGACAAGCGTGTTTACAGATGATTTGGTTCCACTTCTTTACAGGGCATAAACAATGATTATCCATCACTCTGGACTTTATGATTACATGTCCTTCAGATTACATGGGATTGTAGTTGGGAGTTACCATGTAACTCAAACATTATTAACATGTAATTAGTTTACAGGTTTTAGGGTATCACTTCAATTTACCAAGCATGTAGTTCTAGCGCACTAGCATGGCACCAGCCATGTATTTACAATGTAGTTACAGAGTAATTACATGGTTATTTTTGCAATGTAAAATAAAGTGTTTCTGATTATTTTCTATGTAAAGGACCCTCCCACCCCCACCCCATCCCTGTCCCCTGGCTTTGGTATAATATATTTACTTCTCCATACACAGACCTCTGCAGAATGCAAAATAAAACTTGCAGTGAATGAACTTAGCATTTTATGAGAGTGCTGTTGGAAAGACTTGATAATTCACCCCTTTTGTTTTGAAGAGTTGAATCTTCTGTTAAAAGGTGATTTAAAACTTGAATGTGATGAATTGTGGCAAGCTCACTCCAGTTATGTGCAATACTTATCTCACACTTTGGAAGATCTTTGCAGTGTAATTCTTTGTTTTTAATTGCAGACATTAAAAAATGTCATTTTCTACTGTTAAGAGTAATCCTCTTTCTTGCTGGTGTTTCTAAAGAAAAGAATCAGAAATCAATCTTTCTACTAATGTAAATTTGAGATTATTTTTAAAAATGGAATAAAAGAGGTTTTGGTCATTTGCTTTATTTTATTATCTTATTTTAAAGCTACTGTGATTGATAGCATTGTAAGAATTGGGACAATATTGTATTCAACTGTTTTATTTTTTATATTTTTAAAATTTAAAGTATAATTAGTTTTTATAATTTCATCAGATTTTTGTTATATTTTTTTGGAAGTGAAACTTTTAGCAAGTGGGTGTCTAGTTTTTACTAATCCCTAATTTTTCCAGTGTATTGCTCATATTATCAGAAGGGAACGTTATTTAAGTGCGTCAGTTAATTGTACTACTTGGCTGAATTTCCATATAGTTTTTACTGTGTATGGGGAGGTTGTAGTATTTATTCTAGCATTTTAAATAAGGGTAATTCATTTTTTTATTAAAGTCATTTTCACGTTAAGTTCCTATTTTTGTATGTTCTACTCTTAAGTTATATAACACAGTTCCTTTTTTAAAAGAGTTCATTTGTTGAAGTGCTAGTGGAAAATTAATGTTATTAAATAGTTTGCAAATGACTATTTATACCAGTATGCATATAATTTTTAAATATTTGTAATGTGAGATGTTGAATGAATAAAACTTTTAACTCAGATTTCTTTTACTATACTTATTTCCTTTTAGCATAAGTAGACTCCCTCTTTGGGAATATAACATTTTTAAAACACTAGGAATGTCCTGTCCCTGGCAGAACAAATCAGTATGAAAGAGTCTTTAGTCATGCACGTGCTCGTGGCAGGCATTCCTGGCCTCAGGAAGTTGTGAGAGCTGTCAGCTATAGTGTCTTTGGCCTTGCGGTTTGTTCCTGTGCTGCAGTGTGGTGTCTGGGGGTGGGTGTATCAGCCTGCAACCTACCTATTCTTTCTCCCTCATCTCCCTCCTGGAGATTGAACCCAGCACCTCCCATGTGATAAGCACGTGCTCTACCACTGACCCTCATCTCCAATTTCAAAACAAGTCTCCTTTGTCTTTGAACTCTCAGTTCTTCCAGAGACTGATGTCACAGGCTATGGTCTCTGCGGGTATAATCCCTATAATCCCTAGCTCAGGAACTGTATATGTTGTTTGTCTTTTATTTGGTTCATGTCTCATGTATACTACTGAGCATTATAATGTGTTAATATTTACATTTTAAGATACATTTTAAGTTTTCAATGATAAATAACAAGAAAATATACCCTGCTTATACCCCGTTTGGGAAGTAAGGTATCTGCACTTTCTTCCCATGATATACTATTGCCAAGAATAGGAAGGCAGGAGACAAATGGACTGGGAGATGTTTTACTTCTCATTTTTCTCCCAGCATGGAAACCAGCCACTGGGAATTGCGGGGAAGTGGGTTACATGGCATATTTTTGCCCCAGGAATTCTAGGTTCCAGGAGCTTCAGCAAAGTAGGTACTGCTTTCTCTTAATTGGCAATTTCTAAGACTTGCCTTCACAGTATATTGGAACCGCCCTAGGGAGCCCATGCTCCTATTAGTCATGCTGCGACAGAACTGTTTCCATTGTCCACCCATATATGACAGGTTCCAGGTTTGCTTCTAAACCCTGTCAGTCTCCTTAATCCTACCCTTAATCCCTACTTAGAGGACTAGAAATGAGAAACTACTCTGTAGCTGTTTGAATTAGCTTCCACTGACTTGGACCAGCACTTACAATTGCCACAGACACCAGCATACCTTCACATAAGCCACCAGCCTTGAGTCTGCCATCCTGGGTATGCTGTCTGCCTTTCAGATCATATTGCCTCCTTAAAAATTATCCTCTGAGAATTCCCTCAGTATTCCCCCTCCCTCATATTCCAAGAATGGGAACTGCTAGATTTGAAAAACCAAGAATTCGGGATTTATCTCACCATTCCAGATCTCTTATTAGAGAACCTTCTGTTTTGACATGCTGTGAATCTTCTCTAAATAAGTCCAAATCTTTCTCTAGTCCAATTGGGCATTACCACTGGCTGTCAGGGAACCTGCCTTACTATGATTGCATGTGGTGACGAATTACAAAAGGACAACTTGTCTCACGGAAGTTAAAAATGAGCATCAGCATCAAGTCCAGGATCTAGCAAAACGTCCACACTTTGTGATGCACGGTCTCTGATTGGGCGTCACTGAGAGGTGATGTAGGCAGGTGGAGCCTGGGGGCGGTGAACTGGGCACACAGATGCTGGGATCTAAGCTCGAGCCTGCTTTATCCTCTGCCTTCTATTTCAGGAACTAGAGCTTTGATGCCATACAAATGTCTGTGTGATCAACCAAATGTCACCATTTTAAAGAGATTATTCTCATCTCTTCTCCCACACCTCTGTGACATCAAACACAGAAGAAAAAAGAACCAGGCAGATCTAGAAATGATTCCCTAGAATCTGCCAAAGGCAACAAGGCATCTGAGCTCATTCTGAAATAAGTTACCCGTAAAAGTAGCTAAGAAGGGTGTGGGGAGGGCTCAGTCATTTAAGTGTGTGAGGTGGCATACATGATTTTAGGTAGCATCTAGCAAAGACCTGATGCCTCCATCTTTGGGGGAATGGAGGCACATTTCATAGGAGAGGGCCGCCTGAAGCTACATCTCATGTTGAAAGATGTGATGACAGTGACATGGGGCAGGATGGGGAAAGTGGAGCAGCCTTAATTATCACTTGTCTCTCAGCAGCCCTGACTACACAGTGCCCAAAAGATTTGCTATGGAAAAGAAATCATTCATGGCCAAACACCCGTACCGATCAGTAAGACTCCACCCTCAGAAGGTATTGGACAGGAGGATATTTAAGTATCCTATGGGAAGACAGACAGTGTAGCAATTGTACACCACAGCAAAACAGTAAAGCCCAGATTTCCATTCTCATCTGTCAAGCCCCCATTGTTTTCCCCGTGGTCCTCAGAATCATCACTGCCACTGAATCAAGGTTAAAAAATAAAATTGGGCTGGGCAGTGGTGGCGCGTGCCTTTATTTAATCCCAGCACCTAGGAGGCAGAGGCAGGTCCGTCTCTTGAGTTTGAGGCCAGCCTGGTTTACAGAGAGAGAGTTCCAGGACAGGCAGGGCTACACAGAGAAACCCTGTCTCAACAATCAATCAATCAATCAAAATTAAAAGTTAAATTGGATTTTGTTTTGTTCTGCATGAAAGATTTGGAATTTTTAAAAAGTGCCAAGTTTCTCAAATTCAGTAAAATTTGAAAAAAGTGGAACACGCATGCGGTATAGACCACCTCCACACTCCATCACACTCTTGGCTTGCCCAGGGTAGTGCAATTCCACAGTGATACAGTCTCTATGCAAAAAGGAAAAGTGGAATCCTCCTTCGCTTTCCTCATACCCACACTGTGTTTCAGTATCCTTTCCTCTGAGCTCCATTTAGAGAATGAAGTTTCCTGATCAGAGGATGTTTGAGTCTGTCATCTGTGCGGAAGCAGCACGGACAGCCACACCTTGCTACAGGCCGCATGTCCAGCCTGTCAACCTTTGTTATACCAGTAAGTAGCATTTTGGTTGCTCCTGTGATTATCATTCCTCTTACAGTCACTATCCATGTGCTGGGTGAGGGCATGGGGCAGTGGCGGAGCCACTGCTGCAGGTGGGAGCACTCAGGTGTTCCTTGCCTAGGTTGATTTTCTCCTGTGTATCCTCTGGCCCCCATCCTTGGCAGCCCATGGCAGTTGCCATGGTAACAGAGAGCAATGAGACTCCAGGATGCTATGCAGAGCCGGCTACTCAGTCTTTCTCCCTCTCCCTCTCCCTGTCCCTCTCCCTCTCCCTCTCTCTCTCCCCCATCCGTTTCCCTCCCTCTTTCCCTTCTCTTATCTCTTCTCCTCTCTCCTTTCCCCATCTCTCCACACACACACCCATTTCCAGGAACAGGAGTATTTCTTCCACTGCATGGGGCTATGCAGGGCAGCACAGGATATGAGTCTGTGCTGACAAACTGGACACAAACCCCAGAAGGGCTGTGTTCTGAGGCTTTAGTGTTGAGTGTTTTGGGATGAGCCCAAAATCGCTTTGGAGGAAAATGTAGGAAAGAAGTAGGAGCTGCCAGAGCATAGGCTTGTGCCCCTGGGTGGTCTATCAATGATATTGCCTTTAAGGAAATAACAAATTCTTGTTCTTCCTTCTTTGTCCTGTGTGTGTAAGAGTTACATGAAAGTAAACCAAGGCACAGTAGGATGGAAGTATCCAGTTGGATTTGGGATTTAGACAAACTTGGGCAAAACTCCAAAGTCTGGCATCACTATGGATGTGACTCGGGTTAGGCTGGTTTTCTTTCCCCGAGCTGCCTGCCTATGACTGACCAAGTGACCAACCAGCTTTGGCATCACTGGGTTGAGGTGACAGTGAACTGAAGTGTTTCCAAAAGCACCTGAGCCAGGAACTCGGTGGACCCCATTTTCACTGGCATTAACAGCAACTATCTAGAAAAGGCCAGTCCCTCCCCATCTCTGAGGTCACCGCCCAGACCACCGGCTTCCTGCAGCCAGGGTGGACCACAGCTCTGGTTTGCCTTTGCACAGCAGGGGGAGCTGTCCCACTGTTGTAAGAGAAAACCTCCTTCCGGTGCTCTTCTTGCCTCCTCCCCTGTATCTTCTTGATCACAACTCCAGCTACTCTGCGTGGGCCTCTCTGGACCTTTCTCCATGGGCCTCTCCATTCCTCTAATGCAATGTCCCCATGGTGGTACAGGGTCTTTCCCTTGCCCATCTCCATTTTACCCATTCCTGACTTTCAGCTCCACACAAAGTCACCTTGTGACTTCAGGCCTTAGCTGAGATGACCGCTCATTCCTGCACCACTTTCTGAAGATCCCTTAAGGCCATGTTCTGCTGCTACCACAAAATACCACAGACTAGATAAATTATAAACAACAATTTTATTTGGCTTGGTGTCTGAAATTCTAAGAACACAATGTCTACATTTGATAAATCTGCCAGGGGCCTGAGCACTGTATCGTACCATGGTGAGAAGACAAGAATGCTCTCTCAATTTCCATATCATGGAATACCATGGTACGGTTAAATACTATGACCACAGTGACTTAGGGGGGGAAAGGTTGATTTAATACTACAGTATTCAGTCCATCATCCAGGGAAGTCAGGGCAGGAATTCACAGTACAAACCTGGAGGTAGGAACTGATCCAGAAACCATGGAGGGATGCTGCTCACTGGTTCCCTCCTCGTGGTTTGCTCAGCCTGCTCCCTTACAGCACCCGGCTCCACTAGCCCAGGGGCACATTTAGTGGGAACATTTTCTCAGTTGGGGCTCTGATTCCTCTTCTAAAATGACTCTAGCTTGTGTCTAGGTGACATAAAACACGGTATATAGAGGATGGGGTAGAGGACACTGTGTAGATCAGAGGGTCACTTATCTCCTGTCACCTTTATGTGGGTTCCAGGGAGCAAACTCAAGTCAACAGGTTTGCCCAGTCAAATGCCTTTACCTGCTGAGCCATCTTGCCTGGCCACATTCCACCTCTTAACATCACTGTTTCAAAGACAAATTAAATTAGAATTTTGAAGAAGACATTCAAACCACGGGAACCCCTTTACCATCTTCCCCTTTCATCTGTTCTGCGCCCCCTTCAGAGGGGCAGCCACTCCTGGCCCTAGTTACACCTCATCACATTGGTTTACTCTAGGAGAGAGGGGAAGACATGTCATGGTCTCTTGTGTGTCTTGCATATGGTGAAGGGTTAATAGATGTGTACCGAGTTAGTGATGGACACAGGCCTAGAGTTTAGTTCCCTTTCCTGGATCTGCTAGCACAACTTCCAGGGAGAGATTTCTGTGCTGAGGGGAGGGTCCAAGGCTCAGACATTCTGCCAGGCCCTTGGTGGAGAGTGTGCAGAAAGTCCTGAGACTGATGTGCAGAAAGTGCCCCTAAGGATGAGTATTTCTGAGGCAAAGTTGATTGAATCCGTAGTTAAATAGATGTGCAAAAGTGGAACCCAGAACTATGACACATCTTCTATACACAGACCCGCCTGTCTGAGGTCTGCACTTGGTGACTATTAGCTAAAGCAGTCAATCCTCAAAGGAGAGTGTCACCTAGAAAAGTCCCCACCATCTTGGGATTCACATTCTGAGAGGAGAAACCTGGTATAGCGAGGGCCACACGCGTAAACTAGAAACTAGTACGTATGCAGAGCATCTGGGTGATGTAGGGTTGGGGACAGGAACCAAGGCCACTTTTCTTGCCTTTAGTATGAGAGGGCTATTGGGAAATTTAATTTTTAGCTTCATTAGAGTTCATGTTACCTAAATTGTTTCCTATCCTAGCATTGTGAGATCCTAGCAGAAGTCCAATGCTCCCTTGTTCTAATGGAGGCCCCTCACATTGCTATTTCAATTACTTCATCCCTTTCTGACCTATACATCGGGGTTGGGAGGGGCTGTCCAGTTTCCGGTGTCAGATGCCTCTTTGCAACAAGCAGGTCAGTACAATCCCCCACCGGGGTGCAGAGGATGCCAGAACGCTGTATGACATCATCAAGGGCAACCACAGAACTGGAGATCTCAACTCCACACTCGCTTTCTGCAAAGGTATGTCTCGCTCCCGTTCACCCTCCAGGATGTCCCAACCACCAAGCAGTAGTTTGCCCTCTCTGAAGCGTTTCTCGCTGTGGCCTTTGCTTGGTAGCTGCTTTTCTTGTTTTGATCCCTCCCTGTGTTGTTGGAGAGTCTTCGAGGATTTCTGTATCAGTCCTGGAACCCCAGAAACCCAGCCCCAGGGACTGCTGCAGTGAGGTTGTGGGACAGTGTCTCCTGGGAGGGGATCCTGCTACCCAACATGAACTAAAAGTCCTGGGTGGCACACCCAGATTGTTGGGAAAAGGATTGGGGTTGCAGATCAAGAGACCACTCAACTACTCAAATTAAATCCTGACTAGGCAATATTACTACTCCCATTCTGAAGGGTGTGTAGCCATCCCAACAAAGAACAAGCTACCCAGTTGAAACAGCGTCCGTTTTTAACTTGTAAAGCAAAAGGGATTTTGACTGCTCATTGATTGAGGTTTAAACTTAGCATCTATACCCAGCTGGCTTTTAAGAGGAAGGGAGGCCTTGAGTGTTTGTTGTCTAGACAGTGAGATGGCTTAGCACATGCACAGGGTATTCATGAATTCAAGAAGGAAGAAACTCGGAGGTTGGCAGGTGTGTGTGTGTGTGTGTGTGTGTGTGTGTAGCACACCTGCCTGTGGGACTCTTTGACTGGGAAAAGCAGTGCTACTGTGATGAGTGGAGGGCTACCTACAGGAGCAGGGGTAGACAAAAAGTAAGCATCACTGAAACTGCATCCCAGCATGGGCCGGCACTCTCTGGATGGTTGCCGGCAGCTGGCCCAGTCCAAGCATTTCCTCTCTGCAGTTCTGCTGGGCAGGTCCTCTGCAGATGCTGCCTTCTCCTCCCTCCCCAGCAGTTGTTTGCTGCTTCTGTAAACTGGGGAGGGGCTTTGTGAGTCCTGCTTGTCTCAACTTTCCAGGACTGGTGAGGTTGCTAGCTTCCTGGTCACAAGAGCCTCCCTCCTCTGGCTAGGACAGAGGGTTTCAGCTGGGAAGACATTGCCACCTGAATGCCCATGGAGAACAGCCAGTCTATCTAGTGTGATGTATTATTGTGCTGTGGCTTTATCTTTTGCTTCCCTGGTGACCTCTGCCTGTCTTCCTTTGAAGGTTGCCTATTCAGATCTTTTTTGCCCATTTTAAATTGTATTGTTTTCTTGCTTGTGAGTTGTTTTAGCTCCTTATATTCTCTAGACAACAATTTTATCAGGTTCATGTTATTGCAAATGCTCTCCCATCCTGCAGGTGGTTTTGCTTTATTCAGTGTTTCCTTTGCAAAAACTTACAGTTTATTTTTTTTTCCTATTTATCTGTTTTGTTCTTGTTGTTTGCTTGCTTGCTTTGGGAGTTTCTGGAGCCTCTGTTTACTCCTTGCTTCCATGGAACTCACTATGTAGGCCAGGCTGGCCTCAAACTCATAGAGACTCTCCTGTCTCTGCCACCCAGTGCTGAGATTAAAGGTGCACACCACCACTCGGCCTTTGTTTTTACTTCTGAGGTCTTGTTCAAAACTTCTTTACCTGGTCCAAGCTGTTCATGAAGTGTCTGTTTCCTTCCAGTAGTTTTGTAGTTTAGGGCCTTACATTTAAGTTCTCAAAATACTTTGAGGATATATGTATGGAGAACCACCAAAGGTGGACAGTGCCAGCAGTCATGAGACACTAGGTTTCCAGGGTGGGGTATTTAGACCCTGTGGGAGGGAAGGGCAGTAGTTTGGGTGAGTGATACTGGTGGACATTAGTGGGTGGTGGTGACTTGAGCCAAGCAGGATGCTGCAAGACAGTTGGAGAAGTGTGGGTATTGGAGACGACATATTTGAGCCAGTTGGTTGTTAACAAATCCTGCATTCTCTTTTGAAAGGTAACACAGCTTACAATGCATTTCTAATCCCTTTTTCTTGGGACCCATCAGCAAAGGCAAACTATCCCAGAAGCAATCAGAAGCTGCCCTAATTATGCTCGAACTAACAGGACCCACCCAAGAAGGTGTTGCTTGCAATGGGTGGTATCCCTTGTACCATTTGTCTTGGCATGGCTGATATTTGAGAGGTCTCTGTGGGTTGAAGGGGGGAAGCCTGTCTGGTGTGGATGAGGCTGTAGTTCTTCCTTTCCCTGAGCTCTGAGGTCACATTGAAATTCTTCTTTGCTTGTTTGACCAGACACAAGATTCTGCTTTACCTCAAAGTGGCAGTGTATGGTACTTAGATGCTCTGAAAATATTCTAATTCTAATTAAGCATGATTATAATGCAGAGGAGGGTGTGGGAGGAAAATGAGGTCAAAGTCACGCAGGAAATTGTGCAACTGCAAGACTGAACATAAAAACCAGGAACCTAAGTGTGGGTTGGTTCGGTGCTAGTGAGGTAGTTTTCCAGCTATTGGGTCTAAGGGAATTGTCTCTCACTCCCCGAGCGCTGCTCTGTTTTGAAAGTGGAGCCTCCATCGGGAACTGAAATGAGAGGGCACCGGTAGCCTTCTTATTCACAGGGGTTAAAAATGGAGTTCTTAACCTAACACTGAGCCGTAGCCATAGCCAGAATTCACTGACCCAAGAATACACTTGAGCCGATCGGACACCTTTGAACCAGAAGCCTCACCCTCTGTCTGTCACACAGAAAGAACCCAGGCTTTAAGAGGAAATCATTTCTCAAGAAAAGCAGTTACTTCACAGTGCAATGTAAGAGGTGACATCATTTACTTAAAGTAAGCATTTTAAGTCTGTCACGGTTTCTTCAGACCAACAGGTAAACAAGACCTTCCCTCCTACCCTCCTATGGAGTCGGACCTCTTGCTAAGGGAAGTCAGGGGTGGGGGTGGGGATGGGGGTAGGGGTAGGCTAGCTTTTGGAAGGTTGTGGTGACTGGCAGCAGAGATAACGGCAGGCCCAGCAACTGCTCCCGCCCCCCCCCTCCATCTAATCAGACAATGTCCACCCTCAGGAACGGAATGGTCAGCGACATCTGAAATTGGTGGCAGATCCAGTGGAGGCAGAAAGAGACAGATTATTAAGAAAGCCTTTTCTGACAGTCATCATGACGTCTCCTGGGGGCAGCATATGTTCCCATACCCACGGCAGGCTAATGGAACGCACGGCAAGGACTCTGTATCTTTAACATTTTTGTTTTATTAGAATATATTAATTACACATAATAATGGAGTTCATACATGCACATATCACATGCACGCTTCCCGCCGTGTGTCATTCACCTCCCACTTCACATCTTCCTCCACCCAAGTAGCCCCGCCCCTCTTTAACTTTCCATGGTGTGTGTGTGTGGCAGGGTGGGGGCTCAGTAGGTTTCTTTAGGGTTATGAGTGGGAGTTTGCGTATAGGAGCATGTGCATCTTACTGGTAGCTACAACACTGAAAAAAAAAAACCAAACCTCTCTCCCCATCATCTCTTGTGTTACCATCAGGCAAAGGCGCCCCCCACCCAGATTCATGACTAGGAATCTCGGTTTTCCCCTTAGCTCTTGCCGCTGTTTGGTTGAGAATGGCGGGGGAGAAGCAGATCACACCCTCTGTAGACCAACATCTCTCCCCTCACTGGCCATGGCTTCTGGGCTGTGAACTGGGGCAGCACCCTCTCTCTGCTGCACCCGGAGGGAGCCTGATCTTCTGTCCCACCCCGAATGCGGGCGCGAAGTACCCCTGTCTCCACGCACCGCTTCAGAAAGCTTGGCTGTGAGATTTCCGTCTTGTTTCTAATTTAGACCGCTTATTTATTTATTTATTTTTAAATAATGATAAAAATCGAGTCATTGCCCCCGAGGAGAGAGGAGGTAAAAAGAGAGAGGCGACTTTATCTGGAGACCGTGACTGCCACCTGGTGGATGATATTAGTTGAGCAGCTGCAAAAAAAAAAGGCTTTGCTTTTAGTGTGGACTCTGCATTATTTCTTAATGCTCTCCTCGAGAACTTCCCTTGGAAGAGCAGATGGTTTGAAAGGAAGACACAGACAATTACAAGTCCGTGTGCGACTTTGGAGCACGTATTCTATGTACGCTTCCTCCACACCCTGTTGAGAGACGGTGTGAGATAGGGTGAAAGAATGTGGGTGCTAGAACCTCACTATCTGCGTTTGAATCCTCTAGTTCTAGGACGTTCTGTGGCTCTGGCTGAGCTATTTAAGCACGTCTCTGCTGTTTCTCCCTTATTTGCAAAACAGGAACAACTTTAGTTACCCATGGTCGGCCTTGGAGACCACAAAATGACGAACTCCAGGAGCAAAGCCACATTTAAATCATGAACCATCTTAGGTAGCAGGACCTCACTGAGGACATGAACATTTTGCCCATCTCATATGGGCACATACGCCACCTGCTGATTTAGACATTTCACAGCTTTAGCATGGTGGGGCTTATTATGAATAATTATAATGGCGGCTGGAGAGTGGCTCAGTGGTTAAGAGCCATCTTAACCACTTAACTCTTCCAAGGGTCCTGAGTTCAATTCCCAGCAACCACATGGTGGCTCACAACCATCTGTAGTGTGTCTGAAGGCAGTGATAGTGTACTCACATACATTAAAAATAAATAAATCTAAATAAATAAATAATAATAACTTAACAGTGGCCCCAAAGTTCAAGAGCAGTGATGTTGGTAGCTCAGACGGAGCTATGCAGTGCTTCAAGTGAGAAATAAAATTGGCTATATGTGTACAGAAAGGAGAGAAGAGGCTGTGTGGGGTTTGGTCGTCTCCGAGTTCTCAGACATCCAATGGGTATCTTAAAAGGCATAACTTGTAGATAAAAGGAGCCATGGCGCCCGTGTCACAGGGTAGTTGTGGTAACTAAGTGGCTTACTCTGGGGATGCACCTAACACTGGCATGCTTGACAAACCTGCTCAGACAGTGTTCCTTGGTGGTGACCCGAGGCCCTCCCCACTGCCTGCCAGGGAGGAGATTACACCACAAAGGAGGTCCAGAGACCCCCGTAAGTGAACCCTCCACTAACACCTCCCCCTCTCCTTCAGCTCCTCCCAGCTCAGCTCCCTCAAGCTCCCCCATCCCAGTCTCCCCTGTCACCCATTCAGAACCCCATGCCTCTTCCACTGGCTCCTATTATCTTGGGACTCTAAAACAGTGCTCACTGACTGTTGGGATTCTTACAAGTGAGCCCAGGCTTCCTCCCCGAAGTCCTATTCTCAGCCTAACAGGGCCCCTCCAGCTGCCTCGTAAGGCAAGACCTCAGCCCCCTGGGCCCTCTCTGCTTAGGAATCCCCATGCCTCACTCGCCCATCTGGGACCACATGTCTCGTCTCCCTGCCCCTCCCTGCCTAGGACTACCTAAAGCCCCTCCAACCTTCTATACAGGACCTCCATGTTTGGGTCAAAACATGATATTAAAATGTAATTAGCAACCTAGCTCCAGATACCTCAGAACACAAGCAATATGAAAAAAGCAGGACAACGAGCTGCACTCCCCAGGAATCAGCAGTCCCACAGGAGGGCACAAGTCCAAAAGGACATTTGCAAACATGTTCAACGAATTCAAAGAAAACACAAATAAACCCCTGAATGAATGTGAAGAGGGTGCAAATGAGCTGACTGAACGCCCCCAAAAACCGCACAAACAGCTGAATGAAATGAAGATATAAGAGAGAATTTAGGGTAACGCTCTCCCAACTGGGCTATTTTGGTTCTATGCAGTCAATAAGAGACAGAAATACCGAAGGGGGGAAAAAGCAGAAATGAAACCGGGAATGGAAAATTCAAATAAAAACTTCAGTAGAAAGCCTTGCCTAAAGAATGGATGGTGTAGCACACAGAAAAGCAAGGCTTGAAGACATAAAAATGAAAAAAGCACAGGGAAGGAATATGCAGAATTGTTGCGGCAGCTCAGAAAGTCCGAGTCTAGAAATTATGGGCACAGGGAGAGAATTGCAGGTCAGAGATGAAGATTTCTCAACTCTAGGGAACTGATGTCTATAAGAGGCACACAGAACGTTAAACAGAAAATAAATTCCATGTGCCGTGTTTTGGTCAGAATACGAAATACATGGAACCAAGGAAGGGTATTGAAAGCCGTAAGGGAGGGAGCCTGCCTCGCATAAATGCACACTTGGCAGAGTAACAGCTGATTTCTCAGTGGACACTTTTAAAGCCAAAAGAGCTTGAAGCCATGTGATTTAAGCCTTGAAAAATGACAGATGCCAACCCAGACTACTTACCCAGCAAAACTGTCGTAACTGAAGGAGAAAGAAAAACTCCCCATGATACAAACAGGCTTAAAAAAAGTGTGATCACTAAACCATCCCTACAGAGAAGGCAGGAAGGAATGTCCCAGAATGAAGGGGCGTACACATCGGAGACCCTTCAATGAAAAGACACAATGCTAGACATGTAGCTGGGGTACACATCGAGGTCAACAAAACAAACACCATAAAATCAACAAAATAATAGGAATTAGTACACACTTTGTAATAAATCTGAATACTAATGGCCTCAACTCTCTAACTAAAAAGCACAGGCTAGCCAATTGGATTAAAAAACAGGACACATTGTTGCATGATATTTGATCACATTGTGAACCCTAAAATTGTGTTGTTGACTGGAAAAACCTGTTTTTAGTTATGGGATGGCTCAACCACAGCACACACCTTTAATCCAAGAGCTTTTTGTTTATTGTAAACAAGATTAAATAAAGGTCACCCATAGGTCCAGAGGCGGAGCAAGCAACCAGTTGACAGGAAGTGAACACGGAAAAAAACCATAGAGAATAAGAGGAAGTCAGGAGGATGGATAAAGAGAGACCCAGGAAGTAGAAGGGAGGGACGTTCAGTTTGAGGGGTCTTGAGACAATGCAGAGGAGAGCTTCCTTTTCCTTTGGGGTGTTTGCTGTGGAGGAAGGTCTGCTGGGTGCTTCCTCTGCATCTGGCTCCTGAGTCTTCACTAGTAAAATCAAATGATTGAGATTTTGTTAAAAAATGATATTTTATGCGCAACTCCAATTAGCATGAAAGGATGGAGAAAAGTATTCCAAGCAAATGGGACCAGAACTCAAGCAAGCTCTGCTAGTCTGATATCTGACAAAGAATAGACTTCAAGACAAAACTAATCATAGATAAAGAAACGTTCTTCATCCTGATCAAATGAACAATCCCTTAAGAGATGTTACCATCTTAAACACCTCAAATTCATGTGCACCCTATTGCATAAAAACTAGCACCACTAGACACCGAAGCCACAGATTAATGCCAACACAAAAGTAGTGACTTCAGTGCCCCAATCACACCAAAGGGCAGGTCATATAGATAATATAAACAAACAGAGAAACAGAAGCACTAAGGAATACCATAGAGAAAATGGTCTTAACAAACATCAACAGAACATGCCACCCAAGCACTAAAGACTATAGGCTCTTCTTAGCCATCTATGGAACTCAGTAGGTCATTTATGAGGGTGCAAGGGAAGTCTAATAAATACAGAAAGTTGAGGTAACTTCCTACATTCTTTCTGACCACAATGGAACAATAAAAATCAGTTGCTGGAAATCAATCGTAACAGACACTACAGAAAACCATGAACACTTGGGGAACACACAAGCAATGAATGGGTCACTGAAAAATCAAGAAGGGAATTTAAGAATTCCTAGAATTAAATTAAAATCATAGAGACTGTATACCAAACCCTATGGGGCACAATTAAGGAGGTGCTAAGAGGGAGATTATAGTTCTAAATTCTTTAGATTATAAAATTAGAGACATCTCCTACTTGGTTGCTCATCCAGTCTTAATCTGAGGGTTGGGGTCTAGTCTTACTACAACTTGATATGCTATGTTTGGTTGATATCCGAGGAGAAGCCTGCCCTTTCCTGAATAGAAGCAGGGTTGGGAGGGAGGAAGAGGAGAGGTGGAGAGGGACTGGGAGAAGAGGAGGGAAGGGAAACTGGTCGGGGTTGTTGAAAAGAAAAGAAAAGAAAAGAAAAGAAAAGAAAAGAAAAGAAAAGAAAAAAGAAAAGAAAGAAAAACTACCAAATCAGAAAAAAATTATGGCTCTTCCTTTTCTTCCTCTCTCTTCCTTTTCTTCCTCTCTCTTCCTTTTCTTCCTCTCTCTTCCTTTTCTTCCTCTCCCTTTTCTTCCTCTCTCTCTTTCTCTCCCTTTTCTTCCTCTCTCTCTCTCCCTTTTCTTCCTCTCTCTCTCTTCCTTTTCTTCCTCTCTCTTCCTTTTCTTCCTCTCTCTTCCTTTTCTTCCTCTCTCTTCCTTTTCTTCCTCTCTCCTGCTGCTCTTGCTTCCTGTCTCTCTCTTGCCCTCTCGGGCTCTCCTCCCCTCCCCCCTCTCTTCTCGTGGTCATGGACGGCCTCTGCTTCTCTACTCTCTCCCTCTCTCTGCCTTTCTCTGCCTCCACTAACCCCCTTAACTCCCATCCTCTGCCCTGAATAAACTCTATACCATCAGAGGCCTTGTCGATGTCTGTAGTCCATGCCACCGCCACAGCCACGTTGATGTCTATGATCAGGACCACAGGAGACCGTATTGAGGCCTGCGATCTGTGAAGCCAAGTTGAAGTCCGTGGTCCATGCTGCCTCGCAGGATCACACTGACGGCTGTTTCCTGTGCTGCTGCTGGAGGCCATGTGGATGTCTGTGGTTGGTACTGTGGAAGTTCATGATCCATGCTGCTGATGGTTGCTGTGAGCAGGGATGCTTCTTTAGTATCCATGAGTGGCAGGTATCATAACTGAGAATGAGAGATATTGAAGACTTCTGTGACAACCTCCCCTACCGAAAGAAAAGAAAGTCCACATAGGAAAGTGCTGCAGAGTCCTTAAAAATTATGCTAGCCGGCAGTGGTGGCACACACCTTTAATCCCAGCACTTGGGAGGCAGAGGCAGGCAGATTTCTGAGTTCGAGGCCAGCCTGGTCTACAGAGTGAGTTCCAGGACAGCCAGGGCTACACAGAGAAACCCTGTCTCAAAAAAGCAAAAAAAAAAAAAGAAAAAGAAAAGAAAAAAAGATAAAGATGCTGAAGGGCAGGTCTTCACAGGTGATGACTGCTCTCAGGGGTGCAGGTGGAGAAGGACTCAGTTATCATTAAGGGGCTGGCCACTGAGAGTTTGACCATGCTCCAGTGAGTGTATAATAGTCAACACAAATTAGACTTGGTATAATTTTTTTTTGGTTGGGGAAGGGTACAAGGGTGGGAGAGACCTGGGAGGAATGCGTTGTATGAAAAACCCAAATAATCAATAAAAATATTACAATGGAAAAAATAGGAGAGAAATAAAGTCTCCTCATGGGCAATTCACATGATTCTATACACAAGAGACCATAGGGTCCCTCCCAGAAATCACACTTGGAACTGATAACTACTTTCAGCAAAGTGCCAAAATAAAAAATTAACATACAGAAAAAAATCAATAGTCATCTTATATACCAATAAAAACATGCTGAGAAATAAATCAGGGGGGAAATTGTCTGAGAAAAATACATTGGGATAAAACAAAGTGGCGAAGTTAAAGAGCTATCCAGTGAAATCTCTAAGATACCGAGAAAAGGAGGAAGGCCCTCACTAAAGGAAGGAAAGGCCGCTTGTGCTTATGAGTCGGAAAAATTACATTGTGAAAATCTCTACCTTACTAAAAGCAAACTACAGATTCAGAGCAGTCCTTACCCCATCAAAATTCCAACACCATTCTTCACAGACTATTTTTTAAAAAGCAGTCTTAAAATTCATCTGAATACCAAAAGATTTGGGATAACTGGCACATTCCAGAGTAGTAGTAGTAGTTGTAGTAGTAACAATAATATAATGCAAGAGATATCACAATACCTATTTCAAGTTACACAAACAGCCACAATACTGGAATAAAACCAGACATGTAGATCCTTGGAATAAAAGACCAAAATATAGTCCCACACAAGTCTACAGTCAGTTGATTTTTGACAAAGATGATAAAAACAGCATTGGAGAAAAGACAGCCTTGCCTGCAAACGGTGCTGGGAAAATGGGGTGCCTACATTAGAAGAATGAGACTAGATTCCCATCTCTCACCCTGCACAAAAATCAACTCCAAATTGGAAAACAAAAATCCTAACATTCCAACCTTGGAGACTGGGAAAAGGCAAAGACACCAAGCATGAAGAAATCAAACTAACCAATAAATAAATGAACAGACAGTTCTCAAGAGACAAAAAGCGAATGGCCAATAGGCATATAAAATTGCTCAGCCTCACTGGCCATCCAGAAACGCCAGTCAAAACTACTCTGAGCGCTCATCTTGCCCCAGTCAAAATGGCCATAAGAAAACAAATGCTGGAAAGGATGTGGACGAAGGGGAATCTGTATACACTGCTGGTAGGAATGTAAACTGTTCCAACCTCTTGGAAATAACTATGGAAATTCATCCAAACATTAAAAACAGATCTAGATCTAGCATATAGCCCAGCTATACTGCTCCAAGTCAACACGTTGCATACATACTGGCATACTGATGTTCACTGTAGCACCATTTGCAACATCAGAGTTATGGAGGAACCTCGGTGTCAAGCAGCTGAGGAACAGACAAAGAAATGTGGCATGCACGTACAATGAAAAATGTCTAACGAAATATAAAAATGAAGGAAACAAAAAACAAAATTATGACATTTGCAGGAAAATGAAGACAATCACAATAAGTGAATTAAATCAGTCTCGAAATGGCAAGTAGATGCTTCTCATGCATTTCACAGGTCATTTGTGACTCCTAGATTTTTATATAGCTACCATAGAGCATGCCTGCATATGGAAGGAGAGGCAAAAATATGGGGGGGGGACCAGCTGGAGAGGAAAGGGGAAGAGTCTGTGAGGAGAGGATGGGTTTCGAAAAGGTACAAAGAGGGGCTCGTGTATGAACAAGAAGGCACATATGAGAACTATTACAGAATATAGTTTAGGCACAGAAGGAAAAAATCCAGATGTAAAACCCCATTCACGTGGTATAAAAGGAAAGGGAAAAAGTAATAAAATTACAAAAAAAAAACCCCAGAAATTGCAAAAATTAAAATATGGAAGAGCAAAAACTTGTAGTGGTTTGAATAGGTTTGGCCCCCATACACTCACGTGTTTGAATGCTTGACTCATGGGGCGTGGCACTATTAGGAGGCGTGGCCTTGTTGGAGTACGTGTGGCCTTGCGGGAAGAAGTGTGTCATTGTAAGGGAGGGCTTTGAGGTCTCCTATGCTCAAGCTCCATCCAGTGTGGAAGAGTCCCCTCCTGCTGCCTTCACATCGAGATGTAGAACTCTCCAGCATCACTCTCTTCGCATCAAGATATAGAACTCTCAGCTCCTCCGGCATCACATCTGCCTGGACGCTGCCATGCTTCCTGCCATGATGATAATGGACTGAACCTCTGAAACTGTAAGCCAACCCCGATGAAATGTTTTATCCCTTATAAGAGTTGCTGTGCTCATGGTGTCTCTTCACATTAAGAAGTGTCATGTCACCAGTTGATATTTCTTCAGTTGAGATTAATGTCCCCTCTCTGTTTGTTGTCTTTGTCAGCTGACTTTGCAGGTGGGAGGACAGCAGTAACCACAGTGTAAACCACCACAGGTTAGTCCAGACAGTCTTCTCCACTGGGGTCCTGTGAGAGTCAACTCTCTGTAGAATTCCAGGTCCTCAGTGTGGGTTGCTGCATATCATGCCTTCCTCCCCACCCCCACCCCTACCCCTCCCCCATCTCCCTCCCCCAGCTGCAGGCTTCTCTCTGGCATTCTGGGCCATCCAGTCTTCCAGGTAGCAAGTGATGTCATGCTTGGCAACAGGCAGTAAAAGCAGTGCTTTAAATAAATCACTAAATAAAGCAATAGATCTAAGAATCGGTCTTTTTTACCTTATTCTACTTCAGGGATTCGACAACGCTTTGCCACTGAGCTATTGTCTCCGCATTATTTCTTACTTTTTGAGACACAGTCGTCTTCCTCTTTGAGTTTTGAATTACAGTTTGTCCAGTGGTGTTTTCAGGACTCTTCGGTCAGTAGTATTGATTTTTTTTGACAATTTCATGCATGTATACAATGTATTTAGATGATAATTCACTCTCCATCCCTTCTTTTCTTCCATTTCCCTTCTGCTGGACTCCTTCTTTCCAACTCTCTACCCCCTTCTATTTTCACGGTTGTTGGTTGTTGTTGTTGTTGTTGTTACTAACTTGTGATCCACTGAGTTTAATTAGGGTTGTTCATGCGTGTGACTGGTGGTGCTGTACATCACTGCCCTTGGAGCAGAACTGTCCCTTCCTAGACCAGCTGTGTCTGCAGAAGATCATGATGGCTGGGCCCGCTGACTGTTAGCATCTCCTCATAGACAGAGGAGGCCAGCCATCTGCATATCCTCAGGTGTGTGCAGTTCCTCCTTGATGGCATTTGACCTTTAGATCTAGGGTGGGGTTAGAGTATATAGGCTGAGGAAGACGGGGGGCATGGGTGCAGCCATCTATGCAGCCATGAGAAGGCTATCTTCCATGCACGGTGCAGGCCTTCCAGTATAGCTGTTGCTACTTTGTTTCCAACCCAATTACCCAGTAAAAGAAATCTCAACTCAATCAGTAACAATACAAGCTATAAGCCTAGATTGGGCAGATCTCCCATTACACTACTCTATTCCCATCTATATTATCCCATATAACTTGTAGTTTCTCCAGGCCATGAGCTTCTCTCTCTGCAGCCTCTCTGTCAATCACTCGTAGCTCCTCCTCCTTCCTGTCGATCCTCTGTAGCTCCTGAAAATCATTAAGGGTCCTTAATTGGCTTCTTCTGATTTGTACCTTTTGTAGCCTAACCCTTTACAGACTTATTTTATATCCTAGATAATTAATAGAATCCCCTCTTTGTATTTTTTCAGGGGTGATTTGCAATCCACAGGAAGGCAAGGTTTGGTTTTTTTTTTTTACTTCATCAAACATTCTTTCCACAATATTTTTATCTGGATCAGCCAATAGGATGTCATCCATATAATGATAAAAATGGATTGGGGAAATTGTGAATCATCTCCAATGGCTGTTGTACAAAATATTGACACAAGGTATGGCTATTTAACATTCCTTGTGTCAAGACTTTCTAATGATATCTTTTTATTGGGTGACCTCTATTGAAAGTAGGTACTGAGAAAGCAAACCTTTCCTTATCACATTCATGTAGAGGAATGGTGGAAAAAACAGTCTTTCAGATTAATCACTATGACAGGCCATTCCTTAGGCAACAAGAAAGGCAATGGGATCCCAGGTTGCAAGGAACCCATTGGCTGAATAATCTTATTAATTGCTCTGAGATCTGTCAACATCCTCCATTTACCAGATTTTTTTAATGACAAATACTGGAGAATTCCAAGGGCTGGTAGACTCCTCTGGCTTCTCTTGGACTAGCTGTTCTAATGCCTGTAGTTCTTCTTTTGTCATAGACCACTGATCAATCCAAATGGGTTGGCCAGTCAACCACCTTAGTGGTAAGGATGTTGGTGTTATGGCAGCAGTGGCTCCTTGGGGTAAAGCTAAATTGTCAGCCTCTGCTGTATCTTGTTTATGGACAACTTGGACAGTCTGTAACTGCCTTTGATAGCATTCCCTAACTAATTTAAGATTTTTATTAGGAGCCTGACTAGTTTCATGGCTGGATACTGAGACTGAGGGGATATTAATTTGGGTTTTCCACTGCTGTAATAGATCTCTTCCCCATAAGTTAATGGCTGTATCAGCCATGTATGGCCTCAATTTTCCTACCTGACCTCCTGGTCCTATACATTTAAGCCATCTGGTACTTTGCTTTATTTGGGATAAGGTTCCCAACTCCTTGAAATTGGATGTCTACTTCTTGGCCAACTTACAGGCCAAGATTTTGGAGAGATAATGGTGACTTCTTCTCCAGTGTCAACCATTCCTTCAATCTCAATATTGTTTGCTAATATTCTTAGTTTTGGCCTGTGATACTCTATAGAACTTTGCCAAAATATTCATTTTTGGGTCCCTTTGAGGCTTTCTGAATTGTCTATAGAACTTGCTTCAGCCTTATCTGTTCTCAGAGCATCTGTTTTTGAAGCAGTGACACTTAATTGTCCTGAGGAAGAGAACTCTCCCTGCCTGGCATTGGGGCCCCTGAGAGGCTACCCTGGAAGTTTTTTGGTAGGATGTAGCCCCATTTGTCTGTTGTTGCTGTACATTCCCTAATCAAATGTCAGCCTTTGCCACACCACTTGACATATTCCAAAAGGCATAGGCCTCCTTTTGGTATTACTTTGGTTTTTTTTCTACATCCATTTCTGAGAGGACCCCACTCACCACAATTAAAACATTTGAAATCTTGGGTCATTTTTAGGTGTCTGGTGGCAGCTTCTCCTATTATAGTCATATCAGGTGAGCGAGATGCAACATCAGTTGTATATCTAATCCACTTGTCTATTGATGCTGACATTGCACTCAGTGGTCTGATTACTTCCTTGCATTCAGTATTTTCATTCTCAAAAGCTAAAGACTCAGTTATTGCCTTCCTTGCTGTGGAATCTGATATACTCCTTTCCACAGCTGAGGCTAGTATTTGTAAAAACTCAGGGAAGGTTTCTTGTGAACCTTGTATGACTTGAGTAGATGTTTCAAGTCTTTTCCCTGATTCTTCAACTTTGTCCCAGGCCTTAAAGCTGACAATCGACACAAGGCTAGAGTTTCTTCATCATATATAGCCTGCACCTCTACCTCAGCAAAGCGACCCTCACCAAGCAGTTGGTCTGTGGAAATCTCTCTACCCTTGGCTCTATTTTGTCCTGCTATCTCCCTCACCTCATCTCTCCACCATGCAACCCATTGTAAATTAGCAGCAGGTTCTAATATTGCTCTTGCCATATCCTTCCAGTCTTGGGGGATTATTCCATTTTTAATAGCCCAAGAAGTCAGGATTTGCTTTACAAATGGCGAATGCATTCCAAAATTAGTGACACTTTCCTTAAATTTTCTCAGGTCTAACACATCCACAGGTTGCCATTCGAATTCCTGATAACCCTGTGGATGATCATCATCTGGAGGTCTTTGTTGTATATTGACCAGATAGTCTAAAGTTTGCTTTCTAATAACCTTTGGTTGGCTTTCTCTACTTTTGCCTTCTATCTCTACCTGAGTATTTTCCTTAATTGAAATTTTAAATTCCTTCCTTAAGGTCTGTGTCCAGACTTCATATCTCTTCTTTTGTCGCTCTTCCTTTTCCTTGAGTTCCTGTATTTTCTGTCCAAGGTTCTGCCTTCACATTTTGATCTTTTCTTTATATTGCAATTCTGATAGTCTGTTGTTCATTTTATTTTGATTGATTAATTTTAAAAGATTATTCTCCAAATCTAGCTTCCAATCCTCATTATTTTCTCTCTGCTGCTCAGTCTGATCTGTGAGCTTCTGCATCCTTTGTTCTAGCATCTTCTCTAACTCCTGTCTCTCACCTTCATATAGCTATTGTAGGATCCTTTAATCCCTGACCCATGATCTGTAAGCAATACTCATCGGTTCTCCATGGTGAACTTTGGTGGAATCCAGCTTTAGTTTGTCACTGAGACCTTAGAAGGAGTTTCCTAGTCACCCACTCCCTCCTCTACTCCCACTCCCTTCCCAGAGAGAAAGGTCTCGCCACAGGGGGCTCTTTATCAAAGTATAGATGCCTTCCTCTCCTTTCCTTCCTCTGTTAACTGCCAATAGCTCTTCAGGGAGGGGTGAGGCTTCAGGAGCCCCTAGTCCATCCATGACAGAATGTCAATGAGTCCAACCTGGTGCAGATAGTCACAAACATTGTGAGTTACAAGCACAAAGGTCATGTCACATCTAGAAGGCAGCTTTCTCATCCCTCCCCTTCTCCTCTGCACTATCCAATGGCTCAGATCTAAAACCAGATCTTAATCTGACCAAGGATCTATGTCTTCCTTATTGCTGTGACAAAGACACCATGACTAAGGCAACTTATAAAAGAAATCATTTACACGGGGCCTTGCTTACAGCTTTGGAGGGGGAGTGCATGAAGCACATGGCAACTAGCAAGTCAGCACAGTATTGGAGAGGTGGCTGAGAGCTTACGTCTCATCTACAGACCAGGCAGTGGGAGGAGCCCAACTGGAATGACATGGACTTTTGACACCTCAAAGCCCACCCCTAGTGGCACACCTCTTCCAGTAAGGCCATGCCTCCTAATCCTTCCCAAACAGCTCCTAATCCTTCCCAAACAGCTATGAGCCACGTATTTAAATATGAGCCTATGGGGGCCATTCTCACTCAAACCACCACAATCAGATAAAACAAAAACTAGCAAAGAAAAATCTGAAGTAAACATTACTTAATAGTGAAAGACTGAGGTTTTCCTTTGAGACAAGAAGAGTGTTTACTGTCATTTGTGATTAAAATCATAATGAATAGACTATTCATATGAAAAATTAATTTTGATCTGTCTATACAATTAATTCCAGATATACTGATGATTTAAATGTGAAGATAAAAAATAAAGCTTCTAGAAGATAACAGAATTTCTTAGAATGAGTCAGTATTTATGAAATCAAGCTCAGAACGTATAATTCTATAGAAAAGATAAATATTGGTTTACATAAAAAGATTTAAAAGTTGAGCTATGAATACTATACTGATATATTAATAATTCCATAATAAATTCTTAATGAATATGAACAAGATCCATCAGTAGCACATACAACAGACAGGAGGTTTAAATCCAAGGAATACTATCCAAATGTTTGATGAGCTCAACTGTATTGTAGAGGAAATGCAAATTACAACAGTGCAAAACCACATTGTAATAGTATTTTAGGCTATCTAAAATAGGCCTCAGTGTCACTGGGCAAGAGGTAGTGTCTGCCTTTAATTCCAGCACTTGGGAGGCAAAGGCAGGCAGATCTTCATAAGTTTAATGCCAGATATATATTGATATATATACATATATATATATATCACAATTATTGCAAATGACATATATATATGCCTCAATGTACAGGTTTTATTAAATATTCGTATACATATATTATATACTAGATACTAGATATTCTTTAGAGTATGTCAAGTTTTTTATGAGATATTTAACCTGGTTGATTAGGTAAAGCATATTACTCTCTCTAATGAGATCAGGCTGCATTCCGTCAGTTGAACATCTTACTAATAAGGGGAAGGGGGAGAGGAATTCTACCAGATGACCTTTAGATAGGAACTTGAGCATTGACCTTTTCTGGATGACTACTGTACACTCTCTTTCCATCTGTTTCGAGACCTGTGCCTCTCTCTCTCTCTCTCTCTCTCTCTCTCTCTCTTACACACACACCCTGTCAAGTCTGTGTCTCTAGGTAAATCCAATATGAACATCTGTCAGACAATGATATTTCCCCGTTGAAAGGAACCTTAAGCAAAGGTGATTCTTATAATTTGTAGGTTGTAGAGCTGGTTGGTACAACCACTTTTCATACCTGTTCATTAGCAGCTACTAAAACTGATGATATAACTATCCTAAGTATTTCTACACAGTAGTCCTAAATCAGAAAAATGTCCATCACTAGTGGAATGGATGAATGATGAGATACTAAATCATGCAATGGCTATCTCACAGACACAATCTGAAGGAAACACTCAAACATAAAGGACAACCATAACCCATGACACTTGAAATTGGGAGAGGAGAGGGAGAAGAAAGGGGGGACATGATGTACTTTCTCATTGCTCCATTGATTAGTCTGAATGGATACTAATTACAAGGGTCTACCGAGTGTTTGCAAACCCATCCAGCTTTCTACTGGTGTCTCATACACTGTTCTGCATATATTTAGAATACAACAACACAGGGTGACTTGGAAAGTATACTTTTATTATTTTAGGGATTCACCTTCATAGTTTGCAATCCTAGCTCCCTTGCCATAAAGTAGCAAAGGAAAGCTATCTGTAAATTTTAAGGGTAAATAAATTACAGTATGCAGCTCACAGGATATATGCTCAGTAATGGAAAATGGTGTTCCAATCTATGGGAATAGCTTCTTCTTATGTGTATGTACTCAGTATGTCCTATTGTGAGCTAGTCTTACATCCAAGGAAAAGGTGAATGTTATATAACTTTTACTAGGAGTTATAAAGAAACATCGGTTCATTCAAAATAGGCACCTATATGGGGGGGGAGATTCAAATCTAGCTTAATGAACCAATGGACTTACTGTGCTCGCTTACAGAGGTATGGATTAAAAGTTACTTATGTGAATATCAATGACTCAGAAACAAATGAATAATAAATACACCCCTGAATCAGCATCGACTTGAGAAAGCGTCGCCTTTCAAACTTCTTGCCCAACTTGTTGGCATAGCCTCCCCTCCCCAGCAATTGTTAACTGCTTATGTTAACATTGGGGAAATGCTTTAGGAATCTTGGACTTTCAGGAGCTTCTGCCTGTTTCCTTCTAGAGACTTGTAGGTTTCTTTTACTTTCTGAGCCTTACAGAGTCTACCTCTGTGAAGGAAAGTTTCAGTTTGTAGGAAATAGCTGCATGGCAGAAGCTCAGGGAAGGAAATGGTTTGCTAGAGAAAGCCTAGCTGGCCAGCGGTTAGAGCAGGTCCTTCAGCTGTAAGGTCTATGTTCTCTTCATAGTGTCTATCTCCAGGACTAGGGCCATCACCTTTGGTAGCAAGGGTTCTTGTCTTCTTCCCCAAGCCTTCCAACTTTATCTGATTAACACTCAAACTGTTCCAGGGTCAGGTCCTCACACTGAAATTCTCCCTACAACCATGAGGCTGACCTGGTTCCGTTCTCTCATCTTCTTGTTTAGCTCATTTCCTCAGAGGCAGTTGCCCCTTCATTGTTTTCTCCTTGTTAGAGATATGTTTAAGGTAGCTGGATGGAGCGGGTTAAAACATTTTGCATAAAAGTCTTACAGGGCAGAGGAGATTAAAAATATTTTAATTCCTTGTCCTAAACACACATGTTATAGTATTTGATAGCAAAGAATCACATTTGATATTTCTTACATCCCAGTCCCAAAGGATGTGGCCTGACATTCAACCTCTTTCTAGAGGAATGGCGGTCCTCACAACCCTTGATCACAGTCCTTCCCGTTTCCTTTCTTTAGGGCTTTCATTGCCTCCGGATCCCCACTAGGCTCCTGTCTTCTGCTAACTGCCTGGCCTCTTGCGTCCTTAATCCTTTCCTTACCTCAACCCCAGTGATCCACACCTCAACTTCCTACCTACTTCACAAGCTCCTGGTGTTCTGGACTCCAGCCCGCCCACCCCAACCCCAACGTCTGTCTTCACTCAAGTTGGGGCATCGTAGGACAGCCCCACCCATGCCTCACATAGATCTGGCCCGCGAGGGCTTTCCCCTCCCCCAGCCCGCATGCGCACGTGTCCCTCCCCACCCACCCCACACACACCCGCACTGTGCTCAGGCCGAGGTTCGGCAGGTCGCCTGACAGGAGGCCGAGATGGTGCCCGGAGGCAGCAGGCAAAGGCCAGAGGGGCCTCGCCTGATCTACGTGACCCGCTTCGCCTCGCACCGCCGTGGCGTGTGGCAGTTGAGGGGCCTCTGCGGTTTCGGCCATCGAGGCCCAGGGCTCGGGGCCCGCTGTGCCCTCGAGCAAGCAGCGGTGGAGCCCGGGACCCCGGGAGGAGAGCGGTCCCCCGGCTCCCAGGCCGGGGTCACCGACACCCAGGATTCCGCCGCTCTCCATCGGAGGTCGAGAGCTCTGCCCAAGGGCCGGGAGCAAGCAGCAGCGCGAGCAGGTGGCGGCCGCGGAAGGGATCGTCCTGTCAGCGGCCTGCTGCGGACTGGGCAGCCCCGGCGCCATCTTGTGCGCGTGGCTTCAGTCAGCCAGGCCTCGTGTCAGCCTTCGTGTCGACCTTCCGTGTCAGTCTTCCTGTTGGTCTCAGTCTCAACCTTTGTGTCTGCCAGTCTTTCTGTCAGCCTTCCTGTCAGCCTTGGTGTCATCTTCCTCTCAGCCTTCCCTGTCAGCATTCCAGTCATGGGCAGCCGGGCTCCTCTCTCCTGCCAGTCTATATTGGAGCTTAGGAGAATCCCTTTAACTCACTTAACGGGGTAAAGTGGCCTGTAGTGGACTGCAGGACACTTAAGATAACCCAGAGACCTGAGAGACGTTCTTGGATGGAGCTACTTAGGTCGCTCAGAAAAATGGGAGTTTGGTGGTTATTTTCACTGACATTTATTGAAATTGCTAATTACCGGACCTGGAGAGATGGCTTAATGAGTTAAGAGCACTGGTTACTCTTCCAGATAGATGATGTAGGTTTGGTCCTCAGCACCCACATATAACTGATTGTAATTCCAGTTCCCAGGGATCCCAACGCCCTCTTCTGCCCTTCTTGGGCATCAGGTATCTATGTGGTGCATAAAGCAAAACACACATACACATACAATAAAATAGAAAATAAATTGATATATATATAATATATATATATATTATATATATATATCAGGTAATTGACCATATATATCCATATCTAGATATAGATATATAGATATCAGACATCTTAAAAGATGTTGAAGCATCCTATTAAAACACAGAAGATCTGAAGATGTAGTGGTGGCCCACGCTTTTAATCCCAACACTAAGGAGGCTGAGTCAGGCAGATTCATGAGTTCGAAGCCAGCCTGGTCTACAGAGCAAGTTCCAGGACAGCCAGGACAACACAGAGAAACACCATCTTAAACAAACAAAACTATTCACCATAGATTTTGCATAAATTTAGGTAACTTTATTCCCTGGTATTTAATCTTTCCTATTGTAAGTGGGATTCCTTACTACATAATGCACTAGGAATATATGTGATGCCTATCACTTAAAATCTTTAGCAAGGGTGAGTTTGTGTGTGTTTTGAAGAGGTTTGTAAAATTACATGCTTCATACTTCACAGCCAAGGTTAGAATATTGCAGTCATGACAAAATGCTCATCTTTGAGGGCCCAACCTTCCACCTATATTTTTCAAAGCAACTTTACTGAGATTTCATTAACAGTGTATCCAGTTCACCCAGTTATGGTACACAAGTTAATGGTTCTTAAGTATCCGCAGAGTTGTGGAACCATCCTTACCATCCATTTTAGCATAACTGTAATATCACAGAGAAACTCTGTACCCCTTGGCAGGCATCATGGCCCCCCACCATTGCCTCCACTACCCACTAATCTTAGCCCTATGCAAGACTGCACTGCTTCCATAGATCTATTTTGGACACATCTAGATGGAATCTATATGTGGGCTTCTTCTCTTCCTCAGGCCTATTCTTTTTTCATGTTAATTTTAGATCCTATTAATTCACTGACCAATTCACTAACTGACTAATGTAGTTAGCTCCATCACTGATTCTCGTAATTTTCATATATTTTCCAGATGTATGTTATTTGTGGGTTTTGTTTTTAAGACAGGATCTCACCGTGTATCTTCAGCTGGCCTGGAACTCAGTGTGTATACAAGGCTGACCTTGAACTCTCAGAGATCTACCTGCCTCTGCCTCCCAAGTGCTGCGATTACAGGCATGTGCCACCATCCCCACCCAGCTGGCATATGCCATTTGCAAACAGGGATAATCTTATTTCCCTTTTTTTCATTCTATGTCTACCATAATCTTTTTGTCTAATTATACTGGCTAACCTCTAGTGCAGGGTGGATGGTGTAGAGATAACAGACGCCTTATCTTGTTCTTATTAGGAGAAATACCTCTGGTGTTTCACCATTAAATAAAGTGCTGGTTTTAGGACTAAGACTATATATTTAGAATATAAAAAGAGTCTCTTTTTATTTTCTCCAGTATTTTTTATTTATGATGAATAAATAAAATTATTATAAATAGGCTTTAAATGTTGTCAAAGGCTTACTATGATCTATGGAGATAATGATGTTTTTCTTGGAATTAGTAATGTATAGCATGATATAAATAGGTTTTCAAATACTGAATCAACCTTACAGTGTTGAAATTATTTTCTCTTGCTTGTGTTGTATTGTTTTTTAATAGTGTGGCAGCTTTAATAATGAATTGCTTAGAAATTTTTATTGATGTTCATGAGATATAGTGATCTGTATTTTTTCTTTGTGTTTCTTTACTTGATTTAGATTTTGAAGTTAGACTTATTTCATAAAAGTAATTGAGAGTTTTCCCTTCCTTCTCTGTGTCCAAGAATAACTTATGGAACATTGACACTGTGCGGCCTGGAAGGCTTGGTAAAACTCTCCTGCAGACCATCTGGACCTCAGGTCTGTGGGGCAATTTCTTAATAACGCTCTCTGTGCTGTAGAAACTAGTCTGTTTACACTTTCTGAGAGGTCAGTTTGGGCAGCGCGCACTTCCTTAGCAATTACACACTTCGTCTCGGTGTCCAAATGTGTTTCTACTGAGGTCTGCAAAGTGATGTGTTTTAATTTTAAAAGTTCACCTATGCTTTAATGGTCAGTCCTCTATAATTTGATCCTCTGTTTTGTGTGTGTAAGCATGTACTTTCTCCTTTTGTATTGATGACATATTTTGATTTATTACTTAAGCTTTTTTTCTAGTTTCTTCCCCATTTATATCAACTTCTTAGCTGTATTCTCTTTCTTGTGCTTTCTTTTGGTGTATTTTTTCTTTTTATGCTAAAATTTAGGCATTTATTTCTTAATAATTTTAAAATGCATTTCAATTTTTTCTTATAGATATTTATTGTATATTGAACATACTACTTCCCACCCCTCACCCAGTTCCCCTCTATTCTTCTTTCTTTCAACCCTTCATTTATTCCCTTAGACAATTTTACTTCTTTTCAATTAATCTACACATACACACGCATTATTTTATGTGACTATATAAAGTCTAGGAAATACAAATGAAAGAACATGTAATATTTGCCTTTTTGAGACTTGCTTAATATGATGGTGTCCAATTGAACCCATTTCCCTGAAGACAACATAATTTCATTCTTCTTTATGGATTAAAAAAATCTGTGTGGATACCAAGGATCTTTCCATAACTTAGTTGTGTGAATACTGTTGCATAACCTTTGATGTGCAAGTGTGTCCATGATATGTTAACTTGGGGTCTTTTGGGTAAATACTCAGAAGAGGTATAGCTGGACAATGTGATATATCTATTTTTTAATTTTCTGAGGAACCTCCATACTTATTTCCATAGAATTTGGACTAGCTTACATTCCAACTAGCCATGTATAAAGATCAGGATTCCCTTTGTCCACATCTGTACCAGAATTTATGTTACATCTGCCTGCCTGTCTGTCTGTCTATCTATCTATCTATCTATCTATCTCTTTACTACCTATCTATCATTCATCATCATCTATCTATCATCTATTAATCATCGATATCTGTCTGTCAACTGCATATGTGTGTGTCAGACATAAGTGTGTGAGTTAGGGAACAGCTTGTGGAAGTCAGTTCTCTCAGTCCTTCTGCCTGTGGATCTTAGGGATCAAACAGTTTGTTAGGCTTGGCAGCAAGGGGTCTTTACCTTCTGGACCATCTTGCCAACCCCTGTCACTTTCTTAATGACTGACATTCAGACTAGGGTAACATGTAATATCAATGTGATTTTAATTGGAATTTCTCGGTGACTGGTGAGTTAAGCAGTTTTTCATAGATACTGATGGTTTCTATTTCCTCCTTCCTGAATTCTCTATTCCTTTCATTAGTTCTTTTTTGGGGAGAGGGGTTGCTGGTTAGTTTTTTTGTTCTTTGTATACTCTACTTATTAATCTCTCAGATGTGTAACTCTGATTTTCTCTAGTCTGTGGGCTTTCTCTTTACCCAACTGTTCCCTTTGTTACACAGAAGACTTTTTTTTTTATTTCACAAGATCCCATTTGTCAATTGTTGGCCTTATTTCCTTGGCAACTGAGGTCCTATTCAGAACTTGCCAATACCTATATCTTGAAAGGATTTACTTTTTCCAGTTTCAGATCTTACATTAAGGTCCCCTATCCCTACCACCAATTTGGAGTTGATTTTCGTTCGGGGTGAGAAATGGGGAGTAGTTTCTTTCTTGTACACGTGGTTATCCAGTTTCCCCAGAACCATTTGTGTGTGTGTGGGGGGGGGTGTTCTTTTCTCCAGTGCTGTTTTTTCTGTCTTTGTCAAAGCTCAGTGACTAGCTGTGTTGGTTTCCATCTGGACTTCCTATTCTGTTCCACGGTTAGACATGCCTTCAGTCCATGCTGCTGCTGTTACTGTGACTATCATGTGACATTGCCCTAACGGTGGGCACATTGATCCTATCAGCATTATTCTTTTGTTCAGGATTGCCTTGACTCTTCTGAATACTTTGTGACTTCCAGTGAGTTTTAATATTATTTTCTATTTCTGTGAAAAATAGCATTGGAATTTTTAACAGGGTTGTGTTGAATATGTAGATTGGAAATCAGGCATTTCATTTACTTCTTAAAATCAGGAAGTATTTTGTATGGTGAATTTTTAAAACACTTGTAGAGCCTCCCACACATCTCAATATGTAATACTCCACTGTCGATTTTAACATGTTCTATAATTTCATTGTGTTTATTCATATTACACTGATACTGCTTAACGTATTTTAAAGGTTCTAAATCCTGGGACCTTCATAGTCTTTAGTTTTATTATACTGTCTAGTTTTATTGCATTGCAGTCAGAAAATGATACTCCTAATGTCTCTGTCTTGCATGTTACTGGAGCTTCCTTTGTAACTCATTTCATGACCTTTCCCCATTCCCTTATTCCAGAAACCATGCCAGAAAGACTTTCCTCCAGAAGTCTGAATTCTCTTTTATCTGAGTCTGTTTGATTCCAACTGCTTGCTTGGTACATTGTGTGGGATTTGGTCCTTTAAATTACATACTTAAAATGTCCCTGCACTTCATGTTCTGATCTGCCTTCTTATTTACTTTTTTAGTATTTTCAGATACAGGATGGATTTAATTTAGCTTTGTAGCTGATAAGAGGCTGGAAACCAGCTTCAAGGCAGTAGCCGTAGTCCAGTAGAAATGGAAAGACCAGAATCAAAGCTGTGGAGGCAAATGGGCAGAACTGATAACTGACTGGAAGAGAGAAGGAGGAGCTGAGGCTAAGTCTGCCATATCTGTACTGGCCACTGTGTGACTAGCAAAGCTATTAACTCCCAAGACCTCCTCGCTGAGTTTGTAAAACCAGGAATACAGTCAAGGGAAGGGTGCCCTAGACAGACATGCCCCTAAACCAAGCCAAAGAGTACTCAGTCCTGGCTATATTTGATATTAAATAGATATTTATTAAATGTCTATGGAGAATTAAAATGACTTATTCATCCATTTAACAACATTTACCATCTACCATGGTGTAAACATTAGGTCAAACGCTAATGACAAGATGGATCAAGTGACTATTCTGTACTCAAAGGACTTCTATGTGAGAAATGGGTATGCCCAGTCAGTAGTTGTGAGTGCTATAGAGAGACCTGAGAAGGGCATTGATAGCAGGTTCAGGGACAGAAAGAGGCAGGACGGGAAACCAAAAGAACAAAAATAGAGAACTGTCTGCTGGGACGGGAGAGATTATCAAGACCTCTGGCTTGGAAGTCAGAAAGACAATCATGGCTCTGTTAATTACCAGAAATACACTGTTGCCCATTTTAGTTATCCAGTCTGATTCTTAACTTTATCACCTTTCAAGGGTGTGTGCGTGTGACGGTTTCTGCCTCGCGGTGCTGTGAAGAATAAAGGAAGCAGCAACCGCAGAGCACCTAATGTGGTATTTGGCATGGACTAAGCACTCAGTAAATGTTGGCCCATTGAGCCCCGATGGCTTAAGGAAGCAAGAATTGCTAGCAAGATGTACTAAACATTTACTGAATGCATGGAAAACAAGTTTTTGATTAAATCATAGTGTTATTTTCACTTCTACCATTGCGGGAAATATTTAAGAGGAACCTGACAGATTCCCACGCCCACCAAAGCGGCAAGGCAAGCAACCAGCAGACCACAGAGCTCACACCAGAGCTCAGGCCTCCTGCACTGGGCAACTGTTCCATAGTAATAACACTAATGGTTTTTAGCTCTATGTCCTTGCGGGGTCCCTAGCTCTGACAGCCTGCCCTCTTCTCAGCCCCTGCTCGATTACCAGGTATAAACATGACTCTTAATGCTTAATTAGTTAGCCAATTAGATTTATGTATATTATAATCACAATTACAAGATTCCAATACAGTAAATGTCTTATCCAAATATTTCTAACCTTACGAAACACACAGGAAAACTTCATAAGCCGTGATTCATCTCCTCCTGCCATGACCCCCTCTGCGCCTGTGCCCTTCCCCTGCAACTCCTAGCTCTGCAACCCCCCCCCTTTTTTTGTCCAACCACAGACCCTCTGTCCTGATGTAACCCCTAAGGGTGTTTAATTGGTGGGATGATGTTACCAGAGACAGATGCCTTATGAAAGTTAGGTCGGTAAGCCGTCCTAAGATGTTCTGGTGTTTAGAAAGCCAAACACAAGCATCACGCAAACCTTTCAAGCAAGACTAATAGGTGGGGCTGGTTCCTCCTGTGCTTGGAGGTAGAGCCATGTGTTGTAAATAATTAAAGAGGAAGAGTCCTATTGTGGAGCGGTGTGAAGGGATACTTTGGAAATGGTGAATAATTTAGGGATAACAGAGTTGGGAAAAGTTCATGGTAGAGAAACCTATTTGAGATTTTCCTCATTAGACTGAAATGGGGACAGATTACCGGTGGGAAAATGTATGAGCAGACTGTTGAGTGCAGATGATGACTGCAGTGACCAGAAAGAGGAACAGGTACAGTTCGACAGGGCCAGAGCACGGGTGACAAGAACCAGGAGATCCGAAGTATAAATCGGGACTAAATTCCTAGAGTGCCAGACATTGGAGCCCAGTCACAGTACAGGCAGAAATATCTTTTGTGTACATGCATTAAACTTCTTGCTGTATTTTTAGATAGACTTCCTGGCTCCCATCTTACCATAGGGAGTGTAGGTACAGACTAGGTAAGGCTGTAAGTAGGAACCAGTGGGATGGTGAGCGCACCACCCTGAAGGCTGTGTGCACTCAAGGGGCAGGTGAGCAGGAGCGGAACTCGCAAGCTCCAGCTTTCTTCTCGTGAGTGCTGGTCTACTTAGTAGATCTACTCAAGCAGCTACGCCTCTCCTCTTAGCTACACTTCCTTAGAAAACTATTTGTGTGCAGATTTCTTTTTCTGTTTCTGTTTTTGTGTTTGTTTGCTTATTTTTTGTTTTTTTGAGACAGGGTCTCTCTGTGTAGCCCTGACTGTCCTGGAACTCACTCTGTAGACCAGGCTGTCCTTGAACTCAGAAATCCACCTGCCTCCGCCTCCCAAGTCCTGGGATTAAAGGAGTGCGTCACCACTGCCCGGCTTGTGTGCAGGTTTCTAAAAGAGAAAGTAATTACAAGCTAATAATGGCAAAAAATTGCTCAGTTTTAGTTAATAGGTTTCTTGCTAGAAAGTATCTGTATCATGAAGGAAAAGCAGCACATCTTGAAGATCTCTAAGTGACGTGTGAACAAACTCAGACTTCCTCTGTGGTTGGAAAATTGGAAGAGTTGGCAAGGGAATGAGTGTCTCACAATGTGATTTAGTGAAGTTCCTCCATCCTGGGTCTGTGCCTCACCCGGAATCGGTGGCATGTGCCTGGCAAGTCAGCAAATGCCATTTGGGAACACGTTTTAGTTAATTCAACAAATGTAATGGATTATCTATCTAGTATCTACAAAATAGAAACTGGATTGCCAGAGAGGAAAACACACTTCTCAAGAAAACTGTGAATTTCTGTAACAACCAGCATAGTTTGTAAGATTGGAGAATGTTCTCTGCAAAGCTAACTGTTGCATGTGCAAATGAAACCCAGGTGTAGAGTGTAGTATGTCAGGAGTGAAGTGAGGAGCATTAAGGCAGGCGTGATAGAGACAGGAAAGCAGGTAGAAAGGACTCCAGTGGGCAGACGCTTATTGTTTCAACATACCATTAGCTGAGCAGTAAAGTGGTATTACCTAGCGATCAGAAATACAACTCCAAATATTATTAACAGCCCCCAAACAGCTTACAAGACGCAGCTATGGCCTCTGTTTTCAGGATAATGCTTTTAAAAATATGTCTAACATCAATATCTTTACTTTTAAAAAAAGGTTTTAACCAGAAAAATGCATCTGAAGAGTTTGATTTTCCCATACCACTGAATGAAGCCTCCAAACTAATGAAGGAGAGGAAAAAGGTGTGTTTGTATAAAGAAAAACTAACCATGTTTATACGTTAGGCCTTCCTCTATATATACAGTGTGTGAAACTGTTCAAGACGGTGAAAGCAATTCTATCTTCTGAATAATTTAATTTTCTGAAATGAGAAAATAGAAATACCTTGGAAGAAATGGAACTGAGCTTGGAAATATTTAATAACTATGAAGAATAGTCCTGGTATTTGAAGGTATAAAATGCTTTTTAATCAAATATAACCTGCCAGGAGATATTTCAAAGCATAACCTATATTCCACAGAGTGAACCTAACTGCTGTATAGAAAGAAAATCACATACTTCATAGGAAAGAATCCATCTGCATTGGGGTCACATTGCTCTTTCCAGGGCAAAGAATGTATGTGACTTTTTAGCCAGAAAGATGACAAAGATAAACTTTATTGCTGAACCCTCTCACCACTTGTTGCCAAATGTCATGGTAATGCAGGCGTTTTAGTGACTAAGCGAATCTGTGATTGCTGTTGTACTTTAAAGAATTTATTTGTTGAGCATGACATAAATTCATGCTTGTTTGGTGTATAGACCATATATGGTCTAAAACAGCACTCAGAGTAACCTACCCTGTACCAGATATATCTGAAGTAAACAGCAGTCTTCCACTGCACTAAGACCTGCTTCCTTCTGAGGAGAAAAGAACCGTGGCCAGTGCTTACCTCACACTGTCATGTGCCTCACACAGGGGTAAATGATTTACATACACCACATACACTTTTCATCTCATTCTTCAATATGTGAAGATGTTTCTATGTAACATTTAAATGCTTGCCAAATGTCAAAGTGCTAAGTAGCAAAAAGAAATGATTTTGAGTCTAGATATAGCTATTTAATTTTATAGTTTTTTTTTCTATTCTAGTATATTCATAATCTCTAGTAAGTTTTTCTGGCTATCTCCAAGGAGAAACAGTTAATTCTTACCTATATATAAAATACATTATAATATAATATACATATAATGTGTATTAATATTAAGGTTAAAATAATATAATTAGTATATATTAATAGACAGTATAAAATACATTATAAACAAAACTCTGCTCAGCATAAGCAGAGGAAAAGAAATGCATTATCTTTAGTGCCTTTGAAAATTGAATGCAATGGACCCACTTAGTAAGACTTTGCAGACTGTTTTTTCTTTTCTGGAAGGCAGTATCATCCAGGACAGCTAATATAAGCACTGTAAGAAGAGGACGTAAGAAAACTGAAAGAGAAGTCTGAGATAAGGCAGTGGGCACAGGTCAGTGCCGTGACAGCACCTCAGTGCGTCTGTCCTTCACCTGAAGCTGGCCACTGCGCAGCCCAGCAGAGTCACTCTCAGTCGCCTCCCTCGAGAGGCAGTGAGTGCCCTTCCTACCCAGCATTCCTTCATGTGCTTATCTTTTTAAGGCCTCTATGTGGAACAAAGTACACCAAGTCATCTCCAGAATGATTGCAGAAAATGAAAAATACAGACAGAGACTGAAGCGCCAAAATTTCTCTAGTGAAGTAAGTCAACACATTTTACATTTTATTAAAGAGTATATATTATAAGCTTTGCAGCTAACCTTGGATTGCATTAGATTTCCTAATGGCCAGTATTAAAGTGCAGGACAGTTAAAGCATACAGCCATGCTCTGGCCGGGGTGCAGAGCAGGCCCTGTGTGTATGCGGCTGTGAGGGCGCAGAGGGCAAGCACTGGCTGGCCGTCTCTGAGCAAAGAACACGAATGCCCATTAAATGCAGATATGAAGGTCAGTCTTTAAACACAAATTACGAAGCACCCATAGTGGTGAAGAACATATTAGCTGTATTATAAAACTACACATTCCATTCAACTTCTTGTCATTTCCTCTCCATGGGGGCTGCATTCCAGTGTACCTCATTTCACGAAGTCCATATCCCCAGGAAACACCTCACAAACTAAATGTTACCCTCAAGCTGCGCCCGTGTTTACTAACTGGTAGTGTGGAAAGTCACAGCTTTTCAGACTGGCAACCTGGCTCATCAGGTAAAGAAGCTTGCCAAAAACCCGACGGTCTGAGTTCAGTCCCCAGGAACCACGTGGTGGAAGGGGAAACCAGCGCAGGTGGGCCTCTGACCTCCATTCGCATGCCGCCCTCCTCACACACACACACACACACACACACACACACACACACACTCACTCACTCACTCACACAGTAAATAAGGTGATTTTGAACATTATAAAAAAGAAATTCGTGGCTTTCAGAATATCAGTGGCACAAAATTAACATTACTAATAATAAATTGGATGAAAATGGTTGTTTCCATCCCTTCACACGTGTGCATAGTAGTATAGAATATGCCCTGTTATGGTGAGTGTGCCCTACTATACGTCCTACTATACGTGAATGCTTCTGTGAAGTCTCAGTACTTAATGACAACATCTGAGTCATTATACTTACGGCAGTTAATTTTGAGAAGAATGCGTTAAGGTAGCAAGAATGTTTTGTAGGCAGTACAGCACTGGGTACGTCAAGAAGCCACAGAGAGCTTCACTAGGAACACGTTGCCTGCAGTGGCAGCATGCAGACTCATGTCCAGACTCACGATACAGCAATCACTCTGCTGGTCCAACACGAATGAGGCGGGTGCTGGGAGAAGGAACATAGTCAAAGCTTCGTAAAGAAAGGAATGTTTGAACAGTATAAGCAGAGAGCCTGGCTGTCCACTCACTGTGTAACCTTGAACATGCCAGAGTACTCTGGACCCCAGCCTTCTATGAATCCAAAATAATCTGCTAGAAATTATTTGCTAACTTAATATACTAGGCTTTCCGAAATAACGTAAATGAAGGGTATCTTTGAAATTTGTTATTTTACCTTAACTTTTGAACTAGATTATATAACTCTTTAATAAAACTAATATGTTTCAAAAATGTAATATAATTTTATTTGTTAATATGTATTTGTTGACAAAAATAAATGTTACAGATCAACTTGAACTTCTCTTATGTTGTTCATAGATTCAAGTTTCTACAAGATGAATATGAATCTTCCTGCCCTCTCCGGTGAGAGTCCACTGAGATCCCTGAAGAGACCTTACCCTCCCAGTGTGTCCTGCCGTCTCTAACCTTCCTGTGCCCTCATTGTCACCTCTACCTTCTTCCTTCCTCAGCCCAGTGCTTGGCACACAATACACCTCATTAAATATGTTTTTAATTTAAATCTTCTCTTAGGCCCCATCTCTGTCATTCGCTAGAAACTATTCTATGATCTCTCTCTCTCTCTCTCTCTTTCTGTGTGTGTGTGTGTGTGTGCATGTGTGTGTGCACATGCGTGCATGTGTGTGTGTGTGTGTGTGCGCGCACGCGTGCGTGTGGTGTAACACATGCGAGTGTGATGTACATGCACACATATGAATGTGTGGCTTTCATCTTTTACATATGTCTCAGCTCTGCTTCGCTCTCCTCTTGGGCTGTGCTGTCACACGTGTCCCGGCCTCATCGCCGGCTCCTCTGACAAGCTGCAGTCCGTGTCGAGCTTCTCCTCTGTGTCTCTCGCTGCATCTTCTGTTCGTTTTTAGGCTGTTCCTTCTGCTGCCCTAAGAGTAACCAAGTCTCCTATTTCTCCCTTCACATAACTCATGTTTATAGCCTTAGCTACTGTTTCTATCCTACCTATGACCTGATATTTTCAACTATTCCATAGATACTTTCATAGTCTGTTTTACACTAAGCATGTGTCTCTTTCCCTTTCTTTTTGTGTTCCTGGTTTCCCGGTCACCTGACCCCACCCCACATGGAGGGGGATTTCCTCCTGTTTTCTGAGACTGGAGGACTAGAGGGAAGGCAGACTGAGGAAAGACAAGTAAACTTTTGTAGACAAGAGCAGAGTAAGGGAAGGGTATTTTATATTTTACTTTTAAATATTGAAACTTTTAATGTGAGAAAGACTAAGTCAACTTTTTAAAGCAAACATCCCATATGGCATTATTTCCACAATCAATGCCCATAAAATGCCATCAGTATAAAAATCTAAGCAAATTTCAAAAACAGTCCATTACTGATTAGAGCATCATGTAATGTTGATTTTAAAAAGAGACTTAACAGGTGAAAGAAGTAGCATATGACACAAACTCAAGTATGCAAAGAGAATTTACAAATTATGAAAATTCTCCACTTTTATAGCTGTTTTCTTTTGAATGGCTAAATTTTAGGCTCATTTTGTTTTTTCAGTTAAATGCCTATTCAACGAGTCAATTGGACAAACTCATCTACCCAAATTTACACCCTAGAATATGGAAGTAAACTAAGAACATGATTCAGCCGAGTAAGCTCTACTCATCTTCCTCGTCGGTGTCATCAGGCCGCGAAGGACGCGCCTCTCTGGGTTTTCCTGAGCCACTGCTGCCGCTTCCTCAGGAGTCCAGCTCTCTCTCTCTCTCTCTCTCTCTCTCTCTCTCTCTCTCTCTCTCTCTCTCTCTCTCTCTCTCTCTCTCAGACACTTAGGGGGAGCCCTAAGAATTCTCCAGTGCATTTTTGCCCTTGGGAGTTGGGTGCCCAGCCGGGTTCCTTTCTGCATGCTTAGTTTCAGCTTTTCTCACACTTGAGGAAGAAGTGGTGACAGAGGTGGGCGAGCCGAGCACCTTCCTGGAGCTCGAGAAGTCGCTCTTCTGTAGGACCCTGGGACGCACTTTGCTTCAGTCCATGCCCTGTCCTCACAGGAAGAAACAACTCACCGATGTCCCAACTGCAGATGTCCCAACTGGACAAGAGCCTGAGAGTGTATTTTGGACAAGAATGTGGTGCATAGTATGAGACAAGTCCTCACAAAGCTGTGGGAAATGCAGATATGCAAAATTCTCAGGAAGGTGGTAATGTCAGTACAGTTTGTGGGTTTGTTTATTTCCAAGCTACAACTTCATTCCTTCATGAGACTCAACGACCTTAGTTTTGTGATTGTACGTTCTTTAAATGACTAGTAAATCCACCTGTTTCCTGTTGAAGGATACATGTCACCTAGGCAAATGGCCTAGGCCTTGCATATGAGATCCACAGTTTCCCCACGCACAGGCTTATCCAACTTCTTTGGACAACAAACGCTAAGTAAAGTTTCGCATTGCTATATCCCTCAATAAAGTTTCAAATGTTAGTTTACACAAGTTAAATCTACCGCCAAATGGAAGATGTTTATAAACCTAACTGCATAAAATTTTGTGGAGAGTGTGGTCAAAGATTTCAGCTGTGTTTGTGTTTGTGTGAGCTGCTGACTCCTTATGGAAGCAGAGCCCATTTTATCAGGTCTGACAGTGTGTGTTCACTCCACTGCCTGAGTGCCACGCTGGAGACAACGTGCCCCACTCTTCTAGAACCATGCAGTTCTAAAGACTTCCATGGACATAAATGTTCTAAATGTTGTATTTATCGTTTAATAATTTCTGGCAAAATATATTATGTCTGTTGTTGAACAGAAGAGAAATTCAATGTGAATTTTCTTCTCAAATATTAAACAGCAGGTGCGATACCCTGGCTTGTTCACCATTTGAGATTCCTATCAGGATCTGATGCCCTCTTCATGAGAAGCCGAGACTTGACGATCCCAAGTCAGAGGCATAGCTGTTGGAGCTGTGGACATAAGATTTTCACATTTCCTTCTTCTCTTCGTCTCGTCCCTTTCAGTCTTCCACTGGTCTGTGCCAGAAGAATATTCACACAGCAATTCTATCCCTGATTTGTCTTTTTCTTTGCTTAAATCAAAGTTTTATTTTAGCCCAATAGTCCATTCTTGTGGCAGCACATCTAAGAAATGTACCACGGATGATTCTGCCATCCTATGAGTGTCATAGTGTCATACAAAGCTAAGTGGCCTGAGTCATCACTGAGCATGGCTCCCTCTGCAGTAAGGGTGACCATAAACACAAGGTACGAGGGCCTGCTGCCCGTGTAATGGGGCGTTCTGCTTTAAACGAAAAGCTTTCCTATAAATAAAGGTAGTGCACATTAGTGATGAAAACAGAGTGTGATGACTAGATAAAGCAATAGCATTTATTATCATTAAACATCATGGGCCTTTGTGTGCTTCTGGGCAAGCAAACTGAACACTGCCACTGAGCACATCCCCAGCACTATCCCTTTTGTGGGACTGGTGGTACAGCGAACTTGCCCAGCACCACCACAAGCAGAGGAGCAGTGCATTGTGGTAGATGCCATGGCATCCCTGCTGTGCAGCTAATGGCCAAAGTGGTGTATTATGACCTATGATTGTATTTTCAGTATTTGTTTTGAGTTCTCCAGAGATGTTTTACGCCTAAGTGTGCAGTATAGGGAGAGGAGAGATCTTGTGGTTTCGATGAAAAGCTTGGCAATTACAGAATAGAGAAGAAACAGCCCCCAAACAAATAACTACCCAACCATGTATTCTGATCCATTTAAGGGATGTTTCAGTCATGAGGAAAAATAACAGATTTTTATCAGTATAAAAACTAATTAAAGATCAGGATATTTTCATGTCTGATGTAACCTGAAAAAAAGAAGTGCTTTGGGAAAATCTGGGCTCTCTCAGAATCTGTGTGCTAGCTTATACAAAAGTGGAATAATCCTTTTGAGATTAGAGAGTGGAGGTCTGGGGGTGGGCGCTGCGCTGGAGCAGCGGCTGTTACTCCAGCAGGAGATGAGGCAGGAGCACTACTGCGGGGACAGAGGTTCTAACCTGGCCGTGTATCTATTGGAACTGTAGAAATAGCTTTTTTCACATTTCCTCCCAAAGGGACATGATGACCAATGGCTACACTGTGAAGCAACTACTGCATGCCTGTGAGGCCATTCTTCCCTCCAGGCTGAGTCATCACAAAGATATCGAGACAGGCACACTTTAGGGAGCTGGGCCTCAAAGACTGCCCACTTGCATTGCTGAGAAACCTTTTACAACTGAACCAGAGGATGTCTAAGCCTTTCCCTATCCACCTTTCTTCCTTTCCCTCAGTTCTCTATCAATACCGGTTCTCCATGGTGGTCTAATGGCTGGAGACACACAGTTCAACCGTATATACTAGTGTGGAGTTGGCTCTGCTGTGCCAAAGCTAGGCCCCAGTTGGGAAAATCGGAGGCTCTAGAAGGTGTGATGGTGATGATGATGATGGTAATGCTGCTGCTGCTGCATATTCCTCTGAACGCTGAGTCTGCACGAGTGACCCGCTCTTGGCCTGTGCCAGAAGGCAGCATGTCTCCAGTGAAGAGAAGAAGTAGGTGTACCCTTTCCAATCCCTGCTTAGAACATGAAAACTAAAAACCTTGGCCATGGCATATATGACAGAAATAGACTAGTGTCTTAGTTACTGTTCTAATGTCATGAAGATACGATGACCAAGGCAGCTGTTACAAAAGTAACCATTTAATTGGGGCTTATAGTTTCAGAGGGTTAGGTCCTCCAGTCAGAAAGCATGGCAACAGGCAGGCAGGCAGAGACTGAGAGTTTTACATCCTGATCCACAGGCAGCAGGCAGAGAGAGAGGGAGAGGCAGAGGGAGAGGGAGAAAGGGAGAGAAGGAGAGGGAGAGGGACAGGGAAAGAGACTGGGCCTGGTGTGGGCTTTTGAAACCTCAAAGACTACACCTAGCAACACTTCTCCTCCAATAAGGCCACATCTACTCCAACAAGGCCACACTTCCTAATCCTTCCCAAATAGTTTATCACCTGGGGACTAATAAGCATGCAAATATATGAGCTTATGGGGGCCATTCTCATTCAAACCACCACATTCCACTCCCTGACTCCCATATGCCCGTAACCATATAATAATGAAAAAATGCATTGAGTCCAACTTCAAATCCCCACAATCTTTCAGTCTTAAGACTATTTAAAAGTCCAAAGTCTCTTCTGAGACTCAAGGCAATCTCTTAACTGTAACACCTCATAAAATAAAAGTCAAAAAGCAGATCACAGACTTCCAACATACAATAGTACAGGATGTGCATTACCATTCCAAAAAGGAGGAGGGGGGGAGGGCAGCATGATGAGAAAATACTGGACCAAAGCAAGACAGAAACACAGCAGGGCAAACTCCAAACTTGGGATTTCCATGTCTGTTGACAAAGCGCTCTTCAGATCTCCTTTCAGCTTTGTTGACTATCACATACTTTTCTCTTGGGCCGGTTCCACTCCTGACTCCAGGACTCCTTGGCAGGTATCTCATGACTCCACGACTCCGGCATCTCCAACATTTCAGGATCTCCAAGGCCACCAGGCTTCCCCTTCACAGCTTCACTCAGTGGCCTCTCTCGGCCTCCATGCAGGATGCCTCTGCCAAAAGCCTGGCCTCAGCAGCTTTCCTTAGCAGTGAAAAAGACTCCAAAAACGCTTTTACTTCTCCTGTATCCTTTATCCAGACCACGCGACCAAAGCTGCCAAGTCCTACTGCCTGCTGGAGCTGGAATGATTGATTGAATGAATGAACGAATGAATGAATGAAAACAAACCAGATCATTCACTTATTTATTTTAGTTTTTGTTGTTTTTGAATGGATTTGGGGGCCTTGTCTGCATCTATATTTGTGCACCACATGTGTGCCTGGTGTCTGAGGAGGCCAGAAGAGTGGACAGTTATGAGCTACCTTGTGGGTCCCCTGCAAGTGCTCAGGGCTCTTTCCCAAGTTTTGTAAGTTTTCTCCTTCTTCCATGTGAACCATTTCCTGTTTCAACCACTTGGCTTGAACGAGGATTGCCACTGTCCCGTAAACATCATTCTCTGTGTCAGAGGTAGACCCTAGGCTCTCGTTGAGACCATCAGAGTCCTTCCTCAGCACTAAAGAATCAAGTCTCTGATTCTTTAGGATAATAAAGATGCTTTTTTGTTGTTGATTTTGTTTTTTGAGACAGGTTTTCTCTGTGTAGCCCTGGCTGTCCTGGAACTCATTCTGTAGACCAGGCTGTCCTGGAACTCAGAAATCCACCTGCCTTTGCCTCCCAAGTGCTGGGATTAAAGGTGTGTGCCACCACTGCCTGCATAAAGATACTTTTCTTTGCTTTTTTATTAACTTTTTTAATTTCATACTGAACATAATACATTCTGATCACTTCCATCCACCACCACCCATTCCTGCTCTGCGTCTTTTTTATCTATGAACACTTTACTGACTACCTGGGGTCAGATCTTTACTGCACTATGTTTATGAGCTTGGATAAGTTGTTTAATCTCTTTGTATCTAAATCTCCTCTTTGTAAATTGAACACATGACTAATATTTACCACAGCAAGTCATTGTAAGGACTAGATGGACCAAAACATAGAAAGGGCTCCCAACAACACCTCAAAGTACAAAACATTTCCTCTTGTCCACACTAAATGACAAAACCTCACTATGTAACCCAGGCTGGCCTCAGACTTGCAGTGTTCCTGTCTCAGCTTCCCAAGTACTGGGTTTACAGTCTGCCTAACTATGTAGCTCAGGCTGGCCTCAGACTTGCAGTGTTCTTACCTCAGCTTCCCAAGTGCTGGGGTTACAGTCTACCTATGTAGCCCAGGCTAGCCTCAGACTTGTAATGTTCTAGCCTGTTTCCGAAGTACTGGGGTCACAGTCTACCACCTCCTCCTCTAGGTTAGTATTTTAATAACCAGATCTTCCATTAAGTTTGGTGAGTGGCATTGGACCAACATGTCCTGCTACAATGGTCTGTCCCACATCTGGCCCAGGAAAATGTAGTTCCGAATGGCCAGAGACTGACATCACTAGCCAGAAGAGAAATCCTCCCTGCTTTCTGGTGATTCCTCCTTGCATTTTGTCCCAGCCATGGAGTGCTAACATGCTGTTCACATCTTCTACCTGCATGGAATTTTGTACATCAGGTAAAAATTCATTTTCATCATTAGTATTCATTTACTACAGAGTCACTTTTAAAAGACCTTCTCCCACCTTGTCATTGAACTGAATTGTTTGGATTTAGGATTATAATGTATTCATTTTGTAAATTTAAAATGTGGTTTCATCTCCCTGACTTCCTCAGATTTGCTGGTCTCTTTTAATCTCTTGCAACAAATAACCCCTTCACTTTTGTTTCTGTTAGACCAGAATTAATGATCTCACTTTGCCTCTGAATATTGTTACCTTTTCATTTTTGTTTTCTATGTTTCTATGTTTTATAAAATGTTAATTACTAAATTATTAAATTTTATCTTTACTACAATGTACATAATTTATAAGCAGAGCTGTCTGTATATTTTCTGCATTGTGGAATATATTAATTTTTGTGACTTCACATATGAACTATTCCTATTGATGCTCTCTGAATACGAGGCAAAGTCATACCTGATATTAACTTATATATAAATATTGAATGGTGTCTGTCACATTGTTTAAACCGGTGTCCCTGCTTGACCTGTCAGGATGAAGGAGGCATGTTCTCCAGTTCTCACCGATGCTCTGAAAGTCCCTGCACAGAGGCTATGATGTTCCATGTGCTCTCCCAGTGACCTGTCTTCTCAAGACCTTAGTTTTTATGGATGAAAAAATGACCAAGTGATCCTATTTAGTATGCTTTGGTTTTAACTCTTCTTTATCTGAAGTTTCATTTCAAACCCGTATTTCCATGGTTTTCTATTTACTCTTTTCAGTCGTTTGTACTTGAACTTTGTTTCCTTTAATTTTTTAAAAAAAATTATTTCATTTTTATTTTTACTGTTGCTAGAATTTCCAACCCTAATAAGCCTGTATAAAAATCACACGATCCAGATATTATAATTATGAGCTATAAGCCTAGATTGGGCAGATCTAACAGTATACTAACTTATTCCCCAGCT